>CM070874.1:120934999-122270280 GCA_036365515.1 Torymus aiolomorphi | reverse complement strand
AATAAATGAAACTACTATTGTTTTTTCTAGGAAGCAGAGGATTGGATAATTTACTGGAAGAGTGTGAGGTAAATAAATGATAACAGTTATTTTGGTAAAAAATTTTAATCAATCGATCAGATTATTATTAAGAAAAAAAAACCAACTTACATAGTAAAAATACAAGTATGAATACGCAAAAACTTACAAACTATGAATACATAAATTTTAAAGAATTTTTTTTGTTCCAGGAAAATGAAACTCATACACGATACAAACTAAAGGTTACGCACACACAGGCACACACACACACGTACATTTACATGCGTTCGCATTTCACTGCCGTCATAGCAGTGTATATATATATATATATATATATATATATATATATATATACTATATATATATATATATACTATATATATACTATATATATATATATATATATATATATATATATATATATATATATACTATACTATATATACTATATATATACTATATATATATACTATATATATACTATATATATATATACTATATATATATACTATATATATACTATAAAGATCTGCAACGGTTGTTCGGGACGCAAAAATGTATATAACAGTTATTTCTGGGACGCGCTCGTTATTTCGGGACGTCCCGGAAAACCTGTGTCTGCAACTGTTATTTCTGGGACGCGATATTAGTCCCTCACCCCAGGGATATTATTTCTTTAGTCAAGTGTATTGTCTCAACTCTGGACGACGAAACTCTAGGTCCCAGAAATAACACTTGTAGGTACTTATATATATATATATATATACTATATATAGTATATATATACTATATATACTATATATATATATATACTATATATATGTATACTATATATATATATATACTATATATATATATAGTATATATAGTATACATATATAGTATATATATATATAGTATATATATACTATATATAGTATATATATATATATATATATATAAGTACCTACAAGTGTTATTTCTGGGACCTAGAGTTTCGTCGTCCAGAGTTGAGACAATACACTTGACTAAAGAAATAATATCCCTGGGGTGAGGGACTAATATCGCGTCCCAGAAATAACAGTTGCAGACACAGGTTTTCCGGGACGTCCCGGAAATAACGAGCGCGTCCCAGAAATAACTGTTATATACATTTTGCGTCCCGGAACGAACCGTTGCAGATCTTTATAGTATATATATATATATATATATATATATATATATATATATATATATATATATATATATATATATATATATATATATATAGTATATATATATATATATATATATATATATATATATATATATATATATATATAGTATATATATAGTATATATATAGTATATATATAGTATATATATAGTATATATAGTATATATATATATATATATATACACTGCTATGACGGCAGTGAAATGCGAACGCATGTAAATGTACGTGTGTGTGTGCCTGTGTGTGCGTAACCTTTAGTTTGTATCGTGTATGAGTTTCATTTTCCTGGAACAAAAAAAATTCTTTAAAATTTATGTATTCATAGTTTGTAAGTTTTTGCGTATTCATACTTGTATTTTTACTATGTAAGTTGGTTTTTTTTCTTAATAATAATCTGATCGATTGATTAAAATTTTTTACCAAAATAACTGTTATCATTTATTTACCTCACACTCTTCCAGTAAATTATCCAATCCTCTGCTTCCTAGAAAAAACAATAGTAGTTTCATTTATTTACCTCACACTCTTCCAGTAAATTATCAATCCTCTGCTTCCTAGAAAAACAATAGTAGTTTCATTTTTGTTCACATGCGTGTATATATATATATATATATATATATATATATATATATATAAATATATATATACACGCTATATATGTGAACAAAAATGATGTGAACTACTATTATTGTTTTTTCTAGGAAGCAGAGGATTGGATAATTTACTGGAAGAGTGTGAGGTAAATAAATGATAACAGTTATTTTGGTAAAAAATTTTAATCAATCGATCAGATTATTATTAAGAAAAAACCAACTTACATAGTAAAAATACAAGTATGAATACGCAAAAACTTACAAACTATGAATACATAAATTTTAAAGAATTTTTTTGTTCCAGGAAAATGATACTCATACACGATACAAACTAAAGGTTACGCACACACAGGCACACACACAGACGTACATTTACATGGGTTCGCATTTCACTGCCGTCATACCAGTGTATATATATATATATATATATATACTATATATACTATATATATACTATATATATACTATATATATATATATATATATATATATATATATATATATATATACTATATATACTATATATACTATATATATACTATATATATACTATATATATATACTATATATACTATATATACTATATATATATATATATATATATATATATATATATATATATATATATATATATACTATATATATATATATATATATATATGTATACTATATATACTATATATACTATATATATACTATGTATACTATATATATAGTATATATATAGTATATATATAGTACATATAGTATATATATATAGTATATATAGTATATATATAGTATATATAGTATATATAGTATATATATATATATATAGTATATATAGTATATATATATATATATATATAGTATATATATATCGCATTTCACTGCCTTCATAGCAGTGTATATATATATATATATATATATATATATATATATATATATATATATATATATATATATATATATACACTGCTATGACGGCAGTGAAATGCGAACGCATGTAAATGTACATGTGTGTGTGTCTGTGTGTGTGTAACCTTTAGTTTGTATCGTGTATGAGTTTCATTTTCCTGGAACAAAAAAAATTCTTTAAAATTTATGTATTCATAGTTTGTAAGTTTTTGCGTATTCATACTTGTATTTTACTATGTAAGTTTGTTTTTTTCTTAATAATAATCTGATCGATTGATTAAAATTTTTTACCAAAATAGCTGTTATCATTTATTGACCTCAGACTCTTCCAGTAAATTATCCAATCCTCTGTTTCCTTGAAAAAATAATAGTAGTTTCATTTTTGTTCACATGCGTGTTATATATATATATATACTATATATATATACTGTATATATATACTATATATATACTATATAATACTATATATACTATATATATACTATATATATACTGTATATACTATATATACTATATATATACTATATATATATATATATATATATACTATATATACTATATATATATATACTATATATAAATTTTAAAGAATTTTTTTGTTCCAGGAAAATTAAACTCATACACGATACAAACTAAAGGTTACACACACACAGACACACACTCACGTACATTTACATGCGTTCGCAGACGCCGCATTTCACTGCCGTCATAGCAGTGTATATATATATATATATATATATATATATACTATATATACTATATATACTATATATAGTATACATAGTATATATATAGTATATATAGTATATATATAGTATATATATATATATATAGTATATATAGTATATATAGTATATATATAGTATATATAGTATATATAGTATATATAGTATATATATACTATATATATATATATATATATATATATATATAGTATATATATAGTATATATATAGTATATATAGTATTATATAGTAGTATATATATAGTATATATACAGTATATATAGTATATATATATATATATATATATATATATATATATATATATATATATATATATATATATATATATATATATATATATATTTATCTGCCACGCTCCGTTCCGGGACGTTTACATTGTACATCGCTGTTATTTCCGGGACGCGCTGTTTTTTCCGGGACGTCCCGGAAAATCTGTGTCTGCAACTGTTATTTCCGGGACGTGGTATTAGTCCCACACCCCAGGGATATTATTTCTTTAGTCACGCGCTTATATAGGGAACTCTGAAGAGATAAACTATAGGACCCTGTAGATTACCAGAAATAACGTTTATAGGTCTTTATATATATATATATATATATATATATATATATATATATATATATATATATATATATATATATATAACACGCATGTGAACAAAAATGAAACTACTATTATTTTTTCAAGGAAGCAGAGGATTGGATAATTTACTGGAAGAGTGTAAGGTAAATAAATGATAACAGTTATTTTGGTAAAAAATTTTAATCAATCGATCAGATTATTATTAAGAAAAAAAAAACAAACTTACATAGTAAAAATACAAGTATGAATACGCAAAAACTTACAAACTATGAATACATAAATTTTAAAGAATTTTTTTTGTTCCAGGAAAATTAAACTCATACACGATACAAACTAAAGGTTACGCACACACAGACACACACACACGTACATTTACATGCGTTCGCATTTCACTGCCGTCATAGCAGTGTATATATATATACTATATATACTATATATATACTATATATATACTATATATATATATATATATATACTATATATACTATATATATATATATATATATATATACTATATATATACTATATATATATATATATATATATATATATATATATATATATATATATATATATATATATACTATATATATACTATGTATACTATATATATATATAGTATATATATATAGTATATATATAGTACATATAGTATATATATATAGTATATATAGTATATATATATAGTATATATAGTATATATAGTATATATAGTATATATAGTATATATATAGTATATATATAGTATATATAGTATATATAGTATTATATATACAGTATATATAGTATATAACACGCATGTGAACAAAAATGAAACTACTATTATTTTTTCAAGGAAACAGAGAATTGGATAATTTACTGGAAGAGTGTGAGGTCAATAAATGATAACAGTTATTTTGGTAAAAAATTTTAATCAATCGATCAGATTATTATTAAGAAAAAAAAACAAACTTACATAGTAAAAATACAAGTATGAATACGCAAAAACTTACAAACTATGAATACATAAATTTTAAAGAATTTTTTTTGTTCCAGGAAAATTAAACTCATACACGATACAAACTAAAGGTTAACTACACACACACAGACACACACACGTACATTTACATGCGTTCGCAGACGCCGCATTTCACTGCCGTCATAGCAGTGTGTGTGTATATATATATATATATATAGTATATATAGTATATATAGTATATATAGTATATATAGTATATATAGTATATATAGTATATATATATATATATATAGTATATATAGTATATATAGTATATATATAGTATATATAGTATATATATAGTATATATAGTATATATATAGTATATATATATATATATAGTATATATATAGTATATATATAGTATATATATAGTATATATAGTATATATATAGTATATATATAGTATATATAGTGTGTGTGTGTGTGTGTGTGAGCGTGTGAGTGTGTGTGTGTGTGAGTATGTGTGTGTGAGATTGTGTGTGTGTATATATATATCATGAAAGTTGATTATATACATACATACAATCAATCTTCATCTATTTTATATATTTTATAATGCCCCCACGGTAGAGTATCTGTTTCATTTGGTATGAGATATCTCTTATTGTCATGTGGACTTAGAGCTAATTTTGTTTCACAGTACGCACTACATGAGCTTTAGACTGTATGATATACTGATTTCTGTATTGTGTAGTTGAATTTAGTAAACACTGATGATAGTCGTCGAAATTGATGGTTTTGCTGACAACTCCACTTTTCACACCTTTAGCTTTTTTCGTTTCAAACAGCACAGCACGCGATGCTGTGTAGCATCTCGTCGAAGTTTGCGTCAGCGTCCACCCCGTGAGCACATTTTCTTCGAAACATTACTGAGATTCAAAATACACGTCTTATTAAAAGGGTGGGCATCGAAAAGAATAGCGGCACTATACACGTACTCCAGATGTGTAAAGGAACGACGATTCGTCAAACGTGCACGCGCACATACGTGCATGGGTCAACGTTGTAAAATACGACCCTATTGACGCATGAAAGTCGAGAAGCACAATCGAGATAAAAACTATACATCATGTTTTGTGTCGGGCCAGCCGGGCTTACAGTTCAGCATGATATAGCCGAAATATACTTACTGAGTTAGAGTCACATCATACATGCAGGCCACTTCGAAAACTCTCTCGCCCTCGCTCTCTCTCGCTCTCTCTCTCTCGCCCTCGCTCTCTCTCTCGCTCTCCCGCCCTCGCTCTCTCTCGCTCTCTCTCGCCCTCGCTCTCGCTCTCTCTCGCTCTCCCGCCCTCGCTCTCACTCGCTCTCTCGCGGCAAATATCTTACCAGCGACGATAGACTAATGGCCACAAAATACTCATACCGGAAGGCACGTTTCAACCTGCACAACATGTGATGACGTCGCCCGTGTAGCGGTTGCTGGCAAGAGTGAAATACTTTTCGTCTTGCCTCCTTTGTATGGACCCACTTCATAATTGTTATATCTAAGGTTTCCATCGATGCCGTCACGCTTATCGTTTGTATATGCAGTTAACTAAAACAGTATTTCGATTTACCGGGTAAAATTCTATGAAATACTATTAAGTTTTGTGGGTCGTTGTCAGGAAACGATTGCAAGGAGAACGCAATTGAAATACTCTGGAGTTCTTAGAATTAATAGCGATAAGGCAACTACGAATATCGGAACAACAAAGAGATGCGATAGTTCAGCATGCTATAGCCGAAATACACTTACTGAGTTAGTCACATCAAAATGCAGGCCACCTCGAAAAATAAACGCGCGGTAAATATCTTACCAGCGACGATAGACTAATGCCCGCGAAAGTCAGCTCATCAACGCGGTAAATATACTTACACGCGGCGTATGCTAATGCCCGCGGAAATCAGCTAGCCACCGCGGTAATATGCTCATCCCCGCGGTCGTCCAGCTTGTCACCGCGTCGATTCAGCTCATCCCCGCGGTAAGGTGCTAGGCCCCGCGCGCGCGCCGCCGCCGCCGCCCGCCGCCCGCCGCCCGGGTCGCTCGTAAATAAATATTTGACCGTCATGCAAAAATGTGACAATAAAATACGGATAAATTTTATTCGATGACGTCATTACATATGGAAGCTTCTCGAAAGTTGGCGGAGCCTCACCTCCCCCCTTTCAACCTATCAGAGCGCTGCACAGGGCGGCCGGTGGCCGAGTGGTGGGGGGAGGCAGAACTCTCCTAGCTTACCTACTCAGAGGGTGGTGAAGTATAAGGCTGAGCGAACGAGTATGGCTGAAAGATCAAGAAGAATATTTATGCGACATGCTGTCGTCGCGTGGTTTTGACTCGCTGAATCTTTGCACGTTAAATATGCACTAGCAAGTTGAAGTTTCTTCGGCCGCGTATATGATCAAACGGGTTAATTTTAGAAATTACACTTTATACCGTAATTTATACCTGCCTGTCACTCGGGAGCTATTAATACTTTATAAATAAAAATTTTGCGCATATATATAAAGCAGAAACCTCGCGCGCGTAATTTACCTTGAAATAACGATCCAGCAGCGCACACAAAACCCCTCTTTTCATTTCTCAAAAACTTGAAACCCCACCATTCAACCTCACACACGCGCCTCCCAGAACATTCAAACGCTCAGAAATGCTCTTTTTCCGTTTAAAAGTACATCCACCTCGGCTTCCGCTTCCCCCCTCGACGCGGCACGTCGCATCGTGCCTCACGCTCTAATAAATTCGTATCAGCCCTTTGGCCGAGCCGACCGACGCATTCGAAACGCCGCGAGCGGAAGCTCATGCTGCGGATATAGCGTGTAGAGCGCATCATGACAGTAAGACGCCGCGCGCGCACTTTTCTTTTTCTTCCTAACGTTTGTATAAGTTATGATAATGTCGCATCGATCGTGTCGGGGGGAATGGGGTTAGAAGAGCTAGGATGACGGTGTTTTGATGAAAAATAAGGGAGTTGAAAAGTGTGGTTGATGTTTGATTGTAGAGTGAATTTTAGAAAAATAATTTTATAATATGCACGTATTTATGTTTCTATTTTTATAAATTTAAACGTTAGAATAAAAAACTTTTTTGTCATTCGTTCGTCTTTCCGATGTTTTATGTTTAAGCATTCATGCTTCGCGCACATATAGAAAATATTGATTATACCGTTTCCAAAGTAGGACAAACTTCCTATCCTTAAAATCCCGCTCGACTGAAATATCTATACTATTTTTCGTTTTATATAACTAGTTCACATCACAGCAACAATTGATACGATTTTCGAACTTACACGGCTCACGGCTCTCCAAGTTAATGTAAACAATTTGTTCTACTACCGGGATATGAGATAACTGGGATACGATTCGGAAAGTCGAGCGATTTGTAGAAAGTAGTATAGTAGCGCTCGAAACTTCCTCTGGCTCGAACGAGGCGCTATTTGTCCCGTGAGATCTTAACCGTAACGTGGAAATAATGGCCGATCGATTTATCGAATGTTCTTCTCAAATACATATTATAAGGTTCAAATATAAATAGGTCATTTTTTACTTCGGTCTCAATGTAAGAGCTCAAGAACAATTAAAGCTTTTTAGTAAGATGAATATGTTAACTATTTACCGATTCGGTTTCTTGAACTTCGTCTTTTAACTTAATTTGAGAGCTCGTTAACTCTATATTTTTAAAAGTACTCGTTCATAAACATGCTATTTTACACTTAATCTCATTCATACATCTTCCTTTCTTATACCCCTTATACATTCATTTATTAAACGCTAATTAACAATCACTCAACAAACAAAGTACCAAAAAAAGGCACCATCTAAAAGCTAATAAACTACGAGACCAGTAGCTCCCAACCCACCTTATCTTCTCTCCCCCCAAAAAATCACCTACGCTATAGGGCATCGGAGGTTAGTCACCCCGTTATCTCCCCGTCAACAAACAGCGACTGGCCGCCGACTCGCACATACACCCGTGTACATATATCTCTCTCAGTTCCGGGCTCTTCGGCGTCTGCGTCTATCTATATCTGAACCGCAAAAAAGCAGGATACGCAACGACCTTGCGCATATACCGCCACAACCATACATTATCGCCCCTTGCATAATTCAAATCCGCGCCGGCGATAGCACGCGTGACGTGCCCACTACAGCGTTATAATCGTTATCGCCTCTTCTCTCGTTTCAGAATCGGCGAAAGAGACGCGTTGCGCAACACCTGCCGCGCGCTATCAGCAGGAACTGCCAGTCGGCCCGACAAAAGCTGCAGCCGGATAATGGCCGACGCGGTTACTTCGCTGACGTAGCACACGCACGTACACGCATACTCGCGGAGCTCGTCGAGGAAGAGGCGGAAGAAGAAGAAGAAGAAAGAGAAAAAAGTGAAGATAACGAGCAGGGGTGAACGGGACGAGGAGATGGGCTGGAGGCCGTCGAGCTGCTGCAGCGGCCGCGACGACGAGGACGTGCCGGGGCTGCCGCGCGAGTCGTCGACGTGATCGCTGCTGGTCGTTCAGAGGGATAGGACAGGAGTAGCCGAGCGAGTGGCCGAGATCAAGGATGCCGGGGATCGTCGTGTTCAGGAGGCGCTGGAGCGTCGGCAGCGACGACCTCGTCGTGCCCGGGGCCTTTCTCTTCCTCCTGCATCTTGTCTGGTGAGTTAATTTGTTTTATATTGTATATAAGTGTAGAGCCGTTTTTCTGTTTGTGGTTATTTGATGAAAGGCTGGGATGTTATCTGCGAGTGATTAATTTGTAAGTTGTGATGAGGATGTGTCGGGCGTGTATATTTGAGAGAATCGGGTATGATAGTGGTTACAGGTTACAGCGTGGGGGCAGATATTTTCTTGTTTATGGAGGGAGATAATGGGGAACGAACTTTTTGATTGAAATAATTTGTAGGAATTTGAGTGGAGAGGATACCGAATATAAGTCATAGCAAATAATGTTTATTATGAAAGTGGAAATTACGCACATTGAGGTTATTTTTTCATTAGTAATTACCTATTTTATTGCAATAAAGTGTTATTATACCTCTGGTAGTTGTAAAGACTCTCAAAGAGCCGTAGAAAATTTATAGAGATAAAGACAAATATTAAAGACTCTCAAAGAGTCGTAGAATATTTGTAGAAATAAAAAAAAATATTTCTCTTTATGTATTTTTCAGAGTTCTGTTTTTATAAAAAATTAAAAAAAAAATCAATATTCACTTTTACCTGAATGCTTTTGAAGGAATTTCAAACGTATGCTTTTAGCTAAAATGTCAAAAGAATACGTGCGACCTATTTTGCGAGCAGTGCGGGTCACATGCCTGCGTATAGAAGCTTTAAGTAATAATATAATAAAAGCTTTTAATGGAGTCGGCTAATTTATCCAAAAAGGCAATTCCTGAAATATGTCTCTGTTCCGCATAAAACGGAATTCGCGGCGGGTGATTCGGAAATATAAAAATAAGCAAAAAATGCTTCTAAAGTTTCGTTTATTCTCATGCTTCATTAGTACCTTATTCAAAGGTTACACAACGACTGATCACAAACGACAAAATCAACAACTTAGCTTCTTTTTAGCAACGGTCTTTACTTGTTTTTCGAACTAATCACAACCTTAGTAAATATATGTATATAATCAATAATGATGAATTTACATAAACGATTTTTTTCTACATTTTGAGTATTTATATATAATTAATATGTATCCGTAACAGTCTCTTTATTCAGTCGCGGTTCTGAAGAAATCTCGTGCCGCATTAAAATGCTCTTTACTCGACTACGATAGCGAATTTTTTTGAGGATTAATGTTTCTTAAATCTGAATAGGACTCGAGAACTTAAAAGATAAAATCCAAATAAATTGAGAATTTCATTAGGGAGTATTTAAAGTATAACTGCATTGTATATTTTAATCTTGATAAAATTTATAACTTTAGTAACTACAGGAAAAAGAGTGAATCTCAGAAAATAGATTAATCTAATGATGATCCGGATTATCAAAGTTGTAAAACTCAATTTGCAAGAGCGCAATCTACCGCTGATGCCTCAAGAAAAGAAAAGTCAATTTGCGCTTATTGGATAAAGTGATTATCGCTCTTCACAAAAGTGACTGTCCCCGTATTGATTTCAATCCGAATCTATTTGAATCTTTCTTATATCGTTGTGTTACTATTTCAAAGACTAGTTTTTTCCAATAGGTTTGACTTTAAATCTTCATGGTACTATTTTTTTTTTTTTAGTTGAAACCGATAGACGATTCCGAGAAAACGATCCAATTACAAGACAATCGTAATTGATCAGAGAGTCTCCGCGCTTGGAGCACTTCTAAAGGACCGTCCGAGCAAATAGTTCGAACATTGAGCTAATCTTATACATCTCTTCCCCCTTCTCCAAAACAAAAGCCTTTTGTTCTCTCGCGTAAAATCTCAAAATTACTTTTACACTAAAATTCCTAAATTCCATCCCGACGCCATAATTCCACAACATCAACCCGCTCCTTATACCCTTTATCGGCGAGTAGATAAAACGTAAACTCAAAATGCTCGGGCTCGGCGTTTATTGGGTCACAAAAAACCTCATCTCGGGGGAGAAACTTAATAAACTCATATCGCCACGGCCTGCGCGCTATAGAGAAAAACAGCGGACCGGTGATAACATCGCAGCGCTTTTATATATATAAGCCGACTTTCGGCCCTCGATCGCGGAAGAAAGCGGTAATTAGATCTTTCCATCCGATCGAAAAATTAATATGGAAAAAAGTAAAAAGGAGAAAACGGTTGGAATATGTTTCCTTATAAAACCCATAGCGAAAATTTCATTTTCCAATCAGCCCCGTTAGCGAATTGCGTTCGTATAAATTGAAGGTTTAACGGCGTGCTCTGAGAGGAAAGCTATCGGATTTTCGTCGCTAGCGTCGATTTTTCCGTTTACTGATCGTGCGCAATTTTCACGGTGATGATTTTATTACGAGATATATGGATTTTTTTACAACATTTTACACAGATCTGTATGCAATATTCGGTGCATTTGATTTTTCAATTTGCAAAAATATGTTTTCAAATTTCAATTTTCTTTTTTCTAGAATATACGCATACGTGAATAACGTAGCATCTATTAGTTATTGAGATCTCAAAGGTTTTCACATTTTCTGCAAATAATAAAACTACAATCGAACTGATGAAAAAAACAACTTACACAACGAACGCTATTATCGGGAAAACTGGCCTTGTATAAACGCGCGTCCTTGCACACATCACGTACTTCATATGCTTTCACGAGCACCTGCGTACATTACCGCGTGGGCCTTTGTCAACGCAAAGTGTATATATACGCGAGCACACCTCCCACACAGCTAAAACAAATCAACCGCGCATCAGAAACCTCCCGCCCCCAAAAGTATACACACACATTACAAATCTAAAAATGCCGCAGCTTTTATATGTCCTCATCCTTTTTTTCCTTTCGACCTTCGCACAAAAGACTACAGTATATACACTTCTGTCGAAAGTGCGCTTAAAACGCAAAACAATGCCTTTCATCAGCGTCGTCCTATCAAAGCGCGCGCGCGCGTGCACCATTTGTCTCTCCCTCATTTTCCGCATTATCTTCATACATCGCGGAGGCTCTCGTCGTGTCGTCTCACTTTCCGCCCCCGCCGGCTTTAATATCTGTCGCCCACGCGCGGTTGTCTGTCTCTTTCTCTCTTGCCGCGCGCGTCCAGTGCTTCGTCCCTTTTTGTTTGCTGTCCGTTTCGCGTTGCCGTCGTCGTCGCGTGCGCTCTTGTGCATACCTTTATTATCTCTTCTTTTAGCTTTGTATTCTTTTATTGTTATGAGGTAGGTACATATATAGGGGGCTGTGTGGGAATTTTTTTTTTTTCGTGGGAATGAAACGAGCATTTTGAGGATTACAAAGGGTTTCCAGAGTATTTTAGAAAGGATTTTAAAAATTATATTTCTTTTTTTTTGTTGGAGAAGGAAGGAAAATTTTACAACGGTAATACCATTTATTATGTACACATGTGAGATTTTTCTATTAAAATATTTTAGAATATTATGGGTTTAAAAAAAGCGTTGTAAAATATTATGGTTTTAAAAAAAAGTCGTTATGAAATAATAAATGTTTTTATGTCCCATAATGTTTCCCCCGATACGCCATATCCTCCAGCTCGTAAATACGTAATAAGATTATTTTTACACTCTATTAATAGCTTCTGACAAATTCTGGACGGGACAATTTGATGTCGCTATTATTTTGTTCTTGTTCTCGGAATAATTTGCCGATTTTGGGCGCAAGCCTCAGTTTTAATTGCCCGGCTTCAAAATCGAGACAACCCCCGCTCGTAAAATCTGCGTTTTAGTGTCACCTCGTAAATACTGGATTTAGATTGGAATGTGACGTAGGTGATGTGGAATTACGGCCACTGTTTGGCCTCCATTTGGGATCTAAAACGAAACAAAATTGAAAAGGATGCAATTAATTTTTAATTAATTTTGGCTGTAATCGAAAACAGACCTCAATAACAAAAATAATAACAAATGATGTATCTACTTAAACAAACACATTAATTGCCATCGAATCATTTTCACGCTACCGAATTCGCACAAAATATCCACTACTTTATCGCTTTAATTTTCACTTAAATAATAGTTAATCTTCAATTAGAGGCGGGTCTTATCGTACCTCCTTTAAGAGTAGCATGCGTTTATCTTCTTTATCAAAGTGTAACACTAGTGGCCGAAACGCTATCTCGTTTCATTATCAACACGACACTTACAGCTCTTATCATAGAAACTTAAAGTATAGTCCTCCATTTTTTTTCTTTATACAGCCATTATACCGATACTCTTTTTAAAAGGTATCATTTTCACTCTCACCCCCAAAATACTTTACCCCGTAAATCAAGCATGCAAAAAACATTGAAAACAAAACCTTCCCATCTAGCACACACGCAAATTTCCTCCGGGAGTTCCTTTACCGCATCCCTCCTCTTTTCTTTCTAAACATCCCCACGGTTCTTCCTTTTATTACCGCGCTGCGATCGGCATCCGCGCTCTACAGATCCTCTCGAAGCTCGCGGCGCTTATTTAGCGGATTTGACGGGATTTTGGGTCAGTGCGCGCGGTGAATGAAGTGGCCGCGTGCGACTCGGATTCATAGGATTTTCAGGCTCGAAGGCGAGCGTGCGAGGACGTTTTTTAGAGCGGAAAAGTGTAAATGAGGGTGCGGGATTAGTGCAATGAGTGATGTCGTTGGATGTAAGGGTTTTGCGAGGGGTCCTTTGATTGGATTGCGAAGAAGCTTTTTTTGAAACGTTGTAGGTGTATTAATCAAATTTTAAATTTGATTTTATTTCGTTTTCTAAAAAACTGAGGGTATTATTTTATTTGATTTTTGCTTCCTCCTAGAGGATGCTTTGTGATAGAAATTTATTGAGTTGTTGTAAAAACATGTTATAATTGTTTTCCGAGGTGTTAGGAATCAAAATACATCGTTTTTGAAAAATGTCTGTATGGGTGTGTGTGTGTGTGTGTGTGTGTGTATGTGTGTGTGTGTGTGTGTGTGTGTGTGTGTGTGTGTGTGTGTGTGTGTGTGTGTGTGTGTGTGTGTGTGTGTGTGTGTGTGTGTGTGTGTGTGTGTGTGTGTGTGTGTATGTGTACGCCTGGATCTCAGCTTCTACTTGGTCGATTTTAACCGAACAGGTCTCATTATTTTTGTTTTTTTGTGTGATTGCGGGTCAAAAATCCATTTTTTGATTGAGCCGATGCGTTTTTGTTTTATTTCGAATTTTTGATTTTCTCAATTTTTTTTAATAATAGGATCGAGATATTTGAATCCGATGGGTAGCATTCGAAAGAGAATTAAAATACCTATATTTTCTAAAAAAAAGTTTCTAGCTATCACGGTTCTTTTGTTATTAACAAAAACGTGTTTTTTTAAAAGCTTATAATTCCCAATCTAAAAGGTTAATTTTTGTTTTGAGAAAAATCATGATAATACAGAATATACATAGTTATAATCTGTAAAAATTTGAATTCATTCTGTTGGTTAGTTTTTTAGAAAAAAATTAAAAAATGAAAAGATGAGTTTTGTATGTCCAACGATTACGGGAGTAAAATTGACTTAATTGCTTTGAAATTCCTTGTAGAGGTAGATTTTTGATAGTTCTCGGTCGAGTTCTTTGGGCAAAATGATTGATCCATAAATTTCAGAGATATTTGAGGTTAAAAATTTTTTAACCTTTTTTTAAATCGCACTTTCTCGAGAACGGCTCTATGTATCAGCTCCATATTTATAGACAATATGATAAATGTGATATAGATAATATGTGTGCTAATTTTCATGAAAATCGAACGTTTATTTTTTGAGATATTTGATATTGAAAATTTTCGTATTTTATACAAAGTCAATTTCTTTGTCGCATGATATCTAATGAAAAAAAAATTGATTTAATCATGTTGAAATTTTGTGGAAATGTAGAGTTTGTATCTTCATAGTATAAGTCCTTTAGGTAAAAGAATCGTCTATTTAAGGTTAAAATTTTTTTACGGTTTTTTTCAAAATCGTGATTTTCAAAAATCACACTTCATGTATCAGTTTGAAATTTATTGACTATTTTGTATGTGATATATCGACGGCCGAGCGGAATAAGGTCGAATTTTAAATATTAATGAATTTTTAAATCATTGTAAATTTTTAAATCATTTTAAAACACGTAGAATGAATAATCATATATTATATTTGAACTATATGCTATACATATAGGAACGATAAATTAATTTGGAGGAGGCTACGTGCCAATGACTTGGCGGCGGTTTTTTGTTAAAGTTTTAATTCAATTCAAATAACGTTAATTTTATTGCTTGATTATATAAAAAATTAACCCATTCGAATAGTTTGGCATCACTTTTTAACTCAAATTTTCTTTGAGCGAAGTCGATGTTCTTTCAAGAAATAGTCCTACTGAAATTCATGTTGATATAAACTTCCATGTATGTTGATCTTTTGAAGCTGCCAACTAATATAGAGAAAAGAAACTATTTGCACATATTGGGTTGAGGTTGGGTCCTTAGAGTACGTTCTTCATCTAAGTTGGCAGCTTCTAAGTTTCACAAGATATACTCGGTCCAAGTTGACGCTTTTTTGTGGAAACCTCTTGTAAGATACATAATGTATATACGAAATTTCACGTATGCTCAGCTGATACATATGTGTTTGATAAAGTATATAACAAAAAATGTATAATCTATATATATTGTTGATATCTAATATTTTATTATACGCTAATGGCATACAACTGGAAAAAGAAAATGATTGAAGCGAATATCAATCTCGTTTTGTGAGAATTGTCTTTTTAATTTCACTCTTGGAAATTTACGACATTAATTTCAACTATTCCGCGTTTTTTCTGAAATTCACTTTTTCTCCCATTTCACGCGAAACCCTGCATGCGCGAGGACGAACTCCAGCTGTAAATTAAAGTCAGAGTATCGTTACGGTGCAATAACTCACTCAAGGAAAAGGTAACGCTACACCGCAAGAGGAAATCGATTTCTAATTTATCAAATATTCAACGGGGAAACGTGAGAAATTGCATTTTAACATGCGTATTCAACAAAATAAGTCAAAGCAGAATTTTAATAAACGTTAATTTTTCAATAATTCTCATAAAATTCTGATCAGAGTTTAATAATAATAATTATGTTTCAGGTGAAATTATTTTACACGAAAATGTTCGATGCATTTATTAACGCACAACGTAATAAATAATAATTAATGAGCGAATTTTAACGCACAATTTTTAATAAAAAAAAAACCTTTTCAAAGCGTCCAAAAATCCTGTAATTAAAATTTTAAAACCGTTTTCCAATTCTCCAATACCACGAGAAATCCAAACACCACCTATGTTGTAAATTATCGCACGCTACCCCGTACACAACTCGATCCATCCTTTACACGAATTAAAAACGTCGTTAAAAATTCACGACATATTGGCCGCACGCTTTCGCGCCGTCCTATACCTATATACATGCACCGCGCCGCATAAACAACACTTGTACACGCATACATATGTATATATTCAT
The DNA here is from genome assembly GCA_036365515.1 of Torymus aiolomorphi. Classification (NCBI taxonomy): domain Eukaryota; kingdom Metazoa; phylum Arthropoda; class Insecta; order Hymenoptera; family Torymidae; genus Torymus; species Torymus aiolomorphi. The sequence goes on along the minus strand of CM070874.1, from coordinate 122,253,194 downwards.
GCAGCATGCACGCCCACGAGTTAGCACGTGCGACACCCACACACACACACGTGCACCGCGTTTCATTCATATATTCGCGAGGTTTATCGCGCGGTGCGGCGCGACTATGTCCTGAATCTGATTAAAAGCGGGCCAGCGAGGAGGTAGTTTGGGTTGTGTGTATTTCATGTGTAGGATGGAATTATGCTGGGTTGTTTTTGGGGAGGATTAATAGAGTCGTGTAGGTTCGGCCGGTGTTTTTGAGCTGTTGGGGGGAATTAAGGAACAGGAAGAAGGACAGAGAGAGATGTGTGTTTCGGAAATTTCGGTTTTAAGCGTGGGCTGATTGGCGCTTTGCCATAGTGCGATCGATGGTACGATTTGGCTGTACGCTAAAATGTGCCAGTAAGTTTTCGATAAAAGTATGAGGATTATTTTCTTTTAATTTAATTTAATTTAATTTAATTTAATTGAAAGGTACATTTTATTTTGTTAAAGATTGTGACACACTTGTAAAGCGGCAGGTAGTTTTTAGTACTTTATGATCAATCGTCATTTAAGCTTTTTGAAGTTTGCGACGTCTTCATAAATATTTAAAGACGTTATAAAGTTAGCTTCTTAAGTTTATTTAGTAATTGACGAGAATTACATTCTGGCCACGTTTCCATAAGTTTCAGAAGTTTATTCTATTTAAATTCAACTTGCGTTCATAAGTTCTTCAACATTCATACTTGTTACTAATTAATTCATCTTTTATAAAGGCCTATTTCAAGTTTTATTGCCGTCTGGAAAATATTTCACTGTGGAAATATATAACGTTTTTAATGAAAGGAATTTTAATTACTTCCTCGTTTATATTCTTTTTTTCTAAATAATTAAATAAATTTTCGCTGCAGCAGCGTAACGTAGCCTCATTATAGGTTCCAAAATAAAACTTTTTATTTTACAGTAAAAAGAAAAATATATATTTTTTACTAAATACGTGTACAAAAGCTTGTAAAAAATTTGCATAAAATTATCAAAAGATCAATTGTAAATTTCCTATAGCAAACATTTTTCAAAAGCAAGCATAAATTATACGTTGCCGTCAGTATCGCTCGGCTATGAATTTGAATTTAAAATTTTTGTTATCATTGAATTCACCTGCTGTTTACGCTGCATAAACCACTCTGCGTACACACGATCGGGGAGATTGATCTCTAATATTATGCATTAATTTGTTATTTTGACAATGCGTTTCGCGAATGTCAGGGATATGCGCAAATATTTTCCGTAATAATAGATTGCACTTTATCACTTTGAGGTGTGTGTTTATTATTATTACGCTAATATATTATAGCTGTCATTTAAAATTATGAATCATTATAATTTTAAAACAAAAGATATGCCTGCAAAAACTAACATAATAATGTTTTTTTCCTGTAAATAATTATAAAACTATAAATTACGTTAATGATAATAGCTTTTGTTCAGATAACAGTCCATTGCAATTCATGTGTTTTAAATGCATATCATCTATAAAAACTGTAACCAAGACGTTCAAATCTTTCTCACGAATCTTACAAATCTCAAAAAAGAATGAAATACGTTTTCTACCTAGGTATAGACCGCATTAAACATCTTCCAAATTTACCATTATTATTTTTCGATACACACCCCAAATCACCACACCATTACACCGACCACTGCACTCCCTCATTACCGCACCTATCTCGTAAGTTACATAACTCCGCACTAACGATCCGCATAACACACGCACGCACGCACTGTGTATCCGAATTTCCGAATGATGATTAACGAGATTCTTGCGTAAGGGCTTTGCGTGCGTGAAGTTGTGTATTTATGCGATGCACGCGATCGCTGAGTATTACACGGTTCTTATGCAAACTCGTCGAACGATCGATTGGCCGCATCCCTCTTTCTCTCTCTCTCGCTCGCTCTGGGTCGGCGACTAATTTTCAAATACGCGTTTTATCGGGGAGTCCACTTTGAACTGATAAATAGGTTGTATGTACAGCGGTGGTGCGTATAATATGTATATAGGTGTGTGGAAGTTGCGGGTTCGTGTGCTTATAATGATTTTGTTTCATAACCAGGTCATTGGTTGGGTGGTGTGTAAACATGCAAGGAGCGGCATAGTAATTTTATTTTGGTTCTTCTGAAATATTAATATATTTGTTATTTACCGTCATGAGTATATACCGCATTATTTATTGTTGACATTAAAAAGCTTATAAAGTCAACGTTTGTAAAGCGGAATTGAAGATAAAAGGGGAACAAGGAGTGATTATTTTCTGTTTATGTACATATACACTCGCGTATGTACGCGCAGAACTCGGCAATTTTCTTCGATAGTATTATTATTTTAAGAGCTCGGACGGAAAGCCATTCGACATCGATGCTGACCTTTCCGTTAATACGCGTGTACCTATTGACGTTTATTCATAAGCACCCACATAAACGCCCACGTCGAGGAAGTAGGTGCGTACAATAAGCCCGTGTATGTTAAGAGAGCGCTTTGGTCAGCGCATGAAGCATTCAAATCAGTGATTTAATGAGCGCTCTATTAATAGAGTCTTGCATGATTGAAAATGTCGTGGGGCGCGCGCGCGGTTGTGAATGGCTTTTAAATTGAGAAGTAAAATGCCGTACTTACTTTTAGATGCGATTTCAATCGGCGTATAATTATTTGGTATAATTGGATATTTTCGGAGAAAAGTTTCGCGGATACAATTATTTTATAAATACGCTATTTAAAATCTATACAAAAGTACGTCATCTAAAAAATTTTATTGAATATTGAAATATTTCAAAATTATAAATTTTATCTCTATGAATATTTTAAAAAAATTAGTCGTTCTTTATCTGGTAAAAAGTTGACGATATTTTATAGTTAATGTGTTGATCAAATAAAAGCATTTTTAATAAAAATCAATATGTAACAATATAATTCACAATGCACCTTAAAATATTCTATCTATAAAAGAGAGACCGCGGTTAAGTATCGAATTGGAGGCAGTCATAATCAAATTGGTGGTCAGCCATATTGTTAGATGGATAAAACTGACTCTCATATGGGTAAAGTTGAAAATATATAGGACCACGTGCGCGCACAAAAATCCGCTATAGTATATTTAAAATATCAATGTTATCAAATGTAGATTTGGAATTTACCTCAAGTTAGCTAAAAAAAAAAATAAGTTATTTTGTGGCCATCGTTTCTACCAGGGTTTGTCCTAGCAATTATTAACTATTGAAACATATTTCTTTTACCTGTATATATAAACTATTGTCCACTTCACTAAATTTTGTAAACGAATTCAATTGGCAGAAGATATAGGAACCGCGTATATAACTTATCTACTTTCCACAAATGTTACTCTTCGTCTTCCCTTAACGTTAAATCTATTATTTAGCAAAGAAATCTGTTGGAAAAGCTAGGGGCAATCAGTACTTACTACTTGGTATGATAGAAGAAAATAAAATATAGGTTTATTTAGTCACTTAGCCTACGTTACATCATATAGCCCGGCGCAGATCAGAGTCTGTCTGACTCGAGGCACGCGTAGCGTCGCTCGCTTTCGTCGGCTTTCGCATTCACGCGACACTCTCACGTACACGGAGTGGAGAGGCTTAGATGTGTGCATCTGTAGCACTTCGCTTTCACGCGATGCGCGTTCTAACTGTACAATTTAACTTTATCACATTCTAGAAAATTCGTCCAACCGTACAAATCATCACGCCGCCGACAACCGCGTTATTTAGCAACCCTACCTCAATCCATTCCGAACCGGGCGTTTTCATATTTCACTTTCCGCAAAAGCAGAGCGGCCGCTCTCTCTCCCCTCTCGTTCCCCCCCAAATCACCGGCATCGTCGCCCCCGCCCCATCATCGCCCCATCACTAGCACCCGCACGCGCACGTCGCGTAGCAGCATCCCAACTCTCTTCTCCCTCTCTCTCTCCCCTCGTCGTCGTCGTCCCCCTCGCGCATGTTTACGCGCGCAGGCACACACAGTCGCCGCGCAGTGAGTAGCGGCACACAGACGGCGGCGGCGGCGGCGGTGTGCGGCCGCTGTAGCAGCAGAGCAGTTCCCGCGAGCTTAGAGAGAATATTTAGCGAGCAATCGGTGCTCGCGCGTGATATTATGTTGTGCCGTGCGCTGGTGGTTGAAAGTAGTGCCGCAGGTGTGAGGATAATATAGTGCGCGGTGCGTGTGAGAAGCAGGAGGAGGAGAGATGCCGAGCCTCGTAGCGTTCGGCCGGCGCTGGCGCATCGGAAGCGACGACCTCTACGTGCCGGGGTTCTTCCTATGCGCCCTCCATCTCACCGAGTAAGCCATAACACTGTGCTCCGTTTCTTTTCTTTTTCTTTGCTGTCGTTCTCTGTGTTTTTTTTTATAGTGGCGAGTGTGGATGTGTGTGGGAGGGAGTAGAGAGAGCGAGAGAGAGAGTGGTTTTGGGAGAGAAACGTGCGCGAGTTGAGGTTAGCGCCGAATTTGAGGTTATGGGTGGTGTCCGCGATGATGCGCGCCGTGTATATAGGTAGCAGTGTGTTTGTTTACTTTTTTTCTGCGGCCGATTGTTGCGCTCGAGCGATATATTTTCGTCGCCCGATCGAATGTCCGAGCGCTGCTATATAGGTAGGTATATTTATTCTCGACGCTTCACAGCTGTTGTTGCCAGTGTGCACTTTTACTCGAATGATTTTCTGAAGGCTCGAGCTCGGCGTTTTTTTTTTTTTTTCTTTTGTTTGGGCAATGAAATTCGGTATTCCCCAGACTGGCAGGAAAAGTATCGACTCGTCGCGAAAGTTTCTAAAGCCAGGTGATTTTGGAGTTATGCAATTTCGGAGCAATGAATTCTTCTTTGCCTCTTATCTGCCGAATTCCTTGCAATTACGTGCCGTAATGCTAACAACAATCCACGTCGACAGCACGTAATAATTCAACGACTTGCTCGCTTTCGAAAAAAAAGTTTCTCGCTCGTTGCGAAAGAGACGTCAATAGAGCGCAGCATCCGACAACAACCTGATTCACGGCGCTCCCGCTGATAACATAACATAATGGAGACGCGAAGGTTATCGCGACGGTAGGCTATAGCAGCGTCGTCTGCTTTCGGCGGCTGCTACTGCTGCTATGTGTGAAAAGGAAAGGAGAGGGAGGACGGGCCGGACTATATACCTACGGGCAACGGCGGGTCAATGAGCTCGCGGGGCGCCCGCCAATTTCGAACGCCCGCGCGCGTTGTTGGGTTAATGTTTATGTTGGTGGGAGGTTCTAGCGGAATGTCTTTTTTACGAGACTGTTATATGACGTGGGAGGAAATGGTTTAGAGAAATGGGTGGCGAGATTTAGACGTTATCGGAAAGAAAGCGTTTCGCGTGCGCATATACTATTATATTGAATGATTGACGTAATAGTATATATATAGGTATAATCATTATATCCGAGATAATGAGGAAATTATGGCGCGTTCATAATTTCTTGACTTCGCAGTGATTCATTCAGCCAGCATATAATATGTATAATGAAACAATTGACGTTTTAACTGCAGTGTATAATTGTTACATGATAAGCATGCTATATTGCCACCCATGCGTGCATATACCTACAAATAAATGGCTTTCAGTCGTGCGCATAAAGCATAACTCATTTAGACGCTTTGTATTTTTCTCTCGGCCGTGATACTAAAATCAATTTATCGTCTGCCGCGGATATGATTGATAGGTGTCTGTAAAAATATACGAAATAATCGAGCTTTTGTTCAGCCTGCGCAGTCGCTCAATTTGTTACTCGATTGAGTAAATCAACAATTTTAAAATGAAATAATATTTGTATTTTATTAAAAATGACCTATATACATTATAAAAACAAAAAATTAATACCGAACAGTCGAACAAAAGTTGCTATACACACACACACCTATAAATTAGAGATACCCTTTTATATATAACAATGACTCTCTCGCTCCAACCGCACACCCAAACTTATCTCCAAAACGCGTGTAGCCTTGCTCGAAAATTTTATCAACCGCAATTACGGCACTCCTCCGCCATTCCGGGCCATACTTTGCCCACCGGCGGCGGCGCTCTCGCTGCAATGTCTCTTTAGAAAATTAGGACAAACAAGTCGTTAGCTCGCGAAACGATCGTCCGTGCGCCGGCATACCATTATAATTAAGGCGAGAAGCCGAGCCGCAGCTGCGAGTGAGAGAGAAAGAGACAAGGACGTAAGTTGCTTGGTTATCCCTTGCGGTATATAACACGTCCCCCGAAGAGCAGGAGAATTTAATTTCCCGCTTCGCCGAGAGAAAGAGAGAGAGAGAGAGAGACGCGCGCCAGACACTCGTTTCCTCCTTGGGGCACGCTCGCTCCTCTCCTTTTTTGCCTCGGTCTGTCTATCTGTCTTTCTTCTCTCCCTCTGGCCCACGCGCGTCCGTTTTGTGAGCTTTTCCAGGCTAAAGTGGCGTCGTTCGGATGTGCTTTTGTGATCGTCCGCCCGTGGAAATGTAATGATGGAGTGCATTGTGTACGACGGAATATCAGGATTGTGTGGGGCGGATTGTTTGATTTTTAAAATAAGATTTTTGTTAGTTGGAAGAGTATAATATCTACATGCACTTTGTATGTAAAGTGGCTACTAAGTTTCAATTTCCGTATTATAGAAGACGTTTCACGATTCCAATCGCCATTCTATTTCTGGAAATTATTCGTCTTTCTCTCTCAGCACCGGCGCGGAATAAAATTTCCTCGTTCTGATCCGTCCTTATTCAATCGGAGTTCTGTTAGAATACAAGAAAATTTCGTATAAAATACTGAGCCCGTCTGGATGTTAAAAATGCTTCGTATATTATAAAATATAAGTAAATTGAAAATGTGTCTAGACCGGACTTCTGGTTGTTTAGACGCGGTAGGCCTTTGCTCTCGTTGTCATGTCAACTTTTGATACTTCGGTTTTATCTCAATTCTATACGACTTCACACACTTCCTACACGGAGAGAAATTTTGTAGTGAAAATTACAAATATTCGAGACAAAATTACCAGTTTCTATGGTAATGGATGGACAGATTGACAATTTCAAACTTTTTACCAAAGTGCCTTGGTAAAATTTTTTTTTAGTTAATTTAAATTAAAAAAATTAACTTTTTTTATCCATATTGATGGATATATAGTATTTTAATATAGAAATAGAAATAAGGATGAAAAAACATTAAACTGAAAAAAAATTTTTACGGAAGTGGGATTCGATCCGACGATCTTTGGGTTGAGAGTCCGACGTTCTACCGACTGCGCCACGGAAGCTGTTACCAACAGTTATTTGAATCGCCGTTATTACTTACTGAAAATATGTGTATTGTTTTCATTTTAACGTCGCGCACGCCTCTAGTATCAATCTTCTGAAACACAATAATGCGCAGTGCGCATGCGCGAGTACACAAATACCAGGTTATTTGGTCAAATTTATCAGTTTTCTTAGTAAAAATTCTTAGGTTACCTTGTAAAAATGACGAGATCTCAATTTTTACCAGTGTGTCTGGTAATTTTTATTCCAATAATTTGGTATTTTTTTTAAGTGGTTATGGTAGTTTTTCCTGGGAAACTTATAAATTGTATTAGAAACCTGGGAATATCACGGCTTTTGACAGTCTATCCATGCGCTACCAAGGAACCTTGGTAATTTTTACTCTAAAATTTCTCTCCGTGTAGCTATATGTAGAAAGTCGATAGAATAATATTTTCTCTTGAAAGGCTCTGTAGACAGAGCAAATATGTCCATTGTACACGCGAAAGAAGTTTTATCACACGATGACAAATACTGCCTGCAGTCGTAGAGACGATAACGCGATGAATGAATGCATCGTTTATATTTGTCTTTCAATTAAGATAGAGGATCCACGATAGCTCAAAGGTCAATAGATTAACTCAGAAATTATCAACGGCTTAATACACATTATCATAATTTGGTCTTCGCTTTAAAATTTTTACTCTGAAAGTGCATGTTTCATTATACGTATATTTGTAGCCATCCCTTTTTCTTATATCTCCTACAAACCGAGCAGTCAGAAAAATCGCTTCCTACTTTCTAAATTCGAATAAGTGAAATTCACTCTCAATAAGTGAATATTCACTTATAATAAGTCCAAACTCGTCTACACATTGAATAAGTAAACGAGTTTGGACTTATTATAAATGAATACTCACTTATTGAGAGTGAATTCCACTTATTCGAATTTAGAGAGATACATTCTGAAAAAAATGGTCGATTTCCCCCAGACCCACTGGAAACCTTTCGCGTCTTTTCCACCATCCCCACCTTTTCAGCACTCATTTCCCAATCCACGCACTAAAATGAAGCCATATACCATTCCCCGTTTACTATCACACCTGCTCATCCGCACTCTCCAGCCATCATCGCGTCCACTGATGAGGCACTAATACGGAAATACGCACGCGGACTTTTACGCGATGCTGTACTACCTATACATATATATACACGTACATACACCCGAGCGAAGGGTCGTTCGTATATAGGAGGAATCCGATAAATTTTCAGCGCCAGCATTGACGAGGGAGTAGCGTGTGCTATAGGGGAACCCGCAGAGAGAAAACGTGCGCGCGCGCGCGCGGCAGTTCGATTGTGACCCGCAAGAGATCCGATAGTCGAGGGTGGCCGAGGCTCGCCGCCGTCGTATTCCGGTAGTATATGGATATGCGCGTCGTTCGGGGCACTGGGTTCACGACGGGAGATATGTGAATGTGCAGAGAGATGACTGCCGTCGTCGTCGTGGTTGCGGATCGACGGTGGAATGCTTTGTGTGCATTGTTTTTGAAATTTTTATGTTTGTCATGTGAAATATAGTTATATTGATAACGGTTTCAGATATATTGCGAGTGGTTATGTCGATGTATATATATTTCATTATTTATAGTTTTTAATATGTAGAGAAATATTATTCTATAAAGAATCGAGATATTTGTAACATTGACTTCAGAGTTGACAGAATGATGAGTGTGTCATTTGGAAGGCCGCAATGCTGTCCTAGTTTCACGTATATATACCGCGCATTCCGCTACCTATTCGATATGAATTGTATCATTTGCCATGCACTTTGAATTCAGATCTAATTTATGCCAATAATATTTTATCGAAAATAGCACAACTTGCTCCAAGAGACTTTTTAGATTGCCATTTAAAATTGAAATTAGACTATGGAAACAATGCGACATGTCCCACTCTCCCGAGGCCAAACTGCGCGCAAAAATTCCATTCCACAGTACCTTCCTTCTTAAAACTATACCTTTCCATCCACTTAAGCCCCATCCTAACCCTCATTCCCAATTCAGATCCCTCCCTCGCCATTATACAATGCAAAAATCCACGAACCCTCTTAACCTGCATACCCCAAAGCTATATATACACCACCCGCTTCTTTTCCCTCCTTAGTACACCTGCACACCTACACCCTTCGATCCTTTCTCGCGCGTTCGCGCGCTTTATCGGAGGACATCGCGGCCGTAAAGCGACGGAAACGCGCGCGAACGATAGCACAATCGGGTCAGCAGCAACGGCGACGTGGTTCGAAATAAAAGGAGGCTAATGTCCTTTCGCGTATATGGTGTGCAAAAAAAAGAGAACCTTCGAACGCGCGAGGATTTATGCACCGTCGTCGTATAGTCGCACGCCTCCCGCGCGTGCTCCACTTTTACAGGATATGAAGCTATACGATCGTATGGTATATATATAGTGTGTGTGTGTGTGTGTGCGTGTGTGTGTGTGTGTGTGTGTGTGTGTGTGTGTGTGAATAGAAGAGGCAGAAAATATCGACGATGCGTGCGGGGGATATGCGCTGATGTCTCTGAAGAATTTATGGCGGCGTGTATGGTTGTGTAACGGCGCGCGGTGGTGCGGGGTGAATTTTTTAAGGGAGTAGGTTTTGCGTGTATGGAGGGTGAATTTATGTAGTGCTAGACGGAGGTAGAAAGTTTTATAAGGAGAGCCGAAAATGGTTAAGTTTTAAGGGCCATGTAAAAAGAAAATAAAGCAAGTTTTCGTCATTATATATATATATAAGTGCGCATAAGGCGAGGCGAGTGGACTGCCTTTTATATACATATATAGATGCGAGAAAAGTTTATGAAAATACGAAATTCTCCCGCTGCTATTTCGGAAATTAGATCAATTTCAAATAGTCAAAGTATATTCCTTGAATATACTTACTTTCGAGCAAGAAAGCCAAAATTTATATTTGATAAATTTCTGTTCCCAAAAAAGTCACCACCCGATCTTTGCATTTTCTCCAAACACAATACATACGAGAGCAGAGCTCTAGGCGAAAACGAATATATACCTATAGCTGGTGCACTTCTGCGATAGACCTCCCAACGAAATGCAAAATGCAAAACCTCGTTCCGTCGGACGCACTTGCTCTGTGTTTTTCCCCGGGACTAACACAATAAGGAATAGCTGATGATGCGCCGCGGCGACCTCGCGTCAAATGATCTTCATTACACTTTTGCGCTCGCGGGGTGAACGCCATTTCGGGCTCGTGAATCATTTAGACAGCGACGCAGCCGACACGAGGTATGTGTGTACGCGAGGGAAGCGTGTGTAGACGGTGTAGAATGCGTGTAAGGTATCTCTTTTCAGGTGAGCTTTTTATACGCGAATGAAAAGCTATGTTGATCGTCGGCGCCGGAATTAATGCGCTGTCGCCGAGCGGCTGGAATTTCGTTGGTTTGTTTGGATTTTCGTGTATAGAGGGAGAGATCGTTTTGAAGATTTTTGGTCGGGATTTTTAAGAAGGTTGTGAAAATGTAGACGGCTTATGTTTCAGTTTATACAAGTAAAGTTGATTTAGTAGATTTGTGGAGGAAATTCTTAAGTAAAAATATTAAAATATGTAAAACTATACAATTTTGGAATATTAATTAATTCGTAAAAAAGAAGTATGTTATGTTAGCTGTAATAAGAACTGTTATTTTTTGTAAAATTTGCTATCGTTGTGGCCTACTAAATTAGTTTAATAATTAACTATTTACTACTTACTATAAAAATGTTATCATGTATAAATGTGATTTTCATTGAAAAAAAGGTTTTTGTAAATGAAAACAAAAGTGAATAATTTTGAATCACGCAGAATGTTCCAAGTTCATATACTTTACAACAATAATTCATTAAATGTTTGAATTTAACATTATTTGACATTTTTTTTTCCAAATTTTTTAACAAAATAGTATACTGTGCTCGAGCCAACACGTAAAATTTAACCAAGCGCCGAGTTTATTCCGAAAGTGCAATAAACACGCACGGCAAATACTTGTCATGCAAATAAAACGACTTGCCGTCAGCGCGCTGTCGAATTTTCCAATATCTCTTTCATTCTTCTCTGCGAAACATTCGAACGAAGAGCTCACTGTTGTATTATATATTGTTGTATTATAGTGTCGCAGTAGCCGAGAGTTATCAACGAAACGATGAAAAAGCCGCGATGATACGCCCCCCGAGATGTCACGAGATACTGATGCAGTAACCGAGCCCGCAGTTTTCAGAATCGAGTCATTTTCAATGCGACTCTCATATTCTCTTTTTTTGTTACGGATCTTTCTTTTCCACAATATTCAAGTTCATTGGAAGCCTCGAATGACACTTCGAGTCATATGAAACTTTATATATCGAGGAATATTGCGCTCCTTTTCTGATATACCTTTGGTTAACAATGGAACAATATCTGATAATGTATCTCTATAGTTTAATGTTTTTTCTCTTCGGTGTTTTCTTAAACGAGGAAAATAATAATATAGACATCGGATAATTTTTTGCCATCGGAGTTCTGTCATATTCAAACATCGCAGTTGTGCTCAGTCCATGCGTAGACACTCCATGAAGTGCCTCCGTAAACTCCATTATGTAGGACTAGCACAAACGGTGAAACTAATTAACTTAACTGTTAAGCTATAATTTTGTAAATATTATCTTTAGAACTGTTGCATGCGGGAAATTCGATTAAGCTCTTTAACTTTCTCATAAAAATGTTACTAAAGTACACTATTTAAAGCCCTAGCAAATATTGTTATCGCTTACAATGTTAGACTATAAATAAATCGCTTATCTATTATAACAAACTATTTATAATTAAAAAAAAATTCTCGAGTAATAAATTTAAAATCTTATTACCGATATAGCACTTCAACTAAAACTAATCAACTACTCACCCCGACCGCTCCATTCCATTCCTCGACCTTGCACTAGAAACAGGCCAAAAGGCAGCGAGCGACAACGACCAATTGTCAGCTAAAACGTCGAGCTCGTCATGACACTTCTGTCTCTGCACCTGATACACGACGACGGCAGCATATAAAAATGTGTGCTCGCCTCTGCGCCGCGCCTGGGCGAAATTATTCCCAGCGGCATCGTGTATACGTAAAACGCAGGGGCTGTTTCTCCCTCGTTGCTGCTCTCCTTTCTCATTCTTGGTATATTACACAAGCGTGGCGTGTGCGCGCGTGCGCGTCTGTCCAAGTTATTCCGCTTTGCATCTCCGAGCGTATATGTATATAATACGTGCGCGCTGCACGGGGGCGAATACAACGTGGGGGAATTCGGTGCACGCGAGAACTAGCGTTATTTCCAGTTGGAGTTGTGTTATGCTTATCATTTTTTTTTTTTTTTTCATTTGGTTAATGCATCGCGCGTTGTGTGAGTTATTGGATCAGAAGGTGAGAACGCGGTAGGGTTGGAGATGGAATTGTAAAATTTAATTCGAGTGAAGATATGAAATTTTTATAAGTTCTTTTTACATATGAGAGTTTTATTTGAGCCTTAGATTCATTTTAAAATTTTAAACTTTCAGTGCGGTGCGATACATGCATAAATTGTTAAAAAATTGTTCTAATTTTTATGATATTGTAAAAATTGTAAATGATGAAAATATTTTTACTATCAATTAGCGTATTTCTTGAAATCTTAAAAAAGTAAAACAATATGATAATTTAGAATATTATTAAAATGTGTACTGAACCGTGTTAAAATCTTCTTATACATTAGCCGCACTCAAAGAAGTATTAATACAGTATGTGAAATTAACTGATCAAAATTCAAATAATATAATATATTATTTAAATGTTGATCAGTTAAAGAGAAAATGAAATTAATGCTTCCTTGTTCCACAAAGTATCTACGTTATCAGTATTATTAACTATATGATTATCTAGCCGTAGTAACAGCTATGCACCCCAGATCAAAGCGATCTTACATCGTTAATAACAAACTGACGCTATCACGCCATCATTACGCAAATGAGTATAGATCGACTAGCCACTATATCAGTACCGATAGTCTCATTGTTAAATAACAGAAACATTAACTCATTACACATAAATAAATCGATGTATTCACCTATTACACATGAGTAAAAAAAAACACACCACCATCTTCTAACCAGTACAATATTTTCTCAAATCCATTGGTACATTTTGCACCCAAGTTTTAGGCGTGTGGGTAACCGATGGTATATTAATATCGACATGAAATGCTCATTTTGATAGTTTTTCGTAGTTACTGGTATAATGTGCATAAACAACGAATAAAGTATTTCTTTTTGGAGTCTTGCTTATATCCGTGGAATCTGTAACTCTAACATCGTCTTCTTTGGAAATTGGCCTCTGGTAATCCCATCCCATTTTATTTGGTGGATTATGGAATGAATAAATAAATTACATTAATGTTTCAACATAAAAATTGAATTGTAACTTATAATTTTTATAAGCTTCTACTTATTAATTTAATCAAAATTAACATCCACTTGGTAATATTAAAAGTTTTAGTATTGAGAAATTACTACATACCAATCACTATCGCTGTCTGATGAAATAATTATGGGTGATTCATCAATTTGGCGTCGCGGCGGCGGCGGCGGCTGCGAGACTGTAGGAGGAGGAGGCATGTCCTCCGAGTAAGGATCATGGTACCACTGTTGACTCGTAAGATCATTCTCCATTACTCTGCCAGTCAGGTCGCTAAGTCGACGTCTGTGAGAGTCGTAGGAATATGCCCTCGCACGACGACTCATGACGTCACCCATAAAAAAGTAAACCATTCGGGCCTTTATCGTCTCAAAGCAGGACTCGTCTACGTTGGTTGCTCCAAGAACCTCTTAACATTTGGTATACGCAATCCGGTTTTTTGATGACGTTCAAGACGCAAAAATGCGTTATAATCGCGAGGCGTTGGGTGTTGCCCGTTAGTCTAGTCTTTTCGAAAAGAGCCCTCTTCAATACATCGGGCAATACCTTTTTATAAATATAAAGGTAAAAATCAATATTTGTCATTGGAATGCGCGCGTGGGAATTTTTCGCGCTTATATCATTAATGGAAAGTCATTTTAATTCATAAAGATGCAAAAAATATAAAATAAAATTAAATAACTTAATTAAAAAAAAAAAAAAAAAAAAACATGTTACTTTATTACCTTTGCACGGCATAGGGATTTTGTACTCCTGCGTGTACGTAGAAGGTGTATTTTGCAGTCCAGTTTTTCTTTTGCCGAGAGAGTATCTTTGCGGTTTTCTGTTGTATTTGCCTCTCGAAAGCCACCAATTCACTTCGATTCTGAGCCATTTTAACTAAGAAAAAGCAAAACGCTTGTGATATTTACAAGTATAACAAACATACTGTTACATATAAGATAATTTCTCCTTGTCCATTCCCTCCGGTTCTGAAAGTTCCTGAAAAAAAGAGATCCTGTGAGCCTGATCTTGACGAATCCCCCGGGGGACTCTAGCCAAGCTGGTTCACGCGATCCCTGTTGTTACACACATACACACACACACGCACACACACACACACATGCACACGCGCACACACACACACATACCCGCGTAAAAAAAGTTGAGATCACGAAAAGATCGCTTTAAGATATGTCTCGATTATGGCACTATTTAATACTTTTTAAGATGAAAAGTCTCAACGAATAATCAAGATGATTTTAATATTCTTTTAATCATCGCTACATTCGGCCTTTTAAAGCATTTTTAAGATGGTTTTCAGATATACGAAATTCATTATTTAATATCATTTTAAGATAAATTTGAGATACTTTTGAAATGAATTTGAGACGAATGCGAGACGAGCTTTCGTACTGAATTTAAGATGATTTTGAGATTTTTTAAGATGATAATATTAACTTGAGACAAACTTTTATGACAACTTTAAGATGTCTGAAAATGAATTGATTCCAAAATTAAAAAAAAAATTGTTAATCATTTCTTTAAGCCCGATTAAGGGGTTTATACCAAAAGCAAGGCAAGCCTTGAAGTTTAGACTCTTGTTAAAGAGTGATTTAAAGGCTGAATCTTTCGGACTTATATACTCTCGGCGTTTCAATGTGTTTAGGGGTGCCCCGATCGATGCGCCGCGTAGCGTCTAACGACGCTAACAACCGATCGGAAGTAACCGAACTCATGGTCGTCGCTAGCCGCCGCTACGCGGCGCATCGATCGGTGCACCCCTAAACACATTCAAACGCCGAGAGTATATAAGTCCGAGAGATTCAGCCTTTAAATTACTCTTTAACAAGCGTCTAAACTTCAAGGCTTGCCTTGCTCTTGGTATAAACCCGTTAATCGGGTTTAAAGAGTCGATTAAAAAAATTTTTTAATAAATTTAAAAATTTTTGAATTAATTCATTTATCAGACATCTTAAAGTTGTCATAAAAATTTGTCTCAAGTTAATCTTATCATCATCTTAAAAAATCTAAAAATCATCTTAAATTCAGTACGAAAGCTCGTCTCGAATTCGTCTCAAATTCATTTCAAATTTTCAAATGCATCTCAAATTTATCTTAAAATGATATTAAATAATGAATTTCGTATGTCTTAAAACCATCTTAAAAATGCCGAGTGTAGCGATGATTAAAAAAATATTAAAATCATCTTGATTATTCGTTGAGACTTTTCATCTTAAGGCGATGTGAACCTCAAAATCAACCCAATTTCATTATTTAATTAATAAACATTCGAACGTTTATTTGGAAAAACAATTCTGTCAGGCGCTCCGTGTATGTAAATACTATGCTCAGATTTTTTTTTGTGCGATTCTATCAGCATTTCCATGAGATACGCTCGTTTTAAAACTGGCAAAATTCGAAGTATTACAGATCCCTACTTATCGACATTGCGGCTTTTATTTAATTAAATAAATTCTGAGTAGATTTTTGGAAAAACAGCTCTGTCAGGCGCTCCGTAAATATAAATACTATACTCAATTTTTTTTTTAGTAATTCTATTATTATTTGCAAAAGATATATATGTTCTAAAATTTGTCGGTAAGTACACATTACCTTAAAAAGTATTAAATAGTGCCATAATCGAGACATATCTTAAAGCGATCTTTTTGTGATCTCAACTTTTTTTACGCGGGTACACACGCGCATACACGCACACACCAAACCCCAGGTCCCACCCTCCACCCCTTTTACAATACGCCGGCACAGACACATACATGCACACGCACACGCACACAGCACGCATTTGGCACGATTACCACCCCGTGAATTTCGGGTGCAGCGGCACCTAAGACAGCCCCTCCTCGTGTGTGCACGCGAGGAACGCGTCGCGTCGCGGCCTTTGTCGGGACTAATTAACGCGCATTAAATTAGTGTCGTGACGCTTGCGTTTCGAGGGAAGGGGCGAAGACTCGCGTGCGCCGTTCCCTCCCCTATACGGGCCAATCGATATACACATCACGCACACGCGCGGGGCGACGACGAAAATTCGGTGCCGGATGTGCGGTGCGTTCTCGGGGTTACTGTGCGTTTGTGGAAGGTGTGACTGTTGTGGAGGTGCGTGTGGATTTTTTTTTTAGGGGTTTGGGCGAGGCTTTTGTTCTGAGTCACGGTATGAAAGGGGGTTGCTGCGTGGTTGGAAATCTCGTTCTAGCTTGAGCGTGCGTTGAATGAAAAAAAGAAACAAAATTGGGGTCGGGTGTTTAGGATGTGATTATGTTTTTGAGATATAATTCAACATTTTAAATAGTTTTTATAATAACTATTATAAATGAGCAAAGGCTTTTGTTGAGTACTTTGACTGTGTTATTAATTAGGGCAAATATTTTAAAAAATATAACTTATAACTTTATAACGAATGGCGCTTGAAGCTTTCAAATTATCGTCTCATTTTAATAAATAATGGCCGTTTTATACAGGCAGCGTTTTAATATACGACACCAGGAGTTTCGGAATTAACGTTTACGATCTTCGTGCTCAGGACAAATGAAATGAAGCTCTTATTATAAGGATCGATATTCGATATAAACTTAATCTGAAGTGAATTTATGAACTCTTTAGCCTACTATATATTCAAAAAATGAAAAATTTCTGTAGGTACAGAAAGTTAATGTATGTAGAGAACCAACCGTAAGTATGTGACCTGAATAAAATTATAAATTCTTACAATATTTATAATAAGTATATAAAGTAAATATAAAATATATATTAAAATTATTATTTTTGTTTTCAAGCAAAAAATTTTTTAATAAAAATTCACTTATGATTTGATAGCTGTGCGTAATAAAAAACGTAGTAAAAATATCAATAAATCATGCGTATGAAAGTACCTATAAATTATATGCATATTTCGCAAAACTTGAAATATAAATTCTTTATTCGAGTAAAATTTATTTCCACACAACTCTAAGATATTTCCAGATGCATTAATTTATTCACCAGTATAGGATGCTATTAAAATTCAGACTAGAAGATTTGTGCATCTGATTTTAAAGTTTGAATTGTTAAAGAAAAAAGAATCTCTGAACACTATGTAATTCAAATTTCGACGTTAAACCATCTAAGCGGGATATGGGATTCAAATCAGAACCGCAGCATCAGCGATACAAGCGGAAACATGTCAAACTATTTTGTATTCAGTTGCACGTCGCATGAATACATTTTCATTATGCATTATATGTACCGTCATTCAGCCTGCAGACATAATTACATCCATTGTTTAAGCTTTAGAATAATTTCATTACCTAAGGGGTATCTCATTATATAAATTGACCGTTTAAATTTCCTCACTGGACTGGATAATAGCCTCTACAATTACAGACAAGGGAAATATTTAAGAAAGTAAAAACTTATTACTTTCCATACATTCCTTTATTCCTTCCGATAAAATATCTTGTTTTACTGCACAGTAAGCGGAGTAGTATTCAGCAAATTTGAATGCACTGTAATTAGCACTTAAAGTGTAAGAACACCGAGGGGTAATGGTTTTAATTAACAGAGGAGCATTTTTCACTGACTACTCATTAAATTTTTGCAGTAAAAAAGTTTTTATTACATCGCTGTCCCGCAATAGACGTTTTAACAGAAAAGAATTTAGCGACCGAGCTCTATAGACTCAAATTGCACGTTCTCTGCAATACGATTACAATCATTACTGCACTTTGTTCTAGCGTTAGCGTAATAATTAGACATTTTAGATGTACAATTATACAGTATAGTATAATAATGGTGTAGCTTAGGTATAGCTTTTCAAAACTACATTCTAATAAGTTTAAAAATCAAACGAATTTTAAGATGAAGAATTGATATTTCGAAATATCCTAATCTAATAAAATTTTTACTTTCCGAACACGGAATTCGCACGACGAAATAACCGAATCTGGTCACTTGTTCATGCGCCTCCCCAAGGCCTATTTAACATCACTCCGTCGTTATCCGCAACCGAAGCACTTACCGCGCTTTCAATATTCTAGGAATCAAGGTGCATGTATATGTATGGTAGATCCGCACGCGCACGTGCAATGTATGCGTGGCTTGAGGGCAGACACGTGGGCGCAAAATCCGAATCCTTTTTCGGGTCCATTAATATCTAATGAACAAAGCGAGGTGAGTTAAGACTATCGAGTGGTCGTAATTAAGCAAATGGATGGATTGCCATCCGATCCAATTTGCATACAACGTTTTCGCCGAAGTGATACTATCTGATTATACCTGCGTTTGATTATATAGCTTCGGAAATGTTCTGAATTCTATCGATTTCGAATAAATCAATCGCGTTCGTTGCATTTTAAAAACTAAGTGCGTAAAATATGCGTTAATATGTTAATGTATGCGTTTATTCTTCGTTTAATTTATAATTAATTAATTAAAAGCTCGAAGGTAAAATCGAACGGTCGAATTGTAAAAGTTTATTTTCGTCAACAGTTTCAATTAATACGGAAATCCAATCTACTCAATATTCGTATTCGGAGGTGCGTAATCTGTTAATCCCGCGGGCTTAAAGCAAATAATCGTGTGACGTCCCTATATATAATCTGACTTATATCGCGACGTCGCATCTGACAGATATATTTGACTGCAGCGGAGTTAAGACACTCGGGTAGGCTGGAATTTAAATGTGTTATCTTTGGTCGCCTCCGACGAAATGCCCTTAATTACATTTGCATAACTCGCGCGATCGCGCAGCTTGATTAACTGCACTGCGTATGTATATTACGCGAGTGCTTCGAAAATCGATGAGAACCCTTTCGTCATTTCACCGGAAAGTAAACTTTCGCTTCCGATTTTTACCCGATTCCCTCCCCATTTTCAACGCAAACCTTTCAGATTTATGAAACAGGTTCACTCGCAGAGAGCGATATCTCGCTGTACGATTAAAATTAAACTTTTATGCAAACCTTTCAGATTTATGAATCAAGTAGCGCGCGATCGAAGAGCAAACTTTTTACAATTAATATAAACACGAAAGGAAGAGCTATACACTCGAACTTCGAGCTGTAATTGAATAAATAGTATCAGTTCTAATTATCTGTGTACGACCGTTAGTTAATATAGCTTCAGTTTCCTTTTTCTCTATTAGCATAAGAGCGCGGACCGGAGTCCGCTTTGTGTAAACGTAACACGACACCGTTGCAAGTGGCTGACTGCACGAAAGTGCAGATGCACGCGCGCGGGCGGGGCATATAGGCTGACAGCAAACACAGGGATCGCTGCTTTTATCTGACATAAGCATGAGTGAAGTCTTGGAGGATTTGTGGTTTTGCGAAAATATTTTTGTATTTAAGTTTTAATCGTGATTTTCCACTGTGATAGTAACAAAAGAATTTATAAATATACTGAAAATGTATTTGAACTTTTATTATTGCACCTACTTGTGATGAATTATTACAAGTAAATTTTCTACTTTATAAACACGTGTATTTGATTTGAACATTTGAAGAGAACGCAGAATAAAATGTGAAATAAGGGTATTCCTGGAAGCGAAAAGCCTCGTTAGTTAATTGAAAGTGCTACAGGTATCGATGTTCCGGGAAATACTATTACACATACTTTTAGCGCCTGGTAATGAATACCCGCGTAATGGCGACATCAGAGTGCGTTCGCGTGTAAATCCTGAAATCTGCGTAACTTAATTTCACCCCTGCTTCGTTCCGAAAACTCAAAAACCTCCACTTCTCCCCCTTTTTCTACTTTTCCACCCTGACATACCCCCGTAAACAATTTTTCCAGCAACCCTTGCATTTATTCGCACATCTATCTCATTAATCTCCGCCAGCTCACATAATTTTCAGCTCGAAAAAATACCAAAAAATAAAATTCACCTCATCATTTTTCCGCACCACGAGTTATCATCTCGCACCCAGAGCGACAAATCAAGTCTCTCGCGCGGTATATGTATAAAAATCCACTCGAAACCGCAATACACGCGCGCGCAAAGGGCCGGAAACGCTTCCGGTCGATCCTATACTCCCGTGCGGCGGTATCGCGGACGATAAATTCTCGAAGCCACATCGTGTACTGTTATATATATACACACGCGGCGGCGTGGCTTTTAACCGCGCGAGCGCCAGCCTCGTTAGGGCCGTGTACAGCGGATGGTTATTCGCGCAGGCGTGTATATGCGTGTATGTGTGCGCGATTATGTAAGAGAGAAGCTTGGATGGGCGTGAGCGAAATTTGGCGGTAATGAGGTGGGGGGGGGGGGGGGGGTTAAGCATGCGGTTAGAAAAATTAGGGAAATAATTTCTACGTTTTCTGATATATGATTCGGCAATATAGGGTATGCTTGACTATTTATAGCGTAATTTTTTCAATGCAATATATATATTTTTTTTTTAAATAAAGTAATTTCTACCATAGAATTGATAGGAAGTATTATTATGGATTATACCGCATATTGTTAAACTATTATATAAAACCTAGGAATTTTTCCCCCATAATTCTTCTAAAAGTGTATGTATATTTAAGTGTGAGTTTGAAGAATATCCAAAATATTTTAATGCTTTCTCGAAATTATGCATTAGAATCAAAACAACGATTACATAAACGTAACAGAAACCTGTATTTTTATTCAATAAAAATCATTTTAATCTTTTACAATTTCATCAATATATATATATATAAATAATCACACAGCGAAACAGACCAGCAAAAGTCCACTCGATAAACTACCCTACAAACGAACCGTTAATTAACCCACTACTCTTCCCTGCCTATTCTCACCGCGCTTTTACCTCCCGCATTCGTACCTACACCTACCAACCCATGCCATCCATAATCGTCGACCAGAAAGACCAAATTGCCTATCCGCCCCTGAAAAAAGCTACTTTTTACGCGGCTACTCCCTCTCTCGCACAGAATTCACTACTATACTAGGTCGGCCGAAATTCGCGACCCACCCCGCGAATGTATATGTACGCGCGGCGGGGGCCAATCGGAAAGTCGAGTGGCTTTAACGCTTGATTTAAAAAGGCTATTACTCTCATGCGCCTCGCGCGCGCGCTCTTTCTTCTCTCGGGGCGGTGTGAGCGCTGCGACTGAATGAATTGCGCGATCTCGTACATAGGTACATGCGCGCGAAATGAAAAGGCGCTTTCGAACACATCGGTGCAGCGGCTTCGAATTTTTTTTCGGCGAGGAGGGAGAACGCGGCGGGAAATTTGACTTTGTGATTTATTTGCGGGTCGCGTTTTTTTGTGGGTTACTTGCGTAAATACACATGATTTGTTTGCATGCGAACGGCCTTTTAAATGTCAAACGAGATAGTGTTTTTAAATTTACGCGATGTTGTAATGAAGGCGATGCGAGGCCCAACAGTTACCGACGATTGCAGGGACCCGTTTTTCTCATTCAATTTTGAATTTTGACAAAAAATCTCTCTGACACGTTATATAAGATTTGATAGTTAACTAGAACGTACCAGAGTGATATTTTCTCAAAATTCAAAATTGAATGAGAAAAACGAGTCCCTGCAATCGTCGGTAACGGGTGGCACTCACATCGCCTTAAGTTTAGTTATAGAGTTTATTTATTCTAAGAACTTACATATGTGGTAAACATTCAGCCAGAAAAGCTGATTGTACGCGGGGCCCACGCACATAAAAACAAAGAATGCCGTGTTTCCCTACTTAAAAAAGCACGTGTTGAAAACGTGGACGTCTGCACTTTCTTTGACTCTCAAAACAGACCCAAATACGGAGCGGGGACGCTACCCTTTTTTATGACTTCGTCCCGACACTTTCCCGGATTAGAACCAGTCGGCGTGGGCCAGCCGCACGAGCAAGCGGGCGTACGAGAGGAAGAACAGGCGAGAGGTCAGGCAGAAGGTTGTCAGCGTCTATAGCGAAAACATCGTGTATAGCTGCGTATACAGTTCAAATAAACCTTCGCAATTTTAATAAACTGGCATCTAAGTTTAAATTATTTTAATCTACCAAATAGTTGCTTATACACATAACACTATCACTTATTGATGAAAATAAGCTAACGCTCCAAAGGGTAATTTAAAAAAAAACTCATTTACGTTCCAAACAAGCTAAGATCGCGTGACGGGACGCGCCTTCTCTACACGCCAAACACATCAGCGCTGTTCAAACTCTCTGCGTGCTCACCTCATCGCAACTCGCAGACAGCCCTCAGGAAGCTCCTCACTCACTCCTCGCCTTACGTACACACAAACCATCGCAACGCGTTTCCTCGCGTGCCTCGAACTGGGAAATTTTCGCGTGTATAATACTTATATGTATGAGTAATTCTCAGGATTTTCTGCAAAAAAGAGGGTCCAAAAAAACATAAAAAAAAATTTTGCGGCACACTTCTGTTATAAGTTTTTTTCTCGTTCTGTAGGTCATGTAGTAACGAGAAAATTTTCGAACAGTGGAAAACGGTCGCGTGACACCGTTTTAATCATTAAAATCGGTCGGTTCTGCGCAAAGTTACGTGCATTTGAAAATCGCGAAAAATGACCAAAAATGATTGAATTACGTGGATTCGGGAAAAATCGCTCATTTTTGGTCATTTTTCGCGATTTTCAAATGCACGTAACTTTGCGCAGAACCGACCGATTTTAACGATCTTTAGCTTAAATTAAAGCTCTTTTTTCTACTTTAATCGCATTTTTGTGGAATATTTGTTGGCACATTTAAAAGCTTACTATTGGCTCATCATCAGTGACTACTTTTCGTTCATTTTTCCCATGTTAAATTTTCATAAGAAAAATGGATTTTTTTTTTCTAAAACGGTGTCACAAGTCCGTTTTCGACTGTTCGAAAATTTTCTCGTATACTATATGACCTACAGAATGAGAATGAGAAAAAACTTATAACAGAAGTGTGCCTCAAAATTTTTTTTATTTTTTTTTTTGGACTCTCTTTTTTGCAGAAAATCCTAAGAATTGCTTATATATTCGTAAGAGTAGAGAGGGCGGCCGTGAATCGGCGTCGCGCCCCCGGACAAAGATCCATTTATCGTTTTGCGATGCTCTCTTTCTTCCTTTCTTTCCTGTCGACGCTGCGGCGCGGTGCTCTCTTTAATTGTGTTAGATTCCCTTGAGTTGGGCGCGCATGCACGTGTATGCGGGAGCCCTGTGTGTGTACTTGTATAAGGTTCTGCGAAGTGTATAGTGGCCGGGAGAGTAGAGGAAGAGAGAGAGAGAGAGAGAGAGAGAGAGAGAGAGAGAGAGAGAGAGAGAGAGAGAGAGAGAGAGAGAGAGACTCGAATGAGGGGGGAGATAAGGCGCAGTGTTGAATTCTTAAGTTAATTCTTATGATCTCTGTGCGTTTGTCTATGGTCCCGAGGAGGCTTTTTTAATTAAAGTAATCTTAGCCTCTGAAAAATACAGATAAACTCGTAATTTTAATGCATAATAAATTTGATAATTAAATATACAATAGGTAATATTCTTTTTTGAGGTTGCAGCCTATAAAGTATATTAGGAAATTATTATTTGAAATGTGTCCGAGACGTATCTTTATTTCCGAGAAATCAAAAGAATTTTATTTTTAGTTTCAGAATAATAAATTTAATATACTAACGAGAAAAGAGCTATTAAGCCCTCGCAAATTGTTTAATTTTAAAAGAAAAATAAACGAAAAGGAATTCGTCAATAAATCAAACAGTTTTCTCGTCTTTTAAAACAAACTTTTATCTACCCACGGTCTCGTGCACTTTCCTTTGCCTTTTTTTACTCTCGCTTTTCCTCTGGACTGTACCGCCTACTCGTATCTCTCTCGGCTCGCCCACTACTCTATACACATGTACTTCAAGACGAAGCCGAGCGCACGCGCGTGCGCACACCAGAAAAAGGATCGACTACTCTTCTAGAAGAAAAAAGTACGAGAGTAGTAATCTGGCTATATATATAAGAAGGGGAATACAGAGCGGGTATAGGGGGAGATCCAAGTGGATTTGCATGGAGGGGGAGCAGCACTGGAGCAGCAGCCGACGAGTTCGAAGGAGGCATTAAAATCCGACGATTTGACGGGGGCCTTAGTGCGCCACTCGTCGATCTCCTCTCCTATGCGCCCCATCGCCTCTCGAAAATTTCATACATATATGTATGTATGTATATCTATGCGCGCGTGCGCACTGCGCTGCTCCGATTTTGTTTTACAGGAGTAGGTGTAGAGGAGGAAATCTCATGCGTGACGTCGTAGTCGAGACTCGCGTCGGAGGTGCGGATTGTAAATATTGCGAGACAAGGGAGTTAGTTGTGCGGGGGAATGCGAGTTACGAGTTCTCGGGATTCCGTTGGGGTTAACATCAGGACTGTTTGGAATTTTGTATTGACGAGTGTCCTTGATGGAAAATTATAACCTCTTTATAGAACAAAAAATACCTATATGTGTGCGTGTATATGAGTATACAATTTTTGAATCTTTCTAAAAAAACGGGAGACAAAATTTTTTAGTTTATATTAATTGCAAAACAATATGATCGGCAATAATATAATATTTCTCCTGTTCTGGTTCGCTAAAACGTGCAACTTTTGGTGAACATCAAATTCTATACGAATTCTTTTCATTTCAAATACAAGTAGAAGAAATTATTCACAATTTTTTAACAATAAAGAACGCATACATCTCGTTAAAAAAAAATCTAAAAAAATAGCAACACACACCCCATACCAACTCTACCTCTCAAAACCCATTCGCGTTTTCGCAGGAACCGATAGTGCACGCCGAAATCCGATTTCGTGCAGCAGCTCATGCCATCGATGCTCCAGTGGCATATAAGGAGGGGCGTTATGACGTTTCCCATACACGCGGCGGCAATTTAACCGGAAGAAATTCGCACGCTCGACTCGCTCCCTTCGCTGCAGCGCTCCTGTTCGATTCACCCGGCGATTTCGGAGAAAGTCGTTGGACGCAGGTTTTAAAACGAGACGATGGTTTATATAAATGGTGTAGTTGTTGTGTACGTGAACATTATTGCAAGAGAGTGTACATGTGTAGTGGTATAGTAGTGTTGTTTGGTGAAGAGTTCGGTATAGAAAATGTTGGATGTGACTCGAGGAAAGGATCGTAGAAAAATCATTGATTCACCGCGGTAGTATAGGATTTGTATTTTTTGTGCAAAATTTCGTACGTAAAGAATAAATACGTAAGTAAGTAGAGAATAAATTAGTGAATTATTCATTACTCGAGTTTCGAATCCTCTCTGTTCGTAATTCTGTAATTAATAATTACAATTTACGTGTTGTTGCAATTAATTTGCAGAACAAACGTGATAACCTTTTGCAGTCGTTAAATCGTTATTTCAACATTCAATTCCTACACCCCTCGATAAAATTCATTTTCCCCGCGTTTTTTGTTTCTAAAAGAATACAGAAATTTAACTACCGATAGACATTGCGCGCATATTTCCCTCCCACCCCATCGTATACATATCGCTATAACATACGAATAACCATCAAACGCTCTTCCGCAACATTAAACACAAAAATTGACCTATTGCTCACCTCTCTCCCTCGCCGCTCCTTCGGTATCTGCTCCTCTCGCTCTCATTTCCTCTCTCATGTTTACATTACGTCCCACGTGCGCGCGAGCACGCACGCGAATATACCTATATATACATAATCGTTCGCAGGCTGCAGCGCCGTATATATATATATATACATGCGCGTCGTGACATCAGACATCTATATGTATATATACAACACGTGAGAGTGACGTTCGCATTAGTCCGATCGCTCGTATCTATACGCGCGTATAGCACGAGAACGCACTCGAACGTGCGAGCGTACGTCGCTTTGTATAATTGGTTTTTAGTCCCCGCCACACGCAGATGCACAGCGGGTTGCGAGAAAAAAAAAGACGCGCTCGCGCGTCTCGTGTTTTGCACACGTCGAGGGGTTTTAATTGGATGCTCCGAACGTACTTTTGATGTCGCGCGCGAGCTTTCGACTCGCGATGAGTATTCCGTTCAAGTGGACGCGTTTTTGAAATTACATGGATGGGTGTAGGAATGAGGAGAGAGAGAAAAAGTCGCTTTGGCATCCGAGAGCGGTTGTTGGATGTTGATTCGGCCGCTTTTGTTGGGATGGCAGATATGCCATTATCAAGTGATAACTTGAATCCGAATTAAATGGAGATTAATATTGTAATAGTTTTTGTGTTTATTTTGTCGTTAGCTTGTAACTCTTCAATTATCGTGACTTTAAAAAAAAATGATTTCTTTTTTTATCAATTCTAATATTTTCTATTATTTTCAATTTATCATATAATATTATATAGAGAAAAATTTATTACAAAGAAGCACAAATTTATATTAACTACAATAATAAGGAAAATATTTTATGAATAATAACGAATATCTTGTGTCTTCCTAAAAACGAGGTGCTAACAACGAATATACACCCATATAGAAGAACAAGTATATTCCACGAAATTTTCGGACGAAGTTACTGGGTAACATGTGTAGTGCTAGATAGGTCCTCCAAATGTGGGTAACATCTATAGTTTAGTTAAGGCTTTACGTGTTGCACACTATACGTCCACAAGAAATGTCTATATAATATACGCATCTATATTCTTTGGTGCTAATCCAGTATTAAGGTTAGTATTTGGAAGTCGAGAGGGAGAAAGAGTGAGAGAGAGGGAGAAAGCGCGCGAGAGCGAAGAGGCGCGGAGTGGGGGTATACAGATACAGTCCGCTGCGACTTTCCCTCTCGCGTAGATCTCACGGAAAACAAAGTGCGACCTGTCAGGCTGTCACGCGCGTTCTTGCGCGCCAAATTCTTTAGTCGCGGTAATAACTCAGTACATGTAGTAAACGTTTTTAAGAAAGCTGTTTATTCTCTGCTTTCTTTGAAGGCACTAAATTTTTCACGTTGCTGCCTCGACGTTACTAGATATTTGCTAGTTATCTTACGCGTGCATTCGCGTGCATACGCGCTTATTAGCGAGGGCCTATCAGAAGTGTTTGTTCAGTGAAATGAAAGATGTGTGGGTGATTATAAGTAGTCTACCCATTTACAATAATTTTAAAGATTATTGTAACGTATTCGTTTTTACTTTGAATCACCGATATCGAAGTCTATAGCGTCCACTGCTGCTTTGTGTTCATGCTTCGGTCGCGCTTCGCGCAGTAAGAAACCTTATATTATACGTAAACAAATCGGAAGTGCGTCGCCATTTTGCCGTATCATACTTATAAGTATAAGAATTTTTTCAATTCCGTTTCCGAGAATCATCAACGTTGCTCTTACCTTCTCTCGTGCTTTCTAATGTATAGTATGTAGCAGAGATGACCTCTGTATACTATGGTGTAGTATAACTCAGCTACTTCAATAATTGTTGAAACCAGACGGCGACTTATTAATCATTCGCCTCGTCGCAACCCGCCTTTCGGTAAAACTACTAGTCAAGGTAGGTAATTATTTTCGATTACTAATTTACAAATTGTTCGTAAATAAGATCCATAAACGATTACGTTTTTCAAGAAGTTGTGCAGTGAAGATGACGCATGTGCCGAGACAAATTGACATGGACTCACAAATGTATGGACAAGCACTCGAGTGGCTGGACAACTTCAGGGACTGCTGGACAGTTAAAGTTGGCAAAAAAAACGAGAAATATATCGAGTTCAAAACAGAGGATAACGCCAGGGCGTTCGTCGCAGCCTTTATGCACCCCGCTCCTGCGTTTTTTAAAAAAAAGGATAAGTTCGACAGATGTTTTGGAAAACATGGACGACGAATCATAAACGATCTCCAGCTGTTAGAAAGTAACTTTTTAATAAAATAATAATTAAAGTCTTATAATACTAGAAATTGGACGCGCGCCTTCACTCGTTTTCCGCGCCAAATATATCTCTGTCTCTCTCTTACACAACGTCATGATACGTCATGAGATGCGCGCTCAATACTTACTGCGTAATGTGACAATCTTTTTTTTTATAGAGGGATAGTTTCGTATGTAACATACGTAAAAATTTAATATCTATAATTACACGTTCTTACGTGTAAATAAATATTTTAAAATTTTATTTTCTAATGAAAATTTGATAGCTTATAAAACGGAGTTGCCAAAAAATCTGTTAGAAAAGTGAAGCATCAAAAAAGACGCTTTTTCTTGTGCTCGTTAATATTTAAATTAAATTAATCTATGTTCTTAGATGCCGTAGACAAACCAGCTGTTATGAACAGCATTTGGGCAACAGGTGTAGCTTTTAACTATGAATTGTTCGATGGGATCTGCAGGCGGATCGTGGAAAGAGCTGACAGCGGCGAACAATTGTTCAAGGAATTTCGCACGGATTTCGGCATTACAAGTTTCAAAATTAGCAATACGATATTATTGGCAACAGTTCCCTCAGATTTAGCAAATAGTACGGGATTGTCAGCTGTACGAAGGTTATTGACGTCGAACATGCAAAAAGATCTGTATGTACAGTATGTAGTTCATAAATTAAGAGGCAACGAACGACCTCTCCCACCACGTTACAAACCTTTGCCGAAACAATTTTTAGGTGAGAAAAAATCTTTTTTGCCTAGCGGGTCGAAATTACTACTTTTGCTCCCGGTGCCCGATTGCGAAGGTTGTATTTTCGGCCTCGCTAGGCAAAAAAATCGTATACGCAACACGGAGATAAAGAGGGCCACCCCAGAGCACATGTTTGCCAGCCTCGCCTTCGGCTTAGGTGACAATTTACACGTGCTCTAGACTGGCCAGCTCATTACCTACCTAGTTGCATAATATACTATTAAACGCTCTTCATAACATTAAAATACTCTGTATTTTTAGTGGAAGCGGTAGAATATCCCAAAAGAGGAAGGTCTAAAAATAGCATTTCTCCCAGAAGTACGAATGACATACACCAAAATAACAAAAATATACAAACACCAGATACTTCAAATGAGGAACATTTGACAGGTAAAGAAGACTTTTTTTTTAAACAAATAGCTTTAAGCAAGTTTAGAGGGTGCAAACAACCTCTCCCACCAAAATATGAATCTTTGCAGAAAAAACTTTTATGCGGCTATTTTTTTAAATGTTCTTTTTCTAAATACTTAAATACTATTTTCTATATTTTAGTGGAAAAAGTAAATTGTATCAGAAAAAGAAGATCTGACAGCAGCAATTCTCCCAGAATTATGAAGGCTAGAACAGATGAAACAAGGATAGAAGAGAATAAAAGAAATATAACAGTATTACAAACACCATATACTACAGTTCAGGAACCTTTGAAAGGTAAAAGAGACTTTTTTTAATCAAATGACATTAAGCAAGTTAAGAGATGGCTAACACCTCTCCTACCAAAATATAAACCATTGCCGAAGAAACTTTAAAGTGAGAATTCTTTGGAATGCTCTTTCAATATACTTAAATGCTATTCTCTGTATTTTAGTGGATGCTGTAACCTGTACCAAAAGAAGAAGATCTGACAACACCAATTCTCCCAGAAATGCAAAGACTAAAGCCGATAAAACAGATTTCGACGAAAATAAAAAAAAAGTAACAGTATTACAAAATGTACAAACACCATACACCACAGCTGAAAAACTTTTGAAAGGTAAATGAAACTTTTCTTAAACAGATAACATCTATAGTGTTTGAAATAAACTACAAAATTAAAAATAAAATTTTCAGCATTACAAGAGATCGCCCTTATCTGTGACTCAGCGGTAGAACTTGGACCGAAAACGTTAAAACTCCAGATACGAGTCATCAAAAAATTAGCGAGTGCAGCGATCAACGTAGCATCACCTTTGTAGACTCATTAGTTATTATAATATAATGAAATTGATGAAATATTTGGAGCAAGCTACATATACTTCCAAAGTATATTTTTGAATATATTTTTGAAAAATATTGTTTAATTTAACGTAAAAAGAAAAGAAAAAAATATGAATCACGAAAAAAGTTCTATCTGTTGGATTTATTGTTGATTCACTTTTCTTCTAATTTATGCTCCGATCCTACAAGTGCATCCAAATAAAAGAAACAGCAAACTTTAGGAAAGAAAGTTATCTCCAATTTTTCACTCTTAAAATTTCACGAAAAATGTCAGCATGTTACTAATTAGAACATTTTAATGTTTTCATTAAAACAAATAAGTACTTCATCTAAATAATGTAACGATATTTTCTAACATTAAAAACAGTAAACCTAATACATACTTTCATAAATTTCATTAAAATTAAGCAACCCCACCTATATCCATTTCCTTTAATTACAACCCAAAATCGACTAATCACGTCCGTCGAACAGGAAAATTGAAATACGGCATCTCTCTCTCGCTCGCGCGGACCCTCCCTTGGCAAATCGTCCCCTCGAACAATGCCTAGATATATCCGCTTGGCGTAAGTACCCACCCCAATTTCGCGCCGGCCGCCAACTTTCATTCGTGCTTCTCTCTCGCATTCATCTCTCTCGCTCATAATAATGGAACACCCGACGATTGTGCAGCGCGCGCGCGGCATTCTCGCGCGAACTAAATCCCCCCTCGTCCCCGGGAATCCTATTCATCGGTGGAACGCCTCCGCGTTCTTATCGCGTACCGAGAGCCAATCGGCGTATATACACGTTTATAGATTCGCTCTCTGGCTTATAATTCGAACGTAAATATCGGAATGTTTGGGAGGGAATATATACGTGCGTATGTATGTATATATTTATGAGGAGATCGAGACACGTCGTTTTTGCGTTCGGCTTTGTGTGGGATACGGCTGTGGGATGGAAGAGTTATGCATCCGCGATGGATTGGCGGCTGAGTGGATCGGAACGTCGACGTTTGATGTTCCCGGGATGATGTTTAGTCTGATGTGTGCGGGTGAAGTCGCCCGGGAGCTGTGCACATGATATTAGCGGGGAAAATGCGTGATTTATAGATGCTGAATGTATGAGTAGATTATTTATGTTTATTTTCATGCTTGCAGTAAACTGAAGCATATACAAAAATTGCCATAACAACTGCATATAAATAACTAAATTTAAAAATCTCTAATTATACGTTTTTCTTTTTTCTGTTTCAGGTAAGTCCTACCGCTAACTAAACTTATTTCATCACAGAAGTTACTCTTGTCCCCGAGGGGGGTAAGTCAACACCGCGCGCCTCAGTGAATCATTAATTTTCAACCCGATAAACCTCTATATAATGCAGAAATAATCACTCACCGTCATCATTACCCCGCTATTTGTCTAATCCGCGTATATGTACTTACCGCGTAAAACCCTCTCCCCCATTACCCTAGCCAAACAAAGCTCCTCCCTCTCTCACTCTCGCCTCGCAAAGAGACGACGCCGCTGACGACGTTTACACCCGGCGTACAATCCCACGCGATAAAAGCTTTCATCCTCAGATTAGCAAAACACACGAGGCGCCCGCGCGCCTCGACGCTCTTCAAACCGTACCTACAGTCTCTCTGTCTCTCTCTCTCTCTTTTATACACGCGACTGCAATGTCAACAGCCCAGCAATTCACCTCCACCGCGTCGTCGCGGGCTAAGAAAACCGTCGTCGTCGCTTTGATCGTCGTATAGTCGTATAGTTGCTGTGCGCACCGCACGCTTGTCAAAGGCTCTCGGATTTTGTGGATCGATATAGAAAGAGGAAGAGAGAGTGAGAGAGACAGAGAGAGAGAGAAGAGGTGCCTACATATGGGAGGAAAAGGGTCAATCGCTCGTTCGCGCGCGTGACTAATTAAGCCGGGCGATTGGGCGCGCTGATTGCAGGCGTCGGTCTTATAACGGCTAATAATACTATTCGCGAGAGAGTCTTTTCCATTGTCGCCGAAATTCGTCGCGTTCGGTGCGCCCCCGATCGATCCACGAGTGCATCTGTGTGTGTGCAGGCTCGATAGGTGGTTTTAACGTGTGCGATCGAGTGTGTTTGAGCGCCGGTGAACGGAAGTTATTTCGGTCGGATGTTGAAGTGGTTTTATATGTGCAAGAGCGAGAAAAGTAGGTTGATTTGTATATACGTGTTGTAGCTAATATATGGGGCTAAAATTGTAATTGCGGAACAGGTGAGGGTGTTTTTCTTTTTTTATTCGGGTGATTAATTCTGTTGAAGTAAATAAGAAAAAGGTGGGTGACGGTTATATAAGATACTGCGTCAGAAGGCTTGCAAGTTTTTACTCTGCATTCCTTACATTTTTAGGCACGACCGATACTCGAGAGAGCCTTAATTGTATAGATCTTATAATGCAATAACTTTTATATATAAGTAAAAAAGAGCTTACATAAATATAGAACAGTAGCATTACTCTTCCTAATACCTCGACCCTAAAGTTCCCGGAACTATATAGAACCGAAGCAAACTTCCCGAAATAACACACACACACACACCCACACATATCTCGAGCAGCGAGCATATATATTCATGATGCGCTCCGCCACGCGACCTTGTTTTTTCCCGACACGGTACACACACACACACGTACACACAGCGGGAGCGAAATCTGACAATTAATAGACTACGTAAGAAAGACGCGAACGGCTGGCGCGTTTGATTTATGACCCGTGTGGCACATGGCAGATGTCACCCCCCTCTCCCACCACGCAACTGCCTCCTTTTCCCCCGGGAGGCATCCGAGCGACGAGAATCTCGTAGCGTGCGAAATTCGGTGACAAAGGCCGGAAGGAAGGCGGGTAGAGTTCCGGGGCTTCGCTCTACCGCCTTTGCTTCAATCTGGGATCCATTTTTTTTTTTTTTTTTTAAGATTTTGCTTTTTGGGTTCAGAAGGTGGGTAGCTGAGGAAGGGTATTTAGGGCAACGAGAAACGATTGGGAATATATGAGGTATTTTGGAAATGTAAGGGTCAACGTTGAAATGGATTTTAATTTAATGAATAACGAGTATAAGGCGAAAACGCGGAAGAATATGAGCTTGTAGGATTGCAATTGCAACAAAATCGTATTGTATTTCAAAGGAAGTTTTAAAATGCACGTGAATTGCGTCGAATGTAATTCGAGTTAAAAGTTCAAGTTAAAAGCTCGAGTTCTGGTGGAAACATTTCTGTATAATTATTCATTTTATTAAAAAAATTAATTAAACGAAGAAAAATGATTGAATTCGTTTTCTACGGATTCAAAATGTATTGTTAATAACTTAAATATGAAAGTATAACTTTTTAGTACGTACCAACTTAAAATTAATGCAAAACTTTATTATAAATAACTTCTGCGCAATAATTCAAATAAAATAAACAAATCCTAAAGCCTTTTCAGTAACTAAGCCCAAAATACTCTTCGTCAAAAATCACCCCAAATTACCTCGATTAAACCAAACATCCCCGCGAAGCCCACCTTGACACTCCAAAGAACTCGAGAGCGCGCAAAGTCCGTTTCAGTTTGCCCGCAACACATCTGACATTTCACTCGGTGCGCGGCAAATTGAAACGGCCGCGGCTGCGTCGAAAGCCTTTGCCTCTCCTGCTCGCGAGAGAAAAGCGGAGGAAAAAAGCTGAAGCCGCGGTAGTGTTGCGTTGCATCATCGGTCAAAGCTCGCGTCTGCTGCACTTGAACCGCATGTAGACCGGAAGAAGGAGGCCAGAGCTCGTATTGTACGCGCGCGCATGCGCGGAGGAAGTGTTGTCGGCGCTGTGGCGACGCGGATGGCGGATGTATTGGCAGGGTTACAAATTAATTCGGGTTCGGGTGTGTTTTTGTACAGGAGTTTGCGAACGGTTTGTTTTCATAGTTCGTTTTGCAAAATGATGTTTGGAGAATGTTAGATAAACTTTTCTTATTTATTTTCGCAGTTAATCGTTTTCTTCAAGGTAAAATATATTTATCGTAAGTATTTTTAATAAGAGCACCTACTTAGAAATTTAAATCTGCTGATCCAGTAAGTTTGTGAGAAAACTTCGTGTATATTATATCTTAAGTATTTCCTGTCTTCATATCACTGGGTGCAGGTGTTTATCTAGCGTGCTGAATTCTTTGAAACTTACGTGATACTTTCATCTTGTTTTCGAAGAAATCTTTCATTGATTGTATCAGTTCACTCGTTGCTTTTATTATGGCTCTTGAAATACTTATTTGATATATCATTACAATAAAATTCTTAACTTCAATTCGAACATATGAAAGGATATACATAAAGAAAATTGAAAATTCTCGTAGTAAAAATATAATTCGACATAATATTTTTTACGCCCAATTTCTCTAAAAATTCTCAAAAATTCTACGAAAATAGCATTTTTCACTGTGTATCACCGTAATTTTTCCAAGATTCTAGCGCGTTCTAGACTTACAGGAAACGTTGTATAATTATTACTTTAAATTTATACTACATCAAAATACTAGGAAGTACATATATACAAAGTCAGAACTTCTCCGCCCTACCCATTGTCTCTCTAAACTCATTACTTTTCGAAGAAACCAATTTCAACTCAACTGCACGGAGACACTCGTCATATCAAGTATTTCAATTAGCCCTACACGTCTACCGCAACCATTCCAGGAATCGCGCGCGCGCTCGCGAAACTCACCGAAATCCCGCGCAAAACAAGAACCGATGTTCCTTTCTACCGTAGATAAGTGAACGCCGTTACAAATGGGTAACTTCGCGCGCGTGGGCGTCCGAAACTTACCCGTCACAGCCGCCGGCGAAACTTTGCGACAGTTTTGCGAAAGCTACCAGCAACTCTTCGAGTCTCGCCTGCACTCTTGATTATCGCCCCTTTTTCAACGATAGCACGCTCAAACGCGCGCGCGTCTCCTAAGGTTTCAATTAAACTCGAAATTCTGCTCGTGCCAGAGCAAATAGACGCGCGCGCGGCTGAGGAATTCAAGATGATGATGAGGAACAACGCGCGTTATATTGTGGCTGTTTATGAGGCGCGGAGAGAGAGAAAGCGTACAGTGTGCTTGCAGGCGCATGTGGCGGAAGGGCTGCTCAGCGTGCCGTGCGTGTGTGTATATACGTTTGGTGCGAATGAGTGTAACGATGTCATTTATTTTTATTGCGAGATTCCGCGGTAGTAGAAGCATGTGAATTAACATCGCCGTAGAAAAATGGCATCTTAAGTATGTATGGTTAGATGATTTCATTATTAAGTAGATGAAATTATTATTCATTTTTTAAAAAGTGTTATAGTATCTTCGTATTAGTTATACAAATTTAAGCAAAATGTTAAATTCGTATTTGGTAATGCTACTATAATAAACTGTAATAACGAAAATATAAAACCTAGATTTATTTTTATTTATTTATTTAATAGTATAGAATGAAAGCCTTTTCACAAGAAAATGACAAGATTAATATGTTTGTAGTAGTAGGTACTATATGAATTAAAATATACTTTAATTAACAGAAAAACAGCGGATAGACGTTCTAATGTACTCTTAAAAAGTCCTAACGACTGTTCACTTCTTACGTTAAAAGGAACAATTGTCTAGATTCCATTAAATCTCTTGAATGTAAAATACTTCTAATTTTGTATTCACTGAAGGAGCAGCTAAAATTTTCGAAAACAAATTTCCCTAGGAATAAAAAAAAAAGAAAAAAGAAAAAATAGATTGTCAATCTCCCCGAGAGAAAATAGAGTCCCGCGCGCGCTGTGTCTGGGCAAGATCGCTAACTCAATTTGGATGTGAAATTACAGGGAGTACGCTTCCACTCCCAAGACCGCGCTGTAACTTATCGTCGACACTCTCGTAATTGTCTTGCGAACTATGCGGTTGATGCAACACACCACCATACTGTACTTATTGGATCTTGGTGGATCACGTTTGCTGCGAAAACATCTCTCGTGAAACCTCAACAATGTTAGTCCGATCTATTCGAAACCCTGTGTAGTGCCACCAGTATTATTGTTATTGTTCAATTACGCTAACAAATGTTAATATTTAGTTGGTAGTTTGATTATGTTTCAGTATAATATTACTATTAGCCTTAGGTGTGCCATTGATTATACCTCGCGTAAATTAGCCCCGAATTTACTAACCCATTTATCATCCCAATCCACACAATTTTAACAAGATGTTACACTTTAATACCTCATATATCACGGTTCAATCCCCTCATAAATAAAGTACTCTCCGGATCACGTCCGTTAACGTTCTCATTAAGCCATGGTAATGCATCCCGATACACACACTCCATCTGGAAAATTCTCCACTCGCGACTTTAATTTTCCCTCGGAATAACCTCCGCCTCGCTTCTAAATAAACCCTACCTACAACTGCGAAAAGATGAAGTTCATTCCATTCCTGTACTCGCAACACACATACACACACACACACACGCGCGCGCGCTGCGGCAATAATTATATCTCGTTCGGTGACTGCAGCTGCTACCAGTACTAGCAGCGAGTTAATTAACTCTCGATGTATATACGGGCGAAAGCTCCGCGTGAAATTGCTCTCCTAATGCAGCTCGCCGTTAATAATTACACGTTATACGAGGCGAGCCGCGCAAGTACATCCGCACGACGGAGATGCGGATCTTTGAACTGCGGGAGGGATCGACTGAGAGAGCGATTTCGCACTTGGCCTTCGCCCACGAGTCTTGTAACAGAGTGAGAGTGCGCCGTTGGGTCTTCGGTGGGTTTGGCAGCGGGTCGGCGAAAGTTTCTTTGGGAGGAAAGGAAGTTCGCTGCAGCAGCAGCAGCTGGGCAAAGACACGACAGTGTAATCAACGGAGTATTGAGCGCAGAATGGCCGTTTAATTTGTGGGGATAACGTTATGCAGTAGTCGGGTTATTGATTTTACGCTGGGGAATGGTTTTTGATGAACTTTTGTAACAACTTGGGATTCGGAGGACTGTGGAAAGGTCTCCGTTTATTTAACCATTTTAGACGACTATATTTAATTTGAATTTTAAATGTGTTCTTCCCCTTTTTCTTCTAAGCTTCAATTCAGTACAGATTTTGGAAAAAATACGCTAGATATATAGAAGCTGTTCCAAAAACTACCACCGTGTTCTATTTTTATATCTGGGGACATTTATTCTTAATCAAAGTATATGAAATTTACACACACACACACACACACACACACACACACACACACGCGCGCGCGCGCGCGCGCGCGAGATTCCGCACTACTTTGGCGCGGAAATACCGATCCAATAACCGAAGAGTACGGCTTAATATCCTGGAAACATCTCGGGGGTGCCGAAATATCCGCTTTTATCCTTTAAGTTACGTTTACGATACGCCGGGGATACGCGCGGGCGAAAGCGGCACTAAATAAATTTATCCCTCCGTGTCTCAGCACTGGACTACGGCATTGATCGCTGTGTCTTAGCTGAACCCGGAGGCTTCGTGTATATCTAAATTTTATATATATTACTCAATATATCGAACGATCGTTTTGATAACGCAGTTAAAATAATCTCCACACTCCAATAAAGAAAAAGCAAATAGATTTCTTTCTTTCTTAAGCTCAAAGAATTAATGACTCGTTATATTACCCATCCAATGGCCATAAACATCGCAACGTAGCTATTAATTTTGTAAAATAATATCCTCCAGGAACTATTCAGCAGTACGTGGCTCGTGTGTGTGTGTGTGTGTGTGTGTGTGTGTGTGTGTGTGTGTGTGTGTGTGTGTGTGTGTGTGTGTATATATCGCATGCCACGGCGTCGTATCTTTCACCCCTCCGCGGCCCATCCAATCAATTATTACCTACTGCAAGGTGTCTCAAAAGAAAAACCAACCCTCTGCCCTATCCTCCTCCTACTATAACTATATATACTTCTTCTTCTCCATAAATTGAAATAAATGAGGGATCAACTGCCAAAATGACGAATGCCCGTCTCGGACAACGTGTACGCTATACAATAGGAATTCGTGCGCTCGGCAAAACTTTCCTCTCTCTCTCCCTCACCGCTACGGGGATGAGCCGTAGACCAGACAAAGCAGTGCATCGCCCGCGCGCTTTAATTGAGTTAGAATCACGTGATCAGAAGATCT
Organism: Torymus aiolomorphi; assembly: GCA_036365515.1. Taxonomy (NCBI): domain Eukaryota; kingdom Metazoa; phylum Arthropoda; class Insecta; order Hymenoptera; family Torymidae; genus Torymus; species Torymus aiolomorphi. The sequence goes on along the minus strand of CM070874.1, from coordinate 122,214,567 downwards.
ATACGGCGTGAGGGAAACTTTGTAGGGCTGCCTTGCGCTCACACTCTACTTTTTTCCGCCTTACTCTCTCACCCCCAACACCGTCGTCGTCGTCGTCGGTGAGGTCGACGACTTCCCTCCGGGGCTCGTATACGAATACATACGTACGTAGACACCCGGCTGGTGAATGGCTCGGGCACCCTCGAATGCATAACAAAGAGCAATGGCGAGTATAATTGGCCTGCGGATGAATAAGTAAGGCGCCCTCGTGTGCGGCCACTTCGGACCGGCCCGCAAAAGTATTCCCCGCGGGCCATAGACTCAAGTCGATGCTTCACTGCCCGAATAGACGCGCTGCTGTCTCCTCGGTTCTGCCGAATATGGGAACGAAGGGACGGAGGCTGTGTACAGCAGCTGCGATGCGTCTTTGAGTGAGACGCGAGGTGACGGGTTTCTGTTTTTTTGAGTGTTTGGTCGTGATCGAGATTGCAAATGGGCCATCATTATTTATAGGTTTTGGCATTGTGGGTTTATACCGATGAGATTGGTTTATTCGAGATGGACGGTGAAATATTAATTATAGAATATATAGAGGATTTAGCGAGGTATTTAGCATACTGAATTGAAGCGAACTTTCAAATCAATGTATACAGAGCTTGTGCAATCCGACTATACGCGTATCTCTATAAGATTTTCAAAGTTTTAATTCTAATTAGATATTGTTTGCGCAGTATATTTTCGGTAAGAGCTTCACATACTTTGCTTAAGCTTTAAGCGTTCATTAGCAGAAAACACTTCAAGTTATAATGACGGGGACGAGGCGAGTTTCCTCGCGAGAATTGGACATAAAAGCTTCAGTATAAAAGATTCAACTCAAATAAACCACCCCTTTTATTCAAGGAAACTCCGTGATTTATTTTCCTTTCGCAACGGTCATATATTTTCTTCAATTATTTTGATATAAAAAAACAAAATAACGACGTCGTTTTCAATAAACTGAAAGAGAGAGCGTTTGAGCTGTAAAATAATTAAAAAAAATACAGTTTCCTCAATCTGTCTTCTCTCATTAACGAAAAGAAAATTTAAACAAAAATTGAATTATTCGCAATCTTGTACGTGGTTTCCACTGTCAGGACAAAGAACGTACCGAGTCAATACACATTACCGAAGACCCGCATGCAACTTAAATTTAATTAAAGAAAAAAAAATGCTCAATGACTGGATTGCCTTCTTTAATCAAAACCCATCCAATCACCGTTTCCCCTATCGCCGAGATAGAACCTCCACTCTCCCCTCTCCTTCTCTCTTCTTCTATACACAGAACTGAAAGGGAAAAGGAAAGCAGTAGCTCTCGGGTGGTAATCTATCCGACTAGAGCTACTTTTGTTGTCGATAGCCGAATCCTCGTGCGGGAGAGACAATAAGCTCACGCGATCGCCTTCTCTCCTGGACAAAAAACAAGAGAAGAAAGAAGTATATAGGCGTTCTTATCTGCGCCGGGCGATACGTCAGCGTTAATAACGTCGATATATTTCAGTTTTCCGCGCCGCGCGCACACTCGACAGATGTTGGGTGCCGTGGTATTAGGCGGGGGTAATGAGAAAGCTAACGCCCGCGTGTGTGGGTATATATATAGAAGTCAACCCCATAGAAATCTTTCATTCGTTACTATCCGCTTTTTTTTTCTACGTCTAGACCGATCCGTCCTTTTCTCTCGCGCATTGTGCATTCGGTGTTTCTTGTTACATTTTTTTTCGTCTCCAACGCCCTGTTTTGTACGTCGTTCGCCGATATAACGGATTCTCTTGAGAGCGTGTGTTTCGTAATCGCTGTGGGAATAATCACTGAAATTCCCTTCTGTATTTTAATATATCAATATAATAATTGTTTCCTCTTAAGTATTTTTCGAATCCATTCTACGGTAGAAGTACTTTAGAAGAGTTGAATCGAACGTTTTCCTTTATTTCACGATCAAAGTCAATCACTCTATATTGCCAACCAAAGAACAAACAAAACCAGTAAAACAATAACACACACACACGCACACACGCACACACACACACACACACATACAAACACACACATACAAACACACACATATATATCAATTTTTTCCTCACAATCAAATTTCCAACCAATTCTCATCTTATTAAAAATTCTTCCCACTCTTCTCTAAACCGACTGCACCCAGCCATCCCAGTTTCAAAGAACCAATAACCCCACCGAAACCTCTCGTAAAAAAGTCATCAAAGTCACCTCTCGAAAGCCCATCACTCACCCCTGCACCCCAGGATACCCCGCGCGCGTTCTCTCTGCACCCCGACGAGCCAATCCCACGCACCAACGCCGCCGTCGTCGTTTAACCCTCGCGCACGCTTCTAATCATTTCTTCCACTCCTCTCTGTCTCTCTTTATATATATGTACGTTCGATCGGCGACATTTGGCCGCACGCGCGCAACTCCGATTATTATTCGTCCCGAACTGAACGGTGGCGGCGTCCCGACAAAGACGCACCCCCTAACTCTGACCTCCCCCTTCGCGTACGTGACCGTCCCCACGCGTGTGTGTGTGTACGTACTGTACGTATGAGTTAGGATCCACTGCGCGAGGGAGTGTGTCTGTATTAGTATGCATACATTTGTGCAGATGCGTATTTGTATTCCGGTCCCCGTACCCGTCCAATGCTAAATCTGAATTTATATGAGCCGTGTATATGTGTGCGCGTGTATACGTATACGTGGGTTGCTCCTAAACATAATGTACGCGAATGCGATGCGGTTATTTGCGCCCGCGTTGCTTGCATATAGCTGATTGTATTTGTATATTATCATGTGTATATATATATATAAAGGATAAATACGTATATATATGCCCGACTCTAGGGTAGTGGTCCGTATTAGTGTGCCTGTCCATATTTGTGTGCCCTATTATTAAAACATATCCTAGAAATGAACGAGTAAAAACGTAACACTAAAATATTTTTTTTCATAAAGTATAGTTAATTAAGTTTAAATAGAATTAATTACTTAATTTGTTTTCATTTACTATAACATTAAAAAAGAACTTTCAAAAATATGTTTCACGGTTTGCGCTGTGTCACGGTGTTTCCTTGTCAAAACTTGCTAAGAAATGATATTTTTAAAAGTAACATTAAATAATGTTTCAGAAGGATTTTAATGTGAGATACAATTGATTATATCATAAAATAATATTATGTTATATAATAAACCTTAATATAAAGGTTTTCAATTGATTTTAATATTTAATTAATGGTGTCTACTAATAGGGCAGTGAAAAACGACTTGTCCAGATTTGTGTGTGCACAAATACAATACGAGCATGCTCGTATCGGCGCTTGAACAGAAAAGTTAGGTTAGGTTGTCTGCGCACAAACGTTGTTTCATATCGCATTGACGACCTTCAGCAGTTTTTACCGTATTGGAATTAATTAACATTCAATGTAAACAAGGGTTAGAAATTGATTATAAATGCACTACAGTTAACAAAATAATTTTGTTGGTAATGATAATATTATCAAGACACACTAATGTGGGGCACACAAACGTGTACACTCACATTAATACGGGGCACACAAAAATGTACTTTGTTGTCTGCTAGGGCACACAAATGCGTACAAAAATTTTTTTTTTTTATATTGCTTGTAACTTTCGTAAATATTAATATTTTCCTATAAAAAAAATTGTTTCGTGTAGATTATTACTTTTATTATCTATATAAACCCGTCCGGAATCTCTGATACAGCTTAGATATTATTATGCAACAAAATTGATGAGTTTCTTAAACCCACACTAATACGGACATCTACCCTATATACGAAATTGACGTGTAGTTATTCGTTTTCACATATCGTGTGTATATACACACGCGCCACTGTATATCCACACGGGGGGGGATATATATATAAATTATTATTATTGTTTATTATTATTATTTATTACCAGAATAATTGTCGTTACAACAAATATACAGATATATATCTGACCAACTGACATCCTACAGAGACGCATAATAGTGTTTGTGCGTAGGTCTAGTCAAATAGCGTTACTTACTTACTAACTTATATATAAAAAAAAAAAAATTGCCTAGATACTATAATTTTGAAATTCAATGTAGTGTGTTGACAATATAAGTTTAGTTTTGGTATGGCGCATTAATTAACAATTAATAAAAAGTGTTCCTTGTAACACGTGATAAAATATTTATATAAACTTAATACCATAGATATATCTGTAGCTTCCAGGAAAAACCACTTATCTCCACTTTTCATTATTTCGAGTAAATTGAGTTTTTAGTTTCACAGGTTTCGCATCGATGTTATAAATCAAGACAAATGAGATTAAATGCAAACTTCAAATATCTAAGTGATATTGGTCTATAGTTAGATGTATGATTTTTACTATTCGCCTTGTGTATAGGTATTATTTCTGCTTTTTTAAGCGCCTCTGGCCAGACCGCTTTTTCAATGCAAAGGTTAATTATATACTCTAGTGGCGTTGAGATATAGTATGATACCGTTTTCAGCATTTTAGCATTTATATTATCAACTCCACCATTTTCAGCTTCATGTTGTTAATGATTTCAATAATTTCGTGATGGTTTGTTGGTGTTAAGAATAAATAAATATATATATATACACACGCACACCAAGGGAACGAAGCTGACTACATATATAGATACCTTTTTCCTTTTTCCCCGCTCGGCTCGACGAAAGTTATATTATATATACTTTTATCTCGCTCGCGAAATTGATATTTTCGTATACGCGTTCGTTTTTTATCAGCTCGAGCGTGTGCAATATACGGCGATAAGGAAGTTGCCGGAAATTGCCTGAGCGCGTTGCCGTAATAGACTTTTGCGAAAGTCCAGAAATCGTGAGGAGGGGTTTTTGGCGGGGACGGCGGTGTGAGAGATCGTCGAAGTTGAGTAAATTTTAAATCCGGTTTGGGTTGTTAGAGGTAGAGAAGCGCCGCCCGCGTAGTGTGTGGGTGATTTAACGGAATTGGAGAATTTGAAGGTTTTTTGGTTTGGAAAGAAATTGGGATGGGTTCTCTTTCTCTGTGTTCGTGCGTGCGTGCGGGATGTGTGCGTGTGTATGTGTGTAAAGGTAATATGAAATTGGAAAAAAGCTGTGGTTGGAATCAGAGTTTTGTTATTTGTTGGATTATTTCCATCAGTAGGTTACGTATCATCAGAATAGTTAAATTTCTACGAAGGAGACGGGATTTAAAAAAAATGCATTTAAAATGCTAATAATATTATTTACAAATTATAATCAATACAGCAGTGTTAAACGAATACATATGTATTAATACGAATTAACTTGCGTATCAAAACAGCCTTAAATTCATATTACCCCAATAAATCAGCACCTCTCACCCAACCACGCGCCACCCCGAAATCCACATTCTATATCTATCTACACACCTATATATATTTCGTCGCAACTTCGATCGCGAATATCTAGATATATACCGTGGAAGGCCAACCGGGCGAATCCGGAAATGAGTTAAGATCCTGTCGTCCAATGTGCAACGCCAGAGGTCATAATTTCGTTCTCCGCTGCTCACTTTGATTCACCCGCGTGCGCTCTAGACTCGCTAAACTCGTTATACAGTCCTGCATGCAGCAATGGCGTTCGATTTTCGCGTCGCTGTGTCGCCTGCAGGGGCCTTATCGAGTGTTCGGTACAAAGCGAAATTTTCGAGGTGTTGAGAAATTTGATTGGATATTGAAAAATTTCCAGCTCGCTGATTGGCCAGAAATGAAAACAGCACTTAAATTTTGTTTATCTCGATAAAGCCCCAGTGTTCGGTACAAAGCGAAATTTTCGAGGTGTTGAGAAATTTGATTGGATATTGAAAAATTTCCAGCTCGCTGATTGGCCAGAAATGAAAACAGCACTTAAATTTTGTTTATCTCGATAAAGCCCCAGTGTTCGGTACAAAGCGAAATTTTCGAGGTGTTGAGAAATTTGATTGGATATGGAAAAATTTCCAGCTCGCTGATTGGCCAGAAATGAAAACAGCACTTAAATTTTGTTTATCTCGATAAAGCCCCAGCAAGAGAGAAAGAGAGGGAGAGATAACGATCGCGACAGGGACGCGCGTTACGAGATTCGTTTGTTTGCGATTATTAGGGGGGCGGGCTGTCGACGCGCGTCGTTTCGGTGCGTATAGATTAATTACGCGTCGGGCTTCTTTATCGCTGCCGGAGGTTATTGGGTTTGACGGATTTTTGATTCGATTGTCGATTGTGCGGGGATTAATTATTAGGTATTTTAGGTTTGACAAGTGTATTTTTGAAGAGTACCGTTGAAAATGACCAAAAATTCGATTTTTTTTTATTACAGAAATGTAATCTATAACTCTTTAATTTTAAGAAAAAACCACGTCCATACATAAATTTGATAATATAACACATTCTTTCATATTTTTCGAAAATTGTATTTATTATTTTTTTTTGTCCATTTTACACCATTTTTTGCATAATGTTTGAATTCAAATTCAAAGACGTTTTGCCGCTAATTTTTTTAAACTGATTTTATATTTTTATGAGTAATACTCTAGTATAAAGTGTACCACTTGCTATTACCAACCCAATAAATTCACGATTTACCAGTACAGCGCAGTATCAATTTGTTTTAGCAAAAGCAGTCAAATTTTCACGATTCAAATTTTAATTTTAATTTATATGGTTTCACGTAAAATACTGTAGAAAAGCCCAAAAGTTTCGTACAGTATCTTGCATAGTTTTTTACGTGTAGAAAATTTATGTTTTCGACAGTCAGTTTTAGACATATACTCATTCCTGGTACAAATTACACAGTAAACAATCAAGCAGACGAGTCTGATGTAACCTCAGCGTCGGAGAGCATGAGAGGATAATGATTTAGGTAAAGGTTAATAAATAAATTGCGTATAAACGAAAATTAAAGTTAAATAAAATTTCAATGGTTTTCATGGTTTCTAGGCGTGAAAGTGGTCAGGTTTTTTTTTTATTTAATAATTTAATGTAAAGATTACGATTTTTGCGTATTCTCGTGGAATGTATACATGTGATACATGATTTCATATGTATTTTGATTGTTAATTAGGCTGAGATCATCAAATTCGAGTTCTGCGCCTCAAAATACATATGAAATCATGTATCACACGTATACATTCAAAAATTATCATTTTTGCATTAAATTATCAAATAAAAAAAAATTGACCACTTTCACGCCTAGAAACCATAAAATTCAATTTCTACGCCTCAAAATACATATAAATTTAGGTATGTTTCATTCCATGAAAATACGCGAAAATCGTCGTTTTTGCATTAAATTTTTAAATAAGAAAGAACTAACCATTTTCAGGCCCGGAAACCAGAAAATTCGGATTCTACGCCTCAAAATACATAAAAAAACGTTTGGTTACCGTGGCGACCTCCTATATTAAATATGGCTCACTCATTGTCAGACCCCCGTCAGCGCCCGGACTAAGTACGGTAGAGCAAAATATAATAGTTAAAATAAAAGAGTAGATCGGAATTCGCGAATAATTAAAATGAAAGTGTCAGGTAACGTTTTCACGCAATTAACACGCATGCGAGATTCTCGTGTTCAGAGTTCCTCGCCTTTTTCCCGTTGACTCTGAAAGGTGTTCAGTCGTCCCTTTGCGCACTGGGCGGACTTAGTCCGCCATGAGCGAGGGAGCGGGGGACTCCTTTTGCCAAAAAGCGACATTGTTGCTCGGGGCGGGAGTCAGGCGAGGTCCTCCGAGAGAGAATCTGGCACGGCGTCTAAGCCAGGAGATCCGTCTCCGGCGGACTGCGGAGAGCGAGAGAATTTCGAAATTTCGGAGTCGAGCAGAATACCTCGAGACGGGTGAGCGATCGCGCGCGCTGATTGGTTGCCGCAAGGCGGCGGCAAAAGGTCGGCAGATAGGCTGCTTCTGTGGTTGCAGACCGCTCGCTCCCCTCTCCGTAAGTCCGCGGGTGCGGCCCGTCGACCGAGCCGTGACGCGAGAATTCTGGGGAAAAAGTCGGGCTTGACTAATTCCCCAAATTTAAACTAAAAAAAAAAAGAATAAGTGCGCAATAGTTGCAGACGTCAAGTCCATATATCTGTCTATTGTGTTTTGGAGTATTTTTACTGTTTCTAAGAGTCAAAAATGCATTCTCTTAATACACGTTGGCATCCAGAAGAAGAACGAAGAACCAAGAGAAAAGCTCATCTGGGTTTAATCAGGGAAAAGGCCAAAAGAAAAGTGGTGCAGTCCAACCTGTCAAGTAATAAACTGCCATGTATCTGTTGATTACAGAACAGGAAAATTTCTTCTTGTGCATGCATCAGTGTGGTACAAACTTTTACAAAATATTAAGTGCAGTGAGTGTGGAGAGTAAGAGCTTAGTGCAGAATTTTCTAATGCGATTGGGCACTCTTCAAAAATAACATTGAAGTGCATGCCTTGTAGTTGGGTGGCTGGAGAGAGTCATTCAAGCCCTCGTACAGAAGCCAAATCCAGCTCTCCTTATTTAGTCAACCAAAGAATTGTGAATAGAGTTAATATTATGTTCGTTTAGGTTTTGCTAAAGTGACTTTATGTGATCATGCACGCATGCACTGCTTGTCCAAGAATCTGTTTCAACTGCAGTTGAAAGCACAACATAAAGAAGACAGTGTCCTCAAGGATTGTTATACTTAGAACTGCTCATCAGCAAGTTCATGAAGGATACGATACTATGTCAAGTACTAGTATTTGTCATATAGTAGGAGAAGGATAGAGACGGCTGTTGTCAATGCCAGTATCTGATTACAACAAAAACTCAGTGACAACTGGTAAAGTTCATCCAAGTACTTTCAGATTTGCTGAACAGCGGGACATTCTAAGGGAGCTGAGACAGTCAGATGCAGCAACATCGCAAAGGACAGCAGTACGTCAAAAGAAAAATTATGGGCACCTTCAGAAGGAAAAAAAAGATTTCTTTTATGAGGCAGAAGGTTTTTAAGCAAACAAAAGGCAGGAAACATAGCCAAACTTCTCTTAAATTCTGTTTTAAATAATGTTTACCTTTAAATGCATTTTTCTAATAACTTAATTTTATGATATTCAAAATGTTCCGAGCGCCTGAAATTTGTTTGCACCTTTCTGCATTTTGTTTTTACATATTCTGGAACTAATTTTGAAAAAATTTACCCGGAGGTACCTTTGATTTGATTTTTATTTTTTTAGTTAGAAGTTTAAATATTATTAAAATTTAATAAATTTTTATTGCTTTTATTTTAAAACTACTCAATATAACCGTATAAAAGAAAAATGCTAATTTAAAATCAATTATCTGGGGATAAATTTTGAGTATTAGATACTAAAAATATGAACTTGTAATCCCAGGAGGATGCAAACAAATTTCAAACGCTCGGAGTGTTTTGAATTAAATATTATTTTAACAGTAGTTTCAAGGATAATTTCAAATGTAATCGATGAAAGTCCTTCAAAATTGGCAAAATATCATATTTTTTAAAATATATATTAGTGTATTACAATCTATATTTTATTTAAAGGGAAAAAAATTTTTTCTCAATTGTACTGTACCCTTAAGTGGTAACGTTAAATAATGTTTAAATAGTCAAGTGTTCAACGATAGAAGTTTTTAAATTTTATATTTGTTGAAAAATAAAAGTCAAAGTTGGTAAGAATTAAAGTCAATCGTGATGTGATGCTATAATTAAAGCAGATTCTTATAATATATTAAGTTATTCGTCAAGATAATTTTATTGGAAATTCTTTCGTCGAATGCATTATTCTTTGGAATAATGTATTACCTGCCATCTGTAAAGATGACATATTCTCGCAAGTAGCCAAGCGTTGAATATTCATTTCGAGAGGATTTTTATTTAACCAACGCGTTATATAGTAACGACATTCCCCTGTCACTTAAAAAGATTTCCCTGGCCATCGGGTTATTTTTATCCTTGCGGAGCGGAATAAAAACAGTACTTTCGAAAAAAGCACGTCTAATACGTGGCAAAGGTGTAAAAATAAATGGACGACTGCGGAGGAACAGCGATCGATACTTAGAAATTTATATGCAAATACACGATCGCACGCGCACATCGACATAGGCACCTGAAAAGAAGAAAATCTAGTTACACGGGCCTGAAACGAGCTGAATAAGGGATTTTCGATAATACAAATCTGTCCCTCGTTTCGTAAAAAATAATTTCAGCGAAATTACATAAAACGAAATGTAATTTGTTTTTTCTTTAAATTTTCTTTTAAATTTAAATAATGAGCGAAATTCAGTTTTAATCTAATATAGAATCGGAGATTCGCTTTTACCCCTAATGCATTGCAATTAAACTTTCTATTTTTAAACCGACCGGATTACCCGGAATTTCCTCCGGCTCCCGGGTGATTAAACATAAGAGCGAAGTTTGAGGATTTCGAATCTTATTATTCGAAGTGGTAATTTTTCTAATGTGAGAGCGAGGAATTACGTTTTCCATGATAAATTTGTACGTTTGAAATACAGCATTTTATTTTCCACAGTAATACTGTGTTTTATATAAACGAGTACACCGCGGTCGGTTGAAAATGAAAAACATAATTACCAAGTATCGCGTATTTCGTTATTAATCAAGGTTTTTTTCTTATTTTTCCCGCTTTTGCCAAAAGAATTCAAATTACATATATGTGAAAATCCGCGGATTACAGACAACAACTGGGGTACAAAAACGGAAAAAATTTTTTTGAGGGCACACCTACCACATAAGGTTTTTTCGGTTCTTTGGGGGTCCCCCAACATGAAAATACTCGTGTACACTCATTATCCGTTGTCAAACTTTTTTGCCGACGAAATCAATTTTTCTTATGGAAATTTAACATGGGAAAAATGGACGAAAAGTAGTCATTGATGATTAACGAATAGCAAACTATTGAAGAGGCCAAACCAAATTCCACAAAAAAGCGATTAAAATTGAAGAATAGAGCTTTCATTTGAGATAAGAATCGTTAAAATCGGTCGATTCTGTGCAAAGCTACGTGAATTTGAAAATGGCTCATAATGACGAAAATGAGCGATTTTTTTCAAACCTACGTAATTCTTCAAATTTTTGTCATTTTTCGCCATTTTCAACTTCACGTAGCTTGGCACAGAATCGACCGATTTTAACGATTCTTATCTCAAATGAAAGCTCTATTCTTCAATTTTAATCGCTTTTTTGTGGAATTTGGTTTGGCCTCTTCAATAGTTTGCTATTGGTTAATCATCAATGACTACTTTTCGTCCATTTTTCCCATGTTAAATTTCCATAAGAAAAATTGATTTCGTCGGCAAAAAAGTTTGGCAACGGATAATGAGTGTACACGAGTATTTTCATGTTGGGGGACCCCCAAAGAACCGAAAAAACCTTATGTGGTAGGTGTGCCCTCAAAAAAAATTTTTTCCGTTTTTGTACCCCAGTTGTTGTCTGTAGCCCGGGGATTTGCACATATATTATAGCTGATGCTTCCGAATGAGGTTTCCAGCTGGCACCTCGATTACTCGAGCCCCTTTTAGTATCCCATTCGAAAAGTTACATCGAGTTTCGCGCCATCGACCACAAATGGCTCTACACAGGAACAAAAACCGTTGTCCCCTTTTTAACAAACTTTACTAAAACGTTTCCCTCCATCTATCTACAAATAAATTGCATTCAATGAAAGTAAAAATTCAAATAACGCCACGACCCACGCCTCCCCCCTCTGTAATCCCACGTCTCGTCTCATTAACCCACCCTCCGACCTCAACCGCCACGCGCAAAAGAACTCTCTCAGAAGACAAAAAAAGAAGAAACATTCCAAGTTCAGAATCCTCGACCGGAGAGAAAGCAAAGACTCCGTTCATTTCCCAGCGGAACCAGACATATAGAGAGATCCACTCGTCCGGCGCGTGCGACAGCACTTAGCTCGAGGAGAGAACGCCGGAACGAATGGCCAGCGGACATCGGGCTGGGATTGGAGGAGCGAGTGGGATACAGTGATCGAGTGGGTTTTCCAGGGTGTCTCGGGAGATGGAGATGAGGGTATCGCGCGCTGGGGCTGTGTCTTGCAGGAGTCTCGAGTGTGTTAAGAATGAATGTAGTCGAGATGGCGTATTTTTTCGTCCGAGGTGGGGGGATAGGTATGGTTGGCGTTGCGGAGTTTTATATGCGGAGTTCTGAAGAAGGTCGGATATTTCGTCGTGCGAACTTAGAAGTTGACCTTTCTTTGTACCGCGCGACGATTTATGTAGATGTGGAAAATATGTACAGTATAGATGGATTTCTCAGTTCGAGTGAATTGCTTTATATGAGAGGAAGTGTCGGAGAATGAGAAGGAATTTGTGAATATTATGCAACATCAAGAATTCCTTCTAATTAGCTGTGAAATAAGTCAATAGAATATGAAACTCTGATTTCTTCGCCATTACGTCATCCTTTAAAGTCCAATACAATAATTTCATTGTGAAAGTTTATAAGAGAAATGACGGCAAAAATTCGGTTAATAAGCTGAGAAAGTTAAGATGCAATGGGTTACTGTAAGTGCCCCGACAACGTATACGTCAGTCTGTAGTCTAATTAGTTGTTTAAGCTTGTTACAACTTTAGGCAATTTGTCTCGGCAATAAATTTCAACTACATCTTGGCATTTAAGGTGGCTCATGCGTTTGGTGCCGTATCAAGTCGGGGCCCCGCAAGGGGCTTCTTTATTATTGCCAAATTAAGTTAACGTATTTTATGTAAATTTATTGTAAATAACTTCTAATGTTCAAACAAAAAAAAGATTTTATAAATAAATAAAAACTTTGCTAATTTGTCGCTACATTTATATGACTGGTCGCAGTGCGCATGCGCAGTAGCACATTTGTAACGTTTATTGTTAATATCTTTTTTGTTTGGTCGTTAACCTATAATTCTGATGATATCATTAGATTCTTCACAAAAAAATCTTTAATTTCATATATTGTACATTAAAAACTGCTTTTTTACAAGTTACTACGAAGCAATAAACTGTTCATTCCCATAAGGTTATGTGTTAAACGTACCTATTTATAAACTCAGTTTTTTCGATAATTTGGTCGTTGACCTACAATTTTCTTAGTACAGATCGAAAATTTAATGTCTAAAGAACATATTTGTTAAGTTTAAGATGTATCTGCTTTTTTATAAGAAATCGCATGAGCCACCTTAAGAGGAAAAGTTCATAATGCAATACGCCGTACTTTTGAAACATTATGTAAAACACATTGACGTATGATACATTTCGAGTCATCGTATTTGGTGTAACTTCATATATCAGATAAAGTAATTCAAAGTGTCTACACATCAGTGCTGGGTTGTATTCATATATTATTCACTCAACGATTGCGTATTTTATTATCTTGTATTTACGCATGCAAACAAATGTACCTTAATACCTAAAAACTTCTTTATCTTCCAAACCTTTGTCTCCCCATTTGTATACCAAACACATAAGAACTAAAATTACCCAGAGTGTATCCAAATTTTCCTCAACCTCGAGAGAGTTACCTAGATGCTAACTCTCTCACTTCCTCTCGCCATCCCTGCGCACACAAAAAAGGAGCTAAAAAGAGACAGACACCTACCCAGTAGCAGCGGGGGGACAACTTGTCCTCGTTCGCCCACTTTCGCGCAAAAAAAAAAGACGCGGCGGGAGAATAAAAGACAAGAGATAATACACAGCAAGAAGCATGCGAGGTATCAAAGGCCGCGAGGGAGCGCGCGCATCCGAACGAAAATTTTTGCCCGACCCGTGAACGCTCACCACCGTCGTCAAACGTCGAGAGGCACAACGACGCGCGCGAGGCTTTGTCTTTTATGCGTCGCCGCCCTTTATGTAGGCCAAGCGCCGCTGCTGCCGCCGCTGTCGTATTACGGACGGGTGTAGTGCCCTCTTCAATTACCGACTCTTCTTCTCCTTTTTGTCTTCTTCTTTCGCGCGTTTATTGCGTACGTAATATCATATAGTGAGGTAATGCGGTGCGGCGGTGTTCTTCTTTCGCGTGGTTGTCTTTGCCTTTGTGCGGCACGCACGCGGGGATGTGTTTTATTGCGGCGAAAAGTTTGAAAGACTCGCCCGAGGAATTTAGCGCGCTGCGAGATGTGGGTACTAAATCGCGAGAGTTGTTTGAATAATAAACGCGCCGCGCCGTTTGTTCGCAGTGTGCTGTAGAGTATAGGTGTTTGAAAGTTGTTGTTGCTGTTACTGTCGGGCGATTGTTGGGGAAATGTTGTGCAACCTCGGAAAAAGAAGTTTTAATAAGGTATATGTGAATTCGTATATACGATGAAGCCATATTTTAATGAAGCGTTCCAAGTAAAATTAATACACGATTCAGTAGGTGGTAAATGATTCGTCTGGTTTTGCGCCACTTGAGCTTTATATAAAGTTTTGAATTCACTTAAGGGAAAGCCTTACCTAACTGCAGATTTCTGCACTTGATTTTACAAATTTCTCAACCAATTTTCGTATTATCAAAATTATTGAAGCACTCGCACAATCTATATAATTCAAAGAATGTGCGTCAGCTTCAATATAAGCAAAAATATGTAAATTGAGATAGATATTTAAAAAATCAATAAATGTCGGTAAGCACGTACAGGCTATACAAGTAAGGCATCCCCTTAATCGTACGAATGATAATATTCGCGCCGAAGTCATACAATTAACGAATGGATCTGAAGTTTGCAACGTTGTAGCGCAACGAAATAAAAAATATTTGATTTTACCTTGTACAGGTAGTTATATCTACCTCTTAAGGATTACGCTATGTAATTTGTCTGGTTAAATAAACTTCAAGTTTATAATAATTAATATTAATTTTGCGTATGGATTTATTATTTTGTGGTATCAAATAAGTTTATAACAAAGATTTAGATAAAATTTCCGTTGTTTAATAACTTTAATTAATTGTAAAAAAATGATTTCGTTGTACTCCAACGATGCAAACTTCAGACCCATATTAACGATATCTCGCGTTCTGTGCTATTTCTGGCGCGGCTAACGGCGAAGCCGAAGTTGAAACGAAGTGGAGTACGTGATTCAAAATAGCTGATCCGCGTAAAGTACTTATAGATCCGATAGAGAGCGAATTTCGATCCTTGTTCCACTTTCACGGGATCATGAGTTTCCGAACACGTTTTAACTGCCCCTGACTTTGCAACTATACACATAAGATTCGAATAGCTCTTGACGCGTAGGCTTTTGAATTTCTCAGCGCACCTCGAGAGAACGTGTTTACACCCGCGAAAGGAGCCCTTGGACTTTTATATCCATAATACTTATGCGGAACTCGACCGAGTGTACTTTCCCATTCACAATCGACGCGCGCACACTCCGAGATCCCACTCTCCGCGCGTTTTACAACTCTCGCGATCGCGGGATGGGAATGCGAAAACAGAGCAGCGGCCCTCTGCGAAAAGCTAATAAAAACAAATGGCATTATCAGTCGTTCCCTCTATCGCTCCGCTAAACTTTAACGCAGCGCTCTTGCCGCCCACATCCGCAACAAGTAATTTTTTAGCCGAACTCGCGGGACGAGAGGAGATCGATATCCGCCCGCGAAAAAGCGAGCTAGGAGAAAAACCTCTCGGCGAGTTTTTCGCGGAAGAGAGGAACTCGCAAGGTGACCCAGTTCTTCGCCCACACGCGGCTTGTCTCTCTATCTTTCTCTGCTTCTGTGAATAGGTGTACACGCGGCTTCGATGCGCGCATATACGCGCGAGTTTCATCGCGCGGAAGGACCTGGAAGTTCGCGGCTGCGCAAACAGTGGAAGGGAGAAGGGGGAGAAAGATTAGCGGCTGCTGCTGCTGCTTTCCTTTTCCGAGGAAGAAAAGAATTGCTCGCGCGAAGCGCAAAGTTTCCTCAAACTGGAATCACTCTGCGTTCATGCCTTTCTCCCTGCGCGCTCTTGTAATAGTCTCCGGCTGAAGCAATTGCGACATTCTAATTAGGCTTTTGTGGGGAGCGTTGGGTAGTGGTTTTTTGTTGAGGAAAAAAATTGCGATAGTTTTGTGGCGGGGTTTCAAGGGGGATGAGACGCGGAATGTTTGGGGATTCTCGGGGAAAGTATGAGTTTCGAAAAATGTGTATTTGTTTTACGCTGTGGTCTTAGGGGAGGCACGGAATACCTGCGCAAGTTTTCTCATTACCTAGAGTGCGGTTGAACTTGGGTGTATAGAAAATCAATGATCGCTTTTCAGGATCGTCTTCGTCTTTTCGAAATATCATGATTTGTTTATGTAGAAATTTATTTCGTTTAGATTTGGAAATACCTATATACATTTTGTATTTCTGCACCTACAAAAATATTGCCAAAAATATATAATTTCTCAACAATAACACACATATTGTTTATTTAAAAAATAAAATGAAATCCATGATAAGATCTGGGGAAATTATACCATGAGTTCTAAACTTTCAAAAAAGTTCTTTCATAGCTCTAATTCAAAATAACCAAATTAACTTACTTTAAACTTTTCTCTATTTCACATCCCCGAACAATGTACCTAATCCGTTTCTCTCTCTCTCTCTCTCTCTCTCTCTCTCTCTCTCTCTCTCTCTCTCTCTCTCTCTCTTCCTCCAGCCGCCGCACACGCCAGTCTCTCACGGGCCATTTCCCCGCGCCTTCCATTTCGGCTGGGCGCACATTTCCAGGCCGGCGGCGACGGCGGCGGCAGTGACCCTCCGAACTCTTTCGTGTTGGCGCAACGTCACTTCCGGCCGTCCCTCCCGCACTTCTTCGTCCCTTTTCTCTCATCCTCCGCTATCCTTTACCCGCTTTTCGGGCGATTCTTCTGGGTTCTTGCGAAAGTTCTGCGAGAAGCGTTTTGCGACGTGTGTTGGGTCCTGAGATTACGAGGAAAATAATTGCTGTGTTGTCTGTTGAGGGTATTGATACAGATGTACTTGGGTATCTTACTAAAAGCAGAAAACGTTTTGATAATATCAGCTGGTAAATATATCGTTGTATACGTTTGATCAATTTAAAGAGTACATAAAAGGAATTTAGGAAAAAATTAAACAGCGCGTTATACGAAAGTTTTTAATTAAACTAGACGTCATAAATTCGCATCGCGATAAAACGCGGATCACATTGTCGCAATATCACTGCATTATGCGCGGGTTTCGTGCTTATTATACATATATAACTGAAAAGAACTTTTTCCATTAAACTTTATAAAAGCTCCCTCAAGACACACTATATACACACGCCCCCTAAAAAATGGAATAAAAAAAAAGCACTAATCACTTAATCAATCTTATTTCCGCACCCTCTTACTTAATTATCTGTATGTACACCGTTGCAATCAACCTCTTTCTCCCCTCTCTCCTACACCGTAAATTTGACCTATATTTAAAAAAAAACCCGCATAGAATCCATCTTCGTCACGTCTCTATCTCTCTTAATAAAATCGTCTGTATATATACTAACTTAATTAAATTGCTCATCCTCCCCAATTCCGGCATCCTGCAACATTTTTGATACACAAGAATCAAGCTTCTTCTCTCGCCTGGCAAAAAAATTACCGATCCATTTCCTCTCCGTTCTTCATTTTTACGCTTTCTCTCACACACACACACACACACACACACACGCGGGCGCGGTGTTATTGTCGCGACGGCGGAAAAATCCCCGACGCTTTTCCGGGCGCGACACGGCGAGGGAGAGTGGATTTATCCGCAGCCAGCGGTGCATTGTACCGTCGCTCGCTACATAGCCGGGGGAAAGATTATTTCGATAAGGCGCGAGTCGCGTATGCGTATATATACTCACAGGATGAATGGGGCATCCCTTTCTCTTCCTTCCGCTGCCTCGTTTACGTCTCCGCTCGCGCGTGCAGCGCTGATAAAAAAAAAAGAGAGGCGCAGCAGTCCCCCGCCAAGTTAAATTAAATTAGTTTTTTTGCATTGTTGTATGGAGTTGCTGGCGTTGGTGGGGCTTTTTAATTCGCGGCCTTTTGATTGCATATATTTATATGAGGCCTCATGTACGCGTGGACGCGGAAAATTTGCCTAGTGAGGGGAAGAAAGTTTCGTTATAATGATTCATGCGCGTGGTTCGCGGAACGATTTGCATAACGGAATGCAAGCGGCGGCGGCAGAGGAGTACGACTGCGGCATGGTTTTATTAGCACGCGGACAGAAAGTTCGAGGTGAGCATAATGCATGGACTTTGTTTTGCGAAAAGTTTCACGTGATTAAAATCGCCGTATTTTAATTCTGATTCGGTGTGTGCCGTGCGCAAAAGTTTCGTCATTAACCCGGATACTTTGGTCAATAATGGTGTTTGCAACAAATCCTTTGTGCATTATATTTTCGAAAATTTCTATGGGAACCCTGGTAGAAACATTAACCAATAGTTTACAATTGGTTGGCGAAATCGGAACGAGTTGGCTAACTGTTTAACCAACTCTTGCTTTAAAATGCTACTAATTTCATCACAAAATGATGGTTCGCTTAGCCAACAGTTGAACCAATCGTTGGTTTAAGAATTCTATAAATTTATGTACTGAGTTAATGAGCCGTTGGTCTACAGATCCTTAATTTTCAAAATTACTAAAATAATAAATTATTCATTTGGTATACAATAAAAATAATCAAATTAATAATAATAATGCTATACCGACAGTGTGAAAAAAATATTTTTATGGTAAATGAATGTTTTATACATATTAAGAGTTTAAACATTTTGAGGTTAAATATATTTTTGTAAAAATTTTGATATTATAAATGACACTTCTTTTGTTTTTGAAATATTATATTTTCTCTTTTTTCGACTTGTTGTAACCGCTGACTAAAAAAATTACCGTACAATTACTTTACCAGCCATTTTCGTTAGCTTATTTTCTACCAGGGAACAAAAGCCTTATAAAATCGAATTGGAGTCAGTTTTATTTTTGATTGGGCGGTAAAAATCTCTTCGGCACTTGATTAAAACCGCCTGACCTGGAAGATCAAATTTCATTTATTAAAGAATTCCAATATAATACAAAACTTTGTTAAAGAAGTCGTAAATTGAACAATTTGAGAATCTTCATCCAACAAATAAAAACTTACGTTTTAGTAAGGATCGATTTATTTTTTTCGAACTTTAAATTTAGTGAAATTCAAATCTTAAACTCAAATTTCTCAAAAATTGACTAATTTCTAACGTTTATTCAACAAATAAGTAGTCTTTTTTTTCGTTCGTTTTTTGCCTGTATATTACTTTGTTAACTTGTAGTTAATTAACATATTTTTCGATTTCCGGAAAATATTTTGAAACGAAACCCAGTATCGATCAAAATTTTATTTCCACACTGAGAGAAGAATATGTTTATATTTAACATGGTATTTTAACTATTAATATTTTGAGAAAAAATTTCTCTCAGTGCATAAAATTTGATTTATCATGCATACACCAAAACAACTATATACACAAAAACATGTCTTCACCAAAAAAGTACGTTGAATCCAATCCACACATCGCCAAAAACGACGCCCGATACCTATACTTATCTAACCGATTGCACCCGACCTCGTGCATCTACCAAAAATTTCTCCCGAGCAAATTTTCTCCTTCCCGACACACGTACATACTCGTACATCTCTCAGAAGCATTCTCGAAAAATATGAATTTTACATTCGCACAATGGAATTGGCGCTCGGTAAAGTGGACTCGACACGTTTTACCTTTACATCCGGCATCCCGGAGTCAGAGATCGTTTCCGATTTACTTTTCGGGGTGCGTCAAAGCAATGCCAAAAGACGGAGAGGGAGGATTTTGTTTCACTGCGAGTGAGTGTTTTTTTTTCCAAGTGGCAGTCCGCAACCCAAACAGCGGAAAAGTCCGCGGGTCACGTATCGATGCTCTCGTGCAGAGTGACGAACTGGGTCAGCGATTGATGGAATAGTGAAAACGTCGTTTTTCTGACTGTTAGGGGTGGGGTGGTATGTATACACTGCGCCGGTGAAGAACGTGAAAACAGTTTCGATGACTAGGCATCTGTACACATGTGCTTTTGATGAAAGTTTGAGTCTGCAAGTATATTTTAGTAGGTTCTTTGAGAGTATTAAAGCTAATACATAAAGCATGTGTTCGTATATATTTTATTTGGCGGTATGACGAACTTCGTGTAATGGTGTTTTATTGCGAAACTATATTTTGATAACATTGAGAGTTAAGAATCGTCATCAAAATTATCTTAAAATAATCATCATTCGATTTTAAGTTTTACTTGTTATCATTAGAGTCACACGATCTCTAAAATATCATCAAACACTTGAAGAGCCCGAAATTATAAGCCAACCGCTCACAATATTGCCAGTCCAGCTCGCATCCAACAACAGCCAGCGACAGAAATTCCATACCATGCACTCCCCAATTTTAACTCCCCGAGAATTAATTACCCCACGTCCGAGACTCCCCACATCTCGGACACAACGAGTATATAGGTATACCCACACACTCGACTACACGCAAGCAACAAAGCCGGCGGGCCACGCACATATATCTGCGTTATACTGTGCTGCTCGTCCGTTGAAAACACGGAGAGAGAGAGAGAGAGAAAGAGAGGCAATCCTGCAGCGTACGGTATGGTAGTGAGGGAGACAAAGAAATGTATATATTCACGACTGCAGGACGTGGGCGGAAAAAGGAGCACGTGAAGTTTGGATTAGCGCGAGCGTCGGGCGCTGAATGAATCTAGATCGGCGTGAACCGTCGGTGGAAGGAATATCGGTGTCGAGGTAGTTGGGGTTTAATTTTTTTCGGTTAGGAAATATTCGGTTGATTTTGGGGATTAAGGTTCGACGTTGCTGGGTTAGCGAAATTTTAAGAAGTCGATGAGTGGTTTATGATTTTTTCTTTTTGTGATAATGAAATAACTTACAGCTTTACGGTGAACGAATGGTTTTTAATACGCTAGATAAGATAAGCTATAAATTTTATATAATGACATTGATTTTTATAAAATGTTACGTTGGTGGGATTTTATACGTTTTTAGAAGTATCACATAAATATGGCTATCGTGGGAAATATGTTTTGGCTTAAAATTTATAAAATAAATATATGAGTATTTCTCTGAAACTTTTAATTTTTAGCTTAAAACAAATTTCAAAATTTAATGTTGAGGCACAAAACCTATTTTTTTTCGGTTCTAGGTACCCCAAATAAAAATTAAAACGGGGTGCTTCTCATTTTTAAACATAGTTTTTTTGTACTGTATGATTATATGCACGTGCGGTAAGCGAACGAATGCATATCGCATTAAGGATGTTATAGCTATATCGTCCCTGCCAAAAGTAAGTTTTTATCGTTAAAACTGCGATAAATAATTATATGAAATAGTTAACGATTTT
Source organism: Torymus aiolomorphi (assembly GCA_036365515.1). Lineage (NCBI taxonomy): Eukaryota > Metazoa > Arthropoda > Insecta > Hymenoptera > Torymidae > Torymus > Torymus aiolomorphi. The sequence continues at coordinate 122,193,203 of CM070874.1, read as the reverse complement.
TCCGTTCAGTACGTCTATACGGAAATGAAATACGAATATTATAAGCTTTAAAAATCAGGAATCGAAGCAAAATTGACAAAGTTTCATTATTTTATCAAAATCTTTAAAATATTGTACACGACGCATTCGATGATTTCCAACACTTATATAGAGTCAAAAATCTACGGAGCGCACCACCTAGACTCCATCATCGGCCACCCCGAACATCCAAACCACGCATTAGATGCGCCCTGATTGGCTGATTTCTTGCGCATATTGCGTCGTCCCGCGTGCTGCCCGTTGATACCGCAATTTACCGCTATGGGGCCGTTTCTGTATGGGAACAAACGTTTAGTTCACTCAAGTATCGGTATTGCTCTCACAGCTATACTGATTTTGCGACAGCGTGAATACTCGATTTTGGTTGTAGAGGAATACAAATAGCGGAGGAATAGATTCCTCTCAGTAAAATACTCCGTATCCCAAATTTGGTATTGCCGTGCGCACAATACATTTTTTTCAGTGTAAAAAAATTGGTATAGCATTTAGCAAAGAGTTTTTTTTAACGAAGTTTAAAAGTTAAAATTTGTCTCCAGTACGCGGAGGAAATATCTAAATTTAGGTCTTTTCCGATGTCCCATGAGCTTATCCTTGTTTAAAAGTGAGTTCTATGTAGTGGAACACGTTACTGGAAGTGAATTTTATAAATATTTACTTCACTTAAATAGCTAAATATCTGAGAACCATGGATATGTTAGAGTACTGTAAAAGTTAAAAGTTTTAGAGAATTGCTCACGTATGTCACATTCATCTTGAATACTTTACAAAACTTACTATTGTTTACTTAGAAGTTCAAGTAGTGCACTTCTTACGTACGATGTTCACGCTCTTTCTTTTTCACTCCGTAACATCTATAGTCTCTTTGTCCTTTTTTCGGTCAGTGATTCTTGAAAAACGTGACGCGAGTTCATGCCATTCCGTTGCTTCTCTCGCATTCTCTCTCTCTCACTCAGGAAATATCCTCTTATATTGTCCTCCAAGTAAGTGCACACTTAGAAAGGACGCGTATACTTACAGTTTAAACATTAAAATGTGTACTATATTTCCTCCTAAATGAAACCTTTCTGATTTCAATTTCTCACCCATAAAAAGCTTTGAATCTTTTACACGTTATGAAAGATCTGAAATATAAATTTTCAAAAGTGAAAGTTACTTTTATATATTTGAATAATTGTAAAAATTTATAGTATAATATATCAGTATTTTATATTTTAATGCATATCTAACTATTAATTTATATTTTTGTTTCAGGTGAGTAAAGCTATCAATACTGTTGTTTATGGTTAATCCCTGTACCTCATCGGATTTGTAAGTCAAAATTAATTCATAGTTTAGAATATGTAAACCTTATACCTCAACTACAATAGTTATTGTTACTTGAAATTACTATTGCAAAAGCATATTTTTTCCTTCTTGTGAAATTTAAACATTATGCATTAGCAAATTATTACTTACTCGTGCATTGAACCCAAAATAATGATAAAATGTCCAGAAACAACGCAGTTGCTAATCACGATTGAACAAAGGCCATCTACCAGTAATTCATGCATAACAATAGCCGGAGAAAGACCCCGTTCATCCCGTTGCCTAACAGACGAGATCCTCTGTACACGATGAGCACCGGCAGAGAGCCGTTAAGACGCTAGAGAAGAAGAAGAGATAAACGCGGTACACAGAGAGAAAGGCGAGCGTGAGAGAGACACGCAGAGTGAGTGAGCGCGAGGGGCACATATAAATCGATACAGGCCAGGGGAGCTACAGGCAGGGCTAACGTACCGTGCAAAATAAGAGCGAGCGAGCGAGTTTGATAGGGGAGCGGATCCCCTCTGTATCCTCGGCGACGCCTCCGCACGTTGCGGCATTTTCACTGCTGCGCTCTCCCCCTTCTCCCTCGCGTCTATTGCCCCCTCCTCCCTCCTAGGGGGAGACTGCGACACCCTCGCGTAATCACTAAGCCTAAGAGAGAGAGAGAGAGAGAGAGAGAGAGAGAGAGAGAGAGAGAGAGAGAGAGCGGCGACATCGTCGAGTCGCATCGTCCTTTGATTCTGTTCGAGTTTCTCAGCGATTTCTCTCACGGATTGATCCTTTTCTGGTATCTCGCATTGTGGATTAATGGGAGGTTTGCGTTTCGCTGGGTTAAATAGGGTTGTTTCGACTGTTTTTTCTTAGCTATTTTGGAAGGGAGAGAGGATAGGTTGAGTGGTTGATAAGATAAGTGATTGGGGAGAGGCTATAATGTATTCATGGATGAGGAGTTATCGGGTTGTTGGATCTGACGTTAACTGGGATGAGAATGAAATGTTGCGCGGAGTTTTTTTATGCTGTGAGTCAGCAAATATTGCACTGCTGGCATGTGTTTGTTTTTTTTTTTTTTTAAGTGGGAATCAATTTGTTGTTCTGAATTGAAAGGGAAACGCTATAAATTTGAATACTAGATTGACTTTTGTATAGAAATATAAAACTAAACTATGCAGGAAACTGAACGGTTTTAAAAATTTTATACTTTGGTTCGTTCCTGTTATCTAAAAAGCATCGAGAGGCCTGTTATGGTTTTTGAAATCGTGATACCCTTCAATTTTTATTTTCTAGCGGATTGGAAGTAAATATCAAATTGCAACAAGCTACGCGACTTTCTGTGTCGTAGTTTAAATTATTTTTTGCAATTTATGAATAGATTTTACATAAAAGATAACGTTGCATCTCATTAAATATATCATATATTATACACGTGACAGAAGATATTTGTCAACCCAAATAAATCTTGATTTTATCGTGTATTATGTAATTTATATAAAAGTCAGGAGGATTCATCAATCGTATTGGGTGATCATGTTGTAATGATCTTGAATCTTCTGATAAATGAACATTTCTTCCTTTGACATACATATGAATTTGAGTCTCATGGGAGACAAATGTAGTGTTAAAATATCTAAAACCGTATCTAATTATATATTCATTAAATCGATTTATCGGCAAGTTACTCATTAGTTTTCTTAGTTAGGGTATAAGGCCAAATTCTATAAATTAAGTTTAGATTCAAATCTATTACAAGATAAAGTCAATAAGTTTGCTTAAAGTCACAATTGTATCCAAATTTAACAATACTTTTTTCGACACTTATAGAAAGTATGGAAGTATTTTAATAAGTTCATAACTTTATGCATTCTGAATACAAAGTATCAACAATACTCATTCCCGAAATCAGTTCAAATAACATTTTTAGACTGTAAATTATTGATCCAACCATCACTTTGTTACGTACGTTTTGGTTCTATTCAAGTTATTCAAGCATCTTACTGAATAGAACGCATTTAATTAGTATGGAGGGCGAAAATACTCCCCCGGATCATTTTCCAAACGATATACTTCATTGATCGAAGTCCGCTTTGAGAGCTTGTCCCGAGAGGGAGGAAGCTTTTATGTTTGATTATTTTAAAGTTGAACAAAGCCCAAGGATAATATCTGCATTATATAGATGAAATAATGTATAAACACGTAAAGATTTATCGATCTTTGTTCATGACGTTAAAGGCATCAAGTTCATTATCGCAATTTTTTTACTATGTTGAACTATAAAGTTAGTCAACTGTTATCATGTTACCGGTTTAGAAGTTTGCTGTTAATTCTCGTAAAAATTCATTGTAACAGATGTTTCTTATAAAGTGTCGTAGCAACTTCTCTGTTTTTTTTTAAAGATATTCACACTAAAGCTTTTACGAGTTTATCGATTTATGTCAAACTGAATATCTCTGATATCAGAATAACAACTTCACCATTTACAACCCCTAAAATTCAGCCATAAAAAGACACAATCTTATAATCTCATTGGCTACACTTCTATCAACCCTTGCCTTAACCGCCATCTGTTACGCAAGCTAACCCTTGTGCAAAATACTAGCAATTAAGCCTCTAAATTGCATCAGGCAAAAAGAAGTAACCTCGTCTAAAATGTAAATGCGCGAGGGCAGCGCGTTGGTGGGTGGGTATCCGCGCTCTAACTGGAAGGGACGCAGCCTTAATTCCACGGGCGCGGATCAAAACGTCATATACCGAGCGGAGCAGAGCGCGCTATTGGCGCGGCTTAAAGGGAGAGCGCGCAGCGCGTACCTAGCGGGAAAATTAAAACTAGCGGAGATTAAACGGGTTTCGCAATTATACGGCTCTTTGAGATTTATTTTGTGCGCAGCGGCGACAGGTGTAGCTAGGTTTGAGGATATTTTTTTTTTCAAAAGGATACGCGGATTTGGATTTTCTGTAGATTAACTTTTCTGCAAAGATGTATCTATTGGAGTTGAGTTTAATTAAAGTTGATTAAAGGAGGGGATTTAGGGTAGGGTTTCGAATTTTAGATAGTTTTTAGTTGGGGCAAAAATTTATGTAACGTAACTCGACAATCATATTACAAAGGCTCACTAAAAAGTAGCAACAACTGCGAAGTACTTTAGATTGCTTCGTCTCAAGTTCTCTGTGGAGACTCTCTGTGAGAAATTTAAAAAATATTGCTCAAAAAGGGACCTTTCTAAAACTTAAATAAACTAAAACAACTTCAACATCCACACTCCTTAGCTTTTAACCAAACCAAACTATTCACAACTTTTTGAAAGCTCCCGCACAAGCTGCCTGAAGACAGCACCATCCCTTTCCCAAGCCACAAGCGATCGATTTTTTCTGCGTATCAAGCTGACACGTTCCCCCCATAATCGTGGCTTCCTCTCATCTCCCCTATAATAATCGTGCGGCATTTAATTCAGAATTTCATTTCGCGCTCGGGCATTTGCATTTCATGCGCGAATGTATAAAGAGTCATCAAGCTCGAAATGAATTTACGCGCCCGCCAATCGCAATGAATGCACGACTTCTCTTTCTCTCTCCCTCTGTTTCGGCCACGGCAAGTACTTTGAATTGCGCGTTGTTTACGAGTCGCCGCGGGCGTCAATTTTCAACAATAGAATCGTAGGTGTTTCTTTGGGCGGCGGCGAGGAAAGAAGAACAGAGATAGTCGAGGGTAGCGGTGATAAAAGTTTTACGACGGTGAGCTCCTGCTTCATTTTACTTCGGATTGATATGAAGCCTGGGATTATGAGATGTTCGTATCGCTGTATGGCCGCTGTCTTGTGTCACTGAAAGAGTAATGTGATTTTTATAATCCCATGTTTACAGGGCATGTTTTTCAATAATAAAGCTTTTAAAGTCCATTTGATATTTTTTTTAATGTACGAGATATTATGAGTGTGTGTGCATTAACTTACGTCTAAGGACTTTTAGATTGTTATGCATTGTATTTTTTGTATACAATTACAATCGTGAAATAAGTTTATTATCTCAGTAGCATTATTTAATATAACTTATCATTATTTTTTCTTGCTTAATAAAAACAATACGTGATAAACAAGGCTAAAAACATTAATTCAGAACCCCGTGTAATTTTAATTAACATTATTCGCATTGAATGGGTTTCTTTCCATCAAAATTAACGATCATGAGTCAGTGAATAGGCGACCAATCATTTTACATTGCTGTTTTCGATTGACGCACATTGGAAACTGTATTTATCGTTTTATTTTTGTGTTTTAAACAGTAGTAACTTTTTACTGCATAAATTAAAAAAAAAGAATTATTCTTGATTACACCTTTCTAACTCTTTTATGAGAACTATTTATTGCTGAGAATATTATTATGAAGTTTTTCATTTGTTAAATAATACATTTTTCAGAATTAAGACATTACGGTAAATTACTTTAAATTATTTAATTCATTTCATTAAATATGAGTAAATAATTCAAAACAAAGACGATTATTTCCACTTGACTTCACTTTTAATACTTCTGAATTTACATGATTTAATAAGCGTTTTAATAAATTAAATAAGGAATTACACTACTCTTAATTCATAGGAGTATTCAACGTGATTTGACGTCGATCCTGGCAGATAGTGCGAAAAAAAATAAAAAAAAAGTTTAAAAAAAGAAATAAAAAGTTTTGAATTAAAAAATTCAAATTAAATGTCAATCAGATGGTATAGTAATCAGTCTACAACGCCATCTATCTGTTACATATATGGATTAAGTCACCGCTGTTTTTATAGCAGTATAGATAAAGCCAATTAAAATCTAAAGAAGAAGAAGAAGAAGAATTTGACGTCGATGGAAGCAGATTGGGTGCACCTTCAAAGGAATAAATGCATCTTAAATTAAGAATTATTCATTGAAATGAGTAATAACAATTCAGACTTATTTTATCTAAAAATTGGAATATTAAGCTTTTTGTGGTAACATCAATCAAATATCTATCATTCACGTCATTCACAAAAGCCATTTCGTTTGTTTGGTCGTTCATTAAATGCAAAAAATCACTGCTCTCAAATGTTTTGTTTATAATAGCCATCTCTAAGCGCGCTTCGCGCGCCGTAATTTTAGCAAAACTTCACGCCACTTTTGTTTTTGTAACCCATTACTCCCACCAACCAAATCACGAATAAATTGATATCATAACAAATTCATCATTTTTTTATTTAATTTCATTTAATAGTAGACATTTCATTCGCTGTTGATCATTTATTTTATAAAATATAACATTTAACAAATTATACAAAGGATATAACTCTAAAATACATTGAAAACTAATGATTAAAAAAAAACCATCCAAAATATTGCTTCCTCCTAGAGGAAGCTTTGTAATAGTAAAATTTTAAGTTTCGTTAAATCGCAGTAGAAACATCATTAGATTAGAGGTGTTAGAAGTTTGAATCAGATGATTTTAGAAAATGTCTGTATCGATGCATGTGTGTGTGCGCACGCGTGTGTGGGTGTGTGTGTATGTATACCGCTTTATCTCAGGATATAATCGATCTATTTTAACCAGAGAGGTCTCATTTTTACGTTTTTTTTTGTCCGAATTCGGAAAAATCAATTTTTTGATTCGCCGATGCGTTTTTGTTTTATGGTGAACTTTCGATTTTCGCAAAATTGAATTTTGCGTTTATTTAGTGATGGGATTAAAATATTTGAATTGCACAAATAGCAGTTCAAAGAGTATAAAAATACCTATATTTTACAGAAAAAAGATTTCCATTAGTAGCTATTACGGTTCTTTTGTTTTTAACAAAAACGTTTATTTTTTTTAAAAAGGTTGTAACTCACAAACTAAATGGTAAAATGTTCAGCTGTAATCTGTAATAATTTCAATTCATCCTGTCGATTATTTGTTGAATAAAAAATTGAAAACTGAAAAAAATGAGTTTTCTATATCGCACGATAACTGGAGTAAAATTGGGTTGATCGCTTTGAAATTTTTTTAGAGGTAGATTTTGGATAGCTTTTTGCTAAGTTCTTTGGGCAGAACGATTGGTCCATAACTTTCAGAGATATTTTAGGTTAAAATTGTGTTAGCCCTCTTTTCAAATCGTAATTTCTCGAGAACGGCTTTATGTACACTATAAATTGGAAATGACACGCGCTAGGCGCGCGTATTGTTTATTTCCTTTGGTTTTTATTGAGGTTAATTTACAGCGCGTTGCGCCGAATCATGAAATTAGCCAGATACGTTGGTCAATTAGAGACTGAGAAATAAATTTAACAATACTTTTGACTGCACTTCGATATTAATCGCGTTCTCTCTTTTATAAATGGACACATGAAATTTATAGCCAATTTTGTGTGTGGTGTAGGCAATATATGTGTGAAATTTCATCAAGATATATCATTTATTATACAGAATATTATACCACAAGGATTGTAATAGGAATGTAGGAAAGGGGTTCTTATAGATGGTGTAGTGCATGTGCGTTAGTTGCGCTCCGGGTATGTAGATTTTTTTTTTTTATTATTAATATCTTAACATAGCAATTTTGTGTTGACATAATATCAGTGGCAGCTAATGAAGGATTTCAAGAATAAGAAAAAATGTGTAATTTTTTTAAATATTAATGAAGTTGTAAATCATTGAAAAAACATGTAGAATGAATAAACATATTTTATATTTTAATTATATACTATACATATAGGAGCGATAAATTAATTTGGCGGAAGCTACGTGCCAACAAATTGGCAGCGGTTTTTTTTCCTTTCACTTTATCGTAATAAAAGTATTTCAAATTTAAATATAAGATTAATGATAAAAAATATAAACTTGATGATCATGTTGTAAAAAGAAAGAATCGTAATCCAGGATAATTAAAAGTTATCTGAAAGTGGAATCAAAGTGAGGCCCAAGTAGATCGTGTCACTCTCTCGTCAGACAGACGTCGAGGGAAAGATAAGAAAAGATCCTTTCGTTTTCCGCTTCTTGTTTGTATTTTCGTCTAAATACAGAGCTTTCCTCGTCTCAATCTTACTTTACTGCCTTTATTTTAGTAGTAACGATGCTAAAACTGTTTTCTTTTCTTCTTTTCCTCCTTTCTTCTTCTGTATGTCATGTGTTGTTTTTTTTTCCTTTTTTCGACGATACAACGGATACATCGATACATCTTCCTTATTTCTCGGGTTTCCTTTTTTCTTTCTTATTCGAAAAGTCTCGTTCTCTCTTTTCTCAAAATCAGTAAAACGTCGCCAAAAAAAGAAAAAACAAAACTTTTCTTGTGATTCGCGTCAAATTTAATTTTTGCTAACATATCAATTATAAGAGATTTTCGCGGAATCCTTATTGACCAAAATAAACCTATACACCGCAAATCAATCTTATCTCTTCAGAAACTATAGCGCATAGTCGGTACATTTACCCTTCTCGATATCTCCCGGGCTCACTCGAGCCACTCGAAGCCGCTTCCTTGAGCACATCCAATAACCGTTCTGAGCGGGTATGATCTCCGACTTCCTTCTGGCTTGGTGCAAGCGCGTCAAGTGGCATTAGTCTTTCGGCCTTCTAATCCAGAAGAATACACACAGACACACGTACGACGATCGCGGTTTAATGAACGGTCCGCTCGCGCGCACGCTTGGCGTGATGAATGACCGCGTCGGGCCTTCGATTCGCCTCCGGACTCGTACATGTTTAATGAGTCGAAAAAGTAAATGGTTTGTGACTTGGGACAAGAGGTGTGTTGTCCGGAGATGCGAGGATTTTCGGGCGGCTGTTGGGATGCGATGGACGAGATTGACGAGATTGAAGGAAAGAAAAGTTTTAGTGGATTGGATTAGGTGCTTGGGAGGTTAATATAAAAGTTAGGAATGTCGTTAGGAGGTTGGATTATGATTTCTCATGTCATAAGAAAAGTAATACGTACTTTGATAGATTGTACTTCAGTGAATAGAAAACTGTGAACATAATGTCTATGTATATCAGATGTAAGTTATGAGAGTAAGAGTGGTTAACATTCAGCAGACTGTGCACTGAAATAAATTGCCTAGATAATTCCCATATATTAAAAATTCAAAAAATTATCATATACGAAGAAAATCTTCCTAGTAAAATTTACAATGTTTCGGTAAAACTCTTCTAAACGATGTTTAAAATCTTGGACAAATTTCTTAATGACTGTAAGATATGGTGATGTAAAGTTTCCTAAAAAGTGTGATCAGTTTTTTGTTTTTTACAGTCTGTGGAGATTACGAAATAATATCGTAATTATCGCCAAGCTATTTACAACTTTAGCTGTTCATTTCTTTTAGTGTGACATTAAACTAAATGAATGAGAGTGAATCTCATATTTGCTGTTCGCAAGTGTATTTGTTTATATTTTTTACAGAAACCGTGAAATTCTTAGCAAATTTAATACAAGCTAGCGCCACCAGCGAATATCACACCAAGCATTATCCACTTAGATTACCGATCCAATAAATCACCGCAATAACCCAACGCGCTCCGAGAGAACTTACAAGTTCGCGCGCACTTCAAAAATATTTACGGCTAGGAATAACTCTTTCGCTGGCGTAGGCGTTTTCGCATAAATTATCGTCCGATTACCGTGGCGACTTGGCTGCTGTACGCACGGGTGACGCGAATATACTAGGGGAACGCGGCGTACCAACTTTTGATTTATACTGCGCGTGTGTGGCGAACACGCGCTTTTACGCGGCGATGTCGCGTGTGTCTCCTCGTTCTAACGTTCGCACGATATTGTTTCTCGAATGGGTGGCGCAGTAGTGCTGGTGTGTTGGCACCGATGTTTTGTCTGCTAAGTGATTATTCAAGAAAATGAAACGGAGAAGGTCAAGTTTGAGAGTTTTATAGTCGGAATTTGTCCTATTATGATAGTGCCTTGATATGTAATCGGTTATTGGGTGATGAAGATTGAAGTCGTGACGATAATGTTCGAAAAGGAAAGTAGTAAGTTTTATGATAATTATTATATATTCTAAAACGTTATCATTAGGTCAATTTTTAAAAATTAAAAATTTCGCTACTTAGTTTTCTTATAAATGATTGATAAAAATATAGGAATAGAAAATTATGTATAAATAAATGTTTATAGATTGTAATATTTATAACGCTCGTGTTATTGGAGTTTTTATGAGTATAATTTTATTTAATTGATTTCAATGACATGAGATTATCATATATTTTAGTTTATCACGCAGTTTGATGTTCTAATTCGTATAATTGCTTAGAATATTAATACGAGCGCATAAAATTATTAATTTTCTTTACACTTCTATAACAAATTGTTAATGTTCTGGTCTGGGTACACTTACACTGTTCTAAAAAAATAGCGTCGATAAACCATCTGTCGCGTAGTATTTCGATCGTATAACTCTTGATATCAAGAGCCATAACCTTTTATTGTGAGGCTAGCAACGAACCGTTAATAATGTGACGTATATAATGATAATTATATTCAGACGATTAATTTTCCCACTCAAATTTAACGTCCTATAATAAAACAATCGGATATATATCAAGAAGGAAGTTGCAGTAGACTTTCGAACAGCGTTAGACGCAGTCGGTCGGAGTCATGCAAGCCTTTGGGATTTCGAAATTCGCGCTCTTTGTAGTAAGTTTGAATTGTTTTTACTGTGTATATTATTTTGGCGCTGAAATTGCGTATAACTGTCACAATATCAATACATTAAATATATAAAATATTTTTAAATGTTTAACAACTTATAATTTACAAATAAATAATGGAATTATTTATCCACATTGAAATTAGACAAATAAATTAAAAAAATATATTTTTGATACATTATTTATACAATGTTTTACTTTTATTAGACCTTAGTCATCTTAGCAGGATGCAAGGGTGCGCCAGTATCGGACGTAACACAAGAACTATTAGGAGAAATTTTAAACGCGGTGATAAGAATTGAAAAAGACTTGGCTAAACCTTTAGTTATTTCACATTCAGTAAGTATTATTGTTTTATTTTGTTTATTTGTCATATTATATTTAAATTTTAAAATTTAAATTTCGTTTTAAATAATAACAAAAAGATTTTGCCTTACATACATGAAGAAAAAAGATTAGTAATGGCTACTGACGATGGCAAGACACGTTTGTGCTCAGTACTTAAAGAGAATTTAGGATAGAATACCAACAATTGAAGTAATTAGTCCTAATTGAAAACATTGAGATTGAAGTTAATATTTTTTGTAATTAATGACATCTTTTGAAATTACTAAACGATTTCTGTACATCTTTAATTTTTTAGTAGTGATATTATGCTAATGACGAAGTACTATATTATAATAACATCACCCTTATCTTGATTTGACTAAATACATTTTATAAACTGATATTTTGTTCTGGTACACAAAAATATATTCTATTATGTATAATACAGTAGTAAAAAGTTCAGATATAGGAAGCTTCTAGACATATCGGAATGAATATGATAGGAGTAGCAAGAGTTCATTTAACCGAAACTCTTGCTCTGTGCTTTTTATCACATTTTTATGATTAATTATTAATTATTAGTTATGTAAAATTATGTATTTAATTGCCTGATTTCGTAATTATTATTTAGATCAGACACTTTCCAATACATCTCAATGTATTCTCATTGTCGTATTGCGAATGGATCCTGAATCGGTATTGACTTTAATTTTATTGTTAACACTTTAAGTCTGTAGGGGTCTTATTGGGTCGTATACTATTTTAAAGAAACTGTTTCCCCTGTAGTAAAGCATGATCCACAGGAGGATGTACTTTTTTTCATGAAATTATATAACTAGTTCAAAAGAATAAATTATTTCATACTAAAGAAATATAATTGTAATGTTTCAAATAGCTAAACAAATTGGTGTATGAATAAGAAAACGCTTATATATTGTCAGCACTTAAAGTGTTTATTTGACGCCGAAGTTATCATTTCAATGGAACAAGATAATTAAGTTATTAGTTTATCATAGTCTGAAGGAAATCTAGTAGATAATCTAAACTCTGTCATATAATCTTTTAGTTATTCATCCTAGTTAATACTGAGTTCATATACATGTTTTACAGCAATTATTAACTTTATTTTGCATGTACTTTCGAGAAATCGAAAAATTTTAACAAGTTTTTCTTTTCAAATTCTATATTGCGAAATCTACGTTAATTAAATTCGCTTTCCCTAATATTACAAAGAATCTTCAGGAACCGATCGTGCTGGATGACAAACAATCCCTCCCCAAAAAGGCAGTAGAACCAGTGCAGCAAAGTGTTCGTCGCGCCCTGGCAGCCGCGGTTGAGCCCGAAGAAGTTACAGAGAAACAGGGCGAGGAGGACTCAAAGCAGGTCGTGGAGGAAATTGTGATCTTAGATCAGGGTAATCGTGTCGCCGTGGAGGAAGATAAACGACCCCTAAAACCCCAACAACGCCAACAAGTGGAGACAGTCAGGCCTCAAGTAATTGAAGAAACTCCAGCAGTTCAAATCCAAAAAGAGACAAGCAAGCCCCAAGTAACTGTAGTTCAACAACCCGAACAATCGGAGACAGTTAAGCCCCAAGTAAGTATTGTACCTTAACCAGCAAAAGAATCGACGATTATCTAATTCGGTACTGTTTCTGCAGGTGCTGGTAACTCGTAATGCGGCTGAAGTTCGAGTTGTGAAGCGTCCGCGTAGGGCACAGATTATCAAGGAAAAACTTAAGCAGGAGGAGGTGAGAAGGAAGCAGTTCATCGATGATATGAAGGAAGTGCTGAAGAACCGTAAATCGAAATCGGTGAGGAAGGCTGTAAGCGATGATGAAGAAGAAAATATATCGATTTGAGAGAAATTTGGGGAAGTATGCCGGTTAAAGAAGATTTGTTGATAGTTGTGTGAATTGTATTTGTCAAATGAAACGGAAATATTTTATCAAATAAACAATATATTCATAACAAATATTTTTTATTTCTTTCTTTCTCGATACGATTATTATATATCATTTTTTACAAGCAAGATTACTCACGCATCGTGTGCTTTATTTCTTCTTAAGGACGTTCTCCGGGTCGAAACAGCAATTTTAGTTTTTATATTTTTATATAATGTTTTATTAATTTGATGATCCAAGAGTAAGTACATGTAACAAATATATACTTGAAAGAACATAAGACAATTTTTTTTAGACAAATTCAGGCAATAGTCACTATGGTATTGTTACAATTAAAGACAAAAACTTCAATAAGTTCTTTAAATTCTTTTATTTTTTATCCGATCTTAACGAAATAGAGCTTATTTTGTTCGTTAAGAAATTTCAGGGAGAGTATCGATGGGAAAATTTATGATACGAATTACCAGTAAGGCGCAATATCAATTTATTTAAGAAAAGCAAGTCAAGTTTTCATCAAAACTTTCTTAAACAAATTGATATTGCGCCGTACTGGTAACTCGTATCATAAATTTTCCCATCGATACTCCCCCTGAAATTTCTTAATGAACAAAATAAGCTTTATTTCGTTAAGATCGGATAAAAAATAAAAAAATTTAAAGAACTTATTGAAGTTTCTGTCTTTAATTGTAATAATAGCATAGTGACTATTGCCTGAATTTGTCTGAAAAAAATTGTCTTATGTTCTTTCAAGTATATATTTGTTACATGTACTTACTCTTGGATTATCAAATTAATAAAACATTATTTAAAAATATAAAAACTAAGATTGCTGTTTCGACTCGGAGAACGTCCTTAACAGACGTTTTAAAATTTAAATGTAGAATTACAAACATTTGTTTATCAACTGAAAAAAATCAACTTCTTATATTCTGATTTATATTATTATATCGTAGCTTCTGAATAAAAAGGCGCTAACTCAGAAGCCGGTTGAAACAGGTGTTAACTCGGAATCCGGTTGAAAAAGATTATATTTACTTATTAAAAACCAGAAGTACATTAGCGTGAAAGCTCCTACAGAGGTAAAACATTTACCTCTACGTAGGTCCGGTATAACAAAAGAAGTATGATATAAAGTAAAAAGAAATAAAAATGTGTGTGTGTGTGTGTGTGTGTGTGTGTGTGTGTGTGTGTGTGTGTGTGTGTGTGTGTGTGTGTGTGTGTGTGTGTATAAAAAATATTGACATTGTAAATTAACAGAAGTAAAATTATCTTCATAGCCTTTTCAAAACTCCCTATTTTTGCTCATTATACAATATATTTTACAATTACAATTCATGAAGCGAAATAACAAAAGTAATATATTATATACAGTAATTTTAATTAGGAATCCTTATAACATTCAAAGTCTTTAGCTCTTTAGGCAAACTGTTATATAATTTTATAGCTGAAATATAATTATTTTTGTCACTTACTCATTTATCCATTTTAGGAATTTGTAAGCTTTTATTTCTAGTATTGCTTGTCGACGTTTGATATAAATTTTTTAATGTTTTGTAATGGGATGATAAAGCTGTGTGTTCGTAGAGTTTGTTTACAATTAATGGGAAATTTTCAGATATAAATTCTTTCTTAGTGACTATTTTAAATAATTTATTTTGTAAACTTTGGAGTATTGTCAAAGTACTTCTGTATGCTCTAGCCCATGCTATTATGCCATAGCTAATTATATTATTAAAGAAGGCATAATATATTAACAATAAAGGTTTTGGCTGCATAAGTATTTTATTTTATCAACAATATACTGTTGTGTATGTCCCATTTCATATTATTGTATAATCAAGAAATACTCCTAAATATAATATTTAACATAGTTTACTCTCTTAATAGTTATTAATGAGAATCTAAATATTTTTTTAAAACAATCAGTAAAACAAATAGTATTGTTAATAAAACTTTCTACGAAAGTATAAAATAAGGCAAGTATGAGTTTTTTTCTGTACACTGAGAAAAATGTTGTAGTAAATTTTATTATAACTGTAATAAAAATTACTATAAAGTATAGGAAGGGTGAGACAAATACACTTTATGCTGCATTTTTATTATAATTGTATGAATAATTACAAAATTTCTTGTAATTTTTATGACAGTTGTTGATTAGAAAGTATTACGAAATAAAACAAAAATTGCTATACACATAGCAAAAACTGTGATATAATAAAATTTAAAATATATGCTTTTAATTTTTATTAAAATAGAATATAAATTTTATTTTGTAGCGTTTAAATTTTATTTTGTAGCGTATAAATTTTATTTTGTAGCGCATTAAAAATTACTATAAACATAGTAAAAAGTGCCACATTCAAAAATTGCTACAGGCCATAAGAAAGTTTGCTATCCAACATAGTAAAAATTGCTACAACATTAGTACTTTCTGCGCAGATCAAGGCGCCCACGTGTCTGATTGAGGTTATGTTTCTACGGGAATTTCACTTTGTCTTGCTTTTAAGTTTATAAAACATTCAAAACCTTACTTCAATTATTTTATTTTTATATTATGCACATTAATGATAAGTTTCTTTGTGTTATCAAAGTTATTTATTGTCATTATTTAATATTATCTGAAATTTTCTTGAAATCGATGGTTTGACATGTACAAGTTCCAAAATTTTACACTCAAGAATCCTATTTGGGTAAGTGGTTAGCGCGTCCGATTGCCGCGGTGAAGGTTGCAGGTTCGATCCCAACGCTCGTAAAAAAATATTTTTATTTCTCATTTTAATTTATTTTCACATTAAATATTGTATGATTAGAGTCTGAAAATAGTTCTGAAAACAGAAAGAACGAGAAAAAATTTAATTTTTTGAAATTTAAGGTCATTCATAAAAATTACTATGTTGCATAGCAAAAATTGTTATAATTTCGATTTGTCCCTCCGTTTCTACAAAATATAGTAATTTTTCTTATGTTTATAATAAATTTTACTACAACATTTCTCTCAGTGTATAATTTATAAAATAATAATCTTTATGATTTGTAAAAAAATCAAATATATACTAGCGAAAAAGTCTTTTACTTCTTCGAGCCACTATATGCTCAACAAATTGTATTTAAGAACATTCACATTGTTCACAGCTGCAAATTAAACAATCGAAAGTTGTGATATCAATTATCGATAGTCAAGTAATGCAAACAACTTTGCAAAATAACTGTATAATGACTATTCTCAGAAATGTATTCAAATTTGTTTATTCTTCTATACAAATTAAACACAAAAAAGTACTGAAATCAATTTATTGTAGTCAAGTATCCGTAAGTTAACTTGACTAACATAATAGAACTTTTCGTACCTCGGGTGTAAAATTACATTTTACATCCACGTTGTGATAATGAGCTCGAGCGCTATAGCAAAGTTGGCTTCAGGGATTATTTATCATATAAGAGTGTAAAATCTTACACCCGTCGTACGAACATGATTTTTCGTCGTCGTGCGAGTGCAATGTATCTCCATAAAACATTTTTCTTGTAAATATATTGTGGATCCTTTACGAAACGATTGTACATAGTTACCATCCCTATTTTCCCTTATTCTTTCTCAATTTTGAACTTTCTATAGTATAACATTACGCATCTTGGGAGGACAAGAGAAGAGAAGTCTAGAGCTGCTCTATAGCAGGGGTGGTCCTCCCATACATACTTGGCGGGTCCGAGGGTTTGTAGTTTACAGGTGGACTATTTCCATAAATATTCTTAAATACAATTTGTTGAGCATATATTGGCTCGAAGAAGTAAAAGACTTTTTCGCTAGTATATATTTAATTTTTTTACAAATCATAAAGATTATTATTTTATAAATTATACAGCAAAAACTCATACTTGCCTTATTTTATACTTTCGTAGAAAGTTTTATTAGCAATACTATTTGTTTTACTGATTGATTTAAAAAAATATTTTTTATAAAAATATTTTGCTTGACCTAAGTCCGCACTTAAGTCACGCCTATCCATGACTTAAATAGTCCATTATTGCACTTGTGCGCTAACCTCATGGTGCAATAATGAACTGCTTATGACACGGATAAGCGTGACAGCGGACTTAGGTAAACGTGCTATAAAATATCGTAATATACTATTATGCTCACTGAATCGAAATAGTATATTACGCAACTAGTGCGTAAAGTAGGCGTTTTGTTCGGCGTGTACGACACGCCTACTTTGGGTACGTGTTGCGTTTACTATTTTTTATAACTGAGCACGTGAAACTCTATGTTAGATGCCTGTTCAGCGTGCGTAAAGTACCCCTTTTTGTTTTTATAAAAACAAAGTTTTTGCATAGACAGTGGGGGGTTGGCGCGGCGAGCGAAGCGAGGTACGCAGGGGGGCACGGCCCCCTAGTTTTACGCAGGTCGTTTTAACTTCAACCAATCACAAGTTTATTTTCATCGGACTTAGATCGCGAACGTCTTATTTTGGCTTCACTTTCCGCTCAACACTTTTTTAGATAGGATTGTTGTTGCCTTGAAAGACTTACTCGTTTTGCTTGTTTTAGAAGAAAATTTAAAACCAAATTATATTATGATTTGCATGTAACATTTTCAAATAAGAATTTGTCATTATAAATATTTTTAAACTGCCGGTGGCCATATGAATTTAAAGTACCTACAAAAAAGGCGTATATCTCAGATACCCAATACAATAGTCGAACAGAGAGAGAGGGCTATTAAATAGGAATCTGACATTGAAGAGGGTACGATTCTTTCTCTACTATAATAAATGAGCTTAATCTTAAACGCCAGGAAAACACCGTCAAAGGAAGGTTTAAATGCTGTCCTGATGAATTGCCAATAATTGAACGAGTCTTCGCTCACTGAACCTTGTTTCACAGAAATAGTCTACATTATTTAGATCAACTGTTAAGGATTAATTATGACTGCACGGAACGGTAGTAAATTAAAAGTTTTATTGTTTATGACGTCAATCTCTTTCCTGTAAATTTACTATTTTACAACATTTCTCGCGTTAAAATGAAATGTGAAGTCGAAATAAAACCTTTGGAATTGGACAAGTCTGTTTAAACGGAGCCTGTGATTAGTCGACGCTGACGTTAGCTTTTCGCTTCAGGTCTTAGCTGATTGGTCCAAATAAAACCCATGACGTGAGTTCAGCGTCGGAGAGCATGAGGAAAATAAGGTCTAGGTTAAGGTAATACAAATATTACAAATGAGATTAAATTTAAATAAACATTTCAAAATTCGGTAGAGCAAGAATTAAATAGAAGTAAGATTATTAAAAAATAATACTAAATAAATAATTGAAAAGTATGTGGCGTTACGCGGTCGCGTCGTTTCGCGGGTCCGCGAGACTCTCACTATGAGGATACTCCTGCCATGTCCTGGTGACACTGAGCGTGGCCCGAGGTGTCACCCCCTTTTTGCTCGAGCGGAGCGTTGTCCGCACTTGGCAAGGGTAAGGACTCTCCTTACGCCCATAGCGACGGAGTCGCTGTTGGCGAGGAGGCGAGAGGCGAGGGTACCTGGTGAGCATGGCGAGTGGAGTCCCATCTCCGGCGGGCCGCGGAGAGCGAGTGTGCTCCGAAAAATCGGAGCGCAAAAGAATACCTCGGTAAAGGTTGGGGGCGAGCGGTCGCGCGCGCTGATTGGTCGCCGCAAGGCGGCGGTAAAAAGGTCGCAGATAGGCTGCGACTGAGGTTGCGGATCGGCATGCTCCCCGCTCCGTGAGACCGAAGGTGCGGCCCGGCGGCTGAGTCGTGACGCGAGCTCCGGAGCTCGCGGGATGGGCGACGTAGACGGTTTTCGGGGAAAAAGTCGTGCTCGACTAATTTCCCCAAATTAGTAAAAAAAAAAGGAAAGTACGCTATGGTTGTGGACGTCACCCACAAAGTTTTGAATTATGAAATATTTAAACTCAAAATATAAGTCATAATTATTATTAATGACTTCAAATTTGGTTTCGTATAACAACAAAGTATTATTGCTTTGATATTAACATTTTATATGTAGTTAGCAATGAATAACTATGAAGCTTTCTTTTAAAAGTTTGAAAAGAATTGTATAACTTGTGGATTGACGATAGTGGGAATAAAAAGCAGCATTTGATCATTTTAGAGCAAAATGGAATTAAGTTGCAATTAGTGCATATCTAATTCTAAAGATTTAAAGTTTCACTTTAGATAAAAATGCAAACGACATTAAAGTATGTATTTTATAGTTGTAACGCATTGACGTAAATAAGAAGTAGAAAGCAAAGAAATTATACTCTCTTGATGGATAAAGGAAATGTACTGTATGTAACAACTGTTATTTATAGCAATTATTTCATACATATTAATTTACAATTAATATGTAAATGTATGACAACAAATTATGTGAAATTCTGGCAATATGTATAGTTTTGGTTTTTGGTATATACATTAACTTAATTTTTCCATCTATTGCTTATATGTGTATAAACTGCATAGTAAAATAGCACACCCTTGCATACTCACATGATTTGCACGTACTTTGTGGATGTGTTTATCTAAAATTTCCTTTAATCGAGTGACAATGCTGTGAAAATAGATCGAGGTCATATGAGAGGTAATTGAGAATAGCTAATAAGCTGAAGCAGCTTGGAGTTTTAACTTACGATATTCGACCAACTCTCCGGTTTTGAATAATCTATGGTTAGACTAGTCTAAAAAGTAATTATATTTTTTATAAATTGATTAATTGATCCTCGACAAGCAAAATCTCTTTTAGTTAGTCGTAATGTCTTTCCTTAATCGAAATAGTGTGCTACATTATAGTCAGCTTGCACTATTTGATAGAAAATTTTGACAAATCGCGGCACTCGTAAGAGAAATATAGGAAAGAATTAAATAAAATACAAATTTACAATATAATGGGAACTGAAAGGCGTTTCGTCCTTAGTCGTACCTGGTGGACTCATCAGGAAAGTCCAGGTAGATGTATCTTCGATGCCGAAAATCGATGTTACTTGGATTTATTTATGAAAGTGGAAAGAAATTATGTTTGTGAAAGCCAAGAAGTGGCAGTCACCTAGTCGACAAAGTGTCAAAGTTACAAATACAAATAAGATTTTGGCATATTAGTAATCAAATGCCGTTAAGTTTTTAATAAGATTGTATATGCCCGTAGTAATATAATTTTATAAATTGATTAATTGATCCTCAACAAGCAAAAAATATTTACATTTTTTATTTTACAGTTTTTCTTAACGTCACAATACACTAGAGCTAGCATTTTATGCTCTTAAACATAAAAAGGAATTTCGCATTGACTCACTAACAATGCACCAGACCCTCAAAAGATTACCCAAAGGCAATCCCATTATTCAGGAGCCTGCTCGTGCACTGATAATAATTCACGCGGACAGGTGAAATCCTCTCGGCACAATTCTTCATCAGCAGCGGATACAACCGCCATTGAATCCATTGGCACCCGCTCTCCCTTTCTCGTTTCCTTACTCGACACTCGCGCGCTTTTTCGCACAAAGAGAAAAGAGCCCGATGCAAAAAAACGCCAAAAACAATGAACGGGGGAATGGAGAATTAGAGAGGCGCACAAAAGCGCGCGGCCGGCCGGAAAGTCTAGGGAGGGGGAAGGAAATTCCGGCGCGCGAGCGCACTCCAGCGTTGCAACGAATTAGAGGCTCGAACGATCCCGGCCGCGAGAGAGAGAGAGAGAGAGAGAGAGAGAGAGAGAGAGAGAGAGAGAGAGAGAGAGAGAGAGAGAGAGAGAGAGAGCAAATTATTCAGCGATGCGCGTGCGCGCATAAGCGTGCACGTGCGTCCGACTGATAAAACGCGAATCATCGCGCCGTGTCGCCTCATTACGGTCGCGTAAATCGGATTGTAAATGGTCCGAGGCGAATGTATATTCTCGCCCGAAGAGAGGGAGGATGGGGGGCGTGAATGGGATCTCCTGAGGGGGGGCCGAGTCGGAGAATTAATTTAATGGGTCATTTTACATAATGGTGGAAAGTAGGGTAATTTATAGAACGGATTTGTTATTAATTGCTAATGCATATACAGTGTGTATGTCTATTATAGTGAGCTTGAAACAAATGAATCTATTATATAAAGCCATACGTTGCATTGAATGGGGTATTACATAGAGTATATTGATATTTAGATGAGGTGGTTTGATTGAAAATTTACATCAAGATTGATTATCGATTGTAATTATGATGCGGAGTAATGTACGTGTAATAACGTCGTCTACGAACCATCCCGTAACATTATGATGAATTTCAACCAGTTTAGGTCGCCAATAAAGCTACCTACGTAAACATTTCTTCGATTATGCGATTGGTTATACGCCCAGCTTGATGAAATAATTTCAAACATTAGTAATTTACCATAATAAGTTATTTGATATGTATTCATCTTACAGTTTTTTTTCAACGCTCTCGATACAATCAAAGAGATTATTGCGAAAAATATTGTTTACGCAACTACATAATAATTTATGACCAAATTATGCTTTCCCATGAACAATAAAGAAACAAAACCTATATTACGAATCTTATTACCCAACCAACAACATCAACGAAATCTTTGACGTTCTTTCCGATCCTCATAAAATTACATATCCCAGCTATTTCCTTATTAAGGAATACAGACACCCACAATCTCGGCATCCTCAGTCCTCCCCTCTTACCCTAAAAACATTACAAACTTTTTATCCTTCCTCTCTCCCTCCCTCGAAATTCCTCCATACCCTCGATCGTCACTACCGCTGCGCGGTCCGATACGAGTCCCCTCGTAAAAGAAAATTTATCCGCGCGGTCGGGCGCGATAAGCTTGGGCTACCATCTCCTTTTTCCTCGTTCTCCATAATAAAGCCCCCCCCCCCTCCGCCCCGGCGTCCCGGAATTCTCGCAATTTTTATCTCTCTCGCCGTCCATTTGATTCAATGAGACCTCCTTCCTCGCTCTCTCTCTCTCTCTCTCTCTTTCTCTCTTTAGGCTCGTCGTAAAACCCAGATACAGAGAGCGACGACGCGCGTGTATATAGAGAGTGAGATGACTGAGTGACCGAGTGACGCTTGCTACTTTCAGGGTGACGGTGCTGGGCGTCCTCCTGGGCGTGCTGGAGTGGGACCGGAGCATCCAGTGCGTCCTGCTGCTCTGGGAGTACATCCTCGGCTACCTCGCCATCTTCGTCACCTCGATGGCCGTCGAGTTCGCTATGTGCCTGCTCGCGACGCGCGGCAGTATACTCGACACTACGGCTCGCGCGCCCATGCAGTACCTGCTCTACATACGGCTCTGTGAGTATTGTCATTATTGATGGGTGCGATTGATTGATTGGTTGGGTGGCTCTTGGGTGGCCGGTGAGGCTACGTATGTAAGCGGCGCCTGATTAGGGGTAATGGGAGGTGAATAAAGCGCTGGGAGTTTTGATGTACTGTCGTAAATGCGTTGCAATTTTTATTTAAAGATAGATAAGCCTTATTTTTGGTAAGAATATTTACGAATAATGTATAATCACGAACAATGTTTACTTGTGGACTTTCGAATAAAAAATTCAATATCTTACGGCAGTAAAGTTTTGATATTTTGTTATAACCTCATAATGTGTCGAGTTTAAATTTCACTGATAATTTAATCACAAACCGGTTTACTAAGCTTGTTGCCAATAAAAGTACAATATTGTTCACGAGTTAAAGTAGTATGATAACTAGCTACACTCCATGAAAATTTATATTGAAGCTATCGTTTAACTAAAAAAATTCAATCTCAGTTTTGATTATTTAAGAATGTAAGTATATATCAGTACCGTTAACGCTGAAATTTCTTAGAACGATATACGAGTTATCGTCGCCGTTGTTTACTTTGCCGCTATATACAAGATGCCTCATCAAAATTGATAGTATAGTAGTTAATGGCCTCTTTATTAATTACAGTCGAAACACTTTATCGCTATAATCTGATTTTATAAAGCTGCTATACAAAATGCACGCCTTTAACGTGACGCCTATGACCTGCTCATCTCAGCAGCTTGTTTTAAAGAGGTGATCCGAGATAATGAATTTAACCATACTAATTTGTTTTATGAACGATGTAGTCAGCCATTTGTTTCATCGATAATATAATATGAAAAAGTTGCTTGGAAGGGAAAAATTCCGGTAACACAAAAATTTGCATACAAAAAAATTTTGTTTCTTTGCATTACATACAGGCTTAAAAAAAATACCAGACTACCACATAGAGCATACAAATGCCGATTGTCTGTCTTTTATGTCACAAGAAACCAAAAAAATTCATTTAAATTTCTCCTCATAACTCAAAATTCGTAGCCAACAATACCACGACATTAATTCACGACATATTAACAAAAGGGGTCCTCCGTCAAGCCCAACTCTCAACCTAACACCACACCCTCCGTCCATTAATCCTCCGGGCATCCCAACATCGATTCATAAATCCCGCCAAATCGCAATAAACCATATCGCCTTCTTTCCCCTTGTATCCAAAAATATTCACCGCGAGAAAATCGCTTCCCCTTCACAAGGGACAGTATAGACACAACGGGTCTACCTTAATCGCCGTGATTTCCCGGCCCGCTTCGTTTTACGATGCCTCTCTTCCCCCTACGGTCATTTGTTTCCCTTTTTTACGCGGCCTTTTTCTCGGTCGCAGTTGCGGCAGCGGCGGCGGCAGCGGTACAGATATAGATTTTTCGTGGATAGCCTGAATTATTAAAGGATTTTTTTCCCCGCCCCAACAAAGGGGCCGCACGATGTGGAGGGTTGTTTTATTAAAATCCGCTTGAACGCGCGAAAATTAAACGTTAATTTTTAAAGTCAGCCTGTGTACGCGTGTTTCGAGTCGGTGGGTGAAAGTGTTTTATTAAAGAGCCAGTTTGCTGCTATATAAAATATTTTAATAACGAAAAAGAAAAGAAAAAATACTCGAAGAAACCTGCGATAACCATATATCTGCAGTCGTATAACGTGTCTTAAACGCGTCCACCCTAGGTGCATATCGATCGAGTTCATCGGCGTGCGGTGGAATCCAACCGCGAGCGCAGAAAAAAAACTCCCTCGTCGCAATAATTTTTTACAAGCAGATAGCGCCACGACGCGCTCGTAAAAATATGTGTCGGCCCCACCGCGCGAGCTCGCACTCGAGTCGTAAACCGAGCAATCGCGAGGTACGTCATTACGCATTTTTATATTCCTTCATTTATTTACTCGCGCCTGCTGTGCGGCATATAAGAGCTGAAAATAAAACTATTTCATGCAATTGCATAAAACGGAACTTTTATCACGCGAACAATATGTTTAATTGTATACGCTGTGTTTTGAAGGACTTTAGAAGTGGCGCATTTGTGTGAGTGTGTATGTGTGTCGGTTCGTGCGATAAATAAAGGCTAGTACGTTTGTCATTTATTTATGAGATGGATCATTAAATTCGTATTCATTATTTATTGAAGTGAGTATCGAATTGGTAAATTATTGTGTTACACATTTACGATAAAAATACTATACGTGCGTATATAAGTTTATTATATAATAATATTATTGAGAGATAATAGAAGAAATACAACTATAGAAGTAATAAAACAAGAAATAAGTTATGATGATATTAAGACGCTTAATGAAGAAAGTAACAGCAAAGATAATGTAATTATGTATACTAATATCAGAAGCTTAAATTCAAACTTAACAAAGATTTCAAAGTTCAAACTTTAAAATCAAATCCTATATAATAGCATGTACTGAAATGAACATTTTGCATCGTTATGAATATTTTAAACTAAGGGGATATAAATTATATTATAATAATCGTATAGTAAATAAATCAGATGGTATGGTCGTTTATATTAAAGAAACTTTATTGAAGTAACGGAAACAATTGAAATAGGCAATATTAAAATAATACATTTAATTATAACGCTTAAAACAACACTAAATTAAAGATATCATTGTTACACAGATCGCGTGATATACGTCCAATACAATTCAATTTTAAATTAAACAAATATCTATTATAAAAGAAAAAGATGTTAAAAATAACGTTGTAGTTGGAGATTTCAATACAGATATACTCAAAAATAACCTCATAACCCAAGAATTTCTAAACAATTTCCTCGACAAAAGTTTTTACCCTGGTTTTATGGAACGACCGAGCCATACGGTTTAAACACAGAAAAGGGAACTTGTATTGATAATATTTTCATAAAAACAAAATCATTATAGACTAAAACTTTTAAACTTAAAACTCCAATAACAGATCATTATCCTTTATTTATATAGATTGATGAAAAACATAAACACAAAATGGATAAATCCACCCTAGTAACCTATAAATATAATTATAACAAACTGTGCAGTATAGTGTAAGTGTCCCACTTTGTGTGCGTGAATCTATTCATATGCTTTACACGTATTTTATATGGAAAGTACTCAAATATGTTCAGGTACACAAATCAGGACACTTACCTTAGCTTCAACAATTGACTGGTCAATCCACAATTCTATAAAAAATCCGAATAATGCAATTAATTTCTTGATAACTGAGATTCAAAATTGTCTAGATAAGAGTGAATATAACTGCCCAAAAAGAGGCACAAATGGACAAAACAGAATAATACCCAGGAAAGATTGGATAACAAATGCAATAATAATTTCTTGTAAAAAAAAGGACTCCTTATATAGAAAAATGAAAAATGAACCAAACAATGAGAAACTAAGAAATGAATATAAAAGCTATGTAAAAGTACTCGATAAAACAATAAAAGATGCCAAAATGAAATATGAACGAAATCGGATACAAAAAAACAGCAATAATCCAAGACAACTATGGTCAATCATTAACGATACATTAGAAACAAGGAACAAAGACAAAAAGAATACTGATATCACTGAAATAAAAACAGATAAAAACGAGATAATAAAAGACCCTAAAGAGTCCCCTAAAATGTCAGAATCCATCGAAAAACCTAAAGATAAAGAATTGGAATTACCAAAACATAATCCAAAAACGATGTTTACAAATCCAACAAATAAGTATGAAATACAACAAACAATAGATAAAATGAAAATGAAAAATGGAGGAATTGATAAAATTAATGTCAAAACGCCCACATAATATCACCGTACATATAGATTGGCCTGCATTCTAAATCTATGTATAGAAACTGCAACATGGTCAGAAGCCTTAAAAATGGCTGAAATAATACTGATACACAAATCTAGAGCAAAGAATAAAATGGAAATCTATAGACCAATATCTCTAATATCTAATATAGCAAAAGTCTTCGAAAAAATAATGTACAACAGAATTTATCAAAAGATCACAATTAACAATATATTAAGTGATAAGCAATATGGATTGATCAAAAACAGAGGAACAAAGGATACAATAAACTAAATTACTAATAGAATTTATGCAAATCTGGATCAGAGTCGATCTATCGCAGTAACTTTCCTAGACTTAGCAAAGGCCTTTGACACGGTTAACCACAAAATATTATTAGACAAACTTTACAGGTATGAAATAAGAAGAAAAGCTTTTTCACTATGGAAGATTATCTTAAATGCAGAGGTCAGGTTGTAAGAATAGGCGATAATATAAGTGAACAGCTAATTGTAAATACAGGGGTTCTCCAAGGAACAATACTGGGCCCATTACTATTCCTCATGTATGTAAATGACCTGTTAACTAGTATCCCCAAAGAGTCTATCCTATCATATGCAGATGACACAGCCATAATATCTACCGATAGTACGTGGGCTGAAGTTGAAGTCGAAATGAACGAATATTTAACTGTTGTGTGAACTTGGTTAGCCCTCAACAAGCTATCATTAAATGTAACTAACAGTATATATAACATTTGGTATTTACTATGATAGCGTACCCACAAACATGAATATAAGAATTGGTAATAAACATCTCAAGAGAGTGGAAAACTGCAAATACCTAGGTATATATTTTGACTATAACTTCAAATGGAACATACATGCTGAACACATTATTAAGAAAACGAAATACTTAAATTTTTTATTCCATAAAATCAAAAATATAATGCCCTATCAAGCACTGAAAACGATTTATTATGCATTTTTTCATAGTGTTATAAATTACGTAATAATGGCTTGGGAAGGAGCTTACGATAATAACATAAAGATGATACAAAAAGCACAACATAGAATATTAAAAATAATAAGCAAAAATAAATTTATAGAAAATATCCCGATGAATCTGCGGTAGCTCTTTGCTTCAGAATCATTGTTATACAATTACAACTACTTGAAGAATATCTTCTTAACCTCGACAAGTAGAACAAGAAATAAAGCAATAATTCTACCTAAATCATACCTAAAAGTGAGTGATAAAAGCACCTATTTAACGTCCATTAAACTTTTCAATGATCTACCGAATGATCTCAAAATTTTAGATGTAAGGAAAACTAGTAATAAATCTAAATTAAAAAAATGGGTAATTGAAAATGTATAAATTCTATTTTACTGTTATAATCTATAAATTATATGTTATAAACTGATATAAATATAATATACGGTTATACATTTAAAAATTTTATGTATTATACGAAAATTGCATATGTGAAATTTATAGAATGATGAATAAGTGTGAATGATGTGTATGCGTATGTGATGTGTGTGTGTGTGTGTGTGTTTGTGTGTGCGTGTGTGCGTGCGTGCATGCGTGCGTGCGTGCGTGCGTGCGCGCGCGCGTGTGTGTGTGTGTGTGTGTGTGTGTGTGTGTGTGTGTGTGTGTGTGTGTGGTGTGAGTAACACGTGTAGCGAAGTGATAACGCATTTCGCAATGTAATACACGTTGTTAATGGTCATCCGGACCTGAACGCAGGAAATTCATTTTCCTTTCAGGATTACAATATGTAATGTAATGTATATTATATTGTAGCAACATTATGTATATACGTTACTCTGGAAATAAATATCTTAAGATGATGTGATATCCACACTATTACTCAATTCTGGGTTCCCGTTTTTCTCTTTCAATTTTAAACTTTTTGAAAAAAACTCTTTGACACGTTTTAAGTTTCATAAACAACGTATCAAAGAGTTTTTTCCTTAAAATTAAACTTTGAATGAGAAAACCGGGAACCTAAGTTTGAGTAATAGCGTGGGTATCGCATCACCTTAAATATCTTAAATAAGCGCAAAGTGAAACGAAAATGCTATACTATCTAAATAAACTTATAAATTATTAGTATTAATTAAAAATATATGCCATTTTTTATTACAAAAATTCGTGAAGCAATATTTATACTATCAAATTGTTCATACCCGTATACTATACAGCACAATTTTTTGTTTTATTCAATTTTCAAATTCAACATTACGAACCACCACTACCCGTCCCTTCAAAACTATCATAACTCCCGAAATACGGAACCAACATGCCCCGACTCCATATCAAAGCACTGCGACAACTCTTTGCGCGATGCGGTTTCCGTGGGAGGAGTTAGCTCCTCTCCTCTTCGCCCCCGCGCGTGAACCGCAAAGTCCCGAAAGTGCGATGACAAGATATCTCGTGCGCCACGGGGTAAACTTAGACGTCTACTCGGGTGTCGAGAAGAGAGGGAGAGGGAGAGAGAGATGTACACAGTACTTTGACATTCGATAATTTCGGAGAGCGCACGCGCGCGTGTGCGCAGATGTACGAATTCGAACGGTTCTCGCTGTATCGCGGAGTAATGACAGTGTCGGTGCCGACGTGTGGGTCTGACGTCACATCAATCTTTGTTTCGGAAGGTCGAAGGAGTTCACGGGTTGGTTTTATCGAGTTTTGCGCTGCTTTCCAGTGCGGTAGTTGTGTGAATTTCGATCCTCATCTTGTTACGAAAAGGTTCTTTAGACTCTATTAATCTATATTCAGCACTATAAATTATACCGATTATTTCGAAACATTCATTTCGCCCTAATTACTTTTCATACAAAGATAATACAGACAACTGCAGTTAGAAATAGCACTATAGGCTTGATGTATATGCTACATAAGATAAGTTTGAATTTGTCGAAACAACTGTACACGGCTTCTGCTCTCATGTAAATTTCGGCGTTACAAGACGCGGCCTCTTAACTCAGCCACTAAAACAGTCTATAAACAAACGCGCGCGCAGCCGTATAGGACACGCTAAAATGGCGAGGCTAACAAGGCGAGCACCGAGGAACTTTGGAATCGCGAATTTTGATCGGAGTTTACTACCGAAGATAAAGCCGAGTCTGTATATATACAGACTATATATACTATATATATATAGTTTGTTTCCGTAAGCGAAATCGCGATTTTAGAAACATAGAGGCGTAGGAGTTTAGGCGAGCCGACTGTACAAACACTAAATTTTCTTTTGAATTGTCGGGAACAAAGATTTCGTTGAAGGCACGGGAAAACATTACATCACACTTGACATTTATTAGATTTTATCAGTGTCGATTGATACACTGAGAGAAATGTTTAGGAAAATTTACTATAAATGTAAGAAAAATTACTATGTTCGATAGGAACTTTGGGACAGACTCGAATTATCATAAAATTTACTACGATTTATAGTAAAAATTGCTATGTACATAGCAAAAATTACTCAAAACATAGGAATTTTTATTATAAATTGTAGTAAATTTTATAATAATTTAAGTCTGTCCCACGATTACTATAAATATAGTAATTTTTGTTACACCATTTTTTTCCGTGTACAAGGGAAAGGGTAACACTTCACTTAGAACGCACTTTAGTTTTTTCTACAATGATAACATCATCGTAAAAAATACTGAGTAAGATAAAGTCACCTTAAAAATATTCAAAACCAAGACAAGAACCGTTTCACAAAAATTCCCCTATCAAAAAACCGTACGTCTACCAACACCATTACCCTCACCTCGCTCCGAAAATTCAATTCCAAAACACACTAACGCCGCGACGTCTCATTACCTTTAATTCATTCGGGACGACAACCCCGGAAACGAAAAAACCCCGCCCAGCCGTAATACACCTCGCACTCCCCCGCGACGGCCCATAAAGTGCAGCGTCGCGTAAGTAGCGCCTGCGCCCGGGGTAATAAATACGACAACAGATCCACACGTATATGTACACACGAGAGCGCCCGAGCCTTTCATACTTTAATTATCGCCGTCTCGGCCGGAAGCCTCGCGGCGCGCGCGAGATGCAATTATCGCGCCGCGTCCATTGTCGCGGCAGTTGTACACTGGATGTGGGCATTTGTAATTAGCGTCGGGTAATGGCGTCGAGCGAGGAATTTTTATTTCGGGGATTTCGGCGAGCCGTGTGGTAATGAGGAGTCTTAATTGAAGTGGTAGAGGTTCAGGGCCTGAGTGCATGAGGGTAATTTTCGAGGTCTTGATCGAATTTCCTCGATTATGGGCGAGATTTGCGCTGCCGTACGAAGTTCTTTGGTATAATATGCTTGATGGTTGCGAGGAGAGAGAGAGAGAGAGAGAGAGAGAGAGAGAGAGAGAGAGAGAGAGAGAGAGAGAGAGAGAGAGAGAGAGAGAGAGAGAGAGAGAGAGAGAGAGAGAGAGAGAGAGAGTTTGGTTTGAATAATTAAAGTGCTAGCTTGATTGTTCCAATTATTAGTTATGACGTTCATTTCGAATAATGGCCGTTGGAAAGAATAGAAAAATCGATAGAATAATATACGCTAATTGCATTGGTGTTCTCATCGTGTTACCGTACGCTGTTATTTCCCGTGTATCGATTGATTGAATAACGAGTGACGTACTTTCAGAAAGAAGAATACATTTCCCATTAACCGTGGACAAGGACTTCAGCTTGAATGTAAAAACTATAATAGCCATAATTAAAATTTCCTCCTACTTTATGAACTAGAATTTCCGTCGATTAAATTCGATCTACATCAAAAGCAGTTCCGATAATTAATTAGCGGGAAACAAATCCTTTCGCTCGCAAAAACCTCAACATCTCTCTCACAACAGACCGCGTCATTCCCTCGCATTCATTCCGCGCATCGTCTACTCACGCATTCCAGGCATCAATTCGCATCGTTTCCAATCAGCGCTCGGCGATAATCTCTCCCTTTCGCTTACACGCGTATACCCTTCGGCGAATCGACGCTTCTATATCCCCCCGAAACTTCAGACGCCGGGGTTGCGCGCAATTACGTGGATGCTCCGTGGCGAATTATTAATAAGATCCGTAATTCGCTGGGCCTCTGCAATAATGCCAAGTTTTCGCGCCTGTTTTCCCGATAGTTGCGAGGTTGTATAGACGCGGTATAATTGTTCAGGGCATGAGGTGGAAAATGGAAATATCGCGAGGTTTCTGAGGTAATTAGAAGCTTTCATCGATTTTAATGAGAGGTGTTATATGTTACGGTGATATTCGTGGGAAAGGTGTATTGCATTACGTGATTACAAACAAAGTGTGTTTTAACATTTAATTAAATTATATACCTTATAAAGACGGTGTTTGTAAATTGTACGCGAACACGAGAAAAGTTACACTAAAGGGGAATAAAAAAATTTGTTTTTCTTTTGAGCGATTTCGAAAAGAATGTTTTGTATTTTATCAGCCATTTTAATTAAAAAAATTAAACGTTACGTCCCGCCCAAAAATGATTTCGTGACCCACATATTTGCAACAGTGTGGGCAATATATTGGTAATATATAGGCCATACTGCCCACATTAGTGCAGTATATGGGCAATATGTGGCTCCACATTAGTCCCATTAGTCCTATATTTTTTTTCTTCAAGTGTGGGATACATATAAGTATTATGTGGCAAAACTATGGCCCATATTCGGCTGAGGCACCGGAGCCACATATGGCCCATACATTGTCCACAAATTTTTTTTTACGCGGGCGTATTATTAAAATTAAACTAGCCCACAATTATTTCTTTAAATTACTATTCCAATAAGGACTATGGAACTTCGTCACATCCAGTCCTTTAAATACGTATATTCAGCGAAAACACGAGCAATTTGCGAGTAACTAACCCGCGCGCTGCTAAACTCACTAACCTCCGGCGGAAATAACAATTTTTTCCATCGCAACCCAGTTTCGTCACCGGCCTAACCTGTTCTTGCGCCGCGCTCTCGCCACAAAACCATATTTCCACTTCGTAATTCGCGACTCGTCTCTCGACTCGGCATTTTAATTTTAGTCCATCGCCTTAATAAAAACGCCGGGGTAACGATTCCAGCAGGGCGAGCTCGTAAAATTTTCTAAAACCAATTCCACGGCAATTACACACGCGAGCGCGCGCTCGGCGTTTTCGAGTCGTAAATGTTCCACCCTTAAAACGCCCTTGACACCGTCGAGCATAGGAGAGGATCACAGTTTTACGGGACTTTTATGCGTGGTGATAATTCGGCGATGGCGGTTTGGCGGCTCGCTGTTTATTGGAATGGGTTCTATGTGGTCGTTTGTAATAAAGCGGTGGGTGAGTATGAGAAGTGGTTGCATTGAATGGGCTTGTTTGTGGGGAATGGATGTTACTCGAATTGTATTATTTTGAAGAATTGCAAATGACAATAAAGGGCTTAGGGTAGGAAACACATAAATTTTATTTTTTTTTTAATTTATATTTTGTTAACGACTTGGTAAATAAGGGTTTTAATTTCGTAAACGCGAAAATGAAGAATGTTTTTAATTGACGTTGCTCGTACCAACACTCGTTGGGTTTATGTAACTCGCTAAATTGATAAGAGTTTTTAATTTACCAAGATATGAGTTGGTAAAAAGAGTAGAGCAGGGTAATTATAAAAATTTTCAGATTTCTCGTGAAATTTGTTTTATTCCTTATGGTAGGAAATCTCATTGCGTGCAATGTAAAATTCTTGAAAAATTCTATAATTCAAATGAAGTCGCAAATCAGAATAATTAAAACGATTCCGAGTAAAGCTCATTAAAGAGGAAACTTCATAAGCTTCCACTGACCTTTAGTAAAGTCTTTGGATTCTTCTTTTTCACCAGAATTGCCATTATTCAAAGATAAGTTTTATGCTCAATGGGGTGAACGGTAACTGCTGTCTGATAGTATTCAGTGGCGTCATAACATTAGAGTATTTTTTCTGTACTTGGGTCATATCATATAAATATGTTGCGTAATAAATTTAGTGAAAATAAGAAATTTTATGGTGCGTACTTAACTTGTAAAAAAATTTTTATTTGCGAATATTTATGTATTTCTAA
Source organism: Torymus aiolomorphi (assembly GCA_036365515.1). Lineage (NCBI taxonomy): Eukaryota > Metazoa > Arthropoda > Insecta > Hymenoptera > Torymidae > Torymus > Torymus aiolomorphi. The sequence continues at coordinate 122,159,807 of CM070874.1, read as the reverse complement.
TATTTATTACCATTTTTAGTGTCGTGTCGGATCGATCCTGCTGCATATAAATTATCACTTGTAACAATTTTTAATAGTTCAAATTAGCTAAATTTAATTTATTACGGTAAGCGTAAACTTTTACTCAGAGAACAAATTATTAATCACTGTATTAAAGGAAATGCCATTCAAATGTTTCATTATCAATAAACCTGAACAATGCGATCGACTCTTTTGTATTTAAAATTACGTAACTTTAGTAAAGGCGAAGACTGATTATTGAAAGGTTAATTCAAATTTAAAGACTAGGAAAGTTCCCTTCCTCTCATCCACAGCGACTGCTTTATTAAAACTCCAACAGAAACGAGCAGCTGCAATTAATAAAACTGATCCGAGAATAACAGCAAAAATACCACGGAAAAAAACATCATGAATCACGATACACGCATAAAATCCGAACAATGCACTACTTCACCGCTCTCATTACATTTCCGAAAAATTCAACCTATAAACTACGCGTATCAGCGTTCTCACCCTCATCACCCGCCATTATTTTCCTGAAAGCATCCCCTGTGTACAAAAAGCGCGAGGCTCGCCGGACAACACACACACATAACGGCGGAAAGTAAATTTTCGCCCCGTCGCTCGCCGCTGTTCGCGTTAAAAACTCATTTGTACACACGCGGATAAAAATAAAAATGCACGCTGCAGATGAGAAATTCCGCCGGTCCTACCTCTTTTCCAAGAGCGGCGCGAATTCTCATTAGTGCGCGATCGGGGCGGAGGCTATTCTTTAATTAGTAAAGTGGGATAGGAGGAGAGGTGGCGAGATGGGTTGAATTAATTTATTCTCCCCTGCTGCGGCTGCTCTTTTCTTGTGGCGGGTTTGAGGAGGTTTTCTTTTTGCCTCTGTATCAAATTATTCGCGATTGTTGTTCTCTGCAGCTTCGTTAGTTCTGCCCTGCTCCGCAGAGAGAGAGAGAGAGAGAGAGAGAGAGAGAGAGAGAGAGAGAGAGAGAGAGAGAGAGAGAGAGAGTTGCAGCTGAGAAGTTTTAAGTGGGCTGGTGCACAAACTCGCCGGGAAATTTACATGTACACCTGGTGTTTTATTTTTGTTTCGCTTTTTTTCTTTGAGTTTACTCTGTTCTTTCCTTTTTTTTAAATAAAATATGTGGCGGATTTTTAATTAAAGAATCCTTTAAGGAATTCTCACCCTATTCTCTTGAACGTAATTAGCTTGCGATAAGACTCGAGATAAGGCTGCTTTTATAGCGGAACGTTTTAGTTTTCAGCGTTGCATGAAACATCCTTACATTATAACACTTTATGTGCACGGTGGAAGAGGTTGAAAAAGCTCGTGACCTGGACTTAAACCAGGAAAGTGAAGCGATCAAATTCTCTAAAATGTTCTTCGCTCTTAACACCCACACATATTTCCAACCGCTCCAACCTCTTTTTACGAAATAATACAAAATTAAACGAGAACTACCCGTTTAACCCTTTCTTTAGTTCCCGAATATTTGTATCGCCGCCGTGAATTTGCTTTCCGAAAAACATATCCGAGCAATATCTGGGTCAGGCCGTAAACTTTTCAAACTTGCCACGTAACTGCAATTGCTTAAACGCGCACATATCGATCTCCGTTACACGCTGGACACAAACTCTGCACAACAAACAATAAAAAAGAAAAAACATTCGCATTCCACACCAACACCGCATTAACCCCTTAACTGGCAATGGATCATATATGTACAAAAAAAAGTCGTGCCAAATCTGGCAATGGATCATAAATCTACATATTTGAATAACTTTTGCAATTCTCAACGGATTTGGACAAAACTTGGTATACAACTGTTTTTGAGGTCGCTGAATCTGAATCTGACATCAGAATTATTATTTACAGCTACCAGTTTTGGCACGAAAAGTTGTAAAAGTCGCACCAGTTAAGCGGTTAAAAACTACTTCCTAACGCCCATAAAATCACTGCAAAAAACACAGTGTTTCCGATCACGAGCGCTTGATTTGTGTCGGTGGCCAGCCTGCCCCGCCATTCGATATGCTGCGATTTAGGCGCGCGCGTGAGGGTATTGATATATGCTATAGAGGACAGCGGCGCTGATGAGCGCGTTTTACGGCAAGTGTGAGCTTTTCGCGGGGTTTGGTGATATGATTTATGCGGTGAGGGTATTTTTTGGATGGAATGAGTATGGTGGGGATTTGGAGGTTCTCCTATTCAAAAGAACTTTGAGAATTGCCGTTATTATGATGTAATTTGTGAAAGGTAGATTGTAGTTTGACGTTGATTGTGACTGTTATTTTTTTTATGTCCCTTCAGGTATACTGACTTTATTTTTATGGTTCAAATCTTACCAGTTTTTATTACCACTATAAAATAAAGATTATTTTCAAATAAAACATAAGTTGAAAATAAACTGATTTTAAAAAGACAATCATCTACGGAATTAATTTTCCGTTAAAAAAATAATAAATTACGTCGACACATGTATGTAATTTGCTCTATACGAAATTCATATTTGCTTTTCTCCTATTTTAAAGCACACAGAATTCAGCCAAAAATAATGGATGCAATTTGCCTGCGAGCTAATAATTCAAAATCAATCATTCGATTCACATGAAAAGCGCGTCAATCCACTCGTGGGATTATGAAACTAATGAAGGCGATAATTTAATTATCTCCTTTCAATCATATTTAATTCGATTTTGAATACTTAATTGGCCGCCTCAATGATTTAATTTTGCTTCGCCTTTGAGCTTCATTGTTTATGAATTTAGCACATTAATTTATGAGAGATAATCTGTATACAGATACAAATGTTTACAAAAACAATGCTTGTAAATAAAGAATTATGAAATCTTATAAATTTTAACAAATTTTAACACGAATTTTGTTCTCATTTAAACATTCTATTAAAATAGTGAAATTAATCATTGACAGTATCAAACGTTAACGTCGATTGAATTAAATTCTTCGCAGTTCAACAACCGAAATGCAAGGCACTCCCAACTCCACCAACCCTCCTTTGTACTTCAATTGCTTGTTGTTGCAAAACAAACGACCGCATAAAAGTAAGCCTTTAATTTTCGAAAGAAGCCGAGAATACCCGATGCCTTTTGTTTGAGCACGAGAGGCAATGCGGCGCTCGAGTGGAATGTAAAGAGACAGAAAGCGAACTTGAGGCGCACGGACGGATTAAGGAAAGTGCATTTTAATCAAGTTCCCAGCTTGACAACACATCTTCAACCTCCCCTTTCTCAACGTAATTTTCCGCGAACTCATGTGGTTGTTTGAGGGTAGGGATGTTTTCGCTCATTGTGTACTGTAAAAGTGCCTCTTGAGAAAGTCTTCAAATGTGTAGTTGTACAATGGAAAAAAAAGTTTATAAATTTTAAGTGAAAACAATGGTTTTAAATTGATAAATATGATAAAGCAAAGACCTCTGCGACAATCAATTTTCCAATAAAAGCGAAATCCATCCATCGTCGAATAAACCCTGACAAATTTCTTACAAAACCCCTGCAATCGGCACCGTCGTACCATCAATTTCGAAACAAACGACGCGACCCCTCACACTACTCCGCGCGCGGCGCTCTGTCTCTCTCCCAAAGGGCTACGATTGTAAAACGATATACATCGAGAGATTCTCGCTCGAGCTAAGGAGAGAATGACACAGCGAACGTCCCGACGTCTGCATTCAGCTCGCTCGCTTAAATCACTGGAGCTGCTCTCAAAATCGATTATACGGCCCCGCGAGGATAACGCGACGGGAAAGAAGAGCGCTGGAGTTCGATTGATAGATGGCTTATAATGCTGACCGGCTGCTTTGACTGAATTATAAGGATTTTTTCTATGTGCTACAGTTTTTTTTGGAGGATATATAGGGGTAAGGGTTTAACGTCGTTTGCAAAGTTTGGGTAAATTTATTGGGAGCAGTTTTAGATGATTTTTGTAATTTTCTAATTTTATTTTAGATTAATGGTGAATGATTTGTACCGACGAAAATATTTTATTCGTATGATGGATTGTTATCATAATTATTTTCAAAGAAACTTTTATTTTTAAGTCAGTTTATGCGTATTCTGATAAATCTACATTTATTGTATGTAAAACATATACAACAACTGACTAATCACGCAATTATTTTGTTTGTTACAGTTTTGTTAATCGTAGAGGCAGCATGGCTAAGTGCTGGAGTCACGTGGTTGACGAGGTTCTATCAGACTTGTCCTGTGGATCGGGCGAAAGATATTATGTTAGGTAAGTATCGTCGAACTCAAAATCCTCCAAAGTTTCATTTGCAAAATTTTCGGTATTCAACCCCCACTGGCGAAAATAACGAGAGACTCGAAAATTTAATTGTCGTATTATAACACCGACGTGTAACCTACCAGTGAATGAACTTTAGTTCACTTTAATTATTCATAGGCAAGCGGCCACGATTTTAATTAGCGGAACTATTTGTAATTCAAATGAGCGGTTTTAAAACAATCCACCAACACCGAATTGTTTTAGAAAATTCTAACAAACGCAAAAACAATTCCACTTCCATTTCCCACCGATTAAGACATCAGTCGCCGATCGAGCTCCTGCGCTAATAAAACTTCGACTTTGAGAACGTAATTTCCCGCGCCAAGCGCACAAACATTCAAAACAACCGCGACTGCACGAACATCATTTCCGAACTAATGAGAAAGAACCGCGGAATCAGCTCACACGAGCCCGTAGCCGCAAATTAAATTCCACCCCTCCGTCCCGCATAATAGAATTCACGTACGCCTGCGAATAAGGAAAAGAACGACTCTGCGCTCGTTGCCAAACGCATTTTCCTCTCCCTCTCCCGGAGGACACACGGAGTAAGGGAGAAGAAAGACCGCGCTGGAACAATATATATACGCGCGCGAGAGGCGGGGGCGAATTTGGCGGAAGTTCAAAGACTGAGACGAGCGTGGAGAATCGAAATCGAGGGGCGGGCGAGGGAGAAAGAGGAGACTGATAAGAGAAAGAGGGAGCACGTAACGAGCGCAGCAGCAACGGCACTGCGGAAAATATTGTGTAGGAGGGGTTTTTCAAGTGGGCGGAAGTATCGGCGGGGGAGAGAGTGCGTCGATCGTGCGTTAAGAAGTGTATTGAAAAACGCTTTTGTGCTCCACTGAAATGGGGGATGGAAACGATACGTTTATATGGCTTAAACGTAGAAGACTTTTAAGATAAAAAAAATCAAATGGTAGAGATGCGTTGTGAATTTTTATTTTTAATTTTCTACTTATAACTTTTTATACGGATTGTAAATGTATACAATGAAATATAATATTTTCGATGCGGATATATCGTAGCCTACTTCTACAACGTAGCTACCACATTGTTTCAATTTTATAATCACCTGAATTTTTTTAAGTAGCTCCGAATACAGCGTTACGAGAACAATTATTAAAATGGGAACCTGTAATGTCTTCGATATCCCTTAATTCACTCTCCCACAAAACAACATTAAAAAAATCTTTCTCTTTTGTGCTTGCAGGTCTTGTGATATCAAATTGGTGCGTGATAGCGTCGATACTGGTGACCGTGTGGTGCGTCTACGATACGGCGGGCAGGTCCTGGGTGAAGATGAAGAAGTACCAGCGCAGCATGCGCGAGGCCGAGTCCCGAGGCGGCAGGACGCACTACAAGCGCAGCGGGAGCCGGAATCGAAACTGGCGACAACGGTGCGCCACGTCTCTTTTTTTTTCTCCTCACTCTCTTCGACAGTTTTATTGCTTTTTCGAAGCTTCACTCGATTTTCGAACTTTGATGTCTCGATATTTTCGTTTTGTCCGTTATTGCTAGAAGCTAGATTTTGACGTTGGATGTATTGTTTTTTGAATAGTCGTGGTTGTTTATTTGTTTCATTTTGATTGCATAAAAATTGACAGTATCAGCTTTTTTTATGTACACAATTGTAGTTACGGAGATAATAGGAGTTATTGCACATAAACAAGATGAAATGATTCATATGGGTTATATTTGGATCGTATAACAATGAAGAAGTTAAACAAGTAATTACGTTCCATTCTCTACTACCTAATACTTCAACGTCACTTCTTGCGTTAAATTAATCTTTGCAAATGATGAACTCTGCTCCGCATCTAATCCTCTATCCTAATGAATTGAGATTACAATTCTCTTCGTCGTAGCTGAAAACTTATGAGTTGCATATAAGTATCTCTTACGAAATATAGAATCGTCAGGCGCGAACTGCACGGAAGCACTTCTCCTCGGGATCAAACTTGCAATTCGAGGGGGACGATGATATATTCCTGCTCTCCTCGTTGCAAGCTGTCTTTCTCTGTTTACGAGTTGAATGCGCTTTCCACTTTGTTTACCATTCGGCTCGGCTGTACCTATTAAGTTTTGAAAGTCACTGCCAACGCGATCGATCTCTCGGCCCTGCAACTTTTGAAAGCAGACATATTACTTTATTTATAGCCCGAAACTCGAGTGGCTCGTTGTATATACATATAGATATGTACGCCCGGAGCTTTCTCGATGATTTGATTATTCATCGCTGCCTCTCGCGCGGGGTTTACGTTATGCATGTTTTAAATATTCGAAATCTTTCATAAGTTCGTGGATATTTGATGGAATAAGTTGAAATGTGAGAAATTGCATCTACCAAAATAATTAGATCCGCTGTGGCAGTTCGGACTTATTAAATAAAGACCTAAATTATGTTTTTGATGACTTTATTTTTAAATCATAAAGGACACGTCCGTTTGACATTGCAATATTTAATGGTATTCCGTTGTTTTTCCGTTTCGTTTTTCAGAAAAGTGTTACGCGCTTATCAAGATAGCTGGGACAATAGATGCAGAATCCTTTTCTGCTGCATCGGCAAGTCGGATAGAAATAGAGTAAGTATTATTCATTCATGCTATCTGATATCCCAGTTCAATCGAAAACTCATTACCTATTCTCCAAACGTATATAAATGAATTAAATAAATGGGGTTTCGCTTTGAATCGATAGCACTGGCGGCAATATATTTTGAGACTTGATCAAATCGTTAGTAGGGAGAAATATTGCTAGAGACCAAAATTCAACGCGATAATGGCATACAAGTCAATAAGGAAATTCCCTTTATTCGGCCTTTTTATTATATAAATATATATATTTTTTTTGTATAATTATTAATATGAAAGCATTAAAATGTTAGAATCATTATAAAAAAGTTTCTCGCGATTTTAGAGTGCCGCCAGTATTTACTTGAAGAAAAATCATTTCCTTCAACCTACATTAGTATAACTCTTTATACACATGATCCTTTTACCCTCAATTACCATATATTAATTTACTTTACTAACACTCACAACCCTTCAACCTTTCCTCCGGCAGAACTCGTTCGCGGATATAGCGCGTCTGCTGAGCGACTTCTTCCGCGACCTCGACGTCGTGCCGTCGGACGTGGTGGCGGGCCTGGTGCTGCTGCGCAAGTTCCAGAAGATCGAGCGCGAGCTGATCGTGAAGCAGCGCAAGAACGACACGTACGAGTTCCTCTCGGGTGTGCCGGTGACGCCGCGCACCAAGTTCCTCTCGCTCACCGAGGACGGTGACCTCGGCCACTTCCAGTCGGCCATCCACTACATGCACTTCGCCCTCGCGGCCTACGGCTGGCCGCTGTTCCTCGTTAACCACTCGACTGGGCTCTGCCAGCTGTGTACTAGGTGAGAATTTTTCCTTTGTTCAGTGTATATGTGGAGTGGAGTGCGGTGCTTGAGGTATGAAGTTTTTGAAGATGGGTATGGTGGAATTGATTTTTGGTGAGTTGTACGGGAATAAGGTTATAATCATGTTTTCATACAAAATGAAAAATCTAGTATTGCTTTATTGTTAATTAACGATAATGGTATGTATCTGAAAGAAAGTGGTGTACCATAAATCTCATATTGTTCTTATAAGACTTTTTAATTTTCTTTTACATTCCGTATTCTATTGATTAGGATTAACAATTGTCTTGATGTAATCTTTTACTTTGTTATAATTTTACGCGTTGATCAAGGGTTTACTATCCACCGTTTTGAGCTCAAATAATTATTGCTTTATTTATATTCATTTATCTCTACAAAGCTGCTTTCGCAATGATAAAGCAAATGGTAAATCCACTCTAAAGCTTTACATAAAATTTCGAATTGATATATTCCATTCAAATAAATATTTATTTATGATGTAATTATAAATTCTATTAAATTAGCGTCGTTATTCGTCAAATGAAGCATATAAGGAAATAATAACATAATCATTGCGGGTTACAAAATTGATCTTTGCCACGCAAAAATTATATCTCAGAAAAATTAGGGCTAACAGGGATTCGATTCTACGTCCCTCAAACGATGTTTATTTTACTTGGCTAACATTGCATCACCTGAGTCAAACATTGTTCAAATATATATAAAATTTGTATTTTTATTCAACGTAAAGTATTTCAAATCCTCATGAAGATATTAAAAATTAGCGAAAATAGATAAACTTTTTTACTTAGCAAAAAGTTTTTTTTATGGACTTTCAATAATGATCTAAAAATAAAAATAGCTTATAAACAAGTAAGTTTATCTTTAATTTTATATTAACTTGAAACCCCTCTTCCCCCATCACTAATCTCAATTCGCGCGAAGAATATACGAGAGGTCCTTCGAAAACACAGAGTAAAGAAAATCTTTACTGTTAACGAACGGACGTTTAGATATGAACAAATGAATGTTCATTTATAGTTAGATAAATTCGTCAACAGTTAAGTCACGAATCGTTTGAGTAAGCAACTCAAATTTAACTGTTAACGAATTTGTCTAACTATAAATGAACATTCATTTGTCCATATCCAAAAGTCCGTTCGTTAACAGTAAAGATTTTCTTTTCTCTGGGCACGCGAGAAATGGAGCAGGATGCGCACGTGCAGAAAATTAGAAGGCAAACAGAATACGATTAAAAACCGAGCTCGGCGCAGTATATACTCAAGAAATTAGTTGAAATAGTACGCCGCGGAGGGCAAAAAAGGATAATCAAATGAGGGAAGAAAATTACTCCCGACATAAGAGCAATGGCGGATGATTTAGTAAGACGGAATAATAATGCGAACACCTTATTCCATCAGTGGAACTGAAGCGAAAGCTCTTTATGCAGACTGTTTCTTCTGCTCGTTTGTCTGTTGTACATTCCATTAAACTCGTTCGCTATTTTTCATGTTTATCATATTTTTGCATCATAACGTGTATATGCTTTTCTGTTTCGAAATTACCCTTTATATTCAGCACAAAAGGCTATTGTTGTTATGTTTATTAACAAATTTTTCAGTATAAAATTAAAATATACAGAAACTGTTGATTTTTTTAAGGCAAGGAATTTTTTCCCAGCAGAATATTGCAATATTCTACGCGAACTTTTCAAATAAGAAAAGAGCTGCAGCTATTTAAGGACATTCTACTTTTGTTCACGCTCTAAAAATTTCAAGAGGATTAAATAATAAGAGTTGATCGCAATAATAAAGCTGTCCGGTAATAATTTATTGTTTTGAGAACGAACGATTAAAGTTTCAGTCTTAAAAGGTATTAACTTCATGCTCTTCCGCTCGGGTGGCAACTTTATTAATTTCTCAGTTTGGACTACATCTACCGTTTGCCTCATACAAACTTTACGGCAGCACATACCCATTTAAACTTATTCGAGCACCAATCTACTTCTTTGTAAAATAATTAAACTAAACCAGTCCCGAATTTAATTTTCAGACTAAGGTGGTGCTGCCTGCCGTTCCTGCGCAACAACGACGACGCGATCATCGTCAAGGACAACTGCTGCCAGTGCAACTACGCGGCGCTGAGGCGTATGGTCGAGGTCGGCGAGGTCGAGGTGATCTACGCGACGTTCCACGTTGACGTCGGCGAGACCCCGTTCTTCGTCGCCCTCGACTACACGAAACGCAAGGTATAACGCGCCGATGGCCGCCGTGAGACACGTTTTGCCAGGGAGATTAAGCGACGCGCGCTGTTCTCAGTCCCGGCACGTAGCTGAGAAAATTAAAGTCCGAGGAGAAATTTGTTATGGTGGAAATTTATGAGTAGTTAATTAGAAGATGCTCGAAGGGTTGAGAAGTTGGCGGTTGTCGGATGATGTGTAAAGTTTGCTTGAAAGGGAGAATTTTTTAATCAATAGATCCGCGGGTTGAATGGAGTGCGACATCGGTTCGTTGATCTCTTGGCTGCTGTCCTATTCTTGAAGCCTGGTTATCGATGAACAACTTTTCCAATTCAGTTCTTTGTTTTCTTAGCGATGCAAAAATTTCATTTTTTAGTTATACTCGCTATACTTTTTCATAAATAGTATTTGTGAAGTATGGGCATTATACTAAAGAATTTTTTAAGATATAAACGTTTGTAACTTTACAAAATAATAGGTATTTATAAATAGTGGTATTATTAAACGAGATCGATGCAAGAGAAACTGTAATATTTCATGAGTAATGGCGTCATCGTGCTGACAAATTAATGTGCTAATAAGTTTCGATCAATACCTTCTTATAATTCCTACCGCACAAAGCAATATCCTTTAATTCCCCTGCCTATATTCTGATTAATACGATGTAATATTATCGACAGATACAAAGATAAAAACTTTGAGAAACAGAATTTTACTTTTCATAAAAACCTTCCACGTAATTCAGTACAAAACTTCTAACAATTTTATATTTCCTCCACAATTTCATTAAAAACACGTATAAAAATTTTAAAACTTCAATGTACATTCTACGAAAAAATCTAATTTCGCTACACGTACACACATGTCTCTTTCACACTCTCCTCCTTTTTCTTGCTCCGCACAGGTGGTGGTGAGCATACGCGGTACCCTCAGCATGAAGGACGTGATGACGGACCTGAACGCCGAGGGCGAGGTGCTGCCTCTGCAGCCGCCCCGCGAGGACTGGCTCGGCCACAAGGGGATGGTGCAGGCCGCCGAGTACATCCGCAAGAAGCTCTACGAGGAGGCCATCATCGCCAAGGCCCTGGATAAGGTGAGTGTATCTCAGACACCTTCTCTTTCCCTTTCCTTACTTCTTTGTCTCGTGTACCCTCGAGGGTCGACGTGATTACGCGGGAAATTAGGTCTCTTTCGAGATTTTAAACTGCTTTGCGAGGCGGCCGGGTCGAGGACGTGGCTGCAGTGAGAAAGGGGTAGTGCGTTTGAGGAGAGGCGTCGGAACACAGAGGTGCGACGAGGGTTGTGGTGGGATTTTATTATGTACGAGAAAAGAGGATTTTCTTGAAGAAATTGTTACTTCGTTTTTGGCTTTGAATATTTTTTTAAGATCTAAATATCCTTTTTAGTTTTACAACGTATTGAATGTAATATTTTATTTTAATACACTGAGAAAAATGATGTATTAAAAATTACTATAATATATAGGAACGTGGGGACAAATCTCAAATACCAACATTTTTACTATATTTTATAGTAAAAATTGATATATGCATAATAAAAATTGCTATGTTCATAGTAATTTTTACTATAAAATATAGTAATAATTTTAGTATTTGAGATTAGTCCCCACGTTCGTATATATTAGAGTAATTTTTAATACATTATTTTTCTCAGTGTACGTACTATAATGCTGACTTTTTTCATTGAAGTTAAAAAGCAACGTTCGAATGAAAAATGAGAATGCATATATACGTACAGGATATAAAGACGGAGAGCTCAAACAGAATTTCAAAAATGTAATCCTCTTACCTATCATGATAAGATAAGCTCATTTGATATACCTATATATACTAACCCAGTAAGTAGTAAGATTCCTGTTCAAGACGTCTTACACTCTGGCAGAATACTAATTATTCCTTCTTAAGCTTAGTAGTAAATGTTATTAAGAAAGTAACACAACTCAAATAAACAAACATTATTGAAGATTAAACTGATGCAAAATATCTATATTCTCATACTCCGAAAACAACGCGTTTTCTGTTGAATATTAATTAAAACCGTTCGCAATTTCCGTAAAATGTAATTTAATTTTGTAAATGTTATTTTCCACTGTTATCTAAAGTACAAAACTGCATGTTATTTAAAAGAATTTGAGATTTTAACTTCTGAGATGTGAAAGTAACAAATCTAAAATGACATTTGTTTGGCTTATAAAAAAAGCAAACGTAAGTGTAGGCACATTGCATCTGCCCAAATGTTGATTTTCAAGTTATTTAAAAAAAAAATTTGTACTATCAAAACTTGTAATTTAAATTATTGCTTACTTTGAAACCTAAACCAATCGCTATCACTTCTAAAAACCCTCTCTCCTCCCCCATCTCTTTAACAGGACCCCTCGCGAGGCACGAACGAGTTCGGCTTGACGCTGGTAGGCCACTCGCTCGGCGCCGGCACCGCGGCGATCCTCGCCATTCTCATGCGCCAGAAGTACCCGGACCTCGTGTGCTTCGCGTACGCGCCTCCGGGTGGACTGCTCAGCATGCCCGCCCAGGAGTACACGCAGGAGTTCATCACGTCGGTGGTGGTGGGCAAGGACGTCATACCGAGGATAGGACTGAGGCAGATGGAGAGTCTCAGGGCGGACCTGATCAACGCGATCAAGAGGAGCGTCGATCCTAAGGTAAGGTTTTTGGTTTCCTTTTAATTCTTTATACTTACGGTTGTTAGAAAAGATGAAAAAGACGGAATGAAAAAGGTATAACTTGTGGTTTAGAAAGGAACATTAAATCTAGTAGTTTCAAGTAATGGAGCCACGTTTGCGCATCTATTTTGAATTTCAATTCGCTGTGTCCATATTTACGAGCGCTCGAAGAAATACTCCGCAAACTATTTCATATTTAATTCGAGGCAACGAAGTTGAATGTAGAGCTTTTCTTTGAAAACGTGAACGCAATATTCAACGAAGTTAGAACATTTTAAATTATTCTTTGCAACAGAAGGAAGCAAATGGAATTACTTGATTTATGAAAGTTTGTGTATTTTTTCGACGAGAAAAACTATAATTTCTTAAAACTATTTTTTTCCAATTATCTAAAAATATTGAAACCATCATATCCATGTTGGAAAACGTCACGTAACTTTGCAATCAATCCCTGTGATGTTTTCATATTCACGGAAGAATTCTAGATTTACTTTACCAAAGTTTACTTTTCCATCAAATTTTCAATTTTACAGTTCTCTGAAAAACATAGACAAAAAAGGCAGATTAAATAACGTGATTTTTCGTAGTAAATGGAAAATCTCGTTAGCATTGTTTTAAGTTCCACGAAAAATGTCAGGTATAAACGTATTACCGTGATAAAAGCGTGCGCGTTCATATTGAATTTTCGTAGCACGTATCTTGCACAATAACGAAAGAAAAAGAACAAAAAAAAAGGGTACGATCCACTCGCTCTTACACGAGAATCGAAGCTTCCTTCCATATTCACCTAGCATCCTCGCTAATAATTTTGCTCTACTCTTACAAAAGGTTAGAAAATAGTGAAGTTCTTTTTTTTTTAATGTATTTTGTTGTTTACGTGCCGGGGATATTCGTCGTTGACACACTTTTTAAACGGAATTTTCGGAACAGCAGCTTGGGCTTAAAATCCATTTTGAAAATTGTGTCAAAAGCTTTATAAATAAGCATATTTACGAATTTTGAGTTATCGATTTTCTTCCGGATAAAGTAGAGTTAAAGTCAAGCATATTTATTACGAAGCACTCGAATAACTTTTAAGAGACGTTCAAAATTAGATTTAAAGCAAAAGTAGTTTCTTTAACGGTAACAATATAGGCAAATTATTAAATATTAATAAAAATTAAACTCACACACAATATAGACTATTATGCTTCTTTTGTTGCCCGCTTTGTCATATCACCAACTTAAAAAAGTAACATGTTAATATTAATCATGACAACTTTACTTCAGATATAGAAACACTTGAGTAGTTATTCCACTTCACATAAAGCTCCTTCAACCCGAATTCATTCAATCAAAAGCAGTCTTCTTCGCAAACAAACGCTCGCAACAGCTCTAACCATATGTCCTCCTCCTCCTCCTCCTCCTCCTCCCCCTTCTTACCGCAACCATTAAACATCTCTACAATCCTGTCTCGCTTTCTCTCTGTTCCCTGCACAGTGGAAGACGATAACGTGCTCGGTGATGTGCTGCGGCTGCGGCACGATACCGACCTCGGCGGCGAACCTCGAGGCCGGCGGCTGCATCAGCGAGTACCAGCGCGACAAGGACCTGGCGCGCTCCCAGGGCTGCGCGCCCACCGATTCGACCATTGCCCTCACGCTGCACAGGCCCCTGTACCCGCCCGGCCGCATCATCCACGTCGTACGACATCATCCCAACAAGGGCGAGTGAGTATCTCTCTGTGTTCTAGTGTGTATGTGCGTGTGGGTATGCGCTTGGTTGTTGCGAGCTGATTGTGTGGAGGAGGAGGCTTGATGTCTTAGGAGATGGAGAATCGATGCGAGATAAGAGATGTACCCGTATACGTGGTTGGAAGAAGTTATTTCATTAAAGAGTTGACTACAAAGAAAAGTTTCTTCCGGTAAATAATGCTGGAAAGTTTGGTAACGATAAATGAAAATGATAAAACTGGGGCTAACAGTTTCTAATTACTTGAAATAATTAATTTCCTCTGGAATGTAGGATGCTATGTAGGATTGACATCAAGCTTTTCCTTCCGTCACAATAATGCGATTCTCACGACTTTTTATCATATTGCAATATTCAAATGCCAATCAACGTAATTATAAAATCATTGCTATTATCGCTTACATGCTTTCGATATGTCTGTAATGAAAAACTCTGTGTGTGTTTTTTTCTGTCACAATCTATCGTACGCATTTACTTTTCAAAATTTCAGTCACAATCATCACGCATTATCAACCAGATTTTTTTTTACTTTTTATTACCTGGCAATAAGATGAAAAGACAAACGTAAACTAACGTGACGTATAATATATTAGAGTAATTTTTTTCTATTTATAGGCAAAAATACGAATCTCGTTGGAGGTACGTTCATGAACTTTTTTTTAATCAAAACTGATAGGTGAAATAAAAAATATTAATACAATGTTTTATTTTAACACAAAAAGAGCATGTGAATAACTTATTTCAGTGTAGAAATCGGTAGATATATTTGAGGGGTGACGGAACCCGAAAGCCACCTTTATTTTTTGATCGAATAATGAACAAGTGGTTGAATATCTGAGATATAACTTAATTTGCACAAAATAGAATAGAGGAATTTCGTGAAAATATAGTATGATAACACGATTTTCCTAAGTCGTTATAAAATTAACTCTGTACTTTCAAATAAAAATTTAAGTATTATTCAATTTAATATAGTTTATTTAATGGTATTATTTTAATCGTATATATGTAGACTATCAAACACGTCAATTCTTTATTTTTCATTTATTATTTATTCATGAAACCACTATGCAATAACACAAATTTCATTAAAGCATGATTTTTAATTAAACATTTTTTTATCGTTCATTTACTTAGGTTTACTAGTTTGATCGAGCATGCACTACTAATATCATTAAAAAATATAAACTAACATAAAAAGCCTTGCATTTACGTATTTTCAAGTACCCAAAGTACGATAAACGCATAAAAAGGTAATATATCAAAATACAAAGGTAAACTGGCATGGATCTGCTCGTACACTCTTCTAACTTCTCCCTTAACAATAAAACTTCTTACCAAGTAAACTTCAGCAAAATGACGCTGTTGCTAACCCCCGATCTCAATTTAACTTTACAATACACCCGAAATATAGATCGCATGACAATAGCAGGTGACTCAGCGTCATCATCATCCACTTACCGATACGAGCCACTAACCCACGCGCAATCTTTCTCTCTCTCCTCTTCCCCGCAGGCAAATGCTGCGCAAGCGCGAGCCGGTGTACCAGGCGCTGTGGGCCGGTCCCTGCGACTTCGACGAGGTGCTGATAAGCCCGGTGATGATCCAGGACCACATGCCCGACAACATGCTGAAGGCGCTGAACAAGGTAAGCGAGCACGCGCGCCTCATGGGCTCGCTGCCCAACCGCTTCGCCGTGAGGCCCGGGACTTATGAGCCCCTCCACGAGACCCACGAGGTGGCCCCGAACTCCTCGTCCCCCGTCGTCATCACGTCACAGCCGTGTATAAACGCTACTGGCATTGTGATCGAGTTGGGGGATGAGGATGTGAGGGGCGGCCGCGCGAGGGCCGAAGAGGAGGAGGACTCGCCCCACAGCACGACCCTCATTGTCGTGGACGTTGAGGTGCACCAACGCAACGAGATACAGCCCGGCTCGTGAGAGCACTAGGGATCGTGTTGTCTGCGTGTGGCCGTGTGTGTGTGTGTGTGTGTGTGTGTGTGTATGTGGTAGGACAAAGCGAATGGACAGTCAATGATGGTCAAACGTTAGAAGGACTATTTGTACTGGTTAATGTTTGGTCTCGTATTTCGCTCTTTTTTTTTTCTTTTTGTATGGTTTATATTTCGCAAAAGTTATCCGTGAGGCATGCGTTTAATTATTTATTTTTTGTTTCTTTTGACGTACGTTTTGCCATCATTGATGTCTTCGGTTACGGAATTTTTTTACGATAGGTCGTTCGTCGTCGTCGTAGTCGATAATTGACAATGAGAAATCCAATACGTGATTATATAGCTAATGAACAAATTATTAGAAAACGTTGACGTGCAAAGAAATATTTCTTTGGGATTAATATAGATAATTTTTGTTTGTAATTTTACACGATCGTGATAAAGTTTGATCATTGACTAGAGGTCGATTGGTACTTATCGAGATAATTTTTTATGAAATGAATTATTTAACAACTTATTAAATAACTTAAAGTAAGTACTTATTGTAAGATTTATCTTAAAATTTGTTTTTTTAACGATACTTTTTTTAATGTAATAGAAAGTGTCAAATTTAATTTATAATGATGAAAGAGAGTAATGAAACAACCCTAGTCTCAGTATTTAATTTCAGATTTTATAACTTATTTATTTCGATGTTTTTTGTGTAATGTTTTCACTTTTAAATGATTTCTATCATTGATCAACAGTTTATGTAGATTAAATGTATTTGACCTTTTCAAATGTTTTTTTGCATCCAAATTGGCATTTCTTAAAATTAAGTTAAACTATATTTTTTATTTATATTTTGTAATTGGTGTTGTTCTTTCGTGCACAAATTATTAAAAAAAAGGTCAATTTTTTATGCAGTACTTGTGACTTATGTATCAAATTTACAGCAATCAAAAAATTGGATGTTACGTAATCAAAGACATTGTTGAAATTTTTTATTTTATTTTTATAAAAAAGCGTTTAAAAATATATAAAATGGATTTCGAATGAATTTAAGACTTTGCTATGATAGCTATAAGACATTTTGATCAATTGTCTTTTGAGTGAGATGTTATTTGTAATAGCATATGTAATGACTATATCGTAGCTCATAGGAAAACAATTTAATTATGACTATGTAAATATTATAAAGTAATTAAACTATATGCAGTTAACCATCGACATAAAATATAAAAATTTAAAAATAATATGGTATAAATTAATAATGCTTCCGATGAGCGACGAAAAAAATAATTAGATTTGCAAGTTTAAGTAATTTATAAATCTGTTTAAAGCGTTTGATAAGAATGTTTTTTTGCATTTGAGTGCCTCTTGTCGTAAACGTAGCAGAAGGTACATTTTCTATTATTCACCGTTGAACTACCTCGCACTTACACTTAATGATTTTTCTTGATATATTTTGACTTATTTTGATCTCTACCTATAGTAGTAACGTCGTAATAATGAATCAAAATTACAAAGGAGAAAGTACTTTTTGCACAGTTTATAATGTATTTTAACGATAACAAAAATGTACATGTAAAAGTGATCTTGTTAGATTGAAAATTATTTTTACAATATTCTATGTGAGAAATGGCAAAAGTATTTTTAAATTTTATTAAAAATATTTTTTGCCCTTCTAGTTGTTCTAATTGTGTCGAGAAAATGTTTAGATGAAAAAGATAATATTTTTTTACTGTTAAATAGAATTAAAAAAAACTTATTGACATAGATTGAATTGCTTTAAGAAAAAAAATCTCTACACAAAGAATATTTTTTTGTTTACGTATTGAAAAAGGATCTGCGAATTGTTATGCGTATTGAACGCGTATATTTATTTATAACTAAATTGCATGGTCTCGAAGTAAAAGTGCCGCATGATTCGTAGAAAATTAGAAATCAGTAGCATTTAAATAATATGGATGTATTTAAGTTATGTCCTCTCTATTAGCGTTTTTATTTATTTCGTCAGCTGAAAGTGAAATTGGTACTGGAATCAATTTCAAACCTTTTATTATTTTATTTTCGATCAGTAAATAATATTTTTTGCCGCATAGATTTATTTATTTGTACATTTTAAAATTAGAAATAATCTAGTTTTCATCGCAAAATTTAATAATAAATTTTATTATTTCAAAGTTTATGTTAGTAAGATAATAGTGATGCAAGAGTTTATTTTGAACATAAAGTAAAAATTGATTTTGGTATGAATTGCACTTTGTATTATAGATAAGCAAAATATAGTTACATGATCATTAAATTTTATCGAATTTACTAAATATAAAATCGCGTGATTTTAATACCTGTATAAAGATAATTTTTCATTTTATTTTATCTGATTGGCACCTCATCGCACAATTTTGTATTATTTAATATGTACAATGCTAAATATTGTTGACGATAATACACGTGATTTATCCAGAAAACGTTAATGTAGTTTCTTTATTTATTTATAAACCCTACTTCCTATATCCCTTTTTTAATTTTCATAAAAGTTTTTTAGAAGTTTTATGAATTTAAAATAGCTTAGAACATATATTTCTGGTGTGTTTGTCTTTTCAACAATTTATATCCTAAACGTAGTCAGTACTCCGATTTGAATATCCAAACAAATAATGGATTTGTTTAAATGTAGTCGTAACATGTCGTAAAATATTACCATATTTCTTATATATCTAGTATATTATGCATAGAGTAATATTATCTTTTTTATACCTTCAGCATTAAAATTAGCTAGTTTTAGTGGCATGCGCTGTTTATCTAACGAAATATTCCGATGATTTTTTACAATTTTTATAAATTTCTATTTTCAAATATAAACTAATTTTTAAAGATTGTTTAATGTTTGCAGATCCTTAATTTTGATAATAAAGTGAGATGTTTATATGATAGGTTTTAATGGATTAGTTTCAGAAATTAATTTGGGAATATATATTGTTGTACTTACAAATCTCAATATAATAAACAACTGTGTATGCAGAACAGTAAAAAGTACCAATAACTACTATTTAAGTATATATTTGAAATTCATATCATAGATGAAATTCATTTTTCAACAAATCTTGTATAGTAATCAAACGGAAGCTTACCGGTATAGCGATTAAGAAAAAGATTTACCAATCAAACAATAAAAAAAGAAATCCCTTTGCAACTGCACCCCTTCTTACAAAAAGAACCTCTTTCTCCCCCGAAAAATCCTACCTGTGAAACCGAGAGTGCTGAGCGAGGGCGTGTGGTATATGTGTGTGGCGCACAGGTGTCGGAGCACCGGGAGATCAGCGCCGAGCTGAGCGCGATGGCGGCAGCCGCAGCCGCCGCCGCCGCGGCCACATCGCCGACGACGCCGATAACGACGGGGCCAACGGCGACGCTGGACGTCTCGGCGCTAACTGCGACGCAGCAGCCGACGGTGGCGTTTAACGGGCCCAACGGCGACTGCCCCGGCACAAGGTACGCTCTTTTGCGTCTGACGATTTTATTTAGCACTTTTGTTTTAAGGTTTGTTTTAGGATAGGGAAAGGGATGCGAGATATGTGAGAAAGAAAATTTTATTTTAGGTGCATTATTGGAGCGCGATTTCGTATTTTGTAGCATATTTTTAGCAGAAGTTGTTGCGTATTCGGAAAAAAACTTTTTCAACAATTTTAAAGAGAAAAAGAAAAAAAAATGATTGAAGATCGTTATTGATCATGACTCCAGATATGTATAAGATAATATATAGTATATAATAATATATAGTCTAGAGTTATCAAAATTATCTTATTGCCAAAAATTACTTGAAGCAGTTCAGGTTAAATTTTTTTATGAATTTTAAAAAATGCTTGTGAGTAAAAAATCAATTCTACAATTTTAGAGTGCCGAAAAATTATTTCAACAACTTTAACATATCACCTTTAGCTGTTGATTATATTCATCTAATACTCTCAACGTTTAATTCTTTTTTTATGAATTCATAAATAATAGGACCATGCAATATATCAACTTCATAACCATATTTTTGATACGGTAGTCATAAAATTGGCAATCAATTTGGTGGGGTGAGATTTTAATAACTCAAATACTTTGTGTTTGTTAATATTTACAGTACAAAATGAATATTTGAACAAATTATTATTTCATCATAAAATTATAACAATCAAAACATACGAATTAAAAGTTTCACTATTTAAAAAAAAATCATTTATTCTTAGAACACTCGTCACATAAAATTTAGGCCAAAAAATGATAAAGTATCGGCTACAGAATGCCGAAAAAATTTAGACTTCATAAAAATTACATTATGCTGAAGCATGACTCACATCGAGGTTTCGGGAAAAAAGCTAGCTAACTAACTGTCTGTGCGTTCGAAAATACACGCCTCGAACGCAAGCCTCGGCACTCAGAGACAGAGACAGACAGAGGAGAGAAAAAAAAACATGAGCGCCTCGTTGTATTTTTAGCGATGCACGCGAAAATCCGTCAAGATCGCGAGTCGACGACGGGGATAGCGAGGCCCGAAATAAAAACCACCACCACGACCACCACCATCATCATCAGTACTCATGTCAGCACCATCGCACGCTCGGTACAATTTTTTTATCTTGCGACTCTCCAACTCTCGCTGCGCACACCGCCATAATTTTTTATTACTTTTTTTTTCCTCACGAAAGAAAACCATTTTTACATTTATATATATTATCATTATCTCATCTTTGCAGAGCAAGTAACGCAATCACGCACAGATCGTTCGAGTAGACAGTGTTTGGTGACTCTTTGAATACATACGTATACTTTTTTGTGTCTTTTTGGAGCAACATTTTTTTTACTCATGCATTTGTACGCATGTGTGCATCCTAGATTAGGTTTAGATGCACGAGATAGTTCGATTTTTTTTTAGTATACTCTTTGTCGAGGAGAAGTAAGTTGTGATGCGGCAGATGTATTATAGAGTGATTTTCGAGTTATGCACGATTTAGAGTATTTATGGAGTTTGAATTTTGTTTTTTATTTTCATTGACATATGGTAATTATTGTGTGTAAGTTTATTAAAAACGTCCATTTGATAAAAATGTCTTCGAAATAATGTCTTTATCATTCGTCATTCCATCAGTCATTGGATTTTGAATTTCAATTTTATTATTGTGTATTTATCAATGATAAATGTTACAAAAAATGCTTTGCAATAAATTTTGGATCATTTTTTTTGTTTTACAATCGAAATCATAAAATCAAACCAATAAATTATTCGATGTGTATTTTTGGATGTGTATTTCTATAAAATAAAAATGAGGTTTATTCGAATCAATAAGAAAGTGCATTTGACAGTATTCGAAAAATCTCAATATACTTTCATAAATATTGTATTGAACATCAAATACTCCACTTCATTGCTCGATGACTTCATATATATGAACGCTTTTCAATTTCCTGCACCTCAGGCAGTCATACAACGATATACAATACGTCTTCGTTGTTCTTCCCATCTTTTAGAATAGTCGAAAAAGATGCAAGATACGTTTTTGAATAGCGAATAGATTTTATACTGTGAGTTATTATGAAATAGTATGATATTGGTTAAAATCTAATTTATGGCATCAAGCATAACATATATTTCATATTAATTCTCATTATTTGTGTGAAAAACATAAACAATAAGTTACATAAATGTAATGAATAATGTTGCTTGGTTTTTGGAGGGAAATTTCGGTTATATGCTTAATTAAATGGTATTAATTAGACTTAATGTGTCATTAGAGAGGACAAATAAGCTAAAAATAAACCAAATCCAAGATAAAATTAGAAATCCAAATTTGAGACAACGGTTATATGTATGCATATAGCCAGTGTAAAAAGTCCAATTCGACCGGACAACAAAATTTTGATATATCGAAGTATTTAAAAAAAATGTTATTTGTTAATATACCATACTTTATATTAAATACTAATAATACATTGCATATATCACTATAAGTTTTTTCAAATTTGGTGATGTGTTAGGATTCAGCTATTCTGATCAGAAATAGAATCACACATTCATCTAAAAATTAAATTGCACAAATAAGAAATTGCAAATATAGAACAATTTTAGGTAGGCAGTCATGCTAAACAAGTGTTATAACTATTGCACAACTTAGGGAGATGTTACGATTCCGAGTCCTGAATTGAAAGCTATTTTAGAAGACGTATATAATATCGAGTAAAATCAATACATTGATCTACATGTATACATAAAACAAAAACAAAAGGATCATATATATTGTATATAATTTACTGTCTCAAGTTATTTAATACCCAAAAACAATTTTAAACAGTATTCCATTTTCTCGGGAAATCTTAAGGTTTCAGCGAAATCCAGGACTCGCAAGCGTGACGTACACTCCGGTTACTCTAGGATAATTCGAAAGTTCGTAGGAACAAGTCCACTGCGTAGGTAGTAGATACCAGAAGAGCGCGTGTGTAGCGCCGAGTGATTTTCCGCAATCCTGCACGTCGGGTAAACTTTACATCGTTCGCAACGCCAAGTTTCCACTAACTTTAAATCGTACGAATTACTTAACTGTTTTCTACTTATTCTCGCCCGAATATCTTTATTTCGAGCAAACAAAAATTTGTTCATCTTCTAATTCTTTATCAAATTTTATCAATGTTGATCAAAATCATTTCTTCTACATTAAAATCACTAACATTTTCTTCGGAGAAAACACTTAGCCATGCAGCTATCTCGAATTTAATACTTCCAAAGATCTTTAAAACGAATTTTTCTGGTATCTCACCTCGCCCCCACCTCCGAAATTTCGCTCTCAAAAACCGCACCTACTCTCAACGCCCCCCCTCACAAAACTCACGCTTCGCACGCTTACGCGTCGCGGCTCGCCAGGTCGTAACGACGCTGGGCCCGGCTAAGCCACAGCGGCAGGCCTCGGGCCGCGTGTCCTCGGCCTCGGACTGCCACGCGAGCGCGGACCACCACCACCATCAGCAGCCATCCTCGAGTCAGGCCCTGGCCGCCGAGGGTCCGGAAATCGAGATCGAGCAGGAGATGCGAGCCCTCCTCGCCTGTTCCAGTCCCGTGCGTCGGCCCATCAGGCCCTTGCCCCTCGTCGGGCCGTCCACCTGTAGCGACGGGCCTACACCGGCCAGGAGGAGGTTGTGCCTGGAGACGAGCTTCACCAGCTTGCAGAGCCCGCTCACGGACAGGTCGCCCCAGGAGATCGGCAGGGAGCTGAGCGTCGACAGCAGGGGACTGCCCTGGGAGTACGTCAGCCTGGCGAGCGAGATCCTTGGATCGCCCATCAGGCCCGCCGAGTTACTCAGAGCGTAAGGATCGTTAAGAGGAGGATGAGGAGGAGGAAGGGTGGGGATGTTGTTACTTGGTTGGTGTATCAGCTTTTTCGAAAGATAGACATTTTGTTGTATGTTATTTATGTTTTTATTGGATTAGCATAATTATAATGTTTAAGGGGGTATCGCACTGCTCTTTAACTATACTAACATTGTTTTATCGGCGGAATATGTAAAAAATTATTATTATAAAAAAGAATAGCGATTTACATTTTGAACAAATTCAGTTGCCCTGCGTAATCCAGTGATACATCGTTCTACAAAGTTTCAAGACAAAAATACGAGAACAACTTTGTTTATTCGTGGAATGAAAATTAAAGAAATTTCATTCTAAGAATAAACAAAGGTGTTGTCGTTTTTTTTGTCTCGAAACGTTGGAGAACGATTTATTAGTGGATTACGCAGGGCAACTGAATTTGTTCTAGACGTAAATCGTTATTTTTTTTATATCATTTTTACACGTTCCGCTGATAAAATACGGTTAACGGTAAACTAGGACTATTACGCCCTCTTAAACTATATACAAAATAATATAATTGGATTCGGTTGTTAAGTAATTTACTGTACGTGTTTTAATTAGTATGCATAATAAAACAAAGTAGTAAACTTTAAGATAAATATAACGTAAAAGTAAAGTATTACTTTCTGAATTAAAAAAAAATCTGATATACCTTTACAAGCAATAACACGGCTGTATATGTATAATAAGAAAACTTTTATGAATTGTGATAAACTCGACAGAAGTGGTAATAACCGATACATAAGTGTGGCTTTGATAATTGTGATGTAAAATTCAGAATACACCTGTTATTTCTATTCATGTGAAATCTTTTAAACGTATAATTGTGTTTTATGTAACTTTTTCTACAAGTTTTTCTATTTCTCTACTTTTCTTTATTTTATTGGAATCAAAATTTCTGTTGAATAATTTTGCTAAAGCGTTGCAGCTTTCAGTAGTTTATTTGAAAAGTATTTACGTACTTTTCAGCTTACATAGCTTTTCAATTCTATCACTACATTCAATATTATTACTAAATGTTACTTATAATCATTGTTTATTTATTTCTATTCAACGTTATTGTTAAATGTTAATCTTATTGTTCGTGCTCAGAAACATCAAAGCTTTTCACCGCGAATTCACAATCACGCGTATATATCACATTGTAAAATACTTCATTTTCTGCACAATTGTCATACCATTGTTCTCCCTCTATATACTTAGATATATAAAAGATATTGAATACGTTTTTCAATCTTTTTGTCATCATGTGCTCGCTAATTCCAAGGATATTCATAATATAAATCAACATTTCAATGAAAATTTCACATCTCTATAAAAAATTTCGTTACAGTGAAATACAAAATTAAAAATAGTCATATTATTTGGAAGAATAATGTTTCGAAATAAACTAAATTATAATAATTAAAAAAAAAATTGGTTGTCAGAAAATTATATTTGCGTAACTTTTAATCGCACATGTTTATCCGAAAAGACAATCATTTATAAAGTGGATAAAGTTTCTTATATTTTAATTTAGAAATGGGTCAAGTAATTTGGTAAATAACGTTAATGCGATTTTCTTCCGCTCTAAAAGATTGCACTAAAGAAAACCACTACGTGCTTTCAATATCAATAAAATGTTCTCACTGCTCGGTACGCATTTTAAATCCCGCTCTTTAAATTTATTGATCTACAAATGAAATAATAGACTTACAAATGGCAAAACGAATTTTATATATATCTACAATCATGCCAAGTTGGATTTAAGATATTGTAAGTCTTAAATTGTTAAAGAACATTGCTCGAATGTTGAATTGAACCAACAATACTACCAGTAGCTTCTGAGTGTTACTCTAACAATGCCAAATTTGCTTTGAGTGCTCTATAATTCTATTGTAATTTAAATTTATTATTAAGATCTTACAACTAACGATTTCTATAATAAAAAATGGTAACGAGAAGAAAATGATTTGTTAAAAATTATCGTGAAAATACATTTTATAAGATCTCGGTTGGATTAGTTAATAAACGAAAGTCGATTACCATTTAATAATATTAACGTAGTAAATTACCAGGTAATATGAACAAAGTTCAAGATTAACATTAATTATTACAATGCTTTTACAATTCAACTATATTATGCAACCTTCGCAAAGGTTAATACTATTCGAAATAAACGAAAATCGGAGCCTCAAAATCAGAATCAGGAAAGCGACTATTGACCGTTTGTTACATCACGATAATTTTTCTCGACCACCACCCAACTGATCCCTTCACCACACACTAATCACTCCCTCCCCAAACCGCCACCACAGATCCTGCCGCGCTACGGACTGGAGCAGCCTGGGCCGTCTAGCGCCACTGGCGACCCCGGAGACCCTGTCGGAGGCCTCGAACAGCAGTCCACCGTCGCCGATCCCGCGGCCGATGATGCGCCGCACCCCCAAGATCCCGGGCAACCTGTCCACTGCGGCGGACGACCTCAAGAACAACCTGCACTTCGCGATGCTCGCCGCGAAGAACTATTACGCCCGCAGCGAGCAGCACTCGGTCGTCAGCAGCAGCAGTAACAGCAACAGCGCGGGGAACAGCGAGGCGAGCTACGAGAGCGCGAGGAGTGTGGCCCAAGGGCCGCCACCGCCTGTGCCCAGGAGGAGAGATTCCGTCCTCGTCAGCAGGTGAGACATTATTGGCTGCGAATTTGGGTTGAGAAAATGTATGGTGTGTGTGTGGTTTCTTTTGTGTATGTGAAGCGTCGTTAAACGTGGTGATTTATATCCGTAGCATAGCGTTGCTAAGCTAATAATACGACGGTTCTTGGTTGCGTTTTTAAATTAAATTCTTGGAAAAAACGATAACCAATATCCGGATTTCGAGAATTCGATTGATATTATTTTATTTATTGTATACATGGTATTTTGCATATATAGTTTTTTTATGGTATTTGTATATATAGTTTTTTATTTTAATCACTTTTATTATTGGTTTTGGTATAGTTTTCCATTATTCAATTCAAATAAATACAGAAAAAATAACGTGCAATTATTTAAATGGTTACTACAGAAATTGATATTAAGAACAGTGATCTGCAATATTTTATAATAAATTAATTGTCGAACATAATCTTTTTACATCGTACAATTGGTTTTGAAAGGTAAAAAGTTTTTATTTCATTAATTGAAATTGATATCGACAGATATAGAATTGATAAATAATATAAGTTTATTAAAACGAAACGTATTGCTGTTCTAAATGTAAAATGAAATACAACACTTTTATAATATTTCACGGATTAGTAAATACGATATTTTTCGAGAAAATAAATCACGCCGTGTTTATTTGAGCTAAAAAAGAATACAGATTTCAATATCCTCAAATGCGTGTAAATTTTTAGTTTGAGTCAACTAGTAATATTTACTTTCGAAGGAGTACGCGTTTGCTGAAGGCTCGTGATACATCCCGAATATAAAAGTTTAAATAAACTTTGAACGCTTGGGCAAAATATTTTTATGTATTCCCCACGAAATCCGGAGCTGCGAATTTAAAAACTTGGAACGCGGATCATAAGTTACGCGCTTCAAACAAGTTTTAACGATAAGAAAAATTCAATTTTCATATGTAATCGAAATTTTCATTATGCAAAGCAATTTTTCAATAAAAAAAGAATCTATAGTTGTCAAGTTTTAAAGGACCAACCGAATGATTCTTAATATACTCAAACAACCTGTACATGCCTTCTTTCGGGAACACATTGTGCATCCTCCTAAAAGGCTCGCTGTCGCAAATTGACCTAATTTTCGCGCTCCGCCTGCCACTCCATACACCCACTAAATTCAAAACCCTTCCCGCACCGCCACATATATACGCGCTTACCAAAACGCCGACTCTTCATTTTCGCGAAATTCATCCAATTTCCACTCGTCGTGCAACTCCACTGATACCTACAAACAAACCCCCTTCCCTCCCCATTCCTATTTTGTTTCATGCCGAGAAGAGCCTCGAATGCAAAACAAACACACGCGGAAAAAGCCATATATTTGCGCCGCGGGAACTCGATGCCGGCATTGCCAATTTGCCCCGTGAAAACATTCGTATATTGATGGGGTGTGTGCATGTCTGTTTTGCAGGGAGCACCGGGTGTGCATGGCAGCCTGCTGCAGGGACGACCTGTCGGAGAACTCGTCGCCCCACACCTCCACCCACTCGTCCCGGATATCGCACCGCGTGCAGATCGACTTCCCCGAGGAGGAGAACGATACCAATGGATCGAGCCTTGACTTCTATGAAGCGAAGGTGAGTAATGGGGGATATTGTGTTGGTTTCTTGGGGCTTTGAAGGTGAGAACTTTATGTTGGGTGAAGTGTGTTGAAATGTAATGGAAGGGATTGATTAAGTTTTATACGAGATATTTCTATTAAGTTGTCATTTTTCAATTAGTATATAAGCATTGATCAAATGTTCTTAATTTTAAAGTGGCAATGTTTTAAGAACAAATAAAGCTAATACTGACATGTTATAGCAGCAAATTGAATTATTTTATATTCATGGAACTTGTAGCATACAAAAATCATTGACCAACTTGTATAACCAATCCCGCTTTTACTTATAGACATTACGATCTTGTTTATTAGCCCTTCATACACCACTTTCGTACATAGACCCTCGGCCAGATAAAGTCATCTACGAACTTCTTAGTACCCCAACCCCGTCAGCTCGTCAACATCAAACTTAGCATGTATAATAATACTCGCATCATACGAAACAGCCGATAGCAAGTGTACTGCCGCGTCTGCCGAATAATAATCGCGCGCTTGCCGAAGAGGGGAGTCGAGGCACCGGGGAACTTAACTTCCTTCCCGCGCGTGTTTACTCCCTTGCTCCTCTCGAAACGACAAGCTTACACACGTGCGCAACACGTGGTCGTGCCTTATCGATGCGCGCGAGCGACGGCGCGTTGTTATAACGTGCAGCTGCTATACCTGCGTGCCCTGACGCGCCAATCGCTTTTTATGCCTACGCGTCACACGTGTGACGTCGTCGTTGTCGCGTGCATTGATCCGCGATAATATCTCGGCTGACCTCGTTTTCAGCCGCGTATGTACGTGCCGAGAGGGCCTGTCTTTTCGATATACAGGCGAAAAGAATATGCGGGATGTTATTTCGCGGTCGTTGTCGTATGTTACTTTTGACAAGGTAGATGCACGGAGAGAAATCATGTAGGAAAATTTACAAATTTCTATAGGAAAAATTACAATTTTTCATGGTAAAACGGAGACAGACAAATGTCCTACTAATTTTTCCAATGTAATATGGTAAATATTATATTAACTCGTGTAGGAAGTATGTTTCGAGTTAAAAATTTTAAAAATTTAATTTTTATTCCCGTTATCGTCGTTATTCGTGATATTCTATATATTTGAGGGTTGCATGATATTATTATTACAAGAAATACAAGAAATAAATTAAAATAAAGAATATAAAGAGAATTAAAATTTTTTTTTGACGGAGACGGGATTCGATCCCACGACCCTTGGCAAGGCAGTCGGACGTTTTAACCACTTATACTCATAACAACATTTGACTATAAATTTTTGGAACTTGTACATTAGCATTAGCTATCATTAGATGTATGACAGATTTGAGTTAGACACGTTAATTGTTGAATGTCAGTTAATATATGGCATTATAATTAACGGATAATGTATTTATAAAAGTAAAAATAAATAGGAATTTATTATATTCGACCAGTTTTGTATTGCAAAACATATTGTGTGAAATAGGGACGTCCGTAAGACAGAGCAACAGATTGCGCGTGGTCGCCGCGCGCGCATGCGCATTCCAAACATCATAATTTTTACCATAAATCATTGAAAAACTTAGAATTAAATATCAAAATTTTTGCAACTCCTACATTCGAATATCGATTCTTCGCAGTTTTTGCCATAAAATATACTAATGTTTCTTATTTTTTATTTAAAAAAAGGGATACTTTTATTAGTATATCACAATATGTATATTTTTTGCTATATAAATATCCCTCAGGCTTGTTCTATATACTTGCCTTCGGAGCGCTCTCGCGCTCCTTGATATAGTAGAAAGTTATTCCAACACTTGTAATCCTTAAAATGAAAGTTGTAAAAGAAATACGTTACAATGGTAGAAAATCCTATAATAGTAGTAAAAAAAGTGTCAGAATCAAAGTATAACATCTTCGCTTTGATAAGATTAATGGTAATTTTTCAAACCAAATTTTTCTCCGTGTGGGTATGTGTATATGTAGAGGGGAAATAATGAAAAGCTCGCGCTGATCCAGTGTGTTCGGTGCCGCCGTTGCGCTGACCCAATTCCGTTCACGTTTGGTTTGCCCAAAACAAGGGGGGAGAATGAGAACAGGAGAGGATACAGCGTCAGGCGGCTAAGCCAATTGCTCGCGTTCGGCTGTATTGGTGCAGGGAAACAAATGTCCGACCGGTTCCGTCCATTACTACCGACACTGAAAAATATATAGCTTCCGCGTTGTGTCCGAATGCCGTGCTGTTGGATTGGATTGTGTTTAGCTATTAGGGATCGTCTCTATTGATGCGAATTATCGTGGAAAAATTTTAAAAGAAATTTTAATATTGTTTATTTAAGAAATTACATATTTGAACGATTGACGTAATGAGAAGTCAAATTTTTGATAAAAATTCAATTGAATGCAAACGGGTCTAACTAAGAAGTTTGAACTCTGTCGTTGTGTATTTTAATTTGATTTTGTCAGTGGTATACGATATTCTCAGTGCAGAAATCACTCAGACGTATAAACGTCAAAACTTGTACGATGTTTTCTTGAAAGTGTACGATGCCAAAACTTGTATGATATTTCCATAGAAGATAGTTTTAGGGGATCTCAACTAGTAGAAGCCTCTGAATCGTCGATTGAAATAAAACTTTTGTATATATTCTAAAGTATACGAATACTTATAGAAAACTACAATAGTAGACTCTAGTTGTTTGAAAAGTTTAAGATAAAAATTTTAGTTTAGTTTTACGATAATCTTTATTCCCGAAGTTTTGAACCTAGTTTAAAGTCCAGTAAAGAAGTCATGCATAAATATCTCAAATCCGACTTCGCCCTTATTTTGGTGCAATATCGTTTCAACTTACTTATCGCGGCACTCTTCATATTTTTACACATAAAAACGCATCCCAAAATATGAGTCAAATCCGTTATGACAACTATTTACTTTAATAGCTAAATTACCTTACAGCTAACCAAATCACCTCTTAGTTAATTATTGTAAAATTAATCCAAACGATATACATTTTCCGAACGAACTAACCACCTCTCACCCCCTATTCCAGACCTCAGCGGAGGCGACGAAGGACAGCAGCAACGACGTCTTCCTCAGCGTGCGCAGCTCGCCCGAGTGCAAGGGCTTGATGGCCCCGGCCACGGACCTCGGCGCCGAGTGGCGACGCAACAAGCAGCTGGACGGGACGGCCGCGGGCGGGGACGCCTCGCTGCCTCTCCTTCGCGGCCTCTCGCCCACGCCCGGCCACGCGGCGGCCCATCATTCCTCACCGTTCTTCAACGCCAAGCGCAAGAAGTACGTCTATCCGATCACCCTCGTCGGTCGTGGCGAGAGCAGCGTGTAATGTGAAGAGATTTGGAAGAGAGGAGAAAGTGGTTGGCGTTGGTTTGAGAGATAGGAGAGGTTTGGTAGAGGTTTGATAAAGGCCAAGGGGCTCGTTGTGCTGAATGTGACGACATGAAATAATGTTAAGTATGGGATGTTTAGTTGTTAAACATTTAAATTTACTTTTAATTATTTATTGATTTTTTTTTTCTTGAAAGTTATGGTGAATAATGTTAATGGAAAGTAGTTAATTTTTGTCGCGATTTTAAGGGACTTTTATTGGACCTCTACAGAGCTTATCTTATGTTCGAGTTGGTTATATTGGAAAGTGGACGTTTCTTTTGAAGATGAGTGCGAATACCAACCGTTTTAAGATAATTAAACGTGTACAAAAATACTACCATAGGATTAAATTAATAAATTTCTAATTGCCTGTATTATTTCATTTAAAAGTCTGCGGTAAGTAATTATTTATGTAGGTTTTACTTTACAGTTTTGAAAAGTTTCAAAATCAAGCTATTACCGAGTTTTTAAATTCAAAAGTATTTTTAATTGCATTTTTTATTGTAATGTTTCTTATGTATTAACCTCCATTTATTTGTTTCTTATGTATTATAAACCTCCATTTATTTTCCATAGATTATAAGAGGAAATTGTGCCAAAGAGAACAATAACTAACAAATAATTCGTATTTATTCAAGTTTCAAAAGAAACATCCACCATCAATTTTTTCCAATTAACTGTATTTCTCAAAGTGGACAACTGACTTCGTCTTTCACTTTATTACCATAATTACCTGCAGAAAGATGTCAAATTGATTTTGTAATATATATATTATATATATATAATGGATAAAGGCCTCATTCATAGAATTTATTACGTTATCAGTGTCAATACAAAATCGAGAGCGAATTTAATGAAAAATATTTCACGAATATCTGTTCTTCCACCTGTACCTTGTTATACTTTCTTTTCGATGATTCTTTGCGATTCATAATTGTATTATTAGTTAAGTGTATTTTTGTGTGTAAATAGTTATTCATAATTCACTTAGGTCTGGTCGAGCATACCAAAGATGTAGTATTCATGCAAATGTACATCGTATTATTTATTTAATTTGTATAGTGACAAATAAGTTTATACTATTTTGGCAAATTTTTAGACGAAGGACATAATTACACTTCACATACTAAGTGCATTTTTATTTCAAAGACTGTATTGTATATACATTTTTTTAGTTTAAAATATTGTAAATCACAAAATAACTCTTTATAGAACTACATAATAAGTTGCATGTAAACTCGCAAAAGTGTAAATATTTATGCGCTCATTATTAACTGTAATATAATTTTCAGAAAAGTTTCAATCCATTTACTCATAACAATCTTTACAATATGTGATAGATTAATATGTTACATTATCGGTTTAATTGAAATTTATTTATGAGTAGTGCAATAGAATAAAATACATCATTAATATTTTTCTTAATATTTATGAGAGTAATATGATACATAGCATATTGATAATCATGAAAAGCGTGTACAATACGTCCATCAAAAAGAACTAAAGACATCGTTTGAAACATTATTATTTTTCATTGACAGATACTCAATAACAAATTGCGGATAAATATGCTCTAACTAAAATTATTCTTTACCGCTAAACAAATCAGATTTTAACTTTTGACATGATAAACGTTGACAAATAAGTTTAAGTATGAAATAGGTGTAAAATACAATAATGTTTTTAGGACTTTTAAACTAAAGAGATAAAATATTTTGTACAATAGCAATTTCGAAAATATTCACAATTCCAGAAAGTTTTAATTGTCCAAGTAAAAAGATAGAAAATGATTACATGCGAATGTTAAAAAATATTTTAATGCTATCTCTTGATTTGTCATATATTTAATGTTAAATTCTATTTTTATAAACTTTATATCAACTTTACTTATTCAGTTAAGCTTAAAATTATAAAAATTGCTTTCGAATAAAAAAATTTTAAGGGTATTATGATTTTAAACTGATTTTTATAATTATCGATATGTGCAAGTAGTTCAATGAGTCTTGAAAGGTTGAATGTTTCATCGCCAACGGGACCATTAGAGTGCAAATATTTGTTTTTAAAACAATTTTGTAAAAAATTTGCGTTCGTGTATTGTAGGGAATATCTAGTGTTCATAAGTTATATTTGTGCGATGTCATGTGTCAATTTCCATTAAGAATTTATATATTCTTTTGGAATTCGTTTTTTCACATATTTTGTTACACTGATTAGATTAAAAATTATGGATGTGATGTAGAATTGTAAAGTTATTAATTATACTTCAATCGCTGGAGGCTTCGAAATTAAAGTCGAAACAGTATATTTTTCAAAATTTTGCTTGGCTCATGTTCAGACGACGATGCAATTTTTGTATTAAAAAAATCTAACACTTAAATAATTTGTACTAACTATTCCTATATAATAATAAACTATATTTAATCAGTGCAATGTAATACATAAATATATATTTTCGAAGTTTTAGCGTGATCTAAAGCAAAATTTATCGTCACTGCAATTTCGAATCCTTCAACGTCAAAACTTAAGTAACAAAACTTAGATTTTCGAAGAAGCTACCAATTTCCTAAAAGTTTCTTTGAATGAACTCCGATAAGATACTGCGATACTAGTTCAGGAACGCCATGAGAGTCGAACTAGGTGTACACTGACGATAAAGACAAAACAAAGTAAGATAAAACAGTTCGATCTACATTTGACGACGTGTCTTTTCTCCGAATCTAGTCAATAAAGATTGTCGCGTGGAGGGACACTGTACTTATGTATAAAGTAGAGTAGTAATGAAAACAAAATAACGACTAGAAGCAAAGGGAAGGTCGCGACTTTATTCTAGTCAAAAAAAGGAAACCTTCAAACGCTTAGGAAAAATGTAGGATCGATTATTATATAAATAGTTCAGTGCGTTATATTTATAGGACAAACTTGTAGAAAGAGTAATATATTATGTCGAATACAACACTTGAGAGATGATAATTTGTAAGAAATAAAATTTGTGAAAACAAAGAAGTGTACTTTTTTATATTTAGACGATAAAAAACTTTACACTTACTAAGATCCTTTTCCTGGTCAGAAGTTTTAACTTTTTTGATTTAATACAAACTTTTATATATAATTGAAAACTGCAAATTGTTTGATGTATTGGCCAATGTAAAAATAAATACGACAAAATTGCTAACGTCATATTCTATTAATTTGACAAGTTGGACCTGTTGAGAAGCGCGGAATTATACGAAAGTCCATACAAGTAATAAAAAATCAGTATCATTATTGTTCTATGTAGTATAAAGATAGTTAAAATTAGAGCAATGAATAAATAATATCAACAATAAACTTTGAGCATTAAATTCTTTATTAAATGTCAAGTAAGTAAATTTTAATATTTTTAACATTTTAATTTTAACAATTAAATTGCTAATCAAGTAGTGTAATGACTAAAAATGAACTGGATGAAAATAATTCAAAGCAATTGTTGTATACGAGACACTAAATTTTAATAAAAGTACAATTGACTATGCCATGCAAATAAATGTTTTGAAACCCCCTAACTTACAAATAACTATAACATTATTAATTATTACATTATAAAATATATTATCGCGTAAAATAAAAAGTTCCGTTGATAAACGGCGCGTGGCAATCCCGTCTGTCGGTATATACAAAGCTTTTGCGAGGGTCTGTCGGGTGAAAAGGGCGCGAAGCTGACGAGCGTTTGCTTTTCTACCGACGGTATACTTACTCGCTCGCACTCAAAGCTAGAGGGTCTCGCTTTTAGCTGTCGGCAACGTCTGAAATTGATTTTTCTGCGTACGCGTGCGCAGTATCGCCACGTCGAAGTTAGTATCAGCAGGGATGATAAATGCTTGATAAGTGGTATCGCGACAACTAGAACAGTTGGTCCTGAGAGGCAGTGGTTTAAGAAGATATATTAGGAGACGGGAGAGTCAGCAAGGCTAGACGATAGTGGAGGTTTGATTCCGTGTTTGATTAATGAAGGCTTTCATTCGAGCGTCAGTTGCAAGCTGGTTGTGGGCTTAGTAGAAGTTTGTAGTTGAGTAAGTTCAATAATTTGCTGGACCAACGTGGATTTATCAATATTAAAAGACAATATCTGAATTTTAGAAGTTCCTTAAAGGAATATATATCTTGATAGGCATTCAAATAATAATAAAATTTGGAATTTAAATAGTGTAACAAAATTTCTTTAACGTTTATAACTTATGTTATGATAATTAATATAATGCGTTTCAGAATATTAGTCTCAAGGTCTACAATATTTTTACTTGACGCAATAGGAATAACCGTATCAGTGTTATGTATAGACAGAATTTAATCACTACGAGTTTTTAAAAATAAAGTTAGTTTTTAACTATTCTTTTCAAAACGAATTTATAATTAAGATTGCTTTTGTAAAACACGATGATTGCGTAACAAATATAGAAAAGAAAGTATAACAGAACAAAAGGAAGTAGTAAAAACGTCGACAGAAAAAAATCGAAGACCCATAAAAAACTCGTAGATATACTTACGACACGTGCTGCAGAATACGTTGAAAATCGGAAAAGCAAACATTTCATCTGCTCTTCAGTGATTTTCTTTTTCGATTGTCCCATAAACGATACTTCATGAACTATGGATTTATGCATTTTTGATTTGATGGAAACTCATTTATTAAAAATGTATGCATGTCGTTTATTTCATATTTTGAATAATTGTTGCATTTTAATTATTGCAAAATTACAAAAGGTTATTCCGAGAATATCAAATAAAAATTACCTCAATTACTGACAAATGTTCCATTTTTAGATTACAAACATCAAAAACAATTCGTGAAATAATAAGCATGAAAATAAAATTTTCGCTTAAAAAGGTCGTATCATACGACGAAAAAAAAGAATTTAAAAGAACAAAAAAATATTTACGTGAAGCTTTTTGCATATCAAAGAGAACAACAAGGAAATATGAGGAATATTAAATGAACAGCCTTTATTAATAAATTATGCGTTATATTTGCAATCTTTATTTGCTCACAATCTTACGGTCCATTGTTCACGAGACATTAATTTGAAAACTCGTTACCTGGTGCAAGCGTATTTTCTATGTCACACTCGTACGCATTTACTCTTTCTCTCTCGCGTTCTCTCTCACTCGTTCTCATGCTCTCGCACACAAAAAAAATGGTAGGGATAAAAGCTGCCGCAGCCTCGGGTAAAAAAACCTCCTTTGGCTCACGCGTGCTGACTTTTTTGCTCCCCATTTGAAAACAAATCTTTCTTCTTCTCTGTATTCGCGCGCGTGTGCTTTACATTTTTTCCACTCTACGCAGTAGCATACGCTCAACGTCAGGGTAGGTACCAAATTTTACATATCTCTTTCTCTCTATTTCTTTTCGCGAAACATAGGTATAGAGATATCGTTTTATCTCCCGTATAGTATATAATCGTTTCATTTTTTTTCTTTTATCGTAAACGATATATTTTTCTTTTGTCGAGGAACTCAATTTTCTTTTATTTAGTAACGCAAATGTGATTATAACTGGAAATGTACAAATCTGTAACCGTTTCGAATGGTTCAACAAGTAAATATATAGAGCGTTTAAACTATAAATTTAAAATGGCCATTTCTTTATTCAACAATCTCATATAACTTTCGTCAATTCTCACGGACGATTCATACTCGTATTTTCATTCGCTATTGAAGCATAGTTTTAAATTCCTCTAAGAGTTCCCTAAAATTCTTTTTTTTTTATCATATATAACTATATGTAAGATTTTCCTCGCGTATCACTAATTATTACATACGATAAATTACGCTAAGTAGGCCATTTTTGTTCGTCGCTTAAGACTTAAGAGACTACGGTTTTCTTGGTTTCTTGTTCACTTAAAATTATGAAGAAAATCTGCGCTCAAATGCGAACGTGATCCAAAAAAATTTGTATCCTCCATCCACGTCGTAATAGTAATATAATTGCCATTCTCGTAGTATTGGGTTGCATTTGCTTATTACTCTTTTATGTTCCCATGTCGTCGTGTAGAATTAGAAAAATCGTTTATTTAGCGCATCGTAAATATTGTAATTGTTATTAGACTTTTAAGTAACAGTATTGGCTGTCTTAAAAAGTTTCACGTTGTCTTCGAATGGCCCCAATCTGAAAAGTATCATATAATGACATTTATGAACAATCAATAATATAGTGCTATACACGCGTTTTGTCAATTTTCATTTGAATGGAAATTTATTCTTATAATACACCTACGGAATTTTTAAGTAGATACAAGTTGAATACAATCAGACCAGCGACTTATGTTTTTATTTTTATGCACGTTTTCTCTAGCAAAAATATACTCTACCAACTAATTGTTACCACAAAAATCAATAAAAATAATCCTCAAGTTATGGCAAATTTCAGAGTTTCCATTTAAACACCCAATTTATTCCCTTACACAAAAATAACCACTAAACTTATCTAGCAAACTCACCGGTTGTGGAATTCCTCTGGCGCGTAAAATCGTAGGCGTCCAAAAGAGACAGAACAATTGTTGCGACGTAAATACGAAAAAAACTTGCGTGCCGCGACGAAGGAGTAAAAATCGTTTTCCCCATATATGCGTGTATACACCGATGCGCACCAATTATTCCTCTTCCATTCTTTTTTTTCTTCCTCCTCTCTCTTTTCTTGTTCCTCCGATATTGGTCGGTCGGCCGCGCGCCGCGGGCTCGGCGAGGGCACGTGGGTGTGTGCAGCGCCCGGGTACCCCGCGCGACGAGCGGCGGCGCGTCGTCTCTCGGCCGCACGATGCCAACGTGGCGTTGGGACAACAAGACAAACAACAAAAGGCCCCGGTGTCTGTACAAACTGCGCGGGACGCGGTACGCATCCTCCTCGGCTTTTATAATGGTACGGCTTATTGCGTGACGTCTCCGAGTTTCGTCGTCGTCGTAGTCGTCGCGAGGTCGGCGCAATGCGACGCAAAGGCGGGTGGTGCCGAAGTTGTTGAGGTGACCGGCGACCCTGTGTAGGCGCGGCGCCTCTCAAAAACAAGGTTTGCGAGCTAGGCTTCTTCTTTGGTTCGCTTCATTTCTGAAATACAGGAGAATATGATACTGGTTATGGTAGAGAGAAAAACATATTAAAGTTCATTTTTTAATAAGTGTAGGAAGGATACTTCAAGTATATTTGATTTCTTATAATTACTTTATACGTCGATAAATATTGTATTTTGATAAAAATAATATTAATGGATTATTTTAAAAGAGATGAAAAGTTGACTAAAAAAATGGTAATAAAAGGACTTCGAGCTCAAGAGTTTTGAAATTTAATTTTCCG
Source organism: Torymus aiolomorphi (assembly GCA_036365515.1). NCBI lineage: Eukaryota > Metazoa > Arthropoda > Insecta > Hymenoptera > Torymidae > Torymus > Torymus aiolomorphi. The sequence goes on along the minus strand of CM070874.1, from coordinate 122,121,131 downwards.
TAGAAATGCCAAGGAAAAATGACAGTTGAACTATTTTTTAAATGCAACCTACAAAATGTATACAATTCTTGAAAGAATAAAAAGATATTATGTTTTTAAAAATTTTATTCCCATCTCCACTAGAATGACCACTTTATATCCTGAAAAGTGGGGCAAAAGTCGCGTCTGATTCCCTTTTTTACGTTTATGGTGACTTTGGTTAACACTAACAAAATTATAACACATAGATACAAAATAACTTTTCAAATCTATAAAAAGTGTCCACAATGGAGATGGGAGTAAAGTACTATATGTACAGGACCACTTGATGGGTCCGTTATTAAAAAGCAGCTTCTGATATTATATATTTAATATTTTTCTGTAACACTTCTGATTTTTTAAAAATTTTACGTTGTTTTGCACTTTAAACTCTAGCCACGATTTTGCAATCAAAATTATAAAGAGCTTAATTTTTTTTTCTCAACTCACTTGTGAAAGTAGGAGAGAAAATTTTGCATTTCGAGCGTATTTTATGAAAGTGGTAAGAAATATCCCTTTCTACCCTAAAACAGGTGAGAAATGCAAAACTGATGAGAAATATTCATTTCTATACTCTAAAAGAGGTGTTAATTTGGCCATTTATACCCTAAAACGGGTAAGAAATGAATATTTCTACTTTCCTTTAGATACCTTACTATACCTGCATATAGTTAATCATGTATACATTTCAAATTATTTTGATTTCCAACTGCGTTGTGTACGATTCAAAATGCCCAATCCTCTCTTCTGCTCACACACGTAAAAAACGACCTGTCATGCCTTCGTTAAAAAAATACGGTGTGTAACACGGGAAGAAAAGCTATTTGAGACTCAGTTGAGGTATTTCAGACACCTCACCCTCGCTAGAAATAGCTTATTTTCTCCCCTTGTTGCCCAATGTACTATTTTTAAACAACAATCACTCACTTTTTCCTCGGCGATGCTGCTGGTCGACGCCATTCTGTGCGACGGCTCGAGCCTCCTGCGTCTCTCCTCGATCGCCTCGCTGTCAAGGCTGATGGTCGTCTGAAGGGTCTGCGTCACCGAGGCCGCGTTCACGTGGCGCGTCTTGATCAGCGGCGGGTTGCGCGACTGAGGTATCGCGAACGCGCGTCTCAGCGCGCCGCGTGGCGGCGACGGCGGCGGATACGATATACCTGCTCGAGCGAAATCGGTTGCCATTTGCATTAGTAAGGGGTGGCGGAGGCGTAGTTGTTGTGCGGGACGTGGGGTAACGAATTTATTTTTCGTATACTGTGCACACTCTGGTAGAAAAGTGCGGTGTGAAGAAACGTGAGATGTGAATTTAGATTTGAAAAAAGTGGTCTTGTAAGCTTGAAGATTTTGGTGTGATTATTTGCAAAAGAGAAATTTTAGTTGTTTGATGTGGTGTACTCTGTACACTGAAAGAAGGATTTGTTTACTGTTAACATGGCATTGTAACTGTTAACATGCGTATGTTTAAATATGATCAAATATAGGCACTGTAACAGTTAATATACCATATGTTACTGGTAAACATTGAAATTGTAACAGTTACTATATTGGGTTTGACCGTCAAAATCTTCCCTATTCAAATATACGATATTGTAACAGTTACAATATTGATTGTAACAGTGACAATATTGCAATTCTAATCAAATAGATAAATATGTTAACTATAACAATATTCTTCTCTCAGTGTAATTTCATTGTATAAGCTAATTGATTGGATAAGCGTAACTACGTTTTTTTTTCTACCAGAGCTATATCATCACACATAAATTATAAAGTGCATTTTACTTTACAATGTGACTAGTCCAATGAGAAATAATTTTTTATTATATTTTATTTTAGATTGTTTTATGTAATTTAGTTTAATATCCAAAGAACAAAAAAATATTATTGAACTTTTTTAACCCCCATATTTAAATAAATGTAACGTATTGAAAGAACAAATTCGTTAGTATTCTAGTAAAAGCCGACTTTTTTGTTTTATTTTAAATATTCTTTCACACACATTGCTTGTAAACGAGATTATTGCAACAATTTCAATATAAATTTTTATCACAATAATTATCGACAAACTCATATATATTTATTATAAATTTCAGTGACGGTTGAATTTGCCATAATATAACGGCCTATATTTTTTATTATAATTTACAGTACATATTTACAGCACACTATTGAATAATTAAAATTAATTTACGTTTTCAATGTGAATATAATATATTTCCTTTCCAACAAAATAAATACAAGCTGCAACCATTAAAGCACTGAATTGAAAATAAAATCAAATTACTCACCAGTCTCAACTTGCCAATTACTCAAAAAAGCAAAGCATTAAGCAATTTAAAGCTCAAAGAACAAAAAAAAAGGAAAATAATTAAGCGCAAAGCTCTCTTTTTACAGTCGGTCAAAAATCGACTTTTACAAGCCCCACATATTGGCCTATCACCAATCGGCACGGGGCGGGCATAAAGTAATGAGAAAGTCGTTTGCCTTTTTTCTTAAATGAAAATTCACCTCGATGACCCGGCGACAGGAGGGTGTCCTTGCTCTTGGTGATTTGCGGCACGATGAGGAGCGAGTTCGGCGGCGTTGGCGACACCGTTGACGTCTGCGGTGACGTGGCGAGGGTGAGATTCGGCAGCGACTGGCCCAGGGACGAGTAGGCGGGTACCTGGACGCTCAGTGTGTTCGGCGTTGGTGATTTGTTCAATAGTGAGCGCCTGCTGAAGCACGGAGGAATAAAGATCGTTAGATTGCGATGTGGTGTGTCACGTTGGGATGATTGCCAAAAATTACATTCTTGATGGAAAGATATTTATAGTCCGATGAAAAAGTTTTTTGCTTTAGTAGATGTTTGGAAGAAATTTTAAAATAAGAGTAAATGTAAATCATCATGGAATAAAACTAATTATTTTTCAGTGGTAACTTAATTTTAAAGTTTATTGATAGATTCTTTTTTAAATAATGAAATGATTTATGAAGAATGTATTTTTGATAACGAGCACATAATTCTTAATTAGCGTATTTTTTTGAGAAAAGATTAATTTTATAACTAAATTGTCGAAAATATATTCAAATTTATAACTTTTTTTATAACTACTTAAAATATAATGAAATTTAATAATAAAATATTTTTTTTTTGTAAAAAATACTAAAAATTTAACAATTGTTACTTTTTCAAATAATAAATTTTATAGCGTGGCTAGTCTGTATCTCGTTTGCAAAGAAAACAATTATTTTTCTTGAGCAACATTTCTTTATGCACATTCCATAAAAATGTTAAAAAATTTGTAAAGAAGTATTGAACATCAAAGTGATGTGTATAGAAAACGGGTTGATAATCTTTTCTCACCGATTGAATTCAGCAAAATAAAAAAAAGCCTTTAGCATAATAGTTGAACTGAATTTTCCGATATAGAAATACGATATCAATTCATGCTTAAGGTAAATAAAGATTTGCGAGTTACTTACATGCAAAAGTCGAGTGCACTTAGGATACTAAAATAAAACATTATTAATTAGAAGGAAAAAGTAAGGATACAAAAGCAATAATGGCATATTTAGTAATTTATTTAAAATTAAATTACTACAGAATTTATAACATTGGATATTTACAATAACTTTACAATTTTCATTTAAATAAAGGTAACAATTATCGAAAATTGAAATTATCAACTGCTGTATATTAATTGTTGATAATAATAATATTATTCATTTGTGCTAATATTATTCTTCATGCACTACACTATAATGTAGCAAACAAATTGTTTTTACTAATAATAGATAAAGCATGTATAGTTGAATTATATTATTAATTTTGCACTGACTATTGGAAGTGATTTACTAACTAACACAATGAAAAACTCAAAATATTCGTTTACGTATTTACGCAGCATTAATTCCAAATCTATAGAAAAAAATATTGTATTCATTATACTACCATTACCTAAAATTTCTAACTAGATGTAATTTTATGTACAATTCAATTTTACAATTATTATAATTTTACTTTTTGACTTCACAACGAAAAATGCATTTTTAAGTCAATTGTATATGAAGATTAAAATCAATTTCTCCTATTATAAAGAAGCATAACGGGAATGTAAAGAAAGGAACATCACATATAACCTAACACATTTAAAAAGTTTAGTAAGAGAAACCTAATAAGAAAATACTTTGTTCGTTGGCTTGTCTACGCTATCACAAACGTGCAAATAATATCTAATAGTATAAATAATAAAAGATGATCGAATCACTAAGCTTATGCATCTATTATTAAGGATCTTTTTAACCACACACAAAAGATTTGGTACATCTTTTTAAAATTCTACGTAAAATTAATTATAAAAAAAATTATTATTAGTTATGTTTTTAAGATAAAGTCCTTTAAAGTTTTATATGTGTCAACAAATATATGCATATTTACAATTATACTTCGTCTTTTAACGTAATTTCGTATAGCTACTTGTTTTACAATTTATATACAATATATATTCAAATTGTAATATAGTTACTTTATATTAGGTTTCATAAATATTATTTTATGCCCTAATAAAATGTTTAACAAACTGTAATAATATAAGATTTATATCAATGGTTATTAGTATGCTTTGAACAATATAAAGCGAATTTTTTCATGTGACAGATATTCTGTCATAAAAACAAGAATACTTTTGTAATAAAAAATTTATGGTCATAGCATAAATATTATCTATTTATAAAATGTCTTCACAACCTAGTCTTAGAGAAATAAGTTGCTCCATTAAATACTTTAATTAAAATTAGATATTATGAAATATCAAAAATAATGTTTGCTACAATTTTTGAAAAATACTTGACTGCTCTTAAATTATCTGGCAGTTATCTGAAATAGACTTTGTTCTGCGTCCTAAATTCAACTTGGGATAGCATTTCAAAAATGTGACATGTTTTAGTACAGGAAGCTGTTATATGATTTAAATGACTTGTATACAAATAATAAATCTGTAGCCTATAAAAGGTACTATTTCTGTATACGTCACAAAAGCTACAAAAGTCATATATACTTTTACTAAAAGAATTAGCCAACTCTTTGAAAATGCTCTAATTTTGAGAAACTCATTATTATTGTTCTGAAAAGTGTGAATTTTCAGCATAAAGTAAATAAATATAACGTATGCTCCAATTTCGGGAAACCTTAATTATCATTACTCTAAAAAGCGTGATTTCAGTATGAATGTAACACCTTTTCAAAGTACTAACTCAAGTAAAATTTTGATACTCCAAATAGTAGAAATGAACGTGTAAGAAGCCCTATGGAGCACATGAAATAACGAGTCTTGGGAGATCTTCCCGCTGAGAAGGGGAGATATTTTATCTCAAAGGGATTCCTCTCAAAGCTAGTGTCTGGAGGATTCCCATTTGTCGAAAAGACATATTCCTTCAATTATGCGAGAAAGATTCGACATTATTTTCACGCAAGAATGATTCTACTTTGACAGTAATAATTCATCAGAAAACCACAACTATAACCAGTAATTTTGTAAAGTATTATAGCTCTTCTTATTGAAAATTGATGAAAACTTGAAAAAAAAAACGTTCCTTTTATACTTTAAGGTCTCGTTACTTCGTGCGCTCCAGAAAAAGTCGCATCCAACTAAAAAAAAAACTTGGAGAAAAACAGAACAGCTCAGACCACTATACACACAGGCCCACACGCACACGTCACGTGTACGCATAGAAAGAATAGATAATATATGTATAGAGAAGGACGTATGTAGATATATATATATATAGATATGGTACTCTACTACAAGGTATACAAGGCTCAGGCGGAGTGCGCGAAATGCGTAGGCCGGTGTCACCTGATCTGGAGCTGCCTATGGTTATGTCCTGCCGCCGCCGCCGCAGCCGCTGCAGCCGCCGACTCGGTGCCCTCCTCCGAGGACACGCTCGACGCCCTGGGCGGCTCGGTCGTCTCGACGCTGACGTTGCGGCTGGCGTTGTAGCTGGGCAGGAAATTGCTACTACCTGGCGAGGCGCCCTCCATCTCCATGCTGCCGCTGCAAAGGTAAGCGCTGCTTTTTAACGCGACGGCGGTCCGTTGGTAGGCCCGAAGCGGGATGGGCTACTATGGGAGGGTTGGGTTACTACAGACTAAGGGTCGTCTCGAGAGAGCCAGAAATCATAGGGGGATTTGCATAATAACGAGCTGTGAGAGTGTCTGTGCGTGTGTGTACGTGTGTGAGGTGAGATCACTTAGTGCGGTCGTTCCTTTGTTTGCTGATTGAGGTTTTCGTTTTTGGAGTGAAATTTCATTTTTAAATTAAGGGGGTGGAAAAGTAAGTACGTGTGCCCTGCGTGAAGATCGATCAGTTTTTTTTTATTGATGAAACGGTTTTTTCGTGTGTTTAAGCTGATAATGTGAATAATAGGTATATTGTAGAAAAAAATCGTTTCATTAATAGGAGAGCGATTTCCAAGAGGGCATATTTTGAAAATTTTAAATGGTGCCAAAAGAAAAACAAATGTAAGCCTTGTTAATGCATAAAATTGGCCAAATGATATATTTAATATAAAAAAACAACGTGAGACTATTGGAAATGAAAATTTCTTCATGATCAACAATTAATTGATATGCCAAAGTAAAGAAATTATAAATACATCACCAAACTTCTATACAATTGATGAATAAAGAAGTCTACTGCTGCGACATGAAACTTAACTCCAAAAGTTGTAAAAAGTGCAACTATTGTGATAATAATTTTGTACCGGCTCTTTTCTACTGACTACAATTACATCTGTAACTAATTCATATTTACATTAAATTATATTGATATTTTTGTTCAACATTACCTTTCGATTACAAAATTTTGATTAGAGAGTGCGTATGATATTGCTGTGCAATGGAGAATACCGGTATCAATATTCAACCCAAATAAAGATTTTGAATAGAACAATATTTTTCGATGGAATTATATAAACATAAATCGGCGATTCTCAGCAAAAGTGCACATTGAGTAATAATGGACATCTCGCAATTTTTAATTTTACTGATATTCTAAAATAATTTACGTTTCATTCTTATGAAAAAATGTATTTTTCGAAAAAATTGAAGATTTTACATTATGAAATATAATCCACGGAAATTACACGACAGAATGTGCACTTTTACAGACAATCACCTAAATATTGAAGGCTAGTTTATAAAAATTTTAAAATATAAAAAGAAATAACCAAACTTTTTCACAAAACTCAAAACATTCGTTATTACCAACACTATATGTAAAAAAAATCTCGATTCCTCTCGATATTCTCCGAGCAAAATCACATACAGCCTCTCCCACCCCATCCAAATCCAGCCCCAGCCCCCATGTTCGTGTGTTCGAAACACAAACTGAAAGTAGACTTGCAATATCGGCCCCCTCCCAGGGCTTACGAACCTGTGGCTGTGGGCGAGACTGCTGACGCGCGAGGCTCGACTGCTGCCGCGCGGCGTCCTGGGCAGGCCGGTGTCGCCGCAGAGCTCGTCCATGTCGAAGTCGCCGTCGCCGAGGTAGGTGCTCGCCTGCCGGCTCACCGAGCCCAGGGTCAGCGAGCTGCCCAGCGGCGGTAGCTTCAGCATCGTCAGCTGCTGCTGCGCCTTGCGTATCGAGTCCATCCATGACTGCGGGCGGAATAGGATTGTTTTCTTTGTTTTGTTGGTTGTAGGGGTGGGGATTTTTGTGAATGGTTTAGTACGTATTCGTCACTTATTGAGTAGTGGGAATTGTACGAAATCGCTTTTTAAACGACTTTCTCGTTCTTACAAGTTGTTTTTATGGAACCGTAAGCTTTACGTCAATTGCATACGTCCCCATGAATATTAATTAATAGTTTGTTCGAAAATGAGCAAAATTGTGGTTCCAGTTTTGTTGAATGCTATATTCATGCATCATTACATAAGCGGATAGAGAGAAATAATCGAACAAACAAGTAAGCTTACGTAGTACTATATAAAGTTCAGATAGATCTAGTTAAACTACATTTTAAGATTGTTTAAAGTACATCAAATTAATAATATTATTTTTATGAGTATTGTTTCAATTTTAGTAAGAATTTTAATTTAACGTTTCAATGTTTCATTAACTTTCCAATAAGCTACAATGCCCAGACAACACTTCGAATTTCATGCTTCCACGTGGTCTGCTCGGCGGTTCTAATACTAAGGGCCAACTCAAAATCAATATACCCTCTTATTGCAACTGGAGGTTTGTTTTCTACACATAGCCACGGGCATCACCACTCATCGAACTTGCCAAATTTATTGTTTCTAACTTTGAAATAAATAAAGCTGAAGATTAAAAATTCCGATTGATTATTGATAATAATTAAAATTCACTAAAATAAATTAAAAATAAGACCACCGAAATTAGAACTTATCGGATTATTGTATCGGTACTCTACTGTTTTTTTTTACAGCCAATAACTCAGATCTAACGTGGATTAAATAAAATTTTCACTCAACATTCAGGTTTTCGTCACGCGAGGAACTTGAAATAAAAAGTATACAATATTACAATTTCGATTAAAACCAAGCCCATCGCACAAAGTACCTATACGAAAGCCCACCTCTCACCGCAACACTCGCACCCTGAAACTACTAACCCGATAATCCTCTTCTCCTCCTCAATACCAAATCGCAACAATACCCTTCCGCCCCATTACCTCCTCGCAATTCAACTCCAAACAAACAATCTCTCCCTCCCCAGCCATTGAACCAGCTCTAAAGCAGCACGCATTGTCTCCCACATACATACACACGTGTGCATGCGTTGCAACTCTATAATATATCTCACCTTGGCAAGCTTGGGCTCGCCGGCGCTGAGTACGAGGGCCGCTGACGCGGCGCCGTACTCGTTCAGGTAGACGAGCCCGAGGCTCGACGGCTCCTTCAGCTCGTGGACGCGCACGCGATCGACGACGTACGGCTGACGGATGATCTTGAGGCCGCCGCTGCCGGAGCCCGAGCCGCTGCTCGAGGACTGCTTCTTGGTCGACTGCTTGCAAATCAGCAGCATGTCCGTGAGGAGGAGCACGTGCACCTCCGCCTGTCGAGTACGAAATCGCAGTGATGTGGTTTGGTTTTTTGAAGGCACGGGAATTTGTGATTATATGGTTTTGGAAGATTGAAAGTGAGTTTTATGTGGCGGAAATGCATAAATAATAAAGTGTAGTTGATATATGTTGGTAATGATAACATTAGAATAAGCAGGTAATAAGGATTAAATGAAGGATCTCGTATAAATTCCAATAGAACTTCAATTTAATTTAGCTTTATAAATGTTTTGTAGAATGCAAGATATATATATATATATATAAAAAACCAATCGCAGCAGCGTTAATTAAATTAACGTGTACTTAATTAAATTTTATTAATCAGATCCGATTTATAATCAGTATAATTTATCAGAGTCAATATTATTATAACTGATCAATAATATGGAAATATTAATGTTCAGTTCTATAATTACAATTTCCAGTTTTGTACGAAGTGAAATATCGTCAAACAACGGAAATAGCTTGAAAATCTCGCGGCCCGCAGTATTATTAAATTTTTAAAACTTTCTGCTACAAACAAACGATCCGCTTGTTATTTTAACAGGATCGGACGATAATTCGATAACAGTTCGCTGCTAAAATAAAAAATTTCGATGCTTCATTCGCGTTTTATTACGGTCAATCATGATTTACGTATTTAAGGTCTCAAAATAATTTGCACGATAGTTAACGAGTTTACTCTCATTCTGCAACTATCTATTAATGAATCCGAAATCGACTTTTATTACTCTCAACTAGATTCTATAATTAATAAAATGAATTTGTGCGGAAACGAAACTATACAATTATTCATCAAATACTGAAACCGTATTTCCCTATCATGTAAAATCGTCACATAAATCTAAAGTAAATTTCCGTTCACACGTGCTCTCTCTATGCAAATCGAATATACGATTCGTTTACACACCGCAACCCAATAACAAGACACACCTCCACGTATGTACCCTGCTAAAAACTGTCTCTTCTCACCTTGCTGGTCGCAGCGTCGCGCAGCTTGAGATCGCCCTCGCGCAGCAGCGTCCTCAGCGCGTCCTTGGGACAGCCGGGCATCGGCGCCGACATGATGTCCAGGCTGCTGTGCAGCTTGATGAACTTCTCCAGCTCCTCGTCGCGCGACTCTACGACGTCGTAGCTCTCGAGCCGAGCGGCGGCGCCCGCTAGCCTCGCCGTCTCCTCGCTGCGGCGCATCGCCGCGTTCACGGACGCCACGAAATTGTCCACCGATTTGATCTACAGATATGGGAGTAGGGCAGGGGTTATAAATTAAAAATTTTATTTAAATTGATAAATGCAGGGTGAGTTAATACTCGTGTAAGAGAACAGATTTAAGGGTTGATGTTTAATTTGTTAATTTGTAAGTGCGTTATTTTAATTTGTTAAGGTATTCTGTGGTAATGTATAAACTCTAAATCTTTAATTTATGATTCCATCTCATTAGTATTTCTTTAATAGAATTTTTTATTGAATTAATATATATGAAATAGTTGAAAACTAAATAATCCCCATTATAAGTCATTAAAAGTTAGTTACCATAATGGTCAATTCGGTCCGCTGGTCTTCGTGCTCCGTATTTTTGTGAACGGCTTTCAACAAAAGCGAGTACTTGGTTATTCTTTGCATTGGCTTTACTAAAATGTCGAGTAGCCTCAAACGATTGCAGTCTTTTTGTGTTTCGCACCACTGTAATTTAAAATAAAATCTTCATGCAATACACTTTCTCCAACGACTTTCATTCAATAAATAAGTTGAATTTAAATACTTTCTATATTATTATGTTCATTTGACAATCTTATTTCAAAGCCATAATTATATGCAATCGTGTGATTGCACGAGCCCACAATCACTTTCTAAATAAGAAAGAAACTCACCACGAGATAGGCCGTGAACAAGTCGTTGTCGTTAAGTCGGTCGCGGCAGTATTGCTGGCACTTGCTCTGCTCGGAGCAGTACCTCGTGTACGGGGCGAAGATCTTCTCGAAGTTTTCGAATCCGGGCAGCAGGTGGCCCGGATCGAGCGGGTGCCCAGTTGCCCGGGAGGCCTGCAGCATCGCGACGATGTGCTCCGTCCAGAAGTAACGATTGGCTGCGTAGATCTCGGGTATGTTGCTGAACAGCTTTGTCCTGTCGACCTCGCTCAGGATATTCGAGGCCTGCAGGCCGAACAGACAGGCCATGAAGAGCTGCGAATTTGAAAATGCCTTAGTCGTACGTGTATATTTGGAAAAATAATTTTTATTTTATAGTATGAGCTTTGCTCGAGAAGTGAAAAAGGAATTTTGCTTCCTCCTAGAGGAAGCTTTGTGATATTTTTATTTTTATTTACATGGAAAATGGAAACAATTGGATTAAGCCATTTGTGACAATACGCGAGAAATAAGAGTAGAAAATTGTTAAAGGAAAGACTTCGGGAGGCTTCCCTTTTATTATAGCCGCGGTTACACCCATTAAATCAATAATTTTCAACATTAATTAGTTTGTCGATCCAATCGATACCATCGATACCTCCCAAACCGCCAAAACTTAAATCACACCCACAACTTATTTCCCCAAACCACCTTCGCAACTATTTCGCGACTCTCCCACCAACAAAATTAAAGTTCCCCGTAGCAAACTGCCACACTGATATAATTAAACAAGCGCGAAGTTCACGAAGTTATGGGAATTTCTGCTGGTGACAGGGGGATACGCGTGTATACACTTACGTCGGTCACGACTTTGAGCGTTTTAATGTAAGCCGCCTCCGTCTGCGCCAACTCCCAGAGGGCCGTCTGCTGCTGCTGCTGCTTCTCGCTCAACAGCTCCGAGTTCTCCACTATGTCACGCCAATCGTTCTCCAGGCTGAAGAGCGCTGTGGAAGGAAGAAGAGAAAAGTTTTGTATTGTTAGTTTGAATGCAACGATAGAATTGTTTTATTAGGTTTCCATTTTTTCTTATTTTTTCTTTCTATATTTTATGATTTTTGTAACGGTAGATAGTAATAAGTTTTCTAATATTCAAATTCGAAATGACAAAGAATCTATTCTTTGTAAATGGGCTATTTTTGAAAAAGGATTTATTAAGGAAATAAAATGGTATCTTAACAAAAGGAAGACAATTATTCGCTTGAAAAGGCGAGTCATAATTTCAAAGAGGTACAGTTTTTATTTTTATTCAAGTATGTATGTATTTTGCAATTTTATTCTTTATTTGCTTTTACATTCTACTTCCTGTAGCTTACTAAAATAAAAAAATACACGTTTTATAGCGGGCTAATTGAAATAAAAATAGTTTAGCATACATTAACTTTGTCATAAGTTTTTATTGGTCTTCAAGTACTTGTTAAACTTTTTATTAAATTTTTTCTTTTTATTATAAAATAAAAGGGGGTTTGTCGCGTTGCATTAAATTTAACAATATTAACTATAAAAATAAACAACTTTTTTGAAAATATTAATACTAAATAATCAAGTTATTAAAACGTTTTATTTTTTTTTTTCAATACAATACAAAAACTCTACATACATTACACACCAACCCTTTCACAGAATCTATTCATCTTCAGTCTCGACGTCGACGACCTCAAAAACGCTTTAAAACTCATTGAAAATTTCCCCACCTGCACTCACTCTACACTTTTTCCGTACCCTCTCGAATCGATCGCTCAGCAACTATACGCCGGTCGATTTTTCTCTCTCCCTTTCTCCGGTGGAAATAGAGGCGAGCACGACCTTGTTCATAACTATACGCCGGATCAATTCTCCTCTCGCGAGTACAGGATGCAGCCGCGCGGTTTATGATCGATCGCCCGGTTTCGTGTACGCTGGAGATAGCGACTTCCGGTGCAACTCAATTGTTGGAGCAGGGGGGGGGGGGGGGGACGCGTTGAGTACGAAATTCAGAAAAAGGGATTGTTGAAGGCGGGAGTGGACCGCATTTCTCAAATTGTTGTAGCGAGAAAGAAAAGAGAGCAGTGAATTTTCGCCGGGATGGACGCGGATGGGTGGAAGGAATGTCGAGAGCGGAGGGTCAGAGTAATTTTCGTGTGGAGCGAGAGAGGCTAGATTTATTGTGTATAGAGCTTGTTGTTATTTCTTGTTATGTTTTAATAAACTCAAAGAAGCTAGAGGGCATAAGAATTTCTTAGTTATAAAAAGAGAATTTTTCTTCATAGAATAGAAGTGAAATCATAAATATTGAAACAGCGGTCCTCGATGAACACGGCAGGGTCATTGCGAAAGAGATACAAAAATGTATACAATTTAATGTATTGTTTTGACCCACTGTATTATAAAGCCTTCGTTTACGTGGCGTGAAGCGACGAAGCTCGCCGCGCGCTGGCGGGAGACTACCTCCCGCATGGTTGCGGTGCAGCACTCAGTCGATGCAGCATCAGCGGTCGAAAAGCGGCACCTGAGCCAAGTAAGACTGCGGCGACGAAAAGAGAGCTCTGGTTGTAAGAGGAAATTTCACGCTTTCAGCGGACAATGTTAATGTAGAGGAGAAGCAAAGTTTAGAACCAACGTTATTTCTGAACATCGCGGAGAACAGCAGAATGCCCATGAATGTTTTACATATTTAATGTAAACATTGGACAATGATTGCAGCCGTCACCATCCTCAGTATTTGGTAATTTTTCGTAATTTAAGTTTGGGGTAAGTCGATCGGACATTGTTTTATTGTTATTGTCAAGAAATGAATACCCACAGAGCCATTAAAGGTAAGTTAATGATCTTTCAATTTTAATCGGACAACCTTCCCATTTTAACCGATTAGCCAACACTTTAAATCTCCATTGGAACTATTGGTGAAGCATTTATCCTCGACCATGCAGGGGATAGTCTTACATGAATTGCAAACTGAAGTGATGATTTACAAATACAGTCTTGAAATGATTCAGCAATTTTAAGTTACCTTGTCTACTCGTGATTATCAAATGCTTTGATAATAATCAACAGAAAATCGATTACCGGTTGTCGGTGGACGAGCGTCACACCTTCAATTTCGTATTTTCATCGACGAGAAAGTTTTATTTTAAGACATAATAATATCGCTCGTAGTAATAATAGTTTATAAAAATGAATTTATCCATCAACTAACGAGCAAGAGCACTTATGAGTTAGTTGTAATACCTTTTTCTTTGTCGAAAAAGTGTGCTGTAACAAGCTCTGCACTTTTGACAGAAATTCATGGCAAGTGGTGACACACATATATATAAGAATAACAAAAAAATGTAGAAATACTGGTTTACGAATTAAAACTGAGGTTTTAAAGGCATTTCGTCCTTTTAAGTAGAATTTTAATTAAAATTCTACTGGCGTTAAATCATGAATATGCCCTAATTTAATTTGTTATTTTACATTTTCCACACCAAGTGGATGTCACTTCTTAACTTCCACAAGCAAAGTTTCTTTCCGTACTACTATTTAAATTCAAATAGAATAATCTCACATCTTGGTGTCGAAGATATGTCTATCTGGATCTTCTTGATGAGTCCGCCAGGTATAACTAAGGACGAAACACCTTCAAAATCTCAGTTTTAATTCGATTTTCTAGAGGTAGATTTTGGATAGTTCTCGGTCGAGTTCGTTGGGCAAAATGATTGGTCCATAAATTTCAGAAATATTTGAGGTTAAAATTTTTTTAACCTTTTTTTCAAATCGTAATTTCTCGAGAACGGCTGTATGTATCTCAGTCGGATGGAAAGCATTCGAAAGAGAATTAAAATACCTATATTAAAAAAAAAAGAAATAATTTTTCTAGCTATCACGGTTCTTTTGTTATTAACAAAACCGTAAACATTGAAAACTGAAAAAAATGAGTTTTGTATGTCCAACGATTACTGGAATAAAATTGATTTAATTGCTTCCTAGTAAAATTCCTTGTAGAGGTAGATTTTGGATAGTTTTCGGCTGAGTTCTTTGGGCAAAATGATTGGTCCATAAATTTCAAAGATATTTGAGGTTAAGATTTTTTAAAATTTTTTTCCAAATCGTAATTTCTCGAGAACGACTTGATGAATCAGCTGCAGATTTATAGACAATTTTGTGTGTGATATAGACATTATGTATGTGAATTTTTATCAAGATCGTACGATTACTTTTTGAGATATTTGATATTCAAAATTTTTGTATTTTACAAAGTTATTTTCGTTGTTGCATGATAACTAGAGAAAATTGGTTATAATTTCTTTGAAATTTGGTGGAGATGCAGATGTATGTTATTTATTATGTGTTTTCTTAAGGTAAAAAATTCGTTTATGAATTTCAGATATTTGAGGTTAAAACTGTTTTAGCCCTCTTTTCAAATCGTACACGGAGAGAAATTTTAGAGTAAAAATTACCAAGGTGCCTTGGTAGCGCATGGATAGATTGTCAAAAGCCGTGATATTCCCAGGTTTCTAATACAATTTATAAGTTTCCCAGGAAAAACTACCATAACCACTTAAAAAAAATACCAAATTATCGGAATAAAAATTACCAGACACACTGGTAAAAATTGAGATCTAGTCATTTTTACAAGGTAACCTAAGAATTTTTACTAAGAAAACTGATAAATTTTACCAAATAACCTGGTATTTGTGTATTCGCGCATGCGCACTGCGCATTATTGTGTTTCAGAAGATTGATACTAGAGGCGTGCGCGACGTTAAAATGAAAACAATACACATATTTTCAGTAAGTAATAACGGCGATTCAAATGACTGTTGGTATAACAGCTTTCGTGGCGCAGTCGGTAGAACGTCGGACTCTCAACCCAAAGATCGTCGGATCGAATCCCGCTTCCGTAAAAATTTTTTTTCAGTTTAATGTTTTTTCATCGTTGTTTCTGTTTCTATTTCTATATTAAAATACTATATATCCATCAATATGGATAAAAAAAGTTAATTTTTTTAATTTAAATTAACTAAAAAAAATTTTACCAAGGTACTTTGGTAAAAAGTTTGAAATTGTCAGTCTGTCCATCCATTACCATAGAAACTGGTAATTTTGTCTCGAATATTTGTAATTTTCACTACAAAATTTCTCTCCGTGTAATTTTTCGGAAACGGCTTTATGTATACTAGAAAATGGAACTGACATGCATGAAATTAGATAGATACGCTGACGAATTAGAGGCCGAGAAATATGTTTACCAATACTTTTGATTGCACTTCGATATTAATCGCGTTCTCTTTTTTATAAATGGAAACATGAAATTTATAGACAATTTTGTGTGTGGTATAGGCAATATATTTGTCAAATTTCATCAAGAAACATTATCTATTATGCAGAATATTGAAGCACAATAATTTGGAGATAATAGAAATGTAGAAAAGGGGTTGTTGTAGATGGTGCAGTGCATGTGTGTTAGTTGCGCTCCAGGTAGGTAGGTTATTTTGTATTATTAATATCTTAACATAGTACTTTTGTGTCGACATATTATCAGTGGCAGCTTATACAGGATTTCAAGAATAAGAAATAATGTGTAATTTTTGTAAATACTAATGAAGTTGTAAATTATTGAAAAAACATGTAGAATGAATATACATATTTTATATTTGAACTATATACTATACATATAGGAGTGATAAATTCATTGTGGCAATATATTGGCAGCGGTTTTGAATTGTCTTTACTCTGGCATTTGTTATTAAGTAAAATATGCTTCGGTATCGCAATCGATAGCGAATACGAAAATTATTTCAGACAATTAAGGTATGATTTTAATAAGATAAATGTATTTTTTAATATTTTTTAATGAATTTTTCATTAACATTATAATTCTATTTACTATTAGAACGATTTAATAATTAAAATTTTTAACGTGTAAATAAAACCTGCCAATAAAAAGTTTAATAGTTTAAAGGTTAAGACTAAATATGAAATAGTATTAAACCAAAATTCTACCATTAAAGAAGATTCTGAAGGAGTCAAGTTCTTAAAAGACTTAAAGTATCAAACAAAGTATGAAAAATTATCTACATTAAATAGATTGCCTCCAGAAACTTTCGTTAGTAAGTAATATTTTATATGTTAAATGGGCGCATCCATCTCAAATCAGGTGATCCGAGTATGTCTATGTCACCGATAATTTTAGAATTACAGTATTTTTGTTCTTCTCCAAAAATTATTTGACACTTTTTTTTCATTTTTTAGTTGCATCAAAATTGCATGCGTTCAACAATGGCGAAAACTTCCGAGAAAATCCTTACTTAGAAATAATTTTTTTCAATGTCATTTTCAAACTGCTACTAGGTCACCAGTTTTTTAAGCTTTTAAGCGTATAACATATAATTAGTTTCACTCAGATTTTGAGCCTTCCTTCACGTCCTTTATGTCATTTTGAAAAAAATTTTAGAAATGCACAAGTTATGCATTTTTTACTGAAAAATGCACGTTTTAGAAAACTGCATTTTTCTCGAAAACCTCATTTTTCTGGTGATAGAGGACGTAAATACCTATCTAGACATATATGTGAGTAGTTTTGCCTTGGGAAAGCGAACACTAATGAGATAAGACACAAACAGATTTTTCACGCTTAACGGTTATAGTCAGTAATATAACAGTCAATATAAAGTATTACTCACATACGTGAGTAATATACATATACACGCGCCTACTCGTATGAGTTTATGTACTTATATATTTTTCCGCTAGATGGCTATCGTTTGACTTAACATTTATCAAAAAAAGTTTTGTTTCGGCTATATATTACACCTCTAGTACTTTTTAAAACTATCAGCTTTTTAAAAATTATTACATATTTGCACCTTATTAACTCAACTACGATCTCTGAATATTTCTCAATGAAGAAAATCCAATGTGCAGATTTTTTACAAAGACACAAAAATATCTGTTACAAATCTAGTTCAGTACGTTTCAAATAACTTGATGATCTTCCTCATCCATTGCAGCACCTCTAACCTGATTTACTTTTAACACCCTCTACATGTCTATGTAAAGATTATTACAATCGTGTTTTAGAATTAGTGGGTAGCACTGACAATGCATTTAGAGCTTTTAAAAATTATTATCCCGAATTGTGAATTCGTAAATCGAAGTTTTATAGTTTGCGACCAAAATATGTCTTACTTAGCCCCATCAAAGAAGTATGTCTCTGTATCTGTTGCGCAAATTATGATTTATTTCTTACGAGCTTAATTCATTTCAGAGGGAGTAATCTTACAGAGTTGGATGAAATTCGATCAAAAATAATAAATACAACAATCTGTTCTGAGCTATCTGATTTAAGGATCAGTAATTCAAGGAAATCATTGGGTTAATGATCAAATTTCTATGGGATCAAATTTCTATATGATCAAATTTCTATTTTCGCAGCATTGTCTTAACAAGGAGATCCGACACAAAGTTTCGCAGTCATAAGTAATGACCGAAAACATGATTCAGCGTATTCTTTGTTAGCAGTAAAAAAAGTATAACTTACTTGAAAGAAATTTGTTGTGATTCAATAAAAAAAATCACCATTGTCTCAGACGGCGTCGCTAATCATTTTAGAAATCGCTTTTCACTTTAGAAATCGCAGAAATCGCTAGATAGGTATTTACGTCCTCTATCACCACAAAAAAATTGAGCAAAAAAAAATGGGGTTTTCGAGAAAAATGCATTTTTCAGTCAAAAGTGCATAACTCATGCATTTTTAATTTTTTCAAAATAACATAAATGACGTGAAAGAGGGCTCAAAATCTAAGTGAAATTGATTATTTGTTATACGCTTAAAAGTTTAAAAAACTGGTGAACAGGAGCAGTTTGAAAATGACATTGAAAAAATTATTTCTAAATAAGGATTTTCTCGGAATTTTTCATCATCGCTGAATACATGCAATTTTGATGCAACTAAAAAATGAAAAAATAGGTGTCAAATAATCGTTGGAGAAGAACACAAATACTTTAATTCCAAAATGATCAGTGACATAGGCATACTCGGACCACCTGATCTGAGAGGGATTCGGCCTAATATAATATTCTATTAATGACAATGTAAGTGGATAAGCTGTGCCGGTTCTGGTGTCAACCGGTTCTAGAGTCATGCCGGTTCTGGAGTCAATATAGTTTCTGCAGTCAAGCCTGACTGCAGAACTACGGTCAGTTGTTTGACCGCAGAAACTATACTGACTCTAGAGCTGCGACTTCGGAGCGGTGACTAGAACCGGCCAGCCGCGAGCAGCCAGTGGCTATGCGGCGCGCGCCCAGCGGTTCGCAGCGGGTGGCCAGCGGTTTGATAGCTGAAAGAAAAAAAAGTTAATAAAATTTTATATTCATAATTTATTCAGAAGAAAAACTTATATTTCAACAAAATATTGAAAAACATTTAAATTTGTACTCTAAATAAATTATAAGTATAAAAGCTGAAAGAAAAAATATAATTAAAATACAAAATATAAATAATTATTCATACATTTGAATATTGTTATGGCCCTGAAAAGGGCCGATTATTTTAACTAATTAAAGGAGGCGGCGTCTAACGTCGTTCAAATTTCGCTGTCCAACAATATTCGAATTTCGCCGTTTTGGCGTAAACACCGCCAGGACGACAACGTTGTCGTCTTCCTCGTCTTCTTCCACATCGTGCACCAGCTCCACCAGGAGGCAGTCCATAACCTCCACTTCTCCGAGGCGGATGTCCTGTGCCGGCACCTCGTAGTAAAACTGTTCTACGGGGTCGTAGCTCGGTGCCCGGAGAAGCGATCGGTGGAGGGTGTGGACCTCGGTAGAGTGGTGACGACTGAGGTGACGGTGGCGGAGAGAGCGGCGCTTCAACCTCCATCGAGGAATTGGCGTTCTCAAATGTCATCAGCCACTCGTTGAAGGCCAGAGGTGATAGTGGCGTTGGTGATGGTGATGGCGTCGGGAAGCTGAGCAGCGGTGAAAATGCGGAGTCAGCGCTCGCAGCGCATGAAGGAGCCGAGGTGATGATGGTGGCTGAGACATCCATGGCAATGGCGGACTCGGAAACAGCTCCGGAGTCGGAGACATCGGCCCGGGAGAATATGTCGGCGACCAATTCTGAAGGAGATTGTTCTGTGGGTCGACGTCATACCCCTCTTCCAATGCCTCCAAATGTCGAACTATCTGCTCGAGATGTTCTTCGTTTCCGAACGATGCTTGGAACTCCATGCTGCACTGTATGTTGATGAATGTACCGAACTCACGGACGCTCCGTACTTTTATACAACTCAGCGAGCACTGCTGCTCGCGCGCTGATTGGTCGAAAATTTACGGAAGGGGCACAGTTGCGGAGAGCCAGTGAAGTTATAAATATAACTCGCGCGCGTTCGCCTCAGTCATTTCGGCAGCGTGCTTCCTCGCGCTCGCCATTCGCTCCGCGAGCTCAGTAGGCGCTATAGGCTCTCGTGCGCGGAGCATCTCGCGTCATTAGGCACGACCGCTACTCGGGAGAGCCCTATAATTTCACCAGAATGGAAATTGTAAGAATTAAAATAATGAAAATTTAATGTGTAAAAATCATTTTCCACTCAGAATGAGTGCGTTTTAAGCGTTTTCTGAGATGTATGTATGTCTGTGCGTCCGTATGTAATCAAGTTTCCAGATTATTTCGATGAATTTTCAACCGATTCCATCGGGATTGCGGGAAAATACTACTCTAATTATACCTAAGTGCTGGTTCTCTAATGAGATAGATTGATGAAAAATTAAAAAAATGCGAGCACAAAGAAACATTTAAAAAAATCGATTTTTCAGCTTAATTTAGAAAAATTAATTTTAAGCTAATATCTAGAGGCCTATCTGCTAAAACTAATTAAAATACACCTTTTTTCTGTTGAACACTTTTTTGTACGAGCAACATTTGCCAAGATAACTGCGAAAAACGGCAAAAAAGGTCAAAAATTGACGATTTTCGGCTATAACTTGACAGGATTTGATTTTACTCAAAAATGTTAAATGTAAAAGTTATAGATAATATTAAAATAAAATTTTTTCCTATTAAACATTTTTTTGTATAATCAATTCCTGACGAGTTAAATAAACTAAAACGATTTTTAACGCCTAAATACACATAAAATGGACGATTTTCGGCTATAACTTGATAGGATTTGATTTTACATAAAAATGTTAAATATAAAAGTTATAGATAATATTAAAACAAAACTTTTTCCTATTAAATATTTTTTTGTACAATCAATTCCTGACGAGTTAAATCCAAAAAAAACGATTTTTAACGCCTAAACATACATAAAATGGACGATTTTCGCTTATTGTTCAAGGATTTGACTTTACACTAAAATATTAAATATAAAAGATATATAGATAACATCTAAACAAAACTTTTTCCCAATTAATATTTTCATGTACAATCAATCCTGATTATCTAAATCTATAACAATTTTTTAATGCCGCACTTTATATAGTCAATTTTCGCTTATTATTTAACATGATTCAATTTGACAGAGAATTATTAAATGCAATAGCTTTAAATAATATCGGAAAAATTAATATAACATTTGAAATATAATTATAAAAATATAATAATAAGATACAAAATTACATTTAATTACAATGTTAAATGAGATAAACACATTGAAAGCATAATTAAAAAAAACGAAATATCTATTTTTTTTTACAAAATGGCAAATATTTAGGCACGACCGCTGCTCGAGAGAGCTTTATAATTTCACCAGAGCGAAAATTGTCTGACTTCAAAAACTAATAATTTGATACAAGAAACGTCTTTTCCTGTTAAAATGAGTACGTTTTAAGCGTTTTCTGTGATGTATGTATGTCTGTACGTCCGTATGTAATCAAGTTACCAGATTATCTCAATAAATTTTCGATCAATTCTATCAGGATTGCGGGAAAATACTCCTCTAATTATACCTTCCCCATAATCTTCTACCAAGAAAGATGGAAGGAAAACTTTCAAAATGTGAGCACAAAGAAACATTTCAAAAAATCGATTTTTAAGCCTAATGTCTAGAAAAATTCATTTTAAGCTGATATCTATAGATATATCTGCTAAAACTAATTAAAATACACCTTTTTTGTGTTGAACACTTTTTTCTATGAGCAATATTTGCCAAGATAACTGCGAAAAACGGCAAAAAATGTCAAAAATGGACGATTTTCAGCTATAACTTGACAGAATTTCATTTTACACAAAAATCTTAAATACAAAAGTTGTAGGTAATATTTAAATAAAACTTTTTCCTATTTAACATTTTCGCGTAAAATCAACTCCTGACGAGTTAAACTTATAAAAACGATTTTAAACGCCAAAATATTCATAAAATGGACGATTTTTGGTTACAACTTGACAGGATTTGATTTTACACAAAAATGTTAAATACAAAAGTTGTAGATAATATTTAAATAAAACTTTTTCTCATTTAACATTTTTATGTAAATCGAATTCCTGACCTGTTAGACCTATAAAAACGATTTTAAATGCCTAAATACACCTGAAATAGTCGATTTTCGCTTATCGTATAAGAAATTGACTTCGAATAAAACTGTTAAATACAAAGGATATAGATAACGTTTAAACAAAACTTATTCCCAATTAACATGTTTATGTAGAGTTATTTCTGGATCACCTAAACCTATAAACTCGATTTTTAACGCCTCAATACACCCCGTGTAGTGAATTTTCACTTATTATTTAGCAAAGTTCGATTTGACATATTCGAAATATTCGATACAATAGCTATAAATAAGATCGGAAAAATTGATATAATATTCCAAAGATAATATAGATATTATAAAAACATAATAATAAGATACAAAATTACATTTGATTACAATATTCTGTAACGTACCGACCTTGGGTAATGACTAGCTGTATCTTTAATCTTTACTTTTTCGGACGTTAAATTAATTTTATAGAGTTCATGTACTGGACTCGAGCATACAATCGGGAGGGGAGTAGCTCCGATCTCAGGGTTAGATACCGGCGCGCAATGTGCCGGAGTCCGTGCCGTCGATACAGAGAGGTGGTAGATGCAAGTAAGTCGCTAGCGCTGATTGGCTGTGACCGTGCTGCTTAGATAATACGGGTAAGTAGTCGGCGCAGAGGACCAACTACCGTGCCGTGTGAGAGGAGAGGAGCCGGGTAAATAATCGCCGCAGAGGGTCGACTATCGTGCCGTGGGAGGTAGGTAAGTTAGGATTCGGTTGTTATCTAGAGAGTTTATTTGAAGAAAAAATCATAAATCAAAATCTAAAGTTATAGGTATGTTTATTAATATACTAAAAAATGAATTATATTACATAAGTTTTACGAGCGCAAAGGAGTGGCTAGCTTCAGTTACCTAAGCGCAATGCTTATCGGTAGTCTGAATAGGCGAGAGCTCGGACACAAGTGTGTGCCGATATCGAGAATCGGAGCCCTTTATATACCAGTCTATCGTCTGGTCTTCTGTCTTGCGAATGACAATATTTGTGTTTATACGGTGACGTCAGAGGCGCTGTGTGAATGAATGAGTAAGATTTTCGCTGGCGCACGCAATCGCATGTTTGTACACATTGATGCATCTTGTTTGTTTATGTTTTGCTCTCGCGTTTATGAATGGGAAATTTATGAATGGATGCGTGTACTACGAGCTGGTCGTGTACGTCACATCGCCCCCCAAATTAAATGGTTCTGTTCGCAAAAATGAATACAATGGAAACATTTAATTTTTACCAAGTTTTATTCGGGCTATTTACAATGATCAGAAGGTGATAGCACCTTGGTACGCTTTCTCGCTTTGCCGCTTTGCCGGTGATGGCTCTGGTGGTAGCGATGACGGGGTGGCTGGTGAGGGTGTGGTAGGCGGTGGTCTTGGTGTTGTGGTTGCCGGTGCGGGTAGAGAAAATTCCGGCGACATCGGGCTTACCGGGCGCGGCACGTATTGCATGCGTCGTGCAATTTGCCGCAGCCTTAGATAATCTTCGATTGGCGGTCAGCGTATCGGCGTTGGCACGTATTGTACTTCCGAGCTGTGAGAGATGGACGGAGTTGCTGCTGGTATTGATGTTGCCTCATTTTCCCTGGTTGTTTGTACCGACCTGCTGACCATGTACACTGGCCTTGCCTGGGCGGCTCGTCCGCCACGGTACGTGCCTGGTGTTGTTGTCCAGGGTCTCCCCGATGCCGCCTTTCTTGTCACGCACTTGATGTTGAATGGTAGCCACAGCACCTTACCACTCTGAACCGCGGCATAGCGCTTGCAAAAATTCTCCCGATCGGTACCTTGCTCAGGCATGTTTGCGAAGTGACTGACATACTATGGCTCGATTTTAATTTTCTTTAAATTACTATTTACATTTATTCTGCTAAGAGTTTCGGTGTATGTTTACCTTCACCGAGACCCTTAGTAAACAATAATTACTTAAAAGTAAGGCTTTAAATTTTGTACATGAAACTTTCCGCGTTCCCTATTCGTTTCTACATCTAATAATACATACGTATCAGGCCCGATTTTTTGCGTAATCGTGTATGGTCCCTCGTATACGTGAAAGAACTTCGCGATCTTTCTTTCCGCCGCATCTGATACGTTTAGTGATTTTACTAAAACTCTATCGTCTACCTTAAATTCAAAGTGTCGCGTTCGGACGTTTTTTCGGAACGCTCGCCTTTTTAAGAATGAATGCGCTCGTTCGCGAGCGAGAAATACTTTTCGTTCATGCGTCATTTTATCTGAATCTACTATAGGCCTGACCGAGAATCGAACCCACGAACCTTGGGTTACTACGCACGCACGCTATCCATTACGCTATCGCTCGCTCGAAACAGTTTGGGCATTTTCATCTACATAAGATGCACTATCCATATTCATTCAATTGATATCATACATTTTGATTATTCATCTAAAATATTAATGGTTTTTAGTAATTCTTTATTTAGATAATATTTTAAGAAAATAATTAAATTTGATTAACTTAAAAATGTTTCTTAAGGCCATATGTACCGAGATGATCTCTACCTTATCGGCACCTGAATTTCATTTTTTTTATCGTGTTTAAACAAGACATTTTAATATTATGTATCTTACATCTATCTCTGTTAAAATGTTATTAATTTTAAGATCATGTTCTACTCCAACATAGATCCCTACCTTATCAGCACCTAAATTTTATTTCTTGGTAGTAAGTGTACCACTATAGCGAGACAGATAGGTATCAGGTTACACTTCCGGTGTCATCTTCAAGTGGGCACTTGACTGAAGTGTTTATATAAACATCTCTTATCTTAAGTGTTTGTTTATATAAACAGTAGCAAAACAGTAGCAAAACAGTAGTTAATTAGTGTTTATTTATATAAACAATGATTAATAGCCTATTGTTAATGAGCTACTGTTAAAGTGCCCACTTGATGACGCCGTAACCTGATACCTCTGGGTGCGCTATAGCGGTCAGTGATGCCTGCTGGTGCTCTATACCAGTCATGGCGCCGCCACTCCTTGAGCAGAGAGGGGGCGGGCTACGCTATACATACCTCCGTGCGCGCTATAGCGGTCAGTGATGCCTGCTGGTGCGCTATACCAGTCATGGCGTCCCCCACTCCTTGAGCGCTGGCGCTATACTCGTCACGAGCTATCCCCTCTCTCCACGGGCCGGTTGAGCACTATATCGGGCACGCGTGTGCTCTCTCCGGGCGGCGTGAGCGTACTGCTGTGCGCGTTTGCGTGCCGCTTGGCAAGAGTGGGGAGTTTTGGTGTGTGAGAGAGAGATGAGTAAGCGCGTGGGGAAAAAGTACTCTATAGCTATACAAAGCAAGGGATATGCTTGCAGGTGGCAGTGCGTTTAATCGTATTTTTCTAGTCATGTGTGTGAAAAAAGGAGAAACTCGATTATTATTTTTTTCAACGAGTGGATTGGATAATTTACTGGACGAATGTGAGGTCGATAAATGAAAACAATTATTTTGGTAAAAATCATACACCCCATTTTATTAACACACCATACATGCATACACACACATTTACATAAGTAACACATAATAGTGTACGCAGACACTAAGAAATTTTACAGTTTTGTTGTCGGTGGTGAATGTCGCACGTAGTGGGCTGTCTGGCATAGTGTAGTATCTTTGAGCCTTCCTTTCTTTGGTTGTTATTAGTTTTTAATGGTGGTGGTGACTAGCTGTATCTGGAGTGGCCTTCTTTTTTGGGGAAAGAGTGGGTGTTGGTGGAAAAAGATTTAAAACGGGCAGAATCTTTATCCGTGGAGGAATGGTCTTTTTTATCGACGAGAGGTTGTTTGTCTTCCGGCTTGCCGGTTGGTTTGCTGAATGGAGGGCCCATGATGTTGTCTCGATGAGGATCGCAGTCCTACTGTTTTATCGCAATGTTGCGCTTTACTTATATTTATGCGGTGGGTGATGGGCATGATGATGATGACGCAAGTGAGGAAAGGGTCGTACAAGTGAAAAAGCAAATGTGACAATAATGTGTATTTATTAGATGTTTTCGTGTATTTCTTTTTCCAGAATGTGTAAATACAGAATGCGTAGTTCTAAAAACAATCTATCTATGTCGGTTTCTCTAAAGTTTGAATAACTTAAGCGTTTGTTCACATTAGATTTTAAATTTTCTTTTAGTTCGTCGAAACTTTTTTAGAAAAGTTATACCGTCAAAAAATGAGTGTATTATATTCTCGTCGTTTTTTTCACGAATGTGTATTTTAATATTATTAATAATTATCTCTACCACCGAATTAACAAATACCGCGATATTTTCTAGTTGTTTGAATCTAAAATTTATACACTCGCGTAATTTTTTCAAGTGCGCAAATGTCTTTAACTGCATCACAATACTTGGTAAAATGTCGATCTTTCTCTTCTTTTTGGGCGGTTCGTCGTCGTCGATGGCGGTGATGGCGGTGGTGGTGGTGCTGGCGGTATCATCGTCGTCGTGGATTACGCCGTGAGTGACACAGGGACTGCGTCCATCGACGGTATCCCAGTCCTGCGCCTCGTGTTCATAGCAGCTCGAGAAATCAGGTGGTGTAATTTCCCGACTATGGTTGACGGATACGGCTTTTGAGCTGTAGCAGGCCATCAATGAAATGTCGTGAGCGGGTAGGATGATTTTTCTAGGTGTTCGATTCTCGTTGATCAGATATTCTTGAATGGTGACAAAATGTTCCGTGAATTTTTCCCAGCTAGGTTTGTCCATAGTGACATATTTGTGAGGTGAAACACCGCCGCCAAATTGAATAACAGGGCGAAACTGCTTGCCGAAGTATTGTAAGCCAAGATAGACAAGCTTTGAGTGCGATTTATTGAGAGCGTAGCTCGTGTTGAATATCAGCGTGTGCGGAATATTCTCTTGATTCATTTTAACACTCTTTACGCGTACTTTTAATAAAAAATACTGTCGGCAACGCCCGAGATGTGTTTTTTAGAGAGCGCGGTTCGTACTTTTTTTTAAAGAAAATACTGCTTGACGGTAGAGATGTGGTGCTTTCAGCTGTCGCGCTTCTACTATATTATTCCGCCCGCGATGCCCTATGGTTCTTTATACGCGTACGAGGGTGTACCTCCCTCTGCTCCTTTGTGCAGCGGGTGGTGGTAAACCTTTAGCCAATGACAGAGCGCTACGTATACATGCTGTTGGAGCGTGGTGGTGGGGGGAAGTCATTGTGGGAAAAATTATTCTCAAAGAGAAAGATATCTTTGTTTTGAAAATATTTATCGATAAGCGTGATTTTAACGGTGCCTTTGATAAATCAATGCATATCGTAGTTCAAGAGGTATTTTATTACGCGTGAGTTTATCGGTTTTAGGCACGTACGTGTAAATAAGTTTTGTACAAGAGAGAAACGCGATCTATTCTCAAAGAGAAAGATATCTTTGTTTTGAAAATATTTATCGATACGCGAGATTTTAACGTTGGCTTTGATAAATCGATGCATATCGTAGTTCAAGAGGTATTTTATTACGCTTGAGTATTCGGTAACAGCGGAAATGAATTCATCAATTTTAGTCACGTACGTGTAGATAAGTTTTGTTCAATAGAGAGAAACGCGATCAGTGCGTAAATATCGATAACTATTCCAAGAAAAAAGACTTGCAAGCAACGCGTTTCATCGTGTTTTTAGTCATGTGTGTGTGTGAACAAAAATGAAACTCGACTATTATTTTTTTCAAGGAGTGGATTGGATAATTTACTGGAAGAGTGTGGGTTCGATAAATGAAAGAAGTCGTTTTGGTAAAAAATTTTAATCGATCGATCAGATTATTATTAAGAAAAAACTTACATAGTAAAAATACACAGAAACTTACAAACTATGATTACATAAATTTTTGAAGCAGCGCATACAACCGAGACTGATTACTTACAAACTAAAATTGAATGTTTTTTCTCCAGGAATATTAAATTAAAGGTTAAAAGTATAAAGCGCATAGAAAGCCTACAAACTATTCATACACACATAGAAGAAAAATCGTTAAAATTAACGTCATACATTAGTACAAAGAACGGCGACATCATCATTGTGACATTGGTTTACATGATTGCATACAAAATCTTGCCCCTGTGGAAGTTGTCCGCGGAAAATTGTTCACGCGACGCATTTTTTTTGTTTTCTTAGTTTTTGGCCGTGGCCTTTTCTCCTGACATTTTTATAAAACTTGGCAACTAATTTGTGGTTCGCGTGAGAATCGCGCGTAAAGACTTGACAAAAAGTGCGTAAACTACGCCCGCTACACATAAAATACAGAAATATAATACAATATTCACCGCAGACTTTCGAATCGATGCTCTGCAACTTTTTCTTGTGCCACACGAGTCGCTTTCAATTTCTTCCGAGTCGGTCGAGATGCCAGCGCGACTTAGGTCCCAGACCGTAGCTGTCAAAGTAGATGCCTCTTGCATGGCGATCTATGTAGAATGCCACCCAATGAGATCCAAGTTTATCCGACGTGTCGATATTAGTCACGATGGCTGCGGGAAGGCTCAAGCGCCATGGTATATGATCGGCGGCGTAGGCTTCGATCGAATTAGCAGCGAGTCCACTGATGGCTCGTGTTATTTCTCGGGTGTTCATTCTTGAGACAATGATGCAGAGTCTCCGCCAGCTGTGAAGTATATGTTGTAACTATTCGAATCGTTGCTATTTGTATCTTTTGCCTCGTAGTCATCATCGTCCGATTTCTCTGCAATCCGCAGAGTTTTTTTTTTCTCCTTGCTGTGGTACTCGTGAAGCGCTGAAAAATACATTTCACTATTCACCTTTTTCTTCGAAGCATTCTGCCATTCTTCGGGTAGTAGCGAGCGTAGCCATTTCTTTATTTGATTAGCCTTGTATAAGGCACAAAATTCTTTTTTCTTTTTTTGCGAATGTGTGGCGCACACGGTGTTTTTTGGAAAAATACTGTTGAACTTTCCAAATGTTGGAGAAGCATATTTCTCCAAGTTACATATGCAGCGTCCAAGTAGTGTTTCGATGTAGCGGGCCTTCTCCTCACCGCGTACGTAAATTCTTCTCGCCCCTCGGGCGATATTGTAGAGATGTCGATGCAACTGGCGAAGGCTCACTTCCCCCTCGAACCAATGAAGGCCGTGAATATCAACCGCGCAGTAAGTATTGGTCTGTTTAACCTCATCCGGCAAGTCATCGAAGGTGCAGGGCGGTTGTACTATCCAGTGATCCATAATTTTTTTTCTGCAGGCAAATGATTGCCACCTCCTTTGGCAAAAATTTTTTTTCGGCATCACGGAAGCCTTGAATATCTATTACGTAGTCCATGCTGTTTGGAACGCGCGCGCAAAAGTGCGGGTATGCTGACGGGTGCGAGAGAAAAAACGAAGTGACGCGAGATGGCACATAGCGTACGTCGTTAGCGCTCGCTCTACTTTTATGCCCCCCACTTTTACGCCCCCGCCGAGACTGTCGCCACCTGTAGTGCTGACGTCAGCATTTAGGCACTGAAATCCGATAAAATTTGTCGAGTGGAGTCGATTTCGAGAATGTTATCGTATTCGGCATAAACAATGCAATTTATCGTAGTTCAATGACGGTCTGTACTTCGCGCGAACAAGCGAATGCGTTGTAAAGACGCACTATTGCGCGATACCCTGCCATTCTTAGTAGTAGCCGTAATTGCACTGATAAGTTTTCACACGACATACGCCGTAAACGCCGCAGCCACGCGGGATTTCTACCGTGACGGGTTCTAGCCGCGAGCCGTAACACAGCTTTCCGCAACGAACTATTTGCCTGATTATCCATCTCGAAACTTCTGAATAGACTGAGCGCATCGCATGCGAGCTTGGGCTTCTTATACACACACACGTCATCTTTGAAACACACCCCAACAAACGTATGATAAAAAAATTAGTCATCTAGTCATCTCGAAGAAGTTGACGACAGCGCCCTACCCCATGAGCACATTTTCTTCGAAACATTCCCGAGAGTCAAAATAAACATCTTATGAAAAAAGAGTGGACATCGAAAAAATAGCAACGCTATACAGTCACTCCAGCTGAGAAAAAACACTTCCTCAAACGTACGTGCGTGGGACCAGCACCGTAAAATACGACCCTATTGATGCGAGAAAGCCGAGAAGCGCACTTGAGATAAAAACTATACAGCCCGTTGTGTCGCCCCAGTCGGGTATTGTTTTACAAAACATTACTCACCCGGGCGGACGAAATTAGAGAAAACTCTAAATACAGACTAGCATTGTGAGTCTGCTAGTTCGTTTATCGCTCGTAAGTACGTCGTAAATACCTCACAAAATGTACAGGCTTTCCCCGAGCAGGTCACTTTCTTCGGAGCGCACACCAACGGCTGAAAATTGTCTTGCCCTGAGAACGCTTGAAAAGTGGCCCCAAGGCTCTGGCACTTTTTTTTCGCAACCCACGCTGTTCCCTGAGAATTTTCTCGACCTAATACTACAAATCGTAAAACCGAGAGTTTCTGTAGGAAACGGGTGTGCTTACTCTGTCCTCCTGGACAGATTCTCATCTCTTTATCCACCATAAACCCCTGCGATTAATCGGGTACTTTTTCATCGCTCACACTATTCCCCGAGAATGTTATAACACTACTATAAAACTGAAAGTTTCTGTAGGAAACGCTCGTACTTACTCCCTCGCCCTGGCCAGTTGCTCCCCACTCTACCCTCCACGCCCGTACACTTAAAAGAGCGGGGTGCGCACTACACTACCACAGTACCAACCAAGCTTAGCTGGACACATCGTCGCCGTCGTCGTCGTCAGCAGCAGCACCATGGAATCCCTAGAAAATTTTAAATTCATTGAAAGCATTTTGCAAGCTGTTTTCAATGAGCAATACTGGATATATCAGAACATAGCCGCTTCCGACACAGACCTCGAATAGCTCACGGAAAACATAGAAAACAAGAGTGTCCGGTGTTTAAATTGCGCCACGCAGCGCTTGTGGAGCAAGCGAAAGTACAATCAAGATGCTCAAGAAGTATACGACCGCCTAACAACGGATATAGCGGTACTCCTGGGAGCGTGGCCAGAAAACAAGAGGCAGCGTGTGCGGACTCGATGCATGAGCCGTATACAACTTCCAGATACGCAGCAAGGGTGTACTCGCTACGTATCGAGAGACAGCGCAGACGAACGCGGTGCAGGAGGCGTATACGGCAAAGCCCGTACTCATTACGCATGCATCGCCGTCGATAAAAGCAGGATACAGAGTGAGGCTAACGGGGCCCCCACCACCACCGACGACACCAGCGCCATTTGCACAACCAGCGAGGCCCCCCACCACCGAGGCCCCCACCACTGCAGCCGTCAGCACCCGCGACATCACGCCGTACCGCCAGCATAGCCGCTCGCCAGTATTGCTCGGACCATGGAGCAAACAAGTCGAAAAATTACCACTCTGCAGCACCGGCTCACCATCGCCCGCAACCGACTGGAGCGCTACAGGGCGGGTGTGAACCGCACCGCCCGAGAAGTAGAGCATATTAAAGAAGAAATACTGGCCTTCGCACAGCAGCAGCAGCAGCAGCAAGTACAACAAATACAACAACAGCAAACCAGTCCGCCAGCGGGAACATGCTGCAGTTCATGCAGAACAATATTCCGCCCTCTACGGCGCAATCCAGATGGCCTGACGTGGGAGCAGTGTTGGCGCTGTAGCCAATTCAGGTGCGCCACGTGCAGAAATAGTCCATGCGGATGCCTCCAACAAATGGACGCACCGCGATCGCCATCGCCGCCGTCGTGATCGCTGCAGCACCACCACCACCACCACCAGCAAGAACAGCAAAAAGTGTAGTGTGTGTGTGAAACGCCTGTGTGAAACGACTGTGTGTGGGTATGTACGTGTGCAACGCCGCCTATATGTATCTAAAATATTCCTTTGTGCGTGCAACGATATGTACATTCACGGGATCTTATATTTACCGACTGTGTGTGTGTGTGCAACGCCACCTATATGTATGTAAAATAGTCCTTTGTGTGTGTGCAACGATATATATGTACATTCGCGCCCGTATAATTTCTCAGCTGAATTACTATTGGAAAATGTTAAGGTCGCCTTTGTAGTAATTTTTTACGAGGAATCCAATGGTGACCTTGGATTCGACCTTGGACCTCATTTTTGAGGTTATTTCAAGGTCAACCTCATTTTTTTAAATGGTAACCCCTATTTTTTATAGCGGAATCTGAAAGAGCGGAAAATTTTACGTCCGGATATGTATTAAGGTATGAGGTTGAGGTTGCCCACAGAGGTCAAATTGAGGTCAAAGTATGATTTCTTAAAAATTTCGCGAGTTCAGTGGTAAAACAAAACAAACAAAGGTAAGGTTTGGTAAGTTCGAACGAAGACTTGAAGGTGACCTCTGATTCGACCTTGAACCTCATTTTGAGCCTCATTTTTGAGGTTATTTCGAGGTCAACCTCATTTTTTTAAATGGTAACCCCTATTTTTTTAGCGGAATCGGAAAGAGTATGAAACTTTACGTCCAAACATGTACTCAGAACATAGTTCAAGAAGGACCTTGACGTTCATTTGAAGGTCATTTAAACTTAATGACGGTCTGATCTTGTGTAAACTTTTTAATTTTTTTAAACAGTCTAACATCTTATTTCAAGTGCTCGAATTATTTTCCATCCACTTTTTGATAGTAACCTAATCGATGATCGAAAACACCAACAGTATTTTTGATCATTTCAGTAGGAATGAGAGCTGATTCATTGTAAAATTTTTTGAAGCGTTTAAATATTGAACATTGTTACTTGTTATTTTTCGTATGGTTAGAGTGACAATAAACTATTATTCATTCCATAACCACCACAGAAAAGGGTTGGTCATCTTTCAAACATATTTTTTGAAAATTAAAAGTTCTTTTTATTTTCAACTCAAAAAGTATTTTTGGATAAGGTCTACTACGAAGAGTAATAAAAATGAACAAACTCACTGATAGAGAAAGAATAACGATTCTCATGATGAGAGGGTGGGGACACATGCAGCGATCTTATAGGGCCGTAAGAGATATTTTTAATGCTTCATTTAGGGTTGGTGGAACTCCACTATCATTTTCAACAGTTCAAAAAACTGTTAGAAAGTTTGAAAATACCGGCACTATCAGCGATTTACCTCGATCAGGCAGACCAATGTCAGCAGGTAACGAAGAGAAATCTTTAGATGTTGTGTTAACATTCACCGAAGATCCGCATACTTCCGTTCGTAGAGCTGCTCAAGTGCACGAAATAAGTAAATCATCTATTCATAACATACTAAAGAGAGAGAAGTTCCATCCATTTAAAGTAACGCTAATACACAAGTTAAATGAAGATGATTTCGATCGTCGCGTTGAATTCTGTGATGATATGATGGCACGCATCGTACAAAATCCAAATTTTCCATCAAATATAGTCTTCTCAGATGAAGCTACATTTCAACTTGACTCAAGCGTAAATAGGCATAACTGTAGATATTGGGCAGTTGAAAACCCTCATTGGGCAAGAGAAGCCAAGTCACAATATCCACAAAAATTAAATGTCTGGGCTGGAATATTAAATAATAGGATTATAGGACCATTTTTTATTGATGGCAATTTAAATGCAGAAAAGTATGAAACTATGTTGCGGAATCAAATTGTTCCTGCTATAAGAGAAATAGCTGGAGAGGACTTTAATAACACATGGTATCAACAGGACGGTGCAGCAGCTCATTATGCACGAAACGTTCGCACATACTTAGATACAGTATTCATTAATCGATGGATAGGACGAAGAGGTGCAATTGAATGGCCAGCTAGGTCCCCCGATTTAACGCCTCTAGATTATTTCTATTGGGGTTATCTGAAGGATCGTGTATTCAAAACAAAACCCTTAAACTTAGATGAATTACGTGAAAGGATCATTGATGAATCAGCTCTCATTCCTACTGAAATGATTGAAAATGCTGTTGGTGCTTTCTATCATCGATTAGGTTACTGTCAAGAAATGAATGGAGAACAGTTCGAGCACTTGAAATAAGATGTTATACTGTTTAAAAAAATCAAATGTGAGAGGCAAGGGGACTCACGTAAATCAAGCGCCCCATTGTGAGAGGCAAGGGGACTCACGTAAATCAAGCACCCCATCGTGAGAGGCAAGGGAACTCACGTAAATCAAGCGCCCCATCGTGAGAGGCAAGGGGACTTACGTAAATCAAGCACCCCATCGTGAGAGGCAAGGGGACTCACGTAAATCAAGCACCCCAAAGGGAACAGATTTTACTACGTCCACATCGTTGTTCCTGGGTAACGCTAAATGTAAAAAAATTGAACTTGACATGACTTTTAAGGACAATGTCAAGGTCACCATTAGATTTCTCGTTGAACACTACTAAAGAATTAACCTCGCTCAGTGTGATAAAAAGTTTACACAAGATCAGACCGTCATTAAGTTTAAATGACCTTCAAATGAACGTCAAGGTCCTTCTTGAACTATGTTCTGAGTACATGTTTGGACGTAAAGTTTCACACTCTTTCCGATTCCGCTAAAAAAATAGGGGTTACCATTTAAAAAAATGAGGTTGACCTCGAAATAACCTCAAAAATGAGGCTCAAAATGAGGTTCAAGGTCGAATCAGAGGTCACCTTCAAGTCTTCGTTCGAACTTACCAAACCTTACCTTTGTTTGTTTTGTTTTACCACTGAACTCGCGAAATTTTTAAGAAATCATACTTTGACCTCAATTTGACCTCTGGGGTAACCTCAACCTCATACCTTAATACATATCCGGACGTAAAATTTTCCGCTCTTTCAGATTCCGCTATAAAAAATAGGGGTTACCATTTTAAAAAATGAGGTTGACCTTGAAATAACCTCAAAAATGAGGTCCAAGGTCGAATCCAAGGTCACCATTGGATTCCTCGTAAAAAATTACTACAAAGGCGACCTTAACATTTTCCAATAGTAATTCAGCTGAGAAATTATTTGGGTGTTTCCAGACTTTTTGGACACGCTGTATATACACACACTCGTAATCGTATCGACATAACCTCGCGCATCTCTAATCTCTAATAAACAAAAACAATGTTATTATGAAATATGTACATACACAATATGTATATACTATCACGGATTAATATTTTAATTATATCAAAGATCTCAGAAAGTGGACTGATGAAAAGAATTTATTTACGAGCATCATCAATGAGACAATAACTTTTTAGATAAGTATTTTAAAATATACATTGACAGAAGAAAGCAGAGATCAAGATGTAGTTCTGTTTTTATTTTTTTAAGTACTGTCAGATCAGATCTTAGAAATTGAGTCTATCCCAACTATACGGCTACTACAATACAAGAGTTTAGATAAGTATAATTTTCAAGTAATGAGAGAGATAGGGAGAGAGAGAGGGAGAGAGATTACAAATACACTTATACTCGTCAAAGTTTTACTTTTTTTAAAAGTGTTACATATACACGAAAATTTTAGAAAAATGCGTTCTTTCGAAACAGTTTGGACATGGAGGCTCATGGAGGCTCTAACAGAGTCAGTACCACATTCAAGTTGGCAACATCATAATGTCATATTA
Organism: Torymus aiolomorphi; assembly: GCA_036365515.1. Classification (NCBI taxonomy): domain Eukaryota; kingdom Metazoa; phylum Arthropoda; class Insecta; order Hymenoptera; family Torymidae; genus Torymus; species Torymus aiolomorphi. The sequence continues at coordinate 122,085,108 of CM070874.1, read as the reverse complement.
ATAAAAGATTCGGAAATGACCTATTTCATCTTGCGCATGAAAGATGCCACTATTCTTCCACGTGAGTCAAAATGAGCCAGTCATTGTTTAAATCCTTTAAAGCATTCATTGTGAATCGACGCCGCGCGCTTTTTGCAAAGAGGCTTCTAAACGAACCCTTGGAGGAGGACGTCGTCGAGGAAGCCGAGGAAGCCTACGTCGAAGAGGAATGCCCGAGCGAAGGAAGTGAGAAAACTACCGATTACACTCGCTCGAAAACTTCGACCTCATCCGCATGCTCGGCCGTGGCGGCTTCGACAAAGTTATCTTGGCGGAATTGAGAGCAACAAAGGAGTTGTATGCGATAAAAGTTATAAAGAAAACGCAGCACATAGCAATAAATGATGGCGTAGACTTGGTTCAAACGGAGAAGCGCGTCTTTGAGAGCGCCAGGACGCATCCCTACCTCGTTGGCCTGCATTCTTGTTTCCAGACGAGCACGTGGCTATTCTTCGTCATGGAGTTCGTTCGGGGAGGCGACCTCGCAACACTGATGAACCATCAAGCCAACTGCCCGAGAATCAGGCCAGGTTTTACGCGGCCGAGGTCGGCTTGGCATTGAATTTCTTACATAAAAATGGTGAGTACTTGTAGAGTATTTTTTATCATACAAAGGCACATATGTAGCTTTTATATATCTCCAGATGGAGATCGTTGCCCAAAAAAAAGGTCTATTATATGCTTAAAGTCTTGCTCAAATTTCGTCCACGTCTCCATCGCGATATCGCAACTACCTATGTTCCTTTTAGCGGTTTTTGCAATAACGGGAGGACGTTTAATTTTTCTTTTATATTATTTAATCGACACTTCTTTTTTAAAGCCTTCATAGCAGACAGAACTTATCTAGATACAGTTGAATAAATTAAGGGACGTAGATCACACTACGAATTCGTAGTGTGAATGGGGGCTCTTTATACTCGCAGCTGTAAATCTTTTGTAGCAGTTAAAATATGTCCATCTAGTGGCTAATGAACGAACTAATCGACTATATATACACACACACACACACACACACACACACACACACACACACACACACACACACACACCCACACACATACACACACACACACACATATATATCCATTTACACATATATATCCATTTACATGTACATTTACGTGTACATCGTGATATTTATCGTAAGATGATGCGGAAACTATACTTATACGAAAAAAATAAAAATGATTTTATAATGATAATTATAAAAGATATAATATAAATGAATTAACAAAAAAACTATTATGTTTAGCAAATATTTTAATCCAGCATGTGGAATAATATTTCTTTTGTTAACATATTTAACATGCAGAAAGAAATTAAAAATTCTTGTTTCGATTAAAGATATGTAAAAAAGATCTAATATCTTTATTTTAAATATATCAAAAACCAACAGCTGAATTTTGATGAAATTTTACGCAAATATTGCATATTATACTAGATTCTCTGTAAATTCTAAATCAATACAAAAAGGCGTTCTTGTGAAATTATGATTTGAAAAAAATATAAAAGAAAATTTATCATTAAATATTTCCGAAATTTATGAACCAATCCAATTCTGCTCAATAAATTCATGCAATAGAGGTATAAAAACTCCCTTCTGTTGAAATTTTAAGGTTATTTTTTACTCCGTTTATTCCAGTTACGCCGGATATCAGAACGAAATTATTTAATTCTATTCATGAGATATAATTTAATAAAAAAAACACATGTAGTTGCACAAAAAAAGAATTAAGATAGCTAATCCAAAATTTCGAAGTGGAAAAAAGTCATACCGGAATCGAAAAAAAACCGCTGCCAATTCATTGGAACCTGGTTTCAAACTTAATTTACTAATTTCTTTAATTAATTTTTAATGCCAAAATTTTGAATTATTACACACATTTATGACACAATTTTAATTACATTGATTTATGAAGATTAAAAAGTATTAATTTTTAAATCATGTATAAAAAATGAATAAAATAATTGATTATAATATTAAATTCAAAACGCTGATAGAAAGTGTTTAAGTTTTAAAAGAAATAAAAATGCGTAATCCATTTGCGAAGAAATTTTTTATTACGTACTCAAATGAATATTCTTAAAGAATATTCATTATCTGTTAATAGTCGGGCTCGTTTTATGGTAGAAGTAGGTATAGGCTATGCGGATTCTGGCTCATTAGTAAATTAAGTCTGAATTGGCAGCGGTTTTTTATGGGGTTTGGACATTGCTTAATAGGGTTCCAAAGTTAAATTGCCAAAATGTTACCTAGAGACCTAACGACTCTCGTATCCATCTAGCGCTGGAGGTAAGATCTACACTTCACATGTATAAATATATAATTTTCTATTCATATTTTGTCTTTATTAATAATTAATTACATATAAATCTATACGGGTTAATAGTCTACTAATACGTCAGAAATTATTACAATTTTTTTAATTTTTGTGACACTTTAAAAACAACGCGTGATAAAAATATTTGACTATTGACTTTTATGCTTCTCAATATTATATGAGATACGAATACTATTCAAATTTTAGTATATATATTTCTAAAAATTTAATAAAAAATTCGTTTTTTTTCGTAATATTGTAAAGCGTAGACTTCTAACCGAAATCTTTAATCCTCTCGATCCAAATTTCGTTCTTCTATATCGTTTAAAAACAAATTGCTGAAACGCTTACCCTCCTCGCTGACTGCGAGCTCGTAAGACATCTGAGCATCGGGTAACCTGGGCACGCCGTGCTTCGTGTATCCGTTGAGCTGCTCGACGAGCAGCTCCATCTTCGTGCCCTTGGTGTTGGTGAAGAAGCCGCTCCAGCGCTGCTTGCTCGCCTTGAGGCCGGCGGCACTGGTTGCGCCCTTAGCCGTGGCGAGTGCCGCCGCTGCGGCGGCGCCCACCTCCGAGTCCACGCTCGAGTCCTCCGTCGAGACGCTGAAGAAGCGGCCGCTTCTGCCCCGGTAGCTCTGTTAAGTAAGGGTTTTTTTTGCTGAGTTTTAACAGAGGATTTTGTTTTTTTTTTTTTTTTTTATGGAAAATGTGAGAAATGATTGTGTATCTAAATGTGAAAAAACGTATAGGTCTCTTATTATTGTTGCTATTTGTATTTGTCAAAGTAACGTAACGAGGAATCCGCTTGATCAAAGCGGAAAACGCTAAGCTTTCCTTGAATTTCACTTACATGGCTATGTATATAAAGAAGAATGATAGATTAGTGAAAATCAAAGGGGTAATCAAATATCAGTGACGTACATTGCTAAAGAGACGAAAAAAGAAATCTACAAATAAATTTTTCTCCAAAGACAATTCACAAGTATAGTAAAATAACACTTTTTACAATTACTATTCAAAATATTTTAATAAACTTCTTTTTAATTTACGTATAAATACAAATGACCTATTACTCTTTTGAACGAATAACTTTTTATTGAGTCAATATGTCCCGTTACATCGCCACCCCACCACATCAAAAAGAATTTCGCCCAAACAGCCACACGACCACACGGATACTCTTATTATATTACCCGAGCCATCCAACTAGAAACCAATGACCATCTCCATCACGAGGTTCGCGAACCCCCCCCCCCCCCCCCTCCCTTTCGCGATATCTTGTACCTGCCATTCTCTAAATCATATTACAACCACTGCGGCTAATGACAAGGAGACCCGTGCGACATGTGCGCGACGACCCCTTCGCGGGCAAACGACCTCTCGCGGAGGAGGAGGGGAGGATGATACCTACTCCGATTCATCGCTCAATTTGATGAATCGACGAGCTGATAGCGGGATTTAGGACGCTCTTAGCGGGCGCGCCATGCCCTCCTAATGCGGTGGGGTAAGAGTTTATTTCGGTGGCTCTGACGTGGAAATGATTAGGTAAGGGCGATGTTGAATTTCTATTTAGAAGCCGATGGTATTTTTTTTAAATCATTAGGAAAGATTGTGTACTCGAACGCGGTAGTTCGTGTTTTTTTTTACATTTTTCGTTTTGGAAATGTTGAATTGTTGGAGCGAAAGTTTTTAATAAGAAATCTCCGATAACAAATTTGACGTAAGAGTTCCGCGTGCTATTGTATCCTTATCGAGGAGAGAACAAATCATTTTGGTAGCTGCTTTTTTTTTTAAGATGAGAACTTTTAGTAGATTTATGTCGCTATAAGGTCTTAAACGAGGTATCGATTTTCACTTGTGCCCAGAAAACTCAATAAGCGACAATAGGTATTATCGATATCACCGTATAGTTACTTAAAATGTGTTTATACGTAAAAAATCCGGTTTGCGATTGAAAAATGCTTTTTTAAAATTCTATTCAGAAACTGGAATTAATTATTAACTTTTGATTAACTTTTAATTAACTTTACCAAGCAGATGAACTCTTTTTTACTATTCAGGGTATTAATATTAATAAAACTGAATATTAAAATATGTTTTTTAATAACTGAACAAGGTTACTGAAAATATACGGCCATTTCCGTACGAATTCTATTGGATTTTAAATCTGCCTTTATAAAATTAAAAGTTTTAAATTTATAATTATGTACTTTAATGATGAATTTGACAGCAATTGTTTTTATAAAAGTCTAATGCATGAATATTAACTACAGTGCAATCATGATCAATTACTTATTATTTATTATTATAATATAAATTAATTAAAAGAAAATAATAATCCAATAAATCTAATTTTGATGAATTTTTTATTAAAAGTTTGATAATTATAATTTCTGTACTCAACGCATTATTCACTTTAATTACTTCGATAAATCGAATGGTATTTGATAGATTTTTAGACTTTAATTAACGAACGAGTATAATAAATTTTCAACCTAATTTTACTGCGGACATATTATCCTAAAACACCACTGGACCTCGTTTCTGTACCAACAACATACTTATTTGTAAAAAGTAAACGAAATTCTAAGTATTCTAACACTCTTTTATGAATATAAGAAATTAAAACATTCTAAAACGCAACAATTTAAAAACATTATTACGACACCTCAATGCCACTTGCAGCGTTCAGGCGCACAATTAACCCCTCCTCCGAAATTCTAAACAACAACAAACGCCTAAGATCCAAAAATACCACGCTGAACTCGAAGCCCTAAAAACGAAAACACGCCAACAATAACTCGCCTACTCCACCTTCCTTCCTTCCCTCTCTCTCTTTACCACGTAATCCCGTAATCCTGGCAAAGTTATTTCCTGCTCGTTCGACAAACACACACAGAGACACACACACACGTAAGTGACCTCGGAATTGCACAACGGCCATATCCTTGAGACACGCGCCCGTGTCCTCAAATTTTCGCGCAGGCCTCTAAATACCAATTTATGCCCGATCGATGACGCGTGCGCCGTCGCTTGATTGCCCCCCGCAAGTTTCAGGCGCGCGCGCGCAGACTTGAGTAACTCTCGCTCGCTCGCTCGCTCGACACACTTTGATCGGTGTTTAAGTAATTATAGAGAGAGCGGGTGTGGATATGAGCAGCGCTGGTTCGGTAATTATTTGTTGTATAGGTGCGTGGGGTTTTACGTAAGTGACAAGTGTTGCTGGGTATGGTGCTGAAATGTTTTTTTTTTTTATATTTTTGAAAATATTCTGTTTTTTATAAAATGTGAATTATGGTGATATTTTTTTTCGCACGCTGTGATTCCTGCTTTAAAAATACAAAATTGACAAAGCTTATTTCGACTAGACTAAGCAGAATAAGCACAAAGTAAGCTAAATTCTAAATTCAAAAACAAAAACGAAACTCAAAACCTCGATCTTTGTCTACATATTTTGCGCAGAACCCCCATACCCCACGGTTTTCCTTATTCAGCTAAAAGTCCGCGTTCTGCTTAACCTTATACGAAGTAGATACCTTCGGCCTACCTTCTGCATTTTTATCAATTCCTCATGCTAGATAAAACTCATTTAAAAAAAAACTACATCTCGTCTTTCTCTTATACACTTTTTTCAGCATTTATCACAGATAAAAGTGAGCTCGGAGGTAAAACTCGCCGTCGCCGAAGACGACTACTGCGAAATCGAATTACGCTCACGGCGCGCGACGGTCGCATGCATAATATACAGCGGATGTGTGTATATATATATATATATACACGAAGCTCTCTCTCTCACGCGTTTACAAGAGAGGGAGAGAAAGCGAGTTTCGTATTCCAACATCGAACTTGCGGAGAGATGTAACTTGGCAGTCTAACCCGGTCGTATCGACGTCTTTTTGTTCTTCTTTGAAGTTCGAGGGGATGGCGGGCGAGTGCGGAAGACGGAGTAGTTTCAAAGGGGGGGGGGGGGCTGCGTTGGAGGTGTCTCCGCAAATATTTGTCAACGATGCTAACTTCGAAGGGAGATATGCGAGTATTGAGAGAGGGATATTTCTGATGTGTATTAGTCCGTTGTAAGTTGTTTGTACAAGAGATTCGCCAAGAGAAAGTTTATGGTTCTGACGAAGCTTAAAGGTATTTTGTTTCCAGTGCAATGGTGCTGATCAAAGATTCGTTATTGTCAGTAAGTTACGTGATTTAAGGAATTTATTTGCTAAACGAATCATAGCGGTAAAAATCATTTATGTACTATGTTAATTAAACATTATGTACTATAATCTTATTATCTGAAAATCTTATAAAAGTAGGAGAGAAAATACTTTATTACTATTTGTTGACTGCATTAAATAAATAATTCTACTTAGAAAATAAATCAAATGGAGCTGTACAAGAGGAAAATCAAGAAGCCGTTTCAGTTTAAGTGTCCGTTTATTAATTTTTTATGCGTGTAATCAAGTTTTGCAGACTTTCAAGATGCGCGAAAAATTTTCCTTTGCTTACGAGGAATTTATAGCGTATAAATTTGATTTTTATACAAAGATAAATGGTTCAAACCGTTAATTTTATGGACAATCAATTTCCCAGCTTCGAACACACCGCTTTGCCAGTAAAATACGTGTCATAAAATTGATTGAATTGGAGAGTTTTTTACACCAGCAAGGTGAATGGTTATGTCTTATAAATTCTCCATCTTTCAGGCTACATAAGTTTATACGATAGTTTAGTGCTTCTCAAATATAATTAAATATTTTTGTAGGAAAACAATGCTAACTTATTTACAAATGTTCTGCATTAGGCGTTGGTCATTTAAACACTATACAAGTTGTGTGTTGTAAATAACATTACAAGATAAATAATTATATAGTAAATAATTACTCAAGATAGTTTAGTCACCTTAAGCGAAAAATGTTCAGTGTTCTTCTGTAAATACGTTGGAAAAAAATTATTGAAAAGACGTCAAAGTATAGTAAATATGCTACCAAGAAAAAATTAAGAACGCCCCAGATCTGAGATATTGGTTTTGCAGGAAGCAAAGGTGTAGTGTGTATTTTGGTCAAATTAGGTGACAAGTTACCAAATTCGGCCAATACTGAAATAATAGCATAAGAAAGCTCATAAACTATAAAAATTAATAACATTAATATTTTTAAGTATAAAAATACTTTATTCAATTACGAATTCATATAAATAATACTAACTAGGAGAGAGTCTGGCCTCCGGAACACGGATTCGGCTCTAACATTGGAATATGTTTTTGAATGTAGAAATATAAAGAAAGCTGCAATATTAGACCCTAACGCTTAAAAAACTAAAGTTTTCTATATTTTTAGCTTTATTTCGAAAAAATACTTGAAAAAGAATTTTTCTTGAAACGGTAACTGCAATTTTAGAATAAAAAAATTTTGATTCCTTACAAATTTATGAAAGTTTAAAGTTGAGCAACGAAAATGTACTAAAATATGCATAAGTCAAACACCGAATTTTAAGGTAAAAGTTTATTTTTTTTGTTCAACTTTAAACTTTCATAAATTTGGAAGAAATCAATATTTTTTAATTCTAAAAGAAAAGCAAACGAAAGTATTCCTATTTCCTAATAAAGTATTTATTTACGAAAGTATTGTATTTCCTAGTTTTATTTTCTTTTTTTGAAATAATATTTAAGACTTTCCAAAATTCATCATAATTTAAATGATTACCATTTCAAGAAGAGCCCTTCTTCAAGTTTTTTTTTCTGAGAATGAAGCTAAAAATGTCCGTATCTTAATTTTTTTTTTTTAGCGTTAGGATCTAATATAGCTGCTTTCTTCATATTTCTACATCCCAAAACATATCCCAATGTTTGAGCCGAATGCGCGATCCGGAGGCCTGACCCTATCTTAGTATGTATAAAAGAAATACTAGTACATTATGTAACAAGGGAAAAAGGCCGCTCTGGATTCCCACAGGTGGGCTCAGCGATGGCAGTAATAACTTGAGGGAATCATTGATTCTTTTCCCGAGTTATATATTGTACTTTATTCCTATCTAAACTGTCGCCACTTTTTTACTTAGAAAGTAGGACCAACAGAAAGAAGCGAAGGGTTTGTAAATGCGGGCGGCGGAAGGTATTTGGCATAGTTCATATTGAATTCACTTTTTTCCAGCAAATTTACCTTTTTCCAGTATTTTGCGGGAAAAAAGTATTTTTTTTTGCATTTTCTCCCCAAAATGCTTTCAAATCAAAATTTTAAAATATAACCCTTTTTGTTTATTAAAAAGTGTCAACTTCTTATATTTTGATTTTTGGAGTAAATTTTAAGGTTACACTTCTAACAAAAGTACTTAAAAGATAAAATTTTAAATTTCAAATTTCCAGGTGTTATCGCTATCTTATATTTAACAATCAATCAAATCAGTCTTATTGATGAAAGATTTCATCCATCACTTTTTAAAGAGAGGATTAGACGCGCGACTTGCAGAAAATTGAAAAAAGAAACTCACATAAAAATATAGTGATTATTCTCAAACAGTTAAAAACGATTTATAAAGTATATTTTTTATATTTTGAAGCTGTTGACATTGGTTATTCATACTTTCCAATAAGTAGTGGTAGAGAACTCGGTAAGTGTCCGAATTAGATGAGTGGGCGAATTACCTTGAATTACCTTACAATAAAACTTGTTTCTTTAACTTTAGACTTCAAACGATTTCCAAAAAAATTCGGATATAATATTTAGATATTAATGTCCTGTTTCTAAAAATTTTCAAGCTCCACAAATATCAATCGATACGGCTCAAACTGAGACGAAGAACCATGTGCCTACGTGACTTTTATAACTTGTTTTCATCATTATTAAATGAGCAGCTCTAAATAATTCACCATACATCAACTTTACAAACACAACGGATTTTTCATCCCAATTGAATTTAATCATACTCCAACTCGCTAATCATCCTTCACGCCCATATACCACTCTATCAGCTAATTTCCACCTCAGACCGCTCCCACGGCGTTAATTTTTCCAATCGATCGTCGACGCGCGCGCAGGGCAGAATCACACATCGCGTTATACGCGCGCATGCCAATTACTCGCCCGATATACGCGCGAACGCGATTATGCCCGTATTTACGTGCTTTCGCGAATTACGTGTACATAGGTATACGTAGATAAGGATCGATCTCGTAAACGTTGCACCCGAGCGTGAAAATGTGCGCGAACTTTTCTCTTTGTGCTTTCGATTTTTCTTTTACGACCTTGAGTGGAATGTGTGTGTGTGTGTGTGTGTGTGTGGGAGGGGGGCGCCTAGATTTTGTGGGATTATACCAAAGGAGCGGGTGTTATTGAATGAGTCGTGGTAAGGTTTGATGCTGCTTTGTGCGAGGAGAATTTGTTCGTGAAGAGGAATTTTTTTTTCGAATAACTTGAGCTACTGAAAGGGCTAAGTACGGTCGAGGTTTATGAATGGGGATTGTTCGGGGATTAGGAATTATTAACTTACGGTCGAAAACAAAAACACCCTTGAAAACGAAAATTGCTTTGTTTTCTTCCTAAACAAAATTTTACTATTTATTCAAAATTTACGATTGATAATATTTTATTATCTTACAAATTTCACATCTAACGATTCATTTTTAGATTTTTTCATTTAAATTATTTATGTACAAAAAGAAGAATTAAAAGTTGATTTGAAAGATAATCTAAAAGCAAATAGCAATTTTTTATTAATATATCTTACATTCGTTCTATTTAAATAATATTCTAATCATCATCAGTTTCGACTGCGAAGTCAACTCGTTCAACCACTACACCAAAACTTCTCCTCCCCAATCCGAATCCACATCCAGATCAGAAATCCCCGCAATCCTAACACACAACCCTTCTAAATGCACCTCTTATCGTCTCTCTCCCTCGGCGACCAAAACCTCGCGAAATGCGCGAATCAATTGCGCCCACACTCATGAGGCTTTGCGCTTGCGACGCCTCGGAAACTTTATCGCGCCCCCGTTCCAACTTCCGCAAGAGAAACCGCACGTGCGCGCGTGCGCCCGGCTAATCCGACCTTGCGCCTGTGTGTAGAGCGGACCAACGTCCTGCGGTCACCCTCCCCCCGATAGCGGATCTGTGCGCGTAATGAGCGATAGCGGAGCTGAGTTTTTCTGCTTCGCGAGCTCGAGATGGATGCGAAGTGGGTGTAGGGCTCGTGTTGTTGTTTTTGCAGGTGGTAGTGGTGGGGCGAAGGTTATGTAGGTTGTTTTTTAATGATTAAAGGGTGGGTGGTTTGTTTTGAGTCGAGGTTTAAAGTTGGGGTTGTTATTTTAACTGGAGTTTTTCAAAGAAACGTTTTGAAATTTGTGTTTGATAATTTTACAGGATTTGAGAGACGCAATTAAAGTTCTTTAGACTTGTAAAGAGAGAAAGTTTGCTAAAGGTAAGAAAATTAACGACAGAATTATTTTCCTGGAAAGGAGACATCGTTTTTTCTGAGAAGAAAACTCTATGTAATTTTAAAAATTAAACTATAATTTTTGCTGTACTTTACTTTGAGTAAATATTTTTTCTATTTTTATTAAATTCTACTACTCTGCGAAGCCGTTGAAAATAAGCTGCGCATATTTTATGCGCCTGGCATTTAAGAAACGTCGAAAGTAAGGCAGAAACATTCGCGGTATGCGGAATGCCGCATTCGCAAATTAGCATACGCATTTTTTGCCGTTACAGTCGTACACCGGACGAACTTTCTCCATATGTATTTTCGTTGGGAAACCACTTCGTTAGGGCGGGCTTATAATGTATGCGCGATCGCCGAGAAAACACAAGACAGAGTGAGTATCTTTTTTCCACCGGGGATGCAAGCAAAATATTTGTGTTTCAAACGTACTTTTATTCTGTTTTGAAGAAAAATTTTACTGAAGTGTTTGAAATTGATAAAGATTAATTTAGAAAAATAGTTTTTTTTATGATTTTAAATTAGGTTTAAATGCTTTCACAAGTATCTCAACTAATAAATATGCAGTAACAATAGTATTAGCTTCGAGTGTGCATGTCAATATTACGGTTCTCGAAACGACAATAAACGTCAGAACCGAGGTAGCATTCAATCAATCAAATCGGCGATCTCCTACAGATCACGTATATTAGCGGCTAATACCCGTTCAGAATAGTATTCGAGCGAAATCGTATGTAATTTGTATGAAATTATAGTTTAGGATTGTAAACTATTCATTATTTATCTAAAATAGAATGGAAACGTATATAACTAAAAGTGTTATAAATTATACATAAATGTTCACTTAGCGCGATTATACACGATGGAAAATTTTATCGTAAAAATTACTATATTTTATTGTAAACATGGGACAGACTCATATTCTCATGAAGATGGCTACAATTTCTAGTAATAATTGCTACAAATATAGTAAAATTATTAAAATAATATAGCAATTTTCACTACATATATTTTCCCCGTGCAAGAAAAATAATTTTTACATATTTTTACATGATCGTATAATTCAATGAGTACTAAACAAAGAAAAACCGCTGCCAATTCATTGGCACTTAGCTTCATCAAACTTACTTTGTTGTGCTATTACATAAATTATTTGCGTTAAAAAATACAATTAATTGTAATCATGTATTGAAAAAATAACAATATGCTCTAATAAATTATTTTAAACACTAATCGGAAAATCTTAATTAAATTTGACCTATATATTGTTAGTAGTATATACTAACTGGTAAAACTCTAATTTATTTAATTGTTTTTAAAAAAAATAAAAAATTCAAAATTTGTTAAATTTTTCATGTTTATAATTTTTTATAATCTTATTAATTATCATAAATTTGCACAGACGGGAGTAAAGAACACTATTTTTTATAAAACAGGTAGATCATTTTTTAAATAAATGTAATATTAACACATTAAAAAAAAAATAGAAAATTTTGAATATCAAAAAGTAATCGTATGATCTTGATGAAAATTCACATACATAATATCTATATCACATACAAAATTGTCTAGAAATCTGTAACTGATTCATAGAACCGTTCTCGAGAAATTACGATTTAAAAAAAGTTTAACCCTTTCAGGGGCACATTAAATTCTTTACTAAATAATTGAACCTAGAAAAAAATTGAACCTTGAAAAAAATTCTCCAAAAATATATGTTGTTCCAGTAAGTCTACAGAACACATATAAGAAGATTTTGTATTAATATCTATGTTTTTGTAATTGCTGCTGAATAAAATAAAAAAAAATAGCATTTTTCGTTAATCAATTGTTTATAACAATTCCGTACATAACTATTTAGGTTAAGAAACATGTAAGTTATTCAAAACAACTACTTTGAAGTCTAAAAAACCAAAACGTCTATGTATTTAACGTCAAAAATAAAAAAAAATTATTCAAAAACCACAGAAAAACAAGTGGCATTCGGAGAGTGCCACTGCCCCTGAAAGGGTTAACAAAATTTTAACCTCGAATATCTCTGAAATTTATGGACCAATTATTTTGCCCAAAGAACTCGACTAAGAGCTATCCAAAATCTACCTCCACAAGGAATTTTGAAGAAATTACTACAATTTTCCCTCCGGAATCGTTGGACATACAAAACTCATTTTTTTCATTTTTCATGTTTTACGTTTTTGTTAATAACCAAAGAACCGTGATAGCTAGAAACTTTTTTTTTTAGAAAATATAGGTATTTTAATTCTCTTTTAAATGCTACCTATCCCATTCTCATACATACAGCCGTTCTCGAGAAATTACGATTCCAAAAAGAGGTTACAAAAATTTTAACCTCAAAAATCTCTGAAATTTATGAACCAATCATCTATCCCAAAGAAAGGTGCAGGTGGTAACCAAAAATCTACCTCTACAAGGAATTTTGAAGCGATTAACACAATTTTACTCTCGTAAATTGTCGCCACCTAAAACACGTTTTTCCATTTTTTAATTTTTTCTCAAAAACTAACCAACAGAATGGATTCAATTTTATACAGATTATAGCTATTCATAATCTCCATTATCATGATTTTTCTCAAAAAAATTTACCATTTAGTTTGAGTTATAAGCATTTAAAAAAAAGGACGTTTTTGTTAATAACAAAATAACCGTGACAGCTAGAGAAATTTTTTTTTTTTTAAATATAGGTTTTTTATGCTCTTTCGAACGCTACCCATTCGATTATAAAATTTAAATCCAATCATTAAAAAAAAATCAAAAATAAATTTTTTGAAAATGAAAAATTCGACATAAAATAAAAACGAATCAGTTGGTCGTACAAAATTATTTTTTTTTCCGAATTCGGAATCAAAAAACAAAAAAAATGAGACCCGTCCGGTTAAAATCGACCGCGTAGATCCGAAAATAAAGCGGTACACACACACACACACACACACACACACACACACACACACACACACACACCCATACAGACATTTTCTAGAGCAATTTAAAGAAAATTAAAATTTTACTATTTACAAAGCTTCCTCTATGAGGAAGCAAAAAAGTACAAAACAAATAATACAGTGACATAAGAGACCTACAAGTACGTTATGATAAAAGTAGTATCCTCGATCTTACGTCAGCCCGACTCTTTAAAAACGCGCGAGAAAATATTCCCCCAATCTAAAAGTGTATCTCCGAACTCACTTACTTCCACAACATTTACCCTCGGGAACCTCTCCACCCCTCCCGTCATCCTTCGAATCCCATCAGCTAGCATCCAAACAAACCGTCATTCAAATTTCCATCTTACCCGCAACTTCTCAAAACCCGGCACGCATCGCGACGATCCCTCGTCAATTACGGCGGGATCCGAGGTCAAGGTCTCGTCGCAATTTTCCGCCCTGGGCTCGTGCCAGATGGCGGCGCGCCGGAAGACAGTGTGTGTGTGTGTGTGTGTGTGTGTGTGTGTGTGTGTGTATGAACAATGGGGGTATACAGGCGAGTCATCGGATATAATGCGCCGGTGGATCGAAGCTGCGATGTAACGGGGAGGGCGAGGGAGACTGGTGGGCTGCTTGTGGTTTTTGTTATGAGTGGGTGGGAATGCGAATGAATGAAGAAGTGACTTACCCCGCTGGTTTTGCGAAAGGAGACATTCTGACTGCTTCGTTGGCTGGCTGATCTCGAACTCGACCTATCGTCTTTGGCTGGAACAAACATCGAGATGATTTATAAGTACATTGGTTGAAAGAAAAACGAACAAATTTAAGGGAATTGGAGATAATGATTTTGAAAGAGAGTAAAGAATAATCTTATTTCGTAATTCTATTCAATATTTTCTAAATTTTTCAGCCTTGAAAATTCTTTTACATCACTATCCTATCTGAAATTCCCCCTTTACCAAGAAATTTTCCTAGCTTAAAGCCCCATCCTAAAGCAAACTGCAAAACTAATCGCCGCAATCTTCTCCGCAAGCATTTCTGCACCTAACAAGCCGTCGACTATTTCCAGCGCATTTTAAACTTCAATTTTTCACGCGCTAAAATTTTATTGAACAATAAACCCTCCTTTGCTCCGCAGATTGCGCTCTTCCTCTCTCTCTCGTTCCTAGATATTTTAAAATTTTTCCTCCTCCAAGGGAAAAAAGAACCACCGTGATTCGAAGATAAGGCGCCGACATCCATCAAATTCGAAGATCCTCTCGACCCTGAGTCCCGCGTCACCGGAACGGGGGTCGTTAACCTGACGGCGCACTGACAATAAAGTTTCTTATCGGATCGGCCGCTAATTCGCGCATGCAAATTGGGGCGCGCGCGCGAATCGATTCGTTCCGCCTCTCATCGTTAGGATGGAAGACTAGACTGGAATGTATACAGGTGGTATGGTTTCCGAAAGGTGGTTGATATTGACGGTAAATTTTTCAGTTCAGGGAGATGAATCGGGGGAGGATTGTGTAGTGGATGAATGATTTGAATAGAAAATAAAATTTTGATGTAAAAAATGATTGATGCAATCTATTAAAGTATTTAAAGGAGAGGTAATAAAATTTATAATTTGAAAGTAGAATTTGAAAATACTTCATTTTTAGAGAAAAAATTCGTTTCAGTATTCATAACAAAGTCGCGCACTGGTCTGAATAAGTGAAAAATCGACTAGTTTTCTAGTAAATATTCACTTATTATGCAGTGAAAGTTTTATTTCACTGATTCAATAAGTGAATATTCACTAGAAAATAAATCAATTTGTTCATTTATTCGCACTAGTGAGCGACTTTTCATTTATTCATATTTAGAGAGTATATACTTTATTTCATGATTGTAATTTACTGAATTTTGTAGAAATAAATACTTGTTAAATTAACGAAATTCATTTATAACTTAATACTTTAAATTTGTAAAGTGGGATTTGCAAAGAATTTATTAGAAAAAAAATATCAGATAATTTAAATTAATCCATAAAAACTAATAAATTTCGAGAATTATGAAAATTATCATTAAAAAATCGATCCCTATCAATTCTAGGAAATTGATAAATCATATTATATTTAATAGCGTGGGATAATTGATAAATAATTCGTCGGATTTAGAGCTTCGCTTTTTACACTGATAACGTATTGCTATACAAACGCGGGGGTGAGAAGCAAATCCGGTGATTTGTGTCTTATCATAATATGAATATTAATATCGCGCTATCGTTGTTTCTAACTGCTAGGTCAGTAATGCCGGGAACAATTAATCTGGCGAAACTGAACGCATTTATCAATGATCACATATAATTTATGAGACATAAAGAATCGCTCCCGTTATATGTATAGTTTTGATAGCAAAAAGTTATAGTGAATTTAATAGAATTGCATTAACCTTATCATGTTTGTAATAAATTTGAATAGTAAAATAATCTGATTTCATAAAATTTCTAATCGTAATCGTAACAAGTTATAAACAAACATTATTATTCCATCAGCTGATACTGTTTCTCGTCTATCGTTGGTTGGTTATTTAGATTTGCTTCAAAATATTGAATAAATAAGTTTTTTAACACACCCCATCATAAAGTTCGTACTTTATTCCCGCTGAAGTGGGAAAAAAGTGCTACGTTCATTCCCTACCCCCACTGTAGTCCCCAGCGCCACGCACATGTGCGTTGCGCTGGAAACGAGAGTGAGGTTAGGGAATCAATATGCAGCCTTTTTTCCCTTTTCAGCGGGAAACGAGTACGAACTGTAGTTGTGTTAAAAAGTCGTATATTGCACTCGTGAATATAGTGGGTTGTGCGAACCTGCGCGTTTGTCGCCCTCGCTTTGCTCAGGCGACAACTCTCGCGCAGGGAGCACACAGCCCACTTTATTCCCTTGGTGCATAATATACTATTTTCAGCACGTGCATGAAAAAGGCCCTTTTCCTGCACAGACAAGTGAATGGAAAATCGAGCATTTCGAGCGCCTAGTAGTGAGGCCTCCCGAGGTAGCGGGAGGAAGAGAACTTAGTCTCCCGTTATGACGACTCCATATACCTGATCTCCCATCCACTTTTTATGCAAAAAGAATCTTGTTTTTGCACTTATTAGTAGATAAGCTAGGCTGGTTCTGGACCTCTTGAAATTATGACCTGGTGGTCCAGAACCAGCCTAGGGTTTTGGGCCCCTCCCCCCCCTGGTAGTCTAGAACCAGCCTAGGGTTTTTGGGCCACTCCCCCCCTCCCCCGTAATTGCACGGGGCACCATTAACCCATAACAGGTCGTGACCTGTTGTTCCTAAAGCGTCATAGGGTTTTGGATCACCCGTAATTGCACGGGGCGTCATTACCCATCCTAACTCGTTGGTCTAGAACAGGCATAGGGTTTTGGATCACCAGGAGTCAATAGACCTGCTTGAATCGGCGGGCGACATGACAGCAGTCAGCGGCAGCCAGCTGCGCAGCGGTAGCAGTCGGCGGCGGGCGGTGGGCGGCCAGCGTCAGCTTCCCCCTCCACCGCAGCGACTGCGCGAGTTCGCGTCGACTTCGGCTGTGTCCACAATCAAGCGCACGGCGCACGATCGCGCGCGCCAAGTGCGTGCGCACGCCCTGTTACTAACATAAAACCGGTCGTCGCTCGCTTCGCAGAGCAGGCTCTAACTTGTTTTACGTTGGCAACACGGCGTGCGCATGCAGCCGGCGCGCGCGTTCGTGCGCCGTGCGCTTGATTGTGGACACAGCCAGAGGATCCTCGCGCACGCGCACGTCGTACACGAGATGAGAGCGAGAGAGAGCGCGAGCGAGAATGACGAGCGCGAATGAGAGAGGATCCTCGCGCACGCGCACGTCGTTCACGAGATGAGAGCGAGATGTTGCTCGCGCGCACGCACCGATACGGAGGAGAGGATTCTCGCGCACGCGTTGTACACGAGGATAGCGACAGCGGGATTGCATTAGGCTTTTTAACTGTTGCAGGTATCCAAAAGCTGAACAGCTGGAAGCGCACCGCAAGAATTAAAAAGCCTAATGCAACCATAAGCTGCACATAACCCTGCGCGCGATTCAGAGAGAGAGAGAGAGAGAGGGAGAGAGAGAGAGAGAGAGAGAGAGAGAGAGAGAGAGAGAGAGAGAGAGAGGGAGAGGGAGAGAGGGAGAGAGAGAGAGAGAGAGAGAGAGAGAGAGAGAGAGAGAGAGAGAGAGAGAGAGAGAGAAAAAAAGAGAGACAGAGAGAGAGAGAGAGACGATCTTCGCGCACGTCGTACACGTCGTATTGTGTATGTGTATGTGTATCAAGGCTAAACAGCCTGAAGCACAACATACACCGACAACACTAATCACGACTTGAACGAGAGAGAGAGAGAGAACGCGCGATCGCGAACCTCACCGCGCGCAGAGGCAACTGAGCTCTTTCGACTCGTACGTTTCTATTTACGCGAACTGGCGAAGTTGACGCGAACTCGTGCAGTCGCCGCGGTGGAGGGGGAAGCTGACGCTGGCCGCCCGCCGCTGGCCACCCACCGCCCGCCGCCGACTGCTACCGCTGCGCAGTCGGCTGCCGCTAACTGCTATCATGTCACCCGCTGATTCAAGCAGGTCTATTGACTCCTGGTGACTCAAAACCCTATGCCTGTTCTAGACCAACGAGTCAGGATGGGTAATGACTCCCCGTGCAATTACGGGTGGTCCAAAATCCTATGACGCTTTTGGAACAACAGGCCACGACCTGTTATGGGTTAATGGTCCCCGTGCAATTACGGGGGAGGGGGGAAGTGGCCCAAAAACCCTAGGCTGGTTCTAGACCACCAACGGGGGGGGGGGGGGGGGGGGCAAAACCCCAGGGTGGTTCTGGACCACCAGGTCATGAATTCAAGTGGCCCAGAACCAGCCTAGCTTATCTACTCTTATTAAAAAAAAAGTACTATGTGCAACAAGGGAGCAATTGAGTTTTTCAGACTCGGAGGATGATTTTGAGCACTCGTGTATCACTCGTGCTCAATCATCATTCTCGCTAGAAAAAGTCAACTTTCCTTCCCAGTTGCACAATGTACTTTTGCTTTCTCAAAGAGAAAGCTTGGTAACGGTGAAATTTTTCGACCTCGAGATTTCGATGATTTTCGATATTTCTGAGCTCCCTGAGTCGAAATATGCGTTTTCTAGAAAATGTCTCTGTGTGTGTGTGTGTGTGTGTGTGTTATAAATTTGTCCGCAGCATAACTCGAAACTGGCCAGAGATATCAAGTTTATCTTTGGCAGGTATATAAAGCTTATTTTGAAGTTGTGCAAGTTCAATTATACAGGGTGTGTCAAAAGTTCCGGGACGGCCAGTTATCTCAGCGGGAATGCATTTTCGGAAAAAATGTTTCATACAAAAGATGTAGGATTTTTCCCTGGCTATCTGATGGTGACCTTGAATTTGACCTTGGGCTTGACCTTCAAGGTCATTTGAAGGTCAAGTCGAATTTTTAAATGGGAACCCTCCTTTTTTATTGCGCAAACCGAAAGAGGGAAAAATTCTCTTTCCAACGATATAAGACACATACGCGGTCAAATGTGATCTAGAGGTCGTTTCAAGGTCAAGTCGGTAAAATGAGGTCAAATTGATCTTGGGCAGTCCAAAGCATGGAAACTAAGGGCGTTGGGAAAAAACTTTCCATACGAAAGTTTCCGCAAATCGAATGGAGCATCTGATGGTGACCATGAATTTGACCTTGGGCTTGACTTTCAAGGTCATTTAAAGGTCAAGTCGAATTTTTTGAATGGGAACCCTCTTTTTGTTGCAGAAATGCGGGAAAACTTACCTTTCCAGGGGTGTAAGATACATACGGGGTTAAAAGTGAGCCGAAGGTCATTTGAAGGTCAACGTTCTTATACTCCGATCATCTGGACACCACATCGAATTTCGTGTATCAGGGCGTTAAAAAACATTTTTTGTGCAAACGTTTCTGGATCAAAACCCAGACCTGGGACCTGGCTAATCACCGCTGACCTTGGAACGACCTTGGGTCGACCCAACGGGGCAAACCGACCCCAGATACGGGTTCAGCGACCCCGAAAACCCATGGGTCCGTGGTTTCAAGCACCTTCTGCAATTCCTTCTGGTTTGACCTTGGAACGATCTTGGGCCGACCCAACGGGGCAAACCGACCCCAGATACGGGTTCAGCGACCCCGAAAACCCATGGGTCCGTGGTTTTAAGCACCTTCTGCAATTCCTTCTAGTTTGACCTTAGAACGACCTTGGGTCGATCCAGCGGGGCAAACCGACCCCAGATACGGGTTCAGCGACCCCGAAAACCCATGGGTCCGTGGCCCGCATTTCTGCAACAAAAAGAGGGTTCCCATTCAAAAAATTCGACTTGACATTCAAATGACCTTGAAGGTCAAGCCCAAGGTCAAATTCAAGGTCACCATCAGATGCTCCATTCGATTTGCGGAAACTTTCGTATGGAAAGTTTTTTCCCAACGCCCTTAGTTTCCATGCTATGGACTGCCAAAGATCAATTTGACCTCATTTTACCGACTTGACCTTGAAACGACCTCTAGATCACATTTGACCCCTTATGTATCTTACATCGGTGGAAAGAGAATTTTTCCTTCTTTCGGTTTCCGCAATAAAAAAGGGGGCTTCCCATTTAAAAAATTAGACTTGACCTTCAAATGACCTTGAAGGTCAAGCCCAAGGTCAAATTCAAGGTCACCATCAGATAGCCAGGGAAAAATCCTACATCTTTTGTATGAAACATTTTTTCCGAAAATGCATTCCCGCTGAGATAACTGGCCGTCCCGGAACTTTTGACACACCCTGTATAGTTGATCGGATAACATTAAGTCGGTTAAAAGAAATAAAGAAAAATATGTAAAAATCGAAAATATTTTTTTTCGGCTCTGGGTTTGGATATCGGTCTAAAGTCGTCCCATTTTCTGAAAGGTCTTGAAATTACCTATCAATCCATATTTTTGTCGGCCCGATCGCATAATTTTAAGTCGGTTAAAAAAAATAAAGAAAAATATGGAATAATTGAAAATATTTTTTTTTGCTCTGAGTTTTGATATCGGTCTAAAGTAGTCCCATCTTCTGAAAGGTCTTGAAATTACCTATCAATCCGTATTTTCGTCGGCCCGATCGCATAATTTTAAGTCGGTTAAAAAAAATAAAGAAAAGTATGGAAAAATCGAAAATATTTTTTTTCGGCTCTGGGTTAGGATATCGGTCTAAAGTAGTCCCATTTTCTGAAAGGTCTTGAAATTGCCCATCAATCCATATTTTTGTCGGCCCGATATGATAATATTAAGTCGGTTAAAAGAAAAATAAAGAAAAATATGGAAAAGTCGAAAATAATTTTTGTCGCTCTGGATTTGGATGTCGGTCTGAAGTAGTCCCATTTACTTAATGATCTTGAAATTGCCTATCAATCCATATTTTTGCCGGCCCGATCGAATAATATTAAGTCGGTTGAAACAAATAAAGAACAATATAGAAAGATCGAAAATATATTTTTTTGGCTTAGGGTTTGGATATCGCGTGAAATTAATCGCATTTTCTTAAAGGTCTTGGAATTACCTATCAATCCATATTTTTGTCGGCCCGATGGGAAAAAATAAAGAAAGATATTATAAGAAATTATAAGAATTATTAAATCATAAGAAAAGTCGAAAATAATTTTTGCTGTTCTGTGTTTGGATATCGGTTGCAAGTAGGCCCATTTTCTGAAAGTTCTTGCAATTTCCTATTTACCCATATTTTTGTCGGTCCGATGGGATAATGTAGGTTAAAAGAAAATAAAGAAAAATGTGAAAAAATCGAAAATACTATTTTACGGCTTTGAGTTTGGATATCGGTCGGAACTAGTCCAATTTTCTTTAAAGTCTTGAAATTATCTATCAATCAATATTTTTGTAATTTAATAATTACTACATAACTATTTTAAATATAATTTTCTAGATAATTTTGTATAATGTATTTATGGAAAATGAGATATGAAGAAAAAATGAAATTTTATATTAAAATATACATTTTAAAAAATTATTTGATGTAATTTATCAATTCTCTTTAAGAAAGCATTCTGCTAAAGCAGTTAGCAGTGGTTTTTTTCAGGGCAATGAACGCGAGAAATCCATTTAAAAACGTATTTCGGTCACTTGTGACTGAAAGAGGTATTAATTTTTCCGTCATTTCAAGCAAAATATAATCTAAAATTTTCCTCTTTACTGCACTTTTAAATCTTTCAGAAATCCTATTTCCTGTTTTCGGGGCGATCAGATGACCACCGATATTACTTGTAATCGGTAGTTGCGAAAATCGCAGTTCAACGTAGTGGTGCAAGTGCATGTTTAGTCAGCCGTATGTACAACGACTTTAACAGATCGTTACAATGTTTCGTTTCGATTGATTGATTTTTGCTGTTGTACCTTTTTCCAGCAGTGACGGACTGCACAGAGTAGCTAAATTAGAATTTATTTGTTTGGTTAGGTTTTTTAGAAAGCTTGGGATTATGAAAAATGCTTAATTGAAATTTATTTTATGTTTTAAAAAATTGTTTAGTATTTGTGTCTAAAAAAATTTTAAGTTTTCATTTTCATTAATAAAATCCTGGAAGTTGATTAAGATAAACAATAAGTTATTACTATTCAAGTATAACAGCAACTTAGTTTTTCCATGAATTTTTAGCGAAAGGTATCGGAATGCAAGGCATTTTATTTTTCGATTGCTCACGTACTCCGCTATCGGCAGTACTGTGTCGTTATTGGATTTCTTCCGGATTACACAGCGACAGTCGAAATATTTTTTGAATTCGCGCTTTTTCGTCTTACGGGAATATCCATATCAGAAGTACTGCAGTTAGCATGTTATCCCGGTCTATAGCCGTAGAGCTATTTCGAAGGTCCGTCGCATTTTTCGGACAATATCGCAAAAAACGGCAACCAGGTATTTTCACTGAAAATTCCGGGGCTCTATAACGCTCGTACACAGTGCCAACGTGATTTTTTTTTCTGTTGCAAAAAGCTGTTGTTCGGGTAGATTACATTTTTTCATGAATGTGAAATTATTTTTCGCATATTCAGCGACAAAACGATTTTTTTTTTCATCTTTGATTTAATTTTGTTGTTATTTTTCTTTACTAAAATACGGTGCATTGATTTTTATTTTGTGAATTAATACGGCAAAATATGTTTGTCAGTAATAAAGAAGATAAGAAAATCATTCGAAAGTCGATTGCCATAGTATATATTCCCCTAATCCATGAAAATTCAACTCAATTCATCTCTTTAAATAGCTCGGAATTCCATTCCACCAACAAAACCCATCCGAAAATACGGCAGTATTTACTGTGCCCCCGCCACCTAAAAAAGCAAAACCGGAATCAGCGCAGGATTACGCAGCCTTGGCTCTAACGACCCGCACCCTCCTGCGCATAAACAGCCCGACAATATATACCTATACCATACGTACGTGCTCCTCTCTTGCACATACTCGCAAAAAAAGTCGAGGAAAGATATAGCGGGCTTCTTTTTATTGCCTGCGTAGTCTCGTTAGACTGCGCTTTTTAAGACCCGCTGCACTTGATTTTCGAGATTCCCGCCGCGTTGTATGCCGTCGAGTTAATGACAGACGTGCGCGCGTTTTTAATTGAGAACGAGAAAGAGTGGGGGAGAGAGAGGGGGGGGGGGGGAGCTGTTCGCGACGTGTGCGCTTTTGTAGCGGGACGAGGGTGAGGTAAGTAGTGCATGAGGATGCGGTAGGTAAGAGATAAAGTATTCCCGAAAGTGGATGGAGTCGACAAGATGAATGTTTTTTTTTTCAGATGGTTTTAAACCTGGAGTTTGTTAGTGTGAATGGAGTGTTATATTGAAAGTGAATGGATTGCATTCGCATGGGGTTATCTCATTAATTAATTAGAAAATTAGAAATATATATATAAATTATTCATTTTCTTGATGTCTAAATACATGTTTTCTTAGGATTAATAGTTAAGTAAAATAGTTTTTTTTACGAACGGCCATGATTCTTCTATTCTAATTAAACTAAATTTAATAAAATACTCGAGTAGAGTCACTTTACTTTTATGTTGCACTGTGCGCTCTTTATATGGGGTACTTTCGACTTTTAATTCGGTCAGAAATGAGATTCTTGCATTACCACAAAATGTATTACTTTTCCTTTAGCTTTTTAATTCCTCCAGAGTATTTGGATGTTGGTCGTAAAATGAAAATTGTGAAATAAACAGAGTAAATGAAAGTAGCAACAAAACTGAAACTAAGTGCTTGTCCTAACCAATATTGAGCTTTGAAATTCATGATCATCACAAAATGTTTTTATAATTTAGTTTATTTTAAATTTATAAAATGTTTTAACATTAAAGAATTCAAGCAGCACGAATCTAACGAAAGATTTGGAAAAGCAATAATGTATTTCCCGAAATTCATTTAATTTTGTTCCCGAAATAAAGTTAGGCCTACACGGTTTTATAACTTTCGTAAAAAGGTAACCGAAATATTGATGTACGTTTTTCGTTCACAGTAGAATATGTTCTACATAGCCGAAAAGGGTCAATGACGGATTTTTATTGCCAGGACGTAAACGGTCAATAACACTACAATAAAATTCCCTGTTCTCTCTAATATTTCTAATATTTCATACTAGCGAATAATTTTGTTATAATAAGTTTTCGAATATGTTAAAATAAATTTCAAATTTTAATAATAATTTTTTATCCTAAGTTATTTTTGACCTTTTAATTATTTTAGGCGCTATAAAAAAAAATATCTGAAAAAATTTAATTGGAAAATTCAATTTATCTGTACCGTTTTTATGCTATCATTCCAAAATTGCAAAAGTCAATAACGCTCCATAAAGCGAGCATCAACTGAATGCAAAATGCACCATTTCTGCAGTTTACTTCAGCTCTCAAACGAGTGTAAATACGATTAAAAGCCTCTCATAAACTTTTCGAATCTTTCATAAATATTACATTTTCATGGAAATATTCAAATATCAACTTAAATGATCTACATATTTTTATAACAATGATGATATCGCAACAATTTCTTTTGCCAGTTCGCCTTTATTTACGACAAACAAGTTCCATCATCTTGGCGCACGTCAAATTGACACAACACCGCATCGCGCTAGCGCGCGGAAAATCAAGGATGAGAAAGTTGAAAAGGTTCGTCTCGTCGCTGGGGAAATCAGTGTGAAAACGTTCGTAAAATCCAGCTGCAGCCGAAAAAAGATAGAGGTCGAGAAAAACGTATGTGCGCTCATACTTCTTCGATGATGTGAGTCCTCGAAGAAGAGCGACTAAGTTCCCTCCATGCATATATACATATACTTGTCGAGTGCAATCGTTCGATCTATCAATTTACCGTGGTGTCATCAATTTTAATAAATCAACGACCGCATTATTCATCATTACATAAGTTTTGCGTGAAATCTGCGCGAAGGAATGCGGAAAATCGCAAAGATGGATGGAATTCGCAAAAGTTTGCTCTCTGATGATTGACATAACAAAGTGAACATTCGTAACGCTACTCGAACGAATGTAATTCAATTTATTCATGCAGCATACGATTTCATTGAATAAATAGCCTAAAAGAGCGCTTTAATTATTACACTTTAACGAAACAGACAATCTAATAAGAAATCCTTCGCTCGTCAGCCTCTTCATCCACTACCGCCTTATATACCTGCCCTTATTAATCCAAAAATAATCCTCGACTAAAGCACTCTCCAATGCGAAATCATTCCCGGGGCAAACACAATCCAGTCCAGCGTCGTCGCCGTCGTCCGCGCGGATTACCCTGTCTTATTAGCGCCGGAGAATTTTCGCGAGGCGTTAATGGCGCGCGCTGGAAAGAGAGAGAGAGAGAAGTCAGCTCTCCTCCTCCCCCCTCTGCTCGAAGTCTGGCTAACGAACCGTGCCAAAAGCAAATTTAATTATACGTTTGCAGAGGAGGACTTGGCAATCAGAATGCATCGCCTGGATAATCGTCGTCGTCGACGACGCCAAGTTCATTGCGTCGGCGCCTTATTAACTGCCACGTGGGGCTCTGTGTCTCACTCAGTCTTGCTCGCCCTCTCTCTCTCTCTCTCTCTCTCTCTCTCTCTCTCTCTCTCTCTCTCTCTCTCTCTCTCTCTCTCTCTCTCTCTCTGTCGTCGATCTTTGACTGGCGTGGCGATTTATGACCTATGACTTGGCGAGGACAGTTTGACTGAGAGATTCATTAAAGTACACTGAAATTCAATGTATAGGTTGTGAGATCTTTTTTTCCGAATGTCAAATCTCTTTTTTTTTTACCGATTCATAGTAAATTATAATGAATGTGATTATATTATGTAGACCAATATTATATAAAATCTTTAATTTTATCTTTTATCTTGTATCTTGTAAAGTCTTTATTTTAAATCAAAAGGTGTCAATGTTTTTTCATGAAGTAGATCTGTTTATATATTTTGTTATTGAAAATAAAAACTGACTTTAAATTTTTGCTTTCTTCTAGAGGAAGCTTTGTAATAGTAAAATTTTAAGTTTCGTTAAATCGCTCTAGAAACATGATTAGAGGTATTAGAAGTTTCAATCACATGATTTTAGAAAATGTCTGTATGGATGGGTAGAAATTTAGAAAGAAGAAATTCGGATGGATAATTTTAATGATGGACAAAACTCCGGAATGATATTTTTATTGATGGGAAAGCATTTGCAAAGAAAAGACCGTTGTCAATTTATTGGTACGTAGCTTCCTCCAAATTAATTTATCGTTCCTATATGTTATAGTATACTACATGTAACGCAAATATAACGCTATTTTTGTAAAATATCAAATATCTCAAAAAGTAATCATATGATCTTGATGAAAATTCACACTCATATTGCCTACATCCCATACAAAATTGTCTATAAATTTCAAGCTGATATCTATGGATAAAAATTCGGAAAACATGAAAATTTATAGATAACAATTCGGAAAATGTGTATTTGCAATATTACGAGCGTTAAATGCAATATGAAGGTGTTCATGTGCATCTATAATTATATTTGCTATAGTTATATTAACTATAGTTATGTCCAAGAGGCGAACGTGATGTTCAAATGTGTAAAGTACACTTTTTTACTAGAGAAAAGTGAATGTTTCGGCTAGTAGGAATAAAGTAGCATTGGACATAGTAGCAAAAGATGGTCAAAAAGTGTACCTTATACTTAGCTCAAAGGAAAATCACGTTCGTCTGTTGGACATAACACATAATATTGCATTTTATGCTCGCAAAATTGCAAATACTCATTTTCCGAATTGTTATCCATATAGATTTTCAGGTTTTCCGAATTTTTACCCATAGATATTCTTCCTTTCCGAATTTTTCCTCTCCGAAATTTGACATTCCGAACATTTCTTTTCCGAACTTCGGACATTCAAAAAAATTATTTTCCTAACTTTTAGCCATCTGAATTTGGCTTCCTCCGGTTCCTCCTAGAGGAAGCTTTGTAATAGTAAAATTTTAAGTTTCGTTAAATCGCTCTGGAAACACGAATAGAGGTTCGAATAGAAGTTCGAATCACATGATTTTAGAAAATGTCTGTATGGATGTGTGTGTGCGTGTATGCGCGCGTGGGCGCGTGTGTGCGTGCGTGCGTGCGTGTGTGTGTGTGTGTGTGTATGTGTGTGTGTGTGTGTGTGTCTGTGTGTGTGTGTGTGTGTGTGTGTGTGTGTGTGTGTTTGTGTGTGTTTGTGTGTGTCTGTAAGTATACCGATTTATCTCAGGATGTACTCGATCGATTTTAACCGGACAGGTCTCATTTTTTTTTTTTTTTTGTTTTTTTTTTTTGTGGGAATTCGGGAAGGAAATACACTTTTTGATTCGCTGATGCGTTTTTGTTTCATTTCGAATTTTCGATTTTCGTAAAATTTATGTTTGCGTTTTTTTAATGATAACATTGAGATATTTGTATTGGACAAATAGCATTCGAAAGAGCATAAAAAACCTATATTAAAAAAAATTACATTAGCTATTACGGTTCTTTTGTTATTAACAAAAACGTGTTTTTTTATTAAAGCTTATAACTCTAAAAATAAACCGTCAATTTTTTTTGAAAAATCATGATAATGCAGAATATAAATAGCTATAACCTGTAAAAATTTGAATTCATTCTGTTGACTAGTTTTTGAGAAAAAAATTGAAAAATGAAAAAGATGCGATTTGTATAAAACACGATTACGGGAGTAAAATTGACTTAATCGCTTTGAAATTCCTTGTAGAGGTAGATTTTGGGTAGCTCTCATCTGAGTTCTTTAGGCTAAATGATTGGTTAATAAATTTCAGGGATATTTAAGGTTAAAATTTGTTTAACCTTCTTTCAAATCGTAATTTCTCGAGAACCGATCGATGAATCAGCTCCAAATTTATAGACAATTTTGTGTCTAATATAGATAATATGTGTGCAAATTTTCATCAAGATCGTTCAATTACTTTTTGAGATATTTGATATTTAAAATTTTTGTATTTTATAAAGTCATTTTCTTTGTTGCATGATAACTAGAGAAAAAAATTGGTTCAATCATGTTGAAATTTTGTGGAGATGTAGAGTTTACATATTTATCGTACAAGTTCTTTATGTAAAAGAATTGTCTCATAATGTTTAGAGATATTTAAGGTTAAAATTTGTTTACGTTTTTTTCAAAATTGTAATTTCTCAATGACGACTTGATGTATCAGTTTGAAATTTATTGACTATTTTGTATGTGATATAGGCAATACCTATGTAAAATTACATCCAGATTATATGGTTAGTTTTTGAGATATTTGATATTTAAAATTTTGGTATTTCTGGAAATGACTTTTTATGTCGCACAATAACTAGAGTAAAATTTAATTACTTTGAAATTTGATGGAGATGTAGATTTGATGGTGATGTAGAGTTTGTATATTATTTATTACATGAGTTCTTAGACGTAAAAGAATTAGTTTATAAATTTCAGAGATATTTAAGGTTAAAACTGTTAAAACTGTTTTAGCCCTCTTTTCAAATCGTAATTTTTCGGGAACGGTTTTATGTATTTATGTCTTACTTGAAAATGGAAATGACACGCGTGTTGTTTACTTGCATTTGTTTTTTATTGAGGTTAATTTACAGCAAGCTCTGCAGAAACATGAAATTAGTCAGATACGCTGGCCAATTATTTTGAGTTTGAACTAATTTTTCGAATAATCGCGATTTAAGAAGTGAATATAGTAAGAATTACCGTCTCTCAATTTTAAGATAAAAATGTTAAAGTTGAAACGTTTATAGTTTATGGGCATTTAATTTTATATACACTCATTTTGCCTTTAGAAATTTATGTAAATGTTTTTATTATATGTCACTGATATTTGTGTTTACATAATATTTTATTTGCTTTTGTTTTTTATGTAGATGGTGTAATACTCATGCTTTATCATTAACCCTGTTTTATCAACTGAACATGTCAAAATAATTAATATAAAAAATAAAATTATTTATGTCTTACACAAATTCATTTGCCTTGTGCAATCCTGTAATAAATCGTTTTACAAAGTTTCTAAAAAAAAAAAATAAATTTTATTTTTTATTTTTTGAACGAAATTTGGTTATGTCTTCATATCAAATTGTATTAGTTCTGAGCAATCTTCGAAGTTGACATTGCCTGATGTCACTGGCTGTTTTTTTATTTTGCTACTCATTTTTGAGCAAATCTCCAGACGGTGCGGAAATGCGACGCAGAGAAAAGTCAACACAATCGGAGCGCTGGTACGCGTGAAACCTTCAGCGAGTTTTACGTTCCGAAGGCAGAAGGCTGCTTAAAATTTAACACGGGGGCGCATTACACCCACCGACCAAACGTAAACTATTTTTTTGTTGTCAACTCTGGTAACACTCATTTACTCTCAATGTAAAATCAACCATTATCAATAATTTTTTTCCTGAAAATTAGGTCGTCAACCTACATAAAAAAAAATTGTAAAAAATTCTTTGTTTATTAAAAAGTGTAATAGAATTTTCGTTCTATTAGCGTTAGTTCGATTTTCACAAATATTGAAGAATTATAGCGGTTTTTTAATTTAGAATGACAAACATACTGGTACTTTATGATTTATGATTGATATACTTATAAAATAGACACCTTAAACCATTATTGAATTACATATCTAGATACTGCGACGTCCAGCTATTATTCTAAAAGTGTTCAAGCACCGGTGTATTTATCTGAATTGTTCATAACTATATTTCAGTAAAAATTGATTAAAAAACAATATTTCAATAATAGATAACGAAGTACAAAGATATTACAATCTTTTTTTCCAAACTCATGTATTTTATTTTTACAATAATTATTTCCTTCTTCGTTACTAAAATCAAATTTATTCAGATAGTCTACACTAATACAAATTCAAATTTTCGAGAAAATTTCATATTGAGTCCAAAAGTTCAAAGTCTTCACAGCCAAGTGTAAGATGCGCGTGGAGATCAACACACAACATTCGATGCATCTCAATCACCTGAAGAAAGAGGACAAATGACATGCGGAGAAAAGGCTAGTAGAGGAGAACCGTAAGTGGATGTGGAAGAGCGGAAACGAGTGCGAAAGGATGCGGAGGCGTTAAAGAATGTGGGAATACGCGTGGGAAGAGACAATGCGATTAGTCAGTGCAGTCGCGAGTGGGACGTGCGAAGGGACACCAATACGAAAGATGGGCGGAGAGGTGAATGTACGCTGACAGGGGATGATCCCGGTCGCTAGGAATGAAAAAGGATGGCACTTTCGAAAGTGTTTTTTGGAGGTCCGAAAATAGAGTTTCGTATGTTCGGTTCGATCTTATCTTATAGGTGTTTATAGGTGATATGGGAACTGTGATAATGTAGATCATAAGTTGTAAGTAGAAAGTTTCATATGGGTTTTTGTTGTAACTTGCAAAAAACTGCATTAAAATTAAAGGATTTATTGGACAACTTCGAGACGATTAAGAAATGAAGTGGTTATAGAACAATCACGAATCTATTAATTCTGCAATAATTAAACATTATTTTAATACTTGCTACAATTGAATTAGCAAACGCGCCACACCTCTAAATTGGTGATCCAGTTGTCACCACTTTATATGTAGACGGAAAGACGACCGTCGCCATCCTCTGGCTTCCGTCACCAGGGATTACTCGATCTTCCCT
Source organism: Torymus aiolomorphi (assembly GCA_036365515.1). Taxonomy (NCBI): domain Eukaryota; kingdom Metazoa; phylum Arthropoda; class Insecta; order Hymenoptera; family Torymidae; genus Torymus; species Torymus aiolomorphi. The sequence continues at coordinate 122,054,195 of CM070874.1, read as the reverse complement.
CTCCCGACCACTCGAACATCTTTGTCTCTTGGTACGTCTTTTTACTCCCCTAAGTGAGTACTCAGAGAGAAAATTAAATCCGTCAATTAACGAAACGCAGAACTGAATATCGCGCGCTCGCTGCCGATAATAGATCTCAATTTAAGAGGCAAGTCAGTGTTCTCGACTTCTTTTTCTCTCCCTCATAGCACCGCCAGCACTCGAATTACGCAATTGCTCTTTTGTTACTGTCAATTATAATTGAAGGAGTCTTTTGACTCATAATGAGTTATCGATTATCGAGTTTCTGTTTTGTCGCTACAAGATTGAAGTTGATAAAGTAACGTTGAGGAGTATAAAGTGCGAAGATAAGTTTAATTCTATAAAACTAATTTACATTTGGAAAAATCTTGCTAGAGTCAAATTGAAGAATGACGGATTTTCTCAAAAGAAGAACCTAGAACGCTTCATATTCACGCATACGTTCCACATTTTTCCCAAACTTTCTCCACCCCGAAAAAAGTATCAAGTTAGATCGCTCAGAACTCAATGACCCGTAACGTAACCTACTACCAATCTCAAAACGTCGCATATAAGTAAAGGCATGCGCGAAATGTATCAAGACTCACCAGTTATTCGTAGATGTTTTCCACCGAGGCAGGAGGTTTCGGTCGTGTGCAGCGGCAGGGGCGCAGAGAAGCTCTCGAGTAGCACGTCCACGCGCGACAGGTCGACGCCACGGCGCTCGCAGGCTGCGGTCAGCACGTCCCTGCAACAGAAGAGGGAAAAAAATCGCTGTAATAGTTGTACCGTCAGGATGGATCAAATTATTCGTTGGTTGTTTTCTAATCATAATAAGATTATCGATTGTAATGAGACTTGAAATCTACCCGAGAAAAAGAGTTTCCATATTATTCGTACACAGAGACAATCTTTACTGTTAACGAACGGACGTTTGGATATGAACAAATGAATGTTCATTTATAGTTAGACAAATTAACTTAACAAATTAACAGTTAAGTCACAAATCGTTTGAGTAAACAATTCAAACTTAACTGTTTATCTAACTATAAATGAACATTCATTTGTTCATATCCAAACGTCCGTTCGTTAACAGTAAAGATTTTCTTTTCTCTGTGTATAAATAGTTACGAAACATTGATTTGTACTGTGTAATTTAATGGAAAAATTTGTATAGCGTTGCACTACAAAGTTGATCATAATTTCAATAGCTATAGTATCATACATAGTATGCGTTACAGAAATAATTTTAATGTTTTATTTATAGCACTATTGTCTCGCGCTCTTTGTAACTTAAATAAAGTTGTAATTAAACGTACGTTTTTGTACCTCTTTACCCTAGATTTCTATTTCACATTAACAAACAACAATAAATCTCTAAATCCTCATAACGAACGTCCCGAAAATCTGTCAAACTCGACAATTCAAAATTACAACGCTACACAGGAGCCGTTTCTCGCGCCGCGAGCGCACTGGCAATTAGAACTCATAATCGCCATCCTCGCGTCCCCCAGTCAATTACCGAACTTTGTAGTCCTCCACGCGTTCGCTCGCCCGCTCGAACTAACAATTAATTAGCACGCTTATCAAAAAGTTGCTTAAAACCATGCAAGGACAAGTATCGCGCTCAAAGTTTCGCGCCCTCGCAAAGTCCGGAATTCTTAATTGCTTCGAGCGGCAGTTTAGCGTCGAATGTGACTTTAAAGAAGGGCGTACAAATAAAGGGAAAGCCTCGTGTGTCGCGCGGTTTGATATACGCGTTATGACCCCGATTGCATTTGCTGGCGCGGTAGAGGGAAGCGAGTGATAATGGCTCGGCGCGAAGCAGTTGAATTGCGCGGGCTTTTGTTTTTCGGATGCGGCGCATTGCAGGTCTTAATCTGTGCGCGCGAGCCATTTCATTCCGCAGGATTCGCGGGGATTGGGATGCAAGGTGGTGTAAGGAGGTTTTTACGGTTGTAGGTGAATATACTTTTATTTGTAAAAGTAGAAGGTTTCGCACAATTGGAAATTGTACGTTTAATTGTGTTAGGAAAAGAAATTTTATTTCGTAACTATTTTCATTTTACTCCTAACATGTTTAGCGTAGGATGTTTTTTGCAATCTTTCTTATTTGTTTATTGTTTATGAAATAGTTTTATTTTGGAGTAAATTGGATTCGAGAAAAAGAGATAATCACACAGTCTATCACTTTTCACGGTTTATTTCCCGGCAGATATAAAGTCACTACTATGGGCAACCGATTTTATTTGTTTTTTTTTTTTATGGATTTACGGAAAATCGATACACTTTTGAATTCTTTTAGACTGTGTGATAATAATTGCAGTCTTATTTTATCTCAAACTCATGTATACTTGATTAGATAATTAAATTAAACTGATTATACGTATATGTAACAAGTTTTAATCGAGTTTGATGAAAATGTATGATAATAAATGTCAATCTTCTCTTACTCTTCGCAGTCTTAGTCATTTACGCTCTTAAAATGGTCACAAATTACATGTAATAGGATCATAGAAGAACTTTATATCAGGAAAGGTTTGAATGGCCCTCAATTTTACGCTATATTTTCATTAAAGTAAAATTATTCTAATTTATTTTCAGAATTTGCAAATTATATACGTATTTCATTTCAAAACGATGTTCTCCATTAATGTCTTCCACTTTGTACGTTTTCATAATATTAAAATGACACAGTCAAATAATGTAATAAAATTCCCTTCATACATTATATTCCAAACAAAAACCCTTGACAATTTTCGAAACGTGTAAGAACCAAATTACACTTTAATGGCATCAAAGTACAGAATAAACTTCCATCCCACGCTCGACATTTTCCTAAATCCGCATTATTTCACCATTCACACCCACTACGTACATTCATTCCCCCCAAGGAATTTTATTACATGAGCTTTAAAAGCTTTTCAAAACTCGCAATTAATTTTACGGCATCATCCCCCCTCCCCCCGTGCAATGGAAAACAAATATAAATGCTGAAAGGCTGCAAACAGGCCTTTAAAAGCCGCGCGTCATTCGAATCGAAAAAAACGGCGAAAGGTAAAAGCCTCCATCGCGACATTGTTTCACGAGCGCAGTTAAATCCTTGTGAGAATTACGCGACTGCTGCCTGCCACTTAATCTTTATTCGTCCCGGCGTAAATCGCGTGGAATTTCTCGCGATCGTCGTTGGCACCAGGGTCGCGCCCTTCCTTTTTCCTCCCGCTCCCCTCCTCCTGTCTAGCCCGGGGCTTGCGTGTGTACATGAATTTAACGGAGGGAGTTTAATTGCTCCTCGGAGTGTCAGGCTGGTACACGACCGGTCGTGTAGTACGTTGAATGAAAAAACAATGAAAGTTCGCGCGATGTCGATTTTCAGAATTAATAGTGTTTTTTAATTTTTATTTGGTAGCTTTTACATAATTAAAGTTGGTTTTGTTCATTAAAAAAATTGATATAATTTTGCCAAAAATGAAGTATATTTGTTGAGAATCTTTATAAAATATTACAAAACTGATATTACTTTTTGTATGTTTGTGGATAATACGTAATTTATAATCAGAAGATATCACATTTATAATATTTAATCAACGAAGTGCGCATAAACTTAAAAAAAAAACCAAATTATTTAAATTTTATTTAGTTATACCAAGATATGAACAAACAATAATTCAATAACAGAAATTCTACCATGAAATTCAGATAAAAAATGATATTACAAAAACAATTCCCAACTCAGCACCACCTCTACACCTCAACTTTCGCGATTACCACCAAAACTATCGGCCAACTGCCCCCCTCGCTCTCTCACCCTCTCCCTCCCACCTGCAACAGAAAGGCGAAACTTCCGCCATCGCAAAAACTAACAAGCCAACTGCTCGCCCACGGAATAATTACATCAAACGCGCGCGCTCGCGTCCTTCTAAATTTGACTTTGCCTTCCTCCGCCGTGGAAATAAAAGTCTCGCACGTGCGCCTATGGAGCAATTAAAGCGCGAACCGAGCAATACGCTGGCAAACAATACGAATTTAATCGGCCCGCGGCGCCGGCTCTCTCGCGAATATGAAACTGCGCCGCGCCGCTTAATTCGCACGCAAAGTTTCGGCCCCGCGAGCGCGCAGGGGAATTCCGACGTTTGGAAATTTCGTTGCGCACGCGTGAGCGTTCCACTTGGCGTTCGGAAATGTGTCGCGGGATTGATTGTTTCGAGCGAAACGGCGTTTGTCAGTAGCGCACGAGGCTATGATAAAGAAGAGTCGCCTTCGGATCGTGAATCTATATCGGTTCAGATGGGTTCGATGGAGCGTATCATCGATTATCATAAGCTGATAGTTTATTTAAAATATAATATTTTGGTATTTGATCCGTTAACAACAAATAGCGGAGGACACCGACGGCGAGATGAAACAATAGATAAAATTAATGTGATAACAAACATATTAAATCTAAAGCATTTGGACAAAAATGTCTCACTCTATCACGTAAAATATAGACTAAGAGAAGGATTTATTTATATTTAATAAGAAAATAGCTTTTTCTATTGAAATAGTTTTTCTTCCCGTGCTACACACCGTAGTTTTTTTAACGAGAGCACGATGTAGGGCCTTTTTCGTGCATAGAATTTGAGTAGGTGATTCGGCATTTCGAGTCGTCTACAAACACAGTTAATGATTATTATCCTTCGCAACAACGGGAAATAATTACATTCATTTTCTTATTTTGACAGACTCTTGATAATCAATTTCATTGATTTAATATGTTTTACTGTGTTTTATTACTAAATGCACATCCGTCGGCATCCTCCATTGAAACTATCTATCATCCTTATACGAGACTTATAAAAATGATTAATTAATCATTACTAATTGGCTGTTCACAATCTTCTTTAATACATTTATCACGTATACTCACTAACTATACAAGAACCGTGACGCAACGCAGATATACTACAAGAAAACAACCATCCTAAACCCCGCTTACCAAATGAGATGAATTTAAAACAAGATTAATTTAACACGTTTCAAGCCCTCTTTTATTTGAACCCAGCACTCTGTAAATCACCGGCAACAATGCAACATCTTACTCCCCCAACCCCAAAACAAATTCACCCGCCGTTTGCCAACCACACATACACACATCTCCGTCTCAATAAATAACTCCACAAACCTCACCTCACTTCACCAGACACACACACACATCCACACACGCTTACGCCCACACAACCCTCTAACAGCTAACGAAAAGAGGTCGCGCAATTAACAACTGCTTCCCCCTTGAGAGAGCACCGGACATAGGGAGAGAGATAGGGATTTACTGTCCGTATAGCGCAGGTGTAAATCCCCCGCGCGAAAAATACAACCGATCCGCGGCCGAAAACGCGAAGATAAGAGAGACTTTTACGCATCGCGGCGCCGGTAAGAAAAATGGACGCATTAGCTAGACCCGATTAATCGGCCGGGCACGCGAAGCACGTCAATCAAAGAGACGGCTAGCTGTGTGTGTGTGTGTGTACACGTCCTTCGCCGGCGGTGAATTGATAATGCTGTGAGAGGGAGATTGTGTTTGCGCGCGCACGGCACAGCTGAGCTAACGCGCGCATACAGTAGCCGTGCACACGGCTGTTAGACGGCTGAGGGATGGGATATGTGCTGCTGGCGCGGCTGATCGGCTTGCTAAGAAAATTACCGGTGTGCACGGGAGCTGGACGATCTATGGCAGGTGAAGGGGCACGGTGAGCTGAAGGCTTTGATGGTGGAAGTTAAGGAGGATATAGTTTCAGAATATTGATACAGGATTGTGGAAATCGCGATGGAGTATTCATAATTTAGAAAATGCTGTTTGTAGTGTAAATAAATTCTTAACTATAAAGGTTTGAAAATAACAGTTAAAGACAGTTCATACATTATAGATATGAAGTTAATGATCACAACTGCCTAATTAGTTCGACTCTGATGCAACCTCTCATTCTCAGTCAATCCGTAGGCGGATTTTAGGAGCGTCTTATTCGGAAGAAAAAGATGTTGAAATTTGTATACAAGAAAAAAAGAAAAACACGTTTAATTGAAATGGTTTTTGAACGCAAATAAATTATTAGAATAAAATTGTGTTCCGCCCTCCGCACTGTTTGCTCTCTAAATATAAAATAGTGAAAAAATCACTTTTCTGTAGGGCATATTCGTTCTTTCAAATAATAAAATTGACTTCATTCTTTATAAAGTCAATATACACCTCTAAAATAGGAAATTGGATGGATAGCATTAAAATCATCACAAAATAAAAAGACAGTTCAATTTTAAATAAATCCGAATATTTTAAAAAGTTTATTAAAATTTTCTGTAATTTTATATCTTTATGTAAATCTTTGAAACAAGAAAAAAGAAATCGAATGCTGTTAATTGATCAAACGAATATTTATTTTTTCGAGTATTATTAAAATAGTTTAATATATTTTTTCATTAACAATACATGCACTGTTCATTAACAATACATGCATGAAATTTAATGCCAGCGATTCGCGTCCGTCGGGTTATAATCTACTTGTATGAAATTTAATTGATGTTTTAAGGTAATATATGTTGAAATTTGTCGATTTTGATAAAATTTTGTTTTCGTGTCTATATGTATGTGTGTGTGTGTGTGTGTGTGGGTATGTAAACTCTATATCTCGAGAACCACTCGACCGATATTCGTCGGATAAAGCTTATTCTCTTCGTCTCGCAAAAAAAAACTCGGCACACTGACTGATTTAAGTTTTTATCTTTTTTTCTATAACTAAAAAACGTTTTTGAATGCTGTTTTTTATGTTTTCATATGTTACAGTCAATATTGCTTAATATTTTAAACTTTTCTTGAAAGGTCTTTAAATTACGTACATTTTCGTTTTTTAATTTTTAAATTATCTTCATTTTGTAGTTTGTTATTAAGGAAAATGTGCGCAAAATTATTTAATTAATTTCTCAAAAAATATTTGATTTATCGACATAAAATTTTAATCACTTATTACACTCATTGAAGACTATAATATTTGGTTAAAATTTCAAGAGATTATCTTCATTTTTTTTAGAAAAAAAAAATGTTTTATAAAAAAAAATAGCGTTTTCGTTGTCGCACGATAACAAGACTAGCCCTCTTTTACTAATTTTTACTAATTTACCTCTTTTACTAATTTAAATATTTTTTCACATTTTTATACACACAAAATACGTAATTTAGCTTGAAAGATTATTTTTAAATAAATTATTTGTGTACATATTCTCTTAGTATATCCGATAATATTTTGTATATTTTTCTTACTTATTCATTACATTTTTTCAAATATCATACAAAAGTTCGTTACTACCAAATCTCCGCGGATCTAGAATTTTCCTATCCCTTTCGCTGTGCAAGCAGCTCGTATTTCGCTTTCAAACGCTACATCTATACGCGCGTAAAAATTCCGTGCGACGCCCGGCGCCCAGCTCTCGCGTGTCTATATCGATTATTTTAAGTGAATGAATTCGCTGAATTCGGAAGTTTTTTCAGCTCACGCGTTCTCTAAGCCCTCTCTTCTCCCCGGGGATCCTTTCAGAGAATATCTGATTTAAAGGTTTCAAAGAGATTCCTCGGACTGCGCGCTTTTTCTCTTTCGTTCGCGCATGTTTTTCGAGCTCACTGTCGTCTCTCCAGACTGATGTTCAATTTTCCAGAAGCTCTTTACTCTAGATGAATGGAATACACGCGTTCGTTCGGCTTTATCGGCTATATAAGTGGATGCAGCTCGCGCGCAGGAAAAAAAAGAGAATAAACAAACGTTAAAATTCGCGGAAAATATTTATTTATTTTCGGGAGGCCGATATATTGGATTAAGTTATAATCGATTTAACGGTGTTTCGACGGAATGTTCCAGATTTCATGCCGGCGGGGAAATGTTTTTGAAGCAATTTTCAGGTTGTATATTTTCAGATTGATGAAATAATTGAAATTGTCTTATCCACAACGCCGCATCAAATGAAAACAAAAATTTTGATGTAGAACAATTCATTTTAGCCTCAATTTTAATAGGTAATAGAATAGATCTTTAATAGTCTTTACAATACAATCGTTTCCCGTATTAAAGCAGCAAATCTCGGAACGAAAAGCGGGTCAACCCTTCGCATTACCGCTAGCAGCGGCGTTGTTAGCATTCTCCCAAGCATTTTTGGAATAAATTTTCCCTCTCACCGTCATCTAATAATACACGAAATTATCCTCCCTTCATCTCGCGCACGAGCAACGTCGAGACAGCTGCCGCCACTACCAGAAAGACAGAAACATCGGGTGAAATAAAAAGGAAAGCCGCGCCGTACACGCGCGTCGCATTTTTCCGGTTCACTCAAGCGCGAACTCGCCGAATTAGATCACCCGGCAAATGGTCCGTTCGGCCGTAGGCGCGTTGAAATTCGCGCCGCGAACGAGCAAGAGAGAAAAAAAGGGAATCGAAAGGGCGCTCAAGCTTATCGGCTCTGACGATTATTTTTTTTTCCCTCAACGCACGCGTGTGAGAATGTGATTGATCGCTAGGTGCGTGGCATTGAAAAGCCCGCATTCGTATTTATTGAATTTCCCCTACTCCCACCCCCACGTGCGCGCATTAAAATGCGATAAATCACGCGCTCGTGACGCGTCCGCGAGCGAGCTTTTCAATTGACCCGACGTGCTTTTTATCTGTCCGCTCGATTTTTCCGCCGCCGCCGCACGCCCCCCTAATGAATACTTCCGATGTGTCGTGGCGCGCTCTCAAGGTCGGCTCTCTTTTTTCTCCGTGGGAAGAAAGTGAAGAGAGGAAAGGAGCACGTGCGTCATCTGAGAAGTATAGAGAGTGTTGCCATTTTTTGTTTCGTTTCTTTTCGAGCGGGAGAGATAGATTTTGTTTCTGGGTGGGGGCAGCATCGCGCGCGGTTTTATGAATGATGGAGGTGCACCGCAGCGGTGTAGAAACGTGGAAGTGGTGCTCGAGAGGATTTCTATTTTCGAGCGGCTTTGAATTTTGAACGAGATATATTAATATTACGGATTTTTTTGTGCCAGTGGTGTGACAAAAGCTGAGGGTCAGGTTTTGGACGAGCTCGTTGAATATTTCGTCTATAGAAATCGTTGTTGGGAATTGATTTGTTAGTCGGGGGACAACTTTTTTCAATTCAATAAAGATATAATATGGATGTGATCGGCGTTTTGCCTGTCTGACACAATTTTGACCATGACTACTGTGAAAACTGTAATCTACTTTTATTTTTTCATTACGATTAATGCTTTTAATTTTTTCCCATTGTCTTATTGTAAAATAAACAGATATAACATAATTCAAAAGATAGTATTTTACAATTGCCAAACTTTGAATTAAAAATAACCTGATAACCTGATTCATTCCAAAATTTAATAAAACGAAATATTGCACATTACCCTAACACACACACACACACAAGCCTCCTTTTTTTTCCTTTTCTTTCTTTTTCTTGAAACCGTTAGCAAAACTCCCTGTCGCAACTCTACTTCATACCAACGAAATTCTCATTACGCTCTGGTTGCTGCGCGAGCGTTCAGTGCTCCTTTCCATTTTCATCTGCATACCTCGCTAGTTCTCTTTTTGGCGTTTCGCGACTGACGCAACGCCCGGTGCGAAGTTGCTTGGCAAACACGATGCTGTTTCTTCTTAGAAGGAGAGGAATGTTTTTTTTGTCTGCTGCATCGTTGTTTCACGCTCATTAATCACAAGATACGGGTTCATAGGAAAAATGGAGAAAAGATGCAGATTTTTACTTTGAAAGAGGAGAATTGTGATGGTTATGAGTAAGACAGATATTTCTTTATTTCTGAATATTCTGTTAATGTGCCCGAGGCAATAAGGAATGTTTTGCTTGCAAGATTTAAAATATGTATCTTTAAAGATTATTACAAATTTAGTCTTTAAATGGTATTCAATCGATTCGAAATGGCCAGTTATGTTGAACTCATATAAAAAAAAATACGCGCACTATGAAATGTCCATAATATTTTACTCGAATTCCAATAAAATATAAAATATTTCATATACGAATCGTCCGCTGCGAAACTGTTCATAACGTCTGCATCGATGCACCTCAAGTATACGTACGATAATAAAGTATAACACAGGCGGCCAATAAACGCACTGGGAAATCGCTAAAAACGCGATATGAAAAGGTGGCACGCGCGAGGAGTTTTTACGTCTAGATCTCTATAACCCGACCGCCCATCATCTCTGGCTCTCATCCCTTTAAAAACACAAGACGATAACCGCAACTTTTTATCTCGACTTTTATTGCCCTGGCGGTACTAGTGCAACTGAGAAGTATCGCGAGAAAGGGAAAAGATTTTCCTCCTCTCGCCGATATCTCTCTCTCTCTTCCAGGTGAAACCATTTTGCACGTGCGGACAGGCGGTGTAAAAAAAGGCACGTGCGCACGGTATAAAAATACTTTTGCCTCGATGTGTGAATATGTCAGAGATGTATTGTTCCGCATTGCAGAGATGACGGCTATAAGATTAACTTCACTACTATATTGCGAGAAAAATAAAAATTCGAAAATTATGCGTTCGTATTTGAAGAAATTGCGAAATTCTAAATATAACACATGCCACAATAAAACGCGCGCGATATACAATCACACTCCAATATATGGGTCAACCTTATTCAGATTCACACACCAGCGTTATAAAAATACTCCCCCGCGGTTACAAAAGACGCGGGCGGAACAAATTAAACCCACTCTCTTCCGTTCTCAGTCTCATCGTCGAACGCTCGTCATACCGGCCATTATTATATCGCATTTTAATGCGGCGCGTGCGCGTGACAAAACCCGATTGTCGCCGCAGCTTCCGGGGCTTCCTCGTTTTCTTTTACGCTGCGCGAGACATTGTGCGAGCGCCGCAATTAAACTTTCTCTCCCGCTCTCGACAACGACGACGACAACGACAACTCACTCGGCGCCTGTGTTTATGCAAAAATATTCAATTCTTCGAAGGAGGATGCGCGTCGTTGTTTTTTCATTGTTATGTTCGGATTGAATGAGAGTATTTTTTTTTTTGCAGCGAATGGCGTCATTTCTTTCTCATTCGCTGGGGTGGTTTTGTTTAAGCGAATTGTTGGTTTGTTGGACGTTTTTAGAGGTTTCAGCTCTGTTCGAGCTTATTGGCTGCTTGAAAAGAAAAAAACAAATATTTGCGCGGAGTATCGATCGGGCTGCAGGTTCCTGCAAAGGTACTCAGCTAAGGGTAGATTCTTAGTTCAAACACTCCGTGCGGTATATACGTACTTTAAATGAAAATTTGCTCTAGAAAATCAAGGTTAGTTTTAAGTTTACTTTGGAGTTTTAACTTATATTAAGAATGATGAAATATGTATAACAAAATTTTAACAAGTTTAACTTTCATATTCGAAATTATTCATAATCGCAGAATCAAGACTGCAAATAAAGAAAAAGGTCATAAGATTAAAGTAATCATGCAGATTTTCCTTGCATTTTCCTCTTATCAAATTGTAAAGTTTCCTTCTCTCATTCCCAGTTCTCTTCCTATTCTAAAAATCATCTAAAAATTTGCATTTGACAATCTCCTATAACGACGTTACCATTCATCGCACAAAATCCCGACCATCTTCATTCCTTTCTTTCCAAAAGTTAATCACTCCATTCCTCGAAACAACCACTTCCTCGCAACCCCATCTCCTTTCCTCGACATCCCACGATCTCAAGACAGTTAGGGAACGAAACTCCGCGCACGCTGAGCCGACGAGCGCGAAAATCTGGTTCGCGCGGATAATGGGGTCGTAACCGTCCGACTCATTACTCCGGCGACGTATCCGCTTTACATGTCAGAGCTAGACGCGCGCGCTTAGCGAGCCAACTACACGAGCGCTTCGATCCTGTCGGTGGGAGTCAAAGCGCCGAATGTTCTCTCTATCTCTCTCTCTGTCTGTCGGAATGGAGGTTGTAAGGGGTAATGTCATGGAATGATGGGTAGGGCGGTTGAGATTCAAGCTTGATCGCGCTGGTTAACATTTGAAGGGCCTGACTGTGTCGTGTTATGCTAATGAGATATATTTGATTTTCGCGCATAATCTTAATTCGGTTATGTGACATCGTTATTAAAGAGTGGAACAGTAGGGATAGGAAAATAATAATCAATTAGATATTGGGTTGCATATGAATTTTCGTAGACAAATTTAGAACGAAATGTTCTCAATTAATTTCTAAGAATACTGGAATGTTTTTGAAGTATTTATACGTGACCTTATTTTAGCTATTATGCTGTACAACTACATGAAAAATAAAAATATTCTTCAATCACTATAGTAAACTGTGAAATACCCTGAGTTAATAAAAACAAAAATAACAACAAAAAATTATTTCCTACACAAAGCGCCTCGCTATTTTATAAAAAAAATTCAATCGATACCAGACACTGTCCCGGATTCTTCATCGATTACCCTAAAACAATAACCGTGTTAACGTCAGTCGACTCGCGAGCCTCGCGACTTCATCGTCAAGCCTCAGCGGCTCCGAATTTTTCGTGACCCCCAAGCCACCTACGCACGCCTTTAAAAATCCGTAACTCGACGTCGACGCAAAGCGAACATATATCTGTGGCTTTCAGAAATAATGACCTAACCCACTTGGGGGTCAAAATTGAGTTAGCACCGGAATTTATACCTTCTAACTACCCTTTTTATGTAGACTTGGTCCGGAAATCTGAAACGCGTTCAAAGAGCAAATATCAGCTAAGTGCATAACCACTTAACTGCACCTGTGTCCGGAAAAACCACTTAACTGAATATTTATATTTAATTAAAAGCACCGTTTTGAAGTTAATACTACGCAATGAACAGATTATGACATACCTATTTTTATAGCAACAAAGATCAAAGGTAATAGATAATAGAAGGTAACACAACAGCTTTGATTGCCGGGAGATAGGACGAGTGTGCATAAACAGTAACCGAGTAACGTTTGGTATTCGGTTTACCGAATTCCGTTGACTTCACGCATATTCCGTTGGGAGGCACATGCGTGCGAATGAATATTTAAAAAAGAATTCGTATTCTATGTTTTAAGTGTAGAAATAACTATGTTATTTATCTTATTTGAACAATTTCCCTAAACCGCTTAACTGCACAGTTACCGAAATAACGACTTAACTGCATTATTTTGTTTGTTTATAAAAAGAATAAAAATTTATTCTAGCAGTTGATAGTGGGGTTCGAAAGATATTCGATAGCTTTGTAAATGTCTACATTGTTATGACTCACCTCGCGCATTTCGAACTTACATATGAAGTGTCATGACAGAAATTTTAAAACGTCGATTTCTCGAAAACACGTACAAGTGGGTTAGGTCGTTATTCCTGGAAGCCACAGATATATAGCACGAGGGCCGCGGAACACGAAATAAGTACGGCACAGGCGCAAATGAATATACCGCATACCGAGTTGAAACGCAATCGATCGGAATAATACTTGATTTTTGCCCGTGTGTTTTTTTTTCTCTCTCTTTCTGCGCGATAAATAGAGAAAAGCTCGAGAGCCGTTGCTGTGTGCACAAAGACAGTCGACGTGGCTGTTTTTTCTCCTGGGTTCTTTTGTGTAGGGGATTTCGGTAAAAGGGAGTAAGAGAGGAGAGGAAACAAGAAAGGTAGGGATGTGATTTAGAAACGCGAATCCGGTTGGACTTTTTCCGGACGCTAGCTGTCCAGGGGTAGAAGCCGGAAAAATTGGATCACGGAGCACACGTTCGTGCAAGTTTAATCAGTAAATTAGTGCTAATTATTTATTCGAGGGAAATTTAAGGCGACCTCGGGAGCTAAAAATACTTGTGCATTATAAACTAGCAAATATGTGATTATCCAAGAGTGCTTAAATCGAGTATTTTACCTGATTTATTTAAAAAATACACGCTTCCATATATTTTTATAAAACTTTTGTTTTCTCTTTCTATGCTATTTTACTGACTATATAGGTAGTCTAGTTCAAGAGCTTTTGCGAACTCGTAAGTGGATCAGGACCTATAGTTTCAAGCGTATTAAAGAAGTACATCGATGCATTTGTGAAAAAACGCAAAGGTTTCCGAGAAAAGAAAATAAGAGATGAAAAAATTAAAGAAAGTTTGTATGCTGATCCCTTTTTATCTTTTCAATTTTATAAATAACTTTAAACATTGTTGTGATTCGAGTTACATCGGTTTTTGTCCAGCAAGTTTTTTTGCAGTATTATACTTTTTATGCAACCTATGATATTCTCACACAGAGAAAAAGATTTCATTAAGGTAGTTCATCATACATATATAGCAATATACCTATATAGCTATTCGTAATGAATTTTTTTTTTGTTTTGTCTTTTATATTTGATACAACCAGATCAAGTTTATTCGAATGATGGATGTCTTAAGAAGTAGAAAACATTTTTTTCATGCAAAATTACGTAGTATTGGCGCTAATATCAAGAATTAATTATTTTGAAATTTTGCTAACACGTCGCTTCTATGCAAATTTTTATTATACATGCAATCGTATCGATCAAAGTCTCATTTTGTTCCTTATGAAATTTGAGGGTAGGTTCGCGATAACGATATTCTTGTATAACCGATCTGAACGGCGCTAGATCTCATTGTTTATCGAAATTCCAGTGAATTTCGTGAATTTTCGATAAACAATGAGATCTAGCGCCGTTCAGATCGGTTACACAACAATATCGTTACTGCGAACCTACCCTCAAATTTCATAAGGAACAAAATGAGACTTTGATCGATACGATTGCATGTATAAAAAAAATTTGCATAGAAGCGACGTGTTAGTAAAATTTCAAAATAATTAATTGTTGATATTAGCGCCAATATTACGTAATTTTGAATGAAAAAAATGTTTTCTACTTCTTAAGACACCCATCATTCGAATAAACTTGATCTGGTTGTATCAAATATAAAAGACAAAATAAAGAAAATTCATTACGAATAGCTTATATATATTGCATTGCTATATATGTGTGATGAACTACCTTAAGGTGGTTCCCTCGAGATAAGAGTTGATTCAACACATACTTGGAATTACACATATAGGTCAATAAAGACATAACGAATGTCATATCCAAATTTCAGAGCATTTTATCGTATGGCTTCTGAGTAATTGCTGTGCAAAGTTCCACGGATTACACGGGAGATATATCTATATATATCAAAACTGTCGCGTTTTGTATCTGTTTACAACAATATCTATGCAACGAGATTCAAAACAGACTTGGAATTTTATGTTCACATAGAATATATAATAAGGAATGTTTTCGCGCAAGAATGAAGTAGATTCATCGTTTCATTATTAAAATAGAGCGTCTTAAAAAATCTCGCTTTCGCAGACTTGATATGTTTCGAGGGTTATGTACGCTCAGCGCGCCAGCGTGCACTCTCTATCTCTCTCACTCAAAGCTGTCTGTCTCTCTCTTACCGAGGGAACCACCTTAAGAAATAGTATTTTCTTTATTAATAACGGAATAAACTTGCATTACGCAAAATAATTAGTATAGGTATATTAAACATTAGTACAATTTCAGTAATAATTCATAAAATTTCTCACTATAGGCATTAACATTGAGTTGGAGCAAGTTTTTTCCTTCAATAATAAAGAATACGCTAATTTCCAAGAAAATCTTTCTTACGGTGTACAAATAACTCTTTCTAAGCAACAGTACACCGTAAATCCCCAGGTCAGCACACACGCGTAACACACGGAATACACTGGAAAAACGACCTTTACAACCGCTTATCAAATCTCCTCACTCGAACCAACACCTCCGCCCCGTCACGTATATGCCCGCGTACACCCATAAACCTCGCGCCGCTGATAACGACGACGCAAAGTCATCCTCGAAAGAAGAAAACGCGCGTGCGCTGGAATTCGGTTTCGCACCGGTGGGGCGAACGGGAATTTATCACGCCATTTGCATACTTCAGTGCGTCGCGCAGAAATTTTTAAGACTCCGCTGTGACTTTTTTACGAGCCCGCGGCTTTTACACGACCGCCAAAGCCCGATGTATGCTTTTAGCCGAGTTTTATACGTCTGTATGTACGAGCCGAAGAGGAGGTTTTATTTCGCGGAGCGAACGAGACGGTGATCGATGACGCGCGCGCGTGCAGCGCACTATACGCGTGTATATATGTTATAGTTGAGGGTGTTTTGTTTATGGCCGCTAGATGCGAAGAGGAGGGTAGTTTTTTTTTTCGTTGCTCGTTGATGTTGGCGGTTCTTTTGTTGATATGACTATGAATGCGGTTCTGTAACCAAAGTAATGTAAGCTTGCAGAAAGTTAGTTATATGGGTTAAACAATTTTTTAATGCAATGAAAGTGGAAGTAGAAGTTATTTTAAGAGCTTTTTAAAAGAGAAAAATTTCGAGCTATAACACTGCAGGAACGTCTTTTGAAATCGTGGGAGATATAAAAATTTAATGCTAGAAACATATCGCTTCCGTGAAATATATCAGTAAAATGTATGTAATTTTTAAAAAATTGCACGGAACTCTTATTAGACGTTTCGTTATTTACGAGGCCGAGAGGATTAATATACTAAGAGAATGCATTAAACGGGGTAAATGTACACATGCGCGCTACTGGTAGGGTATCAATTTTTTTCGACTTTATGAGTTTATACGTCAAGTCGCATGCAGCGCTCTCGCGATGTAAATAGCGAATTCTTAAACATGTCCCCCGGAGAAGTTGATATGCTTACTTTAAAAGTTACGCGGAATACGTCGCACACCGCGCGGAAGAATCTAAGGGCGGGATAATTTTTCTGCTTTTTTTTCTTCGAGAGAGAAAAGTCATTTCCACGAGGCGCATTCTTTTGTCAGATTCGCTACGCTTTTAGTGCTAACTTTTTACTATTTTTTTTCCTAGGTATTAAAATTTGCTTTAAGTGCAGTGGGAAGCACAAAGTTTTTTTTTGTTGAAAATAGGTAAATGCGTATATTTGATTCACTCTATAAATTCACGGAATTTGCGTAGCCGCCGATAATGAACGTGAAATTCGGATTAAATATTCCAAATTAGGAATTTCCGCGGTTCACTACACGTGCACGCGCAATCAAGAATTCCGAATACGTGTAACCTCTGTACACATCCCCCCCTGCTACTGTAATTCCACTTACAACTAAAAAATTTAATTCCACTTCCAGCGCCGTTGCAGTGTACAGAAGTAACCGGAGAACCGCGCTCTCATCCATATCTCTGTCAATTCGCACTCGCGCCAAGTCGCCACCGCTGTACTATATACCACGCGCACAGGATGATTGATACGCTGCATTAAGTGCGCGCAGTGCAGAGATGCGCGCTCGCGAGAAAAATTACGAGGCGGTGCAAAAAGAACGGGAGGGAAGATCCACGTCGTTAGGGGAGCGAAAAAGTAAGACGGATAGAGGCGATCGCGACGGGGTATTATTGATTCTTTTTATTAGCGTGGAGAGCAGATCGAACGAAGGTTTCAGCCGGTTGAACACTTTGCCGATACTCGGAGTAGTTTCGCGGATGAATGCTTCGCTCCTCGGAGAGAGTGGAGTGAAGTTTTTAAGAGAGGGGAAGAGCGAAATAGGGTGGTTGATGCTAATTGCGGGTTATTATCGGGTTATTGATAGTGGCTTTGTTAGGATCCTGATGCAGCTTTTACAGTATCATTGTCCATTTGCAGTCTGATGTTTATTTCGTTTTTGTGCAGATGAAGTAGATGGATTTATTAGTTATGCAGGTATGATTATTGATGGAAAGTGTAAATATTCAATGAATAAACAAAAAATTTTAATGGCGTGTATGGAATGTTCGTTTCGCAAAAAATATTTTAAGCGCAGAAAAAATTGCATAAAACATATTTCAAATTTTATTTAATAATAATATTTTATAAGGAATGTCCAATATTTTAATCCTGTGCAAAAAAAATTGTATAAAATATATTTTCATGGGTTTTGAAGCTGCTAATGGTAGAAGTTCTTGTAATTTGTAGTTTTGAAATTTATGGCCCATTATCTACCAATCTGATATTTGTTTATAACAAATGATTTGAAATAAACAATTATTTGACGAGCGGGCTGTCTTCCGGCATAATTAACTTGACTACAATATCAATTTATTTTTCCTGAAGAGGGACGTACTGAATAAAATGTCCGAATCGTTGGAATAATTAAAATGTTGTTGTTTATTTCAAACCATTTGTTATAAACAAACATCAGATTGGTAGATAATAGGCCATAAATTTCAAAACTACAAAATATATTTTGAATTTAATTTAAAAATACCGTTTTACAAGAAATGTATACTATTAAGAATCCGCAAATAAAATACGCGGTAGATAAAACGTATCTATTTCCATCGCCCTTTGCAAGAAAATTTTCTTTCACGTACTTATTTCCTCTTACAATCAATACCAAACCGTAAATTCTAAAAATGACACCTTTTCCCCTCCAACTTCAATCACGCATCAGAACCATACCTATCTGATTACCAATCTCATTACGACAACCGCGCCCGCACGCCACGCTATCCTTTGAGGAAGAAGCCTATCCGTTCCTCAGCGCAAAGCAATAGCCTGCGGCTTGCGTACACACACACACATACACATACACACACACACACACATACGCGCGCGCGTGAGCGCAAGTATCGAAATTACATACATTTTGCGGAATCTCCGTCGCTTGATTACGCGAGCGCACACGTACACACACGCGCTTGGCTTTGTAACGCGATCATTACTTCAATCTATGATAGCATTGACCTCCACACGTGGATAATTCGCGAGCCGGGAGAATCGATTAAAAACTCCAATCGCTTCGATCCTCGTTATACACTAAGAAAAGGATTTGTTTACTATGTTAACATGGCATTTATAACAAAAACGTTTGAAATAAAAACATCATTTATTTTTTTACTCCAACGTTTCGGACATTTTTATTGTTTATCCTGATGAGGGATATAAACAATAAAAATGCCCGAAACGTTGGAGTAAAAAATTAAATGAAGTATTTATTTCAAACCTTTTTGTTGTATAACAACAGCATCCTGGTAGAAAATTTGCTATTAGATTCAAAAACTACAATTTATAAGAACTTCTACCATCAGCTATTTATATCACAATAACACATTTTATCCTTAAACATGTCAAATAGTTGTATTTCAAATAGATAAATATATTAACAGTAACAATATTCTTCTCTCAGTGTATCTATGGCATCCACCTCCCCGTACAGGGTTAACTCAAATGCGAATTGGATTTTGGTGTTAGGGATTTCATTGTCTGGATGGATATGGGAAGAGTTCGATCATTTCAATTAATTTGGATGGGATAAGAAGATTGTTTGGAGTTTTATGAGGTTATTAGGGGTAGTGGGGATTAAGTTCTTAGTCAAATCAGACTGTTAAAGGGAGAGATGTTTTATGAGATGATCTTTAAAATGACGATTGGATTATAGTATTGGTTAATCTTGCCATTATATGCTGCGCTTTCCCAAAAGGACAGCATTTCAGCAATGAAAATTAAAGAATTTTGTGGTTTACTTATTTAAAGGTAATTTTCCAATATTAATCTGATTTTCTTTGAATAAGTAATTCTAAATTAACGGACTGTGAAAAGTAATTAATCGATCTTTTTATTAATCACCTTTGACATTTTCATAAAAAGGCTTTTGTCGCTCACTCCTATTCAATGCTATCGATGAATCGCGATAGCGCACAGTTAACTAATATAATAAATAGACCTAAGATATTAATGATTCTCAGAACCATCCCAACCCCTAATTAGAAGCAAAAAAACAAGCCCGCCTGGCGACAAACAATTTTGATTAATCTCCCATCACCTTCATCCTTCCTGAATTACCCGCAAAACAAGGCCGGCCGGAACCAGATAAAGAAACACAGCGAGGAATAGAGATTGATAGTACGACATCGTCGAACTAGTGCGCGAAAAAGGCGAAGGAGACGAATCACTCGCGCGCCTGATAAAAATGACGGCCGGGAGTCTCGCGTAATGGGGCCGTCTGTTTTATATACGCGATGGTTCGTTTCGCGCGCGAGCCTCGAATCGGATCCATACGTTTCGCTTGTATCGTAATTGGGAATCGGGAATAGGCGGCCGAATGGGTGGGGGAAGGGGTTAATGGCTCTTTATTTCGAGAGGCGAGATGTGGTGATCTATCCTGCCGTGATTTACCCGGGGTTGTTTTTTGTTTACGGGCTGGTTGGCGAGAGGGTACACGTGATTTGGAAATGGCGTGTACGTTTCGTACGTTGTTTTTGTTTTGATTTTGTGAAAATAAATGTACATCGTTTAAAGATAAATTAAAGCTAATAAAGTAAACATTTTTAATAGATATTTGTATTCATTCGCTGACAATGAAAAACTATTAAAATAATTTGGGGTAAGTTGTAAGATTATGAAATGCGGTACAAATAAAAATAATGATTTAAAAAAAAAAAAAAATAATGAATCATCTGGAACTGGGCTAATTGTTTTTCATTAAATTTTTAATAATTTGTAATCCGCACCATTTCTAATTTCTCGAAGCCTGATTTCTCGAGCCTTCTTCATTAGTGCGCAGTTCGCAGTGAGGAATCTCGAGTCGTAAATTATCGCAGACTAATTGTTTCAACGTACTCGGGCATAATTAGCCAATCGACTTTCTGATTCGATGAAAAATCAGCACTCCACTTTTTCCTTCCGCTGAAAAGTAACTTCCACGAATCTACAAAATATTAAATTAAAGCTGAAATTCCCTGCTTTATATAGAAATCTAAATTCGGTTCGATTGATTGACGTATTTCCTACATCTCGTCGAAAAGGGTCAGATCGCACAGAGGCGTAGTATCAATAGCGAGAGAAATTGCGCCGAGCGAGGAAAATAGAGGAAAAGGATTATTTACTTACGCGAGGTACGTTCCCTTTGTGGCTGGCAGAAATTCCTCGCGGTCGAGGGTGCACGTCTCGTCGCCGACCTCGAAGCACACGCTGAAGTACTCGCTGCTGGATACCTGCAAGCATGAAGGAGAGAGAATTTTGAGAATGTAACGGCTTACTGCCGGCGCGATGAGCTGGAAAATATTTTTGTACGGATTTGCTATGGGCCGTTTGTATATGTTTCTGTCAGATTATGAAAGAGATTCCTGAAAATTTTATACTTGTTTTTGCTTTTTTTCTTGTTGATACTTTTCAGCTTTTACTAGCTCTTTCGAGTCTGAATAACCAAAAAAATGTTTTGAATTCTGTATTAATCAAAGTTTAAATTAATAAATGGTTCGCACATAGTTCGAAATTTAGTTCATATGAAAATGATTTGAAAAAGTAATAAAATAACATTTTACATTGTTCATAAAAGTATTTGGTAAATTTCAAAATGTGCTAGAAATACTAATGAAAACTAAAATAGGTTTTATAAAAGTTGGACTGACCGCACATTGATTTTATCACTAAAGTATTTTCGTCCTACGTAAAGTCAGCATGTAAAACATAATATTTCTAATCAAACCATCAGCTTTAATCTCCATCGAATCTTTTAAGGTGATGTTAAATACCGACATAATGTTCAAACATGGATATCTCATGAAAATACCAATAGAATCATCAAAAAAGAATCTGAGTATAGTATTAACATATACGGAGCGCTTGACAAACGTGTTTTCCCAAAAAAATGATGAGAATTTATTTAATTAAATAAAAACCGTACTGTCGGTAATTAGGAATCTGCAATTAACCTACTTTTTAAACGAGCATAACTAACGAAAGTATTAATAGAATCACTCAAAAAAATTCCTGCATATAGGGGTTATGTGTATGGAGCGCTTGACAAAATTCTTTTTCCGAATAGACGCTTGAATGTTGATTTAAAAAATACTGAAATTCACGGTTTCACATGGCCTTAAATCGAAATCGTTTTATAACCCAGAATTAGCAGTAAAATAAAATTTATTTTACAACCGAAATAAAAAAAAATTCCAGATCCAATTCCCTTTTCCTCTAATTTTACGATACGCTTCCTCCAAATTCCATCGAACTCTGAACCCACATCATTCCAAAAAACAAAAAAAAAAACTTTTCCGCAATTCCCAAACCCGAAAAAACCTCTCACCCTACTGGACTTCCATATAACCGCACGGATAATGCGAATCGGATATATGCAAAACGGTGCAGACACAGCATCAGCGTCCAGTCCTCTCGCTATCGATTTCCTTCTGTCCTGGGTGCAGAGAGCGAGAGAGAGAGAAAGAGAGAGAGAGAGAGAGAGAGAGAGAGAGAGAGAGAGAGAGAGAGAGAGAGAGAGAGAGAGAGAGAGAGAGAGAGAGAGAGAGAGAGAGAGAGAGAGAGAGAGAGAGAGAGAGAGAGAGAGAGAGAGAGAGAGAGAGAGAGAGAGAGAGAGAGAGAGAGAGAGAGAGAGAGAGAGAGAGAGAGAGAGAGAGAGAGAGAGAGAGAGAGAGAGAGAGAGAGAGAGACGGACAGAGAGAAATGGAGCATCCGTAGGACCGACGCCGCGTAATTCAAGTGTCAGAGGCAAAAGCCGCGCCGCGCCGCGTCGCCTCTGTCCGATCCGCTCCGCGCAAAGTGCTTCTCTCACTCGGGCCCCTTTCAATCACGGCCCTTAGGTTAGCGTGTATATATACGCGACGGTGACTTCACGCTGCACAGAGACGAGAGCCGCCGTGAATTTGTACAGGGCTAATTCGGTGTTTTGCGACTGTCGTGAATTCAAACGTATTTGGGGAGCTGGAGAGAGGAGTTTGAAAAGGGTTTCGGCGTTGATGTGGGAAATTTAATGATGCACGGTGGAGGGAATGAGGGCGAGTGATGTCCTCGAAATTCGTTTACGTTACGTGCGCTGATTGAAAACGCATTAGGCGGTATGATGCATTTACAGGAAGAATTAGTCAATAAAGATATCCGAAATAATTTTTCTAACAATTAATTAGTTTATGATTCAATCATAAAAATAGGAGAATGATTAATTATAAAAAAATCGTGTATTATATCACTGAGAAAAATGATCTAATAAAAATTACTATATAATACATAGTGATGTAGGGACATGCTTGTAATGTTAAAATCATTACTATGTTTTATAGTAAAAATTGCTATGTACATAGTAAAAATTACTAAGCACAGGAATTTTTACTATAAAAGATAGTAATCATTTTGATATTGAAAGTATGTCCCGACGTTACTATGTATATTATAGTAATTTTTATTAGATCATTTTTCTCAGTGTATAACCTCCAATCAAATAATGTTATAATGAATTTCAACCGAATTATTTCATAATAAACACCAGTAATGTTATTAAATTACATGTAATAATGTAATACATACATACACTCTATTTCCGCGAGATTACATCAATAGCAGTTTTAGTATAACGATGAAATTTACAGGTAGTTTACACGTGCTGTATTAATCATTTATGGGCTGTAACAGCTTAGACCGCCATTGCGCTCTATAATTAATTAACGGAAATTCAAAACCTGAATAATGAAAGTTCCTTCAACACTTCCACGAAAATATAAACTTTTAAGCAGATTAACTGCCTAAATGTTACCTAGTTGGCTAACTTTAAATCAATTCCTCTTAGCTCCTAATCGCGTTTTCAGCGGACCAAATTTTACAAGTAAAAATAAAACTTTAATTTTAATCTGGCCTTAATGTTGCATAATCGATATCACGATAGCGAATGAATCGTGTAGCGTGATGAAGTTGCAAAAACAGCTTTTACATCGTTTTTAAAAGACAGCGGAGCCATTTGATTTCTGTGAATTTTAATGAAACCCAAACCGTATTTACATATATTAATAGTTGGCAAAAGAAAACCTGGAAAAAATGAAAAGATTATTAGCACGTATCTGAAGACACTGCAAAAGAACTCTTTCTAAATAAATATGATGCGTATAACATTTCTTAATCCAAGAAAACACGCGTATCGTGTTTCTATATTCCCGGCATGAATCATCCTCCGACCCACTTTTCCACCCCTAACAATTCCATGTTTGAACAACGCAATTACTCTGCACAAATCTCCCTCCTCCCTTTCATCCTCATGAAAAAACATAAAGACCTCTCGCGCGGGCGGCATGAATCACACGTCGCTCGTCAATAACCCGTCCACACACATACACACACTCACTCATCGTGACTCGCTATTAAAATCCGGACCGGCCCTCGGACTGCTGCGTTCCACTTCCGCCGATCATCGAGAGAGTCGGCCAGCCAACTCCGAGTTATTTATCGACTTGCGCTTGTCCGCGGGAAATTTTCTCGCGAAAATTGCGGCCATTCGTCACGAGTGCGCGGTGCTTCTTGATTTTGCGCTCTCTCTCCCTCTCTCTTCTCGATAATCTTTCGCTCCTCTCCGGGGAAAACCACCTGTTGTACGGAGCGCGCGCAGTGCAGCCACTTTCCCGCGTGCGAGGGGAACGAAGCTCGCTCGTTTTTTGCCTCTTCTTATTCGCTGCAGAGACCGTTTGCAGGGGAAGTGGATTTTGTCCCCGACGGCGACGGCGAGATTTTAAATTAAAAATTTGAATTCGTTTACGCGTGTGAGGAGGGTATGTAGAGTTGATTCGGATCGGCGCAGTGGGATGATAATGTAATGGAGGAACGACGAAAAATTGCGAGAAATTTCGTGGAGGGAACAGATTGGAGCGAGAGGTTCTGATGGAGTAGCTTATTTGGAGGATCTTGGTTCGTTTGCATAATTCAGTTTTCCCTGCGGGAGATAGGGTTATAAGCGAATGTACGAAGTGCCAGTGAATTTTAGTCGGATTTCAATTGACACAGCGGTTCTTAGGACGTGAAATTCAATTTATCACAATCTGCGTTAATCTTCTTATAAAAACGGGATGACGCTGTTGGTTTATACAGCGGCGCGAAATTGACATATTTTGAAGTGAATTTGCTTTGATGAATACTTTAATAAATTTATTAAAATGTCTCAATGTAATTTTGTTAGAAGTATTCTTCCACGTAAATTCAATCATGCGACTATCAACTCTAATCATTTACCCGAAAATACTCGTTACTTCCCTCATAAAACAACGCAAAATATTTCCAGCACCAATACCCGCGCAAACCCATCGTGTCGCGCAGCAAGAGCGAACACGGCTTCGAAAAGTGCGAAATCGCGTCGCAAACCGAGAATTCCCATTCGCTCCTCGCGTGCGCGCGCAAAAAAAAAAAAAAAAAATAAGCGATAGAGCTCGTCGCGCAGCGAATTCTCGGCGGATTACTCGCGACTACAACTCCGGCTTTAGCAATTCAAATGTGCGTGCATACGTACGCGCTTCTCCTCGAGAGGGGAGTCTGTGCGTTTATGAAATGTTGTAGTTTTATTGATACGATGCTGGGAGTGAACCGCTGATGGGGGGTTTGAAGAATGTTCAAGTTGATTGGAGTGAGGTCGGGAGAGGTCGACTTGCGATTGAATAAAGTCGAGATGCGGTATAGCAGTGTGGAATTCATTTTTACTTTTTTCAAGAGAATGTGCGTTTTTTCGCGTTTTATTTTTGTTATACGTGAGATTAAAAATAAAATAAATATTACTTCTGATTTTTTTTTTTCGCGAAATTTTTGCAGAGATTTAAAGGGTTTGCGTATGAAAAAGTTTCGCGTTTGATAAGCCTTTCAAAATTGAGAAAAATGCGTTGAATTGATTCATGTTCAAATAAATATTTTTTACGCTAAGCCATTGTTTCTCCAATGACCAACATAAAAAAACAAATGGAGTTAATCGAAGCTTAATTCTTTATAAAAAATAAAACGTTAACAGAAGGATTATCGAAAAATAAATGTATATTTGCAGAGTATGCATAAAGCGCTTTACTCCACGTCCTTAAACAAGTAAATCATTAATAAAAGCTTCGCGATATAAATTAGAATTCCAATATTTTCTTTCCGTTGAAATTAATTGGGCTTTATTACTTTTGACGGCAATTGGATCAAATTTAAATGTAAATTATTGTTTTACTACGCAGTCACACTAGCTAGCACAAACGGACCCATGGATATTGACGTTTCAGGAAATTGTATATAAAATGAAACTAGTTGACAGTGTGTCGGTGGCGCTGTGGTTTGTCACTTGGTTTTCATCCAGGCGGCTTGCGCTCGATACCCAATTCCATGTACGTTAGTTTTTGCTGTTTGCGAAATCTATCATCCCAATACAGTCACAAACCAACTACGACAGTCCACACTCATCTTCAAAGTTTCATTTTATTTTAACACAATGCTGCTCATTACACTTTTATGCACCTTTAAAACCATACATAAACATCGCACGATACTTCTACAGAAAATGATGCAAAGAAACAATCAATCCTCAACGGACAATCGAATCAATGCGGTGCATTCTCTCGCCGCGGGTCTTTGCATTAGTCCAATAAATCGAGCGCCTCGTAGAATCGGGGGCGAGGTGCCTATTATCGCGGAATGAGGCCTGCTGCTGCTGCAACCGGCAGACGGGAAATTGGCAATCGAGTTTTTTGCTTCTTCAGTATATCTCGTGCCGTAATTACGGTAGTCGCGTTTGTCTGTATAATACGTATTGTATTGAGAAGTTTGATAAAAGCTCGAGAGGCGAACTGATAAATCAAGCTCAGGGTCGAGGTTTTTGAGGATTATGAAAGGGGATTGCAAGAAATTGAAAGAAATATAAGTAGTCAAAATACTATTAGCGAAAACGCGTGCGCGGTGGAGTACGTTGTTAGATAAAGTTTAATTGAATAATAAAAACGCGGGGGACACGAGGACGCGTGTTCGCTGCGCGTGTGTGCAGCAGGCGAGCAGACCTTTCTCCACCTTATACGGACATCGGCTGCAAGGAGTGCGAGCGCGCAGTCCGCAGGGGAGAAGCGACTTGGTTGGCGCAGCGGTTTCCATGGCGCACCTTATTATTAGGATTATTATTCAGATTTTTGGTATGCAAGCTAGTTTCTCTTAATTAAAAATATAAAATTAATAAACACACACAAAACCATTAATATTGGAGCCTATTCTGATAAAATATTAAGAAAAGTATTTTTGAGTCACTTTTCATGTGGTTAGTATCATGTTCGAAATTGATCAAGTGACAAATCTGAAATGCTATGATAATAAAAACAAATACGCCGTAAGATAGTTTAATTTATTTACTTTCATATAGTAAAACCCGATCCTTACATTTATTTATAATTAGGAAATAAGTTGAAATCATAAAAAAGTCCGAAGCAGCTTGATTGTCGCAGGCATGAAAATACACCGCCTAGCTTTTATTTATCAAAATGAGTGCATTCTTATATTCTGTTGTTATAGTGTTTACGCATTAAGTGCATTATTTGATATTTTTACTCGCGCAGCAAGTGTATATAAAGTAGATAGGCAAGATTGCAAAAAAAATACAGCGAGTGGGATAAAAATAAATTGGAAAGTGCTATAAATGATATTAAAGATGGAAAGTCTGTTCGGGCAAGTGTAGCACATTAGTTTGCGCAAGAGATCTAAAGCTATATACGTGTGCGCCAGTCAATCCACAAGTGACGGGTTGAATGGTGGAATTTTTTTTTAATAAATCGTTTATTCCATAAATTGCAAGTGCTATGCTATAAAAAGGTTTTTAGTTTGATATAGTAGATGTTTGGCTATCTTCACGTATAGTTCATTTTATGTTTTAACTATTTTTGATTTAAATAATCAAGGTCAAAGTTTAGGTGCGCCAATCATGCCGCTTCTCCCCTACCCTTTCTGCACGAGCAAGACGTCCGTCTTGCTCTGAGCGAGGGGAAGCGGCTTTTCTCCATGTTCCAGGACGAGAGTCTCGCACTCGGCGGGAGATGAAGAGAGCTGGGCTTCGTTGCGTCACGGCGGGCGACTTGACGCGCGCCGGCTAAGCGCGCGAGTTTTATACCAGAGGCAGGAGCTGAAACGCAGCGCTCTTATTGGCTGCCGCGCACGCCACCTCGGAAGAGTAGGGATAACGGCCGCAGCGTTCGGGAAATATTTCGGACCAACGCAAATTCTCGGAGTTGCTGCCGCACGAGAAAAAGTCAGCTTATACTGAAAATTGCGTGTAGCGCGCGGACGTCAAGTTTGTTGAGCACTGAAAAAAAATGTTATATGTTCAAGGAAATCGGACTCGTTTCAAGTAAAATTTACTTAAAACAAGTAATATTTACTTGAAACAAGTGCGATTTCCTTGAACATATCACATTTTTTTTCAGTGTGTGCGACGGGATGAGATGAAGACTAATTGTGTAGGTGAATTCGATTGTGAGTAATCGTGCGTGATTGCCTATTGATGCGTGGAGGAAATATTTGTTAGTAGAGCATTATAAGTTGTTGAATTGCACGGAAAAATAAGTAAATAACTATTTTTACTGTTTGCACTGGATTTAAGTTGAAAACGGAAGGCTTGTTTTATTTATAACAATGTCCGTAAATATGGCGTTAAAGAAAAGATAAATCTTCTTGTAGATTGGCGTTATATTCTGATAGGTTAGTATACACGTCTTTAAAATAAATGGAGTTTTAAAGCAAAGTGCTTTAAGCTAACATGAGAAGGGACGTAGAATCTCCTTTTCGAAAAATCTCCTTCTTTTTTAATGAAATTTTTTGAATTTACTACAAATAAATTTCTGTGGCCTCCAGGAATAACCACTTATCTTCACTTTTCATGATTTCGAGTAAATCAAGTTTTTAGTTTCGCATCAGTGTTTTAAATCAAGACAGATCAGATTGAATGCAACACTCCATCTATGAATACTAATGAATACTAATCAAAATAACATATTTATTACCATAGTAACTAGACCAAATATTGTTTGTTTATGCCTTAGAAAACGACCTTCACTCACGTGGTTATAAACAAAATTTCGGGAATAAACAAAAATTTCAGTGGAGTTACGTGGGTCTTTCGGTCTCAATGGCAATTAAGTATATTGTTTTTTGTAAATATGAACTATCGCTCACGGAAGCTTGTAGGGGTAAATTTAGAGGACTGTTCGAAGATAAGAAATAAGGCATAAAACCTATTTTGAAAAACACGTCACTTACGTGGTTTTTCCGGGAAGCCTCAGATTTGATTTTACTGATTCTGTTATATAATTTCAGCTTTTTCCTAAATTCATTGATTTAACTGACGTAGAACGATTAGTATCTATAAGAGCAATCATTAATTGAAGACTTTAGTCTGACTAAAAAAAGGGGAAATTATTAAAATGTAAATTCTTTGGACATCAGACTTTATCTGACATCAATTTAAAAAACAGAGATTAAAAAACATGCTTGCATTTGCATGCAGCTTTAAAAAATTCTTTATTCCGTTTAGACATTGTTGTAAACATTTCAAAATAGGTTATCTTTATGGATACATTTCGTATTTGTATCATATATAGCCGAATTTCAATTTCCTATGAAAATACGTATTTTCGATTTATTTTCTAGTATACACACACACACACATACAGCGTTGAAGTATATCAACCCCACACGATGGACATTTTTCAATAACACTTTTCGAGATTTACTTTCAACTCGCGAGGATAACGTACCGTATTTTCCTCCATTGTAGACATTTTTCCATTGTTAAAGAGAATAACTTTTCCGACGAAATGGAAAAGTACGCGCACGTGTGCGAATAGATACTTTCTATACTCGCGCGCCCGTTAAAATATGTTCTCCCAAATGCTTGATATAGCGAATTAATTGCAACGGCCAAAGCCGAAATGGAAACGACAATTTAATACCGGCAGAATCGCACAATATCTTAGTTTGTCGAAGTCGGGAGATACATCGTCGCTTATGGTTTCGCCGGGGAGGTGCCGCCTTCAATGTGCATACCACTTTATGCGTCATAATAGATTTAACGAGGCGATGCGCCGCGCTGGGCCGCTGAGCGGATCCATTGTGGTCACACTTATGGACATTGCAAGCCGTTGCGTAACACCCATTTTGAATGGAATACATTAATGGAGGTAGAGTAAACGGTTTGCAAGGCTACGAACTGCAAGATATGACTAACTTATTGATGTCGAAGTTGTTGTTCGAATTTTATGTCCATACTAATACCCAAAGTTTGTTTACTATTTTTCATATATTCACAATTCTTTTCAGGAGTATTGAATAGAAAGTCAGACATTTTTAAAGAAGAATTCAGTATACGTTGCAACTTCGAGAAAATGACACCGCGACTCAATGGCACTTACATGAAGAGCCCTTTCTTCATACCTCGACGACACTAGTGCACCGCGCGCAAAATAAATTGAAATTTTGAGAACAAAACGAGCCCAAAGCCCTTTTTTACACGTAGTACGTGACCACGCGCGACACTAAAAAATTCGAGACCATACTTTCCGCGCGCTGAAAAATGCACCCTGAAATAGTACGGCCAACTTTTTTTCTCACGGTTCCTCGACATTTTACGAAAGGCACGCACACTGCGCTTCAAAATTTAAAAGTCTAAAGTCGTTTCGGCGCTTAAGACAAATAAGCCACCGTCGGCAGTATAACTCCCGAAACGATACGCGCGCCACGACATTGCGTACCAGACGAGTAGCTATATACAATATAAGAAACCACGGATTATTCTCGTGGCAGCACCCCACGAGGTTATAAATCCTACGCACGCGATAAAGTCCGCGGGGGCATTTCTCGCGCCGCGTGTACATCTGATATTCGCTTGCGGCGCCGAGGACTCGGAATGGGGCGGTTGGCGTCGTAAAACTTGCACGCAGGTATAACGGGAAAGGGAGAGAGAGAGAAAAGCCACGAGCCCATAAATGAGCGAACGGAGTTATAAATTGTACCCCCTGTACTCGCGCTGTTCCCTCGATCCTGTGAATTCTCTCTCTATCTCTTTCTTCTCTTTGTCTTATTTCGGACACGTGTAGTCTCTCGATCATGCGAATCTTTCCGTTCGCCGTAGATAGAAGCGGTAGTCCCTTTTTTTTTTACAAACGATATCGAGAGCGAGTGCGATATTTTACAGTTTTATAATCCACGGAGAGATGATATTCGTGTGCGTGTGTGGGTGGTCGGGACGCGACGCGTACGCGGAATACTGATATATACGAGGCGCGCGCTTTTATTTTTGAGAGATTTTGAAGCGGTGCAGGCAGTACGCGATTGCAGTGTTTCGTGATGTGCTTGCCGGATTGGATTTTGTAACAATATAGAACAGTGGTTTTGAGAATAAATGCTTTATTTCGTATGATGAGTAGCTAATGGAACTGGGTATCTGTATCATACTTTTATATGCCGTTTGTTAGTAATTGATTAATGATTTATTTTAATCAGAAGAGATTGAATCACATAAAAACTTTTTATTAAGTAATAAGGTATCTATAGTAAATATTATTTTGGAATTACAAAATTTCATTCTGATCAGGTTACTTCGAATTGGATACGTGAAGGAAACTTCGATTAATCTAATTTCGGTTATCTCCGCTCCAAGATTCTTATTCGATTAAAATGAACATTCTATATTGTAGCTGGAATATTGAACTTATTTCGTATGCATTTCGCTACAGTACCTTACAATCAAATTATCAGTAAGGGATTTTAGATTGTATTGCTTGCTATCGAGACAGTTTTGAGATTAAATACAGACAGTTATTTGAAATTCAGTCGAAGAATTTTAAATTGTAGTATGATAAAGAATATAGTAGAGAGTAAATTTAAATAAATTTAAAATATTTAAAATATCTTTCTAGAGCAATTTTAATAATATAATTTTCAGTAAAATAGATATTTTGTAAAGTTTTCCTTTCAAATTTTTATTTTTGTAAAGAGATCTAATCAGAGGAAAATAAATTTTTCATATTTTATTCAACACTTGAAAAAGTTTGACTTTTTCTCAATTATTAAAAATGCTCTTAGCAAATTTTCATATAAAACGAAGTATAAGCGAATTTCGAGGCGAATAAATTTGTTCGTCTACACGGAGAAAAATGGTTTTAGAAAAAATTACTATATTTATAGTAACCGTGGGACAAACTCAAATTATCATAAAATTTACTACAATTTATAGCAAAAACTCCTATGTTCGAGTAATTTTTACTATGTATATAGCAATTTTTACTATAAATTGTAGTAAATTTTATGATAATTAGAGTCTGTTCTAAGGTTCCTATAGAATATAGTAATTTCTCTTACATTTATAGTAAATTTTCCTACAACATTTCTCTCAGTGCAATGTTCAAGCTGTTAACGGCCTCGCATCAGTTTATAATCGTTTTTGTCATATCATCAGCGATGTATTCATAAATCATGCTATTTTGTAATAATTAATTCAATATTATAATCACAACTTATTAATAAAAAAATGCAAATACTATTCCAAAGTTATAAAATACCAAATTAAAATGCACACCTTAATATCAGAAATGAAATTTTAAAAAGTTATCTCCTATCTCTCACCCCCATCACCTCGCAATCCAAAATTTCCCTCGAGCAATCAACTCCTGCATCAAAAAGATTCACTGACCTGCGACCTCGACAGTTTATGCCTGGTACGGTTGGGCCTCGTGCCGTCCGCCGACGCGTTGGGCACGAGGAATCGCGGACTCGGCTCGCTGAAGTGATGGTGGTGGTGCGGACTGCTGCTCTGATGATGATGCTGCTGTTGTTGTTGTTGCTGCAGCTGCGCCTGCTGCGCGGCCCCATCGCCGAGGTGGTGGTGGGGCTCGCCCGTGTCGAGCATGCTGCTCCCGAGGGCGTCCAGCTGCGTCAGCGACCTCGAGCGCACCTGTAACGAGAGTAAAAGAGGTGGGGTTATAATCATTGTTTGATGGTGAATTATGGTGACGAGGGTGGGGGTAAAAAGTATTTAAAACTATAGTAGAACAAGGTTGTATTGTTATGAAGAACTGAAACATCGCAGTTAAGAAAATAAAAAAGAAACATTTATAACAATCCTTATTTGTAGCGATTTTAAGTAAATGTACAGGATTGTACTAATGTATAAAAAGTTGAGTATTGGATTAAATGAGATGGTTATTTAATAGGGGAGGATACTATTGGTACTGTGGTTAATATAATAGTCCAATCACTTTAGATCGGATTATAAAATAGAATGGTATACTTCAAAAGGTACGTAGTTTACACCACAATTTAAAATGGTGCAGTTGCCATAAATTTAAATAAATTGAAACATTACATTTGTTAGACATTGTTTTATAAAAAAAAAGTAGCCACTTAGATACATATATACATCTAGATTTAATTCACTCGAGTGCGAACTCGTAAAACTTTTAATTAAAAGTTTATATTCTACTTCATTTTCATCGACGGCATTTTTCATTGAGCAAATTCAATAGGAAAATCGATTAAAAAAAACCAGTAATTGAAGTTGATCCCTTGCTTTAATTAAAACATCTCCCTCATTCTCTTTAAAAAATCAATGAAAAAACTTCAAAATCTTCTCTCTCTCTCTCTCTCTCTCTCTCTCTCTCTCTCTCTCTCTCTCTCTCTCTCTCTCTCTCTCTCTCTCCCTTTCTCTCTATTTATCCCAGCGTCAAAAACTACCCATCAGCCATTGAAAAACCCCGCAGCAAAGTCCATTCAAAAAGTTCAATGGCCCTTCATCACTCTCATTCTCCCTTCGCCATTTAAAAAAAACATCTCTCTCTCCTCTCTTTACTCCTTCCACCAGATTGCAGATATCCCTCTCCCTCTTATCTCGGGAAAACAGTGCGAGCTGAAAATTCAATCCGGAAACTCGACCTCTCCGTCTCTCTCCTGTATACGTTTCCAATTTGTGTCGTGCGCGGGGGCGCATGACAAACCCAGTCCCGGGAAAATAACGCCCGCCCGCGAGCTAAGTACACATGGCGCGGCCCTTCTTATCTCGTTACGTGGGTGTGCATTCGCCCGGCGTCGGTTGTGTTTTCTTTTTCGCGCACAGCTGGCGAGTGAAGGCTGGTTATTTCGGATTCAAGCGCTCGCGCTTGGAATTCATAAGTGCCTGGTGATAAAGTGGGGATTGCGGGCTTATCTCGGTTACGCATCGCGCGAGGTACGGTAATGCGATTGTTGGATGCGGAGATCGTTACTGGAGCGTTAAATATATGTAATTTATCTTGTTGTGGGAGTGAGCTGGTATAGTAAAGTACTTAATCAATAGTTGAGAAATCTTACCGATATTTTGTTGGGTCTATTATTATTCGAAGCATGCAGCAGAGATCCAATTATTATTCATTATTTATACATATCGTTGGAAAGTTTGTTTGCTTCATCCGAACGAAAATACACGAAACCACGATGTAAAAATATTACAACGTCTATTGCATTTATTCATAGATGGTACAGGAAACATAAATTAAAGCCATACAGAGGTACGCGCCCGTCCATAATAGAGAATCAATACGGGCCAAATTACAAGACAATATTCCGGGCTCCTTCTAATTTCACTTAGTAACTGGGAGCGGTGTTTTCGCGGAGCCGCTCGGGATTTGCTAATTTGTTTGCCGAGTCGGCGCTCCAAATTACATGCGCCGACACAGAAGAGTAGGAACGGAGGAATTCACGCTGAAAATCTCTCTCTCTCTTCCTGCCTCTTTCGTGTGCGTTCGAACTTAATCCAGTCTTCGCCGGGAGGGCTCAATGTTCGGATTCCAAGTATCTTCGTCGATCGAACGATTTTCTTCCGGATTTCTTTGAACTACTTTGCCATTAAGTGCATTTTCTCCGACAGATTGACGAGCAATTCCAAGAGATAAAAGTTCGGGAGAGTAAGGAGGTTTGGCGAGTGCGCTGGTGATAAGTTTTTTAATTTCGAAAGAGGTATTAAACATTTTTTTTCTTTTGTATTTATAGATAGCTTTTTACCTTATTACTTCGGTAAATACTGTATAAGAGGATTATACCTAGTACCTATCGTAGTTAATATATTACAATAACAAAATAACGCAAATAATATTGTAATTACAAAATCGAATAAAATTTGATGTAATAGTTCTTGTACGTTATTTATCGGTATACTCATACCGGAATTCAATTTTCACTAGCTCTTCTGAAAACAACAACACATCACTTCTCACAACGTCTTCTCAAATCTAACGACCACAGACGAGAAAGAAATGAATATCAGCCTTACGGCCGGAAAGCTCCGAAAATGCGTGTGTAATTAACGGAGCGTGAATGGAATTTTAGAGAATGTCTGATTAACGGCGCCCCACAAAAGACGTTCTCTCGCCGTCGGGGGAGAAACGGCAAGACGAGAAACGGCGAAATTACAGGAGAATGCCGAAACAAAGAAACCGGAGGGCGTAAAACGTCGCGACGAGGGAGACAAAAGGTAGGGAATAAACAGATAAGAAATGACGGGGGCTTTATTCGGCTATTGAATCGCACAGACGCGTTGCTCTGAATTAAAAACATCAATTTGTCCGAAATGCCAGCTGCGACGGGGGAAGTTTTGACTACGGTATTATTATTATTGTTATTATTAACGACTCATCTTTGAAGCGACGGCGTAGCGCTGAAATACGAGCTCGTTCGTGTAGTATCGTTTAAATTTAATTTTCCGTCGCGTCATCAAACTGACGTTGATTGGTAGCACCGCATTGCAGTAATTTAGATTATCCAGTCGGGACGATACGCGCACGTTTAATGAGATTTGAGTAACGACAGCGTAAGGGATTTGGAAATGAGCGCGTGTGTTATTATTGCCATTAATATAAATCCGCCTTTGATACACTACTCAATGCTTAATCATGGTATCGTTACCAACGTCGTTGTTATAAAGCTCCATCACCAATGCCGAATGTAAAACCGTACCAACGCTGAATAATATTCCCCGCGTATTATACCTTTCGCCGCGAGTATACAAATCGTCACAGAGTGTTGCCAACCAGCTGAAACTTCGAAATTGATTTCGCGTCCCCGGATCTGATAATTCGGAGAAAAGATATCTCGCGGCCGCAATAAGACGGGAACACCGGGAAAAATGAAAAAAGTTTAAACTAAACCGCACGCGCTCGAAAACTTTTGGCGCAGAGAAACTTTAATTTTCCGCGCGCGCGTGTGTGAAAAAGAACTTGCCACTCTCGCTCTTGTGCGGTAAGGGGGAGGGGCAAAGTGCAAATTACGTCCACGTTTCGGCCGGCCCCCGGAAAAAAGTATATATCGGCAAGGCGCGCGTAGAGTGACTCGTGTTTTTTTTCCTCCCTCGACGTTTTTGGGGTGGGAGGGAAGTTCGTAAAAGAGCGAATGTGGAATTAGTTGACGTAACTTTGTTTACGTCGTCGTTAAATTTTATAATACGCTGCTTAAATGTTTTTAAAGTTCATAATGCCGGAAACTATCTTTGACCTATAAATAGAAAGTGTGCGTCCGTGTTATAAAGAATAAATCTTCAATTTTTCACAAATTCATTGCTCAAGTGCATAAAGCTCGTGTGGAAAAAAAAGTCCTAAATCATATTAAGAGAAGCATCAATTGTCAATCTGATTTCCAAATGCAGTATCTCAAACCAGATCCGATTTCAAAACAGAACCAGTAGCAGCAGCATCTAACATCACGCATTGAAATTCGAACCTATAATACTCCAAAAGCCACTCGAAACCACAGAACTGCGAACCTCGCTCTCAATCTAAAAACCAAAAGCACTCCTTCATCCTTGATGCACTTGAATAAGCCCTCGATCGACAGATTACACAAGTACACATTATCGTATGCTCGATAACGAAAAAGAAAAGAGAAAGAGAGCGGGGGAGGAAATCTCGACTTGTCCCCCTGCCCCTCCGTCGTCGCGACAACCGAAACACACTCGCGCTAATTAAAGCCCATAGCGCGCGCCGTATATAATGCCGTGGCGTATCGATTCCTCCGTCCCCCTTATCGCGAATGAATGCATCCCGCGTATAGGCTTATTCAAATCCTTCATTATCGATTTCGTTATAGGGAGTCGACGCGCGGGGCGCCTGTCTACGCGAGCCTGCGATAAAATTAATGAAATTGTTTCTCGAGAAGTGGATATCGGAGTGAGTTATTTTTGAGGTTTTTTTTTTCGGGGAATGTAGGTTGATGGGTGATGGTGATGGTTATCGAGTGCCGGTATGTAGCTTTTCTGTATGCGGGTTTCGGATTGGATGTATTTTTGGAGATTCGAGGAGTTTTATTTTGGCAGAATATTGGCTTTGAAAGGTTGCCTTTTGATGGAATGTCGTCTGATTGATTATTTTTTGTGATCACTTTAGTAAAAGGATCTTTCGAGTTTTTCCATATTCCTAGTTAAAAAGTTGTTTCAAGATGAATTTTATTCTTTTTTGTTGTTTTACTAAAATAAAGTAATAAATAGTAGATTACGCAACGTGGGAGGAAAGTGTAGCGTTCGCTCCCGGCACGTAGTTGCCGCCCGAGCGCAGCGAGGGCGGCACACTCGCGCCGAGAGCGGTGGCTACATTTACTTCCCGAGTGGCGTATACTATTTTTTCTCGAACCGGGAAGAAAGTACGTTCCATAGCCAAATATTTATGTGAATATACATATATTTTTATCTTCAAGTGTACTCGCGAGTCACTTGGAGATAATTCAACATCGAAGGTTCTTAACCCTGAAGGATATAAGTAGTTTTCTCGAACCGGGAAGAAAGTACGTCCTATAGCCAAATATTTATGTGAATATACATATATTTTTATCTACAAGTGTACTCGCGAGTCACTTGGAGATAATTCAACATCGAAGGTTCTTCTTAACCCTGAAGGATATAAGTAGTTTTTTATATTTATTATCACTAATATTAGAGTAAGTATAACAATAACTTTTCTAATATTAATAGACAATTTTAACTATAGAGTACAAAACTCACTCTTATAGTAATATGTGATAATGTAATAGTACTCAGCTGATCATAACCTATAATATTTCCATTGCAGAAAATGGATGTTTATTCATCTGATTTCGATATAGATGAGAAATCAATCATCAGAGATTTTGAGGCAGAAGGAAAACTGATCATTAATAAATTGTTACCTGCAAAATCATGTCTGAAATATGAAAATACTTATAATAGTTTTATAAAATGGAAAATTGACCAGAAGGCAAAGTTATTTGATGAAAATGTGCTAATAGTTTACTTTGAAGATTTATCAAAAAAGTTAAAACCATTCACTCTATGGGCGCAGTGGTCAATGTTAAGAACAACCTTAAATCTTCGACATGGTATCAATATTAATAAATACGAAAATTTAAAAACTCTGCTTAAGAATAAAAATAAAGGTTACAAAGCAAAGAAGTCAAGCGTATTAACTTGGGAACAAGTCCAGTTATTTTTGAAAAACAGTGAAGATTTAATATATTTATGTTCAAAGGTATTTCCACATTATTCAATTTGTCTTTTAGGTAGCTAATTTTTATGATAAATGTATAAAGTTTTCATATGTATTGCAGGTTATTCTTATTTTTGGGATATGCGGTGCAATGAGATGTCAAGAAATATGCGATATGAATATGAGTAATATAGAAGACACTGGAAACCAATTCATAGTAACAGTACGAGATACGAAGAATTACTATCCAAGAAATTTTGTTATTGGTATAGAGCTTTATAGCAAAGTCAAGGACTACATCAAACTGAGGCCAAATGGTTTAACTACTGACAGATTTTTCCTGCAATATAGAGATGGAGTATGTACAAGACAGGTAATAGGTAAAAATAAAATCAGTGAAGTTCCCAAGGCTATTGCTGTGTTTTTGAAATTGAAGGACCCAGAAACATACACAGGACATTGTTTACGACGAACAGCTGCCACTTTACTAGCCAACTCTGGTGCTAATTTAACAACCGTTAAACAGTTAGGTGGTTGGAAGTCAAGTACGGTGGCAGAAGGTTACATAGAACATTCATTAGCTAATAGAAAAAAAATATTTCAAGGTATTATTAATTCAGATAATGCATCTACTAAAGAAAATATACAAATTAGAACTTCACCAGTTCATAATATAGTTGCAACTAATGTGTCAGCGGCTACTTCAGCAGATGCACATACAGATGATACGGATAAATATCCTTATTTTGACGTTGATGGCATCGATGATGCTCAACTGACAGATGATTCAAATCTACGAAAAGATTTTGTACAAGAAAATGTAGAAGTCACTAATGATTTTTCATCATATCAAGCTAATAGAACTACAAAAAAAAGAGTTATCTTCCAAGACATTAATAATGCTAATTTGAATAAAGAAGATAGTGCTAATAATGCTGAATATTTGAATAAAGAAGATAGTGCAATGAAGGAGGTTACTTTGAAATCTTCGTTTGTTCAATTTCATAATTGTGTAATACATCATTTAGTTAATAACAATTATTCAAATTGTGATTTTAAACAATAAATATATATTATATTTATTTATAATAATTATTATCAAGTTAAATATTAATGCCAAAGAAATTGGAATATTTTGTTCATTAGAATGTTAACTACATTAATGTTTTGTATTTCATTAATTTTGTATTTAATGGTTTTCTAAAATATGAATAAACATTACTTATTATTAACAAATAAAACTAATAAAATCATGTAAATGGCCCTTCTTTGCATTTGTATTTTATTATATTTTATACCACTCTAACCTCAAAATCACAACTTTGGTATGATTTTTTGGCGTTCGTGGTATTAAATACTGTTCGAAATTAGTGCGTAAGTCGATTAATTAGCTCATGTGACTTTTTTGTACTCACTTCGCTCGTCCAAAAAGTCACATGAGCTAAATAATCGACTCCCATTGACTCCCACACCCGTGTCACAATATACTATATATATGTAAAAATGTCGGCTTGTGCGCATGCGTTTGCAGTTAGACGTCAGTTGGTGTTGTCACGTGACAGGGAGAGAACGACTCACTTTGCTTTCTAATGTTGGGGAGCGGAAGACGTACTTTCTTCCCGGGGGGAGAAAAAAAATATTTCTAGCGCTCACTTGAAAATCATGAAATCTACAAAGGATACAAAATTACTTTTTAATACATTATCTCATAACAAAATTCTTATACAAAATTCGTGGTATTGCAAAAAACGTTACAAACAACATCTAAAAATCCACCACCTACGTACATCACACCCAACCCTCCAATACCTTCACCTTAGCTCAATCACCCTCACGGATTCTTTAAAAATCATCTTCGCGTTCTCGGACCATCGCCATTTCCAACCTCTCGACGCGCGGCTCTTTAAAATAATTGCTTCACTTTCGTTCGGAGACGCTTGCGGCGCTGTCATTATCATAACAATACTTGGTATTTTAAGCGCGCGCTCGCGCACGTGCCCGTGAGATCTTTAGACAGGCAAGCACGTAAGCCTTAATTAATAATGCACGAGCGATGCACAAAAAGCGCAACTTCACGCGCCGCTTAGTTTCGTTCGCGTGTTGCGGCGCGTGCGCGGATAACGGGGAAAGTGTTGTAAGAGGAAGAAAGGCGGTAAGAAGGGTGGAATTCAAATTGTAGGCGGTAGGAATCCGGTAGATCTGGTAAATAAGGAAGGGATGTGGTTTTCTATTGTTTTTAAAATGAATTTTCAGCAGATTTTGTTTGATGTTTATAGTAGCTGTAGAAATAGCATTGCGGGAAGTATGTATTATCTCCTTAACCAGTGTAATGTCGTGAAAGCCATTTTAGTAGTAAAAACTTTGACAAGAACTTTACATGACATTTTTTACTTATAAATCTCTTGTCTGTAACCTCAGTGTTAAACTAGGGGGGTCGCGCCAACCTTCCGCTGTCTATGTAAAAAGTTCGTTTTTACATTATAGGCACGACCGCACTTCTCGGGAAAATCTTGCATTTTTGTGTAAAGTCAAATCCTTGAACAATAAGCGAAAATCGACTATTTCAGTGTATTTAGGCATTAAAAATCGTTTCTATAAGTCTAACTCGCCAAGAATTGATTGTACATGAAAATGTTAAATGGGAAAAAGTTTTGTTTTATTGTAATCTACAACTTTTACATTTAACATATTGGTATAAAGTTAAATCCTGTCAAGTTATAGCTGAAAATCGTCCATTTTATGTATATTTAAGCGTTTAAAATCGTTGTTATAGGTCTAACTTGTCACAAATTGACTGTACATTAAAATGTTAAATGGGAAAAAATTTCGTTTTATTATAATCTACAACTTTTATATTTAACATATTTGGTAAAGTTAAATCCTGTCAAGTTATAGCCGAAAATCGTCCATTTTCGACCTTTTTAGCTGTTCTTGCAGTTGTATTGGCAAATATTGCTCGTAGCAAAAAATGTCCAACAGAAAAAAGGTGTCTTTTAATTAGTTTTAGCAGATAGATGTGTAGATATTAATTTAAAATTAATTTTTCTACACATTATGCTTAAAATACGATTTTTTGAAAATTTTCTTTGTGCTCGTATTCCTAAACTCTTTTCATCGATCTTTCTCAGTAGAGGACCACGGGGTAGGTATAATTAAAGGAGCATTTTCTCGCAATTCTGATGGAATCGATCGGAAATTCATTGAGATAATCAGGTAACTTGATTACATACCGACGTACATACATACATGTATCTAAGAAAACGCTTAAAACGCACTCACTCTGAGTGCAAAATGGTTTTTACACATTAAATTTTCAGTATTTGAATTTCGACAATTTTCGCTCTCGTGAAATTATAAGGCTCTCCCGAGTAGCGGTCGTGCCTAAAAATCACTAAAAAACAACGCGTTTTAATACATTGGTTAATCAACACAGCATATACACCAATAAAACTATAAAATTCAAAATAATTCCTCCCATATCAACCACAAACATCGCAACTACAAGAAGACTACCCACAATACTGGCACCACACCGAAGCCCTCCGGTGAAAGTTAAACGTCCGACTTTGCACCCCGACCTCCCCCTCCTTCCACCTCTCCCCTCATCGACAGCCATCAACTACTCCATTAGACTCAATTTACCCGGCCGTCGGCCATTGGTTCTCCACTCGCTCTCGCGCAACCAACAAAAGCCAAAGTCTGACGTGTACACCTTATACGTGCGTGCGGCTGTGTTTGTTCGCACCGCACGGCGGCGGCGGCGAAAAATACATCCGCGCGCAAAAGGTCTGTTGACGGAGCTTCGCAGCCTAATGACGATGTTTGCGCGCTTGTTTTGGCGCGAGGTAAGGAGAGGGGCCGACAGACGCAGACAGATCGGGAAAGGCGATTTTTGCGCGAGGGTGGATGGGCATGAAAAAATGGCAAATATTTGTGCCGGACGCGCGTGTAGCTTTCGCGTTCGGATGAATTTAATGATTAGGCGGTGGGTGGAGACCTGGGTTGTTGTTTAATCGAGCCGTAAGTTGGGTAAATAGTTGCCGGATCGAGTGGTTGTCGTTAGGCGTACGTATATGTTTGTTAGTAGAAGGGTGATAGACGTGAATCTGATATAGAAGAGTAACAAAGTGATAGATTCGATGATATTTTATAAATATTTTCCT
Organism: Torymus aiolomorphi; assembly: GCA_036365515.1. Lineage (NCBI taxonomy): Eukaryota > Metazoa > Arthropoda > Insecta > Hymenoptera > Torymidae > Torymus > Torymus aiolomorphi. Next base: position 122,011,761 of record CM070874.1, on the reverse strand, counting down.
AATAGAAATCGCTTATTTTTTTTCCGGCTGGAATTACCTAAAACACGCGAGAAAAATTGTTTCGCATCAAGCGGCAGGAAAAGGAGTGGCCCCCATTAGGCTTCCTAAATCGTAGATAAAATAACGTTCACTTTACCCAAGCTTCACCGAAATCGATAACTTTCGAATGAGCGTAGCCCACGCCGTCTACCCTACACTTCATTCGATTGAAAATTATTAATATTAAGATACGCGAAATCTCCATGCTAAAATATTCCATTTTCCCGTTCCGAGAAACGTCAGCGAAAAATATACCGGCGGCGACGGCGTCCGTTCTCTCTACCATTTACTGGAATTCTATTTAAAGCAAGAATCCCGTTAAATTCACAACATGCTCATTTTGCAAGTTCAGCAGAAACGTTTCTTCGGGCTTATCGATTGCCGAGCTAGCGAGCGAACGAGCGCTCGCTTGAGCTTTGCACAAACACGCCAACTGAAAACAAATACAAATCGAGCGAGAACCGCTTAATGACTCCATTGATGCTGCATTTCAAATACTTTTTCCTTCTCTCCTTTCTTTTTTGTAAAATGCGCGGATAGTAACATTTTTTTGCAGATTTCTATTCGACAAAATTGATTTTTTAATACTTATACAAATATTTTATTAGTATATTATTTGAGTAAATCGTTCACTTGTTTATTATAGAAGCAGCTTTCAAAGGCTTTATTTTATCTACAAGTTATTATAACATAACTAGAAAAATCGGCAACCCTCTAAAACGTCGATTACATCTCCTACCATCGATTAATACCCTTACCTACACATCAACATCAGTTTACTCACCATTTCGAAATAAATTCTACCCCAAACAATATACCGCCTCATCACACATCTCCTCTTTCCATGAAATGAATTCCCACTTCCCTTTCGCGTGGCGCGTGTTTCTTTTTTTGGCGCCACTATACCGGCCCGGCCCGTAAACTCGCGTAACATTGATTTCCAAAAGAGCTCAAAGCACACAAAGGACACTCGTTACGTCTCTCGCCTTCTTCCCCCAGCACCCCTCATACATCCAGCATCCTTGTTTTAATGACGCGTCATCGCGGACGTCGCCGTTCCACTTCGAGCGCCGTTTCCTTTTGCCCTGGCACAAAGGCCCGCTCGCTCGCTCGCTCGCTCCTGCCGTTACGAAGTGAATTTTTCCGCGACGACGACGACGTTCCCGTTTCGGCTTGGGTGAATGGGCACCTACTACTACTAGCTCTGACGTCCGAAGGCCTCTGATGCCTTTTTTGGGAAGAGGTGTTTATGAACGCTTAACAACGTTCGTTTAATTGTCGTTGCCGGGCGTTCGGGGTTATATTTTCGGTCTGTTTGGGTGTGTTTATTTTGGATGATTTTTGTAAAATGTAAGTTTTAAAAGTAGGAAATTGTTAATTTCAAAACAGTAATGGAATCGTAAATAAAATGCCTGAGATTTATTGTTCGACAGTGAAAATATAATTTTATATTATTAAAAAGTACATGAAAAAATTTAGAATAAGAATTACAATTTTTGTTTTGTTTAAAGTTTTAAAATTACATCTTTTGATACCGATTTTTATCTTCCTCATATCCTTCTATAAATTGTGAACTATAGAGAAGGACTTTGTGCGTTATATTTTTATGTTAAAAAGAAACTTCCACTTTCAAGATGAAACATTCATATCAATAAATTCCGACCTGTAATGCTTGAAAAAATTAAAATAAAGCTAGAGAAATCCAGCCTTTACGAGCTTCTTCAAAATTGCAAAGAATTTGGCTTTGATTTATGCTTACGCAGAGTCAGCAAAACTTTGCCCGTCTAACTTTTAAGATATTACGTTTATTTTTACTCCAACCAAAAGTACGTGAAAGCTATTTTTAATTCCTTTTCCTTTTCCTTTTGATTCGATCATATATCGATTTACATCTACCTTCATTTTAAGTTTAATATTTAGAAAAAATAAACTACAAAACATTCAATACAATTCTCACTTCCTTCCACACCCTAACCCGGTCATAAAAACATCCTCCTATCGATAGACCAACAACTTCCACCTTACACCTAAAAACAAAAGCCCTATAATACGCGCACTCCAGCGACTCTTTTCCACAGTTTTTCCACTTTTCCGCGCAGCTACTATATACTACAATATCATTCGCGGTCGACAGCCGCCACCGCGCCGCGTGATTAATGGCGCGTTACTGTTCGATGCATTATCGCGCCTTTGTTCCACCTAATGAGCCGCGTTCGCGCGGAATCCACTGCGCGCGCCTTGCGAGTTTTCATCGGACGGCGATGATTAATTGCCGCGGCCTTTTTTTTTCCTCTCGCGGTGGCTGGAGTACGCGGTCGGAGATGTTCTTGTTTTTCACGTGTGTTAGGCAAATTAGCGGGGCTTGAGGTTCGCATGGGCTTAATTGATAGTGCTGTGGATGCGTTGTGCGTGTAAAGTGTGTTTTGTACTTTATTTACGTGTAAGATTGGTTGTCAGCTTTGTGCGGATGACTGCACGTGCGCCTGTGAAACATTGCGAGGCCTTTCACTGAAAAAAGCCGAGCGAATGCGACAAAATTGAAAAGTTTTTCGAATGATGGAATTTACAGATACGAAGTGATCCAATTTTTGGAAATTGAATCCTGACTGGCAGTGGCGTGCATGGCGGAAAATAACTGACAGTATGAATAAATATTCATACTTCTATTAGAATTCTGTTATCATATTTACCCATATTTATCATTGATTGATTATCATTCGCCTGTCATTGAAATTTATTATATCCTCAAAAAACCGCTGCCAATTCATTGGCACGTAGCTTCCTCAACCGTAATTTGTTGATTCCTTTAATTAATTTTTATAACAAAATTTATAATATTTTAAAAAATTTATTGCATAATTATAATTAAATTTATTTATGAATATTAAAAATTGTTAATTTTTAAATTTATTTATTTATTTATTATTTATTTATATCAAATTTATATAAATTTTGAGCTGATAAATAAAGTTATCATTTGAAATAGAAGTAAAATATCTATATTTTATAATAAAACAAATAGCTATCACGGTTGTTTTGTTATTAACAAAAACGTGTTTTTTTTATATTTCATAATTCATATTTTTTAAGAAAAAAAAAATTATAGCTATCATTGTTCTTTTGTTATTAACAAAAACGTGTTTTTTTTAAAAAAGTTCATAACTCACAAATAAATTATAATAATGCAGAATATAATGCATTCATAATGCATAATTCATAATTATAATAGATATAATTTTTAAACATTTTAATTCATTTTGTTGGTTGGTTTTTAAAAATTAAAAAAAATCATCGAATGCCTACTCAATGACGTTTCCTCATTCCACACAATCTAGCGGTAGATATCACTGCGCGTTTTTTAAAAATAAAATATAAATCTTTTTTAATTTAGAGATTAAATTATTTTTTGTAACACATGAATGATTTTCTGCGTTTTCCTACATAAAAATATGTTCTAAAAAGTGACTTTTTTTTACCTATCGTGTAAAGAAATTCATTCTATCTCTCTGCTCTAAAATTATGTAAAATCGCGAAAATGAATTTAGCCTTGCTTTTTAGGTTCAAAAACGCATAAAATGGAGTTATGAGTTTAAAAAAAAAACACGTTTTTGTTTTTGATGATAACTAAAGAACCGTGATAGATAGAAAGTTAATTTTTTTTAGAAAATATAGGTATTTTAATTCTCTTTCGTATGCCACCCACCCCATTCAGATACATAGAGCCGTTCTCGAGAAATTACGATTTTTAAAAAATGTCAAAAAATTTTTAACCTCACATATCTCTGAAATTTATGGACCAATCATTTTGCCCAAAGAACTCGACCGAGAACTATAAAAAATCTACCTCTAAAAGGAATTTTGAAGCCATTACGTAAATTTTACTCTTGTAATCGTTGGACATACAAAACTGATATTTTCATTTTTCAATTTTTTACTCAAAATCTAGCCTACAGAATGTATTCAAATTTTAACAGATTATAGCTATTTATATTCTGTATTATCACGATTTTTCTCAAAAAAATTGACCGTTAAGTTTAGGAGTTATAAGCTTCTAAATAAAAAACACGTTTTTGTTAATAACAAAAGAACCGTGATAGCTAGAAACTTTTTTTTTTAGAAAATATAGGTATTTTAATTCTCTTTCGAACGCTATCCATCAGATTCGAATAACTCGATCCTTCATTTAAAAAAATCAAAAAACAGTTTTGAGAAAATCGAAAATTTGAAAAAAAAAAACAAAAACGGATCGCCCCGATCAAAAAACGAATTTTTTACCCGCCATTACGCAAAGAAAACAAAAAAAAATGAGACCTGTCCGGTCAAAATCGACCGAGTAGAAGCTGAGATCCAAGCGTACACACACACACACACACACACACACACACACACATCCATACAGACATTTTTCAAAAACCATGTATTTTGATTCCCAACACCTCGGAACACAATTATAACATGTTTTTACAACAACTCAAAAATTTACTATCACAAAGCTTCCTCTAGGAGGAAGCAAAAGAAAAATGAAATTTTCGATATACATCAATTTTACACCACATCCACGCATTCTATATTTATCAATTAAAAAAAACACCTCCCACCACCTATTATAAATCCATTCTCCTCCCACTTCGTAGCCTTTTCAAAACCTTCAAAGCTAACCCAGTTACACAGGGCGTAACAAAAAGCCCTACTATACCACGCTTCTCTTTTTACATCGGCCGCCACTTGTCCCCCGCGACGTCCACCCACTTCTTGTACACATAATGTCGCACAGCCTCTCTCTCTCCTTCTCCGGTCCAGTCCTCCTCCATTATGCCTTTTCACCCTGCGCGCGCACAATAGCCTGGCCGCGGTATCGAAAATAGGCATTGTACACAGCGAAAGCATCGATCTATTCCATTATATCGTCGCGCGGCGTCTTGTCGCGTGATTAATGACGCAGCTGGACGTGCGTGATGCGCGTATGTGTGTCTGTGTATATCGATTTGGAGGAAGAAGAAGGAGGATAGCCGAGAGTGTGACGATTTTTCAAGTTATGGCTGCTATACGATATAGGAGAGTTGTCTGCTTTGTCGCAGATAGCGAAGCGTGATTTTCTTTGCCTCGGTTCGCTGCTGGATTTGAAATCGCTGGTGCGAGAGGACGGGATTTGTTTTTCCCCGTGGGAACGGTGACAATGAACTGGTTTAATAAGTTGATTTATCTCTGTTGGGAGGTTGCTTTTAGAGCGAGTAGCGCTGGAAAGTTTCCAACGTTTGCTGGAGATATTTAGATGGTTTTGCTTGATTTCGATGGTTTATCATTTTATTCGCGTATGTGAGTACTTTACTTAATATTGATAATTTGTAATTCAACGCACGTAACAATACAAGTATAATTCCCATCCAATCAGGCCATCGTACTCTTCATGAATAATGAACTCGTTAATAACTAGTAATTAAACCCTTCAATCCGCGCCGTTCATTGAAGTTGCACAAAATGTAATCCTGTTCGAGCTGATAATGATCAATACAATGCATTTTCCAGACGCATTGAATTATTAATCGAACAAATCACCGAGTATCACATAAATTAAATAATCCTCCATCCCAATGACAACACTAACAACAACAGCAGCAATAATACGTAAACAGTCCGATCGCTCAGTATAAAAGGAAATTATTATCGTGTGTGAGCAAGACAAATCAGCAACGGCTTTAAAATCGGCACTCGAATCCAGCAAAACGACCATCTATACTTTATACAAATATAGTAAACACGTGCCTCTGCACGAGCGATAATTTGTCGCTAAAAATATTCCCCCCCTCTCTCTCTCTCTCTCTCTCTCTCTCTCTCTCTCTCTCTCTCTCTCTCTTTCTCTCTCTCTCTCTCTCTCTCTCTCTCTCTCTCTTTACACTTATATAAGCCGTCGCGTTTTGTATTGCGCAGCCGTTTAACGTGGCCGCGCAAGTTTAAAGCTTAAAGCGGCGCAATCGTTAAAGCTCAAAGCATTCGAACGGCGAGTTATGCTGTTTTCCCCGCGCGTGCGTTCGATATGACCTGCGCAAAAGTTGTGTTCACGCGTGTGTCAGGTAAAGATGTACTATTCATCTTTTGTGTTCACGCGTGTGTCAGATAGAGATGAATAGTAAGTGTCCAATGAAGACTGCGCAGGTTAAGCTTCTTGCAGGAATTTTCACTTTACTTTGTTCCCAGGAAGAGCGAGGTTTACTCGGCACTTAGGCAAATTTTACTCAACCTAAGGTAATATTTGAAAAAGTTTTTGTGGATTCTGCACGTTTCTGTAAAAGTGCTTCACTTAAAGTGCGTCGCGAAAAGTTCACTTTTCCCTTTAAGAAAATATTCTTCCCTTCCCTCTTTTATACTCTCATAAAGGGTAAAACAATTTTACTTCTCAATCATTATCTGCCACACCTTATCACCTACACAAAAAAATCATTCGCTTACCCACGTAGACTTACGAACGACCCTTCACATCAACCACCCCACATCCCGGATGTTAATTCTATGATAACAAATGTCGCAATATCAAGCCGGCCCCGTTCGACCCACTAAGATTTCCTCGAATCGACAAAGGTCTCTCATTTTTTTTCTCGGTTGAGCCGCGTAAGACAGCGTCGGAGCGAATCTCGACGTAAAATCAGGGAGGGAAATGGCACGTCGATTGCTGCTGCTGCTGCTGCTGCTGACTTATCGACAAGCCGAGAGCTGTGTGACACGTGTTACTGCCGCTAGCTGTTTTTCTCGGCTCTCCGTTGGTGGGTTAAAAGCTTCGCGGCCTCCGTCGGATCACGCGAAAGGCGTCGATAGTGAGGAGATTTTGCACGGAAGGATTGGGGATCGAAAGGGTGATGTAGTAGGATGGAGTTAGTGTGCTTAATTTTACTCTCATATTTTCGATTATTGGGTATTATGGGTTATTACGTTAATTGGAGTAGAAATGTAATTTTATATAAGTAACTCTTATAATATGCACTTCAAAGTATGTTAATGCTAGAGGGTACATATTGTAAAAGGATTTAGTTAGTATTTACTACTATGTAGAAAGCTTAGTAAATTTTTATTACGATAAACGTACGAATGTTGAGATTTAATCCAAAAACATTATACAGAAGTTAGTTTGTTTCGTTAACATATGCGAAACTATTATACGGAATTTAGAATAGAAAGTGGGATAGAAAAATAAAGAAATAGTCACAACCTCAAAACTCAAATTGTACATCAAACCTTCACATTCCCAATAAAAAGCGTATAAAACCAAACTTCACAAACAACATCATCCAACAAAATCCACTCCCTCGCTACCCCGGATACACGATCACAGCCAACGACGCGCCAACATCTCAGCCCCATCAGAAACGCGTAAACTTAAATCAAACTCGCGGGAGCGGCAAGAGGAATCGGAAAATCTCCGCTTTCCAAATAGCGCCGTTAAATATTGATTCGCGCGTAATTGTATTACGCGCTCGCTCTGACTCAATAAAACGACGCCGGTTTTCGCGCGCGCGAGCGCACATCGTAAAACGCCGTGCTGCGATTGGTATCTTAACGCGCGCGTAAAAGCCTATATAACACATGCCTGGAACGGAGAGTCGGGGGACGATGTGCCCCTAATAAGGCATAAACCGTTATCGCTTTAAAAGCAGACCTCGACCCGCGTTTCACGGAAAAGGGAGGGCGGTGAGGATTGACCGACTGGGGGAGGAGAAGTAAACAAGCAGAGCGAGAGCTGACTGCCCCGGCGCGTGTGCGTTTTATGGGGTTCGGGGAAGAGAGGAGAAAGAGGGGGGAAACGTCATAGCTGGATGCGTGTCACTGAATTCGCGTCGTTCTAAGTTTTGTTGCCCGAGTGCTGGGGGCTTGATGGTCGCGTGTCATTTTGATGGACTATTGACGAAACACAGAGTGAAACTGCTAGTTTACTGTTTATTGGTTTCGTAGTTTATTTTTTTTTAAGAGAAAATAGGCTACTTAGCTGTTGCAACTTAGCTAGCGTAATGTACAACTATCTAAATCTTTTCGAAATATGTTTCTTTTAGCTAAAGAATAAATAGGTTTAAAAATTCGTTCGAAATCAATATTTATTTTTTTAACCTTTTCAAAATTTCGTACATTCGAAAGTAAATTAATTTAGTAACTAATTAGGAATAAAGAAAGTGCTATGGCGTATATGTAAAGCGTTGTTTGGGTATCTTAGATTTTATTTTGTCTTGTTAGTGATTCTCGGAAGGGAGAAAATAAAGTTTCCTCCGCACACATAAATGCCTGATCAATACCTGATCTCTACTACTTAATCACATCGTAATCCACAGGCATCAACTAAAATGCAGAACCGATATTTTAAATTACCCGAGCGCCTGACAAAATCCTGATCACCCCTACTTACCAAACTAAACACACTCGTCCAATTCGTTTCAATATCCCCTTTTAAATCACACATTTACGTCAAACCAGATACGCACCAAACAACCGGAACCAAGAACAAAACACCTCGCAACATATTTAATCCTCACCAATCCTCAAATCCCGCGGGCCCGCGTAATCATCCCCGTGTCGACGCGAGCACGTTTCTCGCGAGTCCGTAATGCGCGAAAAGAATGAACGTCGGAGTTTCCCCGGACGGACGATAAAGGGAGGGAAGACGGAGGGGGGGGGGTGAGTTACGTCTGGCATCTTGGAATTAACATTCCTCCTCGGACGCGCGCCGGCAAGAAAAATGTTTCTGCAGATGAGGCTTTACGGGGACGCAGCCAGGGTGTGAATGGTTTATTGAGACTGAGGGAGGGGGAGGGAGTTAAACGAAGGCGTTGATCTCTAGAAGAAATTGGGGCTGCTGCCCTACCGTAGGTGGTGTGTTAATTCATGAGGTGGCCGTGTGGTGGGAGGTTGGCGAATTGGACGTTTGAAAAGTTGGCGTTGAAAACATTTTTCACGTTTACTTTTTTATGTAAAATTTATTGTAAAAATTATCAGACATTTACTGAAATATATAAGGTTTTATCTAATAGAATTTAGTGAGAATTTATAAATATTGAGTTTTGATGAAATAAATTATTACTTCATCAAACTGGTAAGTGTTTTAGAAACATTTGTGTAATTTTAAGTGAGTTTAAATTGCTGATACATCGAACAAATAGAGGCATACAATTCTCCTCCCAGGTACTCTTAAATAACTAACAACAGCTAACACAGCAGCATTCAGAAAAAAGCATGTTTACATATTTCAAGGACCCAACATTACCCTCATTACCCAAATCTCCACCCTCATTAAATCCCAATTAAAACTGGAACCTCGTTAGCCCCCTTCTGAACACACCCCGAACTTCTCCTCATAAAAAATGCAGCGCGAAATCAAACCTTTCGTCGCGTTCCCCGTCCAACGACGTCGCGTGCGAGTTTCGTCCGCCCCACAAGTGGCTCGCGTTGACGAGGCCCTCGGGGGACGAGTTACTTTTCATCTCGCTCCTCCTCGCTAATGCGCCCCGAGATCTTGACGCTTGTTCATTTTTTTCTAGCGTTATTGAGGGATTAGGAATGCTCGTTTGTTAGGGAAGTGTTGTTGTTGTGCAGTTTGCTTAGTTGTAGATGGGCGGTCCGAGGGCATTTGTTTATGGGGTTTTTCAATTTTAATTATTTTCGATGCGGCATGATGGTTTTACATGAGGGTGTGTTTGCTCGTTTTGATGGCTGTTTGTTTTAAGGGAAGATTGATGGGCTGTGGTCTAATTTAGGTCAATGGGAGATGTTACTAATGAAGAAGGTAAAACTTTCTTGTAAATTTGGAGGCCTTAATCAAATGCTGTAGTATGATGAGCTTCATGGTATTTTCATGAGGTAGGTATGTTAATGGAAATATAATAATTTTATTAATAAGGTCGGAGGAGTAGAAATTGTCGGTTATTGTTTGAATAGATGAAGGCATTTATTAATTGGATGTAGGAGAAATAAATTTTTTAATTTATAACCAAGTGTAATATTAATTAAATATGATAATATATAGTTATAGTAGTATAAAGTTACTGTCAAAGGCAAACAACCACAGAGAAATTTTAATGCGCATGCACTTCCATGATCTGAAATTTTCCTTTTACTAGAAACTTTTAAAACTGTAGTGCCTGTACGTTAATCACATTAAAAGCCCAAGGTTATTATTGTATTTTTATATCTAGAATCGCTGTTAATAAAAATATTATACATTTGTATAATTTTTTATGAATTCATTTTTTGCTTTCATTTAAAACACATATTGAAATAACAAAAATTATTTTAAAACACTTGTTTACGCGATTGAAATATTTCGCAAAGTGGAAAACTGCAGTAACAGAAAATATTATTCAAAATACAAAACATCCCCGTAATTTGAATACGTGTCGATTAACTTATTAACGAATTTATCGAAATAACAGCTCCAATTTGCACTTCAAACATTACTAATAAACGCAAATGAAACTAAAACGGCAATTATAAAATTATAATAGCCACGCTCTCGCTGCTCGCAAATAATTTCAGTAATGAACCCTGTTACAATTATACCGATTTCATATAAATTATTTACAGGAGCGTTTTAATCCGCGCGACGCGTGCCTGCACTCACTTCCATTAGACTAATTATTGCGAAAATCTATTTCGAATTAATTGCAGCGATGAGCGAAACACGCGCGCGTACGCGCGAGACGAGAGTTACATGCGCCGGGCGCGTGATAATAACAAGCGAGGGTCTATTCGAAAATATCCAACGGATTAACCTCGTTAAAATAAACGGATTGTGCATCGCGTATATACTTTGCCATTGATTATACGCGTTGGAAATTCGTGGGTTGTATGCACATAGGGTGTTGTCAGAGTGGGCGAATTGCGTAATGAATATTTTTAGCTGAGTGCGATTAATTTAGATCGGTCGTTGATTCTCGATTGAAATATTAATATTATGCGTAATTACAACAATCGGCTATTGGTTTATTAAATTAATGAACGGCATATCCTATTAATTATCTGTTCTGCTTGCCGATGGGATTTAATAGTTGTTAATTCGCAAATATAGAACACACACTTTTGAAATTTATATACTTTGAAGCGGATTTTTTCAATTTATTAAATAATTAATTATAAAAATAGACGACTGATGAGTAAGTCAATACAAATTTTGCTACACAACTTTAAAATCTATCCTCCAATAAGCAACAGCGGCGTCACTCTACCAAAGTTTTCCGCACCGAACGATCGCTATCTGACGTCTGCTTTCAAAATGACACTGTCGAACTTCATAAATCAGCCCGAGTAATCGTCATCAATATTGCGCGCCCAGGATCACCTCCCACACTCTCTATCCATATCCGAACCGTAATCAGCGCGGCATCCCGAATTCAGCGCACACGTCGCCATTACGCCCTTCCCCCCGAAAACTTTCCCTTTACGACGCCACCACGCAAGCTGACGACGACGTTGTCCATAAACGAGGGAAAGAAACCGGCTTCATTACTTCTTATTCAATTTGACGCGGATCTCCATAATGCGACCGTTTACGCTATCTTATTAATGTGACCTCTCTCTCTTTCTCCGTTGTATTTCCATTGCCATTTTCCACGGCTTATACGTACGAGCGAGGAAGTGTGGGAGGACTTTGTGGACTCTGCTAATTTGGTCCTTCGTGGGAGGGACTATTTTTGGAATGCTAGCCAGGAAGTGTATATACTTTGGGCGAGGATAAAAATAAATGGAGGAACCGTTGGAGTTTCTTCTTTTTTGGGGGAGCTTCAGGTAGATAATGGCCCTATTTATAGGGTGGGAAAGTTTGTTATTTATCGGCAGAATAGATTATGAGGTTTGAGATAAATTAACGAGAAAGTTGTCGGCGTATTTTTAGATCTTTGAAGTAAATGTGCATTGAAGAGCGTCATCGCTCCGTAGCGTTCCACAAATCGGATGAAGTCAATTTCTGTGATACTCTATTATCCGAGTGCATTAAGAAAGGTTTTACACCTCGTTGTTCTGGAATTACGTAATAATGGTTTTTATTTTAAGGTGGATATACTTAAGAAACTTTTTGCACTTATTTTTTAATTAAACCGAGAATGAAAAACTTAATTTCCCGTCGAGAGTTTATCTATTTTTATATGTAGAAAAGTTATTTTAATTTGAACCCATAAACCTACCCTGACACTTGTTAAAACGAGTATTTTATCTTGCATCTTAGCCTTACCTATTCGGAGAGTCACTTTTAACGACTACTTTTCTAATCACAGTAGAGCATACACTCGAGAAAACCCATTCGTTCCTTCGAGCTATTCAACCCTGGAACAACAACATTCCTCCCGTCCAATCGTCACCTTTCCCAACAACCTCTTCTCAGCACACTCACGCAAAAACCCATCCACTCGGCAGCAAAGTTCGCTGCTGCTGTTAATGCGCCACCTCCGCGCGAAATCCTCAAAACCTTCGCTCTCGTTTCCTCGAATTGAGGAGCCAATCAATCGAAGGCAAGAGCGAGACCTTTCAAGACTTCCCCCTTTTACGCGGACCGTGAATGGGTGAGGCGACGCGTGCACCATTATCGCGGATTTCACACCATGAGACAGTAAGAAAGACTCGTTAAGCTCTTTTCCGGGACAGATTGAGCTTTTTTTTTTATTTTGGGAAGCGTACGCGCCAGGTTTATTCGCCGACGCTTTTCTTTTATAGTTTCGAGCTTCTGTGCGGTTTTACGCGCGAGTGATTTTTCTTTCTCACGGGCGTGCAAGAGGAAGGAGGATGGCTTTGTTTCGTTCTTACGGAAAATGTGAATTTGGATGGAGAAAAGTGCGGTCTTTTAAGGGTTTGTGAGCCGACGGTTGTAAAAGGAGGGTTGAGAATGTTTTTGGGGTAGATTTTCTAAAAATATAAAAGTTTTAGTACTAGCTTCAGCTATGTAGGGGTAATATTTAAAGTTATGAATAGGGCGAAAAATCTTTTGATCTTTCTATGAGATTAATGAATGTCTATTTCGGGAGTAACTATTTTTGCACTCATGTCTTAAGTAATTAAAAGATTTTTGGGGCGATGAAATAAATGAAAGTCACTCTCTGAACGCGATTTAATTAAATGTCTTCTCATACATCCCATGTCACACGAAATTTGTCTAGGTTTAAGTGAATAAGTTAAGTAATTAATTTAAATTTCATTCAGTGGCAACATTAAACTTACACGCGTTACAATTATTTTAGCAGGATTAATCTTCTCGGTAACTTTAAACGAGACTATCATGAGTTATTCTTAACAAGTTTGACATTTATGTAAGGCAGAAAGGTAATTTTAACCCTTTCAGTCACAAATTAAATTCACAAAAATATGATTTTTTGCCATAAATTTATTTATAACAATTATAAACAATTATAAATCCGAAAAGTATTATTATATTTCTCAAGCTTAAGTATTTATCTAACAGAAAATGCAAAAAAAAATGAGGGATATGCTTAAATAAAAAAAAAAATGATGAGAAATATAAAACAATTTTGGGTGCTTATATATCGGCTTCTGTGACTGAAAGGGTTAAAAACAATTTTAGATGGCTTTTTCGCTATTATGTCACTAGCGATGAAAAGTAACTTTTTTGACCAGCAATCTTACAGATGAGTACGTTATTAGCGTTCAAAATCAAGGCTGTATTCTACTGTATTCTAAATCTCCCCCTAATCCAAACTTTTATTAAAAAATTTGAATGCAACCGTCCACAATGCCAAACTCCGCTCGCATAAGCACCTTATCAACAGATATTACCAGCACGTATTATTTCTTAATAATACCCCACTGCACTATCTAAGATTACATTCTTATTTTCCTACAAACAAATGCAGCCGCTCGTCAAAAGGCATATTTCTCTCTCCGGTATAATACCCGCGGGCCGTTGCGTTTCTATAGAGACACACAGCAGCAGTCGTTTGTTTCCCATCTTGTCGGCAGTGTTGCGTGCCATTCTGCAAAACTTTTAGGAAGCCCGAAAGTTTTATTTCATGGTGATGGGGAAGAGTTTAGTTTCACTGCTTACGGGGACGTGGGCGGTTGAGTTTTGGGGCTTTAGTGGTTTTGAGAAAGGCTCGGGCGATGATCTTTGAGGGAATTTTAAGCGTAATGCTGAAAGGTTTATTTATATTTTTAAGATTTAGAGTAATATATGGAAATCATTGTTGAAACGAAAATTACCTGAAATTTTAGACCCCTGAATTGTGACCATTTTGTAGGACGATAAATCTATCAATAAAAAAAGTAGATAACCAGAACACCACGATAGCGCCGTTGAAAAAGTGACCCAACACGACCACGCGGAATTTCATAGTCTCTTGTACGAGAGTCCAAAGGCGACTGAGGGAAAAAAACGTCGCCTCGCCAGAAGAAGGAAGGCACGACGCGGCGCGGAATTTTTTGCGTCTTTCTCATTTGCGTATACTTAAATAGGGATCATCTTATGCATTTTTCATAAGATCAAAGGACGGTTTTTTCAGTTTATTGGAGATTTTAATTAATTTTGTATTTAAAGGAGAATAATATTCACGAAACGTATTTTTGATAAAACAAATCTGACGTTGGTGAGAATTGAAGGTGTCTAACTAAAATTAAACTTTTACTCTTGTGCAGTAACTACAAACATTATAAAATTGATGAGATTGTCTATAAAATAAAAATAATAACATTTTATTTTAAATTTGATTCTAATAAACATTCTTAGCGAATTTTAAAAATATTTTTGAATAACAACATATTTTACAAAACTCTATCGAAAAGACACGTCAAGAGGTTATATATTTAATAAGTTTCGACCTTTCTCAGTCTCAGCCTTTTCAAGCATGTAGAAAGATCTATAAATCGGATTAAGTGCTTTTCCAACTTCACGAATACCGATGGAGAACGAACGCTACGTTATCCTTTATTGGATATTATTCATGAATACAGGTGAAACTTTTATGAATTATTACAGCGCTATCGGCCTCCAGTATGTATTATTGCTTTGGCACTTATATCCTTTTTTTTTTTTTAATTCTCGACGTTTCATCAAGTAAGCAATAAAAGTTCCCGCGAGTTCCGGTTGACGGATAAGTTTCCCTTCCAAACAATTTCACTGCAGCTTTACATCCCCAAACGACGAAGGCGTGCCACTGCAGTCGTTCAGTTCCGTCACTACCGTTCAACGCTTTGGTATTCCCCAAGAATCCCGTAAATGCGAATCCATTAACAAACTTTCTCTCTCTCTCTTCCTGTCTCTCCAAAGTAGTGCAACGCTCAGCCAGAAATCCTCACGCCTCGCTGTCGTTTAACACGCACACACACACACACATCGACGCGACCGTGACGTACGAAAATTCCGCCTAAAGCTTGCGCGACTCGTCGAGTCATACACCACAGATTCATCGAGTAGGTCGGCTGCTTATTTTGCATTTTAAGCGAATCCGCCTTTGAAAATTATCTGTCTGTGCGATGCCGAAACTTCCTGCCCGCTCGCTATTTATCATTTCCGCGGTAGGTGTGTGTATATACTATCCCTTACGAGGGTGTCTGAGCTATGAGCTTTTTATGCTGATTATCGCGCGGAACAGCGAGGCGGTATTGTTTCGCGAGATCAAGAGAGCGTTAATAGAATTGAAGACGTTCGTTTGTCTTCTTCGGAGCTGTTGAGGTGGAGAATCTTAATTGATTAAGCGGAGGCTGTGAGCGGAGCATCATCGTTTTGATTTATGGATCGTTGAGTGGCGGAAGAATAGATTAAGTAGGGCGAAATGAGGTTCGTGTTTAGTGATGGAAGGAGCTCAGAAGACGTTCATCTATCGCGAGCATGGAAGATAATCGCTATCGATAAACTCGCAGAAAAATAAAAAATGATAGAGCAGTCAAAAAATTATATTTTTGATTGATTTAGTTACTTTCTAATGCAGGAAATAAAAAATGTTTCAATTTTTCTCGTAAAAGATTTCGATTTTGAATGAGTACTTTTCTTCGAATGAAACGAGCGGAAAAGCATCTCATCTGCAGTAAAAGAAGTAATCAAAGAATTTTATTTTATAAAAGAAATTCCTTTCAAATTATCTTAGTTACGTCCTCCTTCTGACAAACTTCGGAAAAGCGTGAATTTTTTAATATAAAATTTCTCTCAAGTCCATTTACGAAAAAACTTTGAAAATTTCTGAATTTTGTTACGATATAGTATAGTTCCAGCAAACTCTTTTATGGAAATTAAATAATAAAATAAGTGAATATAGTCGACAATAAGCGTATTCTTACGTAATAGTACCAAACGCTTCTCTCGCGAAACCGAGGAAATCGAAGGAGATCGGGGAACCCGGGCGCGGGCATAAATAAATGTAACGCGCGCGGCATCGTAAGCCGGGGCAACGAGGAGTTTCCTTTCAATTTCAAATATATTAAAGTCTCTCTCTTCCTCTTTCTCTCTCTGTCTCTCTCCTTCCCCGTGATATTGAAATCTCAAGGGTAAATCTCGCGAAACTATCGGGAAAAGTCCTCGACTACTCGCTGTAAATTTAACAAAGTCCTTTTTCGCCCTCCCCCTCCCCTCCCGGTCGCTATTTGATGTTTTCCGTCGGACCGGTATATAGGCGGCAAGCGACGTCGATAAGGCCGGCGGATTCCCCCTCTCGATAAAGCTAAACTGCACACAGGGATGAGCGAAAAAGCGAAGGCGCTGCTGCTGCTGCTTTGCAAGTTAAATGGTGCCGGCCGGGGCGCGAAATTATTCAGCGTATTTCCTTAATTTTTTTCGCCCTGGCGAGCGCGAACGCGAGATCGCGCCCTGAAAATCGGCTACACGGATACGGTGGGTTCGTGAATAATGCCGCGTAGGTTTACTTGAATGAAAGTTCATATTTCGCGAGATTAGCTCGTCGGCGAAGAGGAAAATGGCGCTGTTTCGGAAATGTGCTAAAAAGAAGATGTTTCTGAAAAGCGCGGAGAAAGAACGATTCTGAGTGGAATGGAAAAGGAGTTATTTGAAATTATAATAAGCCAAAATTATACATCAAGAACATTATTAATAAACTTGAAATAGAATTGACGGTGCCATTTTCCATTCAGACGATATTATTTTGATAACAAAAGTTTTTTAATAATATTTTCGTATTTACAGTATTTTTTAATCATTTAATCGTCATCTGCTTAAAAATGACAATATAAACTGATGCCTTTATCATTCACATATAAAACTAAACGAATCAAATATAATAACAAGATTCCAGACATAACGCACTTGTAACATATAAAAATCATTTCGATCTCGAACAAGCCCTTAAATGAAACTCAAATCGCACTTGTACGAAAATAACCTACTCCAACAACCATAAAGAATTGAGAAATCGCCGTAATAACTTGCTCACATACACGGATAAACGTACACGCGATCCTCCCTTATATAAACAAAAGATTTCCATGATTCTCTGTCCCACAATCCCCACGGCAACGACAACCGCCAGCCACCTACTCGCTTCCTCTTTCTCTGTCTTTTTCTCTCTCTCTCCATTGTAATTCAACAGTTATGGAGCCATCAAACGACCGAGCCCGCGCGTGAGACTCCCGCAATTCCCATAACCATGCGCGAGAAGGAAACGTCGTCCTTAAATACGTAAGAACCCTCGTATATGAAGCTCGCGAAGTACGGGGAGGCAAAAAGAAGAGATGATTCCCCCCTCCCACTCCGCGGGATATTGCGACCTTGTTACAGGCGCGGAAGTTGCACGCCGGAATTTCTCTCCTCAAGAGGAGGGGCAGGGAGAGAAAGAGAGAAACTTTTCTCGGGACGAGTCTTAAACGGGGTTTCCGATAACGAAGGGCGGGATAGTTTAAACGCCGCCGCCGCCGCCGTTGCCCGAGCTTGCGGTCTTTCAAACTTTGTTATTTGAAAAGGGGGTGGAGCTGCTGCTGCTGCTTTTTTTTCTACGTTGGCGCGATTTGCATAAGATGTTTCCAGGATTTGGCCCGGCGTAATGCCGTTATTGAATGCGGATGTCTCGAAGGGTTGGGAGTATGATATTGGGAGAATTTATGAGTTTTAGAATTAAATGGTGGTTACTTTGTTGGAAATTGAAATTGTTTGAGTAAGATAGGGTATTTTGTGAATGCACTTGTTAAACACTTTCACCTGAAATACTATCAGAGATTTGATTTGAATTGCCTCCTCCTTAAGTTTTAAACAATTTTTTCTCATTCTTTAATTATTTTTTAAACGGCCAAAGACCTCGAAGTAAAGTAAAGAAGTGATTATTTTACAACTAAAAAGAAAAATAAATAACCCAAAGAAAGCGCTATAAATTTTATAGAATCACTGTCGAACTATTTGTTCAAAACAATTATTTTCGACAAACTCAACGAACGCCATCAAACTCCTCCCGAAAGCGATAGATCAGAAATCAGCAGTCATAACTTGTGTTTATTATTGAAAAACTTTCCAGCCAACACCTCGGACGCTGTCTCAGCCGGAATTCGTCGCGAGAGACTACGGCAGTTAAGGATTCTTATCGGTCCCGTCAAGAAACTCCCTCTCTCCCTTCCTCGACAGCACGTCGACATTCCTCCTCGTCGACAACGACAATAACTACTTGGGCTTTATTCGCGTCCCGAGATCATCCGGATGACCGAGCACTTCTCGCCGCGCGTTTACGACGACGCGCTGGTCAAAGTTTCGCGCGCGAAACTCTCTCAGCTTCGTCGCATCGTTTCGACTTTAGGGCGAACTATCCCTGCGCGAAAGAAGTTGGCGACTGGATTTTATAGCCCGATGTACTCGAGAATTGATAGAGGACTGATCGCCGGGTCTGGACTGGTTACGTTGGGTGTTCGGTAAGAGACGACACTTCCTAAAGTCTCGGAAGATTGTTGGACACAAGTGCTGACTTGCGTGGAATGCGTTTTGTTGATTGTACCTGTCGGCAATCCATTGCGTCAAATTATAACAGACATTATCTAGGTTACAAGTGATCTTCGAACACTGAGAGAAGAATATTATTACTGTTAACATATTTATCTATTTGAAATACAACTATTTGACATGTTTAAGGATAAAATGTGATATTGTAATAGTTACAATATCTATATTAACTAATAGACATATTCAGATTTGAAAGTAGCTAATGGTAGAAGTTCTTGTAAATTGTAGTTTTTGAATCTAATAGCCAATTTTCTACCAGGATGATGTTGTTATATAACAAAAAGGTTTGAAATAAAAACTCCATTTAGTTTTTTACTCCAACGTTTCGGACATTTTTATTGTTTATGACCCTCACCAGGATAAACAATAAAAATGTCCGAAACGTTGGAGTAAAAAAATTAATCATGCTTTTACTTCAAACGTTTTTGTTATAAAACAACATCATCCTGGTAAAAAATTGGCCATTAGATTTAAAAACTACTATAATAAGCATATTGTAACTATTACAATATCAATGTTCTCAGGTAACATATTGAAATTGTTTATGAGAACGTGGTAACTTCACTGTTAATATGGCATTATAACTGTTACAATGCCGATATTTCGTCATATTTAAACATACGCATGCTAACAGTTACAATGCCATGTTAACAGCAAACAAATCCTTTTCTCAGTGCAGTTTGCAAAAAATAAACTTCCTAAATACATGTTTGTCTACAGTAAGTAACGGTATTCCACTGAGGATCTTTGTGCAAATTTGTTGCTAGCAGATAAGAATGTCAATTATGCTCAAGAATCATCTTCAAAGGTAAGAGCCTCGATTAATATTAGTTAGTCTGAAACAACGCCAGGGATTCCCGTCTAAGATCTAAAGTCCTCAGCGACCTCTAGAGTTTTAATTAAGATCAATGCCGTTCTCGTCAATCCAAATTATTAGCCGTTGATTAAAACTTCAACGGTGCTCCAAATTCCTCGGCGTCAGTAGTAATTTCCCACGCTCGAGTGTACACACATACACACCCACCCACTCGGAGAATCCGATGACACTTGTGCGGGCGCGCGTGCGCACTTGACCGTTAGTGGTTTACTCGTTAACGCGACGCGTGGTTGGGACTCGACGCTTCCTCCAACGGTGAAGTTCACGCCGGTGTAAGTGAGTTACACGTCGGCTGCGGGCTACGATGATACGAGGGAACTGTGTTTTCGTGTGTGAAGGGAGATTGGCCGTCCGTTGGTCGACTAGACAGATATCGCTCGCAAGTGTAATGTAATATATACCGCAAAGTTGCATTGTAAATGGGGGTTGCAACAATAAAAATGTACGAAGTCGGTAAAACCAGCATAATTATCTTTTATTAGAAAAAGAAAACGAATGTTTTTAAAACCGCTGAATTGAATGACTCAAGTTCGAAGCAGAATTTTATTCCCTGTATTTTCGTTAGATAAAACTAAACTGCTCCAGTTCTCCTCTTATTTTTACATCCAAAAAGAAGCTTGACCCTCACCTAGTCAGACAACACATCATACCGACGCAGAGAATTTACATTTTCTCGAGACAGCCATGTTATCACACTGCGCGTGATTGACGTAGTCAAGACTCTCGGCAGCCTTGTTCAGCGCATCTTATCATCGAATTGCGCCACAACGGCTCTCGCTCGCGAACGCATGTTACCCCACATTTCATATCTTGAGTGATACAAAGGCTCCTTTACCGCGGAGAGGAGAGCGTTTCCGCACTCCTTCGTCAACTCGAAGGTACTCAGCATATTACTCGGGTTACGTGTGGAGGTAATGTAAGGCGCAGTCTGTTGTTGTCGACGCGCTATCGATTCGCGCGCTGCGACGGAGAAAGTTGCGGAGGTATAGCGCGACGTGGCGCAGCTATAGATGCGTCTATTAACGGAAACTTATCTTTAGAAGGCATGGATGATTAAGTAGTACAGCAATATTCGGAGAATTGTGGAAGGTGATATTCGCTAGTTTTTATTTTAGCATAAGCATGCTGAAATTTGAAAGATCGGAAATAATTAGGATAGGTTTCGTACGCCTGTTTTTAATTGATAACTAATTTTTTTATAACCAATTTTAATTTTTTTTTCTTTTCATTTTATCGTTTGTCACGTTTTTGGATTTTGTAGGTAAAGCTAAGTAATTTAGGAAAATAATTATGAGTATAATAGGAGTAAAAACTATTGCTTCTATTTACACCTACAACTACGGTACTTAGTCTGGCAATTTTTGGAAAAGAAGTTGGCCGAGTTGGCGATCCCGCCCTGGAGTCTGCAAATGTCACCTCAGTGGTCAAACTTCACTGACCGGAATATAGAGTAAGAGACGTCAAAGTCAACCTTTTCCAGAAAGTCCGAGTCTTACGTTTACGTACAACTTCTAATGAGATGTAGTTTTACGTCTCGTTTTAGTGATATCGTGCTAATAATGTAGAAATAAATTGACATCGTAAGAGATGTCATAAAATACAACTCTATTTATTACAGTGAAGAGGGGTTCAATATTTTTATCCATATTTCTCCTAAATAATTGTAACCAAAACATTCCAGTATCGTACCGTATATTTCGCCATTACCATAATTACCAACGTTACAACTCCAACCGGGCCGTCTTCCGCAAGCTCGTCCGTCTACTGATTATAGCCAACCCTCAAGAACCACGAAAGACCAACTCGAAACTACTCAATATCACATTTCCGAGAAGACCTGCGCTATCTTTATCCTACACCCACACGTGTACGGCTCACATTCACGGAAGCTCGGCGCATTGACGCGCTCGAGAAAACCGCGACTTTTCGTTTTTGCGGCGCGTCTTTATGAAGCAACGTCAACGTCGTGTCCTCTTATCTTCGGCTTTTTTTCCACGGCTGTCGTGTGTCGCCGCTGAAAAGATGGATGAGAGGTCGACGACGATGCGGGAATAATGTTATCGAGGAGAAGGAGGACTCGTATGGTTTTTAGTACTGGTAGCTGGACGGATGGGTTTGCTCGAGGATTCAGTGGAGTTTTTTTTTTAAGAGATGGTTTTTTAGTGTTGGGGAAAAGGTTGAGAGAGAAGGATAGTGGAAGCTATATAAGCTCATGAATTATTCCGGGGTACTCGAGTTACATCTCATAACAGTCATGTATGACATATGTGTGTATTTTGTTGAATACCGATACAAACCATTTAACTCGTGTTATGAAGCTTTGTATTTGAAGTAAAAAGTAAGTGTACGGATAAGTTTTTATGCCGTAAATAAAGCATTGACCGTAAAAGCCGTTTCTTGAACTTTACTGAACGCGGCTTCGTCCAGTTGCAGAGGCAAATAATAATGAAAACGCAGTATAAAGTTTTTTCATACAGCTTTAAAAGCAATATTTATTATGAAAGATAAGTAGGAGTTTATTAGCCGTGAAGTCAGAAATTAAAGCCTCAAAGAAACTCGCGACAGAACAGCTGCGAAGGGAGACTTTGTGTCTCGGCTAATTTCACTGGCTTCGTGATTTTCCAATGGATTTAAGTTCCCATTTACTCGGATCCTTTATTTATCTCTTCAAGTCGATGCTGCATTTTCTTAATTGAATTCAATTTAAAAGGTGAAACAGTAGCACTCAGCTTAAGTAAATGACAAACAGTTGTTTTAAAGTCGTTTCAATAAACATCAACAGCGCGTAAAATGCAATTTTGTGAATCTCCAAGCTTTATACCCGTTATCTCGCATTATTAAAGACGTAGATAAATTCCATCATAGCCCAACGTAACGTCGTAAACGTAAAATACTTTTTTACTGTCACGCGCGCGTGTGCTTTCAAACTCCAACAACAACAACTACACTCACTATTTTTACACTGTAAACTCGAGGAAATGAAATATCCTCCAGGCGGCTGCATCAATTTTTCCAGACGCTCGCCGCGAGAGATTTACCGTTCATAAATCGTACCGAACCTCCACACGTATACGCGCGCGTCAGTTTACACACACTTTCCTCGCTCGTTGATAACAAAAAAAAACGGTCATCAGGGCCCATTCGGCTCCAACGGCGGGGAAAAAGGCGGCGACGAGTTTAATAACAGCGAGTGCATTGCAACGAAGAATCGGAACGAGGTTATTTCGGAGAAACGAGGAGAGGGGGAGGAAAGAAAGTGCGAGATCTTTTCTCGCTTTGCCGCGGGGGTGGGGGGGGGGGGGGGGAGGATATTGCGAGGTATAACGCAGCCTCGTAATTTTTAATAAAGTTCTTTACCGCGGCTCGGCGGAATTTAATATAGAGTCGAACGCCGGTGATCGATAGATGCAGGCTCCTAGGAAAAGTTTCTTCGGGTTTGATACGATTTAATCGTCAATTCAATTGAAAAGGTACGATTTAGAATATATTATAATTTAAAATCTTTATTTTTCTTTTTATAAGATTTGATAGCTTATATCTGTCGGGATATTAAAAATAGATAAATTATCTGAGAGAGTAGATACTTAAAAGAGCAAAAGATATGAGTTACAGGGTATTCATTAAAAGGAAAAATCATTATAGTCATGATTACAAACGTGCGTCAGATTTTATTGCCTGAAAATGTAAATACTCTCGAGGGGCACAATGAAAAACGCTTATCAATGTGCAAACTCGAATGTTTACGAAGAAAAATAATCGAAGTCATATATATTACATGCATCAACGGTCTTTTAATTCAAATAGTGAATCATACTTTTGTATTGATATTTTCGTAATATCGCATTCATCAAGGATGAAAAAATGTATTGAATATTGTACTTTTATGGACTATAATTCATTTTGTTAGATCCTGTATCCGATTAAGTGAAAATAAACTATCGTAAATATTGCGGGCCATAAACAATCTATTCAAACCATCAAGTTCTTTTGTGATTTACAATGTTCGCACTTTATGAATAATAAATAATCGAGTTTAGGAACAATGAGAAATTTTATATCTTATTTTTATTCTAACATTCAATAAAGCTTTCGAATTAATTTTACTCCTTTGAAAAATAAATAACATTCACGTTTTTTGATAACAACAGGACTACACCTACAAAGAACTTCATTTTACAGTCATTTCCTTTCCATTCATTATAACCGTAAAAATCCGAGAAAAATCAAACCAGACGATATCCTTCCACCATCAACTACTGAAATCCTTCGTCGCATCTCCCACGACTATCCGACTTCGCTTCATCAACTCTCTGCAAGACGCTCTATTCACACCTACTCTCTACCCCCCCGAAGTTTTTTTCCCTCGCCGGACTCGATTGACGCCGGCCGGCCGTCTGTTCGTCGCTCGTGCGGCGATTTACATGCGCATAAATCCAATTTGACCCGTGCAGAGGAGAGCCAACACTTCGGCGACGCGTCGCGCCTGGGGAACGAGGAAAAATGAGAGACGACGGGATGGATTTTTCATGAATCTTACCGGGGCGATGGGAGAAAAAAGCCGTCGAGAACTAGAGAGTACGTAAATTTTTCGAGGGCATCAGGGAGCGAATATTTATGGGCGAGGAGAATGAATGGACGAGGGGGATTTCGATAAGGGTTAAAAGTTTGAGAGAAGTGCAGTAGTATTTTAGTAATATTATGGTATTTCCTAATTAGGTGCTATTTATGGGAGAGATTTAATTAGGGAAATTGAAGTAGAAATTGGAAGTACTAAGCAACGTATTTTCTTTCGTTATTACAGGGCTTTGTTTTCAATAGCCGTTTTTAAATTAGCAGAATTTACAGGAATATTTGTTGCCTCCTCTCAATTATGGCGTAAGATACAATTATTATTGTGAAAATATTGTTCTTTAATTTAAACACAAAATATAATCAACCAGGTAATAATTCAAGGATGTTATTATGCTATATTATAGTTCCTACCAGAAAATAGTTTTTAGCGTGAGAACTACGATAAATAATTATTTAAAATATTTAACGATTTTTCCATTCAGTACGTCTATGCAGAGATACAATTAGAATATAAGCTTTAAAAATCAGGAAATGAAGGTAAATTGGCAAAGTTTTATGATTTTTTTTATTATTGTACAACAAAGCAAATACACAATGTTTTCAACATAAGTGTCACTGCCTTAACGCTACAACGAAATCGATACGATTTATCGGCAATCACCTTAAAAGTGCCTCCACCCCAACTTTCTCAATTACACACCGGAATGTCCGTAAGGGTGTTCGGGATTTTTCAGCAACAACGCGCAAATAGCACAACGCCATACATTTTCGCGGGCGCGCGCGTGCGCGGGACTTTTAATTGCCAGGGCATTAAATCCCGCGACAGCCACTTTGGGGGGAAAACTTCGGATGATTTATACAAGAGATAAAGTTTCCTCATAAAAAAAGCCGCCGAGTTTGCGGCTATTTTTACGCATGCGTATACTGCGTCTCCAGAAACGAATCCGGTAGGTCATCCTCACGCGGGAGGCGAACTTTCGAACAGTTTCAACAGTTTCCAGGGTAATTTGTGAGAGCTAATTAATTAGGGTGCGTGAGCGCGACGCGCCGTAAAAGAGTTTTCGCCGGAAGAATAATGTATGTCGCCGGTCGAAGTTCGCGGTAATAGAGCCATAAAAAAGGTTCTAGTTTGTAAAAGTTCTTAATCGTTAATTTTAGATGCTGCAATCGTTGCGATCGGTAAAGAAAAAACTTATCTTCTTTGCCAATTTTCTTATCGTCAAAGTTAAATTTTTGTCTTACTAAAAATTACACGCGGTTTTATTATTTAATAAGGTACATATTGTTATTGTTCATTAAAAATTGGTAATCGACGTTGTCAGATAGCATTTTTCTTTAGTTATGAACGAACCATGTTTTAATTTAAGCTGTATCGTACATTTTTCAAGATTCCACTCTTCAACACGTAATCCAAGGAAGCCATTCCCAAATCTCAACCCTTCTTACCCCTCCTGCATTTTCCTAAGAACACTCCATCTCCGCAGGCAAATGCGAATCCCTTGTCAAACCCAGCCGACCATCTCGCCGACAAGTGTTGCCAGATGAAAGTATACGAAGCATTTGTCGCCGATGCAATATAGAAAAATCGCCCAAATAATCGCCTAAAATTCAAATAATTAAAAGCTAATAACGTTTTTCTACAATTCAATTTTTAAACCCAAGTAGCCGGGGGATGCGTAGAAGTGCCACAGCAAGCAAGATAATTATTTAAATAATTTTCAAACCCAAATAGACCTTATATCCCCTGCCTACTTGGGTTTAAAAATTATTTAAATAATCATCTTGTTTACTGTTGCATGTCTATGTGACTCCTTTATATGCGTGGACCGAGTGGACCTCGTGTTCCCCGCCTACTTGGGTTTAAAAATATTTTAAATTATCGAATCGCTTATATAGAAAGAAATCCTATGCTTCTTGATTCTTCAAAAATTGCCCAATCGTCGACTTGTCGCCTGGCAGTAATATTACGTCGCCGCCAGCCTTTCTGTGACGAATTCATTTTTTTTTTCTTTTCCAAGCATACAACAGACTAAATTTTCCATAATTAATAGAATAAAAATAAGAGATTGAATTCGTTAGGAAACATCAGTGGTTTATATCACAATAATATACGAAACATCCGATGAGTATAACCGTGGAAAAATGATTTCGTAGGAAACGAATTATTAACGTTTTTTTCTCGTGCTGTTATCGACTGTGCCGAGTCTATGGTACGCTAATAGATTTCGACACCATAGACCGCGAGCTAGGCGAGAGAAAAACAAAGTAATAAAGTAGATAAGGGTTGCTTAACAAGGGAGAATCACCAAAAAGATGATCATCTTCTACTCTCTTTTAAATACTGAGAGAAACGCGTACTAGGCACTCAGTGTTCCTTCGTCGTTAGACCGCCGTATCGTCGCGCGAAGAGCCTTCGCGAGCGTAGAACCTAGTCGGGTACTAGTTTCCGTTATACTAGAAAATATAATTAGACTCAGTTATTCCTTGTCAAGAGACCGCCTATCGTCTGTGAAGAGCCTTCGCGAGCGTGGTGTAACTAGTCCGGACGAGCCAGTTCGAAACACTGAATTATTTTATATACAATATAAATCCGCATCGACGGAAAGTTAAATAACCGCAAGTCGGAAATGAAATACAAAAAGTGTACGCGCCACGAGTAGCGCAAAGATGAGAAAAACGTAGTTATTCATCTACTTGTAAAAGCAACTCATATTGCGGGTCAACGTCTATTGTGTACAAACCCTGTAACTACAATTATATAATCCTAGAATATAGGTAAGAATAAAATAAGTAAATATACATCTAATTGTTATTATTGTAAAACTTCTTTTCCAAACTCCTACCTTCCTCGGGGAAGGGAATGGTTAGGCCTACGGATCTAGCATAATATTTATATATAGTAAACTCTTTATTTTTCCATTTTTTTTTAAAGAATGGTGGTGTCATCCTGACGTTAGAAAATATTTACATTTAATAATAATAAAATTTCCAGATAAAATTGACAAGAAAATAAATCATAGTAAAGCATTTAAGCCACTTTTATTGTTCATTAAAGCATATCTGAATTCCAACTAAAAAGAGATACAAATTTATGTACATAAATTAAATATACAATATGCTTAATTAATTCTTCAAATTAATAAAGCAATAAAAATATACTAACTAAATTCTATTAAAATATTGTTCTCTGTAGACGTCACATTTCAAAATCGCCCAATAGGTGATAAGTCGCCCAATCTGGCAACACTGTCGCCGACCTGCCCGAAACTACACTCGCTTATCAGCGGCACCGCGTAATCGAACATACATAAATACACGCGTGCGCGCTCTTGCGTAGAATCCTCTTCCTTGCCGCCCAGGTGCAAATTTTTTCGCTGTTTTATCGGTCAACAGGAGCAGAGCAACGTCGACGATTACGCCCCCGCCTGGGCATTAACCCACTTATTGTTATTCAAGAGTCGAGGAAGATCAGAATTATGCAGCCGCCGAGATTAGATGTGGACCATTATTCTCTCGAAATTGCCGCTGAAGGTGAGAGGATAGCGCCTCCGCTGGACGCTCGGCCTTCCTGCTGCGAGGCCCTCGAGAGCCTGCAGGTGGGTGGCCGTCTAATGGCTTGGCGCGATTTTTTCCCCTCATCGAGTGTGGAAAGGGGGAAGCTGTCCGGGTGAAAAGGATTTCCCTTTTTTTTCGAGCTTTCAGGAGGTGAAAATGGATGGGTACGCGTAATCGAGGTTTTGAAAGGTTTCGTGATGGGTGTTTTTTGAGTGATTTGAACGTTTGCTAGTTCAATATTGGTTTCCTATATTTGTTTGAATCATTGTTCGAGTGTAATAGTAAACAAATTGATTAAGAAAGTAGAGCGATTAGAAAATTTATGAAAAACTTATCTGATAGAAAGTATATTTAAATACTATTTGACAGAAAACCGTTCAAAAAGAAATTTAAGTATAAATTATCTTATTTTATTAATTTTATTGATGGCTTTGAATGACATGTATTATTTCATCAGAATTTATGTAAAGACTTCAAATTAATTATATGACATGGTATTATTATACATATTTTCGTTTTATTTTCGGCAGCGACAACATGCAGCAGCGTTTAAACTGAACGGACGTTGTTATTGTGTTTTATTGTTAATTAAAGTGGAGATAAAGAGGCAAGCTCCACCGCATTTGCGTTTGAATGATAGGTAAATTATCGTTATTTTGTTAAAAATTATGCTTTAATTAAAAAACATCAGAAACAGTTAAAACCGACGGCGATCTGATTTGTTCGATTATGCTCCCAAAGCACGATCTCAGTGAACTTTGTAACTCAATTACGTCAATCAAGATTATTTTAATTGCACGTAATTATACTGACTGTTTGGTCAACTTTAATAAATCATTTCAATCAAAGTTCATTTAATTATGATTAATTATCTTCAATGAACAGCTCAAGTTTAAAATTATATAGATTTGCTGTTTAAAATTAGGCGGTACATAGATAATTAGTATCAAATTATTGGGTTACATTACCTTTATTTTTAATAAGTGTAATTTTATCACGATAAACGACGTGTTCAGAAAAAAAAAATTTTAACTTAAACGCTTACATTGAACGAATTTATGCTTTTAAAAATCTTATTACATAGCTCCTCGTCCAATTCTACTTCTAATTACACTAATTATTGAATTTAAGAATTAGAATAACATGTTCGATATTATAATGTAAACCATGTAGCTACTAATTCTACCAGCCTCCTTAATATTCATGACTGTACCGCGGTAGAAGAAGAACAAAATCTATCGACTGAACTCGACGATTACAGTCACGCAACGACTTTCCCTTTGACTCGCAAACGAGGTATCGGTGTTACCAGCGGTACCGTCAACCGAGTCGCGCATCCCTCCGCATTCTCTTCCCTCTCCCTACCCCTTTATCCTCTTTTCATATTTTTTCCTTTGCCCGGCGCTAATCACATCGATCCGACACAAAGCCGGAATTGCCGATTCCGGTGTGCAGTGTTGCTTTTTTTCTCCTCGCTATACATCAATCTCCTCAACCCCTTTTTTCCTCCCGAATAATTAACTTGACTGCTATCACGTACCTATGCGCTAAACAAAGCGGGATGTACGCAGAAACTTTTCATTCTCTGTCTCACTCATCTACCTCTCTCTCTCTCTCGCTGGGGAATCGATCGCTCATTAATAGCCGCGATGGTAATTTACAGCATGTCGATAATTTATACCCTTTGATCGGCCGTGGAACAATGTAAGGATCCTCGGGAAGAGGAGTAGGAGGAAGAGGAGGATAATTTAGCGCGCGAGTCGCAGTTGCACGTGACAGGCGAGTTTGCGTATACAACAGTCTGAGAGAAAGCAACTGCAGGTGGAAAAGAAGGAAGAGGAAGGGAGGAGAGCGAGAATGATTGATGAGTCGTTCTCTCGCTGTGCTAGAGGTATTAATTATTTAGCGGGAGTTTCTTTTTTTTCGAGCGGATGGTACGACTGGGAGGAAAGTTGTAAAAATTGAATACGAGTGATTTATGTCCGTGACATGACGTGCGATGTATCCTGTCGCAGAAGGACTGGGTTGAGCCTACGAAGCCAATTTAGTTACGTCGTGGGTACATTGTCAATTTACTATTCAGTTTTATAATACAAAATTATAGGTTTTATTAGCACCGTTTAAAAGAAATATATAATTTAAATACATAATTATTTAAGTACATGCCACTTTTATTTTTTTTTCTATGTATTTCTTGTATCAAGGACTTATGCTCATTTAATGTTTAATAAATAAAGAAATAAAACATTAATAAAAGATTACTATTACATTCATTACAAACCATTTATCTCTGAATTCTTTAAAAACAACCATTCAAACAAACCAATACAATTCCCCAATCCCCTGATCGCATTTTTCTTCCAATTCTCTAAAGAGAAACACGGAAACTCACACGCGCGTATACAATCGAATCGGCAATCAGCTAATTACGTAACGAAACGGTAAACAGCCGGTGCGCTCGATTGCGCTCGATTAGTCCGGATGCCGAGACGTTATCTCGACAGAGGCACTGGTCGCCGAGGCTAATCATAATTACTTCGGCAAACTATTTATCGGCTCCCCCGTGCCAATTCACTGGGGTTATCATTCAAAGCCGTTTGGGGTTATTTCGTGGTCTGGCACGCAATAAAAATAGCATGATAGTAGGTGAATTGTCACTAAAGAGCGTGAAAATTGAATTACTTTCGTCTTTGGATATAGTCTGTACTTTCGAAAGGTAAACTAAACTTGAGTTTCAGTTCGCAAGACGTGAAAGTCTGTTTAAAAGACAAGTCTGACTTAGAACTGCGAGAGTTTTCCGGCTGACTGTACTCCATGTTATCTACTTTAACTTTCTGACGTAAAAGCCGTCTTGCTTACAGCTTCGCGGCGTCTAAAGGTAATAAATAACAAGTGGAAAGAAGGACTTTGTTGGAGTTGGATCAGGTGTTATTTCTACTTATTTAATAATTCATAAATGACGTTATTTATTACATTTTATGCCCTCTCATGAATAGGAGGCCAGCTTCTTTCAATAAAATAAGTAGATGTATCAGTAGGATTATCTGAAGTAATAACATATATCTTTACAGAATGTAAAGCTTATGCGGAGCTTTATCGTCTTGCAGGCCACAATGACAGAACCAACAAAAACTGCGCTCCACCTACCCGCGATAAACCAAATTCATAGCCTGCTCAATCTCAATCCTCCTATCTATATCTCGCAATAACCGCGACAATCATCCTCCGACCTCCGCGCAATTTCTTTACTCCATCTCCCTCCTCGTTCCGCCAAAACAACGCAACACAATACTCTTGCACCCTGATACAGAACAAGAAAGAAAGAAAGAGAGAAAGAGTGAGCTGAAGAAAAAAGACGAAATTGTTCTCCCCTCTTTCCCCTACGGTGGGGGAAAAGGACGAGGTCTCGGGACTCGTCTGGCTCCCCGCCAGGGGGATTATAACGCGAGCCATTGGTGTTGCTTCATATCCGCGAGGAGAGTGAATAGCGGGCGCCGCGAGAGGAATGCACGTATATATGTATGGATAGGTGCAAGAATCCGTGGGTTTTGTGTGCGGATTGTGGGAGGTGTGCATATGTTGGTCGGATATGCATGTCGAATGCGAGATTTCTATTGTAGTGGCATAAGTTGGGAACGTCGCTTTCTGTGGTTATGTGAAATTAAATTTGGGGGTTGCGCTTTTGGGGGGAAATATATGCGGAGTCGAAGAATGTCGAAAGAAGTGGAATTGGAATATTTGAAATAGTTTGTATTAGCATCTAAAAGGTAGGGTAAAAAATATGGAGAATTTTTATTTTAGAAGAAATGTCTTTAGCAAAATAACCGTTAGGTGTAAAATTAAAAGTACGTAAAGCAAAATTTGTCACGGAAGATGCAACATTTAAAATGTGTTTACAAAGTTTTAATTGGTGACGAATATAGGACGACTTTACAAACAGCAATATGTACTTTTTAACTGTACTATCTGAGACGAACTTTCCTGGCATGCATAACTTTTCAAATTTTTCTGTTACTTGTATCATTTAAATAAAACTTTGACGCCTGGACTGCAATAACGTGCAAAAAGAATAACAAATATTTACATAAAAAATTTTATAAATATTTATACGTTGGATTTCCAGTTAAGATAATTTTCTATCTATTAAAAGATATTTTCTAATTATCCCCCTTTGTTAAAACAGACAGACAGTACGAAGTTGAAAGGTAAAAGCAGAGAAGAAGTGAAAATGTATGAAACGAAGAAAGCGAGATAACACGACATGAGAAAGTGTAGGGGCAAGATAGAAGAAAGGTGAGGGAGGAAACAGCCGTCAAGGAAAGGTAGTCTTGCATGATGCCACGGTCTAACGTTTCATTCTTCGTGCGCTCGTTTTTTTTTCTTTTCTCTCGCGAAGGTGCTCGCAGTAACTTCACGTGTTTCGCTCTGACATTTAAGGAGCCTAGTTTTATTTTCATTTATACTAATAGATTTTCGTACCAAAAAGGTGTATCTCGGGGTGCATAGACGAGATTTTCAATGCAAGGGATAAAAAATAGCTTTTTGTTAAAGACACAGTAGTAAGTCATAAACAATATAAGATTTAGTTCGCAAAATGCTTGGTCGTTCAAATTGTTTATATTACATCTTTTATTTATATATCTTTGATATTTAAATTTCCAATTATTGTATCTATCAACATATTTATTTATACTTTCGACGAATCATTCCATTCCAGACTAATTCACAAAAAAATGTATTATAAACAAATAAGTAAACACCATGTTTCTTACCATCAGCGTCTTTTTACTTTGCAAAAAGGTACTCTCATAGCAGCCTTCATCTGATATTCATTAACTTCCCAACCTTCCACACACATTCAAATATCATCTCCGAATACCTTCGCCGCGCACGTTTCCCGCAGCATGAAAACGCTTCCACGTGCGGCGCGGAATCGAGTGGATCGAGAGACTTCCCGAAATGCACTTACTCCGCGTGCGCTCTCTCTCTCTCTCTCTCTCTCTCTCTCTCTCTCTTCGAGTGCCTCCCCGATACCAACAGCGAAAGCGAATTAGAGACGAGATAGTGGGAGAGAGAGAGAGAGGGAGAGAGAGAGAGAGAGAGAGAGAGAGAGAGAGAGAGAGAGAGAGAGAGAGAGAGAGAGAGAGAGCCGGTTGTTGTATAGCAGTAGTCTGCCACGCTGCGAATACAATCTGATTCCCTGTATAATTTCGCGGGCAGCCCGGAGTTTTTCGACAGTCCCGCATCGGCAAGGGAAAAACTGTCGGTCGTGTTTATTACACGCCTTTAGGTATGCGTTTATATGTATGTGGGGGGCATGCGTAATGGATATTCGATACGTTTGTGCTGGTGTAATTGGGTTTGGAGGATGGCCGCGGGTTCAGCGACCGCGGAGAAAAAGCGATAGACATGTGTGCGGTGCAGAAATTTTTGGGGCGACGACGGGGCTTCGCGCCATTTTTAGCCCTGGGTTGATTCAGAATTAATTCGACTGCTGATGCGAACGATTGCGAAATTGGAAGTTAACGTGTATATAATACGAAACCGTGCGATCGTAGGATTTCTTTAATTACGCCTCGCGTGACCCGTCGCATGCAGCCGGCTTATTGTGCGCCGTAATATAATTCCACATTTTATTCTGGCTTTAGCAGTTATTAAGTTCGAATGAAATTATTACTTTATAAAAGAGATCGATATCAATCTCGACGTTGAATTTTCACGACTGCGCTTACGTTGTTAATTAATTGATAAATATGATATACAAGTTAATGTCATAATGTTAAATATAATATAATGAAACTCTAACGTAACAATTACCCGAGTACCTAGTAAGATACCCAACACTTCTGATTTTCACTGCAGGCAATACCGAAACTTCAATCACTTAGTCTCGGGATTCGAAACCCTCTAAGCTCCCAGCCACAGTCGTATCATTAAAAATACGTCTTACCGCACTCCGAATGCTTACAACTTCTCGCGTTAAAACTCGCGCGAACAAGGCCAATTCCCGCGAAGGACCGATCCCGCGCACCTGGCACTGCCAGTTCCGGCAATTCGACCGACAACAAGTCCCTTCGCGAATGTGTCTCGCGAACCCTTCCAACTCACGTTCGACATCTGGGTCGGTGCGTCCGGAAACGCAAAATCGCGCGCGCGTCAGGGGGGAGACAATGGACGCATGGTTGCTGATGAAGCGCGCGGCGAGGATTAATTACTGGCGTCGCGACGCCGGGTATTGCGTCGCGCGTTCCTAGTCTGCTACGTGCGGATAATTCCTTGAGGACTAAGTGTCCGAGCGCGCGGCGGAAGGAAGTGATTGAGGTATTGCGAGAGACCTGACGCCTCGAGGGTGGTTACGAGGGGTTGGAGATGTGAGAATAATAGTGATTTATTGATTTATGGAGTTGCTGTTGTGTTTGAATGTTTTAGAGTACGGTTGAGTTTTGACGGATGAAGATTTGTGACGATGCTGAGAATTTCATTTGAAAAGTTCATTGTCCTGGGGAGTTGATTTTGTAGAATTTATTAAATTGAAATACCTGAGTGTAAATCGTATTAGGGACTTCACTGGTGAATGAACAAATAAGGAAATTGTAATTTTTATTATTCAATTAAGAGTCTTAAAAATGGATTAAAAGTAAAAATCTTTTTGAGTTAGTATTTTAAAATCTTTAAACTTTACGTCAGTGACAAAATTTTAGATAAAGAATAAAAGTAGAAATTTTGTTTAAAAGAAATCTGAAAATATCTCCTAAAAACCAGTAAATGAATACGCGGTGCCAGTGACTGAATACGCGGTGCCAGTGACTGAACACTTTGAAACCAGTGAATGAACACTTACTTTGCATGTACTTATGTAAGTTCAGTAACAGTAATTTTACAATCTAAATGTTGAAAGTTGACACCAGGATAATAATGATAGACTTTATGTATTAAAACTAAACATTAAATATTAAACATTATTAATTTTTCATACAGTACAGCATGAGGTGCGAATAACGTTCGTTCACTGGGTTGCCAGGATAAAACTCGCGGCCCAGCAAAGAAGTGTTCGTTCGTTTACTAGATTCAGGAGTATAAAATGAACCAAAGTTGGAACACGTATATTATATTTAAATACTTAACTTTTTTGTTAAAAATAATGTCGTATCGTTAACTAATAAGTATAAAACTTCATTTAGACGTAAGATTTTAGCACAGAAACTTTCGCTTTTGAAAAAATTTCAGCATATGCCTACAGTGCATCTGCATCACCCTTATAGCGAATGGCGTATATTTAATTCTCATCACGATATCGCAATATTAATAATTTTTTTCATTCAAGGCAATTCATAGCATGTACAATATATAATATGAAAGGAAATTTCGCAAATATTTCAAAATCATGATTATATTTCATATACAAAATGTATAAATTTTACAATTTTAAATATTATATCATCATACTTCATTTATGCAATTGAACGTCAGGAATTTGAAGTATTTTCGGTTGGCGAGTTTCTGGAAAGGTGTATTAACTTTAAACCGGAAAATTATTGTCTCTTTGTATAATTATAGGTAAATACTTTTTCCAAAAAATTAAATATTTTTTAGTTTTATTAAACACATTAGTGAATAATGTCTTTAATTAAAATAATTTTATAACTACACACACTACGAATTAATTATTCAACATATTATTAATTATTTAAACCATAAATTTCATAAATACGATATGCAAACATGTACATCCCCGTGAAATACAGGTAATTTTGAACACGATAAGTTTATAATATAATAAATCCTGAATAATAATATAATTTGTTTGAAATCCGCGGTAGCCACACACAAATATATATGCATATCAAAACGTGCAGAGTTTATCCGGCCAAATTTTACGGGTGGTTTGGATGAATATTCCATTGTGGTACAGAAAAGTTTTCTCGAAATATCTAAAGTAGTTTATAAAATTTTATAAGCTCAACTCTACAGCGCGGCCAGATGCTTTGGAAAAATTCACCTTTCTATAGTCCGCAACCCTCGAGCGAATTTCCAACAATAAACGCTTTATCAGGGGCATGGCAAGAATAAATAGTTTTAGACATGAAATATTCATACTGGAATAGTTTTATTTGAGTTTGTAAAAAGTATAAAAAACGTATTACCCTAGAAAATTTTTAACATTCGTGAATGAACAATACAATGAATAACATAATTACTCTAAATATCTTGAGTTTCAGTCTATAAGTTATTGAATACAAAAACTTTACGAGAGTAAAAAATATTATCTTGTCCCTGCTTCATATTTCAGTTCGAACTTATTTGAAAAATTTTATTATCCACGCAACCGGATACCATTCTTTGACACACAAAAACCGTTCCTCCGAAACATTAAAACCCTTTCAGCCTCTGCAAACCATAGCACGATCTAAACTCACCGCTTTCCCTCAACAATACAATCGATCCGGCGCCGTGCAGCACATAGAAATCGCACGTTACTTCGAAGTGGTGGGGGGTTGAGCGAGAGCAGGGCGGCAAAAATCGTTCCTAAGCGCCTAATAAAGTTACCCAGCCGAGTTCGAGCTATAGCGCGCTCGGGGCTCAATCGAAGCCGAGAAAAGTGCGCGACCCACATTTCCCATCGCGCGCAAGGCCATAATCATAAGCAATTCATGCCTCGAACTCGCGCTCGCTCGCTCGCTTGGCTCTTGTTACGTGCACCACCCGCGCGTATATATGTATTCCGTTCGAGGCGGAATTTTACGCGCGAAGCCGCGGTGATGCGTTGTCTAGGGAGCGCACGGGGAATACACGCGCACGGTGTTGTGGCTTCTGCGTATGCGAAAGTGCGAAATGTGAAGCAGCTGAAGGGATATTGTGACGGGGAGATGCTGTATCGCTGGTATTGGGAAACCGCGCATTTTATCAAAAATGCTCTGAGAGGATTGAAGTTTGTATTTGACAATAAGAAGTGATTCAGTTTTGCAGGAAAACGAAAACCTAGAAAAAATGCCAAATTTAGTGTCATTGTTTAAAGTTTCTCGACATATTTAACCTTAAAAAATCAAGAAACTAAACTCTGTGAAGCAGCTAAAATATTAATTGCGCAAATTAAAAGTGAAAAGGAGGAACAAATAAAACATAAAATATTAAATGAAATATCTATTATCTCTGATAGTGTACATAAATCAGTAGATAATGAAAAACTACTAAACGTTACGATGCTAACTGAAAATGCTGAACTGGAAAATCAACATCAAATTGAAATTCAACTACTAAGACAATTAAATCAAGAACTAATGGAAAAAAACGACATATTGAAGCAATTAATAAAAAAGGATAAAAATGACCAGGAGATGGAAATAAAGCAACATAAAACCAAAAAACATATGCAGAAGTAGCAACTAACAAACTAGCAATTAAAAACAAAAGAATACCGAAAATAATTGTGAAAAATGTTAAAAAGGACATTAACAATCCACATGACTTTAAGAAAAAGGTATGTGACGTTTTAATAAAAGAAAAAGATATACAGATGAAACAACTAAAAGTAGTGAACGACAATGAAATTGAGATTAAAAGTATGAATGAAAAAAGTGCTAAAGTAACAATTGAATTACTCTCAAAAAAACTATCTAACAATTATAAAACATTTATTGAAAAAATTGAATCCCCGAAGATGAAAATAGTTGGTGTAGACAACTATACTAATATGAATATAGAAGAGCTGGAAGAGGACTTAAATAAAAGAAACTTTATTGGATATCAAGATAAGTGTAAGATACTAAATATAGACAAAAATAAGATTACAAACAAGACAACCATAATAATTGAAGTTCCAAGAGAGCTATATAAACATATTAGTGACAATCAAAATAGAATCTTCATTGGATATCAAAGCTGTAAGGTATGGGATTTAATAAACATCAAGCCCTGCTTAAACTGTGGAAGATTTGGACATAACACATTGAAATGCAAAAACACTCTATGCTGCTTAAAATGTGCAGGTCCGCATAAGACTTTGCAATGTGATAATAATCCATCCAACATTACATGTGTCAATTGTTTTTACAGCAACTCGAAATATAACACAAATTTCGAGGTTAAACATATGGCCAATGACACAGAGAAATGTACAATATTTAAGAATAAGCTCAATAGATATATAGATATGACTGATTATCCGATAAGACCTACTATACCAAGATACTTAGGTAAAGTAGGAAACAGCAATCAAGCCACTACGATGACCAGCTCGACTAGCGCAACTATGCTGACTTCGCCGTCTAGAGATAACTGGACTAGCGCAACTTTGCTGACTTCGCTGTTTAGAGCCAGTACCGCATCTCTAACACATACGACACCAAGGAAACAGCAAACTACATAATGGAGCAACACGTCGATCTCATTGAAGAATTGCAAAAAGAAGTAATACAAGAAGAAACGTCATTTCTTGATCTTAAAACTCTCAATAAAAATATAAATAAAAAAGATAGTTTGATATTACAGGTCAATATTAGAAGTCTAAATCACAATTATACGAAATTGAATATTCTTATTAAGAGCTTGAAGATCAAACCATATATAATTGTATGTACAGAAACATGGAATTTATCCAATCCTCACTTTTTTGCAATACAGGGATATAAATTGTACTACGATAACGGTAACTTAAATCAAAATGATGGTGTCGTTGTATATATAAAAGGTTGTGTATCAGAAATTACTGAAATAATCGAAATTGGTAGACTCAAAGTATTAAACTCACGAATAAGTCTAAATAACAACAGTAATCTTGAAATTTCCGCATTATATCGATGCCATGATTTACCGCGCCTTGAATTTATTTTGAATGTAAAATCATTTATCAATAGCAAAAGAAATATAAAAAACCACCTGATTATTGGTGATTTTAACATCGATATTATGAAAGATGATGAATATAGCTTAGAATTATTAGACAATATGATGGAAAAGGGTTTCTTCCCGGGTTTTATACATACAACTAGACCAAATGATAGTGGCGGAAGCGGTACATGCATTGACAACATGTAGATAAAAGCTACATCTATACTACATCTATAATACAATTTACATTAAACCGACTAATAATGAGGAAATTCTTCAAATAATTGATAATATGAAAATAAAAAATGGTGGGGTAGATAACATTACTACCAAAACACTAAAAATACTATCATATCAAATTGTTAATGCACTAACACATATCTTTAATCTTTGTATTGAAAAATCAACATGGCCTCAAGCGCTTAAAACAGCTGAGGTAGTTCCTATTTTTAAATCGGGTAGTAAAATGGATACATCAAACTATAGACCGATATCTCTAATTTCTAACGTAGCAAAGATACTTGAAAAAATTGTATATGTTCGTTTACAATCATTTTTGGACAATAATAATTTGTTAGCGCAGAATCAATTTGGATTTATAAAAAAGAAAGGTACCAAAGATGCTCTTAGTTACTTAATGAACATAATCTATAAGAAATTAGACAAAAGTAAACCAATAGCTATTTTTTTTAGATCTAGCAAAAGCTTTTGATACTGTCAACCATGCTATTCTTTTAGACAAATTATATAATTATGGAATAAGAGGTAAAGCGCATGCACTTATATCTAACTATCTTAGTAACAGAAAACAAAAAGTAAGAATAGGAACAACTGAAAGTTATTATGAAACGATAACTACAGGTGTGCCGCAAGGTACTATACTAGGGCCACTCTTATTCATAATTTACGTAAACGATTTACTAACAAACAGAACAGATAGTAACATCTCATATGCGGATGATACAGCTATTATTTCAACAGATGATAACTGGGAGAAAGTTGAAAATAAAATGAACAAGTACTTAGAAGATATAAATATCTGGCTAGCACTTAACAAACTATCACTAAATATAAAAAATACTGTGTACATAACTTTTGGTAACTATTGTGATAGTGTTCCCGAAGATATGAACATA
This sequence comes from Torymus aiolomorphi, assembly GCA_036365515.1. NCBI lineage: Eukaryota > Metazoa > Arthropoda > Insecta > Hymenoptera > Torymidae > Torymus > Torymus aiolomorphi. The sequence goes on along the minus strand of CM070874.1, from coordinate 121,971,857 downwards.
CGCATACAGGGTACTAAATTGAGCAGGGTTGAATACTGTAAATATCTAGGTATAATTATTGATTATAGGCTAAAGTGGGATAAACATATTGAATATATAATAAAAAAAACTAAATATATAATATATATACTGTACAAGTTATCAACATATATGCAATCTGACACACTTAAGATAATATATTATGCATTTTTTCATAGTGTCATTAGCTATGGAAATATTGCATGGGGTGGTGCATATAAAAACAACTTAAAATTACTACAAAACATCCAAAATAGGATTTTAAAAATTATAAACAAAAATATTTTCAATCGAGACAACCCCTTAAATCTAAAACAAATTTTTGCTTACGAATGTGTAACGTATCATTATAATGAACTTAGAAATTTATACTTAACATCGACTAGCAAAACTAGAAATAAACTTATAATACCACCAAAGTGTTCGAAAACTGTTAGTGATAAAGATAACTATGTCAGAGCGATACAAGTATTTAATTGTCTTCCGAAATCTAATCCAAATCTTAAAGTTCTAGATATCGCAAAAAATTATAATAAGAAAAAGCTAAAAATTTGGATTGGTACTAATATATTCTAGAATTTAAAAAAAATAAATAAATAAATAAATTAAATAAATAAGTAAATAAAAATTTAACCTTCCAGTATGGGTGAGATAATCAATGTGGACAAAATATATTATTTATAGTGGAATCTTTGATTCCATGCCTAGTTTATAAGTTACTTAAGTTTCTTTAGTTTTAAGTACACCGGACCTATGTACAGGTAGCTATGTCTACCTCTATAGGATGTTTGCTGCTTCAGACATGTAACTATGTCCTGAAGTAAGCAATAACATGTAATACAACATGTACTACTCTGGTTTAAATAAATAAATAAATAAATATTAGATTCAAAAGGGAATTTTATGAGCGCAAGTGAAAAGAAGGCTAAACTGATGAGGGCCACATGTTTTTGTGATTTAGAAATATTCTTGTTCATTTTTATAACTTTGGTAGTTTGTCTACTTTAATAGTTCTTTAATTGTTACACGTTTCTTAAAAGATATCACGCTTATTATTTCTATTTTTAAGCATTTTCATTATTAGTTTTTAAGACGATTAAAGGGGGGATAATGGAACTGATTAGCAATTCCTCTTTTCAAGTTTTTGTTAAAAAGTTTCGTTAAAGTTCTTGTTAGACTTTACTACTTATAATGGATTGTTCATAATAATTTTAAAAATAGTCAACGACTCACGTAATTAGTACGAATAAAAAGTTAAGAAAACCTCATGGAAAATGCAAAAACATTAATAAGTAAAAAACTTTCTAAAGCTGCCAACATTTCACAATCAATACCAATTCAACAATAACAAATTAACCTCTTTCCCTGTATTCCCCAAATTATTAAATGCAAGAACGCTTTCTTCCTCACTCATTTTAATGAATCTTGCATTCCCTTTCAACCTTTGGGGATCCATCATCCTCTGGCTTTCCGCATTAATCTCTCGGGCGCGCTACAAGGCCCTCTCGCATCCAATAGCCAGCCGCTGCCTCTCCAGTCGCCAGAGCTTCTTTCGGCGCGGTGCATATTACAAGAGCGCATACTGTCTCGGAGATAAGGCGAGCCGACCGCCACAAAGCCGGTGCCCTGGCGCGCGCAAAATGGAGGAATCGATCCTCTCTCACTCTCCAGCCGAGCACCCGCCAAGGGATATCCTCTCCTCTTATTCTCTCGTCTCCAAGAGGCGCGAGGGCGTTTATGAATAATAAAGAGCCGGGCCGCGGGAAATAAATTTAAGGGGCTAATTTTCGGGATTACCAGACGCACGATAAAGCGCGCGCGCGCGCGTTCGCCTTAAACTCACTGGGATGAGCTCCTTTTTTAGAGAAAGGGGAAGGGATTCTAAGCCGCTTTAGCAGGATCGTGCGCGGATCGCTTTTATAAAGTAGGAATACGCGAAACAGCGTTCAAGCGCGATTCGTCGCCAGAGGGGTTTAACGGGGATGGATATAGCGCTTGAGCCTTTCGTTACATTTCAATTTCCGGATGCTGTCGAAGTATATTGTAGGAGCAGAGGTAGCTACTACGCTGTGTTTGAATTTTTTAGCTAACGGTTGTAGATAGATCGAGGGAGAGGGAGAGGGTTGAGCGAACAAGTTTTAGCGCGAAATAGAGAATTGTATTGAACCAGAAGATGGAATTGGAGAATACTGTATATCTATAAATGTGTGGGAGAATTGGCAATATACTGAAAGGGGAGAATTAAAAGAAATTGAATTAGGAGCATGAAGAATAGATAGGTGATATTCACAATCCTTCAGAGCTGGAATTTTATGTAGTAGTTGATCTATTTAGGTAATGAGGCATACAAGTCTGCTCAACTATGAATACAATAGATCTGAATTACTGCATTAGCAGTGCCTCATTAACTTTTCATTGTTGACAAGATTTAATAGCATAACCTGTCATTAACAGCATACACCCGATATTCACGAGTTGTTGTACGCAAACCATTAACAATTTATCAGAAAAAAAAAGAATTCGCCCACGTTCACGCATGCATCATTATTATATGAACACATTATCAACTTAGGAACATATTTAAACGAATTCTTCCATCAGACTATTTTTACAAGTACCAAACAAAACAACATAAACGATAATAACAGCAGAAAAGAAAAACAAATAAACAACTCAACAGAAATCACGATCAACATTTAAAAATATACATCTCCATCGTCTTTACCTGTACGCGTCCCATAGGCGGCGATACCACCAGAAAGATCCTCATGGTCGCCTTGAGAAAGTCATCGTGGTGTCCCTGATGTGAGGTTGTCGCGTGCTCCTGCAGCGCCTCCCTCTCGACGATGCTGTGGCAACTACCACCACCACCACCGGCGACATGCGTTCCAACCTGCGCACTCAGGGCCGAAGCATTAGCAGCAGCCATCGCCGCCGCCGAGGCTGACGACGACGACGACGTTTGAGTCTTGCGGCGCACTTTACGCTTGATGCTGCCGACTAGCCGGCGCCAGTCCTGTCCGCCGGCAGCGGTGGCGGCGGTCGGGCCTCCTCCGCCCCCGCCCCCGGGCCCTCCCTGCTGCTGTTCATTACTCCCCGCTGCTGGCTCATGGACGGCGCTGCAGGAGCCTGTTGTGGTCGCGCTGCTACCTATCGGTGTCTTGGACGAGGCCGACGACGGGCTGAGCTCGCGGCTGGACCGCCGGCTGAGGCAGCTGACGCGGCTCGCGGCACCAGCACCACCACCACCACCGCCGGAGGAGGAGGAGCCGCCGCCGAGGGGCGACGCTGACACCGTGGTGATGCCCGGCGAGGATACAATCACCGCTGTCCTCGCGGGCGGAGGTGGAGCTGGCGGATTGGTTGTCGAGCCAGAGGAGGAACTGGTGTTGCTGCCGCTGCCGCTGCCGCCGCTCAGCCGGCGCACGAGGCTGCGCAGGGTAGCCTTGCTGCTGCGGCCGGACGGCGACGGCGACGACGACGACGGCCGCGCCGTGGGCTCCGACGAGGCCAAGCCCCTGCGCCAAGGTTCCACACTTTCGGCCTTTCCGGGATCGCTTCAAGGCATACTCCGAGCTGGTGGTGCTGCTGACTGCTACTGCTGCTGCTGCTGTCGTCGTGGCGTCGGCGCGGTGTCCCTGTTGTCGTTGGAGCCAGGATAAATGGGGTGGAGATGGGATGACGCTAGGTGGCGCTGCTGTTGCTGCTGTCTGCGGCTGCTCTCATGGCCTGCTTGTCATCTGGCCTTGATGGTCATGGTCTGGACTTGGTAGGTAGGTTTGTAATCTTTGTGGGGGGCGTATGCTAGGCCTGCCTTATGGACGATACCGATCGATAACTTCGTCGTACACCTCAACGTCGAAAGGTAAGATCTTGGTAATCTCCTATCTATCTGGAATCTCCCAAGATTACAGCGTCATCCGTAGCACACACATCTTCCAGAACATTCATGGCTCTCTTTCTATCTCCCTCTCTCTTTCGCGCGCTCTCGGTTCACCTAGAGGCCGCGAGTACCGAGCACCGCCGAAGAAGAGGGACAATGGAATCCTTTACCTAGGGCGGCGAGAGAGCGAAATATAGAGAGGGAGTGGGTCAAGGCCGCCACGCTCGCTCGCTCGCGCTTGGAAGATATAGAGGCTAGGCCCGATGTCGTCAGCCTGTCGCGCCTGAAGATCGATCAGCTAGAGCAAGAGCGAGCAAGAGCGAGAGAGACAAAAGGCACGGGCGAGTCCTCCCTCTCTCACTCTCTGTCTCACACACTCACATCGATCCGGAACTCTGGATTTCGCGACGGAATTCCAGTGACACTATACATTATACATCTATCTATACATACATATATCTATCTTCTACGGGGACTTTTCTTTCTCAGGTCTCCGTGTATCGTCGGCGCATCGATCGGGCGGCGCTTTCCCGATCGTGCGCGGCTACAAATTCACTTGCGTGCTTAGTGCATTGCAGTTCTGTTGGGGGGGAGTTGTGGTGTGCGCGTGGGCTCTTGCTCGGCATCTGTGCACAGAAAGAAAGTGAAACATTTACGTGAGACATTTGTTCTATGTATATGTATATATAGAGGCACGGCACATGGCTGTTATTTCATTGATTTTGTGACAGAGACGAGCTCTGGTGTGTCTACATGTCTGGAGAATCATAAAGTCGCGATTGATGGGTTACGTGTGATTATGTGCGCCTATGGCCGTTTGCGTTTTATTCCTGCGATTATAATACTCACCTTTAATGTGGATGAAGCCAATGTTGTATAAGATCAATGTATGAAAATTAATGAAAATATTAATAATGTTTTTAAGAATAAATACATTGGAAATAGTAGCACGAATTTCTAGGTAATAGCACAGTTTTTATCTATATGAATCCAGTTTATTAGAGCGAAAACGGGCTTATCAAGATCCGGTATCTGGCGGAGCTATGCAATTTTCTAGCCGAGCGAACGAAATCGTTATTAAACTTATCATACGTCTTTTGATAATAACGAGAATTACACGTCGGAGATATAGGTCATCACACAGCCTAGCGCGAAATTATCATTCCACTATAGTTGTAATCGAATGACGAGCTTCGCAAACATCGTTAAAATATTCATTTCTAAGGTCATCCCTCAACCATTCTCTTTCTCCATTTCCGAGTTAACCCTCTCGAACCGGCTACTAACGAGTTATCACACAGTGCGTCCAGATAAATTACGTCGGCAAGCTTCTTTGATGCAGAATGTATTTCAAAGGGGGATATCCGGTGCCGAAACTTGCTTCTTTCAATGTCAGCGCGAGCTGCCCCGTAAAGATCGTCGACCAATTGCAGGGTGTTGGCAAACTTTTCCGGGGCAAAGTCGCGCGCCCACGTAAGTTTCTCGCTGTTAAAAGGCCGACGCGCGCGAGCGTGGCAAAGTTTGCCGGGACGCGGATCACGGACTGGTGTCACGGTCGTAATATTACGGGCGAGGTGTGTCTATAGGTATAGAGGAAAAAAGTAGGGAGAAAGAGAAAGATTTCTTTGGATTAAAGACGAAAAATGGGGGCTCATTGTGAACTGGGATGGCTGCTCCGGAGCACTTTATTTATGATCCGCGGTTTGATTACTTGAGTGGGAAAGTACGTGGGAGAATTCTGTTGGAGGATTTTTATAATGAAGAAGGTTTTTGTATGTTCTTTTGGTAGAAATTAATGATTGTTATGTTTTATTTGTGAAGAAAATTTTTTGGGTGTAGCATTTTATTTACATCAAAAACAATTACTTTCGAAGAATAATTTAACGAAATAAAAGTTGAAATCTAAAAGTTTGTGTCTCATTATTATCCCCTTAATCTATTTGAAAACTATTCGTTCCCAAAATAGACCCTATTACCTCGATAGCAATCTCGCCGCTGCCGGATCATTCAACTTTTAATTGGGAAAAAACTTTTTCCCCAACATCAAAAAAACTAGAACTTATCACTCTACAACTTCCTAACTGGTAGCAAGTAACGTATGCACACTATACAGAATACATTATGCGAAGGTAAGTCTAATCAACTAGTTTTCCCTCGAAAACCTATTAATTACATTAGTCCCATAAGAGAAAGCAACATCGACGACAATAACAACAACACGACATTGTTTCACGAAATCACAGCGTTACGAGACGCGTCCCTTCGGCCTTTTCCCTTCTTCCCCATTATGAGACGGGTCGGATAATCGGACGTCGGCGCTCCCTTTCTTTAAAACCGCGGAGGCGGGAGGGAGAAATGGACTATGCATGTCCACGGCAAAGTTTAGCAGCCCTTTGAAAGTAAAGTACTGTCACGTCCGCGCGTAAAAAGTATGATAGCAGAGGGAGAGTTTTTGTTACGCGGTCGTGGCAAGTGTTTTTTACGCGCGGTTACAAGTGTGTGTGCGTGTACAGTGGCGATGTTGGAGTGGGACGGGAGTGCGTTTGAAAATGAAGATGAAAACAGTGTTCGCGCGTAGCTGCAGATGCGAGTAGAAGAGGGTAATAAATGTTGATATTTTTGTACGGGCAAAATTGTCTCTGAATTTTGCACATGGATGAGTGGTACTAAATAAACAAAGTAAAAATAGCCAAATCATTAATTGATGTTGAAAATATCTCTTATCTATTCTAATGCAATTATAAATACAAAGAATATTACTACAGTTTCTTGTATTGTAACATCGTTATTTATAAATATTCATTGTCTACGCAGTCTAATGTTAAATCTCTTTCTTTATCTTATCCTAAAAACACTGAAATTAAACTCAATGACACATTCAAGAATCATTCTCTTTAAACCTGGGAGCTAGAGCCAAATAAAACACGTTCCTCCAACCACTTCATAAATTTTATCCCAATATACCAACATAAAGCGTCGAAGTCCCGCCTACGGCTTAAAAATAATGGCAAATCGAGCGCCCGGTCCATGCCTCATTGGCAGGTGTCTCAGGCTCTCGACTCCGCCCGTCGATATTCCATGAACAATTTCATTCCTCCTCTCTTTCTTCTCCACCTCCTTCCACCCATCCGCGAATGAATTTTTATGAAGTGCTGAACTCGCACGCGTCTAACAAAAGCCCTCGGCGCATTTCCGCTGATAAAGACGCGCGCGCACCTAACGATCGCGCGGAATTCTTTCGATGCTAATTAATCGAGCGCGCAAATCGAGTATTCCGGTCAGCGAGATATCTGCCTAATTGAAACTTAATTGAGGGCCCGCCCCCCTGCGCATTTACGTCTTTGTTCCGTAGAGAGGAATCGGTTCGCACGGACAAAAGTTTCGGTGATAGCGAGAAATGGGAGAATTGGCCGAGTTATTGGATTTCGAGGCGGTGTGCGCGCATGCGGGTGTGGTTGTGTTGTCTTTATTGGCGAACTCATTAGATCGATAGGCACATGGAGCGAAACGAGGTGGGCGGCGGTGAGCGGTATAACGCGCAGATTATATTTATACGATACTTTTGCACGGCGCGTCGAATATATTTTTAGGACTGCGTTACGGGATTGTATAGGGACGGAAATGTTTATTATTGGAATAGCCGTTTCATAATTCACACGAGAGAGATACTAACTCGATGTAAGGAGTACATGATTTCTATATTACATTCATTTTCGATGATATCAGAGTTTGGTAAGTCGCAAGAGTTATATTTAACTATTAATTTAAAACGAAAATGTTACATTTTATTCTAAGTATTAAATATCTTTGACATTAGGAAACTTTTCTGTTCATTATTGACAACCAATAAAAATAATTGGACAACTACTCCCTATTTATAGGGAACTAAAAAACTTTAGCATGTTCATTGCAAAATTCAAATTCATTAATAAGAAATTATCATCTCCGTCGAAGCAAAAAGTCATCTTCATCCTGCAGCTACTCTCTCGCGGCCACCTTAATCCTCCTCCGCAAACTTAAAAAAGTACACAGCACCGACAAAGGCAAACGAATCGCCTCCCACCTCGCGCGCAGTAGTACAGGCAAGTCTACGTTCGGCCGCCGGGACCCTTGATCGTTAATTCCCCGGTTTTTACGGCTCCGCCGGGGTATAGCCCCTCACAAAGACACGCCGGCGACAAATCCTGAATCTCAAAGTGTCGAGTCACCGAGAACAAAAAGAAAAAAGTTTCTGGGCGGAGGCTTTCTCACGCGAGGGTAAAGCAGGACATGGTATGGCTTTCAGATCAGACGGGTAATGTATACGCAAAACGACGTTTTTTTAAATCCGAGTACGGGAGGAAAATGGTTCGGGATGTTGAGACTTCCGCATACGCCTATGGGGATTATGGGCCGGGGTGTATTCTGAATTCGATAATAAAGATAATTTTAGGATTGCAGAGAATAGAGGAAAGCTGGAGGGAGTTTTATGTATTACGTGAAAGTCCGAAGTGCAGCTGAGCATTAAAGTTTCATTCAAGTAGCTGCAATGAAATTCGTTCCCGGCAGTAGCAGCAGCGCGCGGGGGAGAAACGTTAATCTCAGTTTTACGGGCCGTCCGGTTTTCTTCATTATGCGCATCATAGCTATGGATGTGCAGATGCCACGGATGGGATTTAGTGGAGCTCATTTACTTTACAAATTAAGTATCTCCGTGTGGGATAAGCTGGAGTATTCGAACGTATTTTGGAGATTGAGCAGTTTATAAAATGTTTTCATCTCGTTTAATTTCGGGAAGCTGAAGTTTTCGGAATGCGACTGAATGAGCTCGCGTATAGCGTGAATGGGGATAACTGCAGCCCTTTCGAAGCGAGCAATAATTCAATTTCGAATAATAATTATATCTGTCATGCAACTGCAACATTGCTCGGCTTAATTAAGTTGTCTTAAAAGCAGCTTACGCTGTCTCGTGCTAATTCATCTTATCCCGTTGTCTTGTAATCCCGGATGAGATATTACCGTTGAGTTTGATACTTTCTTTCATGGTTCGCAGCTTTTCAGGGGAAAAAGTTGGCTCGCATTCTGCTCGAGATTATCTTTCGATATTATTTCCTTGACATAAATAAAATACATGTCGGGAGAGTAACGTATTGGCTGTCACGCAAACACAAAGTGTCTGAGAATGTTTCACTAAGAAAACAATTTTAGTATAATCTAAAAAGCGTTAGAAAAGAAAGGAACTATTTTCACAATTAAAACTGCAAAGTACAAGATTTTAATCATCAGCTAACCGCTCATATCTGCCAGAACTTTGCTTAAAAGTTTAATTGAAAAGTTTCCTCCAAACCCGCGTACGAAACTTTTCACATGCTCGTTCGCCTCCATACGTCAGCAAAATCTCAAGCACGAAATTCCCATCCCCTCTAAAAATTCCAGAAAACTCGCTGCACTCGATCCAACCGTCAAGAAACCTCAATATTAATCACCGCGCGCTATGACTGCATACCTCCGATCCGCGAACATTTTCCAGGTTTAGAGCTCTTGCTACTGCGACGACGAAAATCGGAATTTTCCTGGGATAAATTCCGGTCACGTGTGTATGTGAACGCGCGAGCGCGCGCGCGTGGGAATGCCGATTACGCGGCATATTTGCACCGCGAGCCGCGTGGGCGACGGCAGCACGTGTCGTTTGCTTTCGTGGAGTAGGCGATACTTTTTTTTTGTAGACTGAGTATAGGATGCTGTTCCTCGGAAGTTCTTTTTTTAGTGGAAGCGAGAAAAAGAGTAGCTGAACAGAGTATTGGTGGTGTGGAATGAAACGTGTCAGAGGTGTCTTGGACTTTGTGGTAGATTCTCAAGAGAACTTTTATCCGATTGGAGTAAAAATAAAAGCTAATAGGCGAAGTTGAACTAATTGTAAGTCAAGTTTTTACTCAAAGTATTAATAAAGACAGTGACAAGTAATGTATATTCGAATTATTCAAGAACCTATGAATGCTTCTACTGGCATCTACCCAATATACTAAATAAAACATATAATTACTTTTACAAATCCTTATCTCGGTAACTACAAAAGGGATAATCAAGGTGGCACTAAAGAGCCTTATATATCCGATCCAGCTCTTTACTCACCGACCCTTCGAAGCCTAGCTCTTTCACCGATTACCCCGTCCTCGTCAGACCTGATGCATCGCTAAACGATTCTCCCCTCGTTTTAATCCCCATCGCAGCGCGCGATAAATCCCACACTGCGCCTCCGTTCGATCGTTCGATACAAAAGGGCTGCTCGCGCGCGACCTTTGTGGAACCAAGGCGCGAGATTAGAGGCCGGATGTATAATGGCGATCGATCGCCTCGCAGTAACAGCAACGCACGCGATAAGCTCATCGGCGTTTACGACAGATTACCACGCCGGCGAGAATTTCTTTCGCGCCGTTGTTGAGAGATCGAGGCAGAGCTAAGTGTAATTGAGGAGTGGCGATGAGGGAGTGGAAAGTGAAAGCCAGGTTGTCGAAGGAGATTTTGGTGGGAGGTGGTTGACTTTATTTCGACTTTTATTTGAAGGTTTATTTTATTTGAGATACATTTGATGATCTGTGGAATAGAGTAGAACTTAACGTTAGGTTGTTAATAAATTGGCGAGAGTAAAAACGTAAATGATAAAATATATGAGAGGGGTTTTGAAGAAAGCTTTCTAAAATCTTAGAAGCAGGATAATTTTGTATTAAAAATTTGGACTAAAGAATCTTACAGTTTACACTCTAACAGTTTTTTGTGTTTCATATAAAAAAAAAAGTTTCTAATAACAATCTTTAATTTTCCATTACTTATTTAGAAAACTGTATCATGTCGATAGAATATTTTTTCATCTTCGCAGATTTTTCTTCCTTAAAGAAAAAGTCACATATTTCAAAGTGTAGCAGTAAAATAATATCAAAGTTGATGCATTTATTTAAGAGCGAAAAGTTGTTATCTTGAAATAACATTATACAAAGCTATTATTTTTGAAAGAATTTTTAACTCGATCCAGTTTATATATAGGCTGTAGTTGCACGAAATCTGCAATGTGTGTCAGAAAACGAGGTAATGGAATTGATTTTATAAAAATAATTGTTGTTGAAATAGCTTTATTTTGCCTGTGACGATATTAAAAGCATGTGATTACGTTTATTCAGGGAAATTTACGTAATGGCCAGAATTAAATCCACTAAATAAGGTTAACGAAACAATTTAAATATATCTTGTCGAATGCCCAAATTAAACTTTGAATATGCCCCGTCAGACTTTGACTAATTGACTTATCATTCCACAGCTAGTTAGCATCAACAGTCAGTTAAATATTTACTTTTAACTCAATATTAAAAGCCTTTGCTGTTGAACAAATTTTATTGTAATGCACCCTATAAAAAAACCACAACAAAGGATTTTTTTTCACCATCCAGCGGTCGTTTAAATTCTTATTGAAAAACTATAACGCCAGCAGTGAGCCTCGTTATTGCACACCGACCTCTTCTACTAAAAAAAAAAAATCCATTTACCGCTCGCACCCACCCTCTCCCTCTTTCGTACCCTTTGCACGTACACGAACGCCGCCAATTTAAAAATAATCGCCTCGCAAAATTATTCGCTAAAAATTAATTTCAAGCCCGCTTCCTAGTTCTCGCATGCGAGTGAAAGATTATCCACTACTAACAAAAAAGAAAACCGACGCGTTTGCCCGCTATCAAAGCTGAAATTATTGCCGACGGCCGAGTCTAACTCGAAAATAAAGAAAACAACGTAACGCGATACACTTGCGCGCCGAGGCATTTTCCCTCGTGCCGGGGGAGTATTATTAAAATGTCATTTGGGAAAACGAGGTTCCGACGGGAAGTGTATTTTACGCCTTTTCTCGGAAAAAAAGAGCTAGCTAGCTAGCGAGCGCGAACGGGTGAGTGGCGTGGGCGATGCCCCGATTACGCGCACGCTATTGGCTGGCTATAGGAGCGAAGGAATCGAGCCGCTCGAAATTCGGTTTTATCGGTATGGGTAATCGGGGCTAGCGCGTTTCCAATTTTTTAATGAGGGAGGTGGAAAGTTACTCGAGCGCCTGTGTAGTTACGTTTTTCTGTATTGGATTGCCGATGGTAGAAGGACATTTGTTTATGATTAGGTAGTTTGTAAGGCCGGCGTTGTAGTTTGATAAGAGGGCGGGTAATTTTAATACCGTGAGTAGCTGTTGTTTACGTAAGATTTTTTATATAACACGTACACATTTTCATGGAAAAAGTGCATTTTTAATAAAAAATACTGATTTCCTCGAACGATTGGTTCGCTTCTACTACACAAAGAACACAATTTCGAAAATTATGTCAACATATAAAATTTCAATAATTAAGATGTTTCATTTTAATTCATAAGATCGTCGTTTATGATAATATTTTTATTAAATTCAACCTCATTTCACCCACTTTCTTTTATTCCCAATTCTACCTTGGGTCAGAGCATAATTAATAAACGTTCACTACGCTATAATATTACTAAGACCCTTAATTTTTTATCACCGAAACTTTCTAATTTCAACTTTAATTTTTAATGCGCCCTAAGTTACTTCGTAACAAATTAATTTAAGCGACTCTCCCTCTCCGACTAAAAAATTCATTCCTCGCACACTTCACAATTCTTCTCCTTCAAAAATCTTGCACCCCCTTGATTGATCATCCCCCAACTGTGGAAAATCGGGAACCTAATACGCGTTGACTGCACGTCGCAAGAGTAAAGCGGGGAACATCATTAGCTCAATCGATGAAGACGCCGAAAGCGCCGGAAACGTACGCGCGCGGAGGCTAATTTTTTTTTTCCGCGCACTCTGTTGCCCTTCGTGTCCCGGGCGCATGAATAACCAGCGGTCGTCCTAACATGCTTGGACGGAACAGAGGCACGAAGGGAGTGGGAAGAAGTTTACTCGCATGCGTGTCGAGGGAGATTTTTTTTGGCTCGCCGGGTTGACGGATTGATTATGTGGGAGAGAAGAATCGGTATGTTAAGTGCGTGAATTTTTTATTCGGTTGTGAAGTGCCGAATTCTTATTTTGACGGTGCGTTATTGTCTTTTTTATTATATTCTATGTTGCGACATTTCTGTGTGCAGCTCTATCTCTATATCTACTTTTGATTTATAAAAGGTTTCCGAATGTTTTCATTATCTTTCACGCAAAAATTGCAGACAAGAACGACTAAGGACACAAAAAATAGATAGAAATTTGATAATACCAGCGATGCCATAGACGTCACGGGCGTCCAGATGGATTACCCGCGTCAACTGGGCGCGCGATGCGGTCGGGGCCAGCTGTTTCCAGCTCTCAACACAATGTGTGTCCGCGCGCGATAGCGAAATAATATCGCCTCTAACTGTATTCCGCAGGCACTTAGTGGAGCCGAGGTTTATAGCAATTCCACACGCGGGAATTGTCAACGCCTTGACCGGCTGTCGCTCGCGGCGTAATTACGAAAATGCCGACGGTGACATCTTTGATCAGTATCTAGTTTCGCAAAAGCGAAATAGATTTCTACGGTTGAATGCGTTTATGGGTTTCTAAATACTCATTTAGTTCAGATTGATAATAGAATTTAAGTTTATTTTCTTAATAAAATGCTCGAACTTTATTGATTCGAAAGTCAAATTAGGGTAATTTTAATAGTTGAATGAGTTTAGACATTTTTAGATATATTTTCCAATGTTTTCAGATAATAGCGAATAATACGAAAGTCTGCTTTATCTTTTAAGGAAATGGAATGAGAGCAGCCACTCAAGATGGTTGGATGCCAAGGCTTTATCCATTAGTATTATGGCTAAAATTTTTTGAGGCCGCTTGCCAATAGTGACCCTAGCCAAAAGTGTTTTACGAGATTCATATTTGTTTCTACAATACAGCCGGTAGCAAACTTCGTTGAACGCTATTGAAGAAGTTGTAATTGCGTAGCAGAATAATTTTCTTGAGATGATGTATTTAAAAAAAAATACTTGAATATTTAAATTTGAAAGATGTAAAATGGACATTCCTTCGCGGGAATTCAATTTTTATTTTAACTTATCAAATCCTGAATGTCATTCAATTTTCATACCTCGATGAAATAAGAAATTTCGGATGACTTTATCACATTCACTCATTATTTTTATTCAGTGAATCGCTATTTTTATAAAAATTAGATTATATAACGGATACAAATCTTCTAGCCACAATAAAAATAATTCACGACATCTTTTATGCTTCACGTACAACTACACTTCAAATGAAATACACTTCTAATTACACTCGACCATTGTACTGATAAAAATTTCGGGGCAAAATGACTTCATAAATAAACAGAACGTTCTGCTTCACAAAACGATCCTATAAAATGAAACGTACCTACAACGACTCCCACCTTACATCTCGCAGCCATTAGCATTTTACCATTGCCGAATTCCACGTTCTCCTAGCCCCTTTTACGATCTCACATCTCCGCGGCAGTCCCAGACCTCTCACACGTGGTCAGAGGAGCCAAACTCCATCTACAATCGATTACCAAAGGGTAGATTCACTTCCTTCCACCAAAGTGTATTACTTTAATGAGCGGAAGAAAGGAGGAAGAGGGGGGGGGGGGGATTATCCCTGGGAATTTTAATGGTGACGAGCGCTCGGACCGAAACACTTCTTTATTGGATTTCTAAATTTAAAATGCTTCCGCTGGCTTCGTTAGAAGAGACTTCGGTTCTCCCCCGTCGCTCTTCTTTTATCTTGCGCTGCATTATTAACGACGTGAGAGCGAGCGAGCGACGGAAAGCGATACGTTGCTTTAATTTATCGAGATTGAAAAATTTTAATTAATCCAAGGAGGGAGAGAAAAAGCGAGAGAGATGTACGCGCATCGAGTTTCGTGAGCCTTATTTCTCGCCAGTGTGTGGTTTAATGAAGCTGCTATTGAGTTGTGGGGTTGACCGATTTTTAATTACTCGCGTGATACTCTCCAATTTCGTTTTGAGTATCGGCTGACGAATTAAATATAGTTTTACAGCAACTCAAGAGTTCAAAATAGCAAGTTTGTTTGTAAGCGGATTAATTAATGCGATTGCAGAATTCACAGAGCATTTATTGTTTTTTATAATATATAAGTTTAATCATATCAAATTGCCGACGTGTTTAATGTATACGATGAAGCATCAAGCAATCTCATACAGTTTATCAATTCATGTTGAGTACTAAGAGTGCGAGGAAATTCATTTATTTCATGAAAATTAATGATCCTTTCCCAAGTACACATCGGTCGACCTATATCCGGAGAAACTGCAATTAAATGGGAGTATTCGCGCTTAATTTATGGATTCCGTAACTGTTTTAGATACTTGCACACCTGGTATTGATTCCCCGAGTGCTTAATGCATGAGGCGGTTGAGACGTTTCTGCGTTTATTTATAAAGTATAATTTTCGTGATTAAAGGAGGAAGAGCAGTTTCAAATAAAATTGTATAAATTATCCGATTTAATTTTCTTAATGCCCAAAAAGAATTTCTTCACTTTATCTGAATTTATACTATTTTCCGATAAACGAGAATTTGTTTTATGCAAGTTTTAGACACTGAACCTCCCACTGAATATTTCGTTTTAAAGTATATTTAAATTTGAAACTGGAACCCCCCCTTCTCAAAATCTTTAAAAAGTCAATCTATAATAAATCCACAAAACAATGAAATAAACCACCGAACAAATCGAATTACTTCACATACACGCGCGCACCTAACTGCCGAACAAAACTAAACATTCGTTCTCCTTCCCTCATCCCGGACGTTTCTCTCCTCGACCACTTTCATAACTCTCACCCAAGACGCTTTTCCAACTCGGCAAACTCGGTCCTGGAAAAACAAAGGGTGATGGGGACCCTCTCCTTCGTCCTCGGGGCGAAAGGCGCGAGCTCCAAAAAAGAGGGATAAAGTCCGGACGTTTTTAAATCAGAGATGTTCAAGGACGGCCGGAGGGTTCCGCTTTAGCTGTGGGTGCGTTAAAGTTCGGAGTGGAGATGGGCAAGGGATCGGCGCTAATCCATCATGATGCCTAGTAGCATTGTGGATTTTGGGGTAAAAAACGTATGTGAGTTTTTTATGTTCTTGGTTTTTGATTTATTGAAGATTGTATAGGAATTAGTAGCAAGATTGTTTTGAATAATTATTAATATCTTTCAGATAAGTGAAAATAATTTTAGTTAGTAACCGGAGGAAGCTTTTTAAAAGTAATGTGTAATAACTGTAAACAGTCTATTAGGTGGAAAGCCTTTTTATAAATATTAGTGAATAAATGAGGTATGAAAAAATGATATCGAATAATAAATAAATAAATAAATTCAAAGATTAAACATAGTGCGATTTTAAAATTCTGATCATATAGCTGCACACTTTATAGTTTATTTACAGTTGAAAATTTCAGGTCAGTTCATCGATGCATGCATTGTTTGATCATTTTTCTGATTGACACATTCAGGAACTAGACTTCAATGATCATCAATCACGGCTTTCTAAAAAGGCATTCAAGCGGCAGAGAAAATATATAAAAAATTGTACACATCACTTCATTGAAAGCTTCACATACCGATTATATAACAAAAATCTGTTCACCCTATACGAAACTCCTGACAATACTCCCTCTTATTTTAAAAATATTTCATTTCTCCTGACAAAAGTGAGCGTGAAAAAAAAATGGAAAATCCTTTCACAGAAACTTTAGAACGCGAAAAAGTAGACATTATCACTGTTATATGCACACCGCTGGAACTTCGCCGGGAGTGGATTTCGCGCCAACTTTTAGCGATGGACATCTGCACTCCCGCGAGTCTTTTTTCTTTGTCGCTCGGATTTACATAGTACTTTTGCGTGCCCGCGCGCGCGATGAATTTTCGAAATCAATTTTCCACTCGAAGGAATGCGAAATAAGGGAAAAGGCTTATAACTGCGCGCACTGCGCCGTGATTTAATCGCTTTTCGTCGTCGCTGACACGAGCGAGCGCCACTGTTTTCCGGATGATATCTCGGATATGGTAATTGGATTAAGGGGTGGCACGCGTTTCCTTTGTGGAAACTTTTTAATGCACGAGCGCGCGCATCCTGAAATTTTCATTGGATCTAGTACTGATTTAAGAATGGAAAATTATGAAGATTTATATGTATTGATGAAGAAATTCGTTCTCAAGCTATTATCGCATTAAAAGTTCGATTTATTATAACTTTATTATAACAATCTAATATGAAATTTATGTCCCCTATTTTATCCCCACCTACACCATGAAATTAATTTCTCGCGGTGAAAGATAATAATGGAAGCAATTTTAGTCTTTCCGTACATTGACAAAAACTACACGAAATCCTCCATAACGTAAACCTAAACATCCCGCTCATACAAACGTTAAAAAATTAAATACCCGTGGGCGCATGAAGGCTTTACATTAGCGGCAGAGCAGTAGCCGTCAGTCGCGACACTTTTGAGCGGCATTTATGCGTCGGGACGCGCTAGCGCCACAGATGTGTGTGCGTGCAATGCGGTTTCACGCACGCGAATCCGCTTAGCCCTTTCAGTCACAGTGTCCATTATAACGGATATTAACTGTTTGAACGGCCAAATGCATTTAAAATGTATGCCGCGCTAATACGCGTTTCTTGGATTACGCGCGCTCGAATATGCGCGCGTATTAATGCGCTCGCACGCGTTGTTAAACAGTGGGAGAAAGAGAGAACAATGGCGAAAGTGCGCAATGCTCGAGTTTTAGAGTTGCGCGCTTTCTCATAGAGTAGGGAAAAAAATTATAAATTTTTGTGTTTTACTTATTATAGAGGATAATGCATGCTTTTAGCGGAGCCAAGAGCACGGAATAACTTCGTTTATTATTTTTAATTGTACACTCAACTCGTTCCATTAACGCCTTTTCCTCATTGCTCTCTGAAAAATTCGCATTTATTTTTTACCGAAATTCCTCCCCCACTTACCACACAAACAACAACAAAACCCCCAAAACCCGTAAAACTCTCTGTCTTTCGGTAACCCCCGATACTCCAGGCCACAATCATCCGCAAATCCCGCAACATCCGACCGACGAAAAGCGTACGGCAGATCGCCGAAAGTGTTAACGACGCGCGCCCACCCCCGTAAACAGCGTGTGCGCGCGTCGCTGTACATACGTATACGTACGCATCGAGACATTACCGTAAATCGCGGCCGTTTCCCAGCGGCCTTTGCGGTATGGGAGCCGCAGCCGACGCGACGCGCGACGACCCATTGGCCCCCTGCGGCTTTGCCGCCTTTTATTGCAGCCAGGATTTACGCTTTCAATTTTTGGAAGGGCCGGTCTCTTTGCTTTTTCGGAGCTCGGGTTTTCGGCCGCGGAATGGTGCGAGAGAGGGATTCGGAAGAATTTCGGCGATGGGTTGTAGGAATGGTGCTTGAGGTACAGCAGCGCAAGCGTTTTTTTATGGGATGTCCCGTTGTGTACTAGTTTTTTGTTGCTTTTCATTGTTGTGAAGGTTTCAAAATGTCTTTTTTTTGTTATTTTATTGTTGAAATCATTCAGTTATTCTCCTTAAAAAGATCAATGCCGAAAACTTATAGAAAACTCTACCTCGTGATTTCTTATCTCTATAGTTACGGATTATCCGTCAATTATATATCCAAAGAAAAAACCGCTGCCAATTCATTGGCCCGTAGCTTCCTCCACCGTAATTTGTTGATTCCTTTAATTAATTTTTAATAACAAAATTTATAATTTTTTAAAAAATTTGTTGCATAATTATAATTAAATTCATTTATGAATATTAAAAATTGTTAATTTTTAAATTTATTTATTTATTATTTATTTATATCAAATTTATATAAATTTTGAGCTGATAAATAAAGTTATCATTTGAAATAGAAGTAAAATATCTATATTTTATAATAAAACAAATAGCTATCACGGTTGTTTTGTTATTAACAAAAACGTGTTTTTTTTATATCTCATAATTC
Organism: Torymus aiolomorphi; assembly: GCA_036365515.1. Lineage (NCBI taxonomy): Eukaryota > Metazoa > Arthropoda > Insecta > Hymenoptera > Torymidae > Torymus > Torymus aiolomorphi. The sequence continues at coordinate 121,952,976 of CM070874.1, read as the reverse complement.
ATATTTTTTAAGAAAAAAAAAATTTATAGCTATCATTGTTCTTTTGTTATTAACAAAAACGTGTTTTTTTCCCAATATGGGGATAAACTAATCCATAATTTCCTATGATATAATTTCCTATAATTTCCAATATGGCGACAAATTATCAAAGCACTAGAAAATCCCTTATATGTACTCATATGTACTCACAACGTACGACGCACCGCACCGTGTAGGCGTTTATGCAGTACTGCGGGATTCGTGACTAACCCACAGCTTATTGGACCCAGCCAGAATACATACTGCACTACACGCTGCCCCGATCGGAGCGCCACCTACTCTTATACTATTTTAATTATTCATCAGTTTTGAATACTTAAACTCAAGAATTCAATCTTGAAAATTCAAACATATTACATTTTGACGCCAATACTATATACTTTTATAATATACTGATGATAACATCATTGGAGTTATGAGTTTTTAAAAAAAAAACACGTTTTTGTTTTTGATGATAACTAAAGAACCGTGATAGATAGAAAATTAATTTTTTTTAGAAAATATAGGTATTTTAATTCTCTTTCGAATGCCACCCATCCCATTCAGATACATAGAGCCGTTCTCGAGAAATTACGATTTTTAAAAAATGTCAAAAAATGTTTAACCTCAAATATCTCTGAAATGTATGGACCAATCATTTTGCCCAAAGAACTCGACCGAGAACTATAAAAAATCTACCTCTAAAAGGAATTTTGAAGCCATTAAGTCAATTTTACTCTTGTAATCGTTGGACATACAAAACTGATTTTTTTCATTTTTCAATTTTTTACTCAAAATGTAGCCTACAGAATGTATTCAGATTTTAACAGATTATAGCTATTTATATTCTGTATTATCATGATTTTTCTCAAAAAAATTGACCGTTAAGTTTAGGAGTTATAAGCTTCTAAAAAAAAACACTTTTTTGTTAATAACAAAAGAACCGTGATAGCTAGAAACTTTTTTTTTTCTTAGAAAATCTAGGTATTTTAATTCTCTTTCGAACGCTACCCATCGGATTCGAATAACTCGATCCTATCATTAAAAAAAATCAAAAAACAGTTTTGAGAAAATCGAAAATTTGAAAAAAAACAAAAACGCATCGCCCCAATCAAAAAACGGATTTTTGACCCGCCATCACGCAAAAAAAACAAAAAAAAATGAGACCTGTCCGGTCAAAATCGACCGAGTAGAAGCTGAGATCCAGGCGTACACACACACACACACCACACACACACACACACACACACACACACACACACACACACACACACACATACACATACATCCATACAGACATTTTTCAAAAACCATGTATTTTGATTCCTAACACCTCGGAACACAATTATAACATGTTTTTACAACAACTCAAAAATTTACTATCACAAAGCTTCCTCTAGGAAGAAGCAAAACTACGTATTGATTGCGACGCATTAATGGTTATATCCGTTTCGTTGGTTTCAGTGCTTTCCAACTCTCACGAAGAGTTTTTCCGAGTTTTAAGTATCTAATTAATGCTGGCTATGTTTGTTGTTCTTTTTTCTACTTATAAAATAATTTAATTGATTGAGGATATTTATTAATGTAATAATGTTTATTATCCATCCATTTTCATGCACGAGACACTTTAACCGTACGAAGTTTACTTAAGTCTAAATGTAACGACGAGAACTTCATAAAAAGAGGAGCTTAACTGATCGATCAAACATAATACTTCAGGATAAAAATATCAGAATTATCTCCATTCTCTATCATGAATCATCAAAGCCATTATTTTAGCATTAACTATATTCCATTTTATATAATATATATATAATTTTAGCATTAACTAAACCCCGCCTCATTCACATTCACTACTGTACCATCATCAACAACTTCTCCACCCCTCGACAAATAAGCGCCCCCATAAAGAACTTTTAATTAAACAGTGCCTCCTCGCAACTATACAAGCCGAAAAAATTCCTCAATTTCGCCCGCGTCGCATGCCGGAAGTTTCAAAAGTGCGCTGCAGCAGCAGCAGCTGTTTACACGCACGCGCGGACGGGCAAAAGAGGGAAGAAAAATGCAAGTGCTCGCACGCCCCCGAATGCAATTACCGCGCGCGTGGGTATTTGGAGGGGCGAAATTTCCACGAGAAATTTTTGTTTACGCGCGAAGAACTGGCCGGGAGTTTGTCTTTTTCGTCAGGAGTAAATGAAGCGAGCATGAAGTTGGCAATTTGTAAGTCACAGTGTAAACGCTTTTTGAGTGTAACGAATTTGCGCCTTTAGTTGCCGCTTGACTTTGGGAAAAAGTTTCGTGCAAACGAGTGTATATATATATCAATTATTTACGCGGCCGAAGTTTAAATTAAGAAAAGATTTATTTCCTTGTTTATTTCGTTCTGACGCAGTGTTCATGGCTCAAGTTCAAGCGATTTAGCATTGGCTTGAAATTTATTTGAATGTACCGGTACACGAAGTAATCACACGGAGGAGAACTCATACATCACGTTTTTAATCCACCCGCGAATCTGTGTTTATACATTAGAAAATCAATTAACAAACGGCTCTTTACGTTTGCGTGCAATAGACTTTATCATTTATTAAACGTATATTTGTCCCCAACTCGTGCAGCTATTTCTTTTAATCATACGTAACGTTGTAAAATATTTACTCAGAAAAACAAAGTTTCTTATTTTACACAAATATCTCCGATCTCCCTATCCATACTCTGATACTCTTTCATTGAACTTGCGACCTTAAAAACAGCTTTTCATCATACATTCTCTCCTCCAAACTCCCATTCACCAAATCTCTCGTTTTTTCTGTCTCTCTCACCCACAAGCTCCATCTAAATTTAAACAATCTCTCTACCGGCTCTCGATAAAACACACGTCCGACTCGATTCGCGCACTTTTATCACCTATCGTACTTCATCATCTTACGCCGGCGCTCGCTCGCTCGCTCGCACGCACGCCCCTATACCGAGACTATAGCCTCGCGGAGCAAACTTCGCGGGGGAGGGAGGGAGGGAGATAAACTGCAGGAGGGGGCGGCGAATCGATTCTCGAGATCGATCTTTCTCGCTCGCGCTCGTTTAGCCGTATACGATATGCGTATATATATGTATACACCACTTTCGTGACTTATGCATGCGAGCGGCTCTTCTATCGTAGGATGGGGGGTATAGAGGCTCGTTAATTGTTGAATAGGCGGAATATGAAGCGTTCGGGGAAAGATGCGTTTGACGTTTTCGAATATCTTTCGGGGTGGAGGTGGAGAGTTGATATATTATGTCGGGCGGAAGTAAGCGGCTTGCGCTTACAGAGTGGCAACGCGTCGGGGAGTATATAAATATAAATGGAATCAATAGTTGATTTTCTCGGGAGTATTGTCTGTCTGAGTTAAGCGGCTCGGTTGTGCCGAGGAAAAACGTCATTTGCCATTCTCGTACCTTCTGATTTTACGATTGCAAGAGGAGATTTAGTGGAATGTAAGGAACAAATGTGAAAAATAGGTCCAAGTGAATAATGACATTTCTCTGGTAGAAAATTAACCATAACGTGTCAATTAAATGGAAATATTTTTAGCAAAACTCATAATGCAAAAATAATATAATTCATCTAAAAGTTTTACTGTTACTTAAAATACATATTTTAGAAAGTGTAAGTACCATAATTTATTTCGGATTGGTACGTAATTATGAAATACAAGCAGTGTTCGTTTTTAGCTATAAAGTTAACTGTAAAATAGCTAGCTTTTAGTTAACATTTCTACTAGGGTTACTATAAGCTTTTATAGTTACATGTTTAATAAATGTTACATGTTACATGTTTTACTATTTTGGTTTATGTTAAATTTTATACTACCATATGGCTCACTGGAATACGACGATACTGAACATTTTTATTGATAAAATATAAATTAATTGCCTGAGTTTCAAAGTTATTATAGACTAAAATAAACTCTAAATATATATAAAATTTTATAACAAAAAATATTGAATCAGAATTATGTAGTTAACTAATATGTCTATAAAAGCCTCTCCTGTCAATTAAAATATAAAAATAAACTTAATCAATAATCCATTTTATGTTAATTACCTGCTCCTAATTGAAAAATTCAGAGAATTTCCTTCAATATCAAAACTAGCTTTAAAACCGAAGTAAATTATAAAACCGTTCGATAAAAGAACGTCCGCGCGCGTCCGCGCGCGTCATTAATATTCTATTATAATTCAGAAGAAAATTTCAGCCGCAGCCTGTCAAAGGATAATATTTTTCTTGAAAATACACGAGCAGATGCAGCGTCAGCGATATTCGCGCAGTGGTGCGCGCGCGCGAATACCCGGCTTAAGTGGACAATTTAAATATACACTCGCGCACGTATGCACGTATAAATTTATAAAACGTATCGCTGTAGCTCTCTCGCGCGTGCGTTCATTTATCGCGTACGTTTTAAAGCGCGCATTAGAGTAGAGACACGCTATTTTTTTCCCTCCACCGCGCGGCGTGATTTTGTCACGTATATTATATACGACTGGCGGTAAATAAATGGGGTGCAGTTCGCTGGAAATATTTTCATCAGACGTTTTTTTTTTTGTTCGTTGCGCTCGTTTATCACTCAGGCAGAGTGAACATTATACGCGCGAACTTTGTCATAATATAGGTGTGATTGTTTTTATTATATGATAGTGTTTTCGCACGAATATGCATAATATGCCATTCGTGGAATTTATGTTGTTCCAAGTACTCTCTAGATAGAGAGAGCGACAATAGTACTTGGAACAACATAAATTCCACGAATGGTATATTATGCATATTCGTGCGAAAACACTATCATATAATAAAAACAATCACACCTATATTATGACAAAGTTCGCGCGTATAATGTTCACTCTGCTTCAGTGATAAACGAGCGCAATGAACAAAAAAAAAAACAACGCCTGATGAAAATATTTCCAGCGAACTGCACCTTAGATAAGGATACAGTAGAAATTGTTTCTTTACGTAACAATCGGCACCTGTTTTAATGAATAATAAACACGAGCGGGGGGGGGGGCGAAGATTAAGGCTGCTAATACGGCATATTTGGAGTATTCCCTAATGTCCTATTTGCATGTTTATTCGCGTTCCGGGTAAATTAACGCGGCTTTGCACTAAGTTTACCTTACCGCACAGTATGTAACCATGACGTGGATCGAAATGATACACGCCGCGCATTGGTATCGCGTTGCTGGTTATAAGTAACGTTTGATTTGGCGGTTTCCGCGCGATTTCAGAGAAAATCGTCATTTCGGAAATCCATCAAACCGTTCGGTTGTGAACTAATGTTAATGCTTGATTAAAATTAAATATGAAATGGAGCATGACTGGCGAACATTTATTTATCGAAGTGTAAAGTGCTTCGAAAAATATATACCACAAGTGTGCTCATATGACGCGTCATGTGGTACCGAAGCGAAATGAAAGTCTATTGAATTTTTGTCACTTTCGCTCGAAAATAAAGGAAAAAGAGAGTTGCAAATCTAGGTCGCTCTTGAAGTCACTTACGCGAAGCATCCTTTCTAAATTGCACAATTTTTCACCGTTCACTAATTGCTATGTGAATTTAAATACGCCGTCAAGATGATTTATTTTACTTCAATTTAGTTTTGCATGTAATACACTTGAAAGAATATGTTAAAATTTTTTGAATCATATAATATGAAAAGTGTTTTCACTCTAAGAATCTTCAATAAAAACTGGCCATTTACCAATACCAAGTATAACCACTGTCATCGTTTAACCAAACGACCCTCAACCGTGACTCAACGATTCTCCACACGGTACCAGTACAACAACACGACGTTCTCCACATAATTACCTGCGGTCGTCTACTGCATCCCTCGCAGCTTCTTCTTCTCCTTCCTCTGCTTCTCACCTCTTTCTCTCCCTTTCACAACAACTGTCCCGTCCAGTTAACCAAACCAACTGTGTACCAAAAGTCATCTGCGCTCCAACGCACTTTCCTCCTTTCACGTTAAAATCCTCCTCGCGAGCGCGCGTCTCTTCTTCCAGCTCTTCTGTCGTTCTTTTGTCTTTCTTCTCTCGCTTTTGTTTCTCGTATCCCGGGGGCGAGGGCGACGTGATCCTGCCGCCTGTGGGTCGCGCGTCGCACTGCTGCGCGCGATTTTCGGCGGTAAGCGCGGAGCCACCCCCGCGCGGCTCCGAGCGAGCGACGCACGCCGGCGATGCTCGACGACGACGCCGCCGCAGCCGCGCGCATGGTCAGTAGTGCGCGCGCCAAACGCGAGACGCGCGTCGTCTGTCACAGCGAGGGTGCAGCTGATGCAGCCGCTCTGTGATATGGGTAGGGTTGGGGTATTGAGGTTTGTTTTTTGTTTGAATATTTTTAGGGGATGGCGAGTGTAACGAAAGGCTCGGAGCTGAGGAAGATTTAATAAAACGTGGGGGAGGTATATTTTGAAGGGTAACAATTTATAGAAGATTTATGTTAATAATAATAATAAATAAACTGATGTTTTAATATAGAACTTACGTTGAAAGGTTGGATTAGAAATAAAAAGATCGATTATTGACTCACCTGCAACAGAAAACGAGAAACGGTAATTAGTTTATTCATGTGAATAATTATAAAAACATTGTTAAATTATGTTTATAAGCGTGCATACATATTTTTCAATATTTTATCAGAAACATGAAAGATATTTTAATTTTCTATAGAAAAGAAATTAATTATAGTTGGTATTTTGGTCATTGAAAGGTAAGTACTTTGAATTATATACCTGATATGCGAGTAATACGAGGGTCATTTGACAAGTACCTAGCCTCACCGCCAGATGGTGCCACTATCGCACCAGAAATACACTACAGTGCAGTATCTTCCTGTAAACGGTTACAGACGAAATTTCAGCCGGATCGGAGTTGTAGTTTATTTTTGAGAGCGTGTGAAAGCAAATGTGTCCGTTGATTTTTGAAAAAATGGAGAAAGAACAATATCGGTCGGTGATTCGATTCTTGTTTTTGGAAGGGAAATCGCGCAGTGAAATTAAAGAACGCTTGGATGCAGTGTATGGGGATGCTTCTCCTTAGATGGCGACCGTTAAATTTTGGTATAACGAGTTTCAACGTGGTCGTACGTCGGTTTTTGATGATCCACGCCCAGGTGCTCCGAAAACAGCCACTACGGAGGAGAACGTGACAAAAATACACGATATCGTTTTGTCAGACCGCCGATTAAAGGTGCACGAGATAGCTGCGATAGTAGGCATCTCAGAAGAACGCGTGAGATTTTAGGCATGAGGAAGCTGTCAGCAAGGTGGGTGCCGCGTTTGCTGACTGCAGACAACAAGCGCATCCGTGTGACCAGTTCAGAGCAGTGTTTGGAGCTGTTTAATCGCAATCCAAAAGAGTTTTTGCGTCGTTATGTGATCGTCGACGAAACATGGATTCACTACTACACTCCAGAGACCAAGGAGCAGTCAAAACAGTGGACCTTACCCGGTGAACCTGCTCCGAAGAAGGCGAAGACGGTCCCGTCGGCCGGAAAGGTGATGGCCACTGTTTTCTGGGATTCTCAAGGTGTGATTTTTATTGACTATCTGAAGAAGGGCAAAACGGTCACAGGACAGTACTACGCCGAACTATTGAGCCGATTTGACGCCGTGTTAGAAGAAAAACGGCCCCATTTGTCTAAAAAGAAAGTGCTTTTCCACCACGATAATGCACCGGCTCACACTTCTGCACTCGCCACGGCTAAATTGGTCGAATTACGCTACGAACTGCTGCCCCATCCACCGTATTCTCCAGATTTGGCTCCGTGCGACTTTTTTTGTTTCCGAACCTAAAAAATTCGCTCGCCGGGAAGAGATTCCACTCCAATAACGAAATAATCGCCGCCACGGAGGCCTATTTTGCAAACCAAGAGAAAACATTTTTTTCAACGGGGTTAAAAAAATTGGAACACCGCTGGACCAAGTGTATTCAACTAAAAGGAGACTACATTGAAAAATAAATTTTATTTTTTGTAAAATTTTGGTGTTTTCATTTGTAGGCTGTACTTATCAAATGACCCTCGTATGTGAAAATTTGGATTGATTTTCTTGCGTGAAAAATTGAATTGTCTAGTTAGCTTAAAATTATAATAAATAATTCATAATAATATATAATAAAACATGAAAGAGCTAATAAAATCCAATTTCTTTTGTTTCGTTCAATGAAAATAAACGATAATAGTGCAAAGTTTTACACAACGACTGTCTAATGTTACCAAAACGTATGAACGAAGGTCATTGGTGTGAACAAATGTTTAAAGTACCCGCAGAAATCTATTATCGTTTACATGTAGGTGTACGAAATTGTGCTTTGCGACAGTCCACTATTCACCTTTTCCAGCTGTGCAACTCGAAGTTTCGTACAGCGGAAAAGAAAAATTCATTTTGGCAACCGTAAATCAGAGTTTCAATTATCGCGGGTCCACTGTCTTTTTTTAGGCGCAGATGTCTTTTGGTATGTTGGGATTATTAACAAGAAAGTAAAGAATTGCTTTAATCAATTTTTACCAAGTTTTACAATAATTTACGGAACTTTGCAATAAATTCAGAAAAAATTATCGCTAGGTTGACTTAGATAAGAATACTAAATATTTATATAAGGAAAAATTTTTATTTGTAACAAAACGATAATGGAAAGTAGCAATTACAAATAATTATAAATGTAAAGATTGTGGAAACAAGGACAATGTTTAGTAAACTAGTTTGGAAATGAAAAAGGTGTTATCATTTTATCAATACTTAAAAAAAAAAAAGATAAAATGGCAGCTTATTTACACGTTATATAATAAACTGAAATAAATTAAGTATTTTGACATACTTTCCTCAATTTTCAATATTTATCAAAACAACCGAAAGTATTATTTTCAATGAAATAGATGTAAAAATATTAAAATATTAAGAGTTCTTATTAAATATTTTTAGTTGTGAGTCAAATATTATAGATCATAATATCGCATTGTAATTATTTGCCTTATTGTTATTCAAGCAATTAAATTTTTATCACTAATAACCCGTTTAAGCTTTATTTTAAAAAATATTTTTTTGCTAATTTTCTCGAAATGACGTAACAATTTTACTAGACTGCATAACAGAACGATTGCGCGATCGGGCTTTAAATACCCATTTAATAACATTTAAACAGTTGATTTTAATTTCTCCAAACCAAACGTATGTTAACTTAATTGCCCAACGTCTTTCCATACGTGTTTATTTATAATTTTCCATTTACATGTTATACAAGCTCGGTGATTAATTGTAAAACGAAGCGAAATAAAATATTTATCGCACGTAATAAATTAATTAAATTTCACGCGTAATTGTGAATCGTAAACAAGTTATTAATTCCCTCCATGAATAAATACCGCTGTATAAATATCAAAGAAGAATATATCCGCTGCTACTAAATCTTGTAGCACAATATCCGACAATAAGGTCATTTAATCAAGATATTCCGCGAATTTTCCGCGTTCGCCCCCTGCCAACGAAACTTTTAATTTGATTTCGAAACGGCCCGAAAGATATGCAAAGTATTCCTCTCGCGTAGATGCTGCGCTGCCGCCTTTGCTGCTCCTGCTCTATGCGGTCTGTACAACACGACCTTACATCCGTGATATATTCGAAATAACTGCACAACGCGCTGTACCTACACCTTCCCACAGCCTATTATACTCCAAAGTTAAGAGCGAAATTCGAGCAAAATGTTTCACCTAGTATATCACCCGAATAACGAACTAAAGTTCCGAAACTTCATCCTCTTTTCACTCAAACCCCAAGAATTGTCGATTTCTATTGAACGCTGAAACGCACGCGGGTTCGTCGTCCGCAGACTGAAAAAAATCAGGTTCCTCCCGGTGAGAAACGCGTTTTTTGACTCGCCCGGCTGCTCGCGAGGCTCCGCGCCGCGCGCATGTGCAAAATTGCGCGGGCGCGTGATAAAAGAAAACCGGCTGACGCGGCTTATTAAACGCGAGGCGCGTAAGCTCGCAATGCCAGTTGGGGCCTCCGTCGGTTGCCGATAGGAGCGTTCGTTTGTCGCAGTGCTTACGATTGTTGTAGTTGATTTTTAAGTTTGATTCGTGGAGATATAGAGAGCAAAGATGAATATATTTCAGTACTTTTTTTTGTTACTGAACAATACGTTTCAAACGTTTACAGGTGCGCGGCCACCAGCGGTGCAGGAAAAGGTGCAACCGAATATTATAGTGATAATGGTTGATGATATGGTGAGTATTGAAATATATATTTTAATAGTGTTTGCATCTATATAGGGTTTATTTAGATGATTCGAATAAAGTTTTGTTTCTTAGTCCTTCCGAATATTTTTGTTGTAACTAAAGAGGATATTGGAGCCTTTTGTTTTTCTTTTTTTTTTTTAACGATTTGAATGACGTATTATTTTCCTCGTATTTTATAAGATATCTTCTTCATTCGCGGTTCCGTAAACAATTATATTATTGTTTAAATCGTTAGAAAACTAAAAACAGAATATCGAAAACTTTGATTTTGGCACTATATTGACTCCGATATCCCTCTAAAGGATTACGTAAAAATTCACACTATAAATAATTCTTATTAAAATAAAAAGTAAATGAAAATAACCTCGTCGCATGACGTTTGACGAAATAATTCGTACAGTAATTATTGATTCCAATGCCAAATTAGCTTATTTAGCACGCGATAAAATGTAAAAGTAGAGAATTAAATCAAGCATGAGATGAATTGTAAAGTCTATTCAACCCGCATATAATTCTCAGTTACGGGATAGTAAAAAAATTAGTTATCTTGTTTGTTGAACGTCAGATACGTTCTACTTGGGTACATCGTGATAAATATTAATTTATTTATGATAATATAAAAGCTATCGTTAAGCAAACGACATGGCATTAAACACAACACGTTTATGGAATTATCGCAACATTACGTGTTAATTGAATTTTCACCAACTCTTCAATGTTATCAATATTTTTTCTGTATTAATAATAATAATAATAATAATAGTAATAAATAATCTTAACTTTGAAAACGAGCAAATTCCAAGCTATATACATTAAAAACCCCTACCACAAAATTCATTCAATACATCGTTAAATTCACTCCACCTCGAACTACGATAAACCACTGAAATTCACGCACGACACGCGGCACAACGGCTGCATCAGGGCTGGAACGACTTTGGCTTCCACGGCTCGAACGAGATCCCGACGCCGAACATCGACGCGCTGGCTTACAACGGCGTGATCCTGAACCGGCACTACACGATGCCGACGTGCACGCCCTCGCGCGCCGCTTTCCTCACGGGCCGTCACCCCGTCCGCATGGGTAAACATCAATTTGCCTTATTAACCGTCTCTCGCTCTCCACGTTAGTAGAGCGCGCAGTATATGTACGTAGACGCAATGGCGTGACGCGCGTTATTCTGTTGGCAGGTTTGCAGGGCTACCCGATAAACGTAGCCGAGCCGCGAGGTATTCCTCTGCGAGAAAAATTGCTGCCGGAGTATTTGCAGAAGCTGGGGTACGCGACGAGGTTGGTGGGCAAATGGCATCTGGGCTATTACACCGAGATGCATACGCCGACGAGGCGGGGTTTCGACTCGTTCGTGGGGTACTATGGTGGCTATGCTAAGTACTTTGAGCATACCGTTACGAAGGATGTGAGTATCTTCCATTTCGGTATGAATGTTTAGGAGTAATGTTAAAAATCTTGTGGAAAAAATTGTATTGACCTCTTGATGATGGTATATTTTGCAAGAAGGCGAAAGTTTGTTGATTTGATATCAAAAACATCATATCACTTACGCCTATGTTTTAAGGATGTTATGGCTATGCAGTCCCTAACAGAAGATAGTGTTTCGCGTTAGAATTACGATATATAATTATTTAAAATAGTTAATGATTTTTCTGTCCAGTAAGTCTATGCGGGAATACAACTAGAATATTATAAGCTTTAAAAGTCGAGAATAGAATCAAAATTGATCAAGTTTCATTATTTTTTATTATTGTACAACAAAGCATAGTATACACAATATTTCAAAGATATTGATAAAATAATGAAACTCTGTCAATTTTTCTTCGATCCTCGATTTTTAAAGCTTCTAATATTAGAATTGTATTTCCGCACAAACGTGGAATTATTTATGGTAGTTTAACGTTAAAAACTAACTTTTGGTAGGAACTGTATAGCCATAACATCCTTAAGCAATATTTTTTTTACAAGCATACGTGGAGTTGTGTACACTTTATATATACGACATGCGTAAACTGTGCACTTTAGTTACAAAATTGGAAAAAAAGAATTTTAAAGTATTTAGCTTTTATAAGGTAGCGAATTTATCAAGTTTCATGTAAAATTTAACGCTATTATAGCCCTTTGTAACGTACAAGATAATTCCACGTAAAGATGACAGCGTCAAATAATAAATAGATCCGGAATGATATTTAATTTCCTGCTTTCATCGTCGTGTTCCGATTTTGGTATTTTGACTTTAGAATTCTTGAAATTGTAATGAAGATTCTAAAGAGCTATTATTTAAGCCGTTTCTCTGAATTTGTTAATGATACCCGTTCATTAGATGAATGTCTTAAAAGTGTATTCAAAAATAGAAATTGTATAGCTATCATTCATTGATTTTTCAGAAACATACTGGTATTGATTTCCATTCTGATACTCCGAAAAAAATTGAAGAATACAATAATGATCGATATCTTACCGATTTCATCGCTGATAAATCCGAAGACATAATTAAAAATCATAACAAAGAAAAACCATTGTATCTCCATATTTCACATCTTGCTGGTCACGCAAGTATAGGAGAAGATCCTATTGAAGTTCGGAATATGACTGAAGTGAATGATACATTAGGGTACATTCCGAATTTGAATAGACGAAAATATGCAGGTAAGATTAATGTTTATAGGATGTATATAGATGTGTAATATACTTCATAACATATATATCTTAGGAATTGTTACGGCTATGGACGAATCTGTTGGGAAGGTTGTGAAAGCGCTGAATGATGCAAAAATGCTAAATAACAGTATCATCGTGTTCATGTCAGACAATGGAGCACCAACCGCCGACGCCCCTTATACCAATTATGGATCGAACTATCCTCTTCGTGGAGTAATTGAATTCTCATGCCATTCCCTTTATCTTCCACTGATAGCAACGATAGAATAATAAAACTTATTTGATTCCTCAGATAAAAGCAACGCTGTTCGAAGGCGGCGTACGACCAGCGGCATTTGTCTATTCACCGCTCATCAAAAAACCATCCAGAGTCTGTGAAGAATTCATGCACGTTACCGACTGGTTTCCTACTCTGTTAAATCTGGCGGGAGGTAATGTTACTGAACTCGAAGGTATCGACGGTATTGATCAATGGACCATCATCAATGAAGATAAAAAAACCAAAAGGGAATCTCTATTCCTAAATATTGATGAAGTCGACGGACCAGAGGGAGCTATCTTTGGAAACTACAAATTGCTTCGGGGTATGAAACACGTTGTATTTTAAATCGATAATAAGTATTTTCTTTTTTTCTGGTCTTATGAATAAATGTGATTATAGGTGTTCCTGAAATATACTCGAAACATTATGGTAAAGATGGAAATAAATACAGTCCGAAGAGGTACGACGTGACGGAAGTTATATCGTCAATGGCTGGAAAAGCGATTCGTGATTTTGTAAAACCTACTTTCGGAGAGGAGAGGAAAATTATGGACTTGAGGAAAAAGGCAACCATCAAATGTCACAGAAAAGATAACAAACCAGACTGCCAAGAATCCTGCTTATTTGACATTGTCAAAGATCCTTGCGAGACGACAGATATATCCGACAAACATCCTGAGGTACGTTTCCAAATCATTAAACATACTTAGATTTAGGGATATCAAATTTTACCCTCTTTTATAAAATTTCTAAGAATCATTCAATTTTTATCAGATGATTGTTACTATAAGTGCATTGATCGAAGGTTTTCAATCAGTTTTGGTGAACCAAACGAACACTTATATAGATCCCAGAGGTTACCCTGAACATATCAACGGGTATTGGATGCCGTGGTTGGACCACGAGTATACACCGCCGAGAGATAGAAACAAGTCTGTAATATGGTCTGTGAGCGTATTTTGCGAAGGATTTCCAGTAGGTGATCCGAGAAATTGTTTGTAAAGTCCGAGCAATCTCTGTCGCATATGTGTTCATGATAAAGAATAATATTTTTATACGTATATTTACACAGATGATAAGTAACAATAATGTATTTTTTAGCAAGGCTAATGTACGTCAACGAACTATGTTATATGATTTTATAAATGACTGTTTTACTTGTGAAAACAATAATCAACGTCATTTAATAAAACTGTTTAGAAAATCAAAATGTTTATCCCTTACAAGAGTTAGAATAAACTGATATGAATTCCCGCTTATTATTAGAACCATTTTTTCTTTTCAAAATTTTTTCTCTACACTTTGACCTTTCTTACAAACAATTAAAATCGCCTTAAAATGCCTTTATCGATCGTCCAACCAAGAAAGTCGCAGGAAAAAGATCCGGAAGCCAAGAGCAGCACCGGCCATAGCATCAGCTATTGGATCCCACGTACGATCATCCCTCCAGCCATACGTGCGACCGTGAGATTAAGCGATCTCCGATATCTCCCTTCGCCGCTTATCCTCGTCACCCATTGTGATGCATCTCTCGGTATAAAACGCGCGAGGACTGTCGGTGGCATTGTTCGAGAGCAAACGCGTGGGCAGCAGCAGCAGCAGGCAGGCCACGTGGGTCGCGCCGAAATTCAGAGGTGGAAGGTGGGAATTAAGCGCAAGGTCGGATCAATACCTCGCGGCGGAGGAGGAGGCGGTGGTAGTGGAGGTGGAGAGCGTGGAAAAGGACTGAGAGATCGCGTCGGCCGATAATTGCATTCGGGGCTACAAAAAAAAGAGGACGTGTGCAGGAAGATGGGATTTTTTGGTTTCCGAATTTTGAAAGGGACGGGGTAATGTGGTCACGGCACGGCGAGAGAATTTAGAATTTCGCTCGTAGCTTTGGATTCCTAGAAAAAGGTTGTCATTCGTGTGTCAATTTGGTCGACGTTGACGAACTCAATAACGATTAATTTTTATGACGTTGGTGAATTCGTTATTATCTATTTTTTTTTTAAGAAATAGGTTTTTTAGTGTCGTAAATCGAAAAATATTATTTGGGTTTTAATATTGCTTGATGTACAATATATGATTGTTGGATGTTCTTCTTAATAAAACAGTAAAATGTTAAAAAATTGCTTAGCTTGGAAAAAATGAAACTTCACTAATAAGCCGTGTGTTGTGAGTTCCAAAGAGGTAACTACTCAAGATTATGATCAGACGTCATCAAGATAATTTCTTCCAAAGACCAAAATCAGTAAATTGTAGGTCAAACTTGTTAAAACAATAATTATCTAAAATCTATTTTAAGGTTTTCCATCATTAAATAAATTATTCCGTTATCAATCATAATAAAATTATTATGGAAGGTAGAATAATGTTTGTACTTATGTGAATATATTTTTTTATATTATCTGTCATGGTTTATATGATATTTACCGTTTTTATGAAAAAAAAGACAAGTAAATTTATTTAACAAAAATGATAATCTTCCACCAAACCACTCAGCAAAATAATAGCTACAACGAGCAAAAAACCGTCGGGCTTCGAACAAATTTTTACGACCATTTTATTACGCCGTTCCCGCGTATTAAACCGAAAATTGAGAAGCAGATTGCGATTTTATTACAGTACTTAGCAGTTAAACGTGCTCGGGTTGTACTTTAATCCGCGTCATCGTTTCACTCTCTCTTTCGTCCACGTCGATTTTCCCCTCAACAAGATTAGACATCAGTGAAGTCGGCGAGAGAGGACAGAAGCAACAATTCAATTAAACGAGGCATTTGAAAGGAAGTGTCGTCGTCCGACCCGTGTACGTTTTTATTTGTCACTACACTACCTATATTTCGTGAGTTTGCTATGACGCAACACAAGTATGAGAAGGCGTTGCTTTGGTTTACGATAAAAGATTTGTGGCTTGGGTCTTTGTTTTGTTACGTTTTTTTCCTTACCTGAATTTTTTTCACTGAGCAAGCCTTTGGTACAAAAAAACTCGGATCGCAATCCCTGAAACTATTAGTATAAGAACATTTTTTGTCGCGTCTTGTCGAAGACTGCTATAATTAAGATTATTTTTTTCAGAAAAACAAAAAATTAGCAAAATTAACATGTTATGTTACTTTCCTAGAATTAGAGAATGTCGATTTAGAGAGATAAAACCAAAGAAATTCCCGCTATCTATAATCTGATATTTTCTCAATTATAAAAACAAAAAAAAAGTTACCGTATGGATAAAACCAAAGTGAAAATGCACATTCATTAAAGACTCTACTCCTGTTTAACGCTATAACCTCGTTTGAATAATCAATTATACGGCTACCCTAAAATCTAGTGCCCACATGATTAATCACATTATAAACAGCTGGTAGTCCATTACAGCTAACGCGGCAAAGAATTTGATATGTATCTAATACTCAGCCGCGCGTTAAAGTACATCTTAAATTAGCTCTACGTATTTCTACGCAAAAGTGCAAGTCATATCCAGAACGCAAGCTCGATATTCTAAGGTTTTATTACGTCATATTTCAAAACTATACGCAAGTGGTACGGTCAAAAGTTAATTAAAAAGTAAAATGTAAAATTTCACGAAAGTTATTAATATTTACAGCCCCTATCGAATTTCGTTAAATATTTTCTCCGACGATATTTTAATCGTAAATGAATTTTTAAATATTAATTAAAAAATACCCAAATAACCGCAGTACACTCCATATACTTTAGCTCGATCCAACCCTCCGTTAATAAACACCAACATAAACAGAGACCTCACAAACTTATATAACTTATCCCTTTGACCCGTATCAGCGCTTTTCCCCGCCGACGAAGCGCCGAATAAACATTCGAAAAAGCCCTGAAAATAGCCGCGCGCGACGAGCTATCGCTTACATACGAAGAGCGACGATCACCATCCCCCGCGCACGCTTTTCGATATCGACCTTTCGCGGCCTATCCAATCGCCATCCATCATCGTCCTCCCCGAAGAATACATAACACTACGACGCCGTACCAGTACGTATATTATAATATATACCCCGGGATTATAGCACCGTTCGTGTGTGTGTGTGTGTGTGTGTGTGTGTGTGTCTGTGTGTGTATGACGCGACCCAGAAAACCTAGACAGACGAATGTAAGCCGGAAGTCACCTCTGCGGTGTGGCGGGTAATCAAGTTTTCCCGAAAATTCATCGGCCTTGCGCGAGGCGCGCGCTATCTTTCCAGCTGAGCGGGAGGCCGGTATTAATGAACGCGGGCGGGTTTTGCCGGATGAGCTTAATCAGACGTGTATCGGTTTGTCTTTTCACGAGAGTGATACGCGCGTTGTAGCCTGCACGTGAATGTGTTTGTATAGACAGTGAGTGGGCGGATCGGGCTAAACGCTCGTTGGGTGGACGTTCGTAACTGATTTTGGCGTTTGATAGTGTTTGGGAAAAAGGCGGAAGGGGTTGAATAAGATCGATTATTATTGTATATATTTAAATTTATGTTTAATATAAGGTAACTTGGGGTAATTTGGACAACTTAAGCGGAATATTTTCTATCTCCTTCTGTAAATGGGTTTGGAAAAAATTATAAGAAAGGCTTTAAATTATACTAAGAAGTAAAATATACTACTAAGAAAAAAATTAGAAACGCCCCAGATGTAATATTGGCTGTGTAGGGTGTAAAAGTGTAAAATGTGCGTGTTGATCAAACCAGGTGACACGTTACCTAATTCAGCCAATATTGAAAAAATAGTACAAGGAAACTCATAAACTCTAAAAATGAATAAAAAATAATAATATCAAGTATATAAAATTACTTTATTCCCATCTCTACTATAATGGCCATTTTATAGCCTGAAAAGCGGGGCAAAAGTGGCGTTTGATTCCCTCTTTTACTTTATTCCCATATAATGCGGGAATAAAGTAAATCAGCGGGAATAAAGTAACATAGTCTAAATTTTTACGTTTATGGTGACTTGGGTTAAAACTAACAAAATTATAACACATAAATACAAAATAACTTTTCAAATCTATGAAGTGGCCACAGTGGCGGTGGGAATAAATTACCATATGTAACACGGGACTAAACTCGCTTCGCTACGCTCGCTCGGGCAGTGAACTTAGTCTCTTGTTACATAATGTACTATTATTTAATTATTAACTTAAGTATAAAGGAAATAAAGGAGTTTTTTTTTAAATTATAATGTATTCTATATACATGATTTTGGAATTGTACATAGGATTTTGCCGTAAACTAAACAAAAAATTCATTTTGATCAATGAAATTGACTATTGCTAATCATATTTTTAAAGTTTCTTCTCACAAAAGGGACATGTAAATGACTTGAACATAATACGAATCATTTACTGATGTGAACGTAATACGAATTTCTCACCTTCTCATATCTATTGGATTACACCTTCTTTATAGATTCTACAAAACCAGGACACATGATTTTGTTTCTTTTTCATGCTGGTACTTTACACAACTTTTTTTTGTTTTTTTATTTTAGCATCACTTTATTTTTAATGTTTGATTGTCTACAACTTCGCCATTTTTTAAAATGACTTTTATAAAATAAGCCCTCTGCTATTTATAATTTTTTGAGTTTTTGCTGCGGCGACATTTCGACGGTTATGCGCTATTCACATTTGTTTTGGCTTGGCAGCTTATATTTATGTATATAATATGCATTCTTATGTTTTAATACATGAATACATTAGGAATAACAATAATAATAGCAATACATATATATACTTAAAAACTATTTATCTTGAGTTTAGACATCGGATTCGCTAATACGTCCAAAAATTGGCCGAATTAGATGAATTATAGACGCAAAAGTATTTTACTTTTATAAATTATAAATTTTTTTTTTTTAATATTACTTCCATAAGAATTTCAATTAAAAGACTTCACCTTTCTGCCCGTATCTCTTTCAATTGAGTTCTCTGTTTGTACTTCGACTATATACTCTCTAAAAATGAATATGTGAAAAGTCGTTCACTGGTGCTAATAAGTCAAAAAATTGACTAATTCTGTAGTCAATATTCACTTATTGAAAAAGTGGAATGAAATTTTCACTGCGTAATACGTAAATATTCACTAAGGAATTAGTCAATTTTTTCACTTATTCGGACGGAATGACTTTTTTAGAGAGTAAACGAAATACTTGTTTTTTTGACTTTATAAAACATGCGACTCGATGAAAATTGGAAATAAAAATTTACACAAAAATGCAGTAATAATTGTCAAACAATTAAAAACGATTTATAAGGTATATTTTTCATATTTGGAAGCTGCCGACATTGGTTTTTAAGCTTTCGAATAAGTGGAGATAGGGAACGAGAAAACTATCCGAATTAGAATAGTGGCCCGAATTACCTTGAGTTACCTATTCATATTAATTGTTTTAATCAAATCTCTGGTAGAAAATAGACCAACTTTATTGGTTAACATGTTAATTAAATGGAAGCATTTCTACTTAAGATTAACATCGAAATTTAATTAAAACTATTTAAAACTATCACTATATTTTAAAGCATCTATACAATATAATATTTCCACGTGTATAAATAGTTATTCTTCGTCGACAACAGTAACATAATCATGGTGCAACGTTTTTAATTTAAAAATTTTAAAAATTGACGAACGGTTCGCCAACCGTTGGTTAGAATTTCTACCAGGGATGTCGTTTAATTACATCTGACATATTGAATTTTGGTTTACAATAGACACAAAAGCATTACATTGCAATTGTCACGTATTGTGACTAACTAACGTATGTCCTGCTCTGTAATGAACAATACATGTGGATTGTCCGATCACGAATTAGTATAATTAAGCGTCTGAATTATATCTGTCAATAATTCAGAATATTTAATATGACATAATATTGAAAGATGAGAGATTCCAATATTTCAAAGGCCTTAATTAAATTTACTTAATAATCTCGTATGAAATGCGAGGATCCGAGGTATAAAGCAGGATTACGATACACTATTCAACTTTCAAGCTAGAAGCTATTCTCGATTAATAAATATGAATATGTAATTCAAAATTCTTAAATAAATATTAAACGTCAACAGTACTTTTTCAAGATGCAGTACAATATTTGCCCTTACTCCGCCAAGTTTTCCACCACATCCATGTAATCCCCTTGTTTGCACTATACATAGCGCGTATTCTCTGCTTTAGACGCGCGTACACGTACGTCAGCCTGGAAAACAGACGCTGCCCCGTCACAAAGCTAAAACAACCTTCGACGTAAAAGACGTTTAATCAGCATTTCAAATCAAAGGAGCTCAATCCGACCTCAGGCGCAAACAGTCCGAAAGAAAGGTAGCCGTCGTAAACCAGCAAGAAACTCAGAGCACGACTGTGCTGCAACCGATGGCGCGCGTAATCAGGCGGCCAGTTAGGCTTGCCGCGAAGGAATCACCGCACGACTCTCTCTGCGCTTTATTTGCCAAAGAACTGCTGCTGCACCGCCACACGGCTGCCCGGAAATCCGGCCAAGGCAGCTCGTTAGTGGTCAGGCCGTCGGTTTTGTCAGACGTACTCACGTGTATACATACAGTTACACACAGGTGTGTATAGTAATCAACCTGAATGCATGAAAACCCTCACGTCGAGTATAACAAAGCGCGCGCGCGCAGAGAGACTCGTAGCCGAGGTAGATTTTCTTTACAGCGACGGTATAATCCGTGATATTGCTGAGGACTCGCGTCTGCGCGTCAAATGCCGCAGTTGTAGCTGGCAAGAGTAGTTTAGAGGGGAGGGTAGTTTGTTGCGAAGCAGGGTCGACGGGGCTGACGCGCGAGCGGAAGTTTAATTTCTGCGCGCCCGGCCCTTTTGTTTTTAATTTCGGAGATATTTTCTTGGCATGGGGCTGCCGCTTGTTCTTGTAAGCATGATAAGATAAAGTGAAAGTTTAATCTATGCAAATTTTGGGGGTTGGGTATAGTTGGACTTGAAAAGTATTATTTTGATAAAATGTATTTTGGTTATATTTTTTAGAGCGATATTTGAGGAGTGGAAACAAAAATTATAATTTTTTGAGGACATTTGTTTAAGTTAAAGAGATGTAATATGAATGTAGGTCAAAGTAATTTCGTCATCCTTTGAAACGTACTTTGAAAGTTGTAATATTTAAATCATCTACAATTCGACTAATGAGCAAGTTTGACAAATCCTAAATGTGTCATTAAAATTTGCAAGCTTCATGCGATTACATTACAATGCTTTCAGTGCCAGAAAATATTTAACGTCTGTTTAAATAGATTGAAGAGAATTGAAAGATAAGGAAGAGGTGCAAATAAATTGAATTAAGAAAAGGAACCAAGGCAATTTTCCACTTGGAAATTCCGAAGCGAAAAGTTTCGAAAAGCTTGGGAGACGGTTGGGGATTTTCCTGTTTGAGCTTACTTTGTTTCAGTCGTTAAACTTGCACGGATTAAGAATATAGCTTCAATCAAAAAGTTATTTTACTACAGTACTGCCGTAAGGAGCAGCCGTCTATTTGGTCTTCATTGCTTGTACCGTGCGGTAAGAATAATTAATTATATAATCAGGCGCGTCCTGATTTTATCCTGCATCAAACTAAATTGCAACAATCCATTCCTACTTTAATACCTCTTATACTAATAATATTT
Source organism: Torymus aiolomorphi (assembly GCA_036365515.1). Taxonomy (NCBI): domain Eukaryota; kingdom Metazoa; phylum Arthropoda; class Insecta; order Hymenoptera; family Torymidae; genus Torymus; species Torymus aiolomorphi. Next base: position 121,931,140 of record CM070874.1, on the reverse strand, counting down.
CGTCACCAATTTTAATAAGAATAAAACTTTTTCTATTTTCTCTAATAACTGTCAACCAAATGCACCTAGTAAAAACAACTCACCGCCCCGCAAAAAGACGAGCAGACCATAGCGGCGCGCAATAGCATCGAGGGACAGCGAAGAGAAAGCGCGCCGGGTACACACACGTGCCGCATAATGAAGAAAAGTAGCGGCGTTGCGCCAAAGAAGTAAATGGGAAATGTACGACGGGTGAAAAATTCGCAACGGGCTGTCCATTGAGGCTCCAAAGTCTGCAAAGAGAATCGCCCGAGCGAACGCGGGGTTTTCGACGGGAGAGTTCTCTGAGTGCATTGGCTGCGGTCGTCTTTGCGGTTGGAAAAATCGTTAACGGTTTAGCGATTCGACAAAACAGCGCGAACGTTCTTTTGAGGGTAGGAGAAAGGAAGAGTAATGGTATTATCGGGGCGGATTGAATGCGGGAAAGGGTTGTCGCAAAAGGTGTAATTTAAGGTAGGAAATTAGAAAGGGTTAGAGAAAGGATTCGTGGGTAGACCGTGAAAGCAGGGTTTAAAATGACTTTTTTTTTTAAGATTCGTAATGTTTTGTCGTATAAATACACACGAGTTCTTTTAATTGTGCATTGAATATTGATAGAATATTGAAAACCGACAGCTAAAATGAATATAATTTTTCGAAAATCCTATGACGCCATTTGAATCGGAATTTAGATTCAAATATTCAGAGATTAATGAATATAATTTTTCGAAAATCCTATGACGCCATTTGAATTGGAATTTAGATTCAAATATTCAGAGATTATTTGATTTATACACTTGTATATTGAAGTGCTGTTATTTTACTCATCGATAGAGTGGTTACTAGGACTTACTTTCTAAAGTTGAATTAGTGAAAATTGCTCCACCATTTCAATTAGTAGAAAAAACTACTAATTTATTAATGAATATTCACTATTTCATTAGTGGTTTTTTAAAAACTACTTATTAAATTAGTAAAAACTACTAATCAAAATAGTAGTTTTAATAAACTACTAAATGAAATAGTGAATATTCACTAATAAATTAGAAGTTTTTTCTACTAATTGAAATGGTGGAGCAATTTTCACTAATTCAACTTTAGAGAGTACAAATGCATTCTAAACGCAACACTTATACTTACGAAAAAGTTTTTATTAAATTCTTCCTTTTCAATTTTATAAAAAAAAGTGTCTATTGTATCTTCCCTACGAAAAAAACAACATTTTATTCTAATCCAATGTCCTAGTGTCTCGACCACGTCTTCTACCCAAAACGCATTCACCTCCAAATGACCAAACACAGACCCTCGGCTCTTCCTCACATAATAACCAGCTTCGTCACCACCGCCCATCTAATCCCACCCTTTCTCCTGAATTTCTTGCCGGCCACCCGAGCGATTTCCAGGTTTTACCCTCGGACATCTGAGCGGAGCTAGGCTATACGCCTTTAACGTAGGCCGCGCGTGGTTATGTTTTTTGCACGAGCTTCGGCAAGTGTAATCTCTTGTTTCCCTCACTTTTTGCGCTGGGGCTGCTGCTGCGGCTGCTCGCGAGTATACACGCCGTGTGTATTCAGGTCAGATTTTATCGAAAACGAGAGTCGGGTCGAGCTGAGTGAATACACGCGCACCCGTGCGAGTGGCTGGGTATATCGGTGTAAGTAAACAAATTGAGATCGATGCCGGTACATTGTTCTTGGGGTTGCTTCTACTACGTGCGTGTTGTGTACGTGTGCGTAAGTGGGTACTGAAAAAATTGCCGGGTGGGTTTTATTTAGGAGGAACTGGCGGATTATGGTAATGTGCAAGAGCTTAATGCGGTTGATTAAAGTGGACTTTTTTTATCGTAATTAAGAGAAACGTTCGAATTTGTGGCAGTTCTATCGTATTGAAACGTTTTAATTACTTAGATTCACTATAGAGAACAAATTTGCACATGTAAAAATATAAATAAATAAATATATGTTGTTGAAATTACTGGTCGCACTGTCGAGGTAGTTTAAAGAATAAATAAAACACTCAAGTATGTTTAAAAGTCGACGTTTCGACCACTTAACAGTGGTCCTCATCAGGACTAAAATTTACAATTTTATAAAATTAAAAATACAATTGATCAAGAACTACAAACTTACACTAATTGATATACATAATAAACTTTAGGCAGTGTCACGTACTATCAGTCAAATGATCAGACACATGTCTTTATATATCATAGTATGAAGTAGGAGGGGAGGCGCACCTAGCAATTTGAAACAAGATTAAAGACAAATAAAGATAAATAAATAAATATTATAGGAATTGTCATCAGCATTATGATATGATTCGATTTCTACGATCAATTCAATCCCCTGCGAACTAAATGAACCGAATAAAGTTATATCCCTCGTCGCCCCCCATAATACGAGAAATCCATAAGCTGGCCCGCAACATCCAGTAAATATTCTCCGAATCATATCCATCCGTGTGCCGCTATCTCCCACACGCCCGAGATATCCCTCGGCCCCATTGTCGCTGCCGGCACAAGAAGCAATTTCAGAAAAATATTGTCCTTTCAATTCTCGCGTCTCGCCCGTCGCCGAGAAAAATCGCGCGCGGTTCGCATTTCTCTCACATACGTATACATATACGCGCATATCCCCCTGGGAATATTACACCATCTCGCACGGCACGCCGATCTCATGAATATTTACATTACGGATACATATATATATGCACCGCGGCGAATATCGGCTGCCAATATTTCAAAATGAGTCTCGTGCGAATCCTTCGCTAAACCTTCGCCGAACTTTCAATCAACGTCTTGCCGCTGCAGCGAGACCGACGTACGTTATATAATATATAATATACGTGCACGCGTGTTTTCAGCGCTCGGCAAATTTGTCTTTGCTATACTGTTGTGCGCGCTTATACATGGATTACTTTTTTATTTCGATGGAATATATAATAACGTCTGGATAGAATTTTTATATTTCGAATGATTTTTCCACTTCGACACTTTTGAAAATTTGAATATTAGTTTCTTAAAAAAGAATACACTGTTAGAAAACTTCCATTTATATAGATATATTGTGTTTACATTTTGCGTTTCCAAATGTACACATTCCATACCTCCAGGCACACGCACGCACACACGCACACACACACGTACACACACACACAGACACGCAAGCACACATTCGTGACAAGTTTCTTCTCATTCTATAGGTCATAAAATATACAAAAAAAACTCGTGAACATTAGAAAACGGTCTTGTGACACCGTTTTAGAAAAAAAATCCATTTTTCTTATGGAAATTTAACATGGGAAAAATGGACGAAAAGAAGTCACTGATGATGAGCCAATAGTAAGCTTTTAAATGTGCCAACAAATATTCCACAAAAAACGGTTAAAGTAGAAGAAAAGAGCTTTAATTTAAACTAAAGATCGTTAAAATCGGTTGGTTCTGCGCAAAGTTACGTGCATTTGAAAATCGCGAAAAATGACCAAAAATGATTGAATTACGTGGATTCGGGAAAAATCGCTCATTTTTAGTCATTTTTCGCTGGCTCATCATCAGTCACTTCTTTTCGTCCATTTTTCCCATGTTAAATTTCCATAAGAAAAATGGATTTTTTTTAGATTGTCACAAGACCGTTTTCTAATGTTTATGAGTTTCTTCGTATATTTTATGACCTATAGAATGAGAACAATCTTGACGCGAAGGTGTGCCTCCAAATTTTTTTTTTTTAATTTTTTGAACCCTCTATGTGTGGACAAATTAAAAATTTCCTAATATATGAAAGTTCTCTAACAGTGTAGAGTTTTCCAACTTTACAATATATTTATATTTTGAATGTGCAATATTTAAATCCTGATCATAAGAATCTAGTAATTAAAATATAGTTATTTACGTTAAAAAAATTAATTTAATAGGATAACGATAGTGCACAACTTATTAACAACAAGTAATGGAAAATGTATGCTATGAAAATATTTATCTATATTAACAACTTTAATTAAATGCATACTATCGATAACTAGTTATCGGCTGCTCTGCTCGCTGGCCACTACGACGTGTTATTTCCATTACATCATAACCTCATTATGATAGGAATTCTCTTGCTCTGTTTCATTACCTGGTAGAACAATGAGCACTTTATATAAGTAACCGAACCGTAAAACGGAATTATGTAAAACACGCCAAAATTGACTCATGCAACATTCATACTATGAAAATCCGAAAAACTTTTAATCACATTTCGAAAATGTTAATTTCCTGAGTCACGTACGCCTCTTAACCGCTATCAGCATAGTTATTGTACCTTCGCCACCGAAAATGCAAATACAAAACACTCCGTGTGTCGAAAGAGTTGCCAGAATGCGTAATAACCGTGTGCACGGCCGGTCGCAATCGAGGGCCGCGTCGCCAGCTTTTCCGCGACATTAAGAGCGTAATACATTCCGAAAATTCCCATTGTACTATATACTCCAGTGGCGCGCGCGCTCGTAGGTGAAGAACCGAGTCGAGAGGAGCAGCTCGCTCGCTCTCTCCCTTACTCTTTTGTTCGCGCACACTTGAAATTATATGCGTGCGCTTTTTCCCCCAGAGAGAAACGCGATTGAGCAAGAGTAGCGCGTCCACTTTGCGCGGACTCTTTTTTTATCGTCGAAGAATTTTTCGTTCCTGCTTTTTTCTCTTTTACAAATTTTCTGTTCGTGTAACTCGTATAAACGATATTTTCAGCGTTCTCACATTTTACAGCGCCGACTTGAAAAATCTGCGTAAATTTTAATTGATAAAGATTTTCAGAGGAGCTCATATTATTTTTTTTATATTTTAAGAGCTAGAATATTATAAAGATTTCTTTATTATTTTCACTGAATTATGTTATACATGGGTTCAAAATTTTGCAATTTCCGAGAGCTTTAATATTTAGCATAAGTATACACGATGCATGCATATGCAGCATCAAACTGATTTGCATTCTATCCTGCAAGAATCTATTATCATAACCGCTAATTATAACGGCAATTAACATCGCAACAATAATAATTTATTTAGAGATTGTAGAATCCTATTCATATGCATAAGTTTCAAATGTCACTTTAATAGCAGTTTTTAGTGGCCTAGTCGTAAGCCATCTGGGAATCCAGTACGTATAATTTGCATTTTGCAGAATAGCTGCGCCCGTTTAACTATTACTACGGCTATATTCTACTCCGGCAGAAACGGCCCTCTAGAAATAACTATAATTTTCATTGACTCTGAAATTACTCGCAACGCTACAAAACCACCTTTACTCCATTTCCCATAAATCATACCACGTACTTCAACACTTTTACTTCGTCCCTTTTACGAATCACAATGTACACTCTAAAACGAATCATCGAGATTTATATAAAACGCCTTTATACGTAATACACGTGCCACTCGGAGAAAGTGACCAGGCGCACGTTGAGGGAGGGAGAAAGAGCCGTAATCTCTTCTTCGTTGAGTACGATAAGTGCATGGACTTGGGAGGGGGGTTGAGCGTTATAACGAAAACTTACCGACTGACTGGCGCTCCGCTTGCCGCTGGAGAAGCCAAGGCCGCGCAGAACCGACAGATTTCGCGCGCTCGCCCTCAAGTTGCCCCATCCGTTCTTGACCTGTTGCTCCATCCACCCATGGCTGAAATAAAATATGTTGGTTAGAGGAAGTGTCGTGATTTTTTTTTTTGTGTTGCGAAATGATTGCTGTAGGGTGAGATGTATTAGTTAATGGGAAATGTTGTAAAAAAAGGTCGATCGAATATCGGAGTATGATTAGATTTTGATTACAACTATGCTATCTAATTTTGCCGCGTCGAATTGCGTTTTAATCTTTTTCTGAACTTTAGATAGAATAAATGGGTCAATTTTTAAAATTTTAAAAAATTTCGAGCTTTTTGCTTCGAAATTAAATTGGGTCAACGTACTCAGTTTCTCGCGGTAAAATATTTGAGGTTTATAATGAATCAAAATGGCATTTTTATTGATTATTTAAACTGAAACTGTTTCATAAAAATGTGTAATTTATTATGTAAATATTTACGAGAAGTTTTATAGTTTAATACTGATTTCAACATTAAAATATTCGCTATTTCTACTGAACTTACTTCTTCATTTCATCAAGGATTAAAGAAACTGTTCATAACAAATAATAACTGTAGAAAATAAAGAAACGAAAATACGTGTATTTCTATCACATTCCATCATCTCTTTAATCATAGGCATGCCTCGAAATAAACGGCTCTTTAAAGGCCAATTTGGCGCATTTCAATTTAAAATTTAATTAAAAAGAAAGCCCCAACTATTTCCCTAAAATTTTAATAAAATTACATAAAACCCTGATTAAAAAGAACCGACGGACCCCCTCTCCCCTTTCCGTGAACTATCTTCATTATCGACGCGTTTTAGGCGGGGGCTCAAATTAACAAACGTCGCGTTTTTCTCTATCCAGTTCCGCGATCTCCTCTGCTCCTCTCTGTCTCTCCCCATCTAATTACAGCGAAAATCAACTTGGCAATCGATGCGCGCCGATAAGAGGGTCGCTGCATCCGCACGAAAAGCGGAAGGAAAGAGCAGCAGCCATCGGAATCCAATCGTCGCATCTCAATCTGCGGCTAATTAATTACAAATCTCTGTACTCACCGACTTTCTTAAAGACCGGCGAACAGAAAATGTCGGAGCTGCATTCGCGAGCGGATGATTCCGAGAGAGAGAGAGAGAGAGAGAGAGAGAGAGAGAGAGAGAGAGAGAGAGAGAGAGGATAATTGCGTGCGCGCTGAACGAAATTATCGATAACGAGAGAAGTTTGCCGGCTGATTGACTCCGTTGTTGCAGCTCTCTCTCCCTCTCTCTCTCCATCTCTCTCTCTCTCTCTCTCTCTCTCTCCTTTCTCTCTCTCTCTCTCTCTCTCTCTCTCTCTCTCTCTCTCTCTCTCTCTCTCTCTATCTATCTATCTATCTATCTCTATCTCTCGCTATGTTGTCGCTTTGCCGCTCGAGGAGATGGATCTCGAAATGCGTGCAAACGTTGCTTGGTTCGCCGGGGATTCACAAGGGAAAACGTTTGTTTATATACATTCGGTTCGTTGCGTCGCGAACAAGTTGTTTCGCTATAAACGAGGAAAGATTCCCTGAATTTGTACTAAAACGTTTTGTTTATTTCTATCGCGTAACTTTTTATTTTATTTCGTGCGTATTGAGGGGCAGTATTTCTGTGGTATATATTATTAAGAAATTAAATAAACTTTTTAAATTTTAAAGACACTCAAGCCAGCTGAATATTGTATCTCTCCTCATTAGTGTTATTTACAAAACGTTTCTAGAATTCGACTAATTAGTAGGCCTGTGTTTGCAGCTAACTGCGAGGAGAAATTCGCTGATTCTAAGACATTTATTTCTTATTTTATTTATGTATATAAGGCAATAATTAGAAAATAGTTACGAGAACAAAAAACGCTCTTAAAAAAAACTTTATTTCTTATCATTACAAAATTTTCTTTGTTAACAGACAATGGTTAAACTCGTAAACGCGGTTTTACTGTCTTATCTATTTTCATGACAGGTAACATCGTGCAGCGATGTGTATAATCATGTTTTTGATAGTGGCGACTCATTGTGAATTCAGTGATAGGCCCATAAAACAAACGATAAAATATAACTACAGCTCCTAACTACCATGCCTGACCGAACCGCGCCTATTTCTACTGGTACTAAACCGCCCCCCTCTAATAGCATATCGTAATACTCGAATTTAATTTCCTTCAACATTGCACTCTCTAAATTCGAATAAGTGGAATTCACTCTCAATGTCACATTCAAAGTCGTTCACTTATTCAATGTGTAGATGGATTTGGACTTAGAATAAGTGAATATTCACTTATTGAGAGTGAATCCCACTTATTCGAATTTAGATGGCACATTAAGATTTCTCGCGTGAAATCCCAAAATACTAATAACAAACAACAAAAGCTCGCTTTGGAAATCCTCGTATTTACCAACCATTGTGAATCGTGAGCGAAAAATTCGCACGCCATTCAAATTCTCGGAATGTTTGTCCGCGCCGCGCGAACATCGCCACCAGCCGGCGAGTTTGGCTCTACCTCGCGTGTTTGCTCATTAAAAATGTTTAAAATGGATGGGTAAACTCGGGGGGGGGGGGGGGGGGGGGTACGCGCCCTGTTCTATACTCGCGTCGCACAGCACGCACGGCGTTGTGAATCAACAATGAGGAGCTATAAATATACATTGACCTTTGGCGTCCGGTGTAAGTTTAAGCTCTCAATTATTTTTCGTGTGCGGCGTGTATTAATAATACATTATGTAACAAGTAGTCCCTTGTTACATAATAGTCGCAGATTATACCCGCGGGTGAGTTCACTGCCCGAGCGAGCGTAGCGAAGTGAGGGCAGTGATCACCCAAGGGAATGATCGACTTTAGTATCGTGTTGTCATGTGGCCATTTCATAGATTTGAAAAGTTATTTTGTATTTATGTGTTATAATTTTGTTAGTTTTAACCCAATTCACCATAAACATAAAAAATTAGATTATGTTACTTTATTCCCGCTAATTTACTTTCTTAATTTAAAAGAGGGAATCAGACGCCACTTTTGCCCCGCTTTTCAGGCTATAAAATGGCTATTATAGTAGAGATGGGAATAAAAGTATTTTTTGTTTGAATTAGTATCGTGGCAACAGAGATATTGTAAGGGTGATGTACACCGGTATGTATACGATAAAGGTTCGTAAATACTGATTTGATGATTTATTTATATTTTCATAACAATAAATTAATCTTATAATCAGTAAAAGTAAAATACACTATTGACTTTATTCATTGATATAAAAAATTCATTGCCTATTGTTTAAATGTTTATAATAAAAAGAATTCCATATAGACGTTTATTTTTGTCGGAGCTGAAAAATATTAGGGATCAACTTTTTACGATAACGTCTGCGAAAACTGTACCAGTAGTTTTAAATGTGTCGCAGCTGTCTGCATTATCTTTTTTTAAATATAAGATTAAAAAAAATATATTGTTCTACATATAAATTTCAACAATCTTTTCACTTAATTTCTTATGAATACTAATAAGACTCTTATTATAAAATAAAGTCTAGTTTACCGAAATTTAGCTCGATAAGGCCTTAAAAATAATTAAACCCAGACAGTACACGGCTCAATTTCATTTATTCACGCATTCCCTCTTTCTCTGTCCCTCCCGCCATTAAACGAAATATTCATTCGGAATTGGATTGCCGCCATTTCTCGGAACACCCAAATTTCTATCTCATTGCTAATACAATCTCCGCCGAAAAATTCAAAACGAATTTACTTTAACGAACGCAAGGAATTCAGTCCACGCGCGAAATATAAGAGGTGCGCGCAGTATACGATAAATAACAGGGCAGAAGGGAGTCGATAGACCGGCAGACAAATTACTCCCAACGAGGCGGTTGACGCTCGAGGCGAGGAGAGATCGCGTACGGCTAGTGCGCACGCGCACGGGGTCTAATGAAACGACCATGACTGATGGGTAGGGCATCAATCGACGGAGGGTTAAGAGGCGGCTGATACAAAGAGTGGATTGTATGCCGAGAGGTCTGAGAGAGTTTCCTTTCTGCTACGTAAAATTTGAAATATGAAAAGGTCTGTTGTTATTTTTATAATGTAGGTGGAGGGGAAAGTAATTTTAAAAAATTAGATTATTACTATTATCAAGTAAAATAAATGAATACGATTTTTTCACTATTTCTAACATTTATAAGTACATTTAAAAATCAAAATTTAGTAACATATTTCGCGTTTGTTTTAAAAACTATTTTCATTAGTGAAAAGTTTCTAAAAACATCAATGCACAATTATACTACATTCAATATAGTATAATAATAGCTACTTTTTTAAAAATTGGATGGATTAATTAAACGAATACTATTGTTACCACTCAAAATGAATTCTTTATATATTATTCACCCTTATCACTCTATAAAAATAGACACAAACACGTATTTTTGTTTTCAAGTTACCTGCAGTCACCTACAGTGTACTTGGTAAACCCAGTAAAAAAAAAAGAAAATAGACCAGGAGATCGATTAGAGAGCACAAATCTCTACTAAATTACCCGAACTCCAGGAAACAACAGTGCCGCAAGCGTATCCGCGGGAAGATAGCGCGCTGGCGAATGAAAAATGAGAATAAATACGCACATTTCGTGTGTAACCGTCTCGCGTGGACGGGCTTAATTCATCGTCGCTGCTGTCGGAAGCCGTCGACTCGCGGGCGGCGTGCTCGGCCGATCGATAATATACAATCGCGGTTTGAAAAACTGTTGTGTTTGCTCAACGGCCGGCTAAAAATTGTAATTTTTGCATGATTGATTAGGCGTGCGTTGCGAGGCGCGTGTGTACGAGGGTGGAAAATTAATTTTGATGAATTATGGGCATTAATTTTGTAACAAAATTTCGTGTTGGTATACGAAAACTTTTTTTCAGAGTATAATGGAAATAATCTCTGCAGAGCTGAACAAATTTTTAGATTTTTTTGAATATAAAATGTTATACAATTTAAATAAATTCCAGTTGCTCATGTAAAATTTCAATTTTCTAAGATGAAATAGATTGAAAATTTCAAATCGTTCTCCACGTTTATTTAAAAATTCAAAAATATTCTATACTTCAGATACCCTCCATCAACAAGACAATATATTTTATAAGCTTTAACCCTTTCAGTTACGTAATTCGATTTTATTTGGCATTGAAGTGTGTAGTTTTCACCCCATTCAGTGTTGCCAGATGATTCAAAATCAAGTCGCCCAATAGAGGGCAAGCTTGTCCCCACATATAGCCTGCCGAGAGCAATGAAGTCGCCCAAATCGGCGACTTTTCACTAACTAACTATATATTATGTTATATGTATATTATACATGTATATTTCATGGTATCTCTGAATGCTCCTGAGGGGAAAATTTATGTACTTATTACTTTCATTTTAAAATAATGCCAACTCATAAATCATGATATGGCTGAATAGTAATAATAAAGGGAAAAAAAATGTTGTTTTCTAGGCGCTATATTGCAAAAGTATAACAAAAGGTAAAGGAGTAGAGTAAACTGTACTCTACAGTTTTAAGAATAAGAAAATAATTATTTTTAGTATTTATTACTGTTTTAATTCTGACCAGTTTTCAATTCATCATTTTTAAAAGTCGTGTACATTAGGTGCCAACCAGCGCGAGCTTACAGGGGCCGTACATAGAGACTGGTGGCGCCACAGTTAAGTATACGGTGTATATCTATATCTATGATATATATAGATATATTTTACTTAACGTTTATTCTAAAAGTTCGTGATTTCGCCGTTGTATACTTAGTTACAGCCTCTCGAAAATACGAAAAAGATGCTCGGTTCCATTGACCGTTAGCGTTGTCAACCGTCAGTAGCTGTTCCGTCAGTAACATCTTTTTCCAACACGTTAGATCCCTATCATGCCATCTTTGGTACTACATTTACTAACAGTATACTGACTGTAATTGGCAACATAACCACGTCATCCATTGCTGCTCCGCGATTTTACACAAAGCGGTAAAAAGCTTTGTGTCTTTCAATTCCTCTCAATTCTAAACTGTAATTCTGCCCATTTTAGAAGAAATAAAATTATAAAATGGGAAAGTTTTCGAAATACAAAAAACATTATAACCAGGACTGGGAAAAAGAAAACGAGTTTAAAGGTATGTTTTTCATTTCGAACCTATAAAAATTCTTTACCTTATTAATTAAAAAATTCATTCACGTTCATTTGCAATCAATAAGTGTGTTATGTGTCAGTGTGTATTTCATTAGAGAATAATATGATAGGTATTTATTTCAAGGTTGGCTTAGGCCATGTCCGAAAGACTTATTGGCGCAAGGAAAGGGCGAGGCGTATTGTAAATGGTGCTCAACAAGTCTTCGTGCTCATAAAGGCGACCTTTTTAAACACGGAAAAACATCAATACACAAAACTAACGCAAGATTATTTAATGCAAGAACAGTTAATAAAATATCAGAATAGGGTATGATTTATTGTTAAAAAAAACTATTTTAGATATTGAATAATAATTGCTTATTGCTTATTTATATTATAATTCTTTAATAATTTACAGGTTTCATAAATTTAGATCCTAAAAAAGAGTGCGATCTAAAACTAGCTGTTCATATTGTCTATCATAGCGTTATAAAAACCGTAGATCATTTATGTGAGATAATGAAAGATCTTAGTAAAGGAAGTAGGCTAGAAAATGTGCGGTTGCATAGAACTAAATGTTCCATGCTAATTTTAAATGTAATCGCCCCTTCTTTTCTAAAAGAATTAGTACAGGATATAGGAGATACTTCATATTCAATCATAGTGGATGAATCAACTGACTGCTCATTTAACTATATGGCTTACTGCGTCAAATACTTCAGCAACGAATTGCAAGATATTGTGGTTGACTTTTTAGGATTTTCTGAGGTGACAGAGGCGACTACTGTTAAACTATATTCTGATTTTAAGCATTTTATTAGTTCAGTGGGATTAAAAATCGAAAATATGATAGGTTTGGGAACAGATGGAGCTAGCAATTTATGTGGAAAAAACCATAGCCTTTTTAAACTTCTAAAAGAAGAAGTTTCCCATTTACAACTGATAAAGTGTGTGTGCCATTCGTTGAATTTATGTGCCTGTAAAGCGAACGAAGAATTACCGTCTCATCTCGAATTTTTGTTAAGAGAGACTAGGAATTGGTTTAATCACAGCCCATTACGGACAATAACTACCAAGAGCTTTTTAAATTGATAAATCATGGAACACAACGTCCCAAATTAAGTCAGTTGTGTGCTACACGATGGTTAGCGTGGGCAGCACCTGTTTTAAGCACAATTAAACAATGGGTGGAACTTGGTACTCACTTTAAAATGGTTGCACAAGCTGACAAAAGCGAAAAATGTTATACAGCTCGTATGCTATCTGACATGTATGCTGATGAGAACAACTTGTTGTATTTTTTATTTTTAAACGATATTTTATCAGATCTTACAGATTTAAACAATTCTTTTCAAAAAACCAATGCTGATATTACAAAATTGTATAGTGAAATGCGTACAATTATTATGTCGCTTGTGAGAAGATTTATTAAGCCCGTTTATCTTAAAAATAACGGTAAAACTTCAAGTGATGCTTCAGATGGAATGCTTCATCAAAATGATATCGATATCGTCCGTAATGCTTTAGAAAAAGCTCGATTAGATTCTCCATTTAATAACTCATTACTTCCATTAGAAGCTATAGATTTTGGAAAAGCTTTCAAAGACTACGCTGTAAAAAAAGTATTTCACTTGAAAATGTAAAATTGGTCCAAGAAAGATGCTTAATGTACATGATACGTTTGTGCAATGAATTGGTTAAGAGAATTCCCCGTAACCTTGAAATTATAACGAATTTGAGGTATTTTTCACCCCACTTCATTTTTGGAAATACCTTATCCAGTACCAAATTTGATTATTTACCCTGGGATTTGGCACGTAAGTAATTTTAATATCTGCTTAAACTACAACTTTTATTATGTACACAATTTTACTTTCATAATATTATTTACAGCTGCAGATTGCGATAAAGTACGTGTACAAAGTCAGTGGAGAAGGCTTTGTACTCTCCGCCTACAAGATGTGTCTCCAAAATTGTATTTGGAACATTCGAAGAATCCAGAGAAGACAATTGATATAGTCAAATTTTGGGTTGCAGTGAAGAATTTACGTAATTCCGTAGGAGACAGTACTTATGAAGAATTGGCGAATTTTGCTCTTAGAGCGCTTTCATTGCCAATCAGCAATGCTGTTGTTGAGCGCGTATTTAGTATTATGGCAAATGTAAAAACAAAATGGCGAAATAGAATGTCTTTTTATATGTTAGTTGCCATAATGCGACTCCGCATTCATTTAAGGGTTTTTAATAAGTGTTGTACGAAATTTAAACCACCAAAAACAATGTTAGAATTGTTTAACAGCAGCATGTATAAAACTGTGTCTTCAGCGGTAGTTAATACCGAGCTAGAATCAGCTTTTATGGAAGCTCTTATATTGACTGAAAATAATGAGGAGAACGCTACAGAAGACTATTAATTGTTAAACATTGATGAATATATATGTAATAGATATTTATATACTTTATCAGACATATCTCATAACTGCAATGTAAAAGACTAATTAGAATGAAGAAGATTTATTAAAATTTAAAATAAACGTTACTTTGATGAACTAAAATTTATTCTCTTAATTGTAGCTTTCATAAAAAAATTGCCTACTTAGCGATTAATTTCATAGATTATAGCACAACATTTTTTCGCCACTCACTTCTTCAAATCGCCCAATCGGCGACTGGTCGCCTGGCGCCAAAATTTAGTCGCCACTTAGGTTTTTAAATCGCCCAATCGGCGATAAATCGCCCAATCTGGCAACACTGACCCCATTTTAGGAGTTGTAGTCACGCTTATTGTAATTTCGACACTGGATTCAGATTCAGCGTCAAAAAAACATTGGAAACATATATTTACTCTTCCATGTCAAAAAAAAAAATTGAATGGTGAGACTGAAAATAAAATGACGCCACTATAGTGGCGTCTGTGACTGAAAGGGTTAACTTAAAGTGCTTATAGAATAATGTCTGTCAATTTTAGTTAAAAAAGACAGACAGGGGAAGAAAATGAAATTATATTTCATCTGCATAATGAATATACTATATGCGGACATTTATTTTATCAAGTTTTTCCTGAACAACATTATCTTTCTATGCTATTTTATTATCTTAATATCGTAGAGATATATTCTGAAGTAAGTTCTAATTTTGTTTAAAATCGCTTTATAAATGATACATACAACTACTACGAGAAAACTACGGTAATTCTCTGTATTTCTGGGATATATTCAAATTCTTAAAAAAATTACTGTAATACAAAATAGTATAATTTTACTATTCAAAATCATAGAAATTTTTAAAGGTTTAAGTGTATCTAAAAATCAGTGAATTATTGTAATTCTTACAAATAAATTTTTCTCCATTCATTTTACACAACTTATACGCTGTCTCTTATTTCTTTTAAAAAAGCACTAACTAGATAAACCCCAGATAAGAAAATTAGCAGTTGAATTAGAGCTATCCCAACCTACCTCGCGCTTCTTCCTTAATTTGAAAGTGTTTCGTCCAATTCTCATCTGCGATCCTAGCTCGACTTATTAGTCAGGATCACACCTCCGAAACTTCAAACTGTTTCCCAGAATTAAATCGGCCAATGCAGTACTGCACTCGTTTCGAATTTTGTCCTCTTATTTCGTTACTGGAGATCTCCTCAGACAATGAGAGTGTTACGAAGGAGCTTCTCGGCGTTTTGCGGCGAATCGATTCGTTTGCGGCGCGCGCGGGTGTCTAGTCGCGTTTCGCCAAGTAAATGGGGTAATTGGTTTGCGAGGTGGAAAAGGAGGCGGCTACACGTAGTGCTATTAAACTCCGCTTAAATAATTGCAGCCGAAAGAAGTGTGCTAATTGAGGTTCAGCGTTTGCATTAGGACTTAATTAAATTATTGTGATTGATAATAAATAAACCGTTGGTAGGCGGGTTTGATGAATGCCAAGGACATTAGAATAATGAATGTGATTTCGCCTGTGACGGTTAAATTTTTTTAATCAAGTAGCGCAATCAATATTCCAATCACTCTGTGTTTATTATACGTTCATTTCGAACGTAGTTTGTATACTGTTTAATTCATATTTTTGAAGCGCTGCGGTGGCTCTGAGAGAAAACTGGTCGCTGGATTTCAATTAAATTAAAGTGGCTCTCTAGCGGATTTTCTTAATACTTTGAATACCGCTTTGACGCTTTATTTTTAATATCCCGCTTTTCAGTTAAAAACTCGCTAATTAGTGCGTGATTAAATTTATTATGCAAATATTCCGGTCTACATTCACCGATGTATACACACAAAGATATTCAGGAGGTGAAAAAAAATATTTTATAATTATCAAAGTCAGGCGGATGGAAAAAGTTATCCGACAATCGTGAAACTTTTTATAACAAATTATAACGTGTACCCACTATACGAGAAACGCGAATTTATTTGCAAAAACATTGAGAGCACTGTACAAACTGTCACTGGCTTGAGGGATTACTTTCTTTTGTGAAAAATATACGACCGTTGATAAGGAACGGAGGAAAAGGCATATGTTTTAATGAATGACGGTTCACGCCCGCAGACTCAGATCTCGGCTTGGATAGTGGCTTAATTTTTAGAAGTTCTTCGAGAGGCGTAAATTTGAGCGAAAACTTGAAAAGTTTTCTATTTTTAAATAGCGAATTTTACACTGTAGGTGATTATGATGATACGCTCTAATAAAAAAAATTCTATGAAAAAGGTGCGGTTTAAATTGACACACGCGAGAATCATGAATAAATTGAAGTAAATTAAAAAAATAAAGCTGTTACAATAAACAACAATAATGCAACTTATTCAAATAAAAGACAAAAACGGAAGGAATTATTTTTAGGAACGTTTAAAAACTTGAAACGTTTGCACTATCGGAATCGAAAACGTATACGTTTTAGGGAAACATAAGTATGCTTTTGTGTCTCTGCTCGCGAGTATTTTCCCGAGTTCTGTGAATCGCTTAAAATGTATTAACCTCAATCCGTATGGATGTTTGATTTTCTCGGAACGCGCTTGAAAATTTTCACGAAATTATTCGACGCGTCATCGTCGTTTTGCAGATTTTCGTGGGACTAAAGTATAAATAAATAATTGTATTTTATCGAGTTTCGTCAGTATTTGATCAATAAATAATGGAAAATAAATGTACGAAGTAATGCAGATAAAGTACAAGGAATCCGAAAAATTATTAATACTTTGCAAACTGGTAAACATATTAGTTGCAATTGTTATGAATATGATTGAATTGATAAAATTTAAACCCAACAACTTCCATTCTCTCCATTAATGAACAATTCCTGTTACACAGTTCTAAGTACACACCTATTCAGAAGCCTCGCATCCTGCTACAACTACCTCAGTCCCGGACCCGCCAGCACTCACAATGGGCAACATCGAAACTCATATCAAGTCAGTGCCGATCAAACAGACGAGCAGTGAAAACGTACTGACCTCCGGCGAGACCATTAAAAGTTCCTCGACGAACCCACCCACCTCCAACTTTTCTCCTCACCTTTTCTCTCGCTCCTCCTCGCCCATTGAAATGCAAGCGCGCGCGCGAACTCGGCGGCAGCGGAGATGGATGGCTGATTGGCCTGAATATTCCTCCGCTCTGGCGACGCAGCGACGGTTATTCGTATTTCCTCGTTTTTTTCGTCGTCGTCGAGGAGTAGCGAGGAAGCGCACCGGATGAGGATTTATTGTTTCGAAGGATTTACGGCCGCCTCGTCCCGCGGAGAAAGTAGAAGTAGTAGAAGAAGAAGAGGAAGTTTGGAGAGGAGGAGAGCCGGGAAAAGTTTCTTTTTCGGAGGGGGATCTCCAGGTGAAGGATAGGTGCGCGACGGGAAAAATTCCGTGGGTAGAGATGTGTGGCTCAATTTTGTTTTCCAGAGGGGGAGAGAGAGGAAGTGAATGGCTTCGGTGGAGAAGTCGTTGTTTGCGGTGCAGGTCGAGTGGTTTCGACATTGAATTATCTATCGATTTTGCCGACTGTATACGTAACTAGTTGGGGGGAGGGATATAACGCATTGTAAAGTAAATATTTTTGATGTCTTAACGAGATGAAGATGTTACAATACTGTATTTTTCGAGAATGTTCAATTGATAATAGAGTTGAATGAGACATTTATATGTGGAAATGGGTTTAATTGTTCTATGTCTTAAATAGCAAAAAACAATCGTATACAAAATTTTCTAATATATTTATGAAGTTCCTAGTTAAAGAAGTAAACTTGTAAGAATCTACATCTCATTCGGATAATTATATTATTCATAGTAATTTTTTACATTAGAATTCGCAAAGCATGAGACATATACGAAACAACAACCTAATTTTTTTAAGAACTTAGCATACAGCTCCATTACTCCAACTTTCAATCCCAAAGTAACACACAGCAGTCGAGAGTACAAAGTTCAGGGTAGCGTAAAGGCAACGCGCGCGTGTAGACTACAGATATTTTAATATCGCGCGACGCGAATTTACACGTATACGTGTGCGCGAGCGTATTTTAGCTATTCTTGGAGTTTTATTATTTCCGGTTCACAGATGGCCGGAGTGGTAGAAAAAAGTTGTATCGCAGCAGCCTTTTCCTCATCCTCGTGACCCTTTGATACTCTGTCACTCACCGCGACGCGCACAAAACGAAAAACCTGCGCCGTCACGAAGGAAGATTGCACGAGGCGCGATGCTTTTTACGAATATTAAAAAAAACTGTGGCTGAGTATAATATTCGTAGGTGAGTATTGTTCGGACTCGTATTGCATCGACGTGCTCACGTATTCTTAAGTCATAAGACTATTATGCTGTATTGTGCTTTGATGATTTTCCTGGATACGTTGTGAGGTGTGACAAATAGGGGATTTGCAGGTTTTGTGTATTACACTCGTACTCCTTTTGTCCTTGGATTACATATTACTTTCTTTTTAATGAAAATGATCATTTTGCAGTGTTTTTCTTAGTCTACTATTTTATTTTTCGTTCAAACTTATGCAATATTTTTGACATTATTTATGACAGTGTATTTAATGATTAAAGTTAGATGAAAAATGTACTCTTTGGCCCTATGTTATCAAAAATTTAAAATTTCAGGTAACCATATGGCCCAGAAAATACGGCTCTTCATGAGCTGATGAAATTAAGGCAACACGTGAAATGTTTTTGGAGCATTATTTGCCGACTTGAAAATACTTGCACGACGTACCCTAACGTTTCCCAAATTGAGCAAACATTTAATATCACGGATAGAATTTTTCTGGAAAAATTACCGTGAAATTCGTGTCAATCGAGGTACAACCGATTTTTCTGGAAATTATTACGCGTATTTTCTATAATTATTGCTGCAGTCTTAGAAAAATTTAATATCCGTACATTAAATTTTACCGGACACTCGGTAAATTTTGCGTTTAATAAATTTTCCATCGAAAGTATTATAAAAGTTATAGGGATTTATGGAATTTTTTGCCGGACTGTCACGGTCATTTTTACTGCCCTTCTGTACAAATTTTACCCTGACATGAAGGGAATATCGAAACTCACACGTCGGTGGCGCTGCTCGCGCCGCCGTCGACTGGCACGTGCTACACACATAACCTATAAATATTTAGATCATTGAATTTAAAATAGATTTATTATTATATGTTTTTTGACAAATACAAACTAAAATATTGTTTAAAACTAAAATTATAAATAATATTGGGAGACAATTGAATTAAAAAGCATAAAACAATGCAATTAAATAGTTTAGTACTAATTTCTTGAAAACCGAAATTTTTACCGTCACATCACGGCAAATTTTCTTGTGTGCATCATAAAAAGTTTCGGAACGTTCGGGTGTTCCGCAGTTACAATGCTCACGGTACTTTTTACCGTGAATTTCGCGGTAATTTTTACAGGAAAATTCTATCCGTGTAGATAAACTAGTTCGCTCAGTACACAACATAATCCCATTCCCCTCGAAAAATCCCAGATAATCACAAAAAAACACCACTATTCGCTACCAAATTGCATCTCCATCCAATCGCAACCCTGTATTTTGTGTCCTATACAACATCCACGTGTGCACACGATCTTCTTTCTGTTCCCGCACGCAGCGGCCGCTAATAAGCTCTCTCTGGCGTTATACGCGCGCGTTGAATCGACAATCCACGGGGCCGCAACAGGCGGATGATAAATCCGAAATGCGACCGCGGCTAATTGAAACGTCGAATATTGATTGCCGGCCGCGCTACTTCGTTACAACGGCGTGGGGCATCGATGGAGTTATTAACGTGGCCGCTCTTCATTTCATTTGGCATCGCGTGCCACCTTTTACGCGTAGCAGTATACGCCCGGGATTATAATTCCATTGTGGAGCGCGGAATTTCGCAATTAGACGGGTGCAGGGGGCCGGTTGCTGATATAGATGTACTCTTTGACGGTTGGTGGCTGAAATGACGTTGGTGGAATGCGCTGAAGTTGTTTAAGTTGAAGTGCAATGGTTGGAGCTTAGTTTAGATACTACTTGATTTCTTGGTTATTCGGGGGAATAGATTTTATTTGTATGATAGTTATGTGTAGCCAGGAATGGTAATAATATGGATCCTGTTTTCTGACACTAATGTAATGATTTCTTTAGTAATTCTTTCAAATAGTGCTATTGTCATTTTGATTTTCTAATTTTCAAGAGAAGGTCAGTAAAAAGCTGAACGAAAAGGCAATAAAATCGGAAGTAAAATCCAATAGTAAAGATGTTTTTATTCGTATTTTTATAAATATAGCTTTTTAAGCTTAATCTAAGAATAGCATGTAGTATTTATATTTTGCTAGATTAGTTGTCTTGGCTGTTTTGAATAAATTACCATGGAAATTAAATGCAAACATTGATATGCATGGTGGCTCTACCGTTAGGTCGATTAAATCAGGACAAAATATGAGAAAAAGTAATTCATAGCAAATGAAAAAATATCTTATTTCTATTCAATATTTGCTAAATTTTTAGCTATTTCTGACAAAAGAAAAGTTTTAATATAATAAAGCGAACTATAAACTATTTTATTTTAACTTTTCATTTGATATTTTATTTCCAAGTTTTCATACGTCAAATCCCATTGTAAAACAATCAGAACATATTTATTTTCTGAAACAAGAAATTATCCTGGGATTTTACTTTATGATATCAAAAATATCATGTATTTTTAGTGCACTTTTCAATGAAAATAGAACGAAATCATGTGTAAGAATCTGTACTCGACGTTATATCGTTATTAATATTGCAAGCCCTTACCTTTTTCCCGACTCTGCATCTTCCCCGTCAATTGTGTCGCGCGTGAGAACCGGAAGGCTGCTAGCCGCGCATGGAGGCTTACTCAGGTCTGCAAAAAGTCAAATAAATTCAACGATGCCGTGATGCCGTACTCAAATATTTTTATAAGATCATTTTGTTTATCCAGACATTTAAAATTTAAGATGTAGTTGTTATAAGATTGTTAGAAGAATATTTTAATAACATTACAGATTGAGATAAGTTTTTAATAAGAAATTTCGAAATATTTAAAAACAAAGAAAACTCTCAATCACTTTACATTATTTATTTTGCATCACATTTGAACAGTAATAAATAGCTGTTTAACTTTAAGTAGTTTACTTTTTCATAAACTTAATTTTTATTAATATCTGCTTCTATTCCTTTCATTTATAAAAAAATCTTATAATTCAACTTATCGCTTCAAACGGGATATAATACATTGTACAACCCGGTAAAAGAAAAACAAATTCATTTTTATCAAATTAACAGCCGAGAAACCGTGCATTTTCCGCTGAAAAGCCCTCGTCTCCACACAGAAACAATCAAGCGCACGGTTCTTCTTCCAGCGCGAGCGCCCGGCAATTAACATAACACATTTTCCTTGACTCTCGGAAGACGTGCGGCCGGAATTTTAATTCAAACCACTTCCCTAAAACGGTCGCCTTCTTTGTTATCATTCGCCATTAAGGAGAATAATAAGATTGCATTTACAAGACAAATTTCGCCCCGCGGCTTCTTCAACGAATGTATCTCGACGCGCGCGCGCGTCTTTGTCTCCCCCCGAACGCCAGTTAAAAAGATAGTCGCGTAAAAATACAGAAGAGAGACCGAGAGAGAGAGAGACAAGGAAAGAAAAAAAGAACAAGACAAGAGATGAACAAGATACTGCTCCGCGTCGCGGTTCAAAGCTCGAGGTAATTAAGTCGAGGCTTCTCATTACCGGCATTGAGTCGTTAAGAAAGTCGGCTGTGTGAGTAAGGGACGCGGGCAGGTTGAGGTGCGTGAAATCCAGTCTATTGTGATTTTTCCCGGGTTCCAGATTAACGCTCGTTCAGGATATAGTAAAGCTTTTTTATATGCTTAAATAATGTTTCGGAAAATAATCCTACCTATTGAGATGTCATAGTGGTCACTGTACCGGCCATAAGGAGCTGCATGTTCGACATTTGATTTTTTTCTTCGCGTGACTACCTCCTGTAACAACAAAAGTATTATTCATTAATAATGGCATACTAATTCATTTAATTATAAATATTATAAATATCTAAATTAGTGTTAGTTGTAACATTTATAAATAGCGTTACTATTATACAACATCTGTATCCCTATAATGTAGACCACTGTAAGAATTCCATTCACAAAACACAAGATTAATACTCCCAAACAATAGCTCCCCCCAGCACGCCTAATCACCAAATAACCTCTCAGCCCCCATCCTCCTTTTTTCAGCAAAAGAATTCTCGATCTCTCGTGCGTGACGCGTTTCCATAACCAGCCCACCCGAGCCTTAAATTCGCCGTGCGTCGAGCATCGTACACGGCTCCACGCAGTCGTAACGTAAATCAAGGTAACGCTTTCCCTTGCGTACGCGCGTAAACGCGGGTCATCGGAATTAAGATCTAAACGGCTCGGATTGCTGTATTTTCCATGCGCGCAGTCAGTCGCGCTTATCAGAGCCGGCCAAGTAGTTATGGAGGCGAACTATATGGCTGAAGAGGGGGGGAGGAGGTGTAAGGAGGAAGTGGATCGTAAGGGTTCGGCGCGGTCGCTATTGTCCTGGGTCCTCCGCCGTAATATGATGGGTGAGCGCGAGGTCAGAGGAATTTCGAAGGGTTTCCGGCAGGGTGGGTTGGTTGGAATTTTGAGTTGGCTTTGCAAGGGGGCTACAAAAATATGGGATGATAAAATAAGGAGTAGTTTTATGAAAAGGTATAAAAAGCAGATAAATCTGGTGGAAAGTGGAAGCGAAGATGTTGGCTGTTGATACGTGTGAGTATAGAGGCATGATGGATTTTTTGTCAGACATTAGGTTTCTATTATATACAAAACGCATACATCAATATAATTTTATTTTTCAATTTTCTAATAAAATTATAAAATGAACTATCTAGTGGAAGTTCTATTTCGAATAAAAAAGTACGAATAAGAAATGCCATTACAAAATGTTTATATTACAGGAAGTGTTCTACGAGAAAAGTAACTTAAAAATATATAAAACACTTCCTTCACTCTACACGGCAGAAAGTCATCTCCCAACCCATCCCCTTCCCATAAAAAAGCTCAACTTCGTTTCTCCATCTACCCATTCCCCCAAACAGCCTCTTATAATTACCGTGTGAAAAGCCTCCACCACTACTCCCATCCCCCTATAACGCACAAAACTCCGTGTCTCACCTACGCTTTTACGTCGCCACGACACTACACCAACAACACCTCCTCCTATTCCCGCCGTAACAATAAGTGTAATCGTCCCCGTGGGGGTGGTCTACACTCGCCGCCACGCAGCTGGTCCGCAGCTCTCTGCTAGTTAATGCAAGACGACGAGCGAGCGCGCCTATACCTCCGTAAATGGAACTTCGAGCCGTATATAGTCCTCGTTAAACGACGGCCATTTGCATTTACATCCGCTCGCTCGCCCCGTCGACGGTTATAAGGATAGCTGGCTGCTGGTACGCAAAGAGAAGAGGGTATCGAGAGTTGCAAGAGGGAGCGCAGGCGCATAGACGACGGGCAATGTTGAATTTGGAAATGGATCGCACGCGAGAGAAGCTTGTTCGCGCGATGTTGCGGAGAGAGGTGTGTAGCTTTAGGGGGCGAATGGGCCGGAGAGATAATGGCCTGGAAATGGAAAGTTTTCTCAGGTAGAGGAGGGCCTTTGAATATGGAAACCTTCAATATACTGGGAGTGTAGTATGTATTTTTGTTTGAAAGAATAAAATGTAATAATAAATTTGTGAATTACACGTAAATGCTTTTATTAATGCAATAAAATGATGATATTAAAAATAGTATAATATTATACGAGTGGCAGATAAATTAAACATCCATCTCTTTAACTATATTGAAATTTCGTGTCCTCTTGATGTACGCATCTCGCGTAAACAATAAATTTACACTTCAATAAGAGTATTCCATCCTATCGCCAGAAAGAGACAAAAATAGCCACGATTAATCTCACCGTACGGGTGACATCCGGTCCGATGGCCATCATACGGTTCATAAAAAAGCAGCGCGCCTGGAAAAAAGTACGCCCATGCGCGCGCTCCTCCCACATTCATCGAAATCCGATTGCACGTGGCGCGTTGCTACGATAACTCGAAAACGTTGAATTAATAACGACGCGATGCGCACGACGCATCGAAATTCCCCCCTGGGAGGAAGGTACTACACACCGTCAAAGGGCACGATGGAATTCGCTTTCGCGTAGGCGCGCGCAGGCGGCGAGAGAGATCGAAAAGTCGACGGTGCAGCATCGCCGTTCTATTTCTGAATACGAAAATGCATAGATATTGAAATATTGTAGACGAGAAGGTGTGTATGTATGTGTGGTGGTGGAATATTTTTTATTTAAGGAGGATAGCCGGGGGAGCATTGCAAATGAGCAGCTCGTCAGTGTTAGGATTCGTTTGGAAAGCACAGTTCGCGAAGTAATTGACTTTGAGGAGGCTTATGAGCTTTGCGCGTGGAATTTTAAAGTTTCAGAATGTAAAGGAGAGAGTTGCAGTTAATCCGATTTAATGGGAGCTAATTTTAGAACAGATTTGTAGTCGGCATAAGTTTGAAGAATTTTTACGAGGGTAAATAATTAGCTATTTTGGTTGGTATTTTATAACAAACGTAAAATCTATAACTTATTTCTATATTTGCATATTTCGAATATCATAAAATAGTAATTAATATTCCGTAACCGGAGAAAAAAAGGTTGATTTAAAATGATTTTGAAAATAAAATAATTAAGCGATATCGATAACAAAAATCGTCGTTTTTGAAAAATTTTTTAGGGTGCCATTGATTTTTGGGGTCCATGGTAGATTATTACATTGTGCAGGGCAAGTATCTCCTTATAAGACGTAATTCGATATATTTATTTTGATAATATAGAATTTACCGAGTTCTGTCGGTAAAACAGAGTACATGAGTACTACACCCTCCTAAAGTGACCTGAAAAATGATCTCAGCGTATCGAAAAACCTCTGGGTACACTGAGAGAAGAATTTATTTATATTTAATAAGAAAATATATTAAAAATGTACATTAAGGCGATGTGAAGTCCAAAATCAACCCAATTTCATTATTAAATAAATTAATATTCGAACGTTTATTTGGAAAAACAATTTTGTCAGACGCTCCGTACATGTAAATACTATGCTCAGAAATTTTTTTGAGTGATTTTATTAGCATTTCCATCAGATATGCTCATTTAAAAATTATGTCGGTATTTCACAATCGCATATTAACTATTAATATGCGCATCTTTATAATAAGACTTGGCATATTTCTGTCAAATATTTCCTTATTTCGACAATATCAGTTATTTTAATATTAACAGTTAACATATATATTAAATAAGTCCTTCTCTCAGTGTACCCTAAGATCTGCGCTGAAACCTTTGATTTGTACAAAAATCGTCTCCTGGGCTTCCGCGTTGCATTGTACACTAAAATAGATCTCAAAATCGAAATCAATGGGTCGAAAAACCCCCTGAATGACAACGGATATAAATTATATATGTAAAAAAATATAGTTTACATAATTTCTTATAATTAAAAAAAGACTATTTACTATTACAAAACGTGTCTTAATAATTAACAATCCATAATTTTAATATATGAAAACATCTCAAACGAATCATTTCTTAACTGTTAATGAATTTGTCTATCTATAAATGAACATTCATTTGTCCGTATCCAAACGTCCGTTCGTTAATAGTTAATGACGCGTCTTAATAGTAAAGATTTTCTTTTCTCTGTGTAGTTTTTCACAATTATTGGTGAAACTAGCCATTTATTAGGCAAATAATGGAATCAGTTTCCACCAGGATTACTTTGGCAATTTTTAACCTTATGAGATTATATTTTTTTAAATGCGAGGAATTTTATCTAGTTTTAAGAAAAATGTATACTTGATGATCAATATTTATCTTATCGAGTTATTTAAGATTTTAAGTTTAAGAAAGTATTTAAAGCTTAAACAAAAATGCATGTTTTCTAGGTTTTCTACTTTCACTTCAGGTTGTTGCTAAGATCTTACTAACATAAATATTTATTTTGTTTGAATTTCGCGCCAGCAATTTGATTTCAGACTGTGAGGGATAGGTCGCGCGTGTCACCGCTAGGTGGACGCGATTGATTCCAGGCGCTCTCACTAACAATTTGACGCCTTGCAGGGCATATGAAACGGTGAGATCGAAAGCCTAGACCTCTATATCTTATATCATAGAGATTAACTGCTGTTTCCATATCAGGAGAAGCAAAAGAGCAATTCATTTTCTAAAAATCTGTTTTTCCGGTTTTTATTTTCTCAAAAAGAAAACTTTATAACAGTGACATTGTTTTCCTTTACATAATTCGAGCATTGGAGATAATCTATTTTCGTGAGTCGATCTCGAACATCCCGATATCGAACTCGAATTTTGCGATCGCACAAGATGTCCGTCAAGATGGCGGATTCCGATTCGAACGGCAAAAGTATATATTGTAAGATTTCTGACTTTTCCCGAAATAAGAAATTTACTATTTTTAAAGAATTTCAGTTCCCGAGTATTTTAAGAACAATCAACAGATAAAAAATCATTTTGAATTTACTGTGCTTTCAGTGACAGTATGCTTTATGGAAAGGTAAAGATTTATAAGGTTATGAAATAATAAATCTTAGTCAATATTAAACAGAGAGCAAAGCTCTCTTTATTGAAAAACTCCAATTACATTTAAGTATCGGGAGAGAGACCAGAGAGCAGATAGATGTAGAGAGCAAGAGGAGCCGGATTGATACTCCCCAGCTTGGTCTCTCTTTACAAGTAAAGTATGTTTAGTATGATTAAAATGTACAAAATAACTCAGTGAACGGTCCCCAGTGTACTCAAATCTATTAGAAACAGTGTGAAACTTTAACGTGTAACTGGCGAACGCTTTACAAATGTGGTTTATCTGCTGGATGCACTAATAAAGTGCATAGAAGCCCATGGAAGGTTCTGGAAGCTTCTCGAAGAATCTCGAAGAATCGGCTGTTATTCTTGTGACGTCAGAAGCGTAGAAGCGAAATCATGAATACACGCCTCGTGACGAGTGTTGTTGTTTACGTGCGCGTATTTACCAATACTCGCACGTGTGTCTATTGATGTTTATTTTCTTATTCATACTTTCAGGAGGGAAAGCAAATGAGAGGCAATTTATGCACCTTACAATATATAAAATTTTCTCCAAGTATAAGTCATGCTGCGAAAGTTAAGTTATCGATTTCTGATAACTCTTTCCCTTCTTGGATCTCTAAAATTCGCAGGTCTATCTTTTTCATGAATGTTTGCCCTTTCAATAAGACCCTCCTATAATTTTTTAATATGACAAAAAGTAATAGTTAATAGAAATATAGTTATTAAAATAGCAATCGTACTAACGACCATTATTGTGACTTATACTCCGGCAAAAGTGTGCGCGCGCGCGTGTATGTGTGTGTGTGTATACTAGGAGGGTACCCTCCCCCCGCGCAGCAGTCATTGAGAATTTCGATTCTAATTTTTCTCGGTATATAAACTTTTTTTTTCAAACCTGTTTTTTGTCGAATAATAAATTCTTCAATTTAACTTCTAGATCCAATAATACTTGAGAATTTTATTTTGGTAATAACACAGAGATCTGAGAAAAATGAATCACTTCTTTAATTTGATTAACTTTTCCATATTCAATCAAACTATTTTTCTGTAATAATTTCAGTACATATCAATTTTCCAGTCTTCAATTTTTATAAACGTTCTAGATTTTATCTAATAGTTCTTTAATGAATCTTTAAAACTTAATTATCATAACCAATTTTATAACCAAAATTTTACACTAAAACAATAAACTGAAGTATACAACTGAAGTATAAATTATAAACTGAAGTATACTGATTATATAGAATAATAATAAAACATATATATATATATATACACACATATATATATATATATATATATATATATATATATATATATATATATATATATATATATATATATATATATATATATATATATATATATTTAATTTAAATAGAAATTAAAATTTTTATCAGAAATTATGAAACATAAAGGACAAAATTACTGAAATAATATATAAATTATAGGTTGATTGTAAAAAAAATAGTTATTTAATTTAAGAACAATGTATCGGAAGAAAATTTCATAATCGTTTTGAAACGAAATTAATAAAAGTGTTGAAATTTAATATACATTGTTTGAAATGGAATCAATGCAATATACACGATTTTTAATGAAAATGTATTGAAACATTTAATTTATATAAAGATTGTTAGCAATAGTTGCATTTAATTGCATTGTCAGCAACTTCTTTGTCATCGAAACATTTAATTAAATTTCTAGTTTTCTTTTAATTAAACGCAGTTACATAGATGTCGGGCCGATTCGTATTGTAACGTTTCAGGGAACACGTCGCCAGAATCGCGGCTCCACGTGGAAAGTTATCGACTGTGCATGCGCCAGACCATTTTGCCACTTTTCAGGCCCCCGGAGAACCGGACATCGCCTCAACAGCATAGTACACGCGCAAGCTCGCCTTCCATCCTCGTGAGGTGCTGCCGCCTTTACACTGCACTTGTGATATTCTCTCTCTCTCTCTCTCTCTCTATCTCTCTCTCTCTCTACTGTTACTGCTAGCCTGCTGCATTAACTACACTTATTTATTCACAGACACAATCGCACACACGCTATCGCTGTCTCTCCTCTCCTCGCATGCGCTCATCGCAAAGCGTTGCAATGCTGGCCGCGATAAATGCCCCTGTAAAAAAGTTACCCGCACGAATGTTTTTCTTTTAGCACAGATAGATATTAATATTCATGTAGCGTAAAGAACAATAATTGTAACAATATTGTCTGTGTTCACCCGCGCGTGCTTTCAGCGTAGGTTAGGTGATAATAACTCAACCTACAAATTTATAGAAAAATTTTGTATTTATTTCATATTTTACAAATATATTATTTGTAAAAATATATACAATATAAAATTATCAAAATATATTTTTTTATCCGCCTGCAGCAGGTAGTTCATTGTGTGCAGGTGGAGTTAAACTTAATGAACGACCGCATAAAGGACAGAATAACATGCATTCTGGTTCATTCCATGTTTCGCGATTTTCGTTAAGATCAGAATTATGTATTTCCGACCACTTAAGGACGTTCTCCGAGTCGAAACAGCAATCTTAGTTTTTATATTTTTAAATAATGTTTTATTAATTTTATAATCCAAGAGTAAGTACATGTTACAAATATATACTTGAAAGAACATAAGACAATTTTTTTCAGACAAATTCAGGCAATAGTCACTATGCTATTGTTACAATTAAAGACAGAAACTTCAATAAGTTCTTTAAATTTTTTTATTTTTTATCCGATCTTAACGAAATAAAGCTTATTTTATTCGTTAAGAAATTTCAGGGGGAGTATCGATGGGAAAATTTATGATACGAGTTACCAGTACGGCGCAATATCAATTTGTTTAAGAAAGTTTTGATGAAAACTTGACTTGCTTTTCTTAAATAAATTGATATTGCACCTTACTGGTAATTTGTATCATAAATTTTCCCATCGATACTCTCCCTGAAATTTCTTAACGAACAAAATAAGCTCTATTTCGTTAAGATCGGATAAAAAATAAAAAAATTTAAAGAACTTATTGAAGTTTTTGTCATTAATTGTAACAATACCACAGTGACTATTGCCTGAATTTGTCTAAAAAAAATTGTCTTATGTTCTTTCAAGTATATATTTGTTACATGTACTTACTCTTGGATTATCAAATTAATAAAACATTATATAAAAATATAAAAACTAAAATTGCTGTTTCGACTCGGAGAACGTCCTTAAAAATGTAAGTTTCTAAACTATCAACAAAAGATTAAAAAATCATATAATCGTAGTTACTTGACATGAACAATTTTTGTCCTTTCTCTATACACATCGTTTTCAGCACTAATAGTTCGTTATTCTTGTATCTCTATTCTATAATTCATATAAATCACTTTTTAATATAAGATAAATTTATTATTATATTTTAAAATTTTTATATGTTACCACTACTGGATTATTTTCATTTCGATTTTTCATTTTATAATGAATAATTATAGAACTATGTTCGGGATTGTAGTATCCGAGCGAGCCGCCAGATGGCAAGCACCAACGAGCAACCTTCAATACTCCTATGAGTATACATATAGAGGCCTGCGGCGCCCACTAGCCAGGTGCTTTATGGACATGCCTTATTACTTTGCCTCTATCGATGATTTTACCTATACTTTGCCTTGTTGCCGATACTTTGCTTACATTTATTGCCTACAGTTACATTGCCTATACTTTGTTGTCTTATTTGCGAATAAGACACTTTATACTTTGCCTATTATTGCGACGTCTTATTTGCGAATAAGACATATTATTGCCTATATTCACTAAAACGCGCGTAGCATTTATATGCCTTTTGCTACAACTTTACTTTCGAGTGGGTTGGAGCAAATACTTTAAGAGTCATTACAATTTATTATTTTCTCTCGGCGATAAACACATCACTATACGCTTAACTTTTTTGCAACACGTAGCATGATTTTTGTAGAAATGGCGGGATTTCCAATTAAGGGAAAAATGAAAAATCAGCCATCAATAACACAAAGAATAATTAATATTTCTTCTTGAAATTTGACATGGATTTGTGCATTAATAAAAGTTCTTTGTAAGTAAACTTTCAAGTCCATTCGTTCTTTTTTGCAAAAGCTATTTAATAATAAAAAATAGTATTTTTCAACTTTGACGGCGATTTGTGAATAAACTATTAAAGTTAGAGACTTCATTAAAGTCGCCTTTTATAGAAAATTTAATAATAAACAATTTTTATAATAAGTATTTTTTCGCTAAAATGCACCAGAACCGAGCTAGAGTGAAAAAACAAAAAAAAGTGCCAAAATTGCTCCTATTTTGTTAAATAACAAAAATTGCACACGGTTTTGACACTGTGGATACAAGGATCTTATTCGGGAGGTCGAAACAAACCAGAATCAAAAATAAAAATGCTTATATGTCGAAATGGCCATTTCAAAGTGTCCACCGCCTGGACTAATTAGCAATCGTTTGGCAATAATTCGTATAGCATTTGCTAATATCTTCGCAATCATTGGCCAACGCACGCTATCCCACAGTTTGCCCACATTTTGCCAACAGAATGATTATAGGATTAGTGTAGAAAGTTTGCAATAGTTTGCCAATATTGCTAATATTTCATAATAATATAAAATTGTGAAGGTAAAAGGAAATAAATAGATACCACAATCTTCTATTATTAATTCGTGTGTATGTATATGTATATGTGGTATGTGTGTGTGTGTGTGTGTGTGTGTGTGTGTGTGTGTGTGTGTGTGTGTGTGTGTGCATGTGTGCTTGCGTGCGTGCGTGTGTGTGTGTGTGTGTGTGTGTGTGTGTGTGTGTGTGTGTGTCTGTGTGTGTGTGCGTACGTGCGTGCGTGCGCGCAAGATAAATTCGTGTGTGCGTAAGAGAGAAAGAGACAATATATATATATATATATATATATATATATATATATATATATATATATATATATATATATATATATATATATATATTATATAAAGTTTTTATTGGTAATAATAAATTTATAATCTATATAATTAACATTAATAAAATCAAGAACAAACAAGAGAAAATTGCATGAAAATTATTTTTTCTTCGGATTACGGAGTGTTCCGCACATCAAGTTGAGTACAATCGTAAAGGCGTAAGGGCTGAGCCGTGTAGTGCATTAATGATTGACATAATCTGTAAAATTAAAATATCTCTCTTAAAAGAATGATGACGGAGATGTGAAGCCGAAATAAAACCTATATAAGTACCTTTTTCATGGCAAAAACTGATTTTTTTTGCAATAATTTTTTCCATTTTTTTGAATTTTTAGAGTTTTTAGCATGAAAAAGGTACTTACACATAAAAACCTTAAAATGCAACTCTTGGGCCCATAACTACATAAATTAGAAACAATTTGCACTTGGTCCCATGAAAATCCATCATGCGGTCTCAGAGAAAGGTTACGACAAAGTGTTTTTTTTTAAATGCTATAACTGAGGATAAAATGAGTTTAAGAACCTCTGCCTTGGCTCATTTTATTCCAAATAATTTATATTTACAATATATTTTGATTATTTTATTATAATAATATTTTTTATCATTTTTTAGGTAATTTTGGCCAGAAAGGCCTATAGGTGTAAAACCGCCTTAAACAAAACTTAGATTTATTGTTCTTATTTAAAAAATATTGGATTTTTATGTTAAAATTAATATGAAATATTATCAATATATTGGCAAACTATTGCCAACTTTCTACACGAATCACAGAATTATTCTATTGGCAAAATGTGGGCGAACTTTGGGATAGTGTGCGTTGGCCAACGATTGCGAAGATATTAGCAATTGCTATGCGAATTATTGCCAAACGATTGCTAATAGGCATATCCAATCTATGGGAAACATATTGCCCATAAGGTAAATTTTTGCGCGGGAGTCAGTACAAGTATCACAGCTGCTTAGTCTAAAATCGCAGGTCAAAGGTAATCCGCGGAGTCAAAGTCTATTCTAGGAAAAGGTTACCGTGCTGACAGCTACTAGTACCTACATAAAAAGGTTAGGCATCGAGATCGAATAGGTGCCGGCGCACCGCCCTCTTCAAAGAACAAAGAGATGGTAAGTGGCGCAAGGAGGAGGGGAGAGAGTTCCAGAAACGTGTGCCTTGAGCCGGAAAAGCCTTTCCACCTATTTTATAATTAACGAACGGAGGAACAAGTTCTGGTTGCACACCCCTGCTGGTTGGCTTGGGCTTGTACTCCATAAAAAAAGCAGCGAGGTAACTGGGTTCTCGCAGCCGTGTAATTTTATACATAAGAAGTGCTGCAAAGTATAGCCTGCGAGAGTCCGGGTGGAGTCAGCCCAGGCGTCTCCTGTAGGGGTGATGTGAGCATCCCTCCTAACCTCAAGGACGTATCTCACACATGCATTGCTCAGACGCTCCAGTTTAAGGACGTTCTCCGAGAAAACGATTTTCTTGTGATTTTCCTGAAACTTGCAGAGAACGTTTGATTTTGTGTGCTTAGTACATGCTTGAAAGCCCCACGTCCATAGCGGTATTCAAAATAGAAATATTTAACTTCAAAGTTTTTGTGTTAACACGGAATCCCTACACAGAGAGAAATTTTAGAGTAAAAATTACCAAGGTGCCTTGGTAGCGCATGGACAGACTGTCAAAAGCCGTGTTATTCCCAGGTTTCTAATACAATTTATAAGTTTCCCAGGAAAAACTACCATAACCACTTAAAAAAAATACCAAATTATCTGAATAAAAATTACCAGACACACTGGTAAAAATTGAGATCTAGTCATTTTTACAAGGTAACCTAAGAATTTTTACTAAGAAAACTGATAAATTTTACCAAATAACCTGGTATTTGTGTACTCGCGCATGCGCACTGCGCATTATTGTGTTTCAGAAGATTGATACTAGAGGCGTGCGTGACGTTAAAATGAAAACAATACACATATTTTCAGTAAGTAATAACGGCGATTCAAATGACTGTTGGTAACAGCTTCCGTGGCGCAGTCGGTAGAACATCGGACTCTCAACCCAAAGATCGTCGGATCGAATCCCGCTTCCGTAAAAATTTTTTTTCAGTTTAATGTTTTTTCATCCTTGTTTCTGTTTCTATTTCTATATTAAAATACTATATATCCATCAATATGGATAAAAAAAGTTAATTTTTTTAATTTAAATTAACTAAAAAAAAATTTTACCAAGGCACTTTGGTAAAAAGTTTGAAATTGTCAGTCTATCCATCCATTACCATAGAAACTGGTAATTTTGTCTCGAATATTTGTAATTTTCACTACAAAATTTCTCTCCGTGTATCTAAGGTAGTTTTAAAATTATATTTTAATTTACTATAAAAAAAGTTTTCTTTGTGTTTCTTTTTCAACCGTAAGCCATAAAACTAGAAATCGAGAGGAATAATATGGTATAATTTTCAATATAGCAAGCGATATTAATTTCAGAGATATAGCAACGTAAACAAAAACTCCCATGTTATTTGTATATCTATATATAGTCACCCTATATAAGTGCTATTTATTTAAATATCATATTGACACCTTTTATCTTTCACTGACATTCTTTTTTATTTTTGGAGTAATGTATAGAGACTCATGAAGGGTTTTCATTGTAAATAATATTTTTAAATCACAATTTTCGCGATATTAATGAATTTGAGTTGGAGAACGTCCTTAAGTCGCAGTTCGTTAGTTGCATCTAGGTATACCACCGCACAGTAATCTAAATGGGATCGAACTAAGGTCTTGACTAGTCTTTTACGGAGTGTCTTAGTGGTACACGCCCTAATAAACCGCAAGCTATGTAGTGGTCTGTTGACATTTTTAGTAACATGGTCAACTTGCGGTTTCCACGTCAGCCTACTAACAAGTGTGACACCAACACTCACAACCTCGCTACTGAATGGGATGAACACCCCAGCTCCCACTCCAATGCATGGTAGGTTCATCGAGTTGACAGTATTAACACTCTTTCTGGATCCAAAAGTTATTGCTTTGGTCCTACCCGCATTGAGACGGAGGGCGGAGGTCTCCGCCCATGCAGACACCATTTGTGCCGCATCTGAAAGTCGAGAAATGTCCTCCAAAATTTTATCTTTGGTGGTATGAAGATGAATTTGGAGGTCGTCCGCGTAAAAAATATGTTGTATCGTCTGTCCGCCAAGTATATCATGGAAGTTATTAAATAAAACGTAATCTATAAAACAGTTTTTTCGTGCATTCACAAGTATCTGAGGTCTGAATAACATATTATTTTGGAGTATTGCAGTGCACGAGCAGCGTAGTTCTAGTATACGGATTTCAAATAACCATTTCTTAATTTTTAATGAATATTCAATTCGCCATATCTAAATCCACGTTTCTTAACAGTTAATGAATCTCATTTGACGCAAGAAATCACTTTCCTCTGTGCACAACCTAAAGAAGTTAAAATGTACATGGTTCGAAACAATATTGTTCATAAAAAGAATAATAGTGCGTAGCATGTAATGAAGTAGCAATTAAGGCTATGTGAAGTTTAAAATCAACCCAATTTCGTTATTTAATAAATTAACGTTCGAACGTTTTTTGGAAAAACAACAACATTAGGCGCTTCGTATATGTAAATACTATGCTCAGAAATTATTTTGCCTGATTCTATCAGCATTTCCATGAGATACTCCCGTTTCAAAACTAGATCCAAATTCTAAAAATAAAGATTCCTACTTACCGGCATTGAGGTTTTTATTTAATTAAATAAGTTCTGAGTAGGTTTTAGGAAAAACAACAACGTCAGGTGCTTCGTATATGTAAATAATATACTCCACAATTTTTTTTAGTGATTCTATTAATATTTGCAAAAGATGTAGACATTCCAAAATTATGTCGGTATTTCACATTACCTTAATAGTTTATGTTGGTGAAGACGGGCTTTCTCCAAGCGAACGAGATATTTGTATTTATTCTAAAAGTTCAGATGCGTGTAGGATACCTATTATTAGTCAACATATTGATCCAATAATTTATCAGCTATTGTTTTCATCGCGAGAATTGGTTACATTAATAAAATTCACGAATATTCCCGGTATAGTGTGTGTACATGGACTTGTAAAGGAGTCGCAAACGGACTCACGCGAGGCAGCTGTAGCTATAGATATAAGATTAGCTTTCCGGATCGCGCTAGCCGGCGAATTAGGCAATTGGTACATGACGCGCGTACCTGGCGCCCGCAAACTTTTGTAGAAATTGTTTTATGTTTTCCTATTAAATAAAGTCTTTGGAGTTTTTTTTGTATATTAGAGTGATTGTGTGTATTAAGAAAACCCGCGTACGATCTACCCTGATCACCGCAGACCATTACCGATTTAGAAAACATTTTTATAGTTTTCAGGCAAAAAAAGAAATTGATCTGTGACGGCCTATGCATGAATTTGAATGGAATCAGCTACGTAATTTCAAAGTGGTTATATGTCGAAATAAATTTCAATTCACTCATAAAAGAATCCGGGTCATTTTTCGACAGCTATATCGAAGTATCATACGTAAATGGGATTAAAATAAAGCTTAAAATGCTTTCAATTATACAGCATTTTTAAATTTTACGCTAATGAATTGATCGATCGTTTTACGGACAATTGGAGCAGCGAATATATAACGTTTAAAGGTCATCACTCGATTATAGCTTTTATGAAAATTAGATTTAATTAATATAGTTAGTTACTATCTAAATTAATTCTTCGAAAATACATAATTGTTGCAGTAAAAGCGAAATAATGAGAATAAATTTTATTTATTTTTTCTAATATCTATTTAAAATAAAATATAGCGCAATATATATATTATTACATATAAAACTCCTCTATATCTCATTCAATTTTATCCAAAATTATATACAAAACTGTACGAACATTTATAATAATTAACCACCAAAATCTCAGCCCCGTCGAACCGTTAACCGGTAACATAACGAACCGCGCAATTAATAATTCATGCGAGCTCTCGGACGCGCACCGCACTGGGAATAATCGATTTAATTTATAAATCGTCAGTGGTGTGTAAACGAATTAAAAGAAAAAAAGATATACAGACATACCTACCCGCACGGAAAAAAGGGAAAGAATCCGATACCGTCATTCGCGCTTATTGGCCGCCCACGCGCTTGCGAATGTAAATAGGGATTCGTAAATCGTTCGCACGAGCGCGAGCAGCAGCCACTCGAAATTAGCGGGGAAAAACTGAGGTATAAATAATGACGGAAAAATCCCTGTGGAAGTAAGAGAATCGGGAGAATTTTGTTTTTACGTTTTTAAGGTAGGATTAATCGAGTGGACGTGCGCGGTTATTAATCGAAACTTGATATCGTTGATCGTTTCCGGTCTATTGAGAGTTTGCGGTGCGGAGAGCGAGTGCGCACTTTAACGGTAATGGGATATATGCATCTGTCTGAGCTTCGGCGATTCGAATATTGGATGGAACTGTATAATAGAATCGCTCATTGTAGCGTGGATTTTATTTAAATGTGGGTTTCGGTTATAATTAAAGCTCGGGGATTGAGAACGAAAGAACGCACGTATGAAGTGTAAATGAATTTGTGTGAATACAAATTAAGAACAGCGCGTTATTTAGTAAGAATGAAAAAATGAGCTCATTATGATGTAATCTTTTCTTAATTATAAGTTCAAATATAAAAATCTCACAAACTTTTCCATTTCACCAATTTCATTTCGTCCAGAACCTTTTGACTCTCCCGTACTAATCCACACATACACAAGAAACGCAAAAAATTCAAAGCAAACATTTTCCTCTCCTCGCGGACCAAAACTAAATGAATCCGGGAAACCGAAAAAAACAAACAAACCTCATTGAGCTTATCATGAAACATTCAGCCTCGGCCTTCCGAAAAAAATGAGAGTGTCTTATGAAAAATCCAGGAAAACTGTGAGAGAATCCCCGTAATGGCGATCCTCACGTGGACAATACGACGACGACGATGCGTTTGCCCCGCGTAATCCCGTGGGCAGCGTTGAGAGTGCAATGCTGAGAAACTGCCGGCTTTTCCTTTTCGCTGTTGTTTCGTCGTAGCATTTCAAGGATTTTCCGTGTATTTCTCGGAGAGTATAAGAGTCGCAATTTCATTGCGTCCGCTATTCGAATCGAGCATTTATCATTCAATTACTCTTGAAATATCCAAAACCTGTTTAGAACCACAACATTTCGAAATTCCGCTCGAATAAATTCCTCCTATCTCCCACTTCTAACAATAATCCACAACTATAACTATCGAATATACGCTGAACCCGCTTCATCACGCTCGAACAAACTCCCATTCTTTCCTCTGCTCGAGCACAAGAAGCATCATACGCGACGATGCCGCTTGCACTTCCCCACAACTTATCCGAGCGCGCTATCAAGATCCATTAATTGATTTACGTCGAAGCGCGCATGAATCAACGGGACCAAAGTTCGATGCTTCCGTCCCTCTCTCCGCCCCTCTACCCCCGGCAACAACTGGCATAATTCTCCCTCGCGAACTTAAGCGCGGTTGGATCTCCGCGACTGTGGGAGAGCGGAAATTGCGCAGTCCCGAAATTTCAATATAAACCGAGTCCACGAGGGAGAAAGCGAGCGAGGGAGATACACCAACGGGGATATCATATTCGAGAGTCTGCGGTGCGTGAGTGGCCTGTAGCTGTGTGCGCGCAATTACGCCCGAGGTGGGTCTCTCTCTCTCTCTCTCTCTCTCTCTCTCTCTCTCTCTCTCTCTCATTCGCTCGCTCGCACTCAGGAGTCGGATATCAGTCGAATGATTTATTTGAATTAGGAGCCAGTGCGTTCTGTATTCTGGGTGTTGGTGTATGGCGAGTGGGTTGGTTAGGTGCGCGAATTGAAAATATATTTTCGTTGGAAATGAAAGTGGAGTAGATGGGGGAATAAGGTGGGGTTGTGCAGTGCGACTGAATCTTGAGCTTTCGTCTAAGACGCAATTTCATTTCTCTTATAAAGGTAGGAAGTAGTCGATGTTCCAGAATTGCGATATAATAAGTTTAGTTTTCGTAAGAACGAGGAAAATGAATCTACGTTATTGGAAAAAAAGCATTTCCAACTGATTGAATTTCGAGATATTAATCATGTATCGAAAATTTTAAGTAAAATTAACTAACTAAATAACAATAAATTAGCCGCTATAAAGACATTAATATAAAAAACTTCAAAAAAAATTATTTTATAGAATCATTTTCTAGATGATAGATGACAAAAATGTTGTTATTATAAAGTAAAACGGAAAATATACAATATACTATTTACCGTAAACTTTCTGAAAACGCAAACAACCGTATCGAAACTCCGAGCTAGCTAGAGTAACGCAATGACGCGCAACGACACCCACGTCGCCTGTACATCTCATGCCATAAACCGCGAGGATTCTGCGAGTAGCTCTTCGCTGTTCGCGAAGGATAAGAGAGCGAGCTGCAACTGTCTGGATTCGCGCACGTTGTATCCATCCCAGGTGAATATGAAGCTAATGATAATGGAATTCACGCCGAAAACGTCTAATTAGTGGTCCGCCTATTCATACCTCCAGGTGAGCCTCGATATGGAAATGCGACCCACCTCCGTCGAAACATTATTGTTATACTACGGGTGAGGCTAGTATTGGTATGGTTCGTATTATATGTCATGTTAACAGGCTGTAGTTACTAATGTAACAACTAATCTTTTTTGCTTAAATATTATTATAATAAAAATATTAATAATAAACGTTAGGTAAAGGTGATAACTTTTTCCTAAGATCGCAAATAACTGAAACCATGGGGGATTTCAAAAGCGCGTGACGTTTAGCATGACGCGTTAAGATTACTTGAACCACCAGCACATTCAGCGAGAAAATATCGTTAATCAAGCTACGCACAATATTAATACCTATTATGCAAACACAACGACGACGCTTGTGATTCATCGTCTCAACCATCGCCATTCAACAAAGCTGACACTAACAAATATCTCACCACCCCGAAGACGCTATACCCGCGGGTATTGATTACGCCATTCGCCATATTCCCACGGCATCTTCCGTAAAAGTATATCAATCTGCGTTATCACTGCATTCCAACGAGCCATTTTTCCCACTCATCCGCGGCGATCGATAAACTTCGACGCGCACATGTGTGAAATATCGCCAGAGCACCGCGTGACAAACTGACGTCTTCGCTGCGAAATTAATACTGGCGGCTTTGAAGGCGCGCCGATACATCCCCAATTTACGTGGACAGACGAGGCGTGAGATTTTTAGCGCGCGTGCGGCCTGATGAATAGTCCTTGGAGAATCCGCGCCGGCATTTTTTACTCTCTCTCTTTTTCTCCTATATATATACACGAGAATGTGCGCGGCGCACGTAAGGAATGAACGATAACGCCGAGCCCTCCTAATCCCCATCCCGCGCTTTAATCCATCGTCCTCGCAGCGCGGATTTTTCAGAGTCATGGCTTTTTGCGTCGCCCGCTTCTCCTATTTTTCTTCCGCGTGAACTCGCACGAAATCCTTACGTTCGCGCGCACGAGAGAGAGGAAATGCAGTACGGGGTCTGTTTATCTCCCTCTCTTTGTCTCTCTTTCTCTCAGAACGCAAGCGAGCCTTTGGGAGAGCTTCTGCGTGGCATGCAGAAGCACGAGTACTCGGGAATTTTTTTACAGCGGAAGAGCTGTTCCTGATGAGACGAGGAGTTTTTGGTCATTTGTACGGGTTTTCTTCGTTCTTAACGTAGAAATTTCTTGCTGGAGGTAGCGCGCTGCGTGTTTTATTAATAGCGAAAGTTGTAGATGTCTGACGTAAAGGTTATTTTTCGCTTTGAGGCGAATGTGAGGTGATGTGAAGTTTTGCATTTTAATGTGAGAGTGTCCATGTTATATTTAAAGGTATATGTATAAGTAGAGGATAGCGTATTTAGGTAATGACTTAGTTATAAAAGAAAGCAGGCAAACTAAGCTTTTTCGCGTTA
Organism: Torymus aiolomorphi; assembly: GCA_036365515.1. Taxonomy (NCBI): domain Eukaryota; kingdom Metazoa; phylum Arthropoda; class Insecta; order Hymenoptera; family Torymidae; genus Torymus; species Torymus aiolomorphi. The sequence continues at coordinate 121,890,288 of CM070874.1, read as the reverse complement.
GAATGACTAAAAAATTTTAAAATAGCCATTTTGCAAGGTAAGCAAGCTGAGCTTCTCATGTAAAATATTCATGAACTTTTTTAGATAGAACGAAACTCTATTCACAAAGATTTTACACTGAAAGTATAGTAATAAATTATGTTATCATTCAGAAATGTCAGGTACGTTGTTGTCTAAAAATATTTATATGTTATTTTTCTTTCATTCGCATTCTGTCTCAGTACCGGAAAGAATCCATTTTTTAACGCAAAGTCTTTTTTATTCTAGAAGTATAACAAACAAGTAATTTTTTAATACGTACTACATCGACCAAAATTTTGCATTCATTATGGATTTGAACAGCTTGAATGAGTACGTTAGTTTTTTCTAAAGCACAAATTGCAAATTCACTAGCAAAATATTCGGATTTACTACTTTCATGAATATTTATAATTAAAGAACCTCTAGACAAGCTCATTTCAAAATTGTTCACACAAAAGTTCACGTTTCCTAATATAAATCAAAAACCATTAAAACACTTTTATACATAAAATTGACCACAATTCGACAAATCATCACTTTTACAAGTTGCCAATAACGTTATTTTAAATATATCAAATATTCTATGACGTCAATGCGATGTCGCCTCTGCACGTCCATCGCTTTAAATGATTCACAGAAAGGGACTATACGAGCAGAAGGAATCTCGTTAAAAAATGAAACCCCACCTGTCACTCTTATTACGAGTGAAAATTACGGCGGGATTTCGAAAATTTTGACGTGACGTGAAATTCCGAGGAATTTTTTCATGCCTCGATCACGAGTGAGCGCGCTCGTCGAGATTACTGCGCGATGGCATAAAATCCAGCGCAAATATCCGGAGCAACGGGGCTCTCAATTAATTATAGAAAAAACGCATATAGGCTCGATGATTTCGGCTTGAAAAAGTTTTACGCCGAAAGTAGAACGAACTTGGTGGTGGTGCACTGATTTGGCTGGAAATTTGTTTGCGGATGCGTTGCGGAAAAATCGTTGAAAAATTTTTGACACGTAAATCACTCGTTGAATGTTAAAATTTTGGTTATTTATCTATGAAAATGCAAACGCAAAAACGAACTAAACTGAAAAAGCAGATAATTTAAATTCATTCTCTCCTTATCACAACGAGTACACAAAAGAAAATCTCAGTAAACTGGAACACTTATTTCCACCAAATCTCTTAAGTAACACACGTCAAGAATTTCAAAAAAACCCTGCCGACACGCGAAATCTCTCTACCATCTCCTCCACACACATACAGACACCTACGAAAAAAGTGACTACTCCCTTCATCTATTACAAAATAACACCTCCCGACTTACATTCTCCTGCGCCTGTCGGCTGCACCGGAAGAAACACTGCAAATCCGCGTGCATCAACCGTCACAGAGAGACACACTAGCTCGCTCGCTTGAACTTTTAAAAACTCAGAGGCACGATACGACGATGTATTACACACACGCGCGCATTAAGAGATTATTGCGCGATTATTTTAGCGACTTGCTTTCTCTCGCCGGCGTTATTCTCGCCTTGTTGCCGGCCGCCTAGCTCTCTCTCTCTCTCTCTCTGCGCTGGCTCCCGAGATTCGCAGCTCCGGACGCGGGGATTAAGCGGAAACTGTGTGTGCCGAGATTGTCGCGCGCGGCGAATACAAGATAGAGCAGAGGAATGAAAGAGCTACCGACGCCGCTGCGGTCAAAAAACTCGGAGAAACTGCCTTATTCTCTCTCCCTCTAGCGCAGAGTCACTCCATGAAAACACACACACCCTAGTGTGCAGCTACAGAAACACAAGGAAAAACAGAAGTGAGTCGCGGATGGAGGAGTAGGAAATAGAAGAGGAAAATCTGATCCCCCAATATGAGTGACCTTTTCCGCTTCCCCCTGCCAGTGTTACTTTCAGACAGCACTGCTCGAAGATTGCTCGAAATAAAAGGATTTCGCTGTTAGCCCGGCGACTACTTAGCTCAAGCCCGCGTTTGACTGGTCTCTACAGGACCGATGATGACGGAGGAGGTACCTGGATGGAGGGAGTGAGAGAGGTATTGCGCAGGAATGATTCGTGGTTTACAGTGCGCGAAGGACATGGATGTTCGTTTTGAGAATGTGAGTGTAGTGGTGAGAGTTCATCTCGGGCAGGATTTAGTTTAACGGAAGATTTTTTTGTTAAAACTATAGTGTTATGAAAATTAATTGAAAATTATAAATCAACCGAGGGAAGCGTGACTTTGTAAGTATATAAATAGAAGAATTTTTGCATTTTCTCAACGTTAATTTACATTGAAAGATGGATTATCGTACGTGTTATGAAAATTAATTGAAAATTATAAATCAACCGAGGGAAGCGTGACTTTGTAAGTATATAAATAGAAGAATTTTTGCATTTTCTCAACGTTAATTTACATTAAAAGATGGATTTTCGTACTCATTACCAATACACAATATCTAACTTTGAAATGTAATTAAATTTATCTAGGATGAAAGATCGTCTTTAAGCGGAACTGGTACAGAAACATAATCAATCTAAAAGCTTTTAACAGGGGCGAGACACACATATATAACAGAAATTTTGGACGAGCAAGAAATTGAACCGCATCGGTATATCCCGATTTAAACTATAAATATTTGTCGGTGTATACCGCTCGCGGTACATCAATTTCAATCCGGGTGAAAGAGCAGTGGGATAAACCCGACATGGATTGCGTTTTCGAACTTTATCATTGAGTGTATTTGATTACATATCCACTACTGTAAAAATGTACCTACTTTTATAAAATCTTTTATAAAATTCAGTATTATCGTAAATTATTATCACATATGGGAAAATTCTCAATACTTCTAACTATAGACGAGAATTTTTTTTTCAAGTAACATATTGACTTTCCAAAAGTGGACCTTTTTAGACAGTTTTGTACATCCCCAGGCTGCGCTCTGCATTGCACGCTAATATAAATTCCAGGACTTATTTTCTAGTTTATATTGAAGATTTTCCTCCCAGTCTAGTTTCTGTGCTTTGCAGAGCAAACTCATAACAGCAATAAATTACTTAAAAAAAAAATACTCGTCTATAGTTAAAACTATTGTGGATTTTCCCATGTATAATATAACATTTTAATTCTCCATTACCTTACATATACTGAGAAAAGGATTTGTTTACTGTTAACATAGCATTGTAACTGTTAACATGCGTATGTTTAAATATGACCAAATATAGGCATTGTAACAGTTATAATGCCATGTTAACAGTTAAGTTATCATGTTCTCATAAACAATTTCAATATGTTACCTCAGAACATTGATATTGTAATAATTAAAATATGCTTATTATAGTAGATTTTGAATCTAATGGCCAATTTTTTACCAGGATGATGTTGTTTTATAACAAAAACATTTGAAATAAAAACATTTATTTTTTTACTCCAACGTTTCGGACATTTTTATTGTTTATCCTGATCAGGAACATAAACAATAAAAATGTCCGAAACGTTGGAGTAAAAAACTAAATGGAGTTTTTATTTCAAACTTTTTTGTTATATAACAACATCATCCTGGTAGAAAATTGGCTATTAGATTCAAAAACTACAATTTACAACAACTTCTACCATCAGCTACTTTCAAATCTGAATATTTTATTAATTAATATAGATATTGTAACTATTACAATATCACATTTTAGCCTTAAACATGTCAAATAGTTGTATTTCAAATAGATAAATATGTTAACAGTAACAATATTCTTCTCTCAGTGTAATACCTATTTAGTTACACTGCACTATACCCTGTATCAAGCCCATTACAATCTCGAGCAGACCGCGTATATAGACACATAAAACCTTAACCAAGGAATCCATCAATTAGGCTTACGGATACTATACCTCCTTAACGAGCAGCAGCGGCCGCACCGCCAAAGCGGCCTCCGCGTTTACCTGCGCTGTTGGTGTATACGGAAGCGTTGTTATTAGCCCTAAAATCGAGAGACGGCGACGTGTAATCGATGTAATTTACGCGCCGGCGCACATTATCTACGCGCGAGAATTTTCATATTTCCCGCGCGCGTACATTGAATGTAATCCCATAACCAGGCGCGCTTGATGGCTCCGCCGGTAATCGAATTACCGCGATTTTCGTGAGCGCGTGTGTTATATGTAAGTGTGTGTGTGTGTGTGTAGGTGTGTACGTAGCGTCGGTTAATTAAATATCGACCCCTTGGGCGCTGCTGGTGCGTCCGGAAGGACGACCGTAAATACCGACCCTTTCGCTGGATACACATATATATAGAGCCTGAGGGTGTAAGGGTCAGTTCGTATTTTTCTGATTTCGCTGATGAAAGTTATAGTCTGATGTAATGTCCGTCGGATGCAATGTAATAGAGTGTAGGGGTTAATGTGATAGCCCTAGGGTGAAAATCAGATTCCAATCGAAAGTCTTGCTTCTTATGAATATTGATTTTAAACGTATATATTAAAATACACTATCTAATAGTATACGAAAACGTATTTTTATGTAAATTTTCGTATCCTATTAAATACGGTTAGGAATTTAACAAATAAAGTACAAATGTTTTCTTTTAATTCCTTAATGAATTATATAAACCGCGCACAATTCAAATGATCCGGTGGGCAAAAAACCAGCTACCGCACTCAACTCTCTTCATCCCTTATATATATAACAGAGAAAACTCCTATCCTTCTACGACGTCGTCATAATATCGGCGCGTCGCACACGCCGCGGGCACTTTCACTCTTGACGGAAAGCGGACTTTCCTCTTCTTATGAGAGTCGCGCACACATACACACACACGTACGAACGCAGAGCGTTTAATGAGCTCGCCCTTGACGAGAGATGTGCAAACAGCTCTCGGGGCCATTAGAGCACTCGCGAAAGCGGGGAAAATTCTTTTGTCCGTTTGTCTTGCGTTTGTGTGCGCGTGCGCACGCGAGCGCTAATCTAAATACACACGTGGAGAGATTTTTCACTTTTATTTCGACGCTGCGCAAAGACAGCGAGATTCGAAATAGAGGAGGATGGATGTGTGTGTTTATTTGCTTCTGAACGAGATTAAATAATGTGAAACAAATTTTAATTAGCAGGTAATTAAGATAAAGAATGTATAGTTGTTTTTTCCATCATTCTGCGCGAATTTTAAATGTGTTGGTTCTTTGAAGTTTGGAAAATACTCACGTGTGTGGCTTTTAATTGCACAAAGCAACGGAAAATCATGGGAATTTCGACAAATTTAATCGTGAACTGATTTTAATGAAAATCAAAAAAGGTAGAAATAATAAATGGATTAATTTTTTTCTAAAGTAACTGTGAAAGACAGAACATTTTTACCAAATAAACACAGCTCTACCCGACTTTTTCGTCTAGATTTCAACAATATACGACTCCCGGAAATAAAAACAAATCCATCCGCGCTCAGACGACCCGACGACGATTCTCCCCTTTTTCTTCTTCCATCCCACTCGAGAGACCTTTGATTTTATTCCCGGTGCACCTGAAACATTCTCCCACAGCTACTCTCCACGGTAAGACGCTTGGACCGTAAAATCAGCTGCGAGTTTTTTATGATAAGCCGGAATAGAGCGCGGAATTTCGTCTCGGATGACGGGGGCGGAAGTCGCAACTTTAAACATTAAAAAGAGAAGAAGTCGATCGAGGAGAGACTCGCGCGAGAATGTGCGTGTAATTCATTTGCTGTTGGTTCCGAGTCAGTGAGCTTTCAGGTGATTTCGAATGCACGTGTTGTTTTACTCGTTTTTTCAAGAGGTATAGCGAACAGTTTTTGTGAATATAAAAAACGGACATGTTAATGAAAAAGTTAATAAAACCGCTGCCAATTCATTGGCACGTTGCTTCCTCCAAATTAATGTATTGTTCCTATATGTGTAGTATATATTTTAAATATAAAATATGTTTATTTATTATACTTTTTTTTCAATGATATAATAATTCATTAATATTTTAAAAATTGAATATTTTTTTTTTTATTATTGAAATTATTTGCTATTTGACACTTATTTTATTTAAAGAAAAAGTAATATTTTAAAATATAAAATTTAAAAAATTGCTATTTACCCTGAGATTAATTTACTCACATTTTCAAAATCATATGTAATAACTACATTTTTTACATTATAAATATATTATTATTCAATAATTGTGTATCTTTATTATAAATAATTGTGTACGTATTATAAAAATTGAAATTATATTTCTAATTTTTATTTTTTTAATAATCCATCATAATTTTCGTCATCCTCTTCTTTTATTTTCAATAAAATATCGTTGATTATTGATTTTACCATTTCTTACCTCATCTTAATAAAAAAAGAGCAAATAAAATATTATGTAAACACAAATATCAGTGGCAGCTATAATAAAAACATTGACATCACTTTGTGAAGGCAAAATGAGTGTATACACTGAGAAAAATGTTGTAGTAAATTTTATTATAACTGTAATAAAAATTACTATAAAGTATAGGAAGGGTGAGACAAATACACTTTATGCTGCATTTTTATTATAATAGTATGAATAATTACAAAATTTCTTGTAATTTTTATGACAGTTGTTGATTAGAAAGTATTACGAAATAAAAGAAAAATTGCTATACACATAGCAAAAACTGTGATATAATAAAATTTAAAATATATGCTTTTAATTTTTATTAGAATAGAATATAAATTTTATTTTGTAGCGTTTAATTTTATTTTGTAGTGTATAAATTTTATTTTGTAACGTATTAAAAATTACTATAAACATAGTAAAAAGTGCCACATTCAAAAATTGCTACAGGCCATAAGAAAGTTTGCTATCCAACATAGTAAAAATTGCTACAACATTAGTACTTTCTGCGCAGATCAAGGCGCCCACGTGTCTGATTGAGGTTATGTTTCTACGGGAATTTCACTTTGTCTTGCTTTTAAGTTTACAAAACATTCAAAACTTACTTCAATTATTTTATTTTTATATTATGCACATTAATGATAAGTTTCTTTGTGTTATCAAAGTTATTTATTGTCATTATTTAATATTATCTGAAATTTTCTCGAAATCGATGGTTTGGCATGTACAAGTTCCAAAATTTTACACTCAAGAATCCTATTTGGGTAAGTGATTAGCGCGTCCGATTGCCGCGGTGAAGGTTGCAGGTTCGATCCCAACGCTCGTAAAAAAAATATTTTTATTTCTCATTTTAATTTATTTTCACATTAAATATTGTATGATTAGAGTCTGAAAATAGTTCTGAAAACAGGAAGAACGAGAAAAAATTTAATTTTTTGAAATTTAAGGTCATTCATAAAAATTACTATGTTGCATAGCAAAAATTGTTATAATTTCGATTTGTCCCTCCGTTCCTACAAAATATAGTAATTTTTCTTATGTTTATAATAAATTTTACTACAACATTTCTCTCAGTGTATATAATTATATGCCCGTGAACCATAAACGTTTAAACTTTAAAATATTTATTTCAAAATTGAGTGAGCGTAATTCTTACTATATTCGCTTCAAATCGCAATTATTCGAAAAAGTAGTTCAGACAAGTCTTTAAAATTTGTATCTCAAAATTGAGTGAGGGTAATTCTTACTATATTCACTTCTTAAATCGCGATTATTCAAAAAATTAGTTCAAACTCAAATATAATTTAAGGTAGTTCACCAGGAAATCGATTTTCTTTAAATTTTCTTCAAAATTAGTGTACATCCAACCGAAGTTGATTCTTTCCGAACGTGTCTAATCAATTTTAAAATCCTGCAATCTCATTGGACGATTCCAATTTACGGTTAAAGTTTACACAATAGTATTCAACGATAAATGAGGAGTTTCCACCAAACATAATATACTTATAGCACAATTTTTCCGATATTGTGATTTTTATGACGGTATTGTTCGGTCAACTACCTTAAATTTAATTATCCTTTGCGGTCAGTTTTATCAGAGTAAAATTTAAAGTTTACTCACATTATCAAAAAATAAAAAATTACAATAATTTTACTCCAGTTGTTTACACCCGAGGGAAGTTGATTCTTTCCGAACGTGCCTAGTCAATTTAAAAATCCTGCAATCTCATTGGACAATTTTAATTTACTTTTTCAATGATTTAATAATTTATTAATATTTGTAAATTCCATATTTTTTCTTATTATTTAAATTTTTTTTGTTATTTCCGACTTATTTTATTCAATTTGTTTAAGACACAAATAATTATTTTTAATATTAATCATTTTGACGTGTTCAGCCGATAAAACATAAAAAGTAAAAGCAAATAAAATATTATGTAAACACAAATATCAGTGGCAGCTAATAAAAACATTTACATAAATTTCTAAAGGCAAAATGAGTGTATATAAAATTATATGCCCGTGAACCATAACCGTTTCAACTTTAAAATTTTTATCTCAAAATTGAGAGAGGGGAATTCTTACTATATTCACTTCAAATCGCGATTATTCGAAAAATTAGTTCAAACTCAAAATAATTGGCCAGCGTATCTGATTCATTTCATGTTTCTGTAGAGCTCGTTGTAAATTAAGCTCAACAAAAAACAAAAGCAAGTAAACAACAGCACGCGTATCGCGCGTCATTTCTATTTTCTAATAACATATACATAAAACCGTTTCCGAAAAATTACGATTTGAAAAGAGGGCTATAAAAAAGTTTTAACCTCAAATATGTCTGAAATTTATAAACTAATTCTTTTACCCTAACAATTATGTAATAAATAATATACAAACTCTACACCTCCATCAAATCTAGATCTCCATCAAATTTGAAAGTAATTAAATTTTACTCTAGTTATTATACGACATAGAAAGTCATTTCCAGAAATACCAAAATTTTAAATATCAAATATCTTAACTAACCATATAATCGGGATGAAATTTTACATAAGTATTGCCTATATCGCATACAAAATAGTCTATAAATTTTTAAACTGATACATTAAGTCGTCATTGAGAAATTACGATTTTGAAAAATACGTAAAAAAATTTTAACCTTAAATATCTCTAAAAATTATGAGACAATTCTTTTACCTAAAGGACTTATACGATAAACATATAAACTCTACATCTCCCCAATATTTCAGCATGATTAAACCAATTTTAAATATTAAATGTCTCAAAAAGTAATCGAATGATCTTGATGAAAATTCGCCCTATATTATCAATATCACACACAAAATTGTCTATAAATTTAGAGCTAATTCATCGAACCGTTCTCGAGAAATTACGGTTTGAAAAAAAGTTTAAAGGATTTTAACCTCAAATATCTCTGAAATTTGTTGACCCATCATTTAGCTCAAAGAGTTCAGCCGAGAGCTATCCAAAATCTACCTCTAAAAGGAATTTCAAGGCGATTAAGCCAATAATTTTACTCCAGTTATCGTGCGACATATAAAACTCATTTTTTTGGTTACCAATTTTGTTCTCAAAAACTAATCGACAGAATGGATTCAAATTTGTACGGATTATAGCTATTTATATTCTGCATTATCATGATTTAAAAAAAAAATTGACCGCTTATTTTTGGAGTTATAAGCTTTAAAAAAAAAACACGTTTTTGTTAATAACAAAAGAACCGCAATAGCTAATGTAATTTCTTCTTTTTTTTAATATAGGTTTTTTATGCTCTTGCGAATACTATCTGTCTGATTCAAATATCTCAGTGTTATCATTACAAAAACGCAAAAATGAATTTTGCGAAAATCGAAAATTCGAAATAAAATAAAAACGCATCGGCGAATGAAAAAGAGGATTTCCTTCCCCCATTCGCACAAGAAAAACAAAAAAATGGGATCTGTCCGGATAAAATCGATCGAATAGATCCTGAGATAAAACGGTATAAGTACACACACACGTACACACACACACACACACACACACATACACACACACACATACACACACACATCCATACAGACATTTTTTATTATTAATTCCATATGAATTTCAAAGCAAAGATCTCACCTTTCTGCCCGTACCACTTTCAAATGGGTTTTTGATCTTGTATTTTGACTATAAACGAAATACTTGCTTATTAGACTTTATAAAACACGAGACTCGCTGAAAACTGAAAATAGAAACTTACATAAAAATGTAGTGATCATTCTCGAACCGCGACTCGCGAGTGAAACACTACCAACAAGCCACGGCCGCCACCGTTCGGCTTTCTGCTAATCGGCGTCACATTGTAATTGGACGCTTTGCTCATTTCGTTCTTTTATATTAGTGTGTGTATACATACGTAACAGTATATACATTGGTAAATAAAACAAAGTCTTATATAGTGCTATAGCGAACAATGTTTTCCTGTTGAGTTATAAGTCATCAAAAATAGGTTACAATTGCTAAAAATGTCATGTTTATAAATTAACTAGGGGGACTGCGACCCCCTGCGTGCCTTTGGCACGCCAACCCCCCCGCCCCCACACATACCTGCTCCTCGCTTCGCTCGTCGCCCCCCTCCCTATGTAAAAACTTTATTTTTACATAATAAGCACGACCGCAATACTCAGGAGAACCTTATAATTTTACAATTGTGAAATTTATGACATTTTGTTTTCATAATTTGTATCATAGGTATAAATATAGTTGTAGTAAATCTTAAATAAAAATAAGTATGCGTGTACTTTCACACAGTTCTTGCTTATGTATGTTTGGGCCTTCAAAATCGATTTTACAGAATTAGACCATTACAACTAAAAACGATAATAATGCGTGCTTGACTCTCGCGACGCAGACTCATCTTGAAAAACGCAGCGCGCAAAACTACTGTAGAATTTTCGGGCGCACAGTACAACTTTTATACATTTAACATACTTGTGTAAAGTCAAATACTGTTGAATAATATGAGAAAAATGAGCATTTTATCTGTATTTAAACATTAATTAAACATTAAACATCGATTTTATTAGTATAGGTCTAGCTCACCAAGAATTGATTGTACATACAAATTTTAAATGGAAGAAAGTTTTGTTACATAGTGTGTTCTAAGCAGTCTGACTACTGCCAGTCAAAGAGAACAATATTAATCTTTGCTTTATATAGTCAACGTTTTTGAATGTATTAGTCAGAAAAGGTGTAGGAACCAATAAAGAGCGACAGAGGTGTGGCATAAGTCAAACACGTAGTCGAGCGTGTACACACTGTGTGAGTATTAGGAGTACATGGAAGTGGGGGTGCAATGGCTCAAATTTTACATTTCGTTAGAATAAGTATAACTACACACTTAGTATACATAACCACACACCACTATATGAATACATAACTAAATATTTCTGTACTCCTAATACAAAATGCTCGCACCCACTTCTGTTCCATAAACTTAGAGAGGTATAATTAAATTTTATTTCTGTGAATAAACGCTTTGTAATCATCATTCAGTTTGATAGGGTCAGTCATCTTATTAACAAATTTTGTTTGCAAATTTATATAAAACATTTCCGACAAAAGTCTGCAATCCAGTCGGCTCTTCTTATCTAATATTCGTACTTTATTAAAATTGATATTATGGTTTGTGTTCTTTATATATGTGTATATAACGCGTTATTATCGTCCTGTTTTTCACATTTTCTGTTATGTTCCTTAACTCTAATATCTAACCTACGACTAGTTTGTCCCACATATGTTGCCTCGCAATCTTTACAGTCTATACGATATACTATATTTGTATTATAGCCTGTTTTACAAGTATCTTTTCCCAATTTGATAAAACGTCTAAATTTATTAGCAGTACTATAGATTCCTGTGTTAAATTTATCGAAAAAATTTTTCATGATAGGTCTCAGTTCATCTATAAACGGTAGCAATATTCGCGGTTTGTTTTTCCTTGTACCTTTTGGAAAATTTTTAGTTAAAAATATTAATCTTTTTTCAATACGTATGTTGACTAGATCTACAGGATAATTGTTATCAGAAAGTAGTTGTTTTATCAAACTGAGATTTTTTTCTTGGAAGCTTACATCTGACAATTTAATAGCTTTATCAACCAACGAGTAAATGATTGCAATTTCGTTGTTCATAGGATGTTGTGAATAAAAATTTAATAACCGACTTGAGAAAGTCGGTTTTCTGTACCAATTAGTTATAATACGGTTGTTTTTGTTAACTATTATTTCAATGTCAAGGGAACTAATTTTATTATCTCGTGATCTTTCCACTGTAAATTGTAGACGTTCACTGTACATATTAAAAATATTTTTAGTGTATTCTATCATCTTACTCGGCACACACAATAGGATATCGTCTACATATCGGAAATAGAAAACAGATTCAAAGCATAATTTTGATAAAGCAAAGTTTTCAAGGTCGTGCATGACAATGTCAGCCAAGATCGGGCTATTCGGATTGACCATAGCAGAGCCGAAAATTTGTGTATAAAAGACGTTATTAAATTGAAAATGATTATGCGTAAGAATGAATTTAATGACGTCAATGAATTCATTGCAACTCATATTTATAAAATTATATAAATATGTCCATCTTGTTTCTATTGCAGAATAGATCAGTTCATTAGACACATTAGTAAACAGACTCACTACATCTAGGCTTATTATTTCGAATCCAGAAGGAATTTTTCTATTTTCTATTTTTAATTTAAGTTCTGAACTGTTATCAACATGAGAATTTGTTTTTTTAAATTAGTTTGTAGAAATTGTGAAAAGAATTTGGTCAGATTATGTTGGTGAAGTATTTTTATCAAACCGTAGGCTTTTGATGTGTTACACTTTTGTGCTATTTTATATGGTATTTCTGTGTCATCACCCATAAAGTTTCGGAAATTTAATTTTTTGATTATACGTAGCAGTTTCTTTTTCCAAAGAAGATAAAGGGTCACTTCTCAGTTTCTTGTAATAACGTTCATCTTGGAGTAAGGTGTTCACCTTATCCAAGTAAATCGGTTTATCAATAACTAGAATAGCATTACCCTTATCAGCCTTGGTAATAAGTAATTCCTTATGATTTTTAATAAATTGTTTTGTGTTATAGAGGTTAATTTTCCGTTGTTTTTTAATATGTGTGTTCATAGATAATTCTTTTTTATGAAACTGTTGAATAATCGAAAGAAATTTACGGCGTATTTCTATTGTTTTTTCTACATTGTCATAATAATTTAAATACTTTTCTAAGTTATAAGTAAATATATTCTAAAGTTAACTTATTATCAAAATTTTCATTAAAATTAAATTTAGCTCCATATTTTAATGTATTAATAAGATATTGAGGTAAAACTGTATTTGTTAAATTTATAAGCCATCTGTTTGTATTGTCTTCCATAGGGTCACCAACCTGTCTCTCATCCCTTACTTTTGGGTGATTGACCTGAGTATTAATTTGAATGTTTTTTTTTCCAAATGATTAAAGTAGCTATTTTTTATTATAGGTTTTTTGTATTTTACTACATATAATTTGTCCAGTGTATTTTCTAATACTATTTTTTATTTTCTAAGAATAACATCCAGTTTATTTGAATAAAAATTTTTAAAGCTATTTGTAATTTCAATATTGCCAAGTTTATGTAATTTTTCTTCTGATTTTAAGCACTGTTTCTCTAGGAATCTAATGTGTGTGTTAATATCTTTAATTTCAAGGTTGAGAATTTGTTTTTTTATTTTGACACTAATCTTATTTATATGGTTATTACACGACGTAGAAAACATGAGTATATGAAATATTTTTTTTCTTTGTTTTCAAGATGTTTTGGGTAAATTTGATAAAATCTACAATTGATTAGAAATGTGCATTGCAATCTGAATCTTTTTATATTATATAATAATTTAGAGAACTGACTGAAAAACTGTTTTACCATGAAGTTGAATTTCAGAGAAATCGCATGTAAAACCAAACCTACGCTGTAATTATTATTAATTTTAAGTAAGTTCAAGGTTTCAAAATTACACATTTTTTCTAGTTACTCTTATACAATTTTAAATTGGAAACAAATTATAAGAAACCTTATTCCAAAATCCGTAGAAAAGCTGGAGATACTCGATGCACGTGTCTTGGGGACGTGTAGTTATTGATAAAGCAATTTACTTGGATAAAATTAATAAAGCTTAGAGAATAATTTTAAAAATGGTACAATTAAGGAAAATTTCATCTTCACGCATTTAAAAAACCTTACATTGCATAAAACATCCCCTCGACTTTCTCAAAATACATGAATCAACAACTTCCTAAACTTCACCCCCCAGAAAACGCCGTCTCATCACTCCAGTCCCTATTTTGCGCTTTTCCATTTCCTCCGGCCCTCCTCTCAAACCTTAGCGCGTTAATGAGATACAACTCATGGCTTACTCGCGAACCGAGTCGTCGTCGTCATCATCCTCGTCCTCTAAATTTTCGCCCAAACATAATTCTCGACGAGCCGAACGAAGTTGCCTCGGACTTAATACAGATTGCAGTTCTCGGCGGCGCGGCTTTAGCGATGAACCGCGAGAGGGAAGCGATTGAGAAAGTAATTAGAAAACGAGTTGCTCGTTTCTTGGAGTGACTGCGAGATACTCTGTAAATGTTATTGCTGAGTGGTTGCGGGAAAATTAGTGCGGCCGAAAGGTATCAGAAAAATAAAGTGTAATTCAGGAATTTTATGAGATTAAGGGGGCAGCTCTTAATTTCGTACTCTCTAAAGTTGAATTAGTGAAAATTGCTCCACCATTTCAATTAGTAGAAAAAACTACTAATTTATTAGTGAATATTCACTATTTCATTAGTGGTTTTTTAAAAACTACTAATTAAATTAGTAAAAACTACTAATCAAATTAGTAGTTTTAATAAACTACTAAATGAAATAGTGAATATTCACTAATAAATTAGAAGTTTTTTCTACTAATTGAAATGGTGGAGCAATTTTCACTAATTCAACTTTAGAGAGTAGGTTTATAGATTTCAAATTAAAGTTTATTTTTGAATGTTTCATGCTAGTCGATGAACTAATATTTGTTTATCCTCCATAATGATGTGTGTTTACGTGAAATCTTAAACAAACATGTCATGTGTACATTTCATAAATTATATGATGGCATTCGCATTATGGTTCAACATTACAAGGGAAAATTGAAGTTGAAAGAACTTTTACTTTAATGTTCAAAAACTATAGTTTACCAATAACAGTAAATTGATATAGGAGGAAATTGCATAAGTAATAAATTAACTTGTCCTACAGCCTACTGGATAAGCTGGTGTATTGGATGAAGTTTTCTTTAAATATCAATACCAGAAAATAGCTGCGACATTATGGTTAATACGCGGCTGTATATGTCTGTTTGATGCGACCCATTAGTACTAATCGCACGGCACGTTGATTAATTGTACACAAGAAAATACAGCCAACCTCGCTGGGTTTATCGTCGAGATTACTATGTACAGAAGACTAAGCACGTAGGTCTAATATAGCAAACTATATGCGCAGGCTCATAAATACGAAAACCTATATCCAAAGTGCGATCAATTTAACGAAACTATATACGCTTATCACTGCTTTTCCTTTTGATATCCGCTCGACTCACTATCTCGACAAACACTTGCGACGGACAATTGCAATAATGAAGATAATTTATCGGGAAGATAGTCGACAGCCGCCGCAATTAAAAACCGTTCGCAGTCCGCTCACTGACTCGCAAACTCCCATCGATTCCTGCAAACTTCTTCAAGCATCTTATACGTATACCTCCACACCCACGCACCCACCTACTGCTGCCCCGGTTCTCCCGGTCAACACGCCAATGACAACATCGACGAAAAAGATGAAGAAAGTTAGATTTATAAAATTCTTCTGTTCCTCTCTTGCCGATCCCGGAAGACGAGAGACGCGCGGAAACTCTGCAAACAGCGCAGCAAAGTTATTGAAAGGAGTTGTGTTGCTGTACGCGGAGGGGGAGAGAGTGAGAAAAACTCGAGGGGGTGGCGGTATCCATCTCGCCAATCGATGTCGTCGGCGAGTGTAGATGTGGGGGTGGATATCGCCTTGCCAAGGGATTTTGACGATGCAGCGTGAATTTTAAAAGAGTAGTGTGAAGAGTAGTCGATTGTTCTTTTATCAATGGTCTTGATAGTTTGAGGATGCAGCTTCGTTGTTATTGAAACTACAGAAGATGATGTTTTTGCAGTAAAGTCTAAAGTATGCGTGTTAGTGACTCTTTGGTAGGAAATATATAATGTTAGTGGATTATATTTTTGTTAAAAGTGTAATAATCGAGGTGATGCTCAGTCTACATAGGGTACGTGTCTGCATATTCTTGACTATTACTACTTATAATATTAATATTGTCAAAAGTGGTAAGCAAGAAATGCGAAAAAAAAGTTTAAGTTCAAGATATACCTTTTTTTCTAATGCAACTTTCAACTTAAGAGTTGGTTAAAATAAAAAATTTTAAATTGTATGACAAAATCTTTGAAATGTTGGGAAGTGCATAATTGAATAACGGTTCTAACATACTCTAAAGAAACACTTATATAAATAATAAAATCATTTGACTGGTAGCAAATTCGCTACCCGTACGCCAAACTCATATAAAAACTTTCCGCTAAGTGCCTCATAACAAAATGATCGAAACGTTGTTTCAAAGCTAAAATGATGGTTTAATCATTACATCCATTTATCACTAACTTGAGATGTTTAATCATTACATCCATCTATCAATAACTTGACAGCGAAACCAGTAAAGTCATGAATTAAAAACTATCGATATATGGGAGTTATCAGTAGTTGTTTATACTATTAAATTTGGTACCATTAATTTTATTTGGATGAAAATATAACTAAAACATTCACCTAATAATAAATGAACGTTTTACAAACATACAATATAAAATTATTTCAGAAATATTTGAATAGGTAAATTTTTAAATATTCATAATGGATGAAACATTCAGAGCCCACAATTTTGCTAATTTAATCACACTCTTTATTATCAAAAGAAAATGAGCATTATTGAGGATTTTGCTAGAATCATAAAAATATACTTACTTTCTTATCGCATCATCGATTGATTTCTTACATAAGCATAAAAATAAACTCATTTTTTAATCGCGTCATTGATTGATTTCCTACATAAGCATAAAAATATAGTCATGTTTTAATCGCATCATCGATCGATTTCCTATGAATAATCATAAAAACATATTCATTTTTTTAATTGCATCATCGATTGCTGGTTTCCTACGTAAGCCTAAAAATATAAACCCAACAACTCAGCAACATAATATCTCGACCTCATCACCCATTCTTATAGTACATTTCGACACGGGGTTTCGAACGGTATTTTATACCACGAGCGCCGAAAAATCATATCAAAGTTGTGATTTTGAAGTTAGAGTGGTATAAAAAATAAAAACACCACCACCACCAATAAACAAACAAAAACTCCAATCATCTTACAGGACTCTTCTCCATCAGGCTCTGCGTCCTCACGACGCTCCTCGGCTCATTATAATACAGCTGCTCCTCGGATGCAGCGAGCCCGCCAAGACTGCTCTTCCCCTCCTCCGCCTCGTGCTCGGCGAGCGAGCTCAAGCTGTTGTACCACTGCACGCTCCTCGTCCTGAACGGCTTGAGCCCCGATATCGCATTGGCGGTCACGTGGTGCTGGTGCTGGTGCGGCTGCTGTTTGTTACCACCGCCACCACCAGCAGCGGCGGCCTCGTCCGGCCGTTGCGGGCGCTCGCGCTCCAGGTCCTTGCCGAAGCTCATGCTCCGCCGGATCGGCTGGAGGCCGCGATTGATGGCCGCCGGTAAGTCGGCGCTCCCCCTTAGCAGCGCCCCGAACTTGCGCCGCAGCGAGGGCTTGCGCGAAAGCTTCTCGCTGCTCGCGCTACCCTGCAGCTCGGCATCGTTGTTCTTGCCGCTGGATTTGCCCTCGTCAGACTTGCTCGATTGCTGCTTCTGCGAGTGCTTCTTGGCTGCGGGGAGAAGTGAGAGTGGGTTAGAGTAGGGGAGAGTTTTTGTGAATTTGTAAAAGGCGTTGTTGGGTGGAGAAGACGGAGAGATAGAGAGACGGCATTTTGATATTTTTGTTGGATTTAGTTTTGAAAGTATTTGGGTAAGATCCAGGAATATGGCCGAGCGTCTATAATATGGGCATTTACGGTATTTCAGAACCTTATACGCTGCCTATTCTTTTGTAATAGGTTCATTGGATGTTTTTCGAGTCCAAATGAGTTGTTATATGTTGTTATGGCCATTGGATTTATTCTCGAATTAGGTGAGATAATTGTTTTTTTTTTCGAACAGCTCAAAAGTTTTCAAACAGCCAAAATCAAATGAGAGCAGTTTGTTAACTGTGGATGATATCGGCTATTATTATATACAAGTATCATTCTAGTATCAGTATAAAACATTTTGTATTCATTTGTTTTCATTAAAATAATTTTATAATTTTATTTATCCTTAAAAATCCTTAGTACGGACAATGGGTAAATTTTATAGTTTTTCATATTTTTTTTGTTGCTAAAATAGCATTTTTAATGAATTTACGTACATTTATTGTAGTATTTACCGATAGTAGAAAAATCATTTATAATGATATTTACGTAAAATCTTTTGTATACAAATGAATAGAATATAAAGATTTGTTGTTTTCTTAAATAAATAAACATATTTAAATACTTAATGTGAGGCAAATGTGCTAAATCACATTTGCAAATGTGATTTAGCAGCTTCTGCACCTATACGCCTCATGTATGTTTTTTTGATCATTTTCTACGATTTTTCAAACTGGTCCATATTAGAAACCCATTTTTCAAAATTAAAAAATTTCTCTTTTTTCGTTTTTAGGTTATATATTCTTTTTTATTATTTACGTAATACATAGAAAATTTAACATATTATTTTTGACACATTTCCCTGGAGATTGATCACTGCGAAACCTTAAAATAATATTTTGTTCAATTTTTGTAGTCATTTGGGTGGGCCATATTGAGACCCTTTACCCTACTTAGAAAATTCGATATGAGTACGGATTTTTATTAGATATATAGTCAATGTATTATTATATTAAATTTAATAGTTGTACTTTAGACATACTTTATTTATTACAAATTTTATAAAAGAATCTATCCCTCGAAACAATATATAAATTATATTTTGTAAAGTATTAAATAGCTCGTAGTATTTCTTATATTTTACTGTAACATCATCTGATAACAAATTAAACGTGAGAACTCTATACTTTGCATTACTGTTACAGAGATAAAAGATTGAAACAAAAGATGTAAGTATACTTGAACAAGATAAAAATAGAAATACATTAAATTTTAGTATGTGTATAGAAATACTGAGATGCGAATGTATAAAACAAATTAAATACTTTCAATTCTATTTTTAAGTCTAAGAGAATCAATTAAAACTTGTGAAGCTTTAATTTTTACGTCATCAACATTTAAAACATTTGAGTTTAATTTAACTTTTATTGAAGAAAAATGCACGACTACCTGCGATTACGAAACCCAAACGTCGATTTTTCTTATCAGGTCACTCGGTAAATGGATCAATTTGCTCTGCTCCCAAACGGGAACTTTTATTATTCACGTTTTAAAGGTAATGAAATGTAAAATTAGAAATGTTAATTTAGTTTTTGGTTCTATCATAGTATTACAAAAAATATATACAGTCTTATCTCAAATATGTACTATTATTATTTGTTGATTTTCATACTTTTAGTAACGATATCATAAAAAATTTTCAACAAAACAGTTTTATTGACTGGTTGCATTCACAAAGCCATGACGAAAATAAATTCTTCATTGTTCTCAGTTAATTCAATAATTTTCCAATCATATATAAAGAGCTTTATGCTATTTTAATTAAAAACAGACAGGCCAGATTGATTTCACAATACGAAAATGGCTTACCCAATATCAATTTAAAATTACGATACAGCAAAATATTATTATTAAATAAAACTTTGAACGGAGTTAATTTATGCATTTATAAGAAGTTATTGATCCATGGCGCAGACTGTAATTAATATTTTGAAATTTAGACTTTAATTTAGACTTCAAAGAATTAAACAACGATTTGTTTTTACTTTATATATTGTAATTTTTCGTGCCTCATTTGTCTTGGCTGTTTAGTTTCTTGAGTATACGCTACTTCTAAACGACAGTAACAAAGCGCTGAGTCGCAGAATGATTGACTGCTGGCCTACTTGACACACGTGCGAGCGAACACTTCAAGTCTTATAACCAGGAAAGGGCTGAACCTTCATAGATAATTTTTCAAATTTATGCAGTGTATGCAGTTTATATTAAAATTAAAATGGATCTGTGCTTTTTATATTTATGATACTTTAAAAGTACGCAAGTAAAAGGTTTGAATTTTAAAAGATACTTTGAACAAAAAAAAGAAAGAGTTAATGTCTCAATTTTTTTTTCCTAGAAAGTATTTTTTTTACATTTATAATGATATTTTATACCGCACTACAATACGACGACTAAAACTGTAGCTCGATTCGCGGGAACGAGTAAAAGAATCGTAGATTAATAACGTGAGCGCACTTCAAAGTAGAGAAACCTGATAGTATCCTTCTTTCAAACCCAACAAGAATCTTTTCTACTTATGGCCCGCGATGCTCGCCTCGAGTGTATTACTTCTCGGTCTGTGTAATAGGACAATAAAAATGATGATTGGAGTGAGGAGGACGTGCGATACACTCTGCGGTAAAGATAGCTATCGCGGAATTCCCATATCAAAAGCCGTTCCCGTCTGTCTGTCTCTCGCTCTTTTTCTTTTTTCTTTCTCTTCCGCCCTACATTGTATATATACAGGAAGTGTTCCGCGTTGAAAGGAAAGGTGGAATTCTGATAGCCATTACTATTCTTTTGAACGTTAATTAATTCAAGGTTATGTATTCTTATGAAAATCTGGGCACATTATTAATTCGACAAAAAGTTCCAACTTTTTGTTGTTTAATAAAAATTATAATTTTTAATTTCAAATATCTCTTGTGGGTGATGTAAAGGAAAACAAGTGCTTCAAGTTGCAAAATTAAAAATAAAAATAAAACCTACTATCTAAATGTATAATAATTATAAGTTAGCCGCAGAATAGTGTAGATCCATTATTTCAGTACTGCATATTCGTTATTTAATAATGAAAATTTAGTTTTATTGCTTGTAAAAGTGAATATCCACCACTGAAATAGTGAATATCTACAACTATAAATAAGTGATCAACGTATCTTTATCCAAATAATGAATTTTTACTATTTTATAAACCGAACTCTATTGTTCTATTGAATACATACATTAATTATTCTATCCCAAAACATCTATATACAACAAAGTATTAATTAAATAAAATGCATTTCAATGTTAAAAATCCCATCTCCATTTCTATGAAATTTGCCAATCGCTTTCCGCGTTTCGTACCGACCAACCCAATTTTCTAAAACATTCCTCGCCGGGACTCCGAAATTTAATTAACGTAACTTATACAACCCTCCAAATTAATCAGCCCCTCTGAAACTGGATCAAAGAACTAATTTTCGTAAGTAATAGAAAATTCTCACGGATACCCCCTCGCGCAATTCCCTCGAAACACTCGTTTTAATAACTAACGCGAAGAAACCATGTACGCGAAGATCGTTTCGGAATGGCGAGCACGGAACGCTCCCTGTAATCACCCACAGTGCGCGCTCTAGCTCTTATATGTATGATATACGACTCACCTGGCTCTTGCCGTCTGGCGGCTTGCTGCTGCCGGCCGGCCTCCTTTGACATCTTGACGGGCGGGCGAATCCCCTGACGCAGTATTGCGGCTTCCTCCGGCACCGCCGCCCCGCAGACTATCGGCAGCGGCGGTCTATTTTTGAGGGGCTGCTCCTCCTCTTCTTCTCCTTCTTGATGCTGCTTTTTCAGGCTCTTCTTCTTCTTCGCCTGCTTCGTAAGTGTCATGGTCCACGTGCGCCACGTGTATGTCTGTCTTTCTGTCGCACTTCTTTTTTCTCTTTTCACTGGCACTTTTTGGTTACGAAGGGAGTGAATATTTGTCCCTCTTCATAGCTTCGATGCTATAGGAGTGGGATCACTGCACTGCACTGCACTGCACTTTAATGAGCACTTTCTTCTGCTGGTTGTCTCGAAGCTTGTCTATTTCACATGACAGGGCGAATATTAGACAGCTGCAAAAGAGGCGAGAGGTAATGGCTTTTCGCTGCACGCGGAGATTAGGAGTGGAGGCCATCTTAGTGTTGCGGTTCGAATAAAAAATTACGTATAAATTAACTGAGATGATGTGAGTCGTGAATTTTTTTTTAATATCATACTTCGTATGCCAGTATAATTTAATTACTTTAACGGTCATCCGTTGATAAGTGATACGTTTATTTAAAATGAATGTAATATATTGAACAAATTTACGCTACAGAAAATTTTAAAAACTAATGTTTGTTCCTGGAATAATATTTGCTTGATTCGCTAAGCATTATCTTTGCAAGATTTAAGTCGCATCTATTCTAATCACGTGATACTGATATCATGTGCACTGTTACTTAGAGGAATTAGCCGTTATCGCGCATGTTTGTATGCACATTTTACATGAAAATAGATTTTGCGTTATCTAACGAAGGGTATTTTGCAACATATTTACTCTATTTGCTACAAAAAAAAAAATATGTTTAAAAAATTATTATTATTCATATTTACGAAGAAATCGGCACTCGATTTCACGATTTGTTTAAAACTCCAGACAACACATACACACAACTCCAATCGCCACTTAAAAATTCACACAACCTTCAACTCGCGTGCATCAAGCTAAAAACGCTACCTAATAAACACTAAACTAACACCAATCCACATTGGGAAAAAAACACTTGCACGAGGAAAAAAAAGGAGCCTTCGCTAATAGCCGAGCACGCGTAGAGAACGCGGAAAACCAACTCCACACTACAGCGGCACCGCGAATTAATAAGCCTCACTATCGCGCGGCTTTACGGGCTATACGTTCGCGGCTATGGTTGCCGATAAGACTACTATAATTCCTCGCGTCGACGTCTGGCCGCTGCCGCGGCGTAGCCTCGATTATTGACGCGGATTACGCGCTCGCGTCCCTGGATGATGGATTTTCTTCGCTCGCGAGGAAAAATCGCGCTCAATTATCGGGGCGAGATAAGGGGGGGAGGTCGCGGTATATAACGCGTACACCCAGCGGCGACGGCGGCAAGCCTGAGTGATGATTAGCTGCGTTGTGCGCGCGACTTGTAGTGGAGAGTATAAAGTGTATAGGCTATATAGTGATTTGGTGAGGTGTACGGAGGAAATTGTAAGTGTGGATGTTCATGCGAGAGAGCTGCCGGATGCGGTCGATTTTATTTTGTTCAATCACTGTGAATTGATTTATGAGGCGTTATATGGTGCACTTGAAAAACTCGATAACTGCGTGGTGTAAAGGTTTTTATAGTTGCGTATCAAAGGAATGATGGAAAAGGTTGGGTTTGTTGTTAGTTTGTGCGAAAATATTTACTTTTTTTTTAGCAAGATATCGTTTACAAATGTCGCGAGTCGATGATGATAGTAACGAAAACAAAACACTATGCAGCAACTCATTATGCAAAACCGATAACCACACACTTACAATTTTGAAATACCATATTAAAGTGTATTAGTCACCGAAATGACTTCACTACTCTTTATAACAATGAATCATTACGTATAGTTACCTAGACATCGAGAATTTTAAAATCCATTCATACCTCCGGGCAGTTTTTTTTTA
This sequence comes from Torymus aiolomorphi, assembly GCA_036365515.1. Classification (NCBI taxonomy): domain Eukaryota; kingdom Metazoa; phylum Arthropoda; class Insecta; order Hymenoptera; family Torymidae; genus Torymus; species Torymus aiolomorphi. The sequence goes on along the minus strand of CM070874.1, from coordinate 121,866,553 downwards.
ACTCTTATGATAGTTTGGAATGAAACACGGTCAAACAGCCAATTTCATTAATAAACAAAGCAGCTCAAGATTACTTCGCAGTATTTCCAATTCACTCGATTCATTAAAAATCAATATTGACATTGATCTCATCCGCATAAATATTCGCGACAGCTCTTGTAAAATCCTCCCATAATTGTATTCCGTCAATTACCACTAAACCTCTTAAGCATAAAAAAGCTTTAACTCCACACTTTGAACCACCATTTCACACAAACTTCCAACTCTATACACTCAACCGACGATAAAACCACGACCAATCCCCGCCTCAATTCCACATTAAAAATCCGAAAAGCCTCCGCAGCTCGTCCCTTACACACCCAGCAGCCACTACTCGCTCGACAGATTATTCCGAAATACAAGCGCGCGGCCATCCCTTATACACTCCCCGCTCAATACACACCGCGCGTACTGAAAAAGTCTCACTGCACTCGCGCTCGATATAGCCACATACATCCACGGCGGCCCTGACATTGCGTACTGCTCGGAAGCCGCTGCCGCCACTGCTGCTGCTGCGCTCAGTTTATCGGCCCCGCGCGCGAACCGGTTATCTAACGACTGTAATAATGGCCGTGCGCGCACAGCCAGGTGTCGGTCCCGTAATCGGCCGCGACGTGCTGGCGTATTCGCGTGCCGGAGAAGGTTATTAGATTCTACAAGGGGGAGGGATCTGTCGCGCGCACTTTTTGCTTGCGGTGGAGGAGGACGAGGTGATGGAGGAGTGTGTTTAGCAGGGCTTTTTTGTGGCGATGGGTTGTTGATGTACGTGTGGTGGTACGGTTTTGTTATGTATAAGAGAAGGAGGTGGATGAACTGATGTTGGGTATGATGCAGCTTGAAAGGCTTCGTAATCGCCGTAGGAGATGGTGTTTTGGTATTTTTACGAGGGGATGCGGGGAACGTTGAAAACGGTACTTTATGTCGGTGATAGTGGGTTTTGGATTGGAAACATTTTTAGAATGAAACGGTAACGGTTGGATTGACGCGAGAACGTTTACACGTTCAATTTTTAGCGTAAGGAAGCGTATTTGAACTCATAGCAAAATAAACACTTTCGAGCTACCGCGTACTTTGTCGAGGGAATAAAAAAATAAACACACCTCCCAACTTGAGCGCACTTTCATGGAGTATATTCTCGCGAGGTGACTGACGCCGACGACAGTGTATCACGCGTGCAAACACTATTTTACGCGGAATTGCATCCCCGTCACCTATCATCGCGAAATATGTTGCCGGAGGAAATTCTTCTCGGTGAAATCAATATAATATAGCAGCTTGGCATTAATGTTAAAATGTTAATTCGTTGTGATGTATCGCAGTTTGACTATATAATTATTAAAGTTTGTCTTGCCAAGTTTAGCTTTTATCTACTGACACATTCGTTAAATTTGACAGAGTTCGTTTATTCGTTCGAGTTGTCATTGTGCGTTACATAAAATATCAAGGTTAAAAGCGTTCTCGTTAATGATTTTATGCTTATCGATATCAAGTTTAAAAGGTCGGGTATTTCTTAATGAAAAAGGTCGCTTTTACATGGCGTCTACGTCGTACTACAAAGTAACCGAGATTTAATGAGGGAAAATTGAGAAATTTTTCGTTAATGATTCGCACACAATTTCATAATTATTCGAGGGAGTATTTAAAATACGAGAACCTTAAGCTAAATTAAAAACCCAGAAGCAAATATTTTCTTATCGAAAAAACAACACTATAGATGTTAGATATTTTAGTAATCACAAGAAACATCTATTAAAAAGGTCTTTTGGACCGTCTCTTTTGTAAAAGTACATTATACCTCTACCTCTGGAAACGAAAATTCCAGTCAAAAATTAGGCCGCAACCGTATAGGCATCCATCTCAACCACCACCACTGCCGGGGGGGGGGGCAAAACAAACACACAGCACTAACGCACACACAGCCGTCTAGAACAACGCCGCCACGGGGATATGTAGGATTGGTACAACACCGGCCGACGTAACTCACTCGCGCAAGCGCGCGGCTGCGTTATCGCTATCGGCGACACATTCATCGCGCGCGCAGAGCTCGACTTCCCTGTATAGGTGCGTGCGTGCGCACGGGCCGTAAATTTCCCGTGCGAATTTTTCAGCGCGCGCGCGCGCGGCTTCGACAGCGACGAGTTTATAGGAGTAATTGGGACGCGCGGGGTTCGGGGGGTAATAATAGGCACGCGGGGGTTGGTTCAATGCACGCTGTGGGGGTATTTTTAAAGTTTAGACGGGGGGATGTTTCGAGTCACGCGATGTCACGTGTGTGTGTATGTGTGTGTGTAGTTTCTTTTGGAGGAGGGGGAGCGTCTGTCGGTAGTGAGTTGAGTGGTATCTGGGCTATTTGGGAAGGGTTGAAGGAGGAAAATTGGTTATTGAAAAGTGTATAGTGTAAGAAGTATGTTGTCGTTAAATGTAAGTGTGCGTTAAGCAATGGGGGTGATAATTTTAAGATATTAAAATGGCTTTATTGGCATGCGCTTTGAAAACCCGTAAAAGTTGTATGACAATGTATTCAAGTATATTAAATTCTGACGTGATCGGCCAACTATAAACGTCTGGCTGCGGTGACTCAGGCGGTTGTAAAAAATCATTTTATTAGTTAATAATGCAACGTTTCTGCAGCGGAATCCTATCAAAATATTCTTGGCGATCGATTGCATTGCTTTCCATTTTTCAGCACGCAAACTACCTGCCTTTCTATTCTGCCACCGTCTTCCATTTCTCATTTCAGCGTTATATATGTGTGCATCGTCTCGGCATCTACAATTCTGACAGTTTGATTCGCGAAAATCTCCGGCGGCTTAAATTTCCAATGCGTCCCCAGCCGGGAGTGAGGAGTCACTTCGCGAAAAATCCCGCGGTGCCCGGAAGTCGTCTGTGATTCACTGGTTTATTTGACCATTGATACGAGACAGCACAGATAAGGAGATACGATTAATCGAATGATGGGTCAATAACGCGAAATTTAATTAATTTTTTTAGGCTTGATGTTTGATTCAAAATTTTTATTCATTACTATAGGAAAATATAACAGTTATTTATGTATTTTATGTTTAAGATTGACGAATTAATTTTTATACAAGCTTTGGAAAAAATTAGTTTTTATATATTCAAGCAATAATAAAAGAATACGAACTCGTCTATGTTTAAATACCTTGTTTACTTTAAAAGCTACAAAGTAGAATGATAATATTTTTTCATACATAGTACTTAACTCTGACAATTACTAATTTCAACAAAACTGTTATCTACGCGCACAAGTTACTCGCGGTGGTAATTTACATGTTAGCTAAGCACTTTTAAAATAACGGATGGCGAAGGACTTTTTTCGAGTCGAATGTGCACTGTATGCAAAATGTTTATGTACCTTTCATACATCAGTGACTTTTTGCTTACTCACACAGTAGGAAAGTTATTCTATTCATTAAGGAAACAATTGAATCACCACTTTTTCCTCACACCGCCAAGCTTGTTTGTCTTTTGCCAAAACCACAGTAGCCATTTTAATAAATCTACTATAGCTTAATGTAATGGAAAGAGGACTGTAATCAACCACAAATCATCGCAAAGCTCTTCAACCAGAACTATATATAAACCAGGCACCAGATAAAAGGGTAAAGCAGCCACTAATAATCGACTATCCTAAAAAACGATCTCTCGCCCTCGCGTTCTCTCGGCACGCGATAAAATTGAAAAATTATACGAATCCCGGCAAACACCTCACAGCCCCATTTCAAACTCTCGCGCTCGCTTTTCATTTCAGCCGCCCCCGAAGTTAAAGAGCCATAGATATACGCGCGCGCACGCTAGACGCTTCTTCTCCGTTTCCGCGGAACTAAAAATAGACTCGCGCGCTAGTGCGAATTACTCGCGCGCGCAAGGGAGGAAATTTCGATATCGCCGTGAACGGCGAGGCTTATCGCGCCGTTCTCGTTGATGCGGAGAACGAGTGGACGTAACGAGCGTTTGTTGAACTTTTTCGTTCACGTGTTTTAGTTTGACGTAACGGGTTCGTGTCGAATCGTACTGTTTCGGATGTGTGTTACGCCTGTTAAATTTTAGTTCGAGCTCAACTGCGTGGTGATAATAACTTTTGTTATGGGTTACGTTACCAGCTGAATAAATTTTAATGTTTCTGTGTTTCGGTCTGTAAGTGAATGTGATGATTTTATGTAGAGCTTATTAATTTTGTCAAGTCGGTTATGGCTTACGGAAATAAATGTTTAAATACTCTTAATAAAATTAATAAATAAAATTATGACTAATGGTACCCTGGTGGAAATCGATTCTATTATTTACCTAATAAATAGCTAGTTTCTCCAATAATCGTTAAAAACTAGGTACTTTGCTTGGCTATTTCTACCTATCGATGAAACTATTTTTCCGATCATATTCGTCATTTAATAAACAGAATAATAGAATAAGTTTTTTCACAAATTTATATTAGCTTATTTATGAGTATTTAAAAGATATTAAAGTTGGCCAGTTTTTTTAGTTAGGAAATAAGAGGCTAATAAGAGGCTTGCTATTATGGCGAGGAGTGAGAGAAACAGAATCAAACGGAAAAATCATTGTTTTCATTTGTAAATCTTGAAACAGTACTATAAACAAATTAAATACCAATATTTCAGTGTTTACATTTTGGTTAGCTATCTTTTTTTAATATTTGTTTTTAAATACGAGATCAAGTTACAGAGAAAATTTAGTAAAAACATTTTAAGATTGTATTATCTTCATTAAAAAGAAAATATGACCGGGAAAATCGTTTTATCACTGGCCAGAAATAAGCTATTTTTATAACTACACTGAAAAAAATTTAGCACTCCAGCTGACCCGATGAGTACATACGCTATGCCAAAAGTAGAGCGGACTGTTGTACCGCGGTTCGGCACATCTCCTGCCCCGTACTGGCACAGCTCCTGTCCCGTAAAAGCGTCGCGCGCCCCGTACTGGCACAGCTCCTGTCCCGTTAGGGACAAATGCTGTACCAAAAGTGGGTGGTCTGACACACGCAGCGAAGGGGGCGCTGACGAACTGTGATGGAAACAGACGCCGTGCCAAATTTTTTTCAGTGTAGCTATTTATTATTTTTTTTGCCATTTCCGATAGAGACAATTTCTACCAGGTAATGATGATAATATAGTGAAAGAAATGTGCTCTGAAGCCAGACTAAAATTATCGATTCAACGACGTCTGTTCACACTGATTCGAAAGACGCGGGAAAGCATCTTCTTGAACTTGAATCTCGCAACACACTGAAGTGCGTATTTACATTACAATTCATGCCAGAAGTCACGCTTTGAGTTTAATCTATCAAATTTGTATACGAATTTTTAAAAGCTTGAATTTTGATATTACAAACTAACTAATTTTTAAATTAAAATTTTTCCTTAATATTTCCGACTTTTTATGAAAGTTTCGCCGAGACGCCAAACCGTAAGTGGCATTTGAGAATAATATAAAAACAACACCGTATCTAAGGAGCTTATCTCCATGCGTTTTGAGAGACTTAATAAACGGTACGATAAGATACTATCCGGTTTAATACGAGTTTTTTTTACAACCTACTCAAGTTTGTTAATTAAAATTTTACAGCAGGTAAAAATGTATGAAATAATGCAAACTTTCGCCTTGTATGAAGAAAAGGGCAGTGCGCAGATGTCCGGCGATGATTTATTAAGGATAAACTGGGTTAAAAGGCATAAAACTGTTTAATTTCTTAATAAGATAAGAAACGAGTTATTAAAGTTGTCGAGCATAAAAATTGGTAGTATATTATGTAAACATTGTGTGAATTCCGGAAAATTTATATCTTATTTGCCTTTAATAAATGTTTTGCGTAAGGCGCTAATATTGTATATTGCAATAAAATGACATTCTACTCGATTCCTCATTTAGAAACATTTATCGAAAATGTAAGAAAGATGGCCACATTCGCAGTAGAAAATATATGAACAGACTTTAAGTATCGAGAAGACGTATGGGCTGAAAAGTTACGAGTTACGTTCAAAAGTCGTTTATAGAAAACCAATACTCTTTCGAAAATATCTATACTTTCGTCTGTACAATTTTTCTTCAAAACTGTCTCGTAAATTTTGCGTGATTTATTCCTCTGCGTGTACATTCACACATAACAAGTTAAAATCGAACAAATTATTAATTTTACTAAGCTCCTGATAAAAACTATATTGTCAGAGATAATGTATTGATAATTATAGCTCTACCTATCTACCTATGACGATATACATCGTCACACAGTAGCTAATCATTAGCCAGAAACTCGTCTCGAAATCGTCACTGTTACATATTAACCATCATTGCTACTAAACCACCATAAACTCAATGAAAAAAACACGCGTTCTGTTCAACAACCCTTACCTCATCCTTCCCCCCCACAAAATCTCTATAATTAATCATCGTACCAATCCCGACCACGACGCGCGCTCATCCACGTGCACTCGCCAACTCTTCCCAATTAGCAAAATTAAACCGCGGCTCTTTATCCGCTCGACAACAAAGGCGAACCGCTCACACGCGCGCGCGCGTTTTTTTTCTCCCTCTCATTTTGCAACGCGCATCTCTATATACATACTCTTCTCGCACACGCGTACACACGTGCGTTGTACAATAGTGAAATTGAAGCGAACAGTGCCGACGCCAACGGCCTTCGCACTCTGACACGGCGAACAGCGGGCTATCAACGTTTTGCCGTGCGCGTATATGCGATAAATCATCGGCCGTAAACGTCGAAGTGTAGCCGCGCACGGTACAACTGGCAATTTCAAGAGAGAGGCGATGTAGCTCACCGGTGTCGCCGAAAAATGTGTTTCAAGGTGAGTAGAGAGGAAAAACGCGGTGGCCGATATATGGTGGTTACGGGTTCGCCGGGAGAGTGGATATTAAAAGGTTTAGCGGTTGGAATATAAAAATGATTGTTTGTGAGATGACGAGTCTATTAGTATTACAGAGGTAGAGATAGCATATATAGTCGGTGTCGAATATGTTAATCGAAATGTTGTAAATCAAACAACAGCCGCAGTACTTGAAAAAGGCGATAACACTTGTATCGCGATAAGAATTTGTTAACTATACTTTTGTAATGATTAGCATAATAGTTCAGCATTTATTAATAAAAATAATGAAATACATATATACACAGAGAAAAGAAAATCTTTACTGCTAACGAACGGACGTTTGGATATGAACAAATGAATGTTCATTTATAGTTAGACAAATTCGTAAACAGTTATGTCACGAATCGTTTGAGTAAACAACTCAAACTTAAATGTTAACGAATTTGTCTAACTATAAATGAACATTCATTTGTCCATATCTAAACGTCCGTTCGTTAACAGTAAAGATTTTCTTTTCTCTGTGTAGAAAACCTTCATATCTCCTCATACATAGCTGTTTCTACTCAGAATTCATAAATACATATTCCATTTTCCTTTTGTTTATATATATAAAAATAAATTATATAATCAAGATAAAAAATAACAAATACACAATAGCAACTTGAGCGATAACGCAACTTCAACATTCACATAATGCGAGTCTTTTCAGTTTTCCACAACGGAACGAGGTTATCGCACGAGGAAAAAGCGACCACCGATAAGAATGCCAAGACGCTCAATTCCGCGTAAATTATTCAACCCTATTGTTCGACAACACCCACAATTACCTACTTATCCTATTCCAAACAGAAAAAAGTCTAATATATATAATCCAACCACAGTCCTCAATCCGACTCCTCGCTCGAACGCGCGCAGCGCACAACAGATCCGCGCGCGTCGGGCCACGTGACACCTCGCTGCTCCTCCCCCACCACCGGGGCAGCTCTCAAAAAGTCGCGGTCGCAGTTGCCGCCGTTGCTGCAGCTGCACTTCGCGCTCTCTCTCTCTCTCTCTCTCTCTCTTGCAGAAAGATAGCGAACGCGATCGCGGAGCCACGCTGGCAACTTTCGCCTGATAAGGCGTGAACTACCGCTCGCTCGGTCACTTATCTTACGTATACGTTGTGTATATGCATATATATACACGTACACACCCAGCCGCGCGCACGCATACTGCGAAATGATGCTGCACTTTCGCACGCGCGGTGGTTTCGGTAGCGCGCGCCGGCTTTAGAGCTGCCGAGGCGCTTTTAATTGGCTTTTCTGGTTTTCCTTTTTTACGACGTCGTCGGGTGCGGGTTTCCGAGCTTTACCATGCGAATGGGGATTTATTAATCAAGGCAAACGTGTTTTCCGTGTAGCTGTAAATATGTCGCGACTCACATCATCGCCGACGTTGTCGTCTATCCGCGTGCGCTCTTGAACTCAAGGATTCGCGATAGTTCAGGCACGCGCGCTGCTCCGTGGCGGGCTTTTAAAACACTTGAGAAAACACGTATATATTCTGCATGCGTGTATACTATACGCAACGCCTGCAACGAAAAGCCTTGCAGCATCGAACTTACACACACACATATACACACTCTTCGATTAATTAATCAAATTCACGAATCCTTGCACTGCTGCTGTCGTAAACACACGCGTCAGTCAACGACGCGACGTCTTATCTCTCGATTGATAACACATCAAGCACTGTATATATATGTACGGTGAGAAAAAAGATCAATTAACCACTGAAAACACGTGCGACGAAAAGACACGAGAGAGAGAAAGATAGAACACAGTTCGTATGTCAGCGCTCGCGAGCTCAGCCGCGCGAACCGAGGTGCAAAAATTCCGGCGCAGCACTAACTAAGCCTGAAATCGCCGAGAGGACAGGTAGGAGGCACGCGTTTTCTTTCTCTCTCTCCCGCAGAGAGCTGACGCGAGAGCTGTTTCGGGGGCGGACAGAGGTGGGGAAGATAATGGAGAGGAGGAGGTGGAGGAGGTTGCGAGGCATGCATGCATGCGGCGGAGAGCAAGAAAACCGCGAGACGAGCGCGTGTGGGAGGAGGCGCAGGTGGGAGAGAGAGAGAGAGAGATAGCGAGAGAGAGAGATGAGTGCGTGCGTGCGTCGGGAGTGAATCGCGCTTCGAGTTTTTTTTTTGTATTCGTCGCTTTTTGTCGTGAGATTGTCTTTTTCTTTTCGTCGAACGAGCAAAAAGATAGCGCTTAGAGAGCAGCTTGTAGTTTCAAGGGGAATTCGTGTTTTGTAACTTGAAATTCAGTCGTCGCTTGCGTTTTAATTTGAGTTTAAAAGGAAAGTATATCATCTCGTTGAATTGTTTTTCTTTTGTTGAACTCGATTGTTCTTTTTTTTTTGTAATGTAAATTACGGTTTATTGGCGAGAATGAAAGTTTTTACTTTGAAATGATACAATCTTTTTCGAGTATGTATTAATATCTTTCGTTATCACATCTATTGCCTGTAAGTAAATTTAGACGCTGTACTTTAAACTTCATTCATTTTTTTTTTGTTATTATTCTAATAAGTTCTTTTTATTATGCATTTTAAAAATCTGAGTAGATACACCCTGAAAATTATATCAGCAACAAAAAGTTAATTATAAATATTTAAAAAATCTGAATAAATACACCTGAAAATTATATCAGCAACAAAAAGTTAATTATACTAATAAGAAGAGGACTGTCAGAGAAACCAACGCGTAAACCGTATCATAAACCAACAAAGACCTTTGACTAAGAAGCCAATTTATAAATTCCACGTACTCTAATGCATGTCAAATCATCATTTTCAATCCGATAATTATACCAAGCACTTTTCACATAGGAAAATCAATGCAATTAGCAAAGAGCCTCAAGCATTCTTACGAAATAGTTATCAGGCGTAATCAATTGCAGCTCGTTTCCGTGATCTTGAAAATTGCATAACAAACAAAACACACCTACACACACGCACGCACAAAAAACGTTGTATAATCACCTCCAGGGAAATGACACATATAACAGTGATCTTGAAAATGAATAAAAGCATACCGCTTGTAAATCCATAACCGACAAATTAATAGGCATCCCGAAGCATTTCTTGCACATACATCTATACACTTCATCCTTCGCCTTTGCGCTCCCAACCGATGCGTCAGACACACCACAAAGCAACTTCCGACGATTCGTTTTTCGCGCTTGCGCGCGTTGTGTCACACGCTGCTGCTATGCCATCCCACACGCGTCTTCCTTCCTCTCTTACCTATTCTCCCGCGCTCGCGCAGGAAGTGCGAGGTGTGCAAGCGTCTAATTAATTCGCGGCCCGTGTGCAGCAGCTCTCTCGGAAGTTCTCTTCTTCTCTCGCGCAAGTGGGTCGCGTCGAGAGAAACAATGGGCCGTATGTTTAGAGGAGAGAGGAGGCTGTTTTGGTATGAATGAATTTTTTCACCGTGTAAACTGCGAGCGAGCAAGCGAGCGTCTCGTCTTTTTACTTTTCTCCGTTCGCGAGGGACGCGAGATTGGCTGTGTAGGTATATGTGCTGCATGCATATTAAAATGCGAGCGAGAGGGAGAGAGGAGAAATTAAGATCTGAACTGAGGAAATGGCGGCGCGCTGGAGTCTCAACGGCCTTTGTGTTGTTTAATTATTGACTTTGGAGAGGGGAATTCTAGTCATTGTGAGAATTGTGCAATTGGTAAGGACTGCAGGAAATCATATGTTTTACGGATAATCGTGCAAGATTGTGGATGTAAATCTTTAATATGAAAGTGATAGTGCTGTTAATGATTGCAAATCTTGTTCCGAATTAAGACAGTGCGCGGCGGCGATTGTGTGCAAACTTAAACATCGACAAGGAATACATTTGCACTTGATTATAAGTTGCTAATTTGTAAATTAAAGTTTTACTCAGTTTAAACGGAATGTTGTGTTTTCGTTTATTAAAACACGCACAATTTACATAAATTAACTAGAAATATAGGATCATTATTAATTTATTCGAGGAAAAATGAAATTGCTTGAATATACGAAACTCAGTACCTGGAAGTATTTCGTCAATAATTAAAATAAAAGTTACTGAATAAAAACGATTTTATTAAAAAACTTTGAATTTGAGTAATATTCGAATGTTTACTTTGCATCTGAACTTCTAAATTAAGTTTTAATCCTTTATTCTAAATATCTTGAAATTCATTATACTTTACTAATTTACAACTATAAAACTCATTCAAGTAATTGAAACATTAGATAAATACATAGTAATACATTTTATAACGCGATAGTCTTATTTTTCAAGACAAAGATTGAAACAAAAGAACGTTTCACTTCTTCTTCTTCTTCTTCACACATCACTTAGATCAACCGTTATTACTGCGACGTAAATTGCAGAAATTATTTCTTTGTATCTTTCCTCCTCTTCGCGCTAATTTTTTGCACTTCTAGTCATCTCTATTTTCATTTTTAAAACAAACACAGAAAATGTACGATTATTAAATTCGATATAAAATTATATTACGTAAAAGTAACTTTATTTCTATTTTTACAATTACATCGTATACCGATATAATTTTATTTGTAAGTAAATATCAATAAATACAAATGATTTCGTATTGACCAATAACAACGTCTGACATTAAAAGCCATCACTATTATTCGCTTCTTAAGGCAGCTTTACCCAAATAGACCCAAGAATACATTCATGTACAAATTCGCGCTACCAAGACCTCTTCCTCCTACAGCCTAATACTCAAACACTCACTTCGTCGGGCATTCAAACGGTCACACCTATACAAGCATATCTTTTCCCCGACGACGACGATGATGGCGCAAAATGTCCCCCGCACTTCACGTATACATATCTACACACGCGCACGCACGCGGGCGCACAAAGGATGTCAAGGAAACCGGCCGCCGTTTGCTAAGCCCCCCTTTGACGAGCGCGAATCTATATTGCGCGATTGTCATTCCCGATTTGGCCCGCGGTGCGACTCGCGTGAAAGTCCAGGGCCGTGACTAAGTGGGCAAAAAATCACGTTATACCACTGCCTGGCTCTCCGGTCTAACGAGCGCAGATGCGAAAATGGCCATTTTCCCATCGCGACCGGGCAAAACAATAATTGGAAGTCGTTAGGCCATGCGTGAGAAAGGCTGGTGAAGTGTTTATTGGACACCGGGGGACGATTACGAAGGTGGTGTGTATGAGTTGCGGTGCGTGCGAGGATCGATACGTTGGTCATTCGTAAACTGTAGTTTGGTGCGGAATGGTGGCGGGAATTATGGTTGATTGCTTTTTTACTTGTTTCGCTCTTAGATGATAAAAATAACCATGGGCAACTAATATATTTTTGTAGATTACAAATATATAATTAATGTGACTGAAAATTGAAGGATTGCTTGTAATTTTTACTTTTTATAATGATGAATTTGGAATATGAAACCCAAGAATATTGCTGATTTAGCATATAAAATAATAAAAAACATTATACCTATGTGTTTCAATTTGATACTGAATTTCGATCAATTTTAGTTTAACCTCTGTCTGTGCAATATTTTCAATGACGTATGTGGGTACGTAAGAGAAACTATTATTCTTAATCTCATAAGTTAATTTTTGTCATGTTTTTATTAACGGATAATTGACAACAATGTTATATACCGGTAAGATATCGTATTTCATTATGTCGATCCCTAATAAAAACGTCAAAACTTTATGTCTTAATATCAAACCGAAACGACATCCACTCCTGTCAGATTTAACTTTGTTCAATCTTTATAACAAGCAAAAGGTGATTTCGTGGCGGAAAACCGTCGTAAACTTTTTTTCCCTCTCTCACACACACAAACACATATACACGCGTGCACTCAACTCTAACACACGAGTTATACCCATGTGCCCACCATAAAACGCGAGGATTGGGGATATTTCGTCACGTGCCTCTCGTCGCCAGGAAGAAAGTGCTCTTGATTGTGCAAAGAGGACCGAGAGAAAGAGACAAAAGAAGAGGAGAGAGGTAAGTTCGCGATTGCGTAAACTTTTTTCTCGCGCGACTTCTTTCGTGGTAACGTGTTTTTTTAGGCCGATGAAAGAGGCGCTTTTTGTGATTAAAACTGAGGGAAAGTCGTGTGTACAGTTTAAACGAATGTTTTGTATAATGCCAGCTGATAGCGAGAGTAATAACAACTACGAACGTTGCTATCTTGTTCCGTTGAAATTGAAAGCGTTGAACAAAAATTTTTCTATGTTTGTAGTAGTTTCATTTTTTATGTAGACAAGGTACCTACCTATAAAATACTTATCTATTAATCTACTATCTCACCAACAAAAAATGGTACCTTTTTGTCTGTGCAATATATGGTTAACTGCGCTTTACGTCGAGGCTTTTGCTTAAATTGATGGATGAATATATGATACATTCTCAAAACTAGTAGCATGTAGCGAAATGGATTGCAAAATTTGTATTAATATTGATGGATCTGATGTAATATTGATGTATAACTGCCTATGAATCATATATTCGAATAACATATGGCGTTGCCAATTATTGATAAAGAATTATAAAATAGTTCTAAATTCATTAGTTTTTATTAAATAGGATACCATAACGATTATACAGTAAGTACAATAAATATTAGACAAGCTAGAAATTAGTATTTTTATATTTTGAAATAAGCAATAACTTTCTATAGGTCAGTGACCCTTTAATAAAGTATATTTCAATATTGAAATTAGCTAATCTTGTATTACAAGTAAGTATAATTTACGTTAGAGCTAGAGCGAAACAATTACGGTACAATTATCGTAAAACAGCATTTAGAGAATTATTATTATTGAAAAAATATGTAAATCAATAAAATTTGCATTACATAGAAAATTCGGCTTAAGCCTCATAACAGTTTGCATTAAAAAAGCATTCACAAGCATTCAACGTGAAAATTACCCGTATTAAAGAACTTATCCTTTCCTTAACGTCCACATTCTGAAATCTCCCCAACAAATCACTTACACCCATAACAACTTATCCCGGTAATCTTCGATTTCCTCTCCTCGGCTTCCTCTCTCCCGCTGCACAAACGACCTTCTCCTAATAACGATTCTCGCGAGAAAAATCGATCGTACGGCGGCTTGACATTGCGCAACGGAAACTGATAATTGTTATGTTTACAAAATACGTTTCCGCGCGCGCACGCCGTACACATTCTCTAGCCAAGTTTCTCTCTCCCTTTCTCTCTCACTCTCCCTCTTCACTCGCGCACGCGTGCCAGGCACTCATTATTCCAGTTGCGAAAATTACAAACAGCGCCGAGAAGGAGAAGGAGGTGATACCTACGTGCGTGTGTATGTGTACGTGCAAACTCCTCTCATGCAAATGCCTACGCTGAACCCTGAGCCTTTTTCCCATACGCGCGAACGCAAGTGTATACACTGAATTCTGTCGCGTGTTGTGTAGTTAAGCACGTAAGCCTCGCTTTAATAAGGAAGTTCTCATATCGTGGTTGACGTTTTTTATTTCTCGTCTTCTTTTTCTTTTTTATTGTACTATCAAAAGTCGGGAGAAAAAGTAAAACTATCACGGACCCGACGTTTACACGCGGATTATTAAAGTTGGGAAATTTTTTTCTAGTTGAGAAGTTGGTCGGACGAGTTGTTTGAATGCAGACGTTCATTTTGAATGTTTATTCGTGCGCGGAAAGAGAGCGAGAGAGAGAGAGATAAAGAGTCTAGGAAAGTCGGTGTTTACGAATAATGTCACATTGTAGACACAATTAAGATTTTTTATACTGCAGTCGAGTGTACTTTTTTCATAAAAGAGTTATTTACTTTTGACTGGATTTATAAAAAAAATACTCTTGAAGCTTCTTCTAGGGAGTCCTTTAATTAAAAATTTAATATGTACGAGAGTTCATCTTGAGAATCTTAAGACATATTAAAATTGGTGACCCAGTATACTAAATGTAAAAGAAAAATCATTAGATTGCCGAAGGACTTATTTTAAGTTTTTTAAACCAAAGAAAGTATATATTTTATTAATCTTATTAAAACGCTTTTTCTTCCACTTTCATCGTTATATATTATATATTTAACCTTAATTGCAATCATCGTTGAAATATAACATACCTACATAATACTATCCCGTTGATTAAAAATATTATAAATCAAGCACCGTTATATATACTCCATTCCATTCGAAATCCAAACCCGGCCATTTGAATGAAAACAAAACCCCAGCATTCCCTTCGCGCCTTCACAAAGGCCCCGCTTATATTCCCATTAACCGACCTTATTCTTTCCGAGCTAGGAACTTTCGCGGCTTCATTATGCATACAATGCGATTAAATTCGAAAATTCCCACAACAGCAGCAACAACGGCTACGGCGGCGGCAGCCCGAACTTTTTGCCTGGAATTATGCAAATATAACGCCATGTCGCGCGGAAAGAAAGGCGAGCCGCCGCTGCGACGATATCGGACCCTCTAATTGAATCTCGCCGGGCCGTATCGTGTTTTCGCCGAGCTGGCTGGAAAAAAGCCCGTCAGCGGCGACTGCCGGAAGCGCGCCAATGAACCGCGAGGAGAGAGGGAGAGAGAGAGAGAGAGCGATGTCCTTTCGCTTTTCAGCAGCGGCCGACTTATCAGCACGTACCGCTGAATTCCCGCTTTTTTCCGCCCACCTAGTCGAAGCAAGGAGGTAAAGGAGCTCGAACCGAATGGAAAGTGTCATTGATAGGCCAGCTCGATTCCGACCGTTCTTCTCCTCTCTTCTCCCTTCGTTTCTTTTTTTTCTCTCTCTCCGCCCGCGCCGTGGAAGAGGTTTATTTTCGGAAAAGCTCTTATCGGGAGCTCGCTAGAGTGATAAATTAGGACGAGGAAGGTAAGAGTTGTATTTGTTCGTTTGTATTTCGTAAAATCCATTTAGCGTTCGTTGTACTAGTTTGTTGACATTATAGTTTTAGTTTATAATATGTTATTAAAGAGCATCAGTACAAAATAATTGCAACTTGAAGCGATAGAATAACTAGCACGTGTCAAAAGTAATTTTGACACCGCAATCAAATCGTTTACATGATATTTCCATCTGTCGAAATTTTCACGCCAGTTTATATATACACCTATATTAAGATAATTATTCTAGTTTATAATCTAATTTGAAGTAATGGTATTTAAGCATCCTAAGAGAAAGGACATTAAAAAATCACATTGAAATATATGCGCTTACTTTCTCACTTTACTTGCTAACTGTATAGCTAACCTCTTTTCACCTACTGTTGGGCAGTTCTTTTACGGCATAAAAGAAAGTTTTATTCAATTCATTTGAGATATTAAAATGAATAGCAGTCATAGAGAAGTAACAAACTTACTTACTTATCATGGAAGCTTGAGATAAAAAATTTGTATGGCTCACCTGCAACAGAAAGACACATTGCAATTAGTACTATAATAAAGATCCAAAGCCATGATAGAATTCCATTTAAATTATAAAGATTATGTAATATGCGTAATGAATTAATATTGGATAGATAAATAGTGAGTTAACAAACAATCATATTCAATGGTTATTATATTTATTTAAAACACAAATACAAACGTTGGTTTACTACATTATTTTTTAAACATCATATCCGAACACGCCAAAATATACATTATAATCAATCTCAAATCAATAATATCGCAAAATCAATTCGAGTGACGCTTTCGTATTCCCAAACTCGTCTGAAAATGATTAACACACACGCACGCCCGCACACAAAACACACACTTCAAATTTCGGAAACAGTCAGTCGCTGCTCCTCATTACTCCGAGTAGTTCGGCAAAGTTGTTCGGCCAACTGCGGACGAAACTGACATATGCGGGGGATGGACGAGAAAAGGGGGGGGGGGGGCGTGGGTGATACTTCGTCGCAAGATGCTAATGCGGCGTCTTATCATCGCGGTGATTGGTCGCGCAAGCTCGCGAGCGCAAGTTTTCGCGGAAGTTAGGAGGAGGACACGATGAAAGTTAAATATCGCCCGTGTCGTTCTAATTTCGCCTTATTTGCGTTCGTAATTTTGAAACGGTGCAACTGAAATCGATAGTATTATATTGCCATGATATGTTGACGAGTAAAAGTGTGAATTTACGGAAATTTCATTCTGTACATAGTATTCTCAATATTGAAGTTCCATGAGAAGATAATTTGTGTAACATTTGATTAATACATTACTTCTCTGATTTTCAGTGGAGTAGAATCAAGTAGAAGCTTCGAAAATAATGTTAATCTTTAATTACTATAAACATGAAATGTCATTCTATTATAATTTTTCGATATATCTGTGGTTGTACGGAAAATGGTCTCATGTCCATTTTTTTGACAAAATGAGTTAACACCATTTTTGTGTTTTTTAAGAACTAAGGCATAAGTTTATAACAACATTTTCTTGAAAATCTAATTTTTTTAGAAATAAAATTAATTTGGAAAAGGGCACAAGTCCGCTTGGTCAACTAATAATTTTGTAGTAAGGGATAATGGGCACAAGTCCACTTATAATTTTTTTTTAAAGCTGGACTTCACACGCCGAAAACGATGCGAAGACGTGCTTCACTCATACTATAAAAAAACACCGCGACACTCGGTGCGTAAATATAAACTTTACACCCTAGTGAGGAAAAGTACTGTTACATATTTTATTGTTGCATAACTTAACAGTATTTCGCAAATTAGTGAAAATATTATTACTTAAATATAGAGTACACCAGTAATCTCTTGAAGCGATGTTTCCATATTCAAATCTACAAAAAATTCATGTCTTTGTAGAATTTTTCTTGAATTCAAAAAGCCCGAATAAATCAAATTTACAATAGTTTTGAAATAAGGGCAGAAGTCACATAGACATGTGCCTTTTTTCCTAAATTTCATAATATTTTAATCTTTTTTGCAGTCCATGAATAATTTACGGTAAATAAACCTATCCCAAAAATTACAGTAGTAATTTTACTATTGTATAATGCACTATTAATGAGCGTTTGTTTTCGCTGGCCTAACGTAGTATAAAACATCAAAATATATCCAAAACTTTTTGAAGTGACATGTGCCCTTTTTCCGTACGACCACAGATATATGAATTATAGATTAATTCTCGTGTACAACACGTTGTAAAGTTGCAACGGTACAGTGATCGTTTATTGTTATGCATATAATCTTCGGATAATTTTCTCAATCAATAGCTGCAATATTATTTATTTCATCATCTTCCTGTAGTTAATCATCAAATAATGACTCACATTCTGCTATTGTCTCCAATACCGTTGGACATATTATAGTAATTTTCTATAAACGTTTCATTGAACTTTACAATTATTACGCGCATACGTTGGTAGCTATAAAGAATGTCCATATAACCAGAAAGAATTTTATACAACGATCCAACGATCCAACTACATTCCAAAATATTGGATAGATTCCAATATAGATTAAAAGAGTATATACAACTGCTTTCATAGTTTCTGATCACTATAACAAAAACTCTGTTATTCAATCAGATTAAATTTCACTTACTTATTAATATAGAAGCGTTGACAATGCAGAAGTTACAGTAAAAACATATCTTACAGGATTATTTTTTCTGCTAAAACTAGTTTCTTTAAATTTATACATTTTCTGAATTTACTTGTATTTCTATAATATGGTATTTTCATTAAGATCCATCAAATACTGGCACACACAAAGAAAAAATATGAAATTCAAAAGTGAGAAAACCATGCCTAATCTCTGAACATCGCTAAATAGTTTCTCTAAAATAATTATTAAAGTATAACAACTATTACGTCATGTGTTATCGATTAATTATTAAAACGTGTTATTTTATTTCTTTCAAAAATTTAAAATGTTTACAATCTTTCAACGAATAATTCAAAATTGCGATTGTAACGGGATAAAACAAAATATAATTTTGAGGTGATATAAATAAATATAAATCCAGTAGTATTTTGTACATATCAATTGCTAAATATTACTTACCTAATATTATATTTTTAAACATTAGTTTAGCATGGACTTTAACGGAATAGCTCTACTTATTGAACAAATATACTATCAATCTTCATTACACGAATAACGAAAAATTTATTCTATGACATTGAAATAGAATAATATTCTATTGTTACTATTTATTTAGACTATATATTATTACTTGCTAGACTGTAACATTTTAAAAATTTCAATGTAGAAAGGAATAAGTGTGGCAGCATAAAAAAAAATTATTTTCAGCCTAATGTTCAAAAAACCTACAAAATTGAACATTTTGTAAGTACATAAAAATATTATAACTATAATTTCTACCTTGAAGTGTTGTAGCTGTAGGTAAAGTTACATAGCAATCTACAAAAATAAAATAAACTTCATCTATTACTTATGGTTATTATAAAGTCTATGACTAATTTTTTCAATAAAAAAAACAATCATTCCTAAAAGCCACCCGCCAGATAAGATAAAAAGGCAAATCATTATTTCTTCGACAGTAATTTCTTTTGGCATTACAGTCTCATTTGTTTTCTTTTCTGTCTCATCATTAGTAAAGTGTTTTCTTAGATAAGTGGTAATACCTGAGTGTTTCATTCGCAATAAAAATAAACAGAGTTTAGGATGAAGAGGCCAGTCTTCTGAAACTACAAACGTTACATATCGCATTAGTAAATCATCTCTGCTTAGATGAACGGAGGTATTATTCCGCACAAGAAGCGTTAAAGTATCGGTATCATAAACGCAAGCGTAGTTGTATCCACGGGAAAGTAACTCCAAACATTCATTTATGTTACTAAGTCGAAAACGTTCTTGGATTTCCTGATTCAGCAATAATTCGCGTTCATTTGCTGTTCCTAAAACTGTTAAATTTGACTTGATTAAATCGACTATAGAATCAATAGTTATGACGCCTGTTTTTGGTACGATGGTAAATGATTTTAGGCGAACGAAAACGATTGAACTAAGTATAAAAATAATTAATATCAAAATTAGAAATAATATTCTTTTAGATGCATCTTTTGGCACTTTCATAGTCGAACCTCCGATGAAAATCCGTAAAAATTCTAAAAAAGCTTCGAACATACTGTCATTTAACAACATTTTTAAAGCAATTATAACTGTCATGCAAATACTGATTAAGATTAGCCAATCCCTTAGGTCAAACAAAGAGTATCTATCAACAAGCAATGTTGTATGCTTCAAAGTTACAGCTTTTATGCCCAGTGTGTCGTATAGGTGACATTGTATTTTCCAGCTATCACGTGTGAGTAATGGAACTAATAGAATATCTACATTGCCTGATAACACATCAACTAGTGCTGCCTGAGGATGTCCGGCATCGTCAATAAAACCCAAAGTTGAAGTTGAATTCACACTAACACTTGCATTTATATAAGATAAAAATATGCGGATAATATCATGGTTAAAACCTAAATATTTTTCATAACCAGTTTTACTTTCATCCGTGACAAACAGTTTATTATCGACGTAAGCAAGCCCTTTAATATTATATTGGTGTACGTTTCTTGTTTTATCAAATTCACCACAAATAGAACCTTTCATTCAAACAATAAGTTATATTAAAAATAAAAAATTAATTTGAAATAAAAAAACTATTTTATTCCCATCTCTACTATAGTGGCCATTTTATAGCCTGAAAAGCGGGGCAAAAGTGGTGTCTGATTCCTCTTTTACTTTATTCTCGCATAATGCGAGAATAAAGTAATTTAGCTGGAATAAAGTAATTTTATTCCTGTATTATGCGGGAATAAAGTAACATAGTCTAATTCTTTACGTTTATGGTGAATTGGGTTAAAACTAACAAAATTATAACACGTAAATACAAAATAACTTTTCAAATCTATGAAATGGTCACAGTGGTGATGGGAATAAAGTACTACATGTAACACGGGACTAAAGTCGATCATCCCCTTTGGTGATCACTGCCCTCGCTTCGCTACGCTCGCTCGGGCAATGAACTCACCCGCGGGCATAATCTGCGACTTTAGTCCCTTGTTACATAATGTACTATTTTATAAGAATTTACTCACCGTAATGAGACCATGACTCATCGGTATAATTTATTATTTGATGAAATAAAGACCAGCGATTATTATGGAAACCATTATTTGGAGTTACATGCCAATACTTTAAATATGTTTGTGAATATGGATTAAACGTGTATAATACTAGTTCATCCATCGGATTAAAGCACAAATAAAATGCAGATGAGATGTTTAATTCCCAAATTAAGTATAAAATTTCATTTGCCAAGAAACAACTATTGTATTGTTGAACTATTATTAGTAGTAATGCTTGATTATTCCACCAAATAGAATCTTGAAAATTTTTTAGTACTGAAGAAATCAACTCAACTGACTCAATGGAAATAGCGACGTATGAGGCCGGACTATTTTTTATTATGCTGTCATTGAATTTATAGGTACATCGAAACCCTTTATATCGATGGAAAATGGAGTTTTTATCCGAACTTACTAAATATATTGGAAGCAAAGAAGAAAAGGTAGAATTCAAAAGTGAAACATCGTTAGAACTCCAGTTGCCTATGAAAATAATAGCTCCTGCATCTTCAGTAAAACATCTTTCTATCAAACTTGCCTAAAATATTTAATATTTTATTTAACAATAGTAATAAGTAATTTAAATAAATGTATTTTTTACCGCTATTAGACGTATTTTTCCCATTTTACTTTGGATCGTCATATCCTGCGATATAATATTTTCTAAGGTATATCTTGTAATGCTTATTAATAGCAAATTAATAAAACTAAGTTTCAATTTCATATTTAGGTGTATAATTGTTTTCATGTGAATTATATTTTTGTTATTGAGCGTCGTAATGTGGTACTCAACAACTTTTTACAAAAATAACAACGATAAGTTTACATACTTATTTGTTGTACACGTACGAAATAAATATATTTTTACGATATGTTTATTTTTTAGTAAATAGACATGTATTTTAATTTAACTGTTGTTTAATATACATTTTCATTTTTGAACATAACATTTCAGTTTTCATTTTTCATTTTTAATTTTTCATTTTTTTCCATTTTTTTTTTTTTATTGTAAGTAGTCACTTATTCAAAAATGTTCTCTTGTAAACAAATTGAAGTGCACGTGTTATTCTTTTGTTTAGTACAACGAAAAAACATACAATTTTTTAGTTTTTATTTTATACGTATTAATCTTTAATGAATGTATCATTTTCAAAGAGACTACCCGTCAATTATTTCACTGTATCTCAATTGTTTTTAACCGAAATACCATTTCAACATTTTTCTCACAGACATCTGGATTTGATGACCCCACTTCTAAAAAGAGTCAGCTGACGTGAAAGAGACGCAATATCGACACAATGTCGAAAGCGGGCTTATAGTTTTTGACGCGAAAGCACGCGCCGTCGTTGCGTCGATACCTATGATTCCCCTCATTTCACCAGGTTGAGCCAAAATGTCCGGAAGAAAAGATTTCTTCAACTATACGAAAACTTTTTACCCGCGATAATTGTTATTCTATTAAATTTTTCTTTCCTTACATTCAATTTATCTAAGAAGATATATGATTTGACTTTAGCTACCCTTTAAAATGACTTTTCGAAGCGATTCGATCGGATAAAAACCTTGGAAACTTTACAAACTTCAATCTTCCTGCAATTAACGGGCTTCGTGTAATCGGTGCAAATGAAATAAGTGAAATTGCTTCTAAATTCTCTTCCTCTTCCCACCGCAGCGTCGATGACGAGGCCGCGTCTTTTCTTCGGGCTATAATTAGGGCTCCGATCAATTTCGCGATTCCGCCCTTTTAAATGACAAAAGAAGATTAGGGAAAAAGTTTCGTCGATTGTTCGACCATCCAGTACCTCATCCCCCCATAGAAAACTAGGGGTGGAAAGGGAGACGAAGAGAGTTTTATGTGAAGCTCAGTGTAATCACTTTAAAACTGCCGGCACCGTCACCGCGCGTTTGTCTTTTTCCCGCTCAGGAATGTTCCACGTTGGATTGCAAGTTTTGCCCGTGAGATTGTGATAGTTTCAATTCCGCGTGCCCAATTCTTTTCCTATTCTTATACGTTTTCCCTTATGTGTGCCTGTCGGTTTCGGTTCCCCCCTCTTCGCTTATACGAAACTTTGACGTTATTTTTTTATTTTTTTTTCGCGAGTACAGCGGTTCGAGAAGTTAGAACGAACTTAAATTGTATTATTGAAAAGTTTCGGTGTAGTTTAATAATACTTATTGCGTGAGGTGCTTCCGACAGTGGTTGTTACACTGTGATTAGCGTTTATACTTTAAGAAAGAAAACTATATTTTTTTCGTTAATAATTAAAGTACATTTGTGAATATTTTGACATACTTACAAAGAATTTTAAGAAAATTTTGTTGCTTATTTCGAACTTTAAAACTTTTACTGAAAGGAGGTTAATAAAAATGTGTCGAAAGTAAAAGGCAAATCACTAACTTTCTTATTGCCATTTCGGAGCCACTTTAATCGGATTTCAAGTTCATCGATTAAAGCTCGACACTTTCGAACTTCATTTGCCCAGAAACGAGTTCTCTCAAACACAAGAAGATTTCACAGTAATTATGTAAGTTTAAAAGTGTACCTCCTTTTGAAGGTACTTTTGTCAATATCTTTCCACTACTATTTTGGAACCTTCAAGAAAGATATAGTTTAAATAATGTGAACGTGTTGCAAAAAGGCACAGTAGAAACTATTTTCTTTCAATATACGCAGGGCATATAAAACGTGCATTTTAACGAATGCTATAGAACGTTCGCTATTTGTTTTTTGTAAATATTGAACCACATACTTATTTGCAATCGAGTTTTATTTTTTCGACGATAGCCAATACCGACTTTTTGAAATACTTTTTATTTCTTTTATCGATTGGAAAGCCAATAAATATACACAATGATCAAATAAGAAAAATAGTGATTAATATGATATATAAATGTAAATTTAATGTACAATTACTTTTTGTTATTAAAATTTGTATAAGAAACTTCATTTATTTAAAAAAAAAATTCTATTTAATATACTCAAAACTTACTTAGAGGTTTTCTCTTCACATTGTGCCCTGGAAATTGTGGCAAGAATTTTAACATTACCGAATTTAAGAAAAAGAAACTCTATAGATAAATAGGTGCTCCAATTTTTTTCAACGCTCGTACTTTCTCTAACGAACACAAGCACATCCAGCCTTGTAAAAAAAGCACAAGCTCTTCAAAACCTCAGACTTCTCATTGACGTAAAGCAACCCCTATAGTGATCAACCACACGTGTGTAATTCATTTCTGCGTCCATTCATCGTATTTATTCACCTAGATAGCAGCCCGAATAATTACCCTACGCAGTGTCCGCCAACGCTGCAACCGTAGTTTTTCGGGAATTCGACAGCGCGAATGGAATCACATGATAATTGAGAACACGGGAGCGCAACTAATTAGCGAACCTCTCGCTCGACATTACCCTACAAATCGTGCAGAACTCTCTCGCGTGCGCGTAGGACTCGACATTTCGATTGTTTTTCGCCCTTTTTGGGGGGAGGGGGGGGAGGGGGTAATAAGTGACGGCGAGGAACTTTCGCGATTTAAGGGAGTGCTTTTCGCTCAGTTTTCGGAAATTTGTTTTCCAGCGACGTAATTGCGTGAGATTCGGTCGTTGTTTTGCATCGGGGAAATCACGCTGCTGAGATTCATCCGGGAGTTTATTAACGGTTGCTATATTTGTTGGGATTTTGATTAAATTAATTTTGAAAATACGGGTTTAAGGGACAAATTTAATGACTATAACACTAACATCAGATAATTTATAATGTAGTAAACCATCATAATATTTCTAGATATGTATTTTATGGTGAAAACTTTAGAGTTATAAAATAATGTCAAAATTTTTGTATAAAACTTCTGTTTTTCTGTGATATGTATAATAATACAAATAAAGTATCGTGTTCCTATAATATATATTACAGTAGAACATACTCTAGAAACTTCCACATGGAAAAAAATCGTATATAAAATCTACTGAAACTACTGCAGTAAAATATACTGGTGTCGAACTTAAGTAAAATCTACTCAAGTGGTCAAAAAAATTTTTACTTTATTCTTCAAAATAATTCTCTTGTAATTGTACTTAAGCAAAATTAATTTTGCTATTTAAGCAGTTGTTACCATGATTTTTATTACAAAATGTTCGTGTTAGAATGTTTAATTTATCAAGTTCTTGCAAAAAGAAATTTAATAATTTGAATAACTTTTCTTGTCACGCGATATGTATATATATACAGGGTGTTCAAAAAGTATCCGACCCCCCTCTATCTCAGAAAGTACTCATCAGAGAAAAAAATGACTAAGACAAAAGTTGTACGATTTTGCGTCATCTAGATGTTCAGGATGGCCGATGACAGAGGCTAGGTGGTGCACTCCGTAGTTTTTACATCTACGTGATGGAACTCATCGAATGCGTGGTCTAGGTCTTTGGGGTGACTGATGATGGAGTCTAGGTAGCGCGCTCCGTAATTTTTTGGCTCTAGGTCTTGGAAATTATCGAATGCGTCGTCTAGGTGTTCAGGGTGGCTAATGACAGAGTCTAGGTGGCGCGCTCCGTAGTTTTCCTCGTCCACCACGTGCGTTCCAAAACCTAGACGTAAAAAACTGCAAAGCGCACCATCTAGACTGTATCATCGGCCACCCTGAACACCTAGACCACGATTTCGATGCGTTCTAACACCTAGAGGCAAAAAACTACGAAGCGCACCATCTATAGATATCGTCATCGGCTACCACGAAGACCTGGACCACGAATTAGATGCGCCCTTTGATCTCAACGTAAAAAACTACGGAGCGCATCGCCTAGACTCCATCCACCGCCACCTCAAAGACCTAGAATACGTATCGATACTTTTAATTATGGATAGTTCACCAACCATTGGCTAACGGTTCGTCAATATATTTTTGTTATTCGTTGGCTCAAAAAATTGACCAACAGTTATAGTAGATAAGCCATTGTGGTTGGGTTATTTTCTACCAGGGTATGTTGTCTTTTTAAAAACTATTATTAAATATTGCCATATTCATAATTTCATAAATGTATATTTATTCAATTTAAAATAAAAAATATTACTAATTTATTCATCAAACCTTAATTTATGTTTATTATCAATGTGAATAAATAAATACCCTTTTATATTGATAATTATTTGCTTAAAGTTTTAAGTAAAGTTTACTAGTCTACTTAAGGACGAATTGCTTAACTATGTTTATCCAAGTGTTGAATAAAAGTTCTACAGTCACATCGGTAAATTTTACTCAAGTCACTGAAGTAAATGTTACTTAACCTTCCTTGCTCAAGTTTTTCGGTAAAATTTACTTGAGTGATCAGTAAATTTTATATGCGATTTTTCCCATGCATATTTAATTTAAAAATATTTTATTGACGATATTATAATCTATAAGATTATCGAAGCACTGCCCATGTTTAGTTTACACGAAAGAAAAAAAAAAAAAACGGACGCTATATGATGGTAAAATGTAAATAACCTAAATTCGCGACGTTATTTCCAATCACAACTAATCACGAATGTAATCACTTAATCCTAAAATTCCACCACCCACACAATTCAATCAACCTCGAATGGTAAATACTTCAGTTGGGTAAATCCATTTCGATAATTCAAAACGATTCTCGCAGGAATCAAATTTTTCCGCGAGCACTTTTACGTTAATTAAGATTCCGTTACCTAAAAGGGGAGTACTATTTCGCTCTTCTCTGACTTTTCTCGTTTAACTCGCGCATGCGCCCGCCATTCCGACAGCAGTCGCGTGGAAATTCAATCGCGAGAATCGCTGTTTTTCGCTCGGCTACGCACGCGCGCGCGCAGACTGCGGGGTTTGGATTTAAAATCGCTTAGGTGTGACGAATTCATTCGTATAGAAAAAGGGGGCATTCCGCGTGCCCGGAAAACCGAAGGAAACGCTTCTCGTATTTTTTTCTTGTTGTTGTTGGGAGGGTACGTTCTTTTTAATTTTTTGTTTAAGTGTTAAAATAGAAGAGATTAGATTTTGTTGATTTTTAATTAGTTTTTAGAATGAGAGAGAAACTAGATCTTTATGGACAGTTTTGACTTTGTAAAGCGATGATTTACATGCTGCAGAAATTATTTTTTCACTAATGAATGAGTTAGTAATCTAGACTAATGGCAGTAATCATAAGCTATTGCAGTTGCAAAACGCGTCACCTTCAATTTCTGAGTAACGAGCATCATAAATGACAAGATCTGTGTTGCATTCAAAATGCTCCCTTTTAAATTACTTTGAATTATCGCCTCATCCTTTTTACGTTTCTTTTAATCTAGCAAATTTATCTCTTGTGACAACTCGCACACCTCTTTTGTAACATTTAATTTGAGTTCGCAAAAAGTATTTAAAAAATTTTCTTGAAAAATTAGTAAATTTGAAAATATTACTAAATTTTACAACGAAATTTGAAATTATGTAAAGCAATTAAAAAGCAATTTAAGGGAAAGATCGGATTTAAAAAAACATTTTTGCAAATATGTCGGTTTGTAATCGTACAATTGTTTCTCTACGACCACGTGTAGCAGACGACTCTTCAATGCGTTTTAAAAACTTGACGAGCATAGGCTATTACAATGGCACAAAACTCAGAAGGGCCGGTCGATACCAACAAGAACTAACTAAATTGATTGACGAATTGGGGCGTGCAATGGTCGCGGGGTAATATATATATATATATATATATATATATATATATATATATATATATCCGCAAAAGGAGCCCGCGAGGTAATCCTACTTTACGACGATACTCGACCTCAGCGTATTCTCTCGCTCTCTCCCACTTTAGGTGCAGTCGTGAACCCGGATTACCGCCAATTGCTCCAGTACCATGTGCGTAAGGCGCATGCGAATGTGTTGTAATAAACAGATTGATTTGTTGCACATTTAGGTTTGGGGCTAACATCTAGTTACAGTTTGCAATTGAAAGTTATATACGAAGACCTTGGCGAGGAAAATGACTTTTAAACTGATTATCTTTCTATTTAAACACATATATAGATCCGTCATTACCGTAAAAAATTACTTAAAAAATCATTTCCATCTTTTTAATAATACGAGCGTATTTATAGCCATCACCATCGTAACCCTAACAAGAGTCCCAACATTTTTCACGTACGCTAATCCATTAATCAAAAGTACGCTCGAACCACCATCGCCACCGTTACCACGTAACCTCATATAACAATCAAGGAGCCTCATTTCGTTTCGCCGGCAACAGGAACAATTCATCGACCCGCTCCTCGAAAATAGCCCCCGGGGCTATCGGCCAGACGGATCTTCCGCCCTCTTGGCAGCCCCTATCCA
This sequence comes from Torymus aiolomorphi, assembly GCA_036365515.1. Lineage (NCBI taxonomy): Eukaryota > Metazoa > Arthropoda > Insecta > Hymenoptera > Torymidae > Torymus > Torymus aiolomorphi. The sequence goes on along the minus strand of CM070874.1, from coordinate 121,838,231 downwards.
AAGTTCGATCGCTGAAATGCGCGCTTCTCTCTCTCTCTCTCTCTCTCTCTCTCTCTCTCTCTCTCTCTCTCTTTCTCTCTCTCTCTCTCTCGTGGCAGGCCACAATTAGCGCTGGAAATGTCCATGAAAAATCGATCGCCGCGTGTAGCCGGCCGCGCGCGCGAATTCCCACTGCGAATTGACACACACACACATGGGTTGTTTCGCGGCGTTCATTATGCACGTGCGTTTGGACTGCGGCCAGCAGAACGTCGCCACGGGGATATGTGTGTGGCGCATTTTTTTGCATTTAGACGCACGTAAGCGTGCGCCAGGCCTCGGGGAGATTCCGGTGGAGGTTTGAATTCAGGTGGGACTGCGTCGAAACGAGCTGTCAGTCTCGCTTGAGGTTGTTATTAGGACTTGATTACGCGGTTGATCTTTTTTTTTCGCGGTGCATCGCGCTCGTTTTTCGATAAGCGGGAGTGTACGCGCAATTTCTTTACGATAATTATATTACCGCGCTGGAGTCGCGTTATTCTTCGCGAGATCGTTTATCGGTGTACGCGCGGGCTCGCGGCAGTGGGCCACCACGCGCGACGAATTCGAATGGGGAACGGCTGCTCGTTTCGCCGATAGTCCGCCGCGCGCCGCGGTAATTTAGGTAATAAATGGTACGGCGCGATAGGTCGTAAAGGTGGGCTAATCTTGAAACTGTATGCGCATGCAAATAGAATACGCTGTATGAAAAGGGGGACGCGTTTTGACATGCGAGTTATATGGGATATCGTGTGATAAAGTAAAAATTTGGATGAACGAGAGTATGAGCTTTGAATTTACTTCGGAAATAAAAATTTATTTTAATTTGAGGGTACATTATATAATCAATTTGGAGAACAAAATTTGTCAGGTTTCATTTTATTAACGGTATTTTTTTTTCATTCCAGTGCCTATCGAGTGTAGTAAATTATAAAACATTTAATCAATTTCATAATAACTATTGTTTATAGATAATATAAATAGGAAAATTAATTGTTATGATGAAACATTTTCATTTCATACTTTTTAAAATAATTCTAAAATAAAAAACAGTTTGATAGGATCAAAATAATTTTGTAATCCATCCCTGGTAGAAATTCATCTATATGAAATAGCCAAGAAGTTAGAAAATAGGTAGTAAAACTGGCTAATTAATCGCTATGATGGTACGATTTTTCGACCATTATTTGCCTTAGATTGACGTAACAACAAATTTTATTTACTTACTAATTTTATCTTTGATGACAGAGCATTAAAGTATATTGGATGGCTTACCATAATATAAATAAATAACATTAACTAATAAATCATTTGTTGTACTCTTTCTATGAATAATTCAGCAAAACTTTTATTTCTCCATCAGATTCTGTCTCTCTCCGTCCTTGTCATAGCAGCAAGCCTTCTGCTAGCCATTTCCAGACTAAAGAATCTGATCAGTTTTAATACCTTTAAAATACTCAAGAACAAGCGTGTGCTTGTTTTCGAAAAACTCAATCTATTTTTCAATCTATTAAATAGCCAAATAATAGGAGAAAAAGCGTTTCATCGGGAGCTAGAAACTGGACAAGAGAAATTCCCATTTTATAGCAAGTTTCTAATATAAATGGTCAGCTATTAGTTATCAGTTATTAGTTATAAAATGTTTTGGATTTCCACCAGGGATGTAAATTGATATAAGATCAGCCAATAATAGTGATGACTAAAACATAAATGAAATAAACTTATTAAGTATAAGAACTGTCGAAACTGTCAATGACGAAAAATCAAGTTCACTATTAAATCAAGATTTGTGTCAATCCAAAACTACAAATTGATAAATTGAAATACCATTGGGAATTTATAAATTATAAAGTATTTGATACGTTGTTACAAATTATGCGAAGTCAGACAGCGAATTCTGAATTTTAAAATACGAAATATTGTCGATAACAACAACCTTTATTAAAATTGAATGAAGATCAGTAAACACCGTTCGTAAAATATTCTCTCTATTAAAGTGAGATACATTTGTCAAATCAATAAAAAGCATTGCAATGCTCAAATTAAAAAACGCATCGCGGGGTGACTCGGGACGCTTAGGGCTGTCGCAATACAAGACAAAACGACATTTTGGAAAATATTGTCTCGATATCGCACTATAATGGTAAATTAAAATATTGTCTCGATATTGTTCGATATTGGTTAATAAGAATATCGATCTTGTCTCGATATTGTATTGGTCTTGTGCCGAGAATATCGACGTCGACAATTTACTACCACAAAACCTCGTTATAACTTCATTTTTAACAATATCATTCTATAATTTATTACAATTATTACAATAAAACAAACAAATGCGTAAAAGGAATTGTACTTATTAATGACAAACTTTTTTATTACGAATCTGGTGTAAAAGGTTCGAGAAATAATTAAGGTAGTTCTTACCCAAGGAAACGATTGTTAAAAAAGTTTTCTATATAATCTATTGCTCAAATATTATATTACAAGTGATAGTAAAATCCAAAAGTAGGTTGCTTTAAGTAACAGAAAAAATTTTTCAAATATAAATTATATACATTAAAGCCTAAAATTTGCTAAATAAGGAAAAATATCACAAAAAGTCATGAATTATTTTTGTTTTTTATTCGATTTTTTTATTAAAAACGCTATTTTGTTTCTTAAGCGTTCCTTGATAAACCACCGCATGAAATTATCAACTCAATCAAATCATTTTACACAAAGTTAGAGAAATTTGTTTAAAAAAAATTACAAAAACTTAGCAACTAATAGCTCTAACTTTGTGTAAAATGATTTGTTGACAATTTCATGCGGTGAATTTATCGAGGAACGTTTCAGAAACAAAATAGTGTTTTGAATAAAAAAATCGAATAAAAAACAAAAATAATTCATGACTTTTTGTGATATTTTTCCTTATTTACCAACTTTTAGGCTTTAATGTATATAATTTATATTTGAAAAATGTTTCAGTTACTTAAAGCAACCTACTTTTGGATTTTACTATACTTGTAATATAATATTTGAGCAATAGCTTATACGCAATACTTTTTTAACAATCATTTTCTTGGGTAAGAACTACCTTAAGTATATAATTGCTTCCTCCTACAGGAAACTTTGTGATAGTAATTTTTTGAGTTGTTGTAAAAATATGTTATAATTGTTTTTCGAGGTGTTAGAAATCAAAATACATGATTTTTGAAAAATGTCTGTATGGATGTGTGTCTGTCTGTATGGATGTGTGCGTGTGTGCGTGCGTGCGTGCGTGTGTATGTGTGTGTGTGTGTGTGTGTGTGTGTGTGTGTGTGTGTGTGTGTGTGTGTGTGTGTGTGTGTGTGTGTGTGTGTGTGTGTGTGTGTGTGTGTGTGTGTGTGTGTGTGTGTGTGTGTGTGTGTGTGTGCACCTGGGTCTCAGCTTCTATTCGATCGATTTTAACCGGACAACAGGTCTCATTTTTTTTATTTTTTTTGTGTGATGGCGAGTCAAAAATTCGTTTTTTGATTGGGCTGATGCGTTTTTGTTTTATTTCGAATTTACGATTTTCTCAAAATTGATTTTCGCTTTTTTATAATGATAACACCAAGAGATTTGAATTGAATGGCTAGCATTCGAAAGAGCATTAAAATACCTATATTTTCTAAAAAAAAAATTTCTCTAGCTATCACAGTTCTTTTGTTATTAACAAAAACGTGTTTTTTTAAGCCTGTAACTCCGAAACTAAACGGTCAATTTTTTTGAAAAAAATAATGATAATGCAGAATATAAATAGCTATAATCTGTACAAATTTGAATCCATTTTGTCGACTAGTTTTTGAGAAAAAAATTGTAATATGAAAAAAATAAGTTTTTTATGTCCAACGATTACGGGAGTAAAACTTACTTAATCGCTTCGAAATTCCTTGTAGATTTTGGATAGCTCTCGGTCGAGTTCGTAGGCGGGGGATATGAGGTCCACACATATAAGGTAGTCATGTAGATATCAAAAATTAGCAAAACGATTATTTAAATAATTTTTAAACCCAAGTAGCCGGGGGACGCGAGGTCCACGCAAGTAGTTATTATGGGGATATTAGGGAGTCATGTAGACATAACAAAATAAGCAAAGCGATTATTTAAACAATTTTTAAACTCAAGTAGGGGGGGGGATATGAGGTCCATGCATGTTAGGGAATTACGTAGACGTGCAACAATAAGCAAAACGATTATTTAAATAATTTTTAAACTCAAGTAGGCGGAGGTTACTATAAATAATTGTCTGTTGTAGATCTACGTAATTCCCTAATATGCGTGAACCTCATATCCCCCGCCTACTTGGGTTTAAAAATTGTTTAAATATTGGTCTTGCTTATTGTTGCAAATCTATACGTAATTTGTTAATATGCGTGGACCTCGCGTCCCCCGGCTACTTGGGTTTAAAGATTATTTAAATAATCCTTTTGCTTATTTTTCATATCTACATGGCTCCCTCATATGCGTGACACTCACATCTCCCGCCTACTTGGGTTTAAAACTTATTTAAATAATCGTTTTGCTTATTTTTTCATGTCTACATGACTCCCTTATATGCATGTATGCATGGACCTCATATCCCCCGGCTACTTAGGTTTAAAAATTATTTTAAATAATAGTTTTACTTATTTTTTCATGTCTACATGACTCCCGTATATGCGTGGACCTCATATCCCCCGGCTACTTGGGTTTAAAAATTGTTTGTTTTTTTTTTGCATCACTTCCTTAAAAAAAGGTCATGGGATATACTCGCACCCCCCCCCCCCACCCCATGACCCAGGACTGAATTCGCCCCTGGTCAGAAGTATATTCAATATCGAGATTATCGCGATATATTGGCGCAAGAGTTTTGTCTTGTATTGATTATTGATATGTATAATATTGGTCTTGTATTGCGAAGATTTCGAAAATATCGTCTCGATATCGATATTGATATTGGTACAATATCAATACGATATCGATATTTATATCGACTCTTGCGGCAGGGGCTTTAACGAAATAAACGATATCTCGAAAGACAACGGAAAAAATTACGGCCACAGTACGCTGAACAGCCATGTTCCCTTCGATTTTTCGAGATATCGTTTATCTCGTTAAAGCCCCAGCCCTAGGGACGCTTGACTATACTCGTTAATTATTAAAAGCTGCCATTCAGCCATGAATTTAATTCGCGCGCGTGGGCGCATGAAATCGATGCTCTCCTGGTACTAGACGGAGGAAAAAAAGAGACCCGCGCGTTTAGAAACACTAAACGTCGCGCGCAGATCCTCTCTATAGTGCCATAAAGATGACGCGCGCGCGCGGCGTGACGAGCCTCTTCGCGGAAAATTTTAATATTATATCAAGTAATTATTCACTGCGCGCGCGGGCGCGAGGCTTGACCTGCATTCATCCGGCGAAAATTGCGAGCGAAAAATATTGCGGCCGCGCGCGCGGAAGCGCCAAAAAAGGCCGAGGCATTAAGTTCACTTTAATGCGTCATAATTTGGAAGTGCTTTCTTAATGCGACGCGTTTAATTTTGCCGCCTGGTGATAAAAAAAACGTCACGAGAGAATTTTATATCGCACAGAAACAATTTACCGTGATAGCAGCCATTAGGGTGATCAGATAAGTAGTAACAGACGGTCTCGCCACCGGCATACATACACACACATACTAGAACGCTGCAGTGGCGGTGCGCGGGCGAGCAATTTAGAAGCCAGTTTACACTTTTTGAAAATAACTTTATTGTGGGCCTCGAGAGTGAAATGTAATGTGCGATAAAAATGCTTTTCAATTATATAGTCGGAAATGGTTTAGTTAGAGTTTCAAATGCTTCGTGATGCTTTGTGGTGAAATAGCATGCAACGGAAATTCATCTTCGTTTTATATTTATCGGATTCTATTTCTAGATGCTAAACCGTTAATTGAATTTTATTTATAAATTAAATTTATTAATACTAGAGCTGATTTTATATAATTCAATTATCGTGAAAATTTCATTGATTTCATACGAAATCATTTTACAGAAGTTAAGAGCTTTTAAAATTTTAAAGGTACACTATCGGCCACGCATTTTTGGTTACCTAAGTGAAAAAAAAAGTATACCGAAAAAGTTCTATATCTAAGCTACATTTTATCGTTTCGAACTCGTAAAAAATTGTTGTTAAGCTTTAGAAAAAAAATGCTTTCTAGCTGCAAATAGTAATTTATTTAAAAAGCTTCCTGTGAGGAACAAAATCATTCTCACGATAAAGAAAAAAGCAAATTAAAGAAACCTAAAAATGATTATATATATATTTTTATTATGTGCGGCTAAAAAGCACTTTTTCCAAACTTTATTCATCTTTTTATGATTTCAGCATGGTTGAATGGATCTGAGATATAGAACCTTTTCCGTATGCTGTTTGAATATATTTTCATTATTATGGATTTTAATATAACGTTAAAATTTTATAGATTAGTATAAAAGCTTCAAAATCTCCTGGTAAAAAATTAACCATATTTTACAGCGACACGTGTTAATTAAATGGAAGCATTTTTAGTCAAAATCACCATGCAAAAGTAATATAATTTATCTAAAAATTTTACTGTTACTTAAAATACCCATTTTATAAAGTGTACATGCCATAATTTATTGCTTACTTCTAGAGAAAGCTTTGTGACGGTGAAAAAAGAAGTTTTCAAGACAACATGTCAGAAAGATGTTTTTGGAGTCATTTGGAGTCAAAATATACTATTTTAAAAAAATATCCGTGGTTGTACGTGCGTGGGTGCGTGCGTGCATGTGTGTGTATGTGTGTGTGTGTGTGTGTGTGTGTGTGTGTGTGTGTGTGTGTGTGTGTGTGTGTGTGTGTGTGTGTGTGTGTAACGCTGTAACTTTTTCACTTTTTAACCAATCGTTTTCGGAGAGCGCTTAAAATTTTCCTTTTTTTCAAGATTTTGAGAAAATAATAATGTTATGTAGTATTTTGGTTAATTTTTTTTTATATCGATTTTTAACTTTTTGAAAAACTATTTTTCATTTTTTTTTTAATGATAGGCTTAAGATATTTGAATCGGACAAATATTAGTGTATAAAAATAATTGTATTTTCAAAAAAAAAAAAAATTTACATTATCTATTACGGTTCTCTTGTTTTTATAATTTTGGTATTTCTAAAAATGGCTTTCTTAGTTGCACAATAGCTGGAGTAAAATTGTTTTAATTGCTTTGAAATTTGGAGAAGATGTAGAGTTTGTCTATTATTTCTTATATGAGTTCTTGGGGTAAAAGAATTCGTCTCGGAATTCGCTTATGAATTTTCATATCGTAATTTCATGTTGTATATTTGCTTCTGTTTTTTATTGAGGTTAATTTACAGCGCGCTTCGCCTAAACATGAAATTTACGAGATACGTTGGCCAATTAATTACATGCCGAGAAATACATTTAATAATACTTTTGGCTGTACTTTATAGACAATTTTGTGTGTGGTATAGGCAATATATGTGCGAAATTTCATCAAGAAACATCATTTATTATACAGGATATTGTACCACAATGATTGTGAGGTAATAGAAATGTAGAAAAGGGGTTCTTATAGATGGTGTAGTACATGTGTTAGTTGGGCTTCGGGTAGGTAGTTTTTTTTTATTATTAATATCTTAACATAGTATTTTTTTGTTTTATAACCAAAAAATGATATTGAATTTTTCATTTTTTTTTTATTTTTTAGTATGTTACAACTAGTATTACTTAACATCATAAATTTTTATTGAAATTATCTTTAGTCTGTCATTTGTTATTAATAATAATACGGTTTATACTTCTTTAATTAATTTCTAAAAAAATATTTTATTTATCGACTTAAAATTGTAACCACTTATTACACTTATCTAGTACAACATTTAGCTAAAATTTCAAGAGATTATCTTCACTTGTTTAACAGGAGTAAAAATCAGCCGATCGTCGTTAAAATTTGGCACAGAGATACCTTTTTTGTATCTTCGAACCGAGTTGATAAATAATAATTATTTACCTATATACTGATGCAAACAATCAATGTACTAGAGAATAACTTTAGTTTGAGAAAGCTAATTGCCAATGAATTGGTAGCGGTTCCCTGGTGGAAATCCAAAACATTTTATAACTAATAACTGACTATTTATATTAGAAACTTGCTATAAAATGGAAATTTCCTATGTCCAGTTTCTAGCTCCCGATGAAACGCTTTTTCTCCTATTATTTGGCCATTTAATAGATTGAAAAATAAAATGAGTTTGACGAAGACAAGCACAAGCTTGTTTTTGAGTATTTTAAAGGTATTAAAACTGATCAGTTTTTTTTTAGTCTGGAAAAGGCTAGCAGAAGGCTTGCTGTTATGACAAGGAGTGAGAGAGACAGAATCAGATGGAGAAATAAAAGTTTTACTGAATTATTCATAGAACGAGTACAACAAATAATTTATTAGGTAATGTTATTTATTTATATTTTGGTAAGCCATCTAGTGCTCTTTCATCTACGATAAATTAGTAAGTAAATCAAACACGAATATTTTGTTGTTACGTCAATCTAAGAAATAGGCAAATAATGGTCGAAAAATCGTTTCATCGTAGAGATTAATTATCCAGTTTTACTAGCTATTTTCTAAGTTCTTGGCCATTTCATATAGATGAATTTCTACCAGGGTTTTTCTGATGGTATATAATTATGGAATAACAAGCAATGTGTGTGTTTAGCCATAAAGTTCACTCCAAAATAGCTAACTTATGGTTAATCAAGGTCACCATTTATAAAATGAAAGCAAAAATTGAAATACAAATTCAATTAAACATCATATTAAACATAATTATCAAAATCATAAATTTGAGCACATTTTTTAATTCTAATCTATTAAAACCATACTTGAATACATTTAAGCGAGTATAGAGCAAAGAGCCTTCTATTATTTTAGGCTGGGAGCGTGATGTTGGTTGCCATCCATCCGGAATTGCAGCTATCCCGTCGATCGATTGATCATAAACGAGCGATCGCGTCACGATGAGTGAAAAGTTGGCGATGCGAAAAGTCTTCAAAGTAATTGAACGCTAGTCAGTAAGTCACGGTATAACAATTGCGATATTGTTCTCGTTCTAGCTTGATTCATTAGAGCGAATGAATGGTTTGTAGTTTTACTAAAAGAAAAAAAGAAGTTCATCATAAGTAATTTTCTATTAAATAAAGATTCTATCAATTCCAGAGACCATACTAAATCGCATATCCATTCAATATTAGACATAACAATCCTTTAATCCCCTCATCCGAAGGAACCTTGAAATTTCCTTGAGGCCCAGCGAAAGCTCCATTACGCGTCCACCTCCCAAATTCCTTTAGTCACTCGACGAGCTTCTCTCTAATTCCCCACATCTCGCCTGTCGGGGAAATTCCCTCGGAGAAAACATCGCGGATATATACTTACTGCGCGACTATTTTCGCCTGTTTGCTCTCTTCCGCTGTTCTGGGAAAACCTTGTGGACTTAGCGGAAATGTAATATCGATTTCCGCGAGGCGGTTGAAAACATCCGATTAAGACGTGAATCGTTATTTATTCGCGGGAGGTTAGCGTGGGAATTAGGTCGGCGCGGTATTTTTCAAGCGGGGAGGTTCTGGTCCGGTGGGCTATATACCGCTGGCTAGCACTCTCGCTGGTAGTACACTTGATTGACTTGATTTTCTGGGTGATGTGCTACCAGATCGATGATTGAGGCTTGAACGCTCCGTTAAAGATTTATAATATTCGTTGATTGCTGATGATGTTGCTTAAATAATTGGACTATGAGAGAACAATAACTGTTGGCTAGGGATAAAGATCAATACTTTTGAGATAAAAATCTGATAAAAATCTTAGTGTTTGAGAATACCGTAATTAATATATGAGTAACATGCTGTGAGTGGGTTTTAAATAAGTTTGAATCGAACACAAGTTAAGCGAGAACATTGTACAATATATTAAAATAATTACAGATATAAAAATAAACAATTTCCATTTAAATTACTATAGATCAGTCGAAATTACATTAATTTTGTTTCATTATAATTAAGTCGCAGAGATATTATTCTATTGTGTTTGAGTGTTACAATAATTGGTATGTGTATGTGTATGTAATTAATAATTTTCATTCCCTTCTAAGGCCTGTGTAATAAATTGAGTAATTCCTTACTTGCTGGCCACGTTGATCACCGTTGAGAGAGCTACTAGTACAAGTATACACAATTAAATATTATTGATTTAATTGCGTGGTAAGTTGTGTGAGTGTGCACGATTAGATATTATTGATCTAATCATGCTTGAGGATTGCCGCCTGAGCTGAGTTTAGCAAATCTATCATGTCAGAGCACGGGCATCAAGAATGGCCGTAAGAGTGAGAGATTACCTGTGCACGTGCACTGCCTGTAGAGAAGATCAAGTGTACCGCTCCAACCGCGAAGGCTGCTGATGATGATGTGCCGATATCCAAGCAGGTTGAGAGAATCCAGTTAATGAGTTGAGCCAGCGAATGTGTTGAGTATTCCAATAAAAAAAGGTGTGCTTTGCGGTTGAGTGCGATGTGCCTCGAGGGTAGTTAAGCGCAGAGAGAGAGCGAGCGTCGGGGCCAACTTCCTTCTTCTCGACTTGTACTGTCACTTGCGGTGCGAGTCAAATCACTATATCTCTCCCATTAATGTACGGGAGAGCGAGAGAGACAGAGACACTATTTCACTGACTAACCTAATCAAAACACCGTTTAGGCTGTCCCGCAGAGACTTCACGAGTGAAACCGCCGAGAGCGCGACCGCGCGAAATTTAAAAAGGCATATAATTCCTAAACACTTACTTTCCCTTGTTTTTTCTCAATCTTTTATTTTTACGAAATACGTCAATTTTTGCTTAAAACAAATTAAATTAAATCAACGAAATATTCTGGGAAACCGTCTGCAATCGACTCCGACTTCTCCTCAAGTATTCCTAAAACGTAAACATGGTAATGCAGGCTTACAATTCAGTCATACTGGATATTATTTCCCATTCCAAGGTCAAAGACTCGGTGAACCCATTACGATTGTCTAATTCGCCGTTCTAATGAGTTCGCGACACGACTGTGCAGTCAGGTCGAGGAACAGAAAATGAATTCGGAAAGGAGAGAGAGAGAGAGAGAGAGAGAGTGCGTCGACTTCGCTCTTCAAGAAACAACAAAGGAAACGACCCTCAGAGCTTCGTATTTACTTAAAGCGATGCATTTATTCCTGAAATCTCAAATTGTTTTGGTGTAAATATAGTTTCTTATTTAGAGCTTAGAGTTGCAGCTCAAATGTAATAGATTCTGAACGTTTCTTATAGAAAAGCTCTATATTTAATTGAATAATAGAAAAAGTAAGAAACAGTTGTGGAGAAACTTAACTAATTTTACTACTAACAGGAAAGATTAAATTACCCATAGGAAACAATTATCTTTACTGATTCTTCACGGAGAGAAATTTTTATGTAAAAATTACTATAATTTCTACGAATGGGGTGACAAACTCATATTATACAGTAAATGTTGATTGCATCTAATGGCCAAGGTTACTACCAATACTTTGTTGTACGAGATGGTAAAAAATAAAACAACAAATTTATTTCACATTAACAACGTTTCGGACATCTTTTATTAATGAATTCACTGTGACAAACGGACAGCTCTCTGCACTACATCAGAAATAGACGTTTTACCTGAAGAGGGACATTCACTAATAAAAGATGTCCGAAACGTTGTTAATGTGAAATAAATTTGTTGTTTTATTTTTTACCATCTCGTACAACAAAATATTGGTAGTAACCTTGGCCATTAGATGCAATCAACATTTACTTATCACTACTACCATTAGCGTCTTCATTTCATATTATATAGATTATTTAGTATATTTTTAGCAATTATTGGTATAAGTGTATTAAAATTTGATAAAAGATATAGCAATTTTTGGTAGTTAGTATAGTAAAAATTAAGCGATCGTCAGCTGTTCGAGGTGTAGCACATGTAGACGAGACAAAGTATCTTTTAACGTGCGGCGTGGCGTAATAAAAAAAATTATTTCTAAGTCAGTTTCATAAATGCGAAGTGACTAAGAAAAAAAACGTGTCGGTAATGTAGGTTGTGAAATTTTTTTTTATCGTGAATTCCACTTTACTATCTAGTATAGTAAAAATTGGTAACGTTATACTAAAATTAAGTAGAATGCAAGTTATGTAAGTATGAATTTTTGTAAAAACATTTCTCTCCGTGATTGAACAAGAACTGCAGTTCATTATTGATAATATTATTAAAATTAGTTTGCAGTACAAATATATATGCGCAAACTTTAATAAGTAAACTATGTAAAAAAATGGGTGGCTTTCAGAAAATAAATTATAAAAATATTACAAAATGTTTAGAAAAGTAGTAATTTGAAATTTTAATAAAAATATTTAAAAGTAGGATAAGACTTTCTCCATAACAAAAGTCACGGCTTTTATTACAATGTCACAATTGGATTTCGATAAAAACACCGAATCAGTCTCGTACGATCACCGTGACTGCCGGTAACTGGTACTCAGACGCACCTCTACAGCCCTTATTCCCGAGACAGCTATTCGCAGCTTTCTCGTTCCCACTCTCTCTCTCTCTCTCTCTCTCTCACACAAAAAAATGGCGTCGAAAATGAGTCTCCCATTCGCGAATGAGAAAAGACAAGGACTACGACGTCGACGACGCGGACGGTTAATGCGGGGCGACGGAACAGAAGGAAGTGCGAGAGTAAGAGAGAAAGAGAGAGGGTAAGGAAAGAGCAGCATTCGCTATATATATATACGTGCGAACGAACGGGAAATTGGAAGGAACAAAGAGCTTTGCGAGCGCTCGACGAGAAGTTGAAGGACCCGAGGAAAAAGGGGTTGAGAGTCGAGAAGTAGCCGAACGTGAGAGACTCCATTAAATTCGAGGCGCCGGCGCGCGCGCGAACGCGACTAATCGAATAGACGTGAGCGTAGCATAGTGCGTCGACGAGGGAGGAAAAAATGAGAGTGGGGAAAATCAATTGGTTCAATGTTAATCGACAAATAGGGGCAGGAAATTTGGTGGAATGTAGAGTTTTTACTCGAAAATTGGTGGTACAGTGTGTCTGGATCAATGATTAAGTAAATGTTAAAAGGATTCTTACGATGGTCTACTTTCATTTTGTAAGTAGGGCTTGTAAAACGGGGTTTAGTTGTTTATTATACGTATAAAAAGTTATACAAGAATAGCCATAAAAAAGTTTAAGTGCAAATTCAATGGATTGCTATGCTAATGGAAGTAGCTGCAGACCGCATCTAGTCAGACGCTAGCATTTAATCTGCATAATTAAAATTTTAACATTTCATACTCTAGATTAAAGATTCCAGTAATGGTATCATTGTGTAATAACATAATATATGGATTTATGTTTTTCCGTTTAAAGGGTTAAAATAAAGTAACTAGCCCACAATATAATTGTAAAATAAATGTAAGATAATTGTATGGTGGAATAATATCAATATTTTATGACAGTGCGTGCATAAAAAGTAACACACAAACAGTACTTTTATGGACTTTGAAGAATGTCATGTGAAATTTCACAATATTCTTTTTAGGAAAATTAAAATTTATCACGCTGCGATTATATTGATAAGTCTGAGACGATTATTGGTTGGTAAAATTAATCTTTTTTTGGTCATCGGCTTGGTGATTATCAATTTTGACTACCATACCAGCATCCTTGCACTCTAACAATGTTTGTGAGCAGTTAATGGGACGTAAATTGAAATGAGTCTGAAGATGCAGTTAAGCTTGATTGTCCAATCAACCGATCCCTAAAAATCAGTAAAATCAGCTATCAAATCGGTCAATGTAATCCTCTTTCCAAACATTTTTTACATGTTATATTTCCGAACAATATAAACTTATAATGCAACCAAATATTCAAGCCAACTTTTCCAAAAATTGTAACACCCTCAATAAAAGATCGAAGATTATTCGTCAGAAAAGGATCAATGTTAACCCTGAGATCCACTTCGACAGCCATCGTTCCTAATTACCCTCTCAAAAATCTGGAAATTCTGACATAATAAAGCTCCGGTGAAACTTCGCCGCCTCGCATCGTCATCCGCCTCCACCTGTTCAGCCCGCAAATTCCCCCCAAACCTGGGGGTTTTTCCGTTCCGTAATTCGCCTCGGACTCTCCGAGTGACCGATCGATTAAGACTCGGCCGCGTGCCTCTCTCTGAAAACGATTCCGAGCGGACGTGTCTTCGGGAGAGATTGCAGGAGTCGAGAGTAGCCCTGGCTTTGTCGGGACTAAGACAGAGCCGAGATAAAAAGCAAGTTGAATTTATTAATCGAGAGGAGGGATCTTATACTCCGGCCCTTATCGAGATCAATTTGCTCGCGGCCGCCGGTGTGTGTATATAGTTGAAGGAAGATGGAATTGCGCCGAGACGCGCAACTTTCCGAGAGAGAGCGAGAGCGAGAGCTTTATGCCGGGATTATGCAGCCATGGCGCAGAGGCTTTCGTGGGTAAATCGTTTTGTGATTTTGCGTGAGTGATTAGAAGGTGGGGAAGAAGTTACTGAAGAGCGATGATTGTGGTTATTTTTAAAGTTTTGGATGATAGTGTGAAGATAAAATAAAATAATTAAAATTGTGATGAATATTTTGGAACGAGAAGGTTTTACTACTTTAAGTTTCAGTATTCGAAATTGATTAAATATTGCAGGCATTTTGTTTCACTTTATTCATACCGGAGATCTACATTCGTTTATGAAATCAAAATCTAAAAAGGGACATGCTTTTTTCAATTTTCAGAATGGACCCTCTCACATTTTTCATACTGAAAAATTATGCAAGATAATCAGATAAATGCAAAATAAATCTTGTTAAAATCACTTTCATAATTTATTTCGTTACTTCCTCTTAGACGCGAGGACGTCCTCTGAAATGTATCCCGCTGATGAAAGTGACGCTATTCCCGAAAGAGAAATTTACAATGATTTCTCGCTTTCATTCAAAGGGCGGATTTTCTGAAATGACACGCGAACAAAGGAGACGCCGACAATTGTCTAGTAAGAGCCGCATACTTTTACGCATTTGTTGTAGGCCGGCGGGACTGAGAAGTGCGCAGTTATCGCATTTCATGTAAGGACAAACATAGTGTTTCATGCAGCTCTTCGAACAATAAGTGTTCTTCTTTTTTCTTATTGTTATAGCGACTTTTTTTTAAGCTCAACGAGTAAGTATCTTCTGCACAGGCAGGTTTGTCCACCAAGTCATGTTTTGTATTACCTTCGTTTTTCTTGCAGGCTGCCGGGCTACCTCATCCCGAAAAAGTTGAAAAAACGGATGTTAGTATTAGCTAGCCAAAATGAGAATTCGCAGGTCCAAGAACCATACATGCTCAGTAAAGACATCCGTGAGGCCGAGGACGTCGTCTACGTTGTTCACGACCAAGTGGCTGTGCGAGCCCTTGTAGATGGCCAGAAGCCGGCGGTTGATGATAACGATGGAAGCGGAGGAAGACGCTCAAACGGACAGCAAGAGTAACGCCGAGGTGGCCCAGGTGAAGCCTCCCAGTAAAAAGCGCAAGCCAAAGGTGGCGAAAAGAAAAAAGGCGCCACAGGCAAGGTCCCCGCAAAAAAGAAAAAGAAGAAGGAGCAGCATCTAGCACAGTCTGAAATAACACGCGAACAAAGGAGACGAGAATCGTCTAATGTGAGCCACGCACTTTTACACATTTGTTGTAAGCCGGCGGGACTGAGAAGTGCGCATAGTTATCGTATTTAACGTGAGGACAAACATAGTTTTTCTTCCAGCTCTTTGAACAACAAGTGTTATTGTTTTTTCTTTTTATTCCAGCGAGTTTTTAGAGTTTAAAAAAACATCTGCCGCACAATGGTATCAAAATTTGAAAAGTTAATAAGAAAATTCTAATCACTCGCAATACTAATTATAAATTAAGTAAGGTAAAGTAGGTGATTAGCGAGCCAAATCATTGATCCCTCAGTAGAAACGATGACGGCTACTGGATGATCACTGATGAGTCCAATCCAGTAGCCAGGACGAAACACCTCATCATATACTCGAAAGTTCCACGAACCACAGTGGACGTGAGTAATTAAAAAATCCCACAGTGTAATTTTCTACTGAGGGATCAATGATTTGGCTCGCTAATCACCTACTTTACCTTACTTAATTTATAAAATTTGAAAAGGCCTTTCATTATGCAGTGTTATAGGCTTAACATGCTCTGTTGCGAAAAGACAGAAAAAGTTTCCTTGAAAATTGAAAATCCTTTAAAAAATGTATGATAAAGACAATCACTCTAATCTTGTTTTATAGCTTTTTATAGTTTTTCTGGTACATACTTGGCGTATTCTTTATATTAAGCATTGCAATAATTTAAATCATTTTCTTAATCATTTATTTAAATCATAATGACATTCATTCACGTAGCCATTTCAATTTTAACATTAATTCACTTTTAAAATCATTAAATAACATATCAACTCGCCCTATTTCGCCGAATTCAACGAGCACTCATGTACAACAAGCGTCGTCACGTTAAACACGACCGTGTCTCTCTTTTTTCACCACTTCCCAAAAAAAGCCTCATGTACTCTCGCCAACCCTCATTTCAATCTCGCCCTTTCTAATTCCGGCAACAAACGAGAAAAAAACATAGGTCCAGCGCCACGACATTACGCGCGCAGCATCCGGTTCAGCGACGAAAAAGGAAAAACACACTCGCCGGAGCGTCGACGTCGTCGTCGTCGAGTTCGGGGACTGTCCGGAAACCATTGCTGTGCGGGCTCAGATGCCAGAGCCAGATTATACCGTCCGAGTGGTCCGGGGGGGGGGGGGGGGGGTGAAGTGGTATTAGAGCGGTGCGCGCGCGGAGAGGAGGAATCACCTGCGCCCGAGTCACTTTGCCATTCGGAACACTCGCCTCGGCGGACGAAACAACAAATGGCACGGACAAGTGTCCCGACAAATAGAGCGGTCGGGGCGGGGAGAGGGACGAAAACAAGGAAGGGAGCTCGGCTTACCGGATCCGACTCTTATCTGCCGAGGCTATATCTGTTCCGTTTGACGTTCGTCGTTGGTGCTCGTTTGCTGGGGGTTGAAAATCGTTGCAGTTTCGATGTGATGATTTTTATTTTAGCTGTAGGATTTTTCGAGGAATAGGAATTGTAGTTGTAGTGTAGCTTGAACTACGGTGTAGGTGGCAAAAGTACGATAGTACGAGAGATGAGTTTTCACGTGAAACGGAAATTCAATAATAATGGGCCTTCGATGACGTAGGTAGTAAGACTTTATTTATAATGTATTTTTACATCTCTACCTTATGCTGGCATAATAATATGATAAAAATGATGATTTATCTATCAAAGCATAATTATCAAATTTATAATTTTGATACTGAAATTGAACTAAAAATGTTTTTTGATGTCATGAAATAGTAATAATACAAAAACCTAGCGACATTATATAAATATAAATAGCAGCGATGCCAAACACTCGATAAACAATTTTATTCTTAAACCGCTATCGGGTAAAACTTATGACTTGCACGCGAATCCATGATATATTGCTCGATACAGTAGCAAGCTGACAAAACTCCATAATAACTTTCTCAAACTAAGATTCCCGATAGAGGCGAAAAAGATTAATGAATCGGTCAAACTTTTCTCCTTCACAACTGCGAGCCGCAACAACAAACCGCCGCGATTCGCACCTTATACGTATAAAATAATGGACTATCGATTATCCCTTAGAGGGATGCGAATGGTTAGCGTTAGATTTTATAGCGTTATCTAAAACGAATTCTGAGTCTTATTTGGATCTCCAAGATGCCATTACAAACGAAGGTCGATAGACCTGGCTCCTCAGCGAGATTAAAGGCTCCTGAGTAAATTGTAAAGCATAAGTTACGAGGCTTACTGACTAACTTTCCAAGCTAAAATTAATACGTTGATAATAAAATATTAAATCTTGGTAGGTAGATAGTCGAATTGTTTTTAGAAGAAGCTTAAAATGATTTCCAAGGCTAACTGTCAAACTTAACGCCTGATAAACGTTTATTTTATATTTTAATAACACACAGGATTCAATAAATAAATCTATCTCTTCCAATTACCTAACAATTTTCACGACAGCTTCTGACCCCCTCGACTGAAACTAAGATAACCACGGTGAATCGTCCCCTTCGATTTTCCGTGTTTTCCCCGAGATAAAAAGCGCGAAAGGGTAATTGGATAATCCGAAATGAAATACTCCGGGTCAGGCACTCCACGACACAAAGACTAGGCGAGTAGTGGCATTCGGCGGGAGGAGTTCAAGGAGTCGTTGCAGCCATTCGTTAGCCATCGCTCCTCGCTCGTGTTTGTCTCCGTCGGCCTCGCCGCGCGTCTCGCGTTTAATTCCGACGGGAGCCTCTCCGCCCGCGCAGAAATGAAATCCGCCCCGCGCTTGGCTTGATCGATATATACGCTGCAGCTCGCCTGTTTCCATAGCCGAACGATGTCTCTTTTTACCCGAGCGATGAGGGATTAGAAGTGCGCCGAATCAAAGGGAAGTGGCTGCCGATATTGGGGCTTGATTTATGTGTTTACGATATTTTTAGGTTCTATAAGCTATTTATGCGCGTAAGTGCCATGTTGGTGTGGAATTTATTATGAAATGATTCAGCGAGTCATTATCATAAGAGCTTGGAACGCGGGGTAAAACTAAAAAGATGTTTTTCCTTTTTTTCATCAAAAATACAGCCATTACGAGGATTGAAATACCCATCGTAAATAAAAACGTCGCGTGTATGTATGTATATATGGCACACTTGTTCATGTGGTAATTAAAATTCTGATCTTAAAAGGGAAAAGTGAAAGTCTTGATATTTACGTGTATTTTGAAGGACGCATTTTGCTATGTAACTATATCGAGCGGTATTGGAAACTTAATTGTTATTGATAAAAATGATGGAAATTTTAATAACGACAGAAAGATGGTTCTGAAATATCGGGGAAAGATGTCATTCTTTTATGAAACTTCAAAGTGTAAGTAAAAAAAGTTTTGGGGACGCAAAAAGTAGCCGGTTCACTTTATGCATTATGGTATCGAATTTTTCATCTACTGCGGAATTGAGACGCCGAAAAAAAAGTTGTGGCGGGAGATGTACATCGAAACAAACTTTTACCAAGAATTCCATCAAATTTTATGTAGAGCTTACCGAATTATTGCCTGTCACGATCAGTTGTAACTTTCCCGGTACATTACGCTATTGATTGACATGATAAAGTGCAGTGAAATTTTCAATCCGCTTTTAGTGCATTAACGCTCTTTCTTCTGACGCATTAGAGCTGTTCGATTTTCACACACAATAAAAGTAATAGAAATAGTTGATCTGTAAATTGTATAGATTTTTCGTAAACGATAAATTAAGTAAAAATTTATGGATTTCAAACAAATACAAAATGACAAAACGAATATTTATCATGTCATTAGCTGAAAAAATTTGATCAGACATCGATCCGTAAATGTTAAGATAAATTTTCTCCCTTAAATTATTTCAACCTTTAATAATCGTCTATCTATTTTGCTATTTCTTAAAGAATCATCTTAGAAACAATGACAGTCTTCTGACTATTTTTTTTATAACAGAAATGTATTATGGTATTCAGAAATCGACTCACCCTCGCGGGAACAATTCCAGACAAGGACAAAAAATGCATCTCATCGCTCGTCAGGCCGAAATCGCCTATTCCTATAAATAATGACGCATAATGCAGCGACGTCGCGCGCGCGTATTTGCTTATCCCCCACAAGCCTGATCGAGAATATTCCCACGAATTTGTCATACACGACTGGAATATAGGTCAGAGCATGCACGCGATGGATAGAAAAAGTTCAGGAACGTTCATCGCCGACATCAAACGTACATGACACGGAAATTTCTCCGCCAAGTCTCGAGATAAGGGGAGAACCGAGAGAGAGAGAAAAAGTGGGAAGTCAAAGGCAGGAACGCGCACACGAAATTGCCGGAAATTCGGCGTGGAATCCCCCGTGGGCCTACTGGCACACCAACGAAGAATCGACCTCGATTGGGATTATCGGCACACGAGTCGGAGAAAAAAAACGGAACCGAGGAGAAAAAACGTCTCGCGGTTCGTTGGGAATAATTAGGAGAAATGCCCTCCCTCTACGGCCGAGTGAAAGTCGTCCGGTCGATTTTTCAAATTTCCTTCCCTCCACGCGCGGGGGAGATCGAATTTTTCGCCTAACGACGTGGCGTAACGTAGACAGAGTTCATGATTCACGGCCGCGGCTAGCGAGGTGCTGTGAAAAATACGGGCAATAAGTATCGAGCGAGGTCTCGATGCGAAATTTACGGCAATCCCCCCATTCCCCTATATGCGCTTGTTCCTGACCCCTCTCGAAAATTTGCGTCTAGAGGGCCGTGTTCTCCGCGTGGATTAATCGTGCGGCGGCATTGTTATTATTTTGCGTATTGGAAAACAGCGGCTGCGGGGGGAGAGAGAGCAGCGAATGTGTCGCGAATTAATGAAAAATGTGTTTTTCCCTATATGCTGTATATCGACGGCGATATTTCAAAAGCGTACATATATACACGCGTTCTATCGGTATAAACATAATCGTTAAATTGCCTTTCGCATTCGAAATATTGGTTAATAAAAGTAGGAGGCAGTTCGGTTCGCGATAAGTATTTTGGAAAATTTTCACGATGATTTATTGGTTTCAGATAAAGGGCTTGAATAAATATCGTGTGTTTTTTGGATATTAAAATTACATGGTAATATAATGTGTAGATACTTTAATAATAATTTAATGAAAAGAGCAGTTTGTCGAAAACATTTTGTTAAATAATATTTTTCATTATTTATACAAAAGTGGAAAAAAGGAAAAAGTGATAGAAATATGGAGTAAAATATTTGATTAACAATGCCGAGATGGAAAAAACAAAGACGTTTCTAAAATATCATAACAATTTTTTTAATTCAACTTTTTTTAATTAAATTTTCAGTTTGAGTAAATAAAAACTGCCTTTTTCATTTTTGGTGAAGCTTACCTGATAATAAACTTTACATACAGTGTGATTTGGTTCTACGGCGGTATTAGCTGATATAAAAGATAAAAGGAACGGAGCTATCCCCGTAAAATTTCTCTTAATAAAAACGCTTAAAATATTCAAATCGATCTGCACAACGTACATTTGCGTAATGAATATTTCAAACGAAAGAAACGTGCAAGTCTAATGTGCCTCTTTTAGGGAGTTACATGTGCCGATGCTCTCTCTCTTTCACTTTCTCTCGCATTTGGGGTCCCTTGTATTTACTCAGGCAAATTCCTAGCGTCCGTCTTTTTTGAGGAAGCCACCGTCAAAGTGACCACAAGCGGCTAAGAGAGCGTAAATTCTCATGCCAAAAAGTTGAGGATCAAAAAGGAGGGTAATCCGCTATTTCCACTTAGAACCACCTCTTTGAGATATTAAATTTTAAAGTCCTCGTCATTCGGGCTTATGTCACTATTTTAATTAGTTAACCCCATGCTATGTTATTTATACATTGATGGTTTATAGATTGTAAACTTGGAAAACAAGATTTTGATAAATATTTTGATTAGAAAAAATTGTTTTTTAAATAACTACATAAATTTAAAAATATTATATATTTGATAAAAGTATTAATATCTGATTGTTCATTCATGCATGTAAAAGGATATAAGGATATACAGAAACCTAACATGTTCAAAAACATCTATAGGCGTACTTGTAAGCGTATTCTATTCTGTTCGAACTGGTTAACCACTTAAGAGATCCCAATTAAACTACGCCACACAGAAGTTTGTTTTGATTGGCATAGTACTTCAAAGTTTAGAGAATCAGTCGTGACCTTTTTTTGCTTCATTATAGAAAGGGCTTAATATCTGAAAAATGTCTCAAAAATATTAAAAATTGTTTTAAAACATGTTTTTACTTCTCTGGATTCCAAAAGTAACTTTTTAAATTGTTAAATAATACGAATTGTTATTTAAAGGATTTGATGCGTGGAGTGGACAAAATTATTTTCATTATGTGAGAAATCATACAAATAATTTCGTCAAGTATTATTTCATTATGAAAGAGATTGCGCGAGAATTGATATCCGAGTATCTACACAAATTCAATGATTATCTCGAGCGGATCAACCAACATGTTGGCAAGAAAAATATCTGTATTAAATAACTCAATTTAAATTTCAACGTTTTTCATTTGATATGTTGTGCTAAAAATTATTTTAAAGTTTTCATAAAAATTGACATTTTATCTAAAGGTTTATTAAGATATCTTATTAATTGTATAATAACAATATTTAAAATATATGAAAAATAACATTACTTTCCACAGTGTCATTTATATCTTGTCCATTTTATTTTTTATTTTATTTACTTTTTAATTGTTTCAGTTGAGTTAATATTAAGATATACATATGAATACTCCGTATAACGTTTTGCATACGTCTTGATAATGTCATTTTTTCTAAAATACATAAAATAACATACAAAACTAAAATACATATTTTTAAAGATATATTAAATTAGATACGAATTTTCCAATGCTTTCTGATATTTATAGGAACTATTTTGTTTGTCACTATAATGAATTGTTATAATGATAATGCGATTAATACATACCTGACTATGACTATCTATACCTGACTTGATTTTCTTTAATAGCGTTCAATACGAATTCTATATCCAGTAAACAACTACTTTTTGTAACTAACAATAAATTACGCTTTATAAACATGCTTAATTTTCGATAATTTTTTGCCAAAAAGAACATTAAAATATCATTTCTAACCAATTAAAAATATTTCGTTGTTTCATGATTCAATTTTGTAAATATTATTAATATTACATAGAGTAAAAGTACCAGATGTCGTACACTTTTTCTTTCACAATTCATAATTCAAGAAATTGAATAAATTTTAAAACAGCGAGCGTGAAATAAGTAATCTCTACTTTACTTTAAGATTTATTAATTTAGCAAATCTTATTTTTGAGTAAAACTCTTACGACGAAAGTTTGACTGGCCGATAACTAGTGTCATCAGCCTACATAACAAGATGACATTTTTATAAACATATTTCACTTTTTTCACTTTTTCTATAAAAAAGTATATACTAATTTTTATTTCAAATAAACAGAAAATAGATTGCAGCAAAATTAAGGTGTTGCATTAGATTTTTTAAAATAACGAATATTTATAGTTGTTTCATAAAATTGTATGAATGTTGTTGTATAAAATTGCAGATATATGTAAAATATCTTGCACGACAGATTATTCTTACCACTTTTCCTACATTAGGAAATTATGGATTTAATTTTCTGAAATCAATCGAAACTCCCCTTCTTTCGAAATTCGACTAAACTGCTTTTGGCATGTGTTACTGAAAAATTAACAACAAGGTTACCACCTACCCGGATCCGATAAGACGAGCAGATTCTCCATTTGAAAAAGTGCCAGTGCAGTTGGCAGCATTTTTTAGTTAGTGAAAACCAATAAACGCGATAAAGCACACTGCTAACATCCACGTACGCCGAACAAAGCTGCAACAGAGGATTTCAAAGACGCACACCCGAACCACTTACTTTCGGTTTTGTCGTCGAAGCGACATCGATCGCGCACCTATACACGTGCCATGCGCAAAAGTACCTTTTATTACGCAAATTGCGGCTTCTCTATCGAATTATCCGCGTGACGCGAGCGCGCGTTCCACTTCTTGCCTGACAGGGCGACAAATGACACCGTTCTACTCCTTTTAATAAACCTTGCCATCATTAGCCATTTTATCCATTGAAACTTTATAAATACCCCAGCCGTCACGCCCCCACGATCTTGGCATACGTTTTTACAGCGAGAAAGACACATACACACCCGCACACGTATAGACATACATCCTCGCGTTAGTAGCTCTACGAGATATATATACGCGCCCTTAATATCGGCTCTTGCCGATCGACCGTCAGCGATAACCCGCGTCTATCTATGTGTATGTATGTGCGTCTATGTATGTGAGAGCGAAGAAAGAGAATGAGGGAAGTTCGGGGTAGAGGAATGTGTATAGAGTCTGCCGGTGGCTTTTAAAGGCGAAAAAGCCATGTGTATGCGAGAGAGGTGGAGAAGGAGCGGGAGTGAGAGAGAGGAGCGCCTAATCTTATCGCCAAGTCGCTGTATAGAAGGCAACCCCGTTACCCGGGATATATCCAGGCCGGGCGCGCGCGCTCGTGGGTATACGTTTTCGTTCGCGGGGCTCTTGACTCGACACCCGGATTCGCTTTGCTTTCTCGTACGGCTTTTAGAATGGCCGCTTGATGATAATATTGAAAGTATAAGGTAGGGGTATACGGATGCCTTTTTACGGAGTCATTCTAGTTGATTTTGCTCCATTGTGCCCGCCTGCAGTGGGTTGATAATATATTTCTCTGTTTATTTTTGCATGTCTTCCACCCCCGCGCTCTCTTATCTAACGTAGTCGTACGATAGTGTTATTGTA
The DNA here is from genome assembly GCA_036365515.1 of Torymus aiolomorphi. Taxonomy (NCBI): domain Eukaryota; kingdom Metazoa; phylum Arthropoda; class Insecta; order Hymenoptera; family Torymidae; genus Torymus; species Torymus aiolomorphi. The sequence goes on along the minus strand of CM070874.1, from coordinate 121,813,657 downwards.
TAGCTGTGAAAAAAAAAATTGACCTGATCTCGATATACATATAAGAAAAATAAATAGCTGCAGATGGATTTGGTTTTACGTAAACGTTTGCAGAAATATTTTTTTGAAATATTTATGATATTGCATAGACTATGTAGTGAAATACTGTTCAAATTAATGAAGAAGTAATTGTTTTACGTCTATATATTATTTTATTGTGATAATGCAAGTTCCAGCAGTGGTATACTATCTCACGTATGTACGCGTACGTACGTGAATATTATAGCAGCATAACTCGAGAATTGTTTGAAATACGGTGTGGAAATTTTGCGTGAAAGTTAGTAAATGCCACCTGCCGGGGTCTCAGAAGTTAATGCGAACTTGGGCAATTTATTTAATACGTGCACAGAGAATTTCTATATTTAGTTTGGTCCTTTAATACCCAACCAAGTGTTTATTTTTATATTTCTGTTCTCAAAATAGTTATAATAAATTTAAAAATCATTATATGAGATACTCCCCTGGAAAAATATATAGTTTCATTATAAATTCCGCACAATCCGCGTTTCAGACATATAAGCAAATCCAATAACGATGGAAAAAATTCTAGCTCCCATAATACAATTGTTCGAATAATAAAGTGCGTACACGTGGCTCACGACGAGAAGCTAATTAAACCCAAAATTAGCCGAATTAACTTTACTCCGGGAGAAAAATAGGCGTCGAAGGAACTATCAGCAATGCTTTTATCAGGCGCAGAGTCGCAGCCTCGGCCCCAAAAATTAAACGAGTTAAAATTTATATAGCCTCCAAGAGAGCTTTTAAAAATCCGCTCGAACTCTAATTATCCCGACATTCTTTTCGCGCACAAAGACCAAATATCCAAAGTCCTCGCTTCTTAGTTGGATTATACGAGAAAAGAAACGAGCGCGCACGAATAATAATCCTTTTTCGCCCGTAATATATGAATTGCACGTTTCTCCGCCTTCCTCCTTCCCTACCCATTCAATTCTATCTCGGCTTTCGAGTATATTCAGCGCGCGCCGCCGTAATTTACTCGCACCTGGAATTCGGGCGGCGCGACTTTTGTTTTAGTTCCGCCTAGTTTTCTCCTCTCGTCGTCGCTGTTGTTTTTCGCCTTCTTTGGCATCGTTCTGCCTCTGTCGACTGCGCTTAGATTACGTTCTTATCGTTTATTGCACGCACGCCTTCCACTGCTCGTATATGTGAGTGGATGATGTATACGAGACTACTTGCTCTCGTTAGATAACTCGAAGGTCCCGTTTTTAAAGATATAATAACAGTGTTTACGTTGCCTTTTTTACTCGCAATAAAGGATTTACTTTTATAGTAAAAAGGATGCGCCAAAATTGTTAACGTCTAAACAATATTAGCTTGTTAGCTGAATAAACATTGTTATTATAAAAAATAAAGTAGAAATATAATAATAAAAAATTCGAGATAAAAAGATAGCAAACTATGTTGCGTTCTCTTTTATATTACAAAGTAATTGAATATGTCACGCAAAAGATAAAAAATAAAAATAATTTGGAAATAAAAAAATCTAAAGGAAGATAGAAATATACTTACACGTATTTTTAGATCCACATTTACACGCGATTTGATAATTGAATGCGCAAAAGAAATAACTGTTGCAGAATTTCATGAAAAAAAATCTATAAAGTAAATTTGTAATGCATGATCGTTTCTACCAATATTTACAGATTGAAATCAAAAACATCATTTAAACGTCAGAGGAAAAAGTATTCGAGAAATTATTCAACATGTAAAAAAAGGACAAAAGCTAACTCGAAGTTATTTATTTTGATAACATTTAAATAGTCTTTCAAATAATTTGAGATTCTCATATAAATGAATCATTTTTTAAATGAAACTTGAAATTCGTTCTTTAAGATCTATTTTACTTCGGCAACAACAACACTTTTACGAAGGTTTTATTTCGAATTTGTTATCAAAGGTGCAGTTCAAGACCTATCGACTAATTTATCTTATTCTGTTTACGAGTAATTCTCACGACTATTATTATATTGTGCGACACTGTGTAGTATTTACTTTCGCTTGTCACGCGATTCCGAGAGAAGTAGTCAGCCAAATGAGATGAAATTGCGTGATGTTACCTTTTGAGGGCGTCCCTTTTCAATGAATGCAGCCCATTTTCAAACAAATTAACAATAATAATCCGACACGATATGCACAATAATGCAAATATTAAGTTTTGTTGGAAAACTCGTGCTTTTGTCATAACTTGTAATATTATGAAACCTAATTTTAAAAAGTGAATTTGTCAAAAAATACTTTAATTTTATAAAGCAAAGCTCGGAACTGAATTAAAGTAAATAAAGTTGAAGCAAAATGGAGAACCAGAAACATAACATTTTAGTAGGAAATCAGATTCACCGGGCCGTTATAATGAAAACCCGCGCGCGTTGAGCAAACATTTTGAATTTATACACAAAATCTAATCTCGCTCTCGTCTCCTCCCTTATTTTTAATATCTACTCCCCTACAATATTATTGTCCTACGCAGAAAATACATCGCGCCTACGTAATTTCCGCCTTGCGTTTAATCTAGGCGCCATAACATCGGCGCTCAATTAATTAATTTCAGCCATTATCCTAGCTGGACGCGCGCGTTGGGCTTATTCATTATCGAGCCGTGGTGATCAAAGGTCCACTTTCCCGCCTCGGTTCGCATAAATCCTTAACTCGGAATTTCCCCTTTTTCATAATAATTTAGATCTGATAAAGGCGAGCGAGCGCGCGCAGGTTGACTTTGAGAGGTTATCTAAAAAATTAATAACCACCTGCGCCGCCGCGACGTCTTTCTCGGGAGGTACGCCGTTTCATAAACGTTACCTATAAAGGAGAAGCAATACGAATTTTACAGAGGACGTCTTTTTTCTGGAAAAGATGGGGAACAGATAGCGAAACTTTAGCTACCTTTCGTGGAGGAGGAGAAAACTTTGTCAATATCAGGATTCTTTTAAAAAATATTAGATCGTTCTCTCTCTGTAGACCTGTTTGTGGGAATACGACTGTCGTTAATTTCTTTTTACGAGGGTTTTTCTTCTCTCAGAAAACTTTTTAAAATTTGTGTGACTGCCCTGATACAAATGTTAACCATAAATTATCTATTTTGTCGTTAACTTTATGGCTAAGTACAATATTCTGCTTTTATTTGATAATTATGTACCAATTTAAAGTAAATTATTGCATTTACATTTGACAGCATTGATATTTTAAGTACTAGTAATACGTTCAGATACATTGTTTTATTGTTAGATATTGATTTTTATTAAAAATTTTTCCGTTTGATTAACACATTAACTATACGTAAGATGTTCAAAGAATCATATATTACGATGTTTAAAAATATTTATTACAATTGAAAATTTAACATAGTTAGTTTATTACTTGCTGAACTTGATCTAAATTATAAACTCATCACGTTTTATTTTTATATAAATTTCAATTAGAACGTTATATCTATAATTGAATTTCACGGGAGCAAACTGTGTGTATCTATCATGAAAATTTATCATGCAACCAACAGTCAGCAAAAGAAGCTTTATTCAATAAAAGAAAATTTGCAACGATTACAGAAAGTTGATTAAAAAATGTCCATAAAAAGGTTCGTAGAAAAGGCGATAATAAAATGTTTTTCTCTTGGCCTTTCTCGCATTTTAATTTTTTCGTGATATCTATCTTAGAAGCAGACGTGTAGAATCATCTCCGGAGCTATAATAAAGTGATTGATGCGGGGTGCTCTAATTGCGACAAATGGCAGTTATGGCACGACTAATTCATTAAACACTGGTTGCCAACTGTTTTCGTATCTATGTACGAAATTAGCAGAGGTCAAAATACAATATGCCGAACAATCAAATTTAGATAAACACCAGGACTTAATACCAGTTTGAATACGATTTAATCGTTTCTCGATAAATTTGTTTTCTCTATTTACATAAGCTATTGTATAAAATCTAAACGGTTAAAAAAAGTATAAGAATCGAACAAAGACAAAAATAATTTTCGATTCGAATTAATTATTACTTAATAGACGAAAGATGAATGATAAATTAATAACCAAGTTTTTATTTGAACACTGGAACATAATTGTTTTCTAAAAATAGAAAAAAATGTATATATATATATGGAATGTCAATTACATCGAAATGAATTGTCATTTGTCAAGTTTTATTTTTATTCGCTAGTAATTTATCTTTGTTTCGATTCTACTTACAAAGTATAAGAGAAAAATAAAGAGAAATGAGTTGGAAAACACGAAATGACAATTACTTTACAATTTTGAATTCTCCTTTTATAGAAATGAATACGCATGACATTATTAATATAATCTTATACTTATGTAAAAAAAAGACTAATAACTGGTTAATAAACATAAAAAATAGCAAATAATAAAATTCATTTCGAAGATTCTTCCGCACCCATACACATTAAATTTACTATTCCCCGCAAAAAATACGTGCAACTGTAAACCATGAAAAATATCTCTCTCACTCACCTCTCAAACTGCTCGTACCTTCACTGCGATCACTCGACTTCTCCCTCCGCAGCCTCACGCGAATATACTCCAGTTTGCGTGCGCGCGCGCGGAGTCCCTCGCGTTGTAAAACGTTGTTTACATTCTCCGCACTGGTGCACGCGCAGTAACCGAACCGCACCTCTGCAGTCCTGACTATCACACACGTCTTCGCGTCAACTTTGCCCCCGGTGGCGAATACATTTTCGGCCGCGTCGATTTTATACGTCGCGGAGCAGTCTTATTGGATTTTCAGATGATCGTGCTGCGCGCCGGTATGTATATGTGTGTGTGAAAACCAACGAGCGCGGTAATCTGCCTCCACTGTTGCTACTGAAACGAGTAGGCGGCCGATGAAAATTGTTTCGGGATGGAAGAGATTGAGAAAGTGGCGGAGCGGAGTGGCGAGCGGGTAGGTTTGATTGATTGATTAAGTTCGTAGGTGTAACAATGCGGCGAGGTGTATGTCGCTTGCGGATTATAATTAAAGCTTTTGGATAGTTTTGATTTAATTAATAACGAGATCTAAAATTAGAGCGGTGAATTTACATGTTTTGTTTTCAAGTTAAATGGAAGCTATGATTGTTTATGTGTGGCGTTCATTTACTGCTTACTGTGAAAAGACATTTTTTAGGGCAATAAAAGTTCGTGTTATGAGCGCGTAACGGCGTTCACTGCTACTTTCCAATTACGCTTCCACGCACGCGGAACAAAATAATTGCGAATTATTATGACGCATAAATTAAAATTATCAACTGGAGCAATCTTGCGCAAACAGACAGTTCTATTTCTCCTGCGAAATTGTTGTCACTAGCTGAAATTCAGATGACGTTCATTACGTATTTTTTATTGCGTCATAAAGTGCGAATTTAGTTGCTTTTTTGTTAGAAACGGTAGAAAAGACTTCGATGCGTCGTATTTCGCGATAGAAACTAATATATTGCTAGTAATTTCTCACTAATAAAAGTTGTTCACTGCAAAAAATTTAAATTAATTACTAGCTCGAAATATTCAGTCGAGAATAAATTCCTGTAATACTGCATAAGTTACTGAAATTAATGAAAAAAAGGCAGAGTAATTTGTAAATAAACGTAAAAATTGCTTTTTGTTTTAGTTCACCACTAATAAAATATCTTTATATAAGCATTTAAAAAAAGAAAAAAAAACATCGCTCATAATACCCGAAGAATCGGAAAAGTAAATGATTATACCTTTGAATTTCAACGCCACCACTTCAACTTTGAGATTTTACAAAACACATGGCCCCACATTCCACCAATTTCCAATAATTCCTTCCACCTCACGAGACAATAACTCACAACTGCACACCGAACCGTCCGCATCAACAACAAAAACCCCGACCGCCGGCTCGAATCAGCTGACTAGCGGACGCACGCGCGCGATCGGCAACGCACCAAAAGTGCACACACTCCACCTTCCGATTATCACAAGTATATTCCCTCCTCACAGTATATAGAGCACCTCCTGTCTCGTCCCCTCGGCACCGCGCACTTATGCTCCCAAGAAGACTGGCGCGAGCGAACGAGCCTACGGACGCGCGAGGCGAGAGCGGGGGATGTTTTGGGGCGATAAGCGCGACGGCCGACTGCGGCGGGCGACCGCGTGGCGCGGGCACCTGACACGGGTTGGCACGCCTGCTCCTCTGGCGCAGCGGCGCGCGCTCGCTCGCTCGCGGGGGGGATGAATTCGCGCGCGCGCGCGCCCTTAGTCGCCGGGGCGCCCCCGCCGCCGACGCCAAACAGCCACGATTGTGCGGAAGAGAGAATGAGGAGAGGGAAAGTGAGAGGGAGAGAGGGAATTTTTTAGTGGAGACGCGGGGATTACGCGTAGAGAAGGTTGGATGATGCATTGGGGATAGTTTTTGGCTGAGGATGATGGTTTTTTGGAGGAACGTAGATTGCTTGGTTTGAAATCGAACATATGTTTTTTAATGGTTGGAAGGTCGTACTGAGGAAGGTACTTTAGAAGCGCGCAGGAAAATAGTTTCATTTGGATGTTCAGTGAAATCGACATTTTTTAACGAAACGCAACTTAAATTAAAGCTTTTTCTGCCTTCTTTTATAAACTTTTTAGTCCATTTATATGACCGAAATATTCAAAAAGCTATAATTAGTTATAGCTTTTGAGAGAGCCCTCCTTTTTATAAAAAATTGACCATTTCAGATATAAAATAGCTTGGGTCTTGGAACAAAAGGCCCATTCACAAAAATTCCGAGACACGTGTCTGATTATTTGTCATAAAGAAGTACCTCCTATAGTTTTAGCCAAATCCAGGAGCCGCATCCCTGATCATCTCCTTGTTAGTTATAAAAGAGAATTATGAGTGACTTGGTATTTTTGATAATATGAATGATTGTCGTCCCCGATTGGATAGAGCGATAATCTCCACACTTATCAAACCGCCGACATCGTATGACAATAAATAAATAAACTAATATGAATATAAAATAGATTTTTATCAAATCAGCAAAGCTTCCAGTTTCAGAAAGAATAATTATTTTTTCAACCCAGCAGAAGTATACAAAGTTCGTAAATTAATCACGCAAATCATTGAGCATAGTTGAGATATTACAGCCGGGCTGGACGCAAGTATCTGTCGCGTTTCTGGATGATTAAGTTGACCGGGGTAAGCTCATCGCAGTTACGCCTGACTCCTATTGGGTATCCCGATTGCTTATTTGAATATTTGAAGCTGGCTTTGGTACACTATCCTATCAAAGGACTTTACCGATACTCAGTGCAACATTTTGCGGCGGTTAATGCAGATGAGTGAATTGCACTAAATTTACGCCACCAGTACTCATAGTTGATATATAAATACAGATTGAAAAGTATGATTCCATAGAGTTTGATTATTAGAAATAGAATATTGATTTGTTAGAAGACACATGCTTAAAAAAATGTAATCAAAATAAATTCACCTGTATTACAATCTTTTTTTCTTTGCAAATCATTCCTCCTATTTACAAATAGCTATAACATTTTAATATGAGTAGTAACAAGTATTTCAAACAATATAAATGAGTCTTTCTTGTTAAAATGTCGAACAATCTTGATAAAAATGTACTTACGTACGGCGGAAAAAATTTTGTCAAAATCTTCAAGAAAAACACCCGTATGCACGGGCACGTGTACAAAAGAATGTCAAGAGGGACGTCGACGACGGCAGCGGCGGCGCGAAAAAGAAACACATTCACGAGCGGCGCTCGTAGAATATCTGCATTCTCAAGAAAGAGAGAAGAGAGGTCGACGAGGGTCGATAAGCGCAGAAGGAAGCAAACGAGGAAGAGGGGGAGACGGCTTCGCGGCGCAATTTCGAGAATTGATTCCTTGAAAAAAGGCAATTGCTAACGAATGTGACGTCGGGGGAAAGACGATTTCTTGGCAGCGCCACTTGTCCAAAACTTCGCCCTTGCGACAAAGGAGGTTTATTATTGATGAGCGTATGCAGTCTACGTTGTGTGGGATTGATTGGTTATGGCTTGCTTATTGGTATATTGGGAATGAAGAGGGTAACAATTTTTATTGGCTAGGTTAAATGCAGAAGAACTTCTGAAAAGTTTCCAAATAAACTAAACGTTTTTCGAGCACGCTTTTTAATAATGTGTATAAAACAAAAACTTCACGCACGCAGAAAAAGAACGAAAAAGCGAGTTTACTCTGGTAATAAAATACATTTTTAGATAAGTTTAATTTTCTAATAAATCTATAGATGAGGAGTTTTTGACATGTTTCCATTAAGGTTGTATTGGCTATATCGTCCACATCAAAAGTTAATCCATTTTAAGGGGGTGTAGAATAATAACTTCCACCAAGTTAAGGGGGTGTAGAATACCGAACTCTATTATGCGACCTACCATACCGACCGGACAGCAGTAATTCATTATAACTCGATTGTTACTACGATTAACGACTTATCCAAATTCGTTTGCCCTCCGTAATGTAATTATCTATCATTCTGCAAAGTTTTGAGTCAAAATTTCAATGACACCTTTAAAAATTTCTGGTACGAAATTTCCCGGAACGATAGGTTGCATAACAGAGATCGATATTCCACACCCCCTCAAAATATCAATAATTTACTATGAACGCTATTGTACTTATTTTGGAGTTGACAGCTTTATCAAGGTACACTAGACAAAAAGTTTAAGCCCTCAAAACCGAAAATCGGACGAAAATTTTTGAAGTACTTCGACTTTTAAAAATCATATGTCTTAATACATTTTTGATTTCATTCAAAATAATGCCGCATCTTCAAATTTTATTCAACTAGTTACAATCAATTGTTTATGAGAGACTTTCACATATTTATAAACAATTGATTGTAACTTTGCAGGTTTAGATAATTTTTTAATTTTTCCCCTGAAATTGAACAAGGAACAACATGACCGATTTGAAATCTAAATTAGATAAAAAGTCACAATGATTGTCATATTTTGTTGAATTTTCTTCTAGGTGACGATAACTAGTTTTAATAATAATTAAATGTCGTTAAAAAATTTTTTTTTCATTATCTTAGCACCTCTATCTTTAATGTATGACGCTGCTTGTATCATGGAATGTGTAAAAATCATTGTAAAATCTTTAAGCTGACGTCAATCAAAACCCCCGAACATCCTTAAGTGAATGCTAGACACACTTTGCGTCTCTCACTCGGTACTACGCTATAGAACGTGTAATTCTCAAACATTCATACCAAATTAATAAATGCGACTTTCCTAAGCAAATAATATTATTGATAATTTTGTAATAAACAATTGAGCATTATAATTAATGTAAGGTAATAATGACATATTTTTCTCATCCACCAGAAAATTCTGTCTATATTGAATTTTTTTACCGAAGCATTAAAAATGATAAATATGCTTAATTAGTTTAATAGACATTTAATTGATTAAATTATATCAAATTTATTTGATGGAATACTGTAGAAATTATTAAGAAGAGCTCTCTAACCGTTTAAACGTTCGCGCCACAGGTCAGCTCAGTGCCACTACGTAGGCGCACCGGACCACCTCGCGTCTACCGCTCATAACCGCTAGGCGGCGTAAACAATCCCGCACGTGAAAAAACGTTTTACAGGGTATATAAGAGCCTGCAAATGTAGACATGAACATGAATATACCGGAGTCCACTTTCCGAGGATGGTATAAGGAAGAAACAAAAATTCTGGAAGAATATGCACCTTCTGTTCCTTTCCGAGGCTGGTGCATATTGTTCCAGAATTGTTGTTTCGGCTTTACACCATCCTCGGAGAGTGGGCTCCGGTATATTCATGTCGTATTCAACCAAATATCACCTTTATTAGTCGCGGACGCCTACTACCTGGTGTTACGATCTTATACTTGTAGGATACTTAATTTCACTTGTAGTTTTCATTTTCGAAATTTATAAAGTAAAATAAGCGATTTTTAATTTAATTACTCAAAGCACATGTTGGTATTAGAAGTTTTAAAACACTATTTTGTAAACAATTTCATATTTAAACAACCACAAGATATTAACAGAAACCAAAAACCATCTCCAATTAATGAATTAATTAAGCCACCTATCAATGGACAGGTATATGAACTGTACACGCGCATGAACGCATATGCCTATGCATATTGATTTTAAAATTTTAAATAATTCTAAAGCATTTTTGTCTACAGAATGTTGTTCTCTCCTTTAAAGCTTTCTCTTCAAGGACGCAAAAAATTTCTGATAAAAATCAAGTCACATAAAACTAGTTTCTTTTACTTTTTGAATACATGATTAAATAACGAGATTACTTCTTCAACTCTGTAAACATTGTATTTGCCGTCGTTATTGTATTTCAACAATACTTCAAACATTTTGAAGCGCGCCTCTCAAAACAAAAAACTCCTCCCTCGAGTCACCCCTAAATTCACGAAACCTCGGCGCACTTCCGGTTGGTCACCTTCGAATTAAATCTGTTGTTAAAAAGGGTGCGCCCCGCAAAAATAAACGTTCTTTACCCGTTCCCATTGCTAGGGGCAATTTGCAGCGGTACGCGGTTGGTCCGATATAAATCAGCCGCGGCGGCATTTGGACTATTGCGAACGTGAGTAGTTTAAGAAGCCGCGTGTCTGTACGCGAAATCGATAAACAAGAGATGGGGGGGGGGGGGCGGAGCTAAAAAAAGAAAGAATCGGAATTGCAGTGGCGGCCTTTATTGGGAAGAATAAAGTCGGTGGAAAACAGAGCCGCGTGCGTGCGCCGAGTCGATTTCGAGGAGAGTGTAGCTTAGATTCTTCGAGAGGGACGAGCCGTGTGTGATTGGAGATAATCAAGTGTGCCGAAGATATCCTGACGAAAATCCCTGCGGATCTTTGTTAGTCTTTGTGTATGTTGATTAAACATGTATTTTATTGTAGTTTGTTCGGAACTTTGTTGATTGTGTATATTTAAACAGAGATATTTGGCTATTGTATTGTACTTTGAAACGTCAATAAAAGTTTATTGTATAAAAGCTCAATTTGAATTTCTTGAAATATTCGGCATGTAAATCATTTACCAATACCAAAGGCAAATTCCCTTTTTATTGGAAATTCAATTTTTCGTTACTTTTTTATTCTTTTCTATTCTGCCCGATAATTTTAATCAGTGATTCTTTTTACGCGAAATATTCCTATTGGAATTTGTTCAGAATTGTAGTACCTGAAGTGACAGCTAGATGGCAAGCGCCAAGCGCGCAACCTTCAATGAAAAAAATCACCCCGCGTGCTTAAGTAGGGGCCTGCGCCACGCACTGAGCTCTCTCGCCAAACATTATTTGCCTTACTTATATTTACCCCTTGCTTTACTTATTGCCCAATTGCTATTTTTTTGCTTTGCTGATATTACGCAAGGCTCTCGTATTATCAGTTTGCCTATTGCATATACCTTGCGTATTGCTTGCCTACTTTACTCGAACGCGCGTAGCGTTCTTATTCCTTTTGCTTCCAATTTTACTTTCGAGTGGGTTGGAGCAAAGACTTTCAGAGTCAATACAATTTATTATTTTCTGTCGGCGATAAACCCTAACAATATAAACACCGTATACGTTCATTCGTATACAGAATTCGACGCAAATCATTAAATAAATTGCTGTTAATTTTTTTTCTCAAATGATGCTGTTTCCAAACTCTACTAATATAATAATATAAAAATAGAAATTTATTTTAACTCTACTTTTTTCAGATCATTTTTAGTAGCATACTTTATTCAGTGACATTACGCTTCACTAAATCGGGAATTCGTACATTCTATAAAAATAAAATTATCGACTTCATTTTGCTATATTTAAGGACCTTGTAAGTACGTACGTGCAATAAAAAATTATTACGCTTGGGAATAGCGTTTCCGATAAAATGTGCAAAATAGTACGACTTTAAAATTACCTACTTTTTTTTTATTTTTAACTAATTATAAGTTAATAACAAAACAAGCGCTATGTAAAAATCATAAATTTGTCGCAAAAATTATACAAGCCCTGTTAATATAAAATTAATATTTTATAAATAGAATATGGAGTTTATAATTTAAACGTATTTCGTACATATAACACCAACTGGTCATATTTGTCGATTATATACTTTCATCAAACGAATTTAATCAAAACGACATTCAAGCACTGATTACGAGCCAGTCGCGTAGAGTCCACTCGTTGAAAGCTCACTTCCCACACGTCCGCCCCCTCGTCATAATTCGCCTAGCACTCGAAGTTCCTCATCGATGGCGCACTTCTGTTTTACGCGAAATAGAACCTTCGTCTCAGGCCGTCCTCGCCGATAGTGATTTCAATTAACCTCTTTTTCTTTCCTTACATCCTTAAAAACACTCTCGTCCTCCCTCGCGACGCATGAATTTTGACTATCGATTCTCTCTTTCAATGCTCTTGCATCACACGAGCGCGCGCACCTGCAGGAAATAATGTAGCATTGGTACTGCCAGTGCGGTGATAGCCCGGCGGTACGGGCACTTGCTTCTCACCCGGGTGAATCGAGTTCATTTCCCGATGTCTCCGCTTTACTTTTTTTCATTTATTTTTCAAATCCTTAATCCGTTACAGCACAAAAAGTGTACTTTCATTGTTTTATAAATAATGAGCGTCTCATTTTGAATCTTAATGCGTTGAAGAGACATTGCTACTCTGACATAGATCCTGCAACAAAAATACAATTTGTTAAATATATAATTAGTTTTTAAAATAAAAAAATAATAAAAAAAGAAGTACTTTTAAATTATTAATATGATGGTCCCATTTTTCTTGACCAATTAATTTAACAGCTTCCACAATGATATTTGTTACTTTATTAACATTCTGTTTGAATACTTTTAAAACATCACCAGCACATACAGTGTCCTCAGCATCTCTCCAACAGTCATAATCAGTTGGCATTGCAACTGCAGCATAAAGTAGACCAGCTTCCTTTGCTAAATACACCTAAAAAACCCATATAGTTACTGTTATTGAAAACTCTTTAACCAATAATTTTTATAGTGACATTTCAACAAACTTCTGGACAAGTAGTCATATTTATCAGGTGTCCACCCCATTGTCTGAACATGTTACTTTCTGCTTTGGATGAAAAACGAGGTCCTTCTATTGAAACAATAGTACCTCCCTTTTGAATAGGAATATTTAAATTTTTAGCTGCCTTTAGAAGAACTTCAGAAGTATGAGAATCAAAAGCTGGCTCCATTGGAAGTTGACGGACCCCTGAAATATTGATCAGTTATAGTTATATTTGAAATACTTTCAGTGCTATTAAGATAATGGGAAAGACAATCTACCGGAATAATTATCTGAAGTGCCATCATAGAAAGTGTTCTTTCTGTGAATTGTTCTGTCTATGAAACTGTCTGGAACCACTAATTGACCTCTGCTTATTGACTCTGATAATGAGCCACAAGCTGTAGATGCAACAATATGAGTGCATCCAGCAAGCCTGAGAGCTTCTATATTTGCTCTATAATTGACTAAAGTGGGTGTCACCTTATGGCCAGGCCCATGTCTATTAAAAATTTCAGAAATTATTAATCAATCAAGTGTTTTTCACAATTCTGTGTAAATTAAAAAAATGTGTCTGTTTATACCTAGATAAAAGCACAACATCCACTCCAGAAATTGTTCCCTGATAGAGATTACTTGATGTTAAGCCAAATTCATTTTTGGCATCCTCTTGTTTAATCTCTGTACGGAACTTAAGGATTTGATTACCTGGATTATCCAGACCAGATCCTCCAATAATTCCAACCTGGAAAGATTTTTTTTTAAATTATATTCTATTTCACATTGGATTTTATATTAATTACATTCATTATGCAGGAAAATTATGTGAAAAAATAAATGCAGATCTACGTTGCTACAGGTACTTTTCCAGTACATTTTTATCTTTATCTTAAAATCTCTTCCATTCAGGAATGATATATGGATTATGCCTGATATTAGAAACAATCAAGATAAAAGTATCGAAAATGGCGAGAGTTTCCCAGCCGATTAATAAAAAAGAACCCTTGAACTCAATATAACGAATATATAATAACGGCCGTAAAATACCGGTACGTTATACTTATATATGAGGCGTTTCACGTCAAATGTCCCAGCGCGGCGCGCGAGCGCCACATCGTGCTATATCTAGGTCATGTTCACGATACTAAAACGTACTCAAAAAAATTTTATGATAAGCATTTCCGACGTATTTTTTCCTCAGCTTTCCAATGGTGTAGGCAGTTTTCCCGAAATTTTCCATTTTCGCCTTCAAAAAGTACAAAACGTGTTATATCTTAAACAGTGTATTTTTAATATTTTTTTGACCCTCTAGATCGAAAGCTGAGCATTTTTTACGTAGGAAAGAATAGTTTCCAAAGAGTGCCGGAAAGGTTTTCTGCGAGAAATAGAATGCGAAAGAGTAGACGCATCGCCTTTATGGCGCGCGGGACTACGCGGTACAGCGCGCGGGCTGTGCTCGCCTCGTTGCCCAATAATAATCTTTTATAATCTTTAATTCTTTACCTGTTTTGTTTTTATTCTTGAATAACGCATGGAATAATATTTTATTAATTATTTCATAAAAAAATAAAATTTCAAAATTAACAGCAATATGTTCAAACTATTGTACTAACGTTTGTTTTTCAGTGTAGATAATTTTGTTGTTTTTTTTTCAGTGCTATATCTCGAAAAGTATATTTTTAGTATTTTGTTTTACCCATAATATTGAACGCTATCCTTTTTTTAGGTAGGAAAGGATATTTCCGAAAAAGTGTCCAAGATGTTTTATGCTATGCAAATAAAACGCGAAAGATTATATGCACGACAGGGCGAAAGCATATTCTACGCTACGCGCGGTACAGCGCGGTTTGCCGTGCGACACGGAATCATTTATTTTTGATTCGGTAGGTGGCGTCCACACTTTTTACTCTGTATGCAAATTGTCACGTCAAAAGTATATAATTACCATAACTTTTTATCTTTTTCCTCCTCGAATTTTTTCGAATTTGTCGTTGATAGCAAAGCAAAAGCTTGCCATTTCTGTTATAAACGATTAAAATGGATTCACATTGGAAATTGAAATGTATAAATCCTTTAAATAAAAATGATCACTCTGCATCTAAGAATTTGACTGATTTTCCAACACTTTTAAGAAGTGCATTTCCTTTAGTACCTGAAAATGTTAAAATATGTTTAAATTTACCTCAAACTGATGCTAAAAAAGCTAAAATAGTGTACGATGATGAATATCATAAAGCTGGTGTTGCAGTTCTCCAACAAATTAAGAAAAAATTTTCAGAGTTAACAAATAAGCAAGAAAGAATTCAGCTATTAACTCTTGCACCGGAGTTTTGGTCTCGTAAGAACTTGATGCGAGAATTCAATTGCAGTGAACGGGAGGCTCGTTAAGCGAAAGATTTGGTAGCAAATAGCGGAATATTTTCAATACCTGCTAAGAAACGTGGCAAACTACTTCAAGCTGATACTGTAAATTCTGTCAAATCTTTTTATGAGAGAGATGATGTAAATCGAATTATGCCGGGTTCAAAAGATTATCTATCTATTAAACAGAGTAATGGCAAAAGAGAACATATTTAAAAAAGATTACTGCTTGGTAATTTAAATGAATTGTATAATTTATATAAGAAAGAAAATGAGTACGTTAACATTGGTTTTACGAAATTTACAGAATTGAGGCCATCATATTGTGTTTTAGCTGGGAGTAGCCGTACACATAATCTATGCGTATGTGGGCATCACGAATATGTGAAGCTCATTCTAAGTGCTATGGACATAGAAAATTTAACTAAAGACACCCAATTGCCCCTGAAAAACTATCACGATTGCATCCAAGCAATTGTGTGCAATGATTCACACGATATATGTTATTTGGATGACTGTTTGGATTGCACCAATACGTCTATATTACGAAAACATTTACTTAAATGTTTTGATGAAACTGATATTTTTCAAATTGAGTATCAATCGTGGTTTCAAACAGATAGGTGTACAATAGCTTCCAAAACTGTAAATGTGCACGAATTTATGGACATACTGGGGGAGAAATTAATGAAATTAAAAACTCACGATTTTTTTGCTAAGAAACAATCACTTTCTGTAAATCACGTAAAAAGCAATCTTCAAGAAGGAGAATTTCTCGTGTGTTGCCATTTTGCAGAAAATTATGCTTTCGTTATACAAAATTCTACACAATCCTTCCACTGGAATAACAACCAAGGAACAGTTTTTACAGTTGTAGTGTACTATAAACAAAACGATGAACTCAAACATGTAAGCATTGCTGTGATTTCCGGCAACTTAAATCATGATACCATAGCCGTTTATGAATATCAAAAAATAGTAATATCTTATCTTAAAACTAATTTTGCAGTCAAGAAAGTTTATTATTTGACTGATGGAGCAGGTCAGCATTTTAAAAATAAATTCAATTTTCAAAATCTTTTTTTTCACGAGAAAGATTTTGGAGTTACAGCTAAGTGGCATTTTCATGCCACAACACATGGCAAAGGTGCGTGCGATGGTATAAGCGCGAACCTAAAAAGAGGTGCAAAACGAGCGAGTTTACAAGTTTCTTCTAGTAATCATATTTTAACGCCAGAAGAGCTGTATAACTGGGCTAAAGATTACTGCAAAGAAACGAAAGTTTTTTATAGCAGTAAAGAATCGTATGAAGAAACGGTTTTGAAAATAAAACCAAGACTGAACAAGGCTAAATCTATACCAGGCACGTTACTGTATCATGCTATTATTCCAATAGATGAAAGTACATTGAAGCTCAAAAAAACCTCTCTTAGTTCTGAGTATAAAATCTTCCCTAAGAAAGCTGTCAAACCAAAAACAAAAAAATTATCTACACTGAAAAACAAACGCTAATTTAAAAATTTTATTTTGTTTATGAAATAATTAATAAAATATTATTCCATTCGTTATTCAAGAGTAAAAAAAACAGGTAAAGAATTAAAGATTATAAAAGATTATTATTAGGCAACGAGGCAAGCGCAGCCCGCGCGCTGTACCGCGTAGTCCCGCGCGCCGGAAAGGCGATGCGTCTACTCTTTCGCATTCTATTTCTCGCAGAAAACCTTTGGGGCACTCTTTGGAAACTATCATTTCCTACGTAAAAAATGCTCATCTTTCGATCTAGAGGGTAAAAAATAGTATCGATGCGCTCGGGCGCTAACCTCACGCCGTGCAATAATGGGCCACTTAAGTCACGAATATCGTATACTATTTTATAGCTCGTGTGACATAAATCCGCCATATTCTTATTTTATTTATTTGTGCTTATTTATAATGATAGTTGGAACTTGGAAGTGGGGTGGGAGAAGTGTGGGGCGGAGGGGGGGGGGCGCAGCCCCCCCGCCCTGAAAAAAATTAATAAAACGTTATTTAAATAATAGAATACCTGATATAGAATATGGTTATTATTGAATCTAGAATATTGAATATACACATAAAAAAATCATAAGACTAGATTCTTGGCAATTTGATTTGTATCTTTAACAATAAGTTGAAGTTTATGAAAGTGAAAGATTTGTATACGTTATATCATTAAAGAGAAAGACTTTTAAAACTAAAATCCATACAGTTTAATGGTTCTGGACTTTCCACTCGAATTTCCGACCAGAGAAAGTGTTTGGAAGTAAAAAGAATAGCACCATTGGAAAGAGCAGGAAAAAATCTATCGATATATGTCTTTTGCTTTTTCTGAGAGACTCAAAATACGATTACGAGCTCATTATACCAAGCCCGAGCGTGCGGCGCGTCCGAGCGCAGCGCGAAGAGCACGCGCGGCCACTCACCGCTGTCTCTTTAATCTTGTTACATTTGAGCCCTTCATTTCTCCAATTTGAAAATTTAGGGTTTTGTAGCTTAAGACTTGTACTTTCGAATGGTCATATGCATTTTAAAAAAAAAACATGATATACTTTGAGAAAAATGTCTCTAAACTTTCAACTTGAATTTTCGACCAGAAGAAAAAGTTTCGGAGTAAAAGCAATAGCACCATTGGAAAGAGCAGGAAAAAATCTATCGACATATGTCTTTTGTTTTTCTCTGAGAGACTCAGAATACGATTACGAGTGAGTTGACCTGAGCGTGTTTTGCATGAAAAATGCGTCCCGCGCGCCCGCTGGCTGGTTTCTGGCGGACGCTCCCATATATAGAACGAAGAGAGAGAGGAGAGAGAGAGAGAGAGAGAGAGAGAGAGAGAGAGAGAGAGAGAGAGAGAGAGAGAGAGAGAGAGAGAGAGAGAGAGAGCAATAACTGAACGTACATACCTTAATTTTATGCTTGAGCATTTTGCCGCTATGTATAATTCGCCCGAGTAGGTGAGGAAGAAATAAGTAGATTCCGATTTGCCTTTATCCAATTCAGTCACTTGTCGACGACGACGGTAGCGTACTGACGACGGTAGCGTACTGACGACGACTTTTCGCGGTGTGTGCTGTGATGCACTATGCGCGGCTACAAACACTTGCGCGGAACCCGAACTGCTGAGCGATAAGCAGCTGGTCGACTATAGCCGACTCCAGCGGTTGGGTAGATGGCGTTCCTACGGCCCAACAAATATAGAATCAAAGAATCACTGACAACAGAGTAGTTGTCACTGCTACAGTCGCCACAATACTAAAACTGTCACTTCCATTTGAACACTGAATTTCGCAGATGTTTGCAAATGGCGCTCTTCAGTATATATTATATACTGAAGAATTCCCGTTACATATCCCCTCTCATCACAAAATTGTATACCTGTTCAAACATCTGACCCTACAGGGGTGTCCAAATATTCTACCGTCATAAAAGGACGTGCCATTAACGTTCACATCTGTCTACCTATCTGAGACTTAATTTGTACAGGGTTTCCCCCCAATAAAGTATATTTTAAAATAATATCTGTCTACCTATCTGAGTCTTAATTTGTACAGGGTTTCCCCACAATAAATTATATTTTAAAATAATACAAAAATTCCGGTTCTTTAGAAATTTACTGTAATTAGGGTTCTCAACGAATGACATTTATTTTAAATGGCAATGTTGTAGTACTATTCAAATCAAATACTATTCATTCAAAATATACTCTAAGTAAATTTTCGAATAATTATACACATAAATAACTAACAGTAGTTTACACAGTAAATTAAAATAAGAAAGAATAATACGATTATTATTATTACATAGTATTGGTTTAATTTGTTTCATGAAATAATTAATTATAATAATAATAAGAAATTTATAATTGCAAGTAAGACTCTAATATCTAAAAAAACCGCTGCCAATTCATTGGCACGTAGCTTCCTCAACCGTAATTTGTTGATTCCTTTAATTAATTTTGAATAAGAAAATTTATAATTTTTTAAAAAATTTATTGCATAATTATAATTAAATTCATTTATGAATATTAAAAATTGTTAATTTTTAAATTTATTTATTTATTATTTATTTATATCAAATTTATATAAATTTTGAGCTAATAAATAAAGTTATCATTTGAAATAGAAGTAAAATATCTATATTTTATAATAAAACAAATAGCTATCACGGTTGTTTTGTTACTAACAAAAACGTGTTTTTTTAAAAAAGTTCATAACTCACAAATAAATTATAATAATGCAGAATATAATGCATTCATAATGCATAATTCATAATTATAATAGATTATAATAGATATAATTTTTAAACATTTTAATTCATTTTGTTACACATCATTTGAGTTATGAGTTTTTAAAAAAAAACACGTTTTTGTTTTTGATGATAACTAAAGAACCGTGATAGATAGAAAATTAACTTTTTTTAGAAAATATAGGTATTTTAATTCTCTTTCGAATGTCACCCACCCCATTCAGATACATATAGCCGTTCTCGAGAAATTACGATTTTAAGAAAATGTCAAAAAATTTTTAACCTCAAATATTTCTTAAATTTATAGACCAATCATTTTGCCCAAAGAACTCGACCGAGAACTATAAAAAATCTACCTCTGAAAGGAATTTTGAAGCCATCAAGCCAATTTTACTCTTGTAATCGTTGGACATACAAAACTGATTTTTTTCATTTCTCAATTTTTTACTCAAAATCTGGCCTACAGAATGTATTCAAATTTTAACAGATTATAGCTATTTATATTCTGTATTATCATGATTTTTCTCAAAAAAATTGACCGTTAAGTTTAGGAGTTATAAGCTTCTAAAAGAAAAACACGTTTTTGTTAATAACAAAAGAACCGTGATAGCTAGAAACGTTTTTTTTTTAGAAATTATAGGTATTTTAATTCTCTATTGAACGCTACCCATCAGATTCGAATAACTCGATCCTATCATTAAAAAAAATCAAAAAACAGTTTTGAGAAAATCGAAAATTTGAAAAAAAACAAAAACGCATCGTCCCAATCAAAAAACGGATTCTTGACCCGCCATCACGCAAAAAAAAACAAAAAAAATGAGACCTGTCCGATCAAAATCAAACGAGTAGAAGCTGAGATCCAGGCGTACACACACACACACACCTCCATACAGACATTTTTCAAAAACCATGTATTTTGATTCCTAACACCTCGGAACAGAATTATAACATGTTTTTACAACAACTCAAAAATTTAATGTCACAAAGCTTCCTCTAGGAGGAAGCAAAATGTTTGAGTTGTTGTAAAAACATGTTATAATTGTGTTCCGAGATGTTAGGAATCAAAATACATGGTTTTTGAAAAATGTGTGTGTCTGTGTGTGTGTGTGTGTGTGTGTGTGTGTGTACGCCTAGATCTCAATCTCTACTCGGTCAATTTTGACCGGGCAGGTCTCATTTTCCGGTCAAAATCCGTTTTTTTTTTATTGGGGCGATGTGTTTTTGTTTTTTTTTTCAAATTTTCGGTTTTTCTCAAAACTGCTTTTTGATTTTTTTTTTAATGATAGGATCGAGTTATTCGAATCGGATGGGTAGCATTCGAAAGAGAATTAAAATACCTACATTTTCTAAAAAAATTATTAACAATAACGTGTTTTTTTTTTTAGATGCTTATAACTCCCAAACAAACGGTCAATTTTTTTTGAGAAAAATCATGATAATGGATAATGTAAATAAATATAATCTGTAATGTTTTAATTCATTTTGTTGATTAATTTTTTAGAAAAAAATTGAAAAATGAAAATTGATTTTTGTATATCCAACGATTACAGGAGTAACAATGACTTAATCGCTTCAAAATTCTTTGTAGTCGTAGATTTATAAATTTTGTTATTAAATATTAATTAGAGGAATCAACATATTAAGGTTGAGGAAACTATGGGCCAATCAATTGAAAGAGGTTTTTTTAATTAATGAATAAATATCGATAAAAAATTTATCGTACTAATACATTACGATACAAGTGCGATAAGTGGCCCATTATTTCATGGCGTAAAGTTAAGGCCCGAGCGTAGCGAGGATCCTTTCACGGCGTGTAATGTGTTACTTAACACATTAGTATCGTACAATTTTTTATAACACTGTCTGCCTTAAGTCCGCTGCCACGCCTATCCATGCGCTAAGCAGTTCATTATCGCACCGTGAGGTTAGCGCACGAGCGTAGCAAGTGCGATAAACACGGTGAAATAATGGACTGCATATCGCACGGATATTTTTTTTTATTAAATTATACCTACTTCTAGAAAGATGAAATTTGCTTAAAAAAAACATACGATGCCTGAAATACATTATAGAAGCAGAGTTCTATTATTTTTATACTTAAGCACATTTACGCCAACTAAACATCGACAACACTGAATGATGAGTACACCTGCTAAATCTGACTGGTGGCTTTTATAACATTACAGGAGCAGGATTAATTTATCTTTTCATGTTGTAAATTTCAGACGAATTAATTAAATAGGTTTTCTCTTATGAAATCTGAAGGGCCATGTAGTGTGGTCTGTCCGAAAGATTTATAGAGTATGCTTAAATAAATATTCTGGAAACCTGTCAGAATTATGAAAAGTTCACTATAACCTCTAAAAGTCAATTAATACTGGTAGTTAATGGATAAGCTCATTGTTCATTAACTACTACAATTCGACTGAATTTTACAGATTAAAATAACTTTTTTCACAATTTTTACACGTACTCAGATTTATTGTTATGGCGGGACAAGCTATAGATGTATAGAAGTTTCAGACACACTCACACTACACTACACTAAAGTATACGAACCAAAATTAAAAACTTAATAAGAAAATTCATCCGGCTCCTACAATATAAAAGCCACTTGTCAGATTTAGCAGGTGTATTGAGCATTCAATGTTATCGATATTTACTTTGAGGTGATGTGTCCGTACTTAATCCAAAAGACTAAGAATGATAGAAACCGGCTTCAGTAATACATCTCAGACATTCCATGTATTTTTGAGTTGACTCTATCTTTTTGAAAGTACATGTAATTTAATAAAAAAAATAAAAATACAGTTCTATAAAAAATACACAAGCAGTGCCTGAATTAAATCTGAGAAATTGCATGACTTATTTCTTTCTTTTTATTAAATTATACCTACAAAAAAAAAAATAAAATCAGCATAAAAATACATAAGATGCCTGAAATGCATTATAAAAGCAGATTTCTATCATTTTTATGTTCTTCTAAATGAAGTTTGAAAAGACATCCTCAAAGTAAATATCAACCACATCAATGAATGAGGAATAGATCTGTTAAATTTGACCGGTCGCCTCTTATAGTTGCTGCTTTTTCTGAAAGGATAATAAAAACCCTGAAACAAAAAATGAAGCTATAGTAATGGTTGAAAGGAGTAGATTACTGAAATAATAATTATTCAAAGAAGAGACCACAAAGTGGTCACAGTGAATTAAAATAAATACAGACTAGATCAACTTCCATTGATAATCTATAGAAAGATGAAGCTGCCAAGATGTGTGCATCAGGAAGCCCTTCACTCAAGGTTACCCACTGTAATGCCATTGTTGAGTTTCTCAAAGTTGCCATTTCCAATTTGGTCCTATTTTTTTTAAAGTCTCCTGCTTTATGATGGTCATATAATGACGCCCTCGAGGAAAGAACAATTATATGAAGACGTGTTGTCTTCTGCAGGAACTCTTCGCCCTAGGCCAAAAACATAATTACAACAAGAATAACTTGGCAACGGAGGGAGTACAGAGAAGCCACACTCCTGTCAAAGGGGTAGGAAATTATTGCAGGATAGATACTAGCTTAAAAGTATAAACCAATAAACTTTCTTACAGTAAGCTACTCACCAGATAATTTTTTCAACGAGTTCAGAGGTTGTCAATGTCCACATGAAATATGTCAATCAATCCAACACATAGTCCCAATAAAAAACGCTATCTGCAGGTGTTTAGGACACCGTGATGTCGTCTGCAGGAGCTCTTCGCCCTAGACCAAAAACATAATTACAACAAGAATAACGTGGCAACGGAAGGAGTACAGAGAAGCCACACGCCTGTCAAAGGGGTAGAAAATTATTGCAGGATAGATGCTAGCTGTAAAGTAAACGAGAAAACATTCTAACAGCAAACTACTCACAATATAGTGTTAGCGTGTCGATAAGATCATTCATAGCACTATATATTTACCAAGATATGTTGAGAGAATTGAAAGGGATCTTTGCACTCAAAAGTCGAGAAAGCGCATGTGTATTTACAACTAAGACCTCTTCACCCTCACTTAAAGTTTACGAGAATGTTCACACACAATACAATACATACAGAGAGATTGTGTATGCAATTTCAGATCAACTCAATCAGCCGGTACGGAGAAAATGACATTTTTCTCAAAAATTTCTTGAAAAAGACACAGAAATTGCAATATCTCCAAACTTGCTGATTATGCATATCTAAATCTTGATATACTGTCCCTCACCATGTATTCCATCATGTATAGAAAGTTGAAGATACTTGTAGGGAATGGAAAGGGATCTTTACACTCAAAAGTCGAGAAAGCGCATGTGTATTCTCAACAAAGACCTCCTCACCCTCACTTAAAGTTTACCAGAATGTTCACACACAATACAATACATACAGAGGGATTGTGTATGCAATTTTAGATCGACTCAATCAGCCGGTACGGAGAAAATGACATTTTTCTCAAAAATTTCTTGAAAAAGACACAGAAGTTGCAATATCTCCAGACTTGCTGATTATGCATATCTAAATCTTGATATACTGTCCCTCAGCATGTATTCCATCATGTATAGAAAGTTGAAGATATTTGTAGGGAATGGAAAGGGATCTTTGCACTCAAAAGTCGAGAAAGCGTATGTGTATTCTCAACTAAAACCTCCTCACCCTTTCTTAAGATTTACAAGAATGTTCATACACAATGCAATGCATGCTGAGGCATTGTACATTAAGTTTCAGATATACTCAATCAGCCAAATTGGAGGAAATGACTTTTCTTTCTTAATAATTTCCTCAAAAAGCACACAGAAAATGCTGTAACTCCACACTTGCTGATTATTTAGATCTGAAATATGGTATATAATCCCTCAGAATGCATGATATGGTGACGTGTGTAAAGCTGAAGATATTTTCAGAGAAAGGAAAGGTATTTGTATACTTGAAAGTCGAAAAAGCTCATGTGCACTTCCAACTAAGACTACCTTGACCCTCAAAGTTTAACAAAATGTCCTTGTGAAAAAAAGATGAAAACCCTGCAAGATTAGAAATGAGCTAGTATTATTGAAATAATACTTACTCAAGGATAAGACCACAACTGAATTAGCAGAGAACTCGACCAACATCAATATCGATCCATACAGCAATTTAGGAAACACGGTGACTGCAGATATAAACATTGATGACTGCCGTCTGCCTGCCGTGCGCACATGGTTGACATGGTGCGGGTGAGAGCCAGATAGGAAGCGAAGCACTGTAGCGATAATACGCACGTAGTAGGCAGCTTTCTTGTGTTCACTCCGCACTGAAACTTTTTCACTAGAAGTTCGGCCCAGCCTTTTTCTCGCATCATCCGCGGCGCCGTGTCGCTTGCGCAAAGAAGCTACGAGCTATCAGCTGACGAGCCAGATGTGACAAGCAGGTGAGCTGCAGCGCATGCGCATGCGCGCACACTCACATGGGTAAAGCCAACAAGCCAGCAGTGTCACCGCCATCACGTGATTGGCGATGCTATACACGTTACCCATGTGAATAGATGATGTTGTAATTTTTATATCGTTTATTGCGATTATTGCGAATTGCGTAAAATCAAGCTCGCATTGTCATCACTTTGCATAAACAGCTATATATTATACGTAATACGTTATACACGAACAATATGACATGACTTGATAACCATTGCGCGGTAACATGTCTCTAAGAGACGGTCACTAATATTTTTTAGACGGTAAATTTTTCGCTTATTAGCTTTACTGTTTGCCATATGGTAACAAAACCTATTTTTTTTTTTAATAGTATGCAAAATCATGAGTGCATTGCCCTTCGTAATGACATTATTAATCAATTTTCGCTTTTATAAAAATACAAGGTTCTCCTGAGTATTGCGGTCGTGCCTATTATGTAAAAACGAAGTTTTTACATAGGGAGTGGGCGGGCGACGAGCGAAGCGAGGAGCAGGTGTGTGTGAGGGCGGGGGCGGATGGCGTGCCGAAGGCACGCTGGGGGGCGCAGCCCCCCTAGTTTTAGAAAATATAGGTATTTTAATTCTCTTTCGAATGTCACCCACCCCATTCAGATACATATAGCCGTTCTCGAGAAATTACGATTTTAAGAAAATGTCAAAAAATTTTTAACCTCAAATATTTCTTAAATTTATAGACCAATCATTTTGCCCAAAGAACTCGACCGAGAACTATAAAAAATCTACCTCTGAAAGGAATTTTGAAGCCATCAAGCCAATTTTACTCTTGTAATCGTTGGACATACAAAACTGATTTTTTTCATTTCTCAATTTTTTACTCAAAATCTGGCCTACAGAATGTATTCAAATTTTAACAGATTATAGCTATTTATATTCCGTATTATCATGATTTTTTTCAAAAAAATTGACCGTTAAGTTTAGGAGTTATAAGCTTCTAAAAAAAAAAACACGTCTTTGTTAATAACAAAAGAACCGTGATAGCTAGAAACTTTTTTCTTTTTAGAAATTATAAGTATTTTAATTCTCTTTCGAACGCTACCCATCAGATTCGAATAACTCGATCCTATCCTTAAAAAAAATCAAAAAACACTTTTGAGAAAATAGAAAATTTGAAAAAAACAAAAACGCATCGCCCCAATCAAAAAACGGATCTTTGACCCGCCATCACGCAAAAAAAAAAAAAAAAAATGAGACCTGTCCGGTCAAAATCGACCGAGTAGAAGCTGAGATCCAGGCGTACACACACACACACACACACACACACACACACACACACACACACACACACACACACACACACACACACACACACACATCCCCACAGACATTTTTCAAAAACCATGTATTTTGATTCCTAACACCTCGGAATACAATTATAACATGTTTTTACAACAACTCAAAAATTTACTATCACAAAGCTTCCTCTAGGAGGAAGCAATTCATGTTATTTTACTGCTTTGCGACCTTATTATTGCATTGAAATAATATATTAATTGACATTATGAATGAAATTAATATATTAATTAACGCACTCACAGATGTATGTTCAAAAAATAAAAAATAATGAAATTCTGATTAGTAGAAGCCGAGAAAATATATAGTCTTCGAGTGTAAGCGTGCGAAGTTCGGGCGCGGAGTCGTACCGCGCATGCGCGCCGCCGCCAAGCAGCCGCCGCGCGCGTTCCGTTGCTGCGAGCGGCTCACGGCTGTAAAAACGTTTGTCTTTATTAATCAACCATACATGAGGTTGTAAATAAATAAAATTCAAAATTTTTTTACTATTAGAACAACTATCGAGCTTAGCAAAGCCCTAATTTTCGTTCCTTAATGTTTAAAAATAAGGCCGCAGTGATTTTAAATAAAAAAAAAGACTATCTCAGCTTCTAATTATGCTAGAGCAACCATTCAGGTCTTAAAATTTCTTTAAAAATGCCTACTTTACGAATATCAAGTCGAGAAGTTTCTAACTACAATAGTCTGACCGTGAAAGCCTATTGTTTATGAATATTTTGGAGTACATTTTTTAAAGCGTTTTTTAAGCAACTTTTAATTGCTTCATCGCTTAGGTCTTCTTTGGACGTGAAAGTACGACTCTTTAAGATTAAAATGAGCCCTCCTAGACTTCTGTACGACTGCTCAAAAACGTAGAAATTTCTGTAAAAAAAAAAATTTTTAGTTAATTATAACGTAAAGCCTTCAAAAATAATTTTTCAGATTCGGCTTAATGGCTGGTAATAAAGGTGGGTAAGACCTACCTTTACAAGTACATTTCGAGCCTCAATGACAAAATCGGAATTTTTTATTGATAATTTAAAAAACAGCGATTTTAGACGGTTTATTTGCAATAACTAATGAACTAATTAACATATAGTTTCGGTAAGCGGCTTACTCGATAGATCTCTTTAAGGACGTTCTCCGGGTCGAAACAGCAATTTTAGTTTTTATATTTTTATGTAATGTTTTATTAATTTGATAATCCAAGAGTAAGTACATGTAACAAATATATACTTGAAAGAACATAAGACAATTTTTTTTAGACAAATTCAGGCAATAGTCACTATGATATTGTTTCAATTAAAGACAAAAACTTTAATAAGTTCTTTAATTTTTTTTATTTTTTATCCTATCTTAATGAAATAAAGCTTATTTTGTTCGTTAAGAAATGTCAGGGGGAGTATCGATGGGAAAATTTATGATACGATCGAGTTACCAGTACGGCGCAATATCAATTTGTTTAAGAAAGTTTTGATGAAAACTTGACTTGCTTTTCTTAAATAAATTGATATTGCGCCTTACTGATAATTCGTATCACAAATTTTCCCATCGATACTCTCCCTGAAGATCGGATAAAAAATAAAAAAATTTAAAGAACTTATTGAAGTTTTTGTCTTTAATTGTAACAATACCATAGTGACTATTGCCTGAATTTGTCTAAAAAAAATTGTATTATGTTCTTTCAAGTATATATTTGTTACATGTACTTACTCTTGGATTATCAAATTAATAAAACATTGTATAAAAATATAAAAACTAAAATTGCTGTTTCGACCCGGAGAACGTCCTTAATATCTACAACTTTCAATTTGGACTTTTGTCTGTCAGATCAATAGTTGCAAATATAGAAGCAAAAACCTGTGTTTTTCAACTTTGAGCATTGTTTAAACAATGAAATTTCACTATTCTCTAATTGCACTTATATACATTATGTTTCTACTATCAAAACCTATAAGAATCCGCTGAGACATTGCTGTTTACAATTGTGGTAAGATTTTGCCCCTTTTCGAGCTAGTTTTCCTGGACTATTATATTAATTATTAAAGATGCATCAGAATTAAAAGAAAAAGATTTCCGGCTTATAAGCCGGATAAAATGGGATATAAATTATTCTTTGCATGTTTAATAAAAAAAGTACCTAGAGCTCGCGCCGCGCGCATGGATATAGTTTAAAATAAAAGTAATTTAGTTTTTATAGTCTTTCATCCCTTGCTTAATGGTCGGAGTAAGCGAACTTTTCTTTTCTTAATTTTTATGACCGGGATTACTATACCGACCATTATGGGCTGAGGGAAACTGCATTTCATCGCTCTGCACATGTGCCACAACGGCATAATGCCGAGAAAGTCCCGAAAACCCTTGGGCTCTGTTTTATCACCCGGAGGACGCCCGGGCATTTCGAACGGCGTTACATCCTGGACGACGCAGCGTCGTCAGTCCAAGTCGCGAATCTGTAGACTGAAAAAAAAATTTCGTAAATTCAACTAAATAAATTTTCCGCCCTTTAACCTCAAAATGCCATCTTAAATGTCATTTTGCGGCCTCGGACGGAAAAATACGTTACTGAAACGTCGCATGAGGTAAATAATCCTCTTCCGCTCGCGTTAGTAATATACTATTTCTTACTCGCCCACCCGAAAGTACGTACTTCCGGCCCGCATCTCCGGGCCGAAAGAGAAACTTTCGCATTTTATTTTAGACCAACCGTGCGCTCTGATTGGCGGCCGAAATTTCCCGACCCGCTGCGCTTGAGCGCCCGCGCGCATGAGCCACTCTGTCTCACTCGCACGTCCGAGCGCGAGTTGACGCGTACGAAATAAACAAAGGAAAGTGCACGGGTGACGAGTAAAAAGAGTTAGTTGAAATAAAAAGTGGTGTTGTTTGATCGTGGTCATTGTTTTTTTTCTTGTTTTCTACACGTACTCTCGAGTCGTGTAGAAACAATTAAGTGACACACTACGCAAGTCCCAGCACTCTGGCTGCACGATATCTTACAGAAAAATGAATAGCTCGACACGCACTCTGACTGAAATTGTCTCGAGAAATGTAAAAATGAATTGTTATTTTCTACAAATTCTCTCGACAAATGTAGCAATAAATTGCGTTCACATGCAGTGGTAGTGTCCGCGTTCTAACCTAAAACGTGCTTAACTAAACAAGTCAAGATTGAAAGCAATAAAATTACGTGCAATTTCTCAATTTCCATTGAGATAAAAAAATGTCTTTCAAAGAAACAAACACAGATGAATCCTCATCCGATGGTTCTGAAGACGAAGAAGAAATTTGGACTGAAATTATGAATTTTATGACAACAGCCGATGATCAAGTGTATTTCGCCACAGAGGTAATTCATTATTTATATATTCACTTCGCAATTAATACTCTTATACTTGGTTAATTTACACTATATTTTTAACATTCACAGGTAATACTTACATTTGGAATTTGTGATGCACTCCGCTGTATATAGAAAATTCACTACATAATAGACAAATGATTTTCAATGGTATTATCCGTACAGTTACGACAAACATCCAAAACCATCGACAAGTACTACACCCAATGAAACTCACTCCGACTACCATTCAAATTGGTCGCATTCCAACCAGGAATTCACTACGAACCAGTTCCATCCAATTCCAAGTAAGGATAAAAAATATTAATATACTAGATAAGTTTGCTCGATGCCACCTGTACTACCTTTCATTCTTAACAAACTTTATTTCAGACCAACAACTCCACTTTACCACAGCCAGCAATAAGAAAATACTTACACCGGAAAACAATGAAAATCAATCCTCGACAAACCACAACAGTAAAAAATTTCTTTAAAAAATACCAGTGAAAGTAGGATTCGAAGATAAAGTAACTACTCAACCACCTCCATGTAAAAAAAGAATTCTTGAAAATTTTAATCCTCAAATTCAAGATGAAATGTCTCATTCGAAACCATTGACAAATACTACACCCGACAAAGATGAATCTGATTACAATTTAAATTGATCAGATTTCGAAGAAGAAATCACTACGAACAACTTCAATTCAACTTCGGGTAAGCATAAAAAATACTAATGTATAGAATCGATGCCACCTGTACTACTTTTCATTCGTAACAAACTTTATTTCAGATCAAAAACCTACTACGACAACAAGCAATACAACAACTCTTCAACCGCAAACCAACACCAATGAATCAAAAAGAATTCTTAAAAATTTAAATCCTCAAATTCAAGATAAAAATCAAAACCAAAATCAAAATAAATCACTGAATGCAGATAAAAATCAAAATCAAGATCAGAATAACTCATTGAATGATCAAATAAATGCAACTTTAAACAAATATATTAAAATTAAAAATTGTACTATCAACGGCAATTTCATTGTAAATATTAACAATTACAAATCTGATAAAGAAAATCATTTGTAAAGAAAAAAATCAAACAAAATTTATTTTATATTGAGATTAATATATTGAAAGTTAAAATTATTAAGACCAAAGCTGATTAATTTAAATGTAAATCTTGTATTAATTATTGTATTAATACTTGATGTTAATATATTGAAAAAGTTTAAATTATTAAAATCAAACTTTATTGTACTTATTTCATGACCTTATTTCTTTCTTTTTTTAATGAATGTATTTATGATGCCCGCCCCGACCAGCAAAACCTCGGCTTCGCCTCGGTCTTGCAAATGTCGGGCGGACATCAAACCATCTGTGTAACAGCGAAAGTAGCAGACGGCCAAAAAACCAGCTCTCCACGCCGGGCCGAAAGAAAGAACAGTTGATAATATCGACCGAGCTACCCAAAGCGGCCGACAGAGGCAGTACTATCGAGCGGGCCGAAAGAAAAACTAACACTCAAACACAGCTAGCAGACGACAACGCAATTTTATCAATTATTTAACAATTACAGAACGTACTTTCGGCCGGGGAGTAAGAAAAATAGTATACAATACTTGGACCGGAAATTGGATGCCCTCGGCTTCGCCTCGGGCGTCATACCACGCACGGCCCGGAAATCCAATTTCCGGCCCACGTATCGTAATATACTAATTATTTGAATTCCATTCAGTCAATTTAAATAAATATGTTCTTGAAATAAATACTAAATATTCAAGTTTAATAAATATTTATTAGAAAATCTCGATCATTTATTAAAAATAAAATTTCTTAAAAATAACTAAAGCTTTAATAAAATTAAATTTATCATTTGCTAAAATTACATAAACGAGTTTTTTAAATATAATAAATCAATTTATTTAAAAGAAATAAATAAATTCTAATAAATAATTACTTAAAATTCATAACTAATTTATTATAACATACCGAATACGTATTTCTAAATGATTGATCATTTACTTGTATACGGATGATTAAAATTGATAAATATTTATTAAATTTTACAGAATAAAGTAGAAAATTTATTACGTTCAAATAAACAATTTGTGAAAACAATATTTTTATTAACTATACCTAGTAAAATTAATTTCTAAATATAATTAAATATTTATTTCATTGAATCAAAAAATTATTTTAAATTACATAAATGCACTGACATAATAAATATTTATTAAAAATAATCGTAAATAGCTCACTTTTTAAATAATTATTCATTTAATAATAATAATTATGATTTGAATAGTAATAAATATTTTTGCACATTCGTGCTAATACCAATTTACATTGATAAA
The DNA here is from genome assembly GCA_036365515.1 of Torymus aiolomorphi. NCBI lineage: Eukaryota > Metazoa > Arthropoda > Insecta > Hymenoptera > Torymidae > Torymus > Torymus aiolomorphi. The sequence goes on along the minus strand of CM070874.1, from coordinate 121,781,533 downwards.
ATATTTTATTACTTTTAATACATGTATTTTTAGAAACGAACAATTATTTATTAGTACTCAGAAACATAATTTTGTTGAATTAGAAAAATCTGGATTTAAAAGTAAATTCGCAATCATTACATATATATTTTGTTAATTTAAATAAATATTTAAATAGTACTATTTCAAGACTTACTTTTTTTGATTTTAATACATTTTAGTTGAATTTCTGAAATATTTTCTCAGTATAATTATTTCAGAAGATCTATTAAGTAAATATTTTCTCAACTGAAACAATTACTGAGTAATCTGTGTACTTATTTGCAATAAATGCTTTATTATTATAAAAATGTTATTAAATGTCTCATAAAAATTATTTCTAAGTATAAGTAAATATTTATTTCATTGAATAAAAAAATTATTTTATATTACATAAATAATAATTACATAAATACACTGACATAATAAATATTTATTAAAAATAATATTAAACAAATTCCAATTTTCGTTCCTTAATGTTTCTTAAATAAGGCCGCAGTGATTTTAAATAAAAAATGCCTATTTAAGCTTCTAATTATGCTAGAGCAACCATTCAGGTCTTAAAATTTCTTTAAAAATGCCTACTTTACGAATATCAAGCAAAAAGTTACTAACTATAATAGTCTGACCGTGAAAACCTATTGTTTATGAATATTTTGGAGTACATTTTTTAAAGCGTTTTTTAAGCAACGTTTAATTGCTTCATCGCTTAGGTCTTCTTTGGACGTGAAAGTACGACTTTTTAAGATTAAAATGAGCCCTCCCAGACTTCTGTACAACTGCTCAAAAACGTAGAAATTTCTGCAAAAAAAAAAATTTTTAGTTAATTATAACGTAAAGCCTTCAAAAATAATTTTTCAGATTCGGCTTAATGGCTGGTAATAAAGGTGGGTAAGACCTACCTTTAGAAGTACTTTTCGAGCCTCAATGACAAAATCTGAATTTTTTATTGATAATTTAAAAAACAGCAATTTTAGACGGTTTATTTGCAATAACTAATGAACTAATTAACATATAGTTTCGTTTCGGTAAGCGGCTTACTCGATAGATCTTTTTAATATCTACAACTTTTAATTAGGACTTTTGTCTGTCAGATCAATAGTTGCAAATATATAAGCAAAAAACCGTTTTTATCAACTTTGAGCATTGTTTAAACAATGAAATTTCACTATTCTCTAATTGCACTTATATACATTATGTTTCTACTATCGAAACCTATAAGAATCCGCTGAGACACTGCTGTTTACAATTATGGTAAAATTTTGCCCCTTTTCGAGCTAGTTTTCCTGGACTAATGTACCATTGGTACTGCCAGTGCGGTGATAGCCCGGTGGTACGGGCACTTGCTTCTCACTCGGGTGAATCGAGTTCATTTCCCGATGTCTCCGCTTTACTTTTTTTCATTTATTTTTCAAATCCTTAATCCGTTAGAGCACAAAAAGTGTACTTTCATTGTTTTATAAATAATGGGCGTCTCGTTTTGAATCTTAATGCGTTGAAGAGACATTGCTACTCTGACATAGATCCTGCAACAAAAATACAATTTGTTAAATATATAATTAGTTTTTAAATTAAAAAAATAATAAAAAAAGAAGTACTTTTAAATTATTAATATGATGGTCCCATTTCTCTTGACCAATTAATTTAACAGCTTCCACAATGATATTTGTTACTTTATTAACATTCTGTTTGAATACTTTTAAAACATCTCCAGCACATACAGTGTCCTCAGCATCTCTCCAACAGTCATAATCAGTTGCCATTGCAACTGCAGCATAAAGTAGACCAGCTTCCTTTGCTAAATACACCTAAAAAAGCCATATAGTTACTGTTATTGAAAACTCTTTAACCAATAATTTTTATAGTGACATTCCAACAAACTTCTGGACAAGTAGTCATATTTATCAGGTGTCCACCCCATTGTCTGAACATGTTACTTTCTGCTTTGGATGAAAAACGAGGTCCTTCTATTGAAACAATAGTACCTCCCTTTTGAATAGGAATATTTAAATTTTTAGCTGCCTTTAGAAGAACTTCAGAAGTATAAGGATCAAAAGCTGGCTCCATTGGAAGGTGACAGACCCCTGAAATATTGATCAGTTATAGTTATATTTGAAATACTTTCAGTGCTATTAAGATAATGGGAAATATACTCTACCAGAATAATTATCTGAAGTGCCATCATAGAAAGTGTTCTTTCTGTGAATTGTGCTGTCTATGAAACTGTCTGGAACCACTAATTGACCTCTGCTTATTGACTCTGATAATGAGCCACAAGCTGTAGATGCAACAATATGAGTGCATCCAGCAAGCCTGAGAGCTTCTATATTTGCTCTATAATTGACTAAAGTGGGTGTCACCTTATGGCCAGGCCCATGTCTATTAAAAATTTCAGAAATTATTAATCAATCAAGTATTTTTTACAATTCTGTGTAAATTAAAAAAATGTGTCTGTTTATACCTAGATAAAAGCACAACATCCACTCCAGAAATTGTTCCCTGATAGAGATTACTTGATGGTAAGCCAAATTCATTTTTGGCATCCTCTTGTTTAATCTCTGTACGGGACTTAAGGATTTGATTACCTGGATTATCCAGACCAGATCCTCCAATAATTCCAACCTGGAAAGATTTTTTTAAATTATATTCTATTTGACATTGCATTTTATATTAATTACATTCATTATGCCGGAAAATTATCTGAAAAAATAAATGCAGATCTACGTTGCTACAGGTACTTTTCCAGTACACTTTTATCTTTATCTTAATCTCTTCCATTCAGGAATGATATATGGATTAAGCCTGATATTAGAAACAATCAAGATAAAACTATCGAAAATGGCGAGAGTTTCCCAGCCGATTAATAAAAAAGAACCCTTGAACTCAATATAACGAATATATAATAACGGCCGTAAAATACCGGTACGTTATATATGAGGCGTTTCACGTCAAATGTCCCAGCGCGGCGCGCGAGCGCCAAATCGTGCTACATCTAGCTCATGTTTACGATACTAAAACGTACTTAAAAAAATTTTATGATAAGCATTTCCGACGTATTTTTTCCTCAGCTTTCCAATGGTGTAGGCAGTTTTCCCGAAATTTTCCATTTTCGCCTTCAAAAAGTACAAAACGTGTTATATCTTAAACAATGTATTTTTAATATTTTTTTTTACCCTCTAGATCGAAAGCTGAGCATTTTTTACGTAGGAAAGAATAGTTTCCAAAGAGTGCCGGAAAGGTTTTCTGCGAGAAATAGAATGCGAAAGATTAGACGCATCGCCTTTCTGGCGCGCGGGACTACGCGGTACAGCGCGCGGGCTGCGCTCGCCTCGTTGCCTAATAATAATCTTTTATAATCTTTAATTCTTTACCTGTTCTTTTTTTTATTCTTGAATAACGCATGGAATAATATTTTATTAATTATTTCATAAAAAAATAAAATTTCAAAATTAACAGCAATAGGTTCAAACTATTGTACTAACGTTTGTTTTTCAGTGTAGATAATTTTTTTGTTTTTTTTTTACGTGCTATATCTCGAAAAGTATATTTTTAGTATTTTGTTTTACCCATAATATTGAAAGCTATCCTTTTTTTAGGTAGGAAAGGATATTTCCCAAAAAGTGTCCAAGATGTTTTATGCTATGCAAATAAAACGCGAAAGATTATATGCACGGCAGGGCGAAAGCATATTCTACGCTACGCGCGGTACAGCGCGGTATGCCGTGCGACACGGAATCATTTATTTTTCATTCGGTAGGTGGCGTCAACACTTTTTACTCTGTATGCATATTGTCACGTCAAAAGTATATAATTACCATAACTTTTTATCTTTTTCCTCCTCGAATTTTTTCGAATTTGTCGTTGATAGCGAAGAAAAAGCTTGCCATTTCTGTTATAAACGATAAAAATGGATTCACATTGGAAATTGAAATGTATAAATCCTTTAAATAAAAATGATCACTCTGTATCTAAGAATTTGACTACCAACACTTTTAAGAAGTGCATTTCCTTTAGTACCTGAAAATGTTAAAATATATTTAACCTGTCGACGCCAAATTTATAATCAGAAATCAAATTTACCTCAAACTGATGCTAAAAAAGCTAAAATAGTGTGCGATGATGAATATCATAAAGCTGGTGTTGCAGTTCTCCAACAAATTAAGAAAAACTTTTCAGAGTTAACAAATAAGCAAGAAAGAATTCAGCTAGGGTAAATGTACCTATCGCTGCGGGTGTCCCGTTCACTACGGAATTTTTAATTCAGATGAATAATACTTTCAAAACATAATATTTCGACTTGAAAAAAATTATCTTAGTATGATATAATTATAATGTATCGATTTGTATAAATTATTGACCATTCTCTTTGTTTTATTTATTTATAAAAAAATTTTCAAATTGAGACAGTGTGAAAAGGCTTCGAAACAGCCATTTTCGTACCAATCGTGATACCGAAGAGTCCTCGGCTAAATCATAAAAAATCAATAAAATATGTATTTATTCTTTAGTTTTTTTACCTCCACATCAACTAGAGGCTTTAATTTAATGTATTATCAATAGATAAGGTAATTTTTTTTGTTATAATTATAAATAAATGAGCCGCAGCATTAGGTACTTAAATATCGTGGATGTGCGCTATTCTGTAGACCAAAGAATACAGTTTGCGTACGTATCACGGCGGCGCTACGTCGATTCTCCCTAACCTCCAAAGTTTGGTGTCACGTTCGCGTTTGCGATAGCAATACGTGTTTTCGCTGTGCTAGGAAATGAGCAGAAAAGAATGATTTATTCTAAAAGTAATTTGAGAGACGCTGTAAATACTGTAAGAGAAGGAAAAACTATTACATCAACAAGTCGCGCGTACGTTGTTCCAGAATCTACATTTAGAGCACGCGTTCAGGGCAAGTATGCAGAGAAGAAACCTGGAGCACAACCTATATTGACAGAACAGGAAGAGAGTGACTTAGTTGAATGGATTTTCAAATGTGCGAGAAACGGTTTTCCTATAACTAAGGACCAATTATTTGCAAGTATACGTCTGTATGTTGTATCCGTGAAAAGGAGAAATCCTTTCAAAGGTAACTTACCAGGTCGCCACTGGTTTGAATGTTTTTTATCAAGACATACAAATGTAGCACAAAGATTAACAGAAAATGTAAGCCTTTGTCGAGCCAAAGTTACTGAGCTTGGATTACGTAAAGCTTTGAAGAAATACAATCATATTTAAAAGAAAATGAGTTATTGAATATTGATAAATCTTGTATCTATAGAACTGTGATGAAACTGCTGTGTCGCTGAATCTATTTAAAGGTTCAGTGTTTGTAGAAATTTCTATTTATGTAAATTAAAAAAAAAGTGATTTAATCAAGTAACCTAACCTTTAAATTTACTCGCCTTCATATTACCCCGCAGTGATAGGGACATGCGGCCCGCCGTGATAGGGACAAGCGCCAAATCCATTCGCAGAATAACGTACAAAATAGCACTTTTACGTAATTATTAATTATTTTATTGTTAGATTTATTTTTAATGGTTGTAATATTTTTTTACATGTTTATGAAAAGCTATTTTATCATTTTACCCTTTTCCCAAGATTTAAAAGTCAAGACGTAAATAGTAACAGTGGAAAAAAGGTGAGAAAAATCAATATATCGCAGTAATAGGTACATTTACCCTATTAACTCTTGCACCGGAGTTTTGGTCTCGTAAGAACTTGATGCGAGAATTCAATTGCAGTGAACGGGAGGCTCGTGAAGCGAAAGATTTGGTAGTAAATACGGAATATTTTCAATACCTGCTAAGAAACGTGGCAAACTACTTCCAGCTGATACTGTACATTCTGTCAAATCTTTTTATGAGAGAGATGATGTAAATCGAATCATGCCGGGTTCAAAAGATTATCTATCTATTAAACAGAGTAATGGCAAAAAAGAACATATTCGAAAAAAATTACTGCTTGGTAATTTAAATGAATTGTATAATTTATATAAAAAAGAAAATGAGTACGTTAACATTGGTTTTACGAAATTTACAGAATTGAGGCCATCATATTGTGTTTTAGCTGGAAGTAGCGGTACACATAATCTATGCGTATGTGGGCATCACGAAAATGTGAAGCTCATGCTAAGTGCTATGGACATAGAAAATTTAACTAAAGACACCTAATTGCCCCTGAAAAACTATCACGATTGCATCCAAGCAATTGTGTGCAATGATTCACACGATAGATGTTATTTGGGTGACTGTTTGGATTGCCCCAATACGTCTATATTAAGAAAACATTTACTTAAATGTTTTGATGAAAATGATATTTTTCAAATCGAGTATCAATCGTGGTTTCAAACAGATAGGTGTACAATAGCTTCCAAATCTGTAAATGTGCACGAATTTATGGACATACTGGGGGAGAAATTAATGTAATTAAAAACTCACGATTTTTTTGCTAAGAAACAATCACTTTTTGTAAATAACGTAAAAAGCAATCTTCAAGAAGGAGAATTTCTCGTGTGTTGCGATTTTGCAGAAAATTATGCTTTCGTTATACAAAATTCTACACAATCCTTCCACTGGAATAACAACCAAGCAACAGTTTTTACAGTTGTAGTGTACTATAAACAAAACGATGAACTCAAACATGTAAGCATTGCTGTGATTTCCGACAACTTAAATCATGATACCACAGCCGTTTATGAATATCAAAAAATAGTAATATCTTATCTTAAAACTAATTTTGCAGTCAAGAAAGTTTATTATTTGACTGATGGAGCAGGTCAGCATTTTAAAAATAAATTCAATTTTCAAAATCTTTTTTTTCACGACAAAGATTTTGGAGTTACAGCTGAGTGGCATTTCCATGCCACAGCACATGGCAAAGGTGCGTGCGATGGTATAAGCGCGAACCTAAAAAGTGGTGCAAAACGAGCGAGTTTACAAGTTTCTTCTAGTAATCATATTTTAACACCAGAAGAGCTGTATAACTGGACTAAAGATTACTGCAAAGAAACGAAAGTTTTTTATAGCAGTAAAGAATCGTATGAAGAAACGGTTTTGAAAATAAAACCAAGACTGAAGAAGGCAAAATGTATACCAGGCACGTTACTGTATCATGCTATTATTCCAATAGATGAAAGTACATTGAAGCTCAAAAAACCTCTCTTAGTTCTGAGTATAAAATCTTCCCTAAGAAAGCTGTGAAAACAAAAACAAAAAAATTGTCTACACTGAAAAACAAACACTAATTTCAAAATTTAATTTTTTTATGAAATAATTAATAAAATATTATTCCATGCGTTATTCAAGAATAAAAAAAAACAGGTAAAGAATTAAAGATTATAAAAGATTATTATTAGGCAACGAGGCAAGCGCAGCCCGAGCGCTGTACCGCGTAGTCCCGCGCGCCGGAAAGGCGATGCGTCTACTCTTTCGCATTCTATTTCTCGCAGAAAACCTTTCCGGCACTCTTTGGAAACTATTCTTTCCTACGTAAAAAATGCTCAGCTTTCGATCTAGAGGGTCAAAAAAATATTAAAAATACACTGTTTAAGATATAACACGTTTTGTACTTTTTGAAGGCGAAAATGGAAAATTTCGGGAAAACTGCCTACACCATTGGAAAGCTGAGGAAAAAATACGTCGGAAATGCTTATCATAAAATTTTTTTAAGTACGTTTTAGTATTGTGAACATGACCTAGATATAGCACGATTTGGCGCTCGCGCGCCGCGCTGAGACAGTTGACGTGAAACGCCTCATAACGGGAGCGTCCGCCAGAAACCAGTCAGCGGGCGGGCGGGACGCATTTTCATGCAAAACGCGCTCAGTTCAACTCGCTCGTAATCGTATTCTGAGTCTCTCAGAAAAAAACAAAAGATATATATCGATTGATTTTTTCCTGCTCTTTCCAATGGTGCTATTGTTTTTACTCCGAAACTTTTTCTTCTGGTCGAAAATTCAAGTTGAAAGTTCAGAGACATTTTTCTCGAAGTATATCATGTTTTCGTTCAAAATGCATATGACCATTCGAAAGTACAAGTCTTAAGCTACAAAACCCTAAATTTTCAAATTGGAGAAATGAAGGGCTCAAAAGTAACAAGATTAAATAGACAGCGGTGAGTGGCCGCGCGTGCTCTTCGCGCTGCGCTCGGACGCGCCGCACACTCGGGCTTGGTATAATAAGCTCGTAATCGTATTTTAAGTCTCTCAGAAAAAAACAAAAGACATTAATCGATAGATTTTTTCCTGCTCTTTCCAATGGTGCTATTCTTTTTACTCCCAAACACTTTCTTCTGGTTGGAAATTCGAGTGGAAAGTTCAGAACCATTTTTCTTAAAGTATAACATGTTGTTCTTCAAAATGCATAGCACCATTCGAAAGTACAAGTTATAAGCTACAAAACCCTACATTTTCAAGTTGGAGAAACGTAGAGCTCAAAAGTAAACGATTAAAAAGACAGCGGCGAGCGGCTGCGCAATCTTTTTGCGCTGGACCCGAGTGTGCTTTTATAAACGTAGTGCATATTTTCGTTGTTTCCTATTTAAAAGCATTACACAATGTTTTATCAGTGCATCATATATTACGTTTTAAATATATTAATTTTTTATTTAAACCTTAATTCTTTTATTTTTATTTGCGATTATTTTTATTGGTCTTTTCACGATACTCATGTTTTTCTTAATTCGAGTTTTAGAGAGCTCGGCTTTTTTAACTGGTGGATATAATTGAGAATCTTTGGATGTTGAAGAACAACATGTTATACTTTAAGAAAAATGGTTCTGAACTTTCCACTCGAATTTCCGACAAGAAAAAAATGTTTGGGAGTAAAAAGAATAGCACCATTAGAAAGAGCAGGAAAAAATCTATCGATATATGTCTTTTGTTTTTTTCTGAGAGACTCAAAATACGATTACGAGCTCATTATACCAAGCCCGAGCGTGCGGCGCGTCCGAGCGCAGCGCGAAGAGCACGCGCGGCCAGTCACCGCTGTCTTTTTAATCTTGTTACTTTTGAGCCCTTCATTTCTCCAATTTGAAAATTTAGGGTAGCTTAAGACTCGTATTTTCGAATGGTCATATGCATTTTGAAAAAAAAAACATGATATGCTTTGAGAAAAATGTCTCTAAACTTTCAACTTGAATTTTCGACTAGAAGAAAAAGTTTCGGAGTAAAAACAATAGCACCATTGGAAAGAGCAGAAAAAAAACTATCGATATATGTCTTTTGTTTTTTTCTGAGAGACTCAGAATACGATTACGAGTCGAACAGAGCGTGTTTTGCATGAAAAATGCGTCCCGCGCGCCCGTTGGCTGGTTTCTGGCGGACGCTCCCATATATAGAACGAAGAGAGAGAGAGAGAGAGAGAGAGAGAGAGAGAGAGAGAGAGAGAGAGAGAGAGAGAGAGAGAGAGAGAGAGAGAGAGAGAGAGAGAGAGAGAGAGAGAGAGCAACCTTTATTCGGCCACAAGGGCTAAAAAATAAAATTACAATTATTTACAAATTGTTAATATACAGCTATAAGCTTCAAGTATAAAAATACATAGATCACAATTCAATTTTTGGTCAAGGTAAAAATATTTATCACAGATAAAATGACTATTTTATCAGGCCATTAGGCCACGTCGCATTACTTACTATAGTAAGCTATTGAATTAATTTATCCCCCGCGAAGATATCACAGTGTTAAGGCTCGATGAGCCAAGTCATATTGAGAAAAATCACAGCAAATAATCTTATAACTAACTATACAGTTTGGTTACGAGATGTCACTTTCCCCCACTAACAGGGAGCTAGGTGTCAAGACCAAGAAGGTAACGGCGCACCGCCCCTTTAAAAGATGTTAACGATGGAGAATTTCGGAGGCCGGAGGGGAGGGAGTTCCAGAGACGGGCTCCATGGACTTGAAATGCTCTGGCACCCGTCTCTGTACTCACATTGGGAATATTGAGTTCAGGCGGGACGCCTCTACTGGAAGGCCTCGGCACATGGGCTTTAAAGAACTGTACTAAATATTCCGGCTCGCGTAGTCTAGTGATTTTGAAAAGCAAAAGGGCTTCAAAATAGAGCCGCCTCGAGTCCATACGTAGCCAGCCGAGACGCTTCCTGTAGGGAGTGAGAGAGAGAGAGAGAGAGAGAGAGAGAGAGAGAGAGAGAGAGAGAGAGAGAGAGAGAGAGAGAGAGAGCAACAACTGAACGTACATACCTTAATTTTATGCTTGAGCATTTTGCCGCTATGTATAATTCGCCCGAGTAGGTGAGGAAGAAATAAGTAGATGACGATTTGGCTTTATCTAATTCAGTCACTTGTCGACGACGACGGTAGCGTACTGACGACGGTAGTGTACTGACGACGACTTTTCGCGATGTGTGCTGTGATGCACTATGCGCCGCTACAAACACTTGCGCGGAACCCGAACTGCTGAGCGACAAGCAGCTGGTCGACTATAGCCGACTCCAGCGGTTGGGTTGATGGCGTTCCTACGGCCCAACAAATATAGAATCAAAGAATCACTGACAACAGAGTAGTTGTCTCTGCTACAGTCGGCACAATACTAAAACTGTCACTTCCATTTGAACACTGAATTTCGCAGATGTTTGCAGATGGCGCTCTTCAGTATATATTATATACTGAAGAATTCCCGTTACATATCCCCTCTCATCACAAAATTTTATACCTGCTCAAACATCTGACCCTACAGGGGTGTCCAAATATTCTATCGTCATAAGAGGACGTGCCATTAACGTTCACATCTGTCTATCTATCTGAATCTTAATTTGTACAGGGTTTCCTCCCAATAAAGTATACTTTAAAATAATATCTGTCTACCTATCTGAGTCTTAAGGGGGCTAGACACCTTTTTTCTCTGCAATAAGAAGTCACATTTTAATACATAAATGTAAACTAATTATTTCATACTTTTTACATATAAAAGTGGGTGTATTTACCTTACTTAAAACTTTCTCCGATGGGCCTTTCATATGGTCCAGAACCATAGTCATCGATGAAACAAGTTTTTTCACTAACCGTAAGCTTTGAAATTTGCCTGTGAATGGATTGACTCCAGATTTGAACTAAATTACTCCTGAATAGTATAATTCTCATATGAGTGTAGGGATTTTTGATCTAATGAGAAAAAAAAATTGTGCTGTTTTTCAAGAGTTTTTTTTTTAATTTTTTAAAATTTTGTATGTTTTTTCATAATTTTTCTGATGTAAAAATTTTTTCCGACATTTAATCCTAAATCCCTACACTAATATGAGAATTATACTATTCAGGAGTAATTTAGTTCAAATCTGGAATCAATCCATCCACAGGAAAATTTCAAAGCTTACGGTTAGTGAAAAAACTTGTTTCATCGATGACTATGGTTCTGGACCATATAAAAGGCCCATCGGAGAAAGTTTTAAGTTAAGGTAAATATACCCACTTTTATATGTAAAAAGTATGAAATAATTAGTTTACATTTATGTATTAAAATGTGACTTCTTATTTCAGAGAAAAAAGGTGTCTAGTCCCCTTAATTTGTACAGGGTTTCCCCACAATAAATTATATTTTAAAATAATACAAAAATTCCGGTTCTTCAGAAATTTACTGTAATTAGGGTTCTTAACGAATGACATTTATTTTAAATGGCAATATTTTAGTACTATTCAAATCAAATACTATTCATTCAAAATATACTCTAAGTAAATTTTCGAATAATTATACACATAAATAACTAACAGTAGTTTACACAGTAAATTAAAATAAGAAAGAATAATACGTTTATTATTATTACATAGTATTGGTTTAATTTGTTTCATGAAATAATTAATTATAATAATGAAATTAATATATTAATTAACGCACTCACAGACGTATGTTCAAAAAATAAAAAATAATGAAATTCTGATTAGTAGAAGCCGAGAAAATGTATAGTCTTCGAGTGTAAGCGTGCGAAGTTTGCGCGCGGAGTCGTACCGCTCATGCGCGCCAGCCTCCAAGCAGCCGCCGCGCGCGTTCCGTTGCTGCGAGCGGCTCACGGCTGTAAAAACGTTTGTCTTTATTAATCAACCATACATGAGGTTGTAAATAAATAAAATTCAAAATTTTTTTACTATTAGAACAACTATCGAGCTTAGCTAAGTCCTAATTTTCGTTCCTTAATGTTTTTTAAATAAGGCCGCAGTGATTTTAAATAAAAAAAAGACTATCTCAGCTTCTAATTATGCTAGAGCAACCATTCAGGTGTTAAAATTTCTTTAAAAATGCCTACTTTACGAATATCAAGTCGAGAAGTTTCTAACTACAATAGTCTGACCGTGAAAGCCTATTGTTTATGAATATTTTGGAGTACATTTTTTAAAGCGTTTTTTAAGCAACTTTTAATTGCTTAATCGCTTAGGTCTTTTTTGGACGTAAAAGTACGACTCTTTAAGATTAAAATGAGCCATCCCAGACTTCTGTACGACTACTCAAAAACGTAGAAATTCCTGTCAAAAAAAAATTTTTTTAGTTAATTAATAACGTACAGCCTTCAAAAATAATTTTTCAGATTCGGCTTAAGGGGATGTGGAGCTGAACAAAAACAGTATAAAGACTCAAACGGTAAAACAGAACCAGCCAACTTGTATATCATTTCCGATAGATGGCGATATATATTCATGTTACAGTTACGCGGATGTAGGACCGAACTTTACCGATGGTGACCCCCCATCTCGAGCCGTATTTCCCCATTATTCACGCGAAATTTACTTCGTGATATTGAAAATTAAGTAGCTAATGATTTGTTATCATGTAAAGAATGCGGGATTACAGCATTTTCAATAATTTATATAATGCAATATTCTTAAAATTGACGCGTGGAATTACGTAAAAGTGACGGTCATCTTACAATTTTCTGTGTGAAACGACATTCTCATTCCTCACCTCGCGTCATATTTCCCATTGTTTGTCTAAAAATTATTAAATGCTGCATAACGTTCATAAACATTCTTTATTATAACAAGAACACGCGATCACCGCATTTTTGTGTTTTACGATTGTATACTTTTTTTATTTATGATATTGTTTTTGAGGTTAGGAAAATTTCAACCAATCAGCGTGGCTCCGACGCTGTCCTTAAAGAAATATACATTAATAGTATAGATTTCTATAAATTTCTACTATACTTTTAGAGAATAATTTACAACTTTGACACAAGTATTTATTTTTCAAATATTTATTTTTGTGAATCGACACTCGACCACAACATGAATCTCATTATGCATAAATAAAATATAAGTACTCATAAAATACTTCATAAAATATAATATACTCATAAAATACTTCTAATAAATGTTAGCACTAAATTAATTTAGCAACAACAGTGCAGATACTAACTGTATAATCACATGTTATTACTTATTACTAGTATTATCCATTATAAAAATAGAATATGCAAATTTTCCAAGCGACACTCAGATTGGAAGTACTAGTCGAGTAGTATCATACATAATAATATCATATATGATAATGATATTTATCTGAATATTTAGATGCATTTATTTACAAGGTTATTTTCTTGTAAAATTGATATTTATATTTGTATTCTGAGGTGATTTTCAATAACCAACACTCTAGAACATTATTATCTTTTTCTTTTTCCTTTTCGTTTTCTTTTTCGTTTTCTTTTTCGTTTTCATTTGTGTTTTCATCTTCATTTTCTTTTTCGTTTTTTTTATTTTTTTTTTTTATTTTCATTTTCATTTTCTTTTTGTTTTCATTTTCGTTTTCGTTTTTTTGTTTTTCTTTCTTTTTTAATACTTTTTATGTACTTTGAAGTAATAAATAATATTAAGCACAACAATACAAGTTGTTACTAACTACTAACTTACTTACTAACTAAGTAACTCACTAACTACATAATTACTTATACCACTACTATATTGATATTTATATTTGCATGCTGAGGTGATTTTAAATAACCAACACTCTAGTACATTATCTTTTTCTTTTTCCTTTTTGTTTTCTTTTTCGTTTTCTGTTTTATTTTCATTTTCATTTTCTTTTTGTTTTCTTTTTTTTTTTTTTCTTTTCATTTTCTTTTTGTTTTCGTTTTTTTTCTTTTTCTTTCTTTTAATAATTTCTTAGTACATTGAAGTACTAAATAATGTTAAGAACAACAACACAAGTTCTAACTACGTAATTACTTATACCACTACTATACACATATACTCTCCCATATACCCATTATTTTAACTTTCTACATAACACGATCGTCAGAAAGTTTACTGAAACCAATTATAAACTGGTTTCAGTAACAAGTAATAAATTCAGTAATAAATTCAATCAGTAATAAATTCAAGTAATATATTCAGTAATAAATTGGTCATGATCAAAGCCACTAGGTATTCAACTATTTGAAATGTAAACTTTATTATTATTCTTATTTTTATTATTATTATTATTATAATTTTGGTTAAAATGGCACTTTTTTATTAGAAGTTGTCGATTATCAACAATCAGTAGAGATCTATTAATTCTGTAAACATGTTAATTCTGCTTTCAGAATTTTAAGTATCTCTAATCAATAAAAAAAAGTTACAACACAGGCAAAAACTACACAATCACATATACTACTACTTATCTATGATCATGCATTATAAAACATAACATGCAAAACTAAAAATATAAAACTATGAACTGATCAGCAGCTTAAGTGTTGTCTTCTGCAGGAGCTCTTCGCCTAGGGCAAAAAAAAATATATTAATAATGTGTTAAGCAGTGGGGATGAGGAGAGGAGTATCGAACTGCGTATGAGAGGAGTATCGAACTGAGAGAGAGAGAGAGGCAAACTAGATAACCCAAACAATTAATAATAAAAATGTAATACAATATAACCTCTACAAGTCAATTAATAATGTTCACTGTGAACCATAGCTGTTACAGCAGGCCTATAGATCTATAAATCATTCGGGCAGACTCACACAGTCACACTACACTACATTACACTACACTAAATGGGCTAAAATTAAAAACTTCAACAAAAAATTCATCCTGCTCCTACAATTTATATAAAAGCCACCTGTCAGATTAAGCAGGTGTATTTGCCATACAAAGTTATTGGTATTTACTTTGAGGTAATGTGACCGTACTAAATCTAAAAGAATAATAGATATCAGCGTTAGTAATGCATCTCAGATATCTCATGTATTTTTAAGTTGACTTTATCCATCAGAAAGTAGAATAGATATAATTTAATAAAAAAAATTAAAATTTGTAATTTTTCAGTTTGACAGTTCAAAAAAATACACAAGCAGTGTCTTACTTAAATCTGAAAAATTGCATAATTTAATTTTTTTTTTTTATTAAATTATACCTATACTTACAGAAAGATCAAATCAGCTTAAAAATTCATGCGATACCTGAAATGAAAAAAAAATTTTCTATCATTCTCATACTGTTTTAAATTAAGTAGTAAAACACATTATCTCAAAGTAAACATCAACAACACTGAATGATGATTATATCTGCTAAATCTGAGAGGTGACTATTGTATTACAGCAGCAGGATTAATTTATCCGTTCAAGTTGTAAATTTCAGCCTATTTAATTAAATATTTTTTCTCTTATGAAATCTGAGGTTTCGTGTAGTGTGAGTCTAACCGAAAGATCTATAGCTGTACAAGCCTGCTTGAAATATGGTATTTAATTTTTTCTTTAAATGAGTATGATTGAATAATAAATGTGGGTATCTGTCAGAATTAGGAAAAGATGACTGTAACATCTAAAAGTCAGTTAATGTTCATTAATTATTTATTACCTACTACAATCAAACTGAATTTTAATTGTTAAAATAACTTTTTCATAATTTTTATATTTACTCACATTTATTGTGATGCCCTGTTAAATTACCAATTTGATGTCTTCCATTTCGTGGACATAGCTGTTACAGCGGGCCTGTAGATTTATAGATCTTTCAAACCCACTCACACTGCAATACACTACACAGAGAAAAATTTATTTGTAAACTTTACTCTTTTTATAAGAAAATTTATTATTTTTATAGTAGTGCTGGCACACTCGACATGTGGGATTTTTACTGTTTTAAATAGTAATTTTTATGATTTTCGTAGCAAATTTTACTTTTTAAATAATAATTTTTATTATTTTTGTAGCAAATTTTACTATTTGAAATAGTAATTTTTATTATTTTTTCAGCAGTCATAAAAAGTACTATTCTAAATAGTAAAATTTGCTACAAACATAATAAAAATTATTATTTAAATAGTAGAATTTGCTACGAAAATCATAAAAATTACTATTTAAAACAGTAAAAATCGCACATGTCGAGTATGTTCCAGCACTACTATAAAAATAATAAATTTTCTTATAAAAAGAGTAAAGTTTACAAATAAATTTTTCTCCGTGTATATGGTCCAAAATTTGGAAACTTAAAAAGCAAATTCATTCTGCTTCTACAATATAAAAGTCACTGTCAGATTTATTGGCCATTCGAGGTTATCGATATTTACTTTTAGGTGATGTGTTCATACTTAATCCAAAAGAATATAAAAATGACAGATATCCGCTTGAGTAATGGCTCGCAGACATCTCATGTACTTTTGAGTTGATCTTTCGAAAAGTAGATATAATGAAAAATTGAAAAATGAAAGTATATAATTTTTCACTTTGACAGTTCGAAAAATAGACAAGCAGTGTCTTACTTAAATCTGAAAAATTGTACAATTTAATTTTTTATAGCACATTGCGTGGCATAAATCCGCATTTATGTCACACCTATCCGTGACATAAGTAGTCCATTATTGCACCGTGCTTATCACCCTCGCTATCGCTCGGGTGATACTGCACGGTGCAAAATTGGACTGCTAATGGCACGGATAGGCGTGACATGGCGGATTTATGCAGTCAGTGCTATAAAATAATGTAAGATACACGTGTCATAAGTCGTTCTTTATGGCACGGCGTTAAGCGCACTCGCTACGCTCGGGCGCTTATACACGCCGTGCCGTGAAGTGCGACTTCTGTCACTAGTATCGTAATGTACTATTTTTATTATATTATACCTACTTACAGAAATACATTATAGAAGCAAATTTCTATCATTCATGTGTACTCGTTTGGATGAAGTACTAGACATGTAACGTAAAAGTATACATCAACCACATCAATGAATGACAAATACGTCTGTAAACTATGGAGGTAGCCTCTATATTATTACTGCCTTTTCGGGAAAGAAAATGAAAACCTTGTAACACAAAAATTAAGCTTTAGCAATTGTCGAAAGCAGTAGATAACTGAAATAATAATTATTCTAACAAGCGACCAAAAAGTGGTCATAGTGTACTAAAATTAATACATACTACAGATCAGGTTCCATGGATAATCTGCAAGAAGATGAAGCTGTCAAGATGCGTGTGTCAGGAAGCCCTTCACTCAAAGTTACCACTGTGATGCCGTTGTTGTCTTTATTAAAGTTGCAGGTATCCATTTGGTGCTATTTTCTTAAAAGCTTCCTGTCTTATTCGATGCTGAAGAACCATACTGGGAAAAAATTTTGGTTTAGTATATAACAGTTGTTATTTTATATTTGAGTACCCTGACACGTGTAGAAAAGAAAAAGGAAAATCAGAAAATTTGATATCAATATAGTATCTTTTGGTGGGAAAAAGGCAAAAATAGTAATTTTTTTGATTTAATATAAAAAATAATTTCATTAAATAAGAAAAAACTAAAGAATTGGGGAGAGAGAGAGAGAGAGAGAGAGAGAGAGAGAGAGAGAGAGAGAGAGAGAGAGAGAGAGAGAGAGAGAGAGAGGCAAACTAGATAACCCAAACAATTAATAATAAAAATTTATACAATATAACCTCTACAAGTCAATTAATAATCTTCACTGTGAACCATAGCTGTTACAGCAGGTCTATAGATCTATAAATCATTCGGGCAGACTCACACAGTCACACTACACTACATTACACTACACTAAATGGGCTAAAATTAAAAACTTCAACAAAAAATTCATCCTGCTCCTACAATTTATATAAAAGCCACCTGTCAGATTAAGCAGGTGTATTTGCCATACAAAGTTATTGATATTTACTTTGAGGTAATGTGACCGTACTAAATCTAAAAGAATAATAGATATCAGCGTTAGTAATGCATCTCAGATATCTCATGTATTTTTAAGTTGACTTTATCAATCAGAAAGTAGAATAGATATAATTTAATAAAACAATTAAAATTTGTAATTTTTCAGTTTGACAGTTCAAAAAAATACACAAGCAGTGTCTTACTTAAATCTGAAAAATTGCATAATTTTAATTGTTTTATTAAATTATACCTATACTTACAGAAAGATCAAATCAGCTTAAAAATTCTTGCGATGCCTGAAATGCATTATAGAAACCGATTTCTATCATTCTCATACTGTTTTAAATTAAGTAGTAAAACACATTATCTCAAAGTAAACATCAACAACACTGAATGATGATTACATCTGCTAAATCTGAGAGGTGACTATTGTATTACAGCAGCAGGATTAATTTATCCATTCAATTTGTAAATTTCAGCCTATTTAATTAAATATTTTTTCTCTTATGAAATCTGAGGTTTCGTGTAGTGTGAGTCTAACCGAAAGATCTATAGCTGTACAAGCCTGCTTGTAATATGGTATTTAATTTTTTCTTTAAATGAGTATGATTGAATAATAAATGTGGGTATCTGTCAGAATTATGAAAAGATGACTGTAACATCTAAAAGTCAGTTAATGTTCATTAATTATTTATTACCTACTACAATCAAACTAAATTTTAATTGTTAAAATAACTTTTTCGTAATTTTTATATGCACTCACATTTATTCTTTAGCGATGCCCTGTTAAATTACCAATTTGATGTCTTCCACTTTGTGGACATAGCTGTTACAGCGGGCCTGTAGATTTATAGATCTTTCAGACCCACTCACACTGCAATACACTATATGGACCAAAATTTGGAAACTTAAAAAGCAAATTCATTCGGCTCCTACAATATAAAAGTCACCTGTCAGATTTATTGGCCATTCGAGGTTATCGATATTTACTTTTAGGTGATGTGTTCATACTTAATCCAAAAGAATATCAAAATGACAGATATCCGCTTTTGTAATGCATCTCAGATATCACATGTATTTTTAAGTTGACTTTATCAATCAGAAAGTAGATATAATTTAATAAAAAAATTAAATGTAATTTTTCAGTTTGACAGTTCAAAAAAATACACAAGCAGTGTCTTATTTAAATCTGAAAAATTCCAGTTTAATTTTTTTTTTTATTAAATTATACGTATACTTACAGAAAGATCAAATCAGCTTAAAAATACATGCGATGCCTGAAATGCATTATAGAAACCAATTTCTATAATTCTTATACTGTTATAAATTAAGTAGTAAAACACATTATCTCAACCTTGTAACTTGCCGAAAGCAGTAGATAACTGAAATAATAATGATTCTAACAAGCGACCAAAAAGTGGTCATAGTGTACTAAAATTAATACATACTACAGATCAGGTTCCATGGATAATCTGCAAGAAGATGAAGCTGTCAAGATACGTGTGTCAGGAAGCCCTTCACTCAAAGTTACCCACTGTGATGCCGTTGTTGTCTTTATTAAAGTTGCAGGTATCCATTTGGTGCTATTTTCTTAAAAGCTTCCTGTCTTATTCGATGCTGAAGAACCATACTGGGAAAAAATTTTGGTTTAGTATATAACAGTTGTTATTTTATATTTGAGTACCCTGACACGTGTAGAAAAGAAAAAGGAAAATCAGAAAATTTGATATCAATATAGTATCTTTTGGTGGGAAAAAAGGCAAAAATAGTAATTTTTTTGATTTAATATAAAAAATAATTTCATTAAATAAGAAAAAACTAAAGAATTGGGGGGAGAGAGAGAGAGAGAGAGAGAGAGAGAGAGAGAGAGAGAGAGAGAGAGAGAGAGAGAGAGAGAGAGAGAGAGAGAGAGAGAGAGAGAGAGAGAGAGAGAGAGAGAGAGAGAGAGAGAGAGAGAGAGAGAGAGAGAGAGAGGCAAACTAGATAACCCAAACAATTAATAATAAAAATTTATACAATATAACCTCTACAAGTCAATTAATAATCTTCACTGTGAACCATAGCTGTTACAGCAGGTCTATAGATCTATAAATCATTCGGGCAGACTCACACAGTCACACTACACTACATTACACTACACTAAATGGGCTAAAATTAAAAACTTCAACAAAAAATTCATCCTGCTCCTACAATTTATATAAAAGCCACCTGTCAGATTAAGCAGGTGTATTTGCCATACAAAGTTATTGATATTTACTTTGAGGTAATGTGACCGTACTAAATCTAAAAGAATAATAGATATCAGCGTTAGTAATGCATCTCAGATATCTCATGTATTTTTAAGTTGACTTTATCAATCAGAAAGTAGAATAGATATAATTTAATAAAACAATTAAAATTTGTAATTTTTCAGTTTGACAGTTCAAAAAAATACACAAGCAGTGTCTTACTTAAATCTGAAAAATTGCATAATTTAATTTTTTTTTTTTTTTTTATTTAATTATACCTATACTTACAGAAAGATCAAATCAGCTTAAAAATTCTTGCGATGCCTGAAATGCATTATAGAAACCGATTTCTATCATTCTCATACTGTTTTAAATTAAGTAGTAAAACACATTATCTCAAAGTAAACATCAACAACACTGAATGATGATTACATCTGCTAAATCTGAGAGGTGACTATTGTATTACAGCAGCAGGATTAATTTATCCATTCAAGTTGTAAATTTCAGCCTATTTAATTAAATATTTTTCTCTTATGAAATCTGAGGTTTCGTGTAGTGTGAGTCTAATCGAAAGATCTATAGCTGTACAAGCCTGCTTGTAATATGGTATTTAATTTTTTCTTTAAATGAGTATGATTGAATAATAAATGTGGGTATCTGTCAGAATTATGAAAAGATGACTGTAACATCTAAAAGTCAGTTAATGTTCATTAATTATTTATTACCTACTACAATCAAACTAAATTTTAATTGTTAAAATAACTTTTTCATAATTTTTATATGCACTCACATTTATTCTTTAGCGATGCCCTGTTAAATTACCAATTTGATGTCTTCCACTTTGTGGACATAGCTGTTACAGCGGGCCTGTAGATTTATAGATCTTTCAGACCCACTCACACTGCAATACACTATATGGACCAAAATTTGGAAACTTAAAAGCAAATTCATTCGGCTCCTACAATATGAAAGTCACCTGTCAGATTTATTGGCCATTCGAGGTTATCGATATTTACTTTTAGGTGATGTGTTCATACTTAATCCAAAAGAATATCAAAATGACAGATATCCGCTTTTGTAATGCATCTCAGATATCACATGTATTTTTAAGTTGACTTTATCAATCAGAAAGTAGATATAATTTAATAAAAAAATTAAATGTAATTTTTCAGTTTGACAGTTCAAAAAAATACACAAGCAGTGTCTTATTTAAATCTGAAAAATTCCAGTTTAATTTTTTTTTTTATTAAATTATACGTATACTTACAGAAAGATCAAATCAGCTTAAAAATACATGCGATGCCTGAAATGCATTATAGAAACCAATTTCTATAATTCTTATACTGTTATAAATTAAGTAGTAAAACACATTATCTCAACCTTGTAACTTGCCGAAAGCAGTAGATAACTGAAATAATAATGATTCTAACAAGCGACCAAAAAGTGGTCATAGTGTACTAAAATTAATACATACTACAGATCAGGTTCCATGGATAATCTGCAAGAAGATGAAGCTGTCAAGATACGTGTGTCAGGAAGCCCTTCACTCAAAGTTACCCACTGTGATGCCGTTGTTGTCTTTATTAAAGTTCCAGTTATCCATTTGGTGCTATTTTCTGAAAAGCTTCCTGTCTTATTCGATGCTGAAGAACCATACTGGGAAAAAATGTTCGTTTATCCATTAGAGAGAGAGGGAGAGAGTAAGAGCGAGCGAGAGAGAGAGAGAGAGAGAGAGAGAGAGAGAGAGAGGCAAATCAGATAACCCAAACAATTAATAATAAAAATGCAATACAAATAAAGTATTTTATACCACTCTAACCTCAAAATCGCAACTTTGATGTGATTTTTCGGCGCTCGTGGTATAAAATACCGTTCGAAACTAGTGCGCAAGTCGATTATTTAGCTGGTGTGGCTTTTTCGCACTCGCTTCACTCGCAAAAAGTCACACCAGCTAAATAATCGACTTCCCCACCCGTGACGAAATGTACTATTATATAAATTGGTAATTGGCATTATCAATCTATGGGATAAATATTGAATAATCATTACCAATATGTTGGGATCATGACACCAAACCACATCATCCAATAAATTCCTGTGCCCTTCATCGAAGAAGGCTGCAATATTGAATAACTATTACAAACAAGAGAAAAATTATTGAATATTTATCACATACATTGCTAATGATGGTTACATTTTTGTTAACGTACATCGGAGGAAAGAGAGAAATGGTAGGAAGAGAAGGAATCTTAAGCATTGATGAAATGTTGAATAGAGCAGAAAGAAGAACAAAATAGGAGACGATTGAGAAAGAAAAGAGAACGGAAAAGAAAAGTGTCTGAAGAAACAATAGAAAACTACAAAATATTGGAATGTTACTCACCAGCTGAAGACCTCAAAAAATGTATAAAAGGATCTGACTTGAACAGAACCAAGTGCGTGTAGCATGGATCATGCAGAAGAGATCACTACGATTGCAAGTAGATTACACTACACTGCAAGTCACTACGATTTCCAGAAAGTAGATAACAGCTTCCCCAGCTTATGCACAGCTCACTTGCAGCACCACTACAAATTAAGAAGCATGAGACAGAAACAAAGATACATGGAAGTGTGAGTGCACTGGTCTCACCTAGAAGTAAATAAGGGAAACATAACCCCAAATCTGGCAGCTGTACTTATAGACCAACGATGGCTGAAAGCTCTGAAAAACCTCAGCAGCACGTGAAGTCCTTCTCAAACGCAAGATCAGCAACCACATCACTCGTAGGTACTTCTATTGTTGGCACAAAGAGAGCAGGTCGTGGTCCTGTAGCATTTCGAATAGCAGTCAGGATATCCCATTTTGTTAAACCGGCCAGCGGGTGTATGGAATCTAATGTTCTTCCAAAAGTCTCATGGAAAATAAAACAAATTCTTGCTCCTCCGCATAATTCTGTGGTTTCGATATTTCGCGCAGTACCTTCAATAGTCGAACAATAACTACTTGCAAATTTCGTAATTATTTGAAGTAATGTTTGGCTTTTGTCTTCAACATCTTCTCCGTAAGAGTTGAGTAATGTTTGATATTGAGAAACCATAACATTCACACGTGTCTGTAAATGTATAAATTTTATTAATATTAAATAATTAGATGTTATTTAATTCACTTATTTACCTTCAAATCTGGCAAGCAATCTCGAATGTGATACATTAGTAAGCGATTTAAGGTCTTTGCTAAATAAGGTGTTCCATTTCTATTAGCTAAAGTAGGGTATTTACGTTGTAAAAATACAGATTCATCTTTTAATGCATCTTGTATAGGCTTATTATTCATAATATCTTGTTGAGAACGATTAACCACTCCAATGATTCCCAATTTTACAGGAATGACTCGACCACACAGGATGTCAATGGCATCAGTACCTATAATAAACCATAGATATTAATATTAATAACTAGCACCTTTTTTAATAAAAGCATATTTGTTATAAGGTATTTTTACCAGCATCCATAAGATCTAGCTTTGTAACAACGGCTAATGTTCGTCTTCCTTCAGGGTCAACATCTTTACTTAACTTTAAACTTTCACTAGTTGCCATATCTGTATTAGCAGTTACAACAGCTAAAATAATCGAATTAGGATTACAAACGTACTTAAGAACTAATGAACGAATCTGATTCTCAATATCTACTGGCTGATCACCAACAGGAACTTTTGTTATTCCAGGTAAATCAATCAATGTTAAGTTGACTACAGATTTGGAATAAATTTTTAAATTGATAGGTTCAGGACATATTCCCTTATTAGCACCAGCCATGCGTTCTGTTTCATTTTCAATTTCTTTGCGAATATCATTAAAGTCTGAATAAATTCGGTTTTTCTGGTGTAAAAAAGTACCCCATTCGTCAAGGTCAAGAGTACCATTTTCTGCATTGCGATAGTGTCTGTCATCTTTTGGACAATATACCAATTGCAATACCAGTGGTCTTCGCGTTACAATACCTGTGCCTCTAGGTAAAAAAGTTCGCCCAACAAGACTTTCGATGACAGATGATTTCCCTGAACTCTGAAATTATGCAATAAGACAAAAATTATAACAATTATCCTCAACTCAAAGTAAAGCATATACAAAACTCAAATGGCTTTAAATTCCTAATTTAGTAATAGTCAGTAAGTTAATAAGCTCTTGAATCATTTAAATGTATAACTAGAGAAACTTCCAACAAAGAAAGCAGCAGTAAAATTATTGCTATACACTCAATTCTAGATAGCATTTGATTACTCATAAAAGTACAAAGAGGACAAAGAGAAAAAGTACGTTGCGAATATCGGAGGAAAAAAGGGGAACAATGCAAACCTGTGTTCCTAAAACGACGATCTGTGGCAACTGTATGGCATCGGCGCCAACAGTATTAAAAACGTCCTGCAGCTTATTGATAACTGGAATCAGAGCTTCCATCGTGGCTCCAGTTGTGAAAAAAATGCAAAAGATTAAAGTTACTTAGCAGTCGGCGAGATTGCAGCCGATCAAGTTATAACCACTGGACGATGTCTCGCGCGCGCGCACACATACACACACAGCCAGTCGAGTACAAAGTTTTGATCCCGTCCGTCGTCAGCGGGGGATGGCGCGCGTCGTTGATGTGCCGGCTGCTGCTTATTTATCGCTTGTAACTTTTGCCGATTGCCGTGCAGCTCCAGACGACGACGTCGTTCCTTGGCAGCGGCGCAAACGCGGCGTCTGATATAGTCCCGGGCTACTGGTGCGGCTATAGGTAATTAGGTACTCCTTTTGGAGCATAAACTTAACCTCGCGTACGTTTACATAGAGGGTCTGGACTCCACACTGGCGCTGCGCCTGCGCGTACGATCCGCGGTAGTGCGCCGCGCACGCTCGCTTTTCGCCGCTGCCACATTAAAACAAAGGCTGTCCACAATGAAGCGCACAATCGCGCGTCGCCAAGCGCGTGCGCACGCCCTGTTGCCAACATAAATCCAGTCGTTGCTCGTTCCGGCGAGCGGGCCTCAACCAATGAGAGAAGCAAGCGTGCGCACCCGCACGAGATGTGTGCACGGGCGTACGGATGCATACCTACGTGCTTATGTGGCAGGGGCCTCATTGGCTGCAACTAGTTTACTAGAAAATACTACTTATAGTATTACGTTTTTTAACAGCATCAAAATTATAAGGCCCTTCCTCAATTCCCGGGTCTACATAGGCTTTTAACGCGCGTTCGGTGCGCGTGCAACGGTGCACTGACCAATCACAGCTCAACTCAGGATCATGTCCGGTGAAGTCGAACCCCGATAGGTCAGCGCACACACACGCGTGTACAAACGCGCGTTCAACGCGTCTATGTAGACCCGGCCAATGCGGGTGACAGCGGATATGTAACCTGTCGGCTGTCACCCGCATTGAGGAAGGGCCTTAATAATAATCTAATAATAATATAAAAAATTAATATTATTTATTTTAAAGTTTTATAAAATGTTTATTTTAGTTTTACAAAATTGAACGTTTATACAAAAGGTTGTAAACAGGCAATCCACATTGCATGCTCTATGCTCTATGCGCTATGAGCTGAGTACGTGTAGACTTCTCCGCTGATTGGTTAAGCTTTATCAGTGAACCTATCAGCGGAGAAATCTATAGGTACATAACTCGTAGAGCATAGCGCATAGAGCATAAGGCATGCAATGTGGATTGCCTGTTAAGTTAATACAAATTGTTTATAAAGTTTTAAAACGAATGATAAATTAGTTTATAAATATGCATGATAAAAAAAATAATAAATCCTAGCGTCCCATCCAGGGGATCGGGAGAAATTGTGGGACTTGTTGCGGCCTTATCCGTAGTGCTTCATCCACTGCCTGTTGAAGCTGCTTTTTCATGTCCTCGTCCTTCTTTAATTTTTTATAATAGGCTAAGTCCTGAAAAAAATATTATTTTTTGAATATTATTTTTTTAATAGTACTAGAAAAATTAATCAATTTAAATAAGATAATTATAATTAGATAATAATGAGACAATTATAGTATATTACGCCCCTAGGGAGCAAAAGTAAAGAATGTCCCAGATCGCATGTAATTGTTACCCTCGCCTTCGGCTGACATGCGATCTGTGGCATTCTTTATTTGCTCCAATGGTGCGTATACGATTTTTTTGCCTGGCGAGGCCGAACATACAACCTTTGCGATCGGTCGCCGGGAGCAAAAGTGGCACTTTCGGGCCCGCCAGGCAAAAAAATGAGATAATTATAATTATATAATAATTAGTTTATAATTAGATTCATTTTTTAAGCAAAAAATGAAATATTTTTATTATATATTAATTATGAAGTAGTTCTATAAATTATTTAGTATCTAAATTCATATCTAGCATATTTTTAATCTAAAAAATCTCAAATATTCGCGTTTTTTTCAAAGAACCAATCATATCGTGTCTAAATGAGCCACTACTTTTATAAACTAACCTTCATTATCTCCTGGTTCTTCCTCTTCAGTTCAGCATTTTCACGCATGAGTTGGGAATAAGGTATTATACCTCTTCCTCGGCCACCACCATAACCACCCCTCCATCCTCGCCAATTGAACTGTTGAAAATTTCATGAATGGTTAAATATTTTTAATATTTTTAATATTTTTATTAATGTAAAAATGGAAATACTTACATTTCTATAGTAATTGTTGTTCTGAAATAAAATAAAATAAAATTTAGTGAAAAAAATAATATTTAAATTGTTTTATATAAGTATGACTTACATAATATTGGTCTTCTTCGTACCGATTATTCTGAAAAATGCAAAAACTTATATGTACACTTCTGTTCTTTATTTTATCACCAACAAGGAACGTGGTTTAAAACAATTTAAAAAAAATTCAGGCAATAGCTACTATGATATTGTTACAATTACAGACAAAAACTTCAATAAGTTCTAATTTTTATTTTGTTTTTTTATATAATCTTAACGAAATAAAGCTTATTTTGTTCCTTAATTAATTTACGGGGGAGTATCCATGGGAAAATTTATGATACTTCTTACCAGTACGGCATAATATCAATTTATTTAAGAAAAGCAAGTCAAGTTTTAATGAATTTTATTATAAATTTCCCTATGGATACTACCCCTGAAATTTCCTAATGAACAAAATAAACTTTATTTCGTTAAGATTGTATAAAAAACAAATAAATTTGAGAACTTATGGAAGTTCTTGTCTTTAATTGTAACAATATCATAGCAACTATTACCGGAACTTGTTTGAAAAAAATTGTTTTATGTTTCTTCTAGTATATATTTGTTACATATACTAACTCTTGGATTATCATAATAATAAAACATTTAAAAATTAAGAATTCTAAAATTTCTGTTTCGACCAAGAGTTAACTACCTTAACTATATGTAACTAACTGTTGTACTGTATGCAAAAAACCTGCTTACCTCTTCAATTATATCGGCGACTACGCCCTCTTCCTCCACATGAGCACCGTCCCCACCTCTCGGGCCTGGGGGTGGTGGTGCTTGCTGTTGAGGTTCAACAGCTCTTGGGCCTGGGAGTGGTGGTTCATGCCGCCTATGCTGTCCACCATCAGCAGCAGCTCTCGGTGGTCGTGGTGGTGGCTGCTCTTCGTGGTTCATTGCTACAGCTCTCGGTGGTGGTGGTGGTGGTGGTGGTGGTCGTTCCTGTCGTTGGCAGTTATTCGCAGCACCTCGGAATGGGAGGGGGACTCCTCTTCCGCCTCTGCTGCTGCTCCTTGTTCGCCGATCTATAAAAAAAAGATTAAAAATTTTGTTTTATGCTATAAAATACTATGTTTCAGCACGGATGTGAAAATAGATTATTCGCCTTATGGAACGTTTTTCGCTAGAGCGAAGCGAAAACGTAGTCACACTAGGTAAAAATCTGCTTATATACTAGTCTCTAACCGCCACTTTTTACCACGAACGACGAAAAATCATCTCAAAGTTGTGATTTTTAGGTTAGAGTGGTATAAAAATGATCGTAGTTACAAATTAATATTAATAATTAACTTACCTGCCATTACACGAATCTTTTTTCTTCAAATACAATTTTTGTCTCGAGGAATGAGCTCAACGAGGTAGGTACGTGTACGACTGCTCACGATCGTGGTCAGGACAGGAAAGAGCGAGAAGAGAAGCGAGCGAGAACGATGAAATTTCCGGTGTTCATTATACTTAATACACTGTTGCCAATAGTGTGTCGTTGTTCGACAGAGCCGTACGCGCAGTAGATGCCGCCGCTAATTGATCTGCAAGCGCGCTTCAAAAATCCCAGCCTATAGAGGAGTAGAGAAATGGCGTAAGTATACTACGTCAGGGATATGGCCTGTTGCCGATACCCTCTGGAATAAAAGAAAAAAAGTATACTACGCATGAAGAAAGGTGGTTCTCCTCGGACTTCTTAGTCAAAGCAACACTATAGAGACAGGGGTCTAATTCTCTAAGCGTCTCGTACACGACATACATAAAAAACGACACACTGTTGTGTCGGCTGAAATTGTGTTATGCGCATGCGTAAACCGCCATGTTTTTTGATTTTTTAGTAACTTTTGAAAGCGCGAATCGAGTAAGTTTGACTCTGAACTGTGAGATACGACTTGATGATAATGTCTCGTCCCGACATGTACCATTTGTCACCTCGACTGAAGTTTTTCAAATATGAGTCTATGACAAATTTTAAGTCGGTCGATAAAATGAAATTTTAAATGCTTTAGTCGATGTGACAAATGGTAAGTCGAGAGTGTGGAGACGAGACATTATGATCAAAACGTCTCTTGCTCGATTCGCGCCTCTGAAAACTACTAAAAAAACCAAAAACATGGAGTTTTGCGCATGCGCATACCACAATTTCAACCGACATAAGCAATGTGTCGTTTTTCATGTATGTCGTGTACGAGACGCCTAGAGAATCAGACCCCAGTAGAGCATAGTTCACTCAGTTGAGACTTATACATAAGCGCAGTGCCGCTCACCGTTGTCTCCAATTTTTTTCTATACTTATTTCTGATTTCTATGTATCTCGTCGTAGGCGTGCGCGCCCGATGCGCCAGCTTCCAACCAATGAGAGAAGCAAGCTTATTGAGTATTGGCAACAATGCTGCGGGTTTGACGATTCGGGGTTCGGCATTCGGTCATCATCGGCACTGCGCGAGCACGAAAAATACAGCCAGTCGTGAGTCGTGAGCCGGGTAAAAAAAAGCGAAAACTCTCCGAATTGTAGGTATATACTATATATTATTATATTAATATATAACACGAGCGTTTTGGTGATCAGCGGATTTCGTGCTGCTAATTACTGCTGTCACAGTGCCACCGACTCCACGTCTACACATTCGGGTTCTCCCGTATCGTATACGCATTACGCACACGCGCACTACGGCAGTTTCTTATTCGATATGTAATTGGCAATTGGTGTGGCCCTCATCATATCCGCGAGTGCATGATATGCGATATGTAGGTAACACGTATATGATCGTCCATTTATAGAACAGCAGGCGATAATGGCATGGGCAGGTTAGAGTACCGTCAAGAAGGATGTGATGGTAAATTTGGAGCAGCTACGAGAACGACAAAAGCGAGAGAATCAAAAGGTGTGTGTGTGCTATCAACACGCGACCCCGATGAGAATACGTGCCACGAGAGAGTCGAGTTGTATATGACACGGCGACGCATGCACGCATCGAAGCGAGATATAGAGAAAGCTTTGGAAACGTCGTTGTGTTAGTCAGCAGCAGAAAGAACAACAGAAAGAGAGAGCGATACATATAGGCGTACGTTCCTCTCCTCGCCCCGAGGAAGACACGGCCCACGACGACGACGGCGACGGTAGTGAAAGCGTTGGAAACATCGTTGTGTCAGTACTTAGTCAGCAACCGAGCCTCCTCACACGCATAACGTGTGCAGTTGCAAACAATAGGACAGAAAGAGAGAGAGCCATACATAGGCGTACGTTCCTCTCCTCGCCCCAAAGAAGACAGTAAGACACGGCCCACGACGACGGCGACGACGACGAGCAATCGGGTAAACGGGGCACGGCATCGGATCACTCGCGTATAATATATAAGTCTACGACGCTGATGTTCTGGCCTACTATAGCGCATGGCTCGCCTATAGGAAGTGCTGGTCGAGAGTATCGAGTCAAATAAGCTAATCAATATTAGGATCACACAACTACTTATACATTGTGTCACTCGTGCATATAAGTACAGTACCGGGCTTTCGGGCCAACAAAATTTCCACTGCTCCATTAAGCTAATTGATATTTACAACCACATGAGTGTTACTGCCCATGGCTCTTTCACATCTTATGCCAAGAAAATGAATATGTGATATCTTAGATGCGACTTACTATTGCGACTCGACAAATTTAATCTAAGTATGTGTCATCATTTTAATACCATTATAGCAATTGCTAAGTCTTTGTCGAGTTTATTTATTTACATCTGTTTGAATCATACTAAGTTCTTTTGTACTTTGTAATTTGATATTCGTTTTACTTTTCTGATAGTTCAATTTTACACATTTATTTTCTTATTATCCTGCAGAGTCGTGGTATAATCATCTTTTTCATCGTTTACAGGTGCCACTGTTGCGCCAACACGACAAGTGATGTGGCAACAGTATAACACAGTCACCTTCACGTTCACTCTAGCGCTGAACGCATGAACGTCGCTACTCTCTGTAGCCGGTTCGACTACTCTACGTATTGTGATCATCGCATTATTTCATCGTTTGATTAATTATTCAACATGTCAAGTAAGTAATTTTTACTAATCTGTTTCGTAGCAGTAATATTACTTACACAACAGTGCTTTTTGTCCTCGTGTCAAATTTCGTTGAATTAGAAACGGGAATTTTTAATAGTACATTTCGACACCGTTGCGGAAGGTGATTATTTAACTCATGTGACGTTTTTCGCATGAGCGAAGCGAGTGAAAATCTTCTTACGCACGAGTTTTGTACCTTATTTTATACTTATACGAGTAATCATATTAAAGTTATGATTTTCAGGTTAGAGTGGTATAAAATTCATTTTAACGTTAAAACATTTTCGTATTTTCCCATTTAGACCCGAGCAAAACACAGAAGCAACAGAAACAACAGAAGGATGATGACTGGCAGACGGTGCAAACCCGCCATAAACGGAAGAATTACAACGAAGTCGTAAAAATGAACTCTGCAGCCGGATCCAGTAGTCAAAAGTCCAGTAGTACCAAAGACAGTAGTAGTCCGCCAGTTGTTGCCAATGTACTAGACGATGCTGTTGATAATGGTGGCGATGGTGGCGATGGTGACCACGATCAGCGAGGCCACGGCGACCGCTCGCCGCTGAATAAAGACCACCACAGGCGTCAGTCGCAATCCGTCGATCGTGTCCAATACGACCGTCGTGACGAGGTAGAACGTGGGCATCATGGGGACCGTGGGGATAAGGAGCGCAAATCCGATAACTATTATCAGCAGGTAAATAATAGTTATCAAAAAGTACTCTATATGAGTACTCTCTCTCTCTCTCTCTCTCTCTACACACACGCGCGCGCGTGTGTGTGTATGTGTAAAAAATGTTCTCACTAGGAGAGGCTCAGAGTTTCGGAATCCCAATTTTGTTCAAACTTGCAGAAGTTGGTGGTAACACCTTCAAATAGAACTCTGTACAGTTAGTTATAGACCCTAACGCCTTCCCAGAAAAAATTTAGAACCATTCTGATTTTTCCTTTTTCGGAAATCAGAATGGTTCTAACTTTTTTCAGGGAAGGCGTTTGGATCTATAACTGTATATAGTTCCATTTTGAGGTATACCACCAACTTCTGCGAGTTTGAAGAAAATTGGGATTCCGAAACTCTGAGCCTCTCCTAGTCAGAGTAGTTACAATGCCAAAAGTTTTGTGGAAGCCTATCGAATCACTGTAAATAATTTTGCTTTGTATGCAGAGATTTATAAAAAGTTTTGAATTCGAATATGTAGTTTTCGACACTACATTTCTAAATCATCACTTTTTTGGACCTGACGACTGTGACTTTTTCTTTTTAGAGAAATGGAGGAGGCAGTTGGAACTACGGCAAAGGAGTTGAATCGCACTACAAGAGCCGTCAACGTTCGCCTTATTCTAAAAGGCCAACATTGCACGAAAAATTCGACAGCCTTAATAACGTAATTTTTGTTTACAACATATCCCTATACAAAAAAATCAGATGATTTCTCATGCCAAAATGTCATCTGAGATTCTACCCGGATGCTGCCGAAATCATCTGATTTATTAGCTAGTTTCTTTTTTTGATAGGGATAGCATTAAATGTATGGAATGTACGATACAGTATTGTAATAATTTTATATTTTATGTTCTAGCGAATACAGCAAATTATTTCTGTGTGCAATTCTTCAGATGCAAAGCCTGTCTCTGTATCTGCGCCAATCCCAGCATGCGTACAAGTACCATTCATACAGCAGACTCCTTATTTACAGCCGATACCATACATGCAGCAGGCTCCTTATTTACAGCCTGTGCCATACATGCAGCAGGCGCCGTACGTACAGCAGGTGCCATACGTGCAGCAAGTGCCATACGCTTCGCCTGCGTATAATTCGCCTGCCTATAACTCGCCTGCGTATAATTTGCCTGCGTATAATTATAATTCGCCTGCGTATAACTATAATTCGCCTGTGTATAATGCACCTATCCTTCCCGCAAATAATTTTAAATATTTTTAAGTTTAATATTTGAATAATATGATGTATTTCTTTGTATGATTCTATCACTCATTTTTGGTATTTTTTGTGGGGGAGCCTATTGATGATAATGAGTACAATAATTTGTTCTCATTATCATCAATAGAGTCCCACACAAAAGAATATGATGTATTATTAAATACGATAAATATGTCAAATTTGTGTAATTTTATAATTTTTGGTAATTTTTTTAATAAATATTTTACGGAGTTCATTTCAATTTAAACTGATAATGTATTTTATTGACTAAACCTTATAATCACTTATCCGCAACAGGATAAGTTAATCAACTAAATTAGAAAAGTCAGAAAGCCATAAAGCTGATCTATAACGGCAGTGTCGATGCCGGGCGCGGCGTGCGCTACCTATAGGTATGCCGCGACAGTTTTCACACGGACGTAGCTTTTATTCTTGTCAATTGATAAAGCTGGATTAATATACTAGTCATCCCTATAATACGGTTTAAAAATGAAGAACCTCACGTGAGAACTCACGTGAGAAATTTTAAAAATTGTCAAATTATCTGAAACGTTTTGAAAGGTGTATTTTTGAATTCATTTGGGGGGTAAAACTTCCAATTAGGCAGTTCTCAGTTGTGGAATACTCGTTTTTAAATAATGCAAGATTTTTACCGCCCCGGGCAGAATCTCACGTGAGATCTCACGTGAGATTTTTTGATAGGGTAACAAAGTGATTGTTAGATCTAGCTAGAAAAAAAGGATTAGTATCGTAATTCGATGTTGGTGTTAGCGATGGGTTTTTTTTGTAAACAGGAGATTATTCACGGTTGCCATTTCAGTGCACGCGCACAAGCGAGCGGCCAATCAATGTACTTATAGTGCCCTAATCACATAAGCACGTACGCCTGCGTTCGATTGCGGTCGGCCGCGGCAAGGAAGCGTACCATCAACCAATCATAGCTTGGTTCCAGTGGTAGACATTCGTACCTTCCATTTGAATCAAGCTGTGATTGGCTGCTGGTATACTTCCCCGCCGCGCCGACCGCAATCGAACGCGCGCGTACGCGCTTATGTGATTAGGTCATAGGTCGCCACTGCGCAAGCGCCAATTCTCCGTCCGACTTCGGCGTATACTGCCACAGACAATTACTATTGTAGTCAATGGTGCCAACCTAACCCCCGAAGAAGAAGAAGAAGAAGAAGAAGAAGACGAAGAAGAAGAAGAAGACATATTACTATCACTGATTCCTGAAAATTGGAATAAGTGATATCGCTGGAAATATTGTGTTATCATATCTAACACGAATTTTACGGATAGAACGGTGCAATTAATCGCACTGTTACAGTTTGATAGTATTCGTTTTGATATACTATTAGTACTGCAGTTTAATCTGCTTTGTCTTATTGTTATTGTATCCCGTGAATCAATAATCTTGGATGGGTAACAACAAAAACAAGTCTAGGACGACAAGAAAATTCACGGCAAGAAAAGCGTAAGAACTGACTGAATTTCATACACAATAATTTAATAATGTAATTATTTTGATAGAAAAAGTTTGTACATTTTCCCATTTGTTCTGATTGTATAGAACAGAAATGAAGAAAATAATTAAACATTTTATGCAGAAATATGTAATTAGATCTGATATCCATTTCAAATTCTTTTTAAAGTTATAAAATGTAGTCATATTAGATAACCTCAAAATAAAGAAGAGAAAAATGTGGTTTTCTGTGGTACGAATAGATATCTATATATCTAGTCAAAATTAATCGACTTCGTTGGTTAACATGTTAATCAAATGGAAACATTTCTACTTAATATTGACATCGAAATTTAATTAAAACTATTTAAAATTATCACAATATTTTAAAGAATCTACAATATAATATTTCCACATGTATAAATAGTTATTCTTTGTCGACAATAGCCACATAATCATGGTGTGACGTTTTTAATTTAAAAATTGACGATTGTACACATTCTGTAAATTTTTAAAATCGCTTTTACACACCATGTATCGAAAAATATCATTTGATTGACGTGCGAAAGATGATTCTACACTCGTGAGATTATCACCCTCGCTTCGCTCGGGCGAAAGACCTCCCGCTCGTGATAGAATGAACACTACCAGTTGAAAGTAACCAATCAAATCCAATAAAAAAAATTTGCATAAGATATTATAAGTATTTGCACCAGTAAAATCTTATCAAATAAAATTTGTCTATTCATCCGCATAAATAACATCGGCATAATCTATTGATTGGCTTAAGCTAATGAAAACATTAGTTTATGCCGATTAGCACACATATTTTATTTGATTTCATAAGATTTTACTGGTGCAAATACTTATAATATCTTATGCAAATTTTTTTTTATTAGATTTTATTGGTTACTTTCAACTGGGCTTTCACACTTTTATCGAAATATCCTCTCTTTTAACGGCCCTTCCTCAATGCGGGTGAGAGCAGACATGTTACATGTCCGTTGTTGCTCGAAAAAAAATTTCGTTGTACAATAACTACCAAATTCATAATCAATGGTAGATATTGGACAACGAAATTTGTTTCGAGTAACAACGGACATGTAATCTGTCCGCTGTCACTCACATTGAGGAAGGGCCGTAAAAAACGATGGCCGCATGTTGTAAAACATTTAAAAAGTCATTTTGATTGCGGTCTGTAAGGAATAGGCGCGAAAATTCTCTACTTCCACTATATTTCAATTTTTGAAATTGAATTTTTATTCTTAACTATTTAAAACTAAATAATGAAATCAAATTAGAATAAAAAGATTTATTTTGTCATGCTTTGAAAAATGCTCTGATTATCCTATATCATTTAAACCAACTAAAATGAAATCAAAATGAAATATTATATATTCATAACCTAAAAATCAAAATAGTATGCGCGCAGCGCGTTTGAATTTTCCTAGTACTATTATATATCTATATTTATGCATGCGCGTGCAGCTCCAATTTATAGATATGAGGAATTTCACAGATAATCCATAGTTGAAGGTTTAAAAACTAAAAAAGAAGAATTCGGAGCCACACCACTGTAATACATTTTGTCTCGTTCTTTAGGTAATATAACAAACGGAAAAAACTTCCAAACTTGAAAACCATCTTGGGACATTCTTACTTTTAACCACACATCCATTTTTCTTATGGAAATTTAGCATGAAAAAAATTTACGGAAAATGATCACAAAGCAATATTCCATAGGCGCCATTTTACAAGTAAATGTGTACAGAATCGTCCGATTTTAATGATTTTTATCTGAAATTAAAGCTTTTTTCTTCTAGTAATGGTTGATCATCAGTAACCGTTGTTCGTCCATTTTTCCCATGTTAATTTTCATAAGAAAATAGTACATTTCGACACGGGTGGGGAAGGAAGGGGATTATCTAGCCTATGTGTCTTTTTGCACGAGCGAAGCGAGTGCGAAAAAGTCACATGAGCTGAATAATCGACTTACACACTAGTTTCGAACGGTATTTTATACCACAAGCGCCGAAAAATCGTACCAAAGTTGCGATTTTGAGGTTAGAGGTATAAATGGATTTGTGGTTAAAACAGTGTTACAAGAAGGTTTTCGAGTATAGGTAATTTTGCTCGCCTATTGTATGATCTTTAAGAACGAGGAATAACTTATTACAGTGGTGTAGCTCCAAAATTTTTGTTGTCAAACCTCTAAATGCGGATAATCTGTGTAATTCCTCATATACAAAAATAATGTTTTACCTTGTATATTCTACCAATGCCGTCCCTACCTAAAATGCTCAGCTGATTATCAGCTGATAATCAGGTGCAAATCGGGTGAAAACCACGCCAAAACGTCACCCGATTATCAGCTGATTTTCACCTGAAAATCGGGTTGATATTTGCATTTATTATGAATTATTATTATTTATTATTATAAATTATTATCATCTAAATAAACTTGAATCTACAATTAATTAATGTGTCTCCAAAAATGTTGATGATAAGGCAAAGATATTTTGAATTAATTGTCATAATTTAAGAATGTAAAAATAAATAAAGAAAAATTTGAGACTAACAATAATAAATTATAATAATAAATAATAGTAAATGCAAATATCAACATGATTTTCAGGTGCATATCAGCTGAGGATCACCTTATAATCAAGTGACTATCAGGTGATTTTCAACTGATTATCAGTTAATCATCAGCTGATTTTCACTTGAAAATCATGTCGATATTTTGATTTATTATTAATTATTATTATCATTCATTAATGTTGGTTTTGAATTTTTTATAATTAATTTTACTTTCCTAAATTATGACAAATAATTCATAACTTCTTAGCCAGCATCTACATTTTTTAAACACATTAGTTGTTCGTAGATTACAATAAACGAACGATGATAATAATTTATGTTAACAAATAATAATAATTAATAATAAATGCAAATATCAACATGATTTTCACCTGATTATCAGCTGGTAATCAGCTGAGCTTTTCCAGTAGGGGTCATGCGGAGGAAAGCCCTATAGTTATATTGCAGCTTAGATAGAAGGTTTAGAAAATTATAAATAAGTTTGTTCTTGTACTAAATTAATAGTTTTAAATAATTAATAATATTTTAATATAATAAGCTAGGCAATCAGATATTTGGTCATTCGAGGAGCTTCTTATACATTTTTAATTGTAAATAATTCAATTGTAAATAATTATGGTTAATGGCTTTTTTATTTTATGCAGTGCTAAAGTCACGTTTATTGCATTGTTCGCTATAATTGAACGCACGCGTAAACTGGAATAGAAAATACGAAAACTTCATCGACCAGCAGGGAATCCCCCGATTCTCTACGTGTTAGTTGATTGCGCGCGCTGCTCTGTGCGAGCCCTCAGCGATATCCGCTCCCGCACGCTCGGAGCCTTGAAGACAGCTGTTTTAAATTTGGATAGAAACCTTCAGAAAATGGTGCTGTCAATAGATAGCATTGATTGCAACTTAGATAAAATGATATAAAAAATTATAAATTATAAATTTTCCTTTATTACATTAATTTTTTTAAATAAAAAATATACCTATTTTTCTCCTCAACCGAAAATTCGCTGATTCAACAAGCCTTTTATACGATGCGTGTAAGATAAATAAATGGTTCTTCCAAATATTAGTACATTACGCACACGTAGCGTACGTTATTTTTCCTTACAAGTTAGGGAAACGCGTGCGAAAAAACAAACTTTCCGCACACCATGAGGAAATAGTACATTACGATACAAGTGCGGGAAAGTAGATTTTCGTCTAGTGTGACACACGTATCGTAATGTACTAATTTTCGATAACAATTTTTGCGATTACCAGTTTGACGAAGTCAAATATGGTGGAGAAGCAGACGTTGTCGAAATAATGCCGACATATTTGTCGGAATTATCCCCTTTGATGTTTGTTACTGCAATATTATTAATGTTATGCAAGCTTAATGAGAGCTGAATGGAGGAAAATCTTCCCCGTTAAAAAAAGGCACATTTCTGCGTCAAACAATTCGTTTTCGAATATAAAAATATTTCTGACAGTTCGTACCCGAAAAATAAGAAAAACGTTCCTATGATCAACATGACGATTAAATATAATTATAATATTTGTACACAGTGAAGGGTCGGAACAAGTTGGCCGAAATTGAATACGTTTGGCAGGCAGACGTTGCGTAAATCACATGAAACGCAGACAGCTCACATATTTTTACCTGTAGGAATATGTTAATTTACAATGGTTTAACAATATTTTTAATGTGAAACTTCTTGTAAAAATAAGATCTTTTTCCATTTCATGTTCTCGATGTAAGCTAATTCTAATATGAATTTACATAAGTTTGTTATACAAAATGAAAGTGGAAAAATGTACTTTCTATTTCATTTTTTTTTTTTTTTTTTTTTTAAATTAAGGTATTACTATCAATTCATCTTCAATTTGTACTGATCTCTATTAATAGCTCACAATTTCTAATATATCATAGCGTCCACAATACCCACTCATTGGAAGTCACAACGCGTCTTTTTTATTAAATTTTGAAAATCACTTCTAAATAAATAAATTTTTTAATAAATTTTCGACTGGAAGAGACGTATAACATTTGAACAGTATTAATTAAGATTTTGGTCTATAAATAAGTTACTTAAACAGTCACGTAAATTTGGATGTACCTACGGATCTGGCACCGTATTTAACTTTTCTTTTATTATAAAAAAATTGCTCGATAGTTTATTTTAGCAAACGATTACAAATATTGTGGTGGTCAATAAATTTTATTCTGTTCTTGTTAATGATCTTACTATTTTCTTGATCACAAAGCATATTAGTTTTATAACTTGTTTCGTGAGTATCAGTGATTGGCCTTTCGTTGGCCCTCTTATGTACCCTTGGTCAAAAATACACTGAGAGAAATTATTATAATAGTCAATATATTGATATCTTTGAACATATCAGTCTTGAAAAGGTTATAGTAACCTTTTGTATATTAATAATTAAGATACATTCTGAATCCAAATTTCTGTATCTTCATATTAACCGTCATATCTTAACGGCTCAAATTCATGCAGCGAATTACTCGCTGCGAGTAGACGTCGCGTGGTACTTTTTCGAGTGAACGCGAGTGTTCGCTACTCTTCAATGAGCTTTTCTTTTTCTTTGTATTTGATAACTGTAAGCTATTTGTGTACTACTCCAATTTAATATCCAGTTGAAATATTGCTAATGATACATTATACACTTATTTAAACCTCCAATTGAACTTTAAACGATTGTAACTTTTTCTATTCTACTAGTATTTTATTTTCTATAAAAAAACAATAATTAACGATCCTTTTTTGTTAATAGTTGCTTAGTTGCGTATAATAGTTGCTTCACTCGCATTTACTCGCTACTCGCTACTCGCTGCGAATTATTCGCTGCATGAAAAGGCACTTTAACTATAAATATATGTAAGTTTGGTTTGATTTTCAATTCTATATATTTATAGTTAAGATATTAAGTTTATTATAACTTTTCTTTTCTGTCAGTGTAATTTTACTGTGTCTTTCTAACGTTATCATTTATGTGAACAGCAAAATTTATCGATTTTTATTAGTTGATAATTGTACATACGATAGAATAACCTAAAGACAGCGTGGTGTCAGTCTGGCGACTATTTTGAGAAGTTTCGTTTCAAATTTCAAATACAACATTAATGTATGATGTGATAAGTTATTTAAATTATTTTGTAAAGATTTTGAAAAAAATAATCCATTTCTTATTTAGTATCTTTTTCTAATAAACGTTAAAAATCAAATAAAAATTCTTTATTATTTTTCATTGTTATTATGCATTTTCACAATTTCGAATAAGCTTCTATGAATAACCTTCACAGTGGCATCATCGCAGTACTCTTAGTAAAGTTTATTTAAT
Organism: Torymus aiolomorphi; assembly: GCA_036365515.1. Lineage (NCBI taxonomy): Eukaryota > Metazoa > Arthropoda > Insecta > Hymenoptera > Torymidae > Torymus > Torymus aiolomorphi. Next base: position 121,741,120 of record CM070874.1, on the reverse strand, counting down.
ATAATATTTTTTGTCTATTATATCGACTTCAATTCATAGTTGCTATTAAATTTTCGGATAAGGTGGACATAAGTATACTTATATTCTGCTTTTTACCTTATACGAGAACTGAATTACAACAATGAATTTGAGTTACAATTTGCACTAATTACATTCTTGTTTTCAGGCGACAAGCAAAATTACAAATTAAAAATGCGACTGAACAACATGATTCGCGCGATAATATTAATGAAGTAATCGAAGCAGTTGAAATTATTGAATACGCTAACTTAATAGAAGATGACGAAAACGCTTGTATCAGAGTTCAAAATGCTACTTGCGATAACAAAAATAATTATGACGTGTCATATCCTGTCAACAGTGAAATCGAAATGGTTTCTGATGAAAATCAACAAATAAGTACTAATTATGAAGGAATTAGCATAGGAAATGAAAACATTTCGATTTCAAAAGAGAATTGCACAATTACTGCTATAGATAATATATCTCAAAATGAGGCAACTGCAATTGCTAACGTTTCTGATGATTTCTTAAATGAGTTAAATATCAAGGGCAGAAAAATAGTCGATGTTGATTATTTTTTGAAAGCTTTTGTTAATCTGTACAGAATACATTCATTAAGTAAATGTCATAAGGTTGATCTAAATGCAACGGAGTCTGTAGATAAAGGTTTAGGAACAAAAATATTTTTTGAATGCAGAAATTGTAAATTTCAAAAATGGATCTCTTCCGAACAGGAAAAGCAAAAAAGTTTCCCGATCAACAGAATGAGTGTACTAGCAACGTTGGTTAGTGGTACAGGTTATGAAGGTATACGGCAACTATGTGCAGGAATGAATATATCATGCATGTCGACCTTCACGTATATAAAGCTTAGAAAATTATTAGTACCTATTATAGAGCAAGCAGCTATGGACGAAATGAAAAAAGCGGGTGAAATAGAAAGAAACATTGCAATAGAAAAAGGACACGTTATCAATGGAATCCCGTGGATAGAAGTTGAAGGAGACGGCGGATACGGTAAAAGAAGTTATAGATCTGGTAAATATGATTCCTTGCTTTGTGTCGGTGTTATTATCGGCGTTGAAACTAAAAAGGTTCTCTCTGTAGAAGTACGACAAAAATTTTGTTTGACATGCTTCAAAGCAGCAAAACGTAAAGTAAAACCACATGCGCATAGGTGTTTCAAGAATTGGAGTTATAACAAAAGTTCTTCCAGTATGGAAACCGACTGTATTTTAAAAGGCTTCCAGAAGAGTGTAGAAACACATAATTTAATATATAAAATATATATTGGTGATGGAGACAGTGCAACCTACAAATCTTTGATAGATAATGATGTTTATGGAAAGTATGGTGTCCGTGTTGGTCGACTATATTGTTATAATCATTTGTTTAGGAATATGTGTAATAAAATTGTCGACTCTTCAAAAGGCAAAATCAATAGAGGCAAAGTGACTGGTAATATTTTAAGTTTTCGAAACTTTATTAAAAAATCAGCTTTCAGAGTTCGCAAGGCAATAATGTTTCATGTAAATAGACGAATAAAAGATAACTGCTCAGAACAAGAAAAAGTACAAGAATTACAACGAGATATTTTAAATGTTGTAAATCACATTTTTGGACAACATAATCATTGTAAGAGTCGAGGCTTAAGTTGCACTGCAAGAAAACAGGAAAAAAATTGGATCCCTGTTTTAAAAGCTTGTAATATTTATGAAACAATAAAAGATGCAGTTACAAGACTTAGCTGCTTTACGAAAAGCTTATTACGTAAAGTAACAACGAATGCTTCAGAAAATTATAATTCGAGAGTTGCGAAAGTTATTGATGGAAAACGCAAAAATCACGCTTTTGCGGATTCTTATTATACAAGATGTTTAACTGCGGCAGTACAATATAATACTGGAGCAGTATACACAACACTAAGTAAATATATTCCGGAAGATCTTGATGTTGCTATTCATCTAGAGGAAGAATACACAGCTAAAGTACTCGGGAATAGAGTATTAAGGGAATCAAAAGGTAGACCAAAGAAAAAATTTCTTTTGTAGACGATGACAAACATTATGGAGATAACCATCAAGAGCCAGATGTATCAAAGGAAGTATATGATGAACTAGTTGATGCTCATTTCCAACAGTTAGAAATAGATAGGGACAATCGAGAAGAAATTGAACGAAATACAGTAAAACAGAACGAATCCGACGAGTGGTATGAGCGGAGAAGGAAGCTATTGACGGCATCTAAATTTGGTATAATTTGCAAAGCAAGAGATACAACATCCTGTAGAGTGAATGTTACGAGTATATTATACCCTGTTCCATTAGATTTACCTCAGCTACAGTATGGGCATGAAATGGAAAAAATCGCTATTCCTCTAGTAGAAAAGAAAATGAACATTAAAATCGAGCCAGCTGGTTTATTGATCGATATTGAGAAACCATATTTAGCCGCAAGCTTAGATGGAAAGATAAGTGAAGATGGAATGATTGAAATAAAATCGCCGTACGTCGCCCGAGATTTGACACCTTTACAAGCTGTAAAACAGATAAAAATTGTTAGAGATATTTTTCAGCTTACAAATATAAAAAAGTTAAATAGAAAACATAATTATTATTATCAAGTTCAAGGATCACTTCATGTAAGTGAAAGAAAATATTGCTTATTCATTCTGTACACACCAAAAGGCATTCACATCGTAAGGGAAGAATACGACAGACAATTTTGGGAATTAAAAATGGAACCGAAGTTAACCAGATTTTATATGGAATGTTTATTACCAGAAATCGTTGATAGTCGCGTACGTAGAAACATGCCTATCAAAGAACCGAATTATATTATAAATGCTCTAAAGAAAAAAGAAGATCGAATTGCATCTCAACTTGCCCAAGAAAAATTAAAAAATAATAACAGGGTTAAAGAAATGTCAGAAAAAAAAAAAGTCTAAAAACGAGAAAATCGATATAACTGTGATTGAAAATGAAAATACGCATGAAATAACCTACTGTATCGATAGTGTAGGGGAAACTCATGCGAAAGCAGTTTTAAAACCGGCTCAATCTAAAGTGAAAAAGAATTCCATAATTAATAAAATGAGAAAGGAATTACAAAAAATATCTAATATTCGATCACGAAAGAGAAAAAATGATGAATCAACTTCAAACCTAAATATGAAAAGACTAAATTTAACAAACCACCACAATATATCTGAACATAAAGAAAGTTGTAATGATCCACATTCTGGTTTGAGTAATGAGGAATGTCAAGCAGACATTGATATATGTAATTCAGCAATAAATATTAATGATGTTATTTCAAATATAATGGACATTAATGACATGTTAGACGACTCTACTATTGAAACATTTATGAAAATAGTTAGACGTCATTTACCTGATTTTGAAATTCACGTTGTTCAACATTTTGCTTATTTGAATTTACTGAAACCTCCAAGTAAAATGAAACATATTCAAATTGTGGGAGGTAACCGATATCATCATTGGATATGTATATATTTTAATGGATGTAATTTGTTTATTTATGACAGTCTCAATCGCTTAGAATACGAATTTCTGCATGAAGATGAAAGACAGTATCTACAAAGACGGTATAATTACATTAAACCAGATAATATAGTATTTATTCCTGTGACAAGACAACCAGACTCACTCAGTTGTGGCGCTTATGCAGCTGCGTTTGTTACTGAAATAGCTTTAGGTACAGACCCATCGGTGATAAATTATTCTCAAAATGCTTTGGTAATGAGACAACACTTAGTTAAGGTAATAAGCAATCGCCAATTACAATGTTTTCCTCGAGCATGGCATACACAATAATTGCAGGTATTTATATTATATTGTATGCAGTAGTAGTAGTAGTAATTTATAGGTAGTTTGACTATCTATCAAGGAGCGTGGGACCGCACCGAAGGCAAGTATAGAAAATTAGTATTTACTTATTAAAAAGTAAAATTTAATGTAGAAGCATGCCTTTCTTTGAATTATTTTTTTCTGAACTTATTAATCAGCATGTAATAGCATGATATGAGCGCATGCTTTCAATATTTTAACAAAGTACCATTGATAATTATATACACATAAAAGAAGCCTGTCTAGTGCAGGGGTGGAGGAGGGTATCTTATAGAAGAATTCTATAAATATATAAATATGCTAATATAATATGAAAGAACTGAATACAGTTATATATAAGTGGAAACCCACTCAAATCATACAGATGATTAATTCAAAAACTGTGAATGATTGATTGTTAATACTGAAAGCATTGCATGTATAGACATAATGGAAGTCCTATTGGACGAAAAACAGTAGTGTTTTATTTATAACAGAAGTCCGTTGATTTGAAAGATTCATGACAACGGGGGTGGAGGCGGGTGTACTATCCCATAAAAATTTATTATGTATTATCTTTATATAAACCAGATTAAGTTGCTGTCATCGATCACTCCCAAGAAATTCAATTTTTTTGTTGTTAATTTATGAACAATTTAATTAGGTAAGATGCATTATTTATAATACTTGTTACACACACTGATAAATCCATTTTTTATAATTTTATTGCAGGTTATAGGTGCAAGCAAGGGTGCATTATTATGTATACCAAATTCCAATGTAAACAACATTTTTAAATTTCCATCAGCAATATACACATATGAATAAGATGAGAAATGAACCAAAGTAATAATGATACAAATTAAGTAAGTGTTACGTATGCCTGTGCGTGTGTTGTTTTGTTTACAAATTATGTGGTTTACAGTATAGATTTTATTTTTTATATATATATATACACACACACACACACACACATTTTGTACAAAGTGTCAGTTTGGGAAGCTAGGGTTTCGATGCTCAGAGCTCGAGGCGCTTGACGAAAGAAATAAACCCCTCTCTGGGTACCGAAACTCTTGCGGATTCCCAAACTGCCCAATTGCAATATAGTGCAAACTTCCCAAAGTGCCGAAAATCTTCCAAAACTGACGCGGGCTTCCCGAACTGCCTAATTCCTATGCGTATATATCAAAATTTCTTCTCGAACTGACAGATTACACTATATATATGATGAATATCGGATGAAATATCGGATATTTGATGTGAAGTGAGCAGCAGTTATTTTTTGCAATTTTTTTTGAAAATCAAAGTTTTGTCATACTATGAAGCAATCAATCAGAGACTTTCAAAATGGATCACAACAAAAATACTAGCACATTCTAAAAGTAAAATGCTAACTTTTTTCCAATCAATGAACTATACAAAAATTTTTAGATTTTGCGTAAAAAAAAAGACAAAAGTTTAATTTTCACCAAACATAGCAACCCTAGCGGAAATAAAAAATGTTAATAAAAAAAAAAAAAAAAAAAACTGAATAACTGTGAATAACTGTAAATAACTGTAAATAACTGAAAATAACTGAAAATAATTGTTTGGGTTTGAGACGTAATAATAACGGTTATTTTCAGTTATTTACAGTTATTTATTGTTATTTACTGTTATTTACAGTTATTGCTAGCTACTTACAGTTGTATACTATCTTCGGTTTTGTAAAATAATAATTGTTGAAATGATGGTACTGATAAAAGTTATTAACAGTTTTTTTATAGTTATTTACAGATATTTACAGTTTCTTAGAGTTATTTATAGTTATTTACAATTTTGTTGGTGCGAAATAAAATTGTTATTATAGCTAAAAACTTAAGTGTGTATAACTGCAAATATCCGTAAATAACTGTAGATAACTGTAAAAAACTGTTAATGACTGTAACTAACTGCAAATAACTGTAAATAACTGAAAATAACTGTAACTAACTCTAAATAACTGTAAATAACAGCAAAGAACTGTAAATTATTGTTAATAACTGTTCTTAGTACTTTTTTTTCTATAATTGTTAATTCACAAAAGTGTGACTAACTGTAAGTAATTGTAAAGATCTGTGAATAACTGTAAGTAACTGTAAATAACTGAAAATAAGCATTATTTAGGTCTAAAACCAAACAATTATTTTCAGTTATTTTCAGTTATTTTCAGTTATTTACAGTTATTCACAGTCATTCATAAAAACGATTTCCACTAGGGAAAAAATAATAATTTTTCATGTAGCATAATTTTTGTAATTATTGAAATATTGATCTACAATGTTACAAAACAATTTTTTTTTTCACAAAATACTGCAAATTCTAAAAGTTTAAGCGATTTTTAAATTTAGAGATGCTCACTTTACATGAAATATTCCAGATATAAGAAGAACATTGTATTATATGAAATAATAAATGTACGAATTATAATTTATGAAAACCATTGTTTTTTCATTGTTGCCTTTAGCTTTGTTACTTCTTTTTTGTAGCTAGGTCAACAAGGACAAGGACCAAGTTAGGAAGTGGAACAACCGCCACGCAAGAATTTCGTCGCTGACAGTCAATGCCAGGGAGAACCATCGCCAGGAGGTAAATTGTCATCTTACTTATATGTAGCTGATATCTTTTTTGTTTATTTGAACACCCTCCATTATTATAAAAATTCTTGAAAATTCGATCTTTGAGGGCCAATCCGTGGAATATGGAGTAAAATAAAATTTAAAACACTTCCATATAAATTATACTCATGCTGAGGATAATTTATATGGAAGTGTTTTAAATTTTATTTTACTCCATATTCCACGGATTGGCCCTCAAAGATCGAATTTTCAAGAATTTTTGTAGCTGATATCCTTCCTTTCTTTCATATTATAAGGTCAGTGGAGTGCTCCGGTGCAGTATAGCCCTTTAACGCTACAATTGCAGTTTTTGAGTACTCAATATTCAAGGAAGTGCCAATTGACGAAAACAAGATGAAACTTACTCAAAATTCATACCCGACTACTTTGGGGTATGTTTTTTCGATTGGTCCGAGCCAAAATTCCGAAAATTTTGAAAAAACCACTAAATTTTTAGATTTAAATAAAAAAAACAGGATTTTTTGGATACATTTTTTTTTCGAACGTTATTTTCACTTTAAAGCACCTGTTATTTTGCCACAAAACCTATCAAAATCGTGCAATTGGACCTCGAACTTAAAAAATATGGACTTCAAAAAATTAATTTCTTGTTTCCTAATTTAAAATGGCGTCCAAAATGGCGCAAAGTCAAGTTAAACTTTCATTATTTTTTAACTCACAGAGGATCAATTTTTGGAAAAAATTTTATAGAACAAAAAGTGTTGAGAATCATGTAAAAAATACGTATGAATTTTTTCATATTTTTTGGAGATGTTTTTGAGTTTTTCGAAAAAACTTCTATATCCAAAAATCCAAAAAACTCGCAAAAAATTCTGAAAAAATTCATACTTATTCTTCGAATAATTTTAAGCATTTTTTGTTCTATACAACTTTTTCCTAAAATTGATCATTATCGTTTAAAAACCATAAATATATAAAATTAGCAAAAATAACCGATTTCTTCATTTTTTATGGTTTTTAAACGATAATGATCAATTTTAGGAAAAAATTGTATAGAACAAAAAATGCTTAAAATTATTCGTAGAATAAGTATGAATTTTTTCAGAATTTTTTGCGAGTTTTTTGGATTTTTGGATATAGATGTTTTTTTGAAAAACTCAAAAACATCTCCAAAAAATATGAAAAAATTCATACGTATTTTTTACATGATTCTCAACACTTTTTGTTCTATAAAATTTTTTCCAAAAAATGGTCCTCTGTGAGTTAAAAAATAATGAAAGTTTAACTTGACTTTGTGCCATTTTGGACGCCATTTTAAATTAGGAAACAAGAAATTAATTTTTTGAAGTCCATATTTTTGAAGTTCGAGGTCCAATTGCACGATTTTGATAGGTTTTGTGGCAAAATAACAGGTGCTTTAAAGTGAAAATAACGTTTGAAAAAAAATGTATCCAAAAATCCTGTTTTTTTTATTTAAATCTAAAAATTTAGTGGTTTTTTCAAAATTTTCGGAATTTTGGCTCGGACCAATCGAAAGAACATACCCCAAAGTAGTCGGGTATGAATTTTGAGTAAGTTTCATCATGTTTTCGTCAATTGGCACTTCCTTGAATATTGAGTACTCAAAAACTGCAATTGTAGCGTTAAAGGGATAGTGTATTGGCCGTAAGATCTCATTCAAAAATTTAAGACAAATAATTTGGTCGTATAATTCATCAAAAACAGTAATATTCTGCAGTACTAAGAGTAAAAAAATATATAAAATGTTTTTTGGAACTGTGAAGAAAATTTTACATCGATTTTAGAACATTTTAATAATCATTTTTTCACTTTTTAGCATGACTGTACGCCGTATTTCACAGTTTTTATGCTATATTTCAGAAAATATTCTCGAAAAGGACATTTAAAAAAATGGAACTTTTTATCTAACATACATTGACGATACACGAACTTTGAAAGCTATGACACTATGGCATCTATGTTTTTTTTTTAATTTAGTTGCTAACTTTGAAAATTCCCATAAGGGGATGTGAGTACCGACGTTATTTTTCAAACGAGCATAACTCACGCAAATATCAATAGAATTATCCAGAAAAAAATCTGCATATAGCGTTTGCGTGTACGGAGCGCTTGACAGACGTCTTTTTCCAAAAAAATGATGAGAATTTATTTAATTAAATAAAAACCGTACTGTCGGTAAGTAGGAATCTACAATTGACCTACTTTTTTCACACAAATATCAATAGAATTATCCAGAAAAAAATCTGCATATAGTGTTTGTGTGTACGGAGCGCTTGACAGCCGTCTTTTTCCAAATAAATGTTTGAATGTTAATTTAAAAAAATATTGAAATTAGGGTTGCACATCCCCATAAGGCTAATGTTAAATTTAAATGCAATAATTCCGTAACCATTCTCGTAAAGCCTCTAAAATTTTGCACAGCTATTTATATTTATGATATTTAAGGACGTTCTCCGAGAAAACGATGTTCTTGTAATTTTCCTGAAACTTACAGAGAACGTTTGATTTGTTGTGCTTAATACATGCTTGAAAGCCCCACGTCCATAGCGGTATTCAAAATAGAAATATTTAACTTCAAAGTTTTTGTGTTAACACGGGATCCCTATCTAAGCTAGTTTTAAAATTACATTTTAATTTACTATAAAAAAAGTTTTCTTTGTGTTTTTTTTTTCAACCGTAAACCATAACACTAGAAATCGAGAGGAATAAAATGGTATAATTTTCAATATAGCAAGCGATATTAATTTCAGAGATATAGCAATGTAAACAAAAACTCCCATGTTATTTGTATATCTATATATAGTCACCCTATGTAAATGCTATTTATTTAAATATCATATTGACACCTTTTATCTTACACTGACTTTTTTTTTTATTTTTGGAGTAATGTATAGAGACTCATGAAGGGTTTTCATTATAAATAATATTTTAAAATCACAATTTTCGCGATATTAATGAATTTGAGTCGAAGAACGTCCTTATTGACTATCAAATTTTTAACAACTTGTCACTATTTTCGTCTTATATAGTCAGTACAATCTTAAATGTGTGAACGATATATTAGTGAGTAAGCTATGCCTGTTATAGTAAAACAAATTCTGTGTACTCTTAGAAGTAAAATTAATCTCCCTAAAATAACACTTTTTACAAAAGTAAAACTTTGGCGAGTATAAGTAGTGTATTTGTAATCTCTCTCTCTCCCTCTCTCTCTCTCTCTCTCTCTCTCTCTTTCTCTCTCTCTCTTTCTCTCCCTCTTTCTCTCCATCTGTCTCTCTTTCTCCCCTCTCTCCCCCAAAAGAATATCATAGTTTAAAACAAACACATGAAAGAAGTGGAATCAATTTTTATTATTTTGTATGGACAAGTATATTTTTGTAACATAGAAATATGGAATTATTATTTTTATAACAAAAAATCGTAAGTACTACTAAAAATAAACTCATGAAACTGGTGGAATCAATTAAGTGCAGGCAAGTCAATTATTATAATAATGAGAATTTTTAAAATAAAATTTGTTTAATATATATTTACTATAAAAAGCCGAGACAAATACTTCTCGGACGAGACAAATACTTCTCGACGAGACAAATAATTCTCGGTTTTGTGTGTCTCGACGCCGAGACGTTTTTAGAATCAAGCCCCAGAAATAGGAACGAAGCGGCAAGGCACGACAAGAGCAAGGTACGACACAGTGATTACGTAGATTGTCCCTACAAAAATATAAACAAAGCTTGTCGGCTTGGTCGGTGCGTGCATGTGCTGTCTGTGCTGTGTATACTTGCTCGTGCTGGCTGCTGCGGGTTTGCAGGTGTACCGTGGTCATGGCAGAAGCTTGGGTCTGTGATGTTTGATGTGCCGAGCCGAGGTGCGTGGATTCTGTGGGCAGTGCGACGACGATTCCCAGCGCAGAAGGGAGATACTCACGAGGGCTATCCGCGGCGATGATAAGAGGCGTAAACCGACTTACAGTTTGCCCCTGTACGATATGAAAGTGAGTGCTATAATAATATGTCCAACACTTTATAATTGTTTTGTACAATATTTTGTAGAATTTTAATATTAAATTTGGTTTCATAAGTGAAAAGTGTTATAAAAAATTGAAGTACTTCATTAGATAAGGTACATTTATTGTATTGAAGATAAAGTGAACATGTAGTTATGAATAATATGTTTATTATTAATTATAATATGAATCTATTTTTCTGATCTATGAGTTTACAACAAATTCGAGGTTAAAAATGAGTGATGTTTGCATCGTTGGAATGCAACGAAACAATGTTTTACAATTGATGAAAATTATATAAAGCAATGACAATTTTGTTTAAACCGTTGTCATAGAGTTATTTTACACTATAAAACTTTAAATCTACGTGCAAAATTAATGGTAATTAATATAACTTTGAAATAAAACCAAATTCTTTTTATTTCCTTGCACTGGAACGTTGCAAACTTCAGACCCATAGTTAAAAGTGATAAACGCTTCTGCTCTGTGACAGATTATCCAACAGATTTGAGTTTTATTATCGATTTATTATTTGTTTTAATTATATCTTGACAGTCTATGCATTTGTATTTAATTATTACGACACTACTCTTAATGTTATGATTTTTTGAACTTTTTACGACAGGAACATATTTTTTTCCATCTGTCGGACGTTCAACAACAGTCCATTATTATTATAATAACTACAGATTAACTTTGTAGCTATCTTCAATGTAATAAATGTACCTTATTTGATAAAGTATGACAATTTTTGACTTATGAAACCAAATTTAATATTAAAATTCTACTAAACATTCCATACAACTAAAATTACTTATATCTCCACCTCTTTGGCCATAATCTTCTCAACATAAAAGAAAATTGTAGTACTTCATCAGAGGTGCATTATCTCAAAGCGTCACCACGTCTATGTTATCATAACGCATACTTACTTTCAGATTGAATCAGGAAAAGATGCTCAAGAAGAATTTGGATGGAAACTTGTACATGGTGATGTTCTTTGGTCTCCAAGAAAAGGAAGTTACTACCGGTTCTTTTGGGATCTGGTATCCAAGTATTCTTCATGACTCTCATCCAGTCTTTCAATGATGTTTATTATGTTGATAAGTGATTATGTTTATTAAGTTGATTTTATTTGTTTGTTACATCAGATATTAATTTTATAATTTTGTACAAAATATAAAAGTGCATTTGTGCCTGGTGTGGAAGGTGATTTACCGTATGAGACATTTTTCGCACGAGCAAAGCGAGTGAGAAAAGTCGAATGTGGTAAAAATAACCTTACACACGAGTTTTATACAGTATTTTATACTACCAGAGCTTAAAAGCCATGTCAAAGTTGCAGTTTTTAGGTTATAGTGGTATAAAAGAATTTTGAAATTCGAATCCTGATAGAATAAATATTATTTTCTTTGTTTTTTAGGTTTTGGATGACTTAGTTTCCTCTCTCCAGCAAATACAGCCTGAATGATGATGTGTGCTTTGGTTTTGTATTATAGCTGGTAACAAGTAGTAAAGCACAAGTCACATTATTAGTTGGCAGGAAATTGGGTGTACATATTACACCACAACAAGTAAAGGTCAGCATTATCAGTGAAGCACAAGCTAATGTAATAATCAGGAGTAAGAAAGTTAATGTCAATAAAGGTGAAGTTAGTGGTGAAATAATAAATATCTCGGGTACAATGGATTACCATCAAGCAAACATTGATTACCATCAATTTTCAGTTAGCTTCCGGAATATGAAACTGAAAAAAATCAAAAGAGCTGAAAAGAAGGGTACTGAGTCAGTTATGGATGAGAAGTTTGCTCTTCTATTTCAATCCCAATTCAGTGTAGGAGGAGGGGAACTTGTATTCCAGGTTTGTTAAACTTTTTAAATAAGCCATTTAGAATAATTTTATATTGAAAATTCAATTCTTCATCATGATTCAGGTCTGGTCAATGAGTTTGCCGGTTGTAGTCATAGTTCACTGTAACCAAGAATCACATGCATGGGCAACAGTCACGTGGGATAACGCTTTTGCAACACTCATTCGTGATCCATTTGTAGTGCCTGAAAAAGTTCCTTGGCCTAAAGTCGCGGAAGCACTAAACATGAAGTTTAAAATCGTAACGGAAAGGGCACTGACGGACGATAATCTACGATTTTTAGGAGAAAAAGCGTTCAGAGGTGGTCCTCCAGGTTGCCAGGATTTGTCAAACTTAATGCTAAGTTGGTTACAGTTCTACAAAGAGACTCTACACGAAAGAAATTTCACATTTTGGGAATCGTTTTACGCCGTCATGAAGCTTACAAAGGAACATTTACGGGGACCCTAGAATGACGGATACATTTTGGGCTTTGTTAGAAAGAAGCAGGCAGAGGAAACACTGGCGACCTGTGTTAAGCCTCTCATCTTAATACGTGCCAGGCTGGAGCAGACCGATGGGCGGTCAAACACCCTCGCATTCATCAGTCATCGGCGTGGGCCCCGGCAGTCAGGGCGGCCCTGGTGGTAGTTACCCAGCGACGCCGTCCAAGATGTTACAAGCCCACAGTCCCGACTCATCAGTGACGAGAGACACGCCGTCCGTAGTCTCTAGGTCAGTATCTTGCATGTAGCCGACGAAACATTAATCTGTTACACGAAGAAAAAAGATAGTAATCGCTATAGTAATTCGCTATAGTAAGAAATACGATTAACCAGGTGATATCCTACATCGATATGTAACTCAATGAGAAATCATTTCTTAGAGTTAATCTTGTTTTCAATTTTGTATACGAAAAGTCTGCCTCCTAGTGTTCATTGATTAATAATTAGTATTACTATCATTTTTCTTTGTGGATAATAAACGAACTACCTTTTTCGGTATACGGTATCGCGTTAAAAAAAATATCCGAATTGTTTTGTCTGCGACAATAATTAGTTATATTTTTGTAAATTATAACTATTACGAAAATCACATATGGTTTTTCGGCCTTTTTTATTATTAAATATCTTCTCATTAATTAACTTTATTTATTATAAGGTTTACACTTTTGTACTTTTATGAATTGTATTTTATCAAAAGTAAAATTATGATCCCATGGCGTACCGAAAAATTAGACGGAACCATTTAAGTCCGTGAGTGCGAGAGAGAGATTCTTTCGTGAATCTAATTTTTTGGAACGCCATGGGATCATAATCTTACTTTTGATAAAATACAATTCATAAAAGTACAAAAGTGTAAACCTTATAATAAATAAAGTTAATTAATGAGAAGATATTTAATAATAAAAAAGCTTTCTCTTCGAGAGGATCAACGAATGATGTAAAAAATTTTTAGCAACTATAATCAAATTTTTCTAAAAATTTTGAATTTTCATATTTTATTAAAATAGCTTAAAATGAAATTTTCGTATTGATTGCAATTTTGTGATAAAAATTTTGCAGCCATCCAAGAAAGTTCGCAAGAAAAGGAATGTTGCTATAACCGGTTCTTTTGGGATCTGGTATCCAAGTATTCTTCATGACTCTTCTTACCTAGGTGTGGAAGGTGATTTACGGCATAAGACATTTTTTCCATGAGCGAAGCTAGTGAGAAAAGTAGAATGAGGTAAAAATAACCTTACACATGACTTTCATACAGTCTTTTATACCACAAGAGCTTAAAAGTCATGTGAAAGTTGCATTTTTTAGGTTAGAGTGGTATAAAAGAATTTTTAAATTCGAATCCTGATAGAATAAATATTATTTTCTTTGTTTTTTAGCTTTTGCATGTCTTGGTTTTCTCTCTCCAGGAAATACAGGAGCCTCAATGTCGTGTGCTATGGTCTCGTATGGTTGTATTGGGTGTCAACAGAAGGTTACACTTCAGCTATAATTTTTATAAAAGTTTTGGTTGGAATAATTGGAAATCGAATGTTTTTGGGTCTACAAGAAAAGGAATATTACTACCGGTGCTTTTGGAATCTGGTATCCAAGTATTCTTCATGACTCTTCTTACCCTAGGTTTGTAGAATTAAATTGTTCAATTCGAATCTTTCAATGATGTTGACTATGTAAAATCTCGAGTTGTATCATACTTATTTGTAATACCAAATATTAATTATATATTTTTGTACAAAATGTAAGAGTACATTGTGACTGGTGTGGAAGGTGATTTACCGCATGAGACATTTTTTGCACGAGCGAAGCAAGTGAGAAAAGTCAAATGTGGTAAAAATAACCTTACACAGGAGTTTCATACAGTATTTTATACCACGAGAGCTTAAAAGTCATGTTAAAGTTCCAGTTTTTAGGTTAGAGTGATATAAAAGAATTTTGAAATTTGAATCCTGATAGAATAAATATTATTTTCTTTGTTTTTTAGGTTTTATCATGACTTGGTTTCCTCTCTCCAGCAAATACAGGAGCCTAAATGATTGAGATTCACACCATCACATCTTCAACTCATATCAAAACAACTAACTTAAACTACAAACAATTAAAGTTATCTATGAAAATAAGATACAGTCTATATAGTTTGGTAATATGTTTGCGTGGTGATTTCTCAGAATAATGAACCATCACTTAATGTATTAAAATACTTGATAATTCATTCTTTGACGCATTGACATGCAATGTAATTGATCAATTTTTAGTTTCTTTTTATGTTAATATCGTATTTCTGTGTGTGTGTGTGTGTGTGTGTGTGTGTGTGTGTGTGTGTGTGTGTGTGTGTGTGTGTGTGTGTGTGTGTGTGTGTGTGTGTGTGTGTGTGTGTGTGTGTGTGTGTGTGTGTGTGTGTGTGTGTGTGTGTGTGTGTGTGTGTGTGTGTGTGTGTGTGTGTGTATATATATATATATATATATATATATATATATATATATATATATATATATATATATAAAACTTCCTTTATTTTAGCCATTTATACTCTGTATTAAACAACACTTTTATCTAAATATGCAAAATGATCTGTATTTTTTATTGACATAAAAGTCCACAAATTTATTTCACTGGAAACGTCATAGTTTTATGTTACAAAAGTAAGTTATTTCATAAATAGCCGATATGTCTTTCTCTATGGTAAAATATTCATTGTTTATTAACATTTTCTGACGTACACTATGAAGTCATTGCAGGAATTCTTGTCGTATTGAAAACACGTTTTATACTGCATATTTTTATCATACTGTACAGTCCATTATAAATTCAAAATTTCCCTGTAATTAAAAGCTGTCAAGATGTTCACTGATATTGTTTACTGAGACACATCATCAATTTATTTTGAAATACAATTTTGAATAAATTTACTTATTTATCCACTTCTTTTATTTTAGCCATTTATACTCTGTATTAAACAACACTTTTATCTAAATATGCAAAATGATCTGTATCTTTTATTGATATAAAAGTCCACAAATTCATTTGACTGGAAACGTCATAGTTTTATGTTACAAAAACAAGTAATTCACAAATAGCCGATATGTCTTTCTCTATGCTAAAATTTTCATTGTTTATTAACATTTGCTCACATGCAATATGAACTCATTGCAGGGATTCTTGTCGTATCGAAAACATGCGTTATACTGCATATTTTTATCATATACTATACTATACAGTCCATTTGTAATTTAAAATTTCCTTGTAAAAAAAGCAGTCAAGATGTTCACTGATATTATTGCTTACTGAGACACTTCATCAATTTATTTTGAAATACATTTTTTAATAAATTCACTTATTTTTTATCCACTTCTTTTGTTTTAGCCATTTATGCTCTGTATTAAATTAAGGGGGTCTTACACCTAGTGGCTTTCCAGCCTAAAAATTGCTAAAAGAGAAAGAAAAATGTTGTTTAAACCACATACAATATATATCCAAAAAATATGCACAATTTCTGATAAAATAGCCCAAGACATAATCTGTAGACCAATTTTATTCAGAGATAGCATTTCCAATTTTTTTACTTTGGCGTAACTTTTTATGAAAACTACTGCATCAATTTTAATGGGAGAGGGACCAAATTACTTAAAATCCATCCAGTTATGGCGGAACGAGTTGGAAATATAAGATTTTTGGACAAGAATATTTTTTTTTTTATGAAAACTACTTTTTATTCATGAATTTTATGAATTTTCATGTTTTTTTATGGTTTATAGCATTTCTAAAATAGTTTTTTCCAAAAATCTTATATTTTCAACTCGTTCCGCCATAACTGGATGAATTTAAAGTAATTTGGTCCCTCTCCCATTAAAATTGATGCAATAGTTTTCATAAAAGTTACGCCAAACTTTCAAAAATGACATTTTGAGAAATAAGCCTGTAAAGAAAAGTATCATAAAACTTCTCTTTCTCTTCAATCATTAGGTCCCTCATTTGTTCTTCTTTTAAAAACTCACTTTCCTACATCTGAGATCAGTTTCTCCACAAGAAATTGTCATATTAGAAACCTAGCATCTTACATGTATTAGTCGTCTACTCTTATCCGAATGATATTCCTTCGATTCAAGTCATTTAATTCTAACAATCTGTTCTTCATGTTTTTATTTCTAAACCATCTAATGTTAAATAACTTTTACAGACATTGTACTTTCTTATATTATTAGTTATAATGCTCAGAATTAAAAAGAATATGTAGCAGATGTTATGGAATATAATATCACAATTGAATCTTGAAAAGATCACTTTCATGGTCAAAAGTATGTAGAAGCCGCTGAACCACTTTCGCATTGACCACTTGAGCATATATATTTATGTATTCTACACAATAACTATCTTGCATTTAATTGTTTATTCTACACCTCTTGTATATGTTGTAAGCAAACTTGCCACTTAAATGTTTAAGTCGATTTAGACACTTATTACAACATCCAACTCCTTGGAATCAAATATGGTTTTCTTGGAGCAAGATAAACTCAATGAATTCAATTTTATCTTTCTAATAAACACTTTATTTTGTAACTGCTCTTGTACTACATTAAGTAAAATCTTGTCAGAATATGTGTTTGATTTTCACATAATATTGTCTTGAATTGTAGATACTTTTATTTTTGTTTTGTAATTTAGCCAAATTTCAACAAAACTGCCACTGCAATCTTACTTAAATCACTTATAATAACTTTTCAAATTACACCCACACGTACAATCAGATTTTTCACTTACAATTGTACTTAATACAAATTATGAAAAGAATGAAAAAAGCTGTATAATAAAGCAAAAAACTGTATAATAAACTTTTGAAAGAACATTGATATGTATATCCTTCCAGCATAAGCTGTTAGTTATTTATATTGTTGTGATGCTGCAGTGCACTGTATTGTCAGCCAGCAGACATGTTTGTATACATATCTATAGGAGCATGGAGTATAAATACAAAAGAGTGTATTCACATGGTATGTTCATTACACTCTCTACCATTAACAGTCACTTTACGAGAACTAAGTTGTCACAATACGTTTTCATTTCAAATTCAACAGAATACTTTATTTTACATTTATGAAATTCTGAAAATAAATTTCATTACGTTCTACTTATCGTCTTTCTCATATAACTTAGATAATATTATTTGATGTTTTAAAAAACATTGTGGTAAATATTTTTCTATCGGTAGTCTAGAAATGAAAAATAATACAAAAAAAACGAAAACCAATTTTTCGTTATTTTTACAATAACAAGCCTTCTAAGGAATATCAAGTAAATTTTTTGATTTTCTAATCCAAACCAATTTTTTTAGGTTCAGAATAACATATTTAATTAAAAAATTCAATAAAAATAATTTTGATTTTTTGAACATTTTTAGGTGTAAGACCCCCTTAATATTATTATTATTATTATTATATTATTTGTTAGCAAATTAATTTTCAATATTACGAAGTAAATTTAGCCCGAACAATGGGAAATGCGGCTCGAGGTGGGGGTCACCATCGGTAAAATTCACTCCTACATCCACAAAATCTACTGATAGCGCCATCTATGGTCACTTCGGAAAACGTTCAAATAGTAAATAATAAATATGAAAGGTGAAACAAAGGTTGGCAGCCCTTATTTTGTAGCTCAATCACTCAGCACTCTGCGCTGACTGTAAAACAGTCTCACCAACCTTTAAGCATAATGCCTTGGATATATTAATATTAAAATATCAAATTATACTTTTTGTTGAATTTCGATTAAAGAAGGTTGTCCGGCCCTCAGATATCTGTTTAAGATTATCCTCATCAAATTTTAGATAAATCCGATGGATATTCTAACCTGTAGACTCGTTTGAAATTTTTAAACAAGTATAAGTCATACAGACTTGTGAGATACGAACTATAAATTTGATATAATAATCTTGATAGCATTATCGAGGGCGGGACAACCTTCTTTTTCCGAACAAATTGCCATGATTTTTTTTATTACTGTTTTAGTAGATTATTACCGACCTGTCGGTAACGTAGAAATTTTCACTTCAACTCCACATCGCCTTAATGGCTGGTAATAAAGGTGGGTAAGGCCTACCTTTACAAGTACTTCTCGAGCCTCAATGACAAAATCTGAAATTTTTATTGATAATTTAAAAATAGCGATTTTAGACGGTTTATTTGCAATAACTAATGAATTAATTAACATATAGTTTCGGTAAGCGGCTTACTCGATAGATCTTTTTAATATCTACAACTTTTAATTAGGACTTTTGTCTGTCAGATCAATAGTTGCAAATATATAAGCAAAAACCCGTTTTTTTCAACTTTGATCATTGTTTAAACAATGAAATTTCACTGTTCTCTAATTGCACTTATATACATTATGTTTCTACTATCGAAACCTATAAGAATCCGCTGAGACATTGCTGTTTACAATTATGGTAAGATTTTGCCCCTTTTCGAGCTAGCTTTCCGGGACTATTATAATATTAATTATTAAAGATGCATCAGAATTAAAAGAAAAAGATTTCCGGCTTATAAGACGGATAAAATGGGATATAAATTATTCTTTGCACGTTTAATAAAAAAAGTACCTAGAGCGCGCGCAGCGCGCATGGATATAGTTTAAAATAAAAGTAATTTAGTTTTTATAGTCTTTCATCCCTTGCTTAATGGTCGGAGTAAGCGAAATTTTCTTTTCTTAATTTTTATGACCGGGATTACTATACCGACCATCATGGGCTGAGGGAAACTGCATTTCATCGCTCTACACATGTGCCACAACGGCATAATGCCGAGAAAGTCCCGAAAACCCTTGGGCTCTGTTTTATCACCCGGAGGACGCTCGGGAATTTCGAACGGCGTTACATCCTGGACGACGCAGCGTCGTCAGTCCAAGTCGAGAATCTGTAGGGATCAGATCTAAGCGCAGCTGTCGTGTAGACCGCGTCACTTACAACTTCAACTAAGCATCTTTAACTATCGTAACAGTTTCTAAATTTTTACTTATTTTTACAAAAGAAGACAATAGGATACCGATTTTTCCCCGCTTAATTGTGCAGATCATGCATGACAAAACACGGGTGCCTCCGCTGTCCAGTACGTAGGAGACAATTTTCTTTCGCATTTTCTGCGTGTTCTTGCATTTACCACCGCTTATATAGTATAGCTAAGCACACAGCATCCATTGGATCATCTCGCATTTGGGAAATCAAAATAGCCAGGAGATGATAGTATCGTGCGATAAACCGCGACGACTGCAACGATAATCACGACATTCGTGAGTGCTCGAGTATATATTTTATACACACACACACACACACACACACACACACACAGGCGCACACACACACACACACACACACATACACACGCCACATAAAACGGCAAGAGGCGACGAGCCGTAGGAACGCCATCTACCCAACCGCTGGAAATCTATAACGTAACTTACGTAACATGCGACGGAATTGATAAGTGCATCTGTGTGTGTGTGTTGTATGATTTAGTAGAGTCGGCTATAGTCGACCAGCTGCTTGTCGCTCAGCAGTTCACGTTCCGCGCAAGTGTTTGTAGCCGCGCATAGTGCATCACAGCACACACCGCGAAAAGTCGTCGTCAGTACGCTACCGTCGTCAGTACGCTACCGTTGTCGTCGACAATTGACTGAATTGGATAAAGGCAAATCGTCATCTACTTATTTCTACCTCACCTATACTTGGGCGAATTATACATAGCGGCAAAATGCTCAAGCATAAAATTAAGGTATGTACGTTCAGTTGTTGCTCTCTCTCTCTCTCTCTCTCTCTCTCTCTCTCTCTCTCTCTGTCTCTCTCTCTCTCTCTCTCTCTCTCTCTCTCTCTCTCTCTCTCTCTCTCTCTCTCTCTTTCTCTCTCTCTCTTCGTTCTATATATGGGAGCGTCCGCCAGAAACCAGCCAGCGGGCGCGCGGGACGCATTTTTCATGCAAAACACGCTCTGTTCAACTCACTCGTAATCGTATTCTGAGTCTCTCAGAAAAAAACAAAAGACATATATCGCACGCTCGGGCTTGGTATAATGAGCTCGTAATCGTATTTTGAGTCTCTCAGAAAAAAACAAAAGACATATCGATAGATTTTTTCCTGCTCTTTCCAATGGTGCTATTTTCTTTTACTACCAAACACTTTCTTCTGGTCGGAAATTCGAGTGGAAAGTTCAGAACCATTTTTCTTAAAGTATAACATGTTGTTCTTCAACATCCAACGATTCTCAATTATATCCAACAGTTAAAAAAGCCAAACCCTCTAAAACTCGAATTAAGAAAAACATGAGTATCGTGAAAAGACCAATAAAAATAATCACAAATAAAAATAAAAGAATTAAGGTTTAAATAAAAAATTAATATATTTAAAACGTAGTATATGATGCACTGATAAAACATTGTGTAATGCTTTTAAACAGGAAACAACGAAAATATGCACTACGTTTATAAAAGCACACTCGGGTCCAGCGCAAAAAGTTTGCGCAGCCGCTCACCGCTGTCTTTTTAATCGTATTACTTTTGAGCTCTACGTTTCTCCAACTTGAAAATGTAGGGTTTTGTAGCTTATAACTTGTACTTTCGAATGGTGCTATGCATTTTGAAAAAAAAACATTGTATACTTCGAGAAAAATGTTTCTGAACTTTCAACTTGAATTTTCGACCAGAAGAAAAAGTTTCGGAGTAAAAACAATAGCACCATTGGAAAGAGCAGGAAAAAATCTATCGATATATATGTTTTGTTTTTTCTGAGAGACTCAGAATACGATTACGAGCGAGTTGAGCAGGGCGCGTTTTGCATGACAAAAGGGGTCCCGCGCGCCCGCTGGCTGGTTTCTGGCGGACGCTCCTGTTGAATAAAGGACACACAAATTGAATAGAATAAAAGAGTTTATTTAAGAGACTTAATTTAAGATACAGTATGACTATACTCGGCGCGGGCCATTCTCGGTCTACCGACAAGTTTGCAGGAGCGTCGCGCTCGCCCGTCGGCTCTCACACGTTATGGGATGGGGAGATACACATGTGTACATACGTGTGTCTCGCGCTGTACAATATAATATGTATATTCTCAACAGCTCCCATATAAGGCGTTTCACGTCAACTGTCTCAGAGCGGCGCGCGAGCGCCAAATCGTGCTATATCTAGCTCATGTTTACGATACTAAAAGGTACTTAAAAAAATTTTATGATAAGCATTTGCGACGTATTTTTTCCTCAGCTTTCCAATGATGTAGGCAGTTTCCCGAAATTTTCCTTTTTCGCCTTCAAAAAGTACAAAATGTGTTATATCTTAAAAAGTGTATTTTTAATATTTTTATACCACTCTAACCTCAAAATCACAACATTGGTATGATTTTTCGGCGCTCGTGGTATAAAATACCGTTCGAAACGAGTGCGAAAGTTGATTATTTACTTCATGTGACTTTTCGCACTCGCTTGGCTCGTGCGAAAAATGTCACATGAAGTAAATTATCACCTTCCGCACCAGTGTCGAAATGTACTATTATAGCACTGTGAGACCTAAATCCGCATCCGCACTTAAGTCACGGCTAGCTGTGACTTAAGTAGCCCATTATTACACTGTGAAATAGTGAATTTACTTAAGTCACAGGCACGTAATTAACGCCAATTATCTACCAAAACTATTCAAAAATACGATTTTACATATAAGAATGAACAGAAAAGGAAGTAAAACTTCGTTAATAGTTGACAAACCACAAAGAATAAATAAAAATGATGATAATAAGGCTTGTCTGTATTATAGGTTAGTTTCATCTGCTATGGGATAGCAGACCACGCGCTTTTTAAATATTCAATATTAAACTGTATGGATTTTAGTTTTAAAAGTCTTTCTCTTTAATGATATAACGTATACAAATCTTTCACTTTCATAAACTTCAACTTATTGTTAAAGGTACAAATCAAATTGCCAAGAATCTAGTTTTATGATTTTTTTATGTATATATTCAATATTCTAGATTCAATAATAACCATATTCTATATCAGGTATTCTATTATTTAAATAAAGTTTTATTAATTTTTTTCAGGGCGGGGGGGCCGCTATAAAATAGTATACGATACTCGTGACTTAAGTGGCTCATTATTGCACGGCGTGAGGTTAGCGCCCGAGCGCAGCGATACTATTTTTTACCCTCTATATCGAAAGATGAGCATTTTTTACGTAGGAAATGATAGTTTCCAAAGAGTGCCCGAAAGGTTTTATGCGAGAAATAGAATGCGAAAGAGTAGACGCATCGCCTTTCCGGCGCGCGGAACTACGTGGTACAGCGCGCGGGCTGCGCTTGCCTCGTTGCCTAATAATAATCTTTTATAATCTTTAATTCTTTACCTGTTTTTTTTACTCTTGAACAACACATGGAATAATATTTTATTAATTATTTCATAAAAAAATAAAATTTTTAAATTAGCGTTTGTTTTTCAGTGTAGATAATTTTGTTGTTTTTGGTTTCACAGCTTTCTTAGGGAAGATTTTATACTCAGAACTAAGAGAGGTTTTTTTGAGCTTCAATGTACTTTCATCTATTGGAATAATAGCATGATACAGTAACGTGCCTCGTATAGATTTAGCCTTGTTCAGTCTTGGTTTTATTTTCAAAACCGTTTCTTCATACGATTCTTTACTGCTATAAAAAACTTTCGTTTCTTTGCAGTAATCTTTAGCCCAGTTATACAGCTCATCAGGCGTTAAAATATGATTACTAGAAGAAACATGTAAACGCGCGCGTTTTGCACCTCTTTTTAGGTTCGCGCTTATACCATCGCACGTACCTTTGCCATGTGCTGCGGCATGGAAATGCCACTCAGCTGTAACTCCAAAATCTTTTTCGTGAAAAAAAAGATTTTGAAAATTGAATTTATTTTTAAAATGCTGACCTGCTCCATCAGTCAAATAATAAACTTTCTTGACTGCAAAATTAGTTTTAAGATAAGATATTACTATTTTTTGATATTCATAAACGGCTATGGTATCATGATTTAAGTTGTCGGAAATCACAGGAATGCTTACATGTTTGAGTTCATCGTTTTGTTTATAGTACACTACAACTGTAAAAACTGTTGCTTGGTTGTTATTCCAGTGGAAGGATTGTGTAGAATTTTGTATAACGAAAGCATAATTTTCTGCAAAATTGCAACACACGAGAAATTCTCCTTCTTGAAGATTGCTTTTTACGTTATTTACAAAAAGTGATTGTTTCTTAGCAAAAAAATCGTGAGTTTTTAATTTCATTATGTTGAGGGTAAGTCCGAAATCAAAAGAGCAAACAATTGTACAAATATAATTAGTGTTTATTTGATCTTAATAGTGCGACGGCTAGACCGAGACTGAGAGAGTAGGCGGGAAGCCGTCTTAACAGGGAAAGTAAAAGCGCGACATCTATGTAGCGAAAACAGAAAAGTACGAATATGGTTCGCGACGCGAGACGGAAGGGGAGCGGGAAGAAAGAAATGTGATGGTGTAAATTGCAAATACTAACACATTAATTTCTCCCACAGTATGTCCATAAATTCGTGCACATTTACAGTTTTGGAAGCTATTGTACACCTATCTGTTTGAAACCACGATTGATACTCGATTTGAAAAATATCATTTTCATCAAAACATTTAAGTAAATGTTTTCGTAATATAGACGTATTGGTGCAATCCAAACAGTCACCCAAATAACATCTATCGTGTGAATCATTGCACACAATTGCTTGGATGCAATCGTGATAGTTTTCAGGGGTAATTGGGTGTCTTTAGTTAAATTTTCTATGTCCATAGCACTTAGAATGAGCTTCACATTTTCGTTATGCACACATACGCATAGATTATGTGTACCGCTACTCCTAGCTAAAACACAATATGATGGCCTCAATTCTGTAAATTTCGTAAAACCAATGTTAAAGTACTCATTTTCTTTTTTATATAAATTATACAATTCATTTAAATTACCAAGCAGTAATTTTTTTTTAATATGTTCTCTTTTGCCATTACTCTGTTTAATAGATAGATAATCTTTTGAACCTGGTATGATTCGATTTACATCATCTCTCTCATAAAAAGATTTGACAGAATTTGCAGTATCAGCTGGAAGTAGTTTGCCACGTTTCTTAGCAGGTATTAAAAATATTCCGCTATTTGCTACCAAATCTTTCGCTCCACGAGCCTCCCGTTCACTGCAATTGAATTCTCGCATCAAGTTCTTGCGAGACCAAAACTCCGGTGCAAGAGTTAATAGCTGAATTCTTTCTTGCTTATTTATTAACTCTGAAAATTTTTTTTTAATTTATTGGAGAACTGCAACACCAGCTTTATGATATTCATCATCGCACACTATTTTAGCTTTTTTAGCATCAGTTTGAGGTAAATTTGATTTCTGATTATAAATTTGGCGTCGACAGGTTAAACATATTTTAACATTTTCAGGTACTAAAGGAAATGCACTTTTTAAAAGTGTTGGAAAATCAGTCAAATTCTTAGATGCAGAGTGATCATTTTTATTTAAAGGATTTATACACTTCAATTTCCAATGTGAATCCATTTTAATCGTTTATAACAGAAATGGCAAGCTTTTTCTTTGCTATCAACGACAAATTCGAAAAAATTCGAGGAGGAAAAAGATAAAAAGTTATGGTAATTATATACTTTTGACGTGACAATTTACATACTGAGTAAAAAGTGTGGACGCCACCTACCGAATGAAAAATAAATGATTCCGTGTCGCACGGCAAACCGCGCTGTACCGCGCGTAGCGTAGAATATGCTTTCGCCCTGCCGTGCGTATAATCTTTCGCGTTTTATTTGCATAGCATAAAACATCTTGGACACTTTTTGGGAGATATCCTTTCCTACCTAAAAAAAGGGTAGCTTTCAATATTATGGGTAAAACAAAATACTAAAAATATACTTTTCGAGATATAGCACGTAAAAAAAAAAACAAAAAAATTATCTACACTGAAAAACAAACGTTAGTACAAGAGTTTGCACATATTGCTGTTAATTTTGAAATTTTATTTTTTTATGAAATAATTAATAAAATATTATTCCATGCGTTATTCAGGAATAAAAAAAAAAACAGGTAAAGAATTAAAGATTATAAAAGATTATTATTAGGCAACGAGGCGAGCGCAGCCCGCGCGCTGTACCGCGTAGTCCCGGGCGCCGGAAAGGCGATGCGTCTACTCTTTCGCATTGTATTTCTCGCAGAAAACCTTTCGGGCACTCTTTGGAAACTATCCTTTCCTACGTAAAAAAATGCTCAGCTTTCGATCTAGAGGGTCAAAAAAATATTAAAAATACACTTTTTAAGATATAACACGTTTTGTACTTTTTGAAGGCGAAAATGGAAAATTTCGGGAAAACTGCCTACACCATTGGAAAGCTGAGGAAAAAATACGTCGGAAATGCTTATCATAAAATTTTTTTAAGTACGTTTTAGTATCGTAAACATGAGCTAGATATAGCACGATTTGGCGCTCGCGCGCCGCGCTGGTACATTTGACGTGAAACGCCTCATATATAAGTATAACGTACCGGTATTTTACGGCCGTTATTATATAGTCGTTATATTGAGTTCAAGGGTTCTTTTTTATTAATCGGCTGGGAAACTCTTGCCATTTTCGATAGTTTTATCTTGATTGTTTCTAATATCAGGCATAATCCATATATCATTCCTCAATGGAAGAGATTTTAAGATAAAGATAAAAGTGTACTGGAAAAGTACCTGTAGCAACGTAGATCTGCATTTATTTTTTCAGATAATTTTCCTCCGTAATGAATGGAATTAATATAAAATGCAATGTCAAATAGAATATAATTTAAAAAAATCTTTCCAGGTTGGAATTATTGGAGGATCTGGTCTGGATAATCCAGATAATCAAATCCTTAAGTCCCGTACAGAGATTAAACAAGAGGATGCCAAAAATGAATTTGGCTTACCATCAAGTAATCTCTATCAGGGAACAATTTCTGGAGTGGATGTTGTGCTTTTATCTAGGTATAAACAGACACATTTTTTTAATTTACACAGAATTGTGAAAAATACTTGATTGATTAATAATTTCTGAAATTTTTAATAGACATGGGCCTGGCCATAAGGTGACACCCACTTTAGTCAATTATAGAGCAAATATAGAAGCTCTCAGGCTTGCTGGATGCACTCATATTGTTGCATCTACAGCTTGTGGCTCATTATCAGAGTCAATAAGCAGAGGTCAATTAGTGGTTCCAGACAGTTTCATAGACAGCACAATTCACAGAAAGAACACTTTCTATGATGGCACTTCAGATAATTATTCTGGTAGAGTATATTTCCCATTATCTTAATAGCACTGAAAGTATTTCAAATATAACTATAACTGATCAATATTTCAGGGGTCTGTCACCTTCCAATGGAGCCAGCTTTTGATCCTCATACTTCTGAAGTTCTTCTAAAGGCAGCTAAAAATTTAAATATTCCTATTCAAAAGGGAGGTACTATTGTTTCAATAGAAGGACCTCGTTTTTCATCCAAAGCAGAAAGTAACATGTTCAGACAATGGGGTGGACACCTGATAAATATGACTACTTGTCCAGAAGTTTGTTGAAATGTCACTATAAAAATTATTGGTTAAAGAGTTTTCAATAACAGTAACTATATGGCTTTTTTAGGTGTATTTAGCAAAGGAAGCTGGTCTACTTTATGCTGCAGTTGCAATGGCAACTGATTATGACTGTTGGAGAGATGCTGAGGACACTGTATGTGCTGGAGATGTTTTAAAAGTATTCAAACACAATGTTAATAAAGTAACAAATATCATTGTGGAAGCTGTTAAATTAATTGGTCAAGAGAAATGGGACCATCATATTAATAATTTAAAAGTACTTCTTTTTTTATTATTTTTTTAATTTAAAAACTAATTATATATTTAACAAATTGTATTTTTGTTGCAGGATCTATGTCAGAGTAGCAATGTCTCTTCAACGCATTAAGATTCAAAATGAGACGCCCATTATTTATAAAACAATGAAAGTACACTTATTGTGCTCTAACGGATTAAGGATTTGAAAAATAAATGAAAAAAAGTAAAGCGGAGACATCGGGAAATGAACTCGATTCACCCGGGTGAGAAGCAAGTGCCCGTACCACCGGGCTATCACCGCACTGGCAGTACCAATGCTACATTAGTCCAGGAAAACTAGCTCGAAAAGGGGCAAAATTTTACCATAATTGTAAACAGCAGTGTCTCAGCGGATTCTTATAGGTTTCGATAGTAGAAACATAATGTATATAAGTGCAATTAAAGAATAGTGAAATTTCATTGTTTAAACAATGCTCTAAGTTGAAAAAAACGGTTTTTTGCTTATATATTTGCAACTATTGATCTGACAGACAAAAGCCCTAATTAAAAGTTGTAGATATTAAAAAGATCTATCGAGTAAGCCGTTTACCGAAACTATATGTTAATTAGTTCATTAGTTATTGCAAATAAACCGTCTAAAATCGCTGTTTTTTAAATTATCAATAAAAAATTCAGATTTTGTCATTGAGGCTCGAAAAGTAGTTGTAAAGGTAGGTCTTACCCACCTTTATTACCAGCCATTAAGCCGAATCTGAAAAATTATTTTTGAAGGCTGTACGTTATAATTAACTAAAAATTTTTTTTTTTACAGAAATTTCTATGTATTTGAACAGTCGTACAGAAGTCTGGGAGGGCTCATTTTAATCTTAAAGAGTCGTACTTTCACGTCCAAAAAAGACCTAAGCGATGAAGCAATTAAAAGTTGCTTAAAAAACGCTTTAAAAAATGTACTCCAAAATATTCATAAACAATAGGCCTTCACGGTCAGACTATTATAGTTAGAAACTTCTCGACTTGATATTCGTAAAGTAGGCATTTTTAAAGAAATTTTAAGACCTGAATGGTTGCTCTAGCATAATTAGAAACTGAAATAGTCTTTTTATTTTATTTAAAATCACTGCGGCCTTATTTAAAAAACATTAAGGAACGAAAATTGGAATTTGTTTAAGATTATTTTTAATAAATATTTATTATGTCAGTGTATTTATGTAATTATTATTTATGTAATATAAAATAATTTTTTTATTCAATGAAATAAATATTTACTTATACTTAGAAATAATTTTTATGAGACATTTAATAACATTTTTATAATAATAAAGCATTTATTGCAAATAAGTACACAGATTACTCAGTAATTGTTTCAGTTGAGAAAATATTTACTTAATAGATCTTCCGAAATAATTATACTGAGAAAATATTTCAGAAATTCAACTAAAATGTATTAAAATAAAAAAAAGTATGTCTTGAAATAGTACTATTTAAATATTTATTTAAATTAACAAAAATATATGTAATGATTGCGAATTTACTTTTAAATCCAGATTTTTCTAATTCAACAAAATTATGTTTCTGAGTACTAATAAATAATTGTTCGTTTCTAAAAATTCATGTATTAAAAGTAATAAAATATTTTATCAATGTAAATTGGTATTAGCACGAATGTGCAAAAATATTTATTATTAAAAATATTACTTATGTCGACTGCAATTTAATATCAACTGATAAGAATTTTTCCATCGGTCTTACAGTCTTACAAATTAAATTAAAATAATTAATATTTATGGCAGTCAGATTGCCCTTGTTTATAATCACCCCCGCAGAATCTGAAATAAAGACTTAATTAAAATCTGGAAAAAACTTTGTTAGCAAAGGACGATCTGACTGCCTACCACCACCACATTGTCCGACGTTTCGAGCCTGCTCCGGCTCCTCCTCAGGGACTGAAATAAAACCCGCGATACACCTCCTTATATACCATGCACCCATACCACCTTCTTTTCTCTTACCCCACCACCCTCCACATTCCCCTCTCCAACTTGCCATTCTCACTTAAATTAATAAAGAATGATAAATGTTATCTAATTTACTTGACTCTATCATTAAATTTACATTATTCCGATTTCTTAGAATGTGAATACTTTCAAGGCTTTCCCTCTTATATTTATTCTTAATCCCCTGTTCCAAAATATCCACACTCCCAAAATCGAAAGAATGCAAACTATTTAAACAATGTTCTTTCAAACCCGATGTACAACTTGAGCTGCGTAAACTATATTGATGTTCATATATTCTCTTTTTCAAATATCTACCCGTTTGACCAATATAACAACCATTACAATCCCTACAATTAATTTTATAAACAACTCCCGATTTCAAACATTTATCATCCTTGTCTTTACAATTACTAAATAACCTTTCTAAATTATTATCATTTCTAAAGAAAACTTGAATATTATGTTTACTAAAAACCCTTCTAATCCTTTCCGACAAACCTCTAACATATGGTAAACTAAAATATGCATTCTTTCCATTTCTATTCCTTGTTTGATTATCTACCCGCTGCTTCAATCCACCATTATAAATTTCCCACACTCTCTCATCAATCATTTTATCAATAAATTTTACGGGATAACTATTTTTAATAAATGTTTCTCTAACTAAATTTAAATTCTTTTTCCTAAAATCTTTATGTGACAATTTAATCGCTCTGTCAATGACACCTTTGATCGCACCTGTCTTGTTTCCGAATTGGTGGTGAGAATCAAAATTTAAAAATCTACCTGACCATGTAGGTTTTCTATACCAATCTAATTTCACTCTATTATTATTACCTCTAATGACTCTAATATCTAAAAAACTCAATTGATAATCTTTCTCAACTTCTTTTGTGAATTTAATTCTATCATGGATAGAATTAAACACATCCACCATTTCATCCACAAAACATTCTGGTACAACTGCAAAAATGTCATCAACATATCTTTTAAAAATAATTGGCTGAAAAACCAACTTAGACAAAGCAATACTTTCCAATTTTTCCATTACTAAATTGGCTATAACAGGTGACAAAGGTGATCCCATTGGACAACCATATCTTTGTTCATATAGACTATTATCAAAAGAAAAAATTGTGTTTTTAAAAACCAAATTAAGTGCCTTTATAAATTCATCTTTTGTTAAACTAGTATGTACTTTAATTTCAGACCATTTATCTTGTATAATATCATTCAACAACTCTAAAGGTATATTTGTAAACAAAGATACTACATCCAATGAAACCATCCTATGATCATTCGGAATAATAATTCCGAATTTTCTATCCATGATAGAATTAAATTCACAAAAGAAGTTGAGAAAGATTATCAATTGAGTTTTTTAGATATTAGAGTCATTAGAGGTAATAATAATAGAGTGAAATTAGATTGGTATAGAAAACCTACATGGTCAGGTAGATTTTTAAATTTTGATTCTCACCACCAATTCGGAAACAAGACAGGTGCGATCAAAGGTGTCATTGACAGAGCGATTAAATTGTCACATAAAGATTTTAGGAAAAAGAATTTAAATTTAGTTAGAGAAACATTTATTAAAAATAGTTATCCCGTAAAATTTATTGATAAAATGATTGATGAGAGAGTGTGGGAAATTTATAATGGTGGATTGAAGCAGCGGGTAGATAATCAAACAAGGAATAGAAATGGAAAGAATGCATATTTTAGTTTACCATATGTTAGAGGTTTGTCGGAAAGGATTAGAAGGGTTTTTAGTAAACATAATATTCAAGTTTTCTTTAGAACCTGAATGGTTGCTCTAGCATAATTAGAAGCTGAGATAGTCTTTTTTTTATTTAAAATCACTGCGGCCTTATTTTTAAACATTAAGGAACGAAACTTGGGGCTTTGCTAAGTTCGATAGTTGTTGTAATAGTAAAAAAAATTTGAATTTTATTTATTTACAACCTCATGTATGGTTGAGTGATAAAAACAAACGTTTTTACAGCCGTGAGCCGCTCGCAGCAACGGAACGCGCGCGGCGGCTGCTTGGCGGCTGGCGCGCATGCGCGCTACGACTCTGCGCGTGAACTTTGCACGCCTACACTCGAAGACCATACATTTTCTCGGCTTCTACTAATCAGAATTTCATTTTTTTTATTTTTTGAGCATACATCTGTGAGTGCGTTAATTAATATATTAATTTCATTCATAATGTCAATTAATATATTATTTGAATGCAATAATAAGGTCGCAAAGCAGTAAAATAACATGAATTGCTTCCTCCTAGAGGAAGCTTTGTGATAGTAAATTTTTGAGTTGTTGTATAAACATGTTATAATTGTATTCCCAGGTGTTAGGAATCAAAATACATGGTTTTTGAAAAATGTCTGTATGGATGTGTGTGTGTGTGTGTGTGTGCGCGCGCGTGTGTGTGTGTGTGTGTACGCCTGGATCTCAGCTTCTACTCGGTCGATTTTGACCGGACAGGTCTCATTTTTTTTTGTTTTTTTTTTGCGTGATGGCGGGTCAAAAATCCGTTTTTTGAGTGGGGCGATGCGTTTTTGTTTTTTTTTTTCAAATTTTCTATTTTCTCCAAACGGTTTTTTGATTTTTTTTAATGATAGGATCGAGTTATTCGAATCTGATGGGTAGCGTTCAATAGAGAATTAAAATACCTATA
Organism: Torymus aiolomorphi; assembly: GCA_036365515.1. Taxonomy (NCBI): domain Eukaryota; kingdom Metazoa; phylum Arthropoda; class Insecta; order Hymenoptera; family Torymidae; genus Torymus; species Torymus aiolomorphi. Next base: position 121,708,760 of record CM070874.1, on the reverse strand, counting down.
ATTTCTAAAAAAAAAACGTTTCTAGTTATCACGGTTCTTTTGTTATTAACAAAAACGTGTTTTTTTTTAGAAACTTATAACTCCTAAACTTAACGGTCAATTTTTCTGAAAAAAATCATGCTAATACAGAATATAAATAGCTATAATCTGTTAAAATTTGAATACATTCTGTAGGCTAGATTTTGAGTAAAAAATTGAAAAATGAAAAAAATCAGTTTTGTATGTGCAACGATTACAAGAGTAAAATTGGCTTGATGGCTTCAGAATTCCTTTTAGAGGTAGATTTTTTATAGTTGTCGGTCGATTTCTTTGGGCAAAATGATTGGTCCATAAATTTAAGAAATATATGATGTGAAAAATTTTTTGACATTTTTTAAAAATCTTAATTTCTCGAGAACGGCTATATGTATCTGAATGGGGTGGGTGACATTCGAAAGAGAATTAAAATTCGTATATTTTCTAAAAAAATTAATTTTCTATCTATCACGGTTCTTTAGTTATAATCAAAAACAAAAACGTGTTTTTTTTAAAAACTCATAACTCCGCTACCGCTACCTACCCATACCATATCTACCGCTAGGTGGTGTGGAATGAGGAAACGTCATTGAGTAGGCATACGATGATTTTTTTTAATTTTTAAGAAACCAACCAATAAAATGAACTAAAATGTTTAAAAATTATATCTATTATAATCCATTATAATTATGAATTATGCATTATGAATGCATTATATTCTACATTTTATAATTTATTTGTGAGTTATGAACTTTTTAAAAAAAACACGTTTTTGTTAATAACAAAAGAACAATGATAGCTATAAAATTTTTTTTTCTTAAAAAATATGAATTATGAAATATAAAAAAAAACACGTTTTTGTTAATAACAAAACAACCGTGATAGCTATCTGTTTTATTATAAAATATAGATATTTTACTTCTATTTCAAATGATAACTTTATTTATCAGCTCAAAATTTATATAAATTTGATATAAATAAATAATAAATAAATAAATAAATTTAAAAATTCACAATTTTTAATATTCATAAATGAATTTAATTATAAATATGCAATAAATTTTTTAAAAAATTATAAATTTTGTTATTCAAAATTAATTAAAGGAATCAACAAATTACGGTTGAGGTAGCTACGTGCCAATGAATTGGCAGCGGTTTTTTTAGATATTAGAGTCTTACTTGCAATTATAAATTTCTTATTATTATTATAATTAATTATTTCATGAAACAAATTAAACCAATACTATGTAATAATAATAATCGTATTATTCTTTCTTATTTTAATTTACTGTGTAAACTACTGTTAGTTATTTATGTGTATAATTACTCAAAAATTTACTTAGAGTATATTTTGAATGAATAGTATTTGATTTGAATAGTACTACAATATTGCCATTTAAAATAAATGTCATTCGTTAAGAACCCTAATTACAGTAAATTTCTGAAGAACCGGAATTTTTGTATTATTTTAAAATATAATTTATTGTGGGTAACCCTGTACAAATTAAGACTCAGATAGGTAGACAGATATTATTTTATACCACTCTAACCTCAAAATCACAACTTTGATATGATTTTTCGGCGCTCGTGGTATAAAATACCGTTCGAAACTAGTGCGTAAGTCGATTATTTAGGTGGTGTGACTTTTTCGCACTCGCTTCGCTCGTGCAAAAAGTCACACCAGCTAAATAATCGACTTCTCCACCCATGTCGAAATGTACTATTAAAGTATACTTTATTGGGGGAAAACCCTGTACAAATTAAGACTCAGATAGGTAGACAGATGTGAACGTTAATGGCACGTCCTTTTATAACGGTAGAATATTTGGACACCTCTGTAGGGTCAGATGTTTGAGCAGGTATAAAATTTTGTGATGAGAGGGGATATGTAACGGGCATTCTTCAGTATATAATATATACTGAAGAGCGCCCTCTGCGAAAATCTGCGAAATTCAGTGTTCAAATGGAAGTGACAGTTTTAGTATTGTGCCGACTGTAGCAGTGACAACTACTCTGTTGTCAGTGATTCTTTGATTCTGTATTTGTTGGGCCGTAGAAACGCCATCTACCCAACCGTTGGAGTCGGCTATAGTCGACCAGCTGCTTGTCGCTCAGCAGTTCGGGTTCCGCGCAAGTATTTGTAGCCGCGCATAGTGCATCACAGCACACACCGCGAAAAGTCGTCGTCAGTACGTTACCGTCGTCAGTACGCTACCGTCGTCGTCGACAAGTGGCTGAATTGGACAAAGGCAAATCGTCATCTACTTATTTCTTCGTCACCTACTCGAGCGAATTATACATAGCGGCAAAATGCTCAAGCATAAAATTAAGGTATGTACGTTCAGTTGTTGCTCTCTCGCTCTCTCTCTCTCTCTCTCTCTCTCTCTCTCTCTCTCTCTCTCTCTCTCTCTCTCTCTCTCTCTCTCTCTCTCTCTCTCCTCTCTCTATTCGTTCTATATATGGGAGCGTCCGCCAGGAACCCGCCAGCGGGCGCGCGGGACGCATTTTTCATGCAAAACACACTGAAAAAAAAGTTGATTTGGATCAGCTCTTTTTAATCAGTGCGGATTCAGTCGGGGATAATCAGTCTCGAGGCAGTTCGGAATTGGAGCACACGCATTTCGTAATTAAACGTGATGAAATAGATCGGACACTCTGGCCGATTGATTACTAACTTCAAATTGCGCGAAGCCGCTCTGCGTTCGGAGTCGAACGAAATCATTCAACAGAGCGCACTAGGTAAGAGACGCGTATTACACACACTCTCCGCGACTCGAGTCGAGCCAGTTCGGGTTTTCGTACCCAGAGAATCCGAAATCCGAGTTGGCGCGGTGCGGCGCTTTCCCACTCCAATGAACCCGACCGTCAGAGCGCTCTCAGTAAGACACGCCTACTGCGCGCACCCGTCGCGACTCGAGTCGAGCCAGTTCGTGTTTTCGTACCCACACGGAGCGCTCATTTTAGCTACGGCAGCATAAAGTTACTTCGTGCTAATACATCATACTATTCGCTGCCACAGAAGTAAACAATGCGTGCATGGAGAGTAACGCCACCATACCAGTGTAGCTTGGAAACTGTCGAGCGTCAATAGCAAGAGGTTCATACCACGGTGGTATGAGATTCTTACAATCGAGGAGTTTCGTTTGGCACCGTTGCACGAATTCCATACTCTCGTGGTATAAACTTTCTGCTTTCGGCGCATGGGGGTATCTCCTCCTACGGTAGCCTGCTCTACTATGCTAGTCAAGTATAACAAAAATTGATGCTTCTATAGCACGAGATTCCGTACTATCATAGTTAAATTGAGCTCTCCGTGCAGAGAGTCCGAAATCCGAATTGGCGAGGTGCGGCGCTTTTCGATTCCAATGAACCCGACCGTCAGAGCGCGCTGAGTAAGAGACGCGTACTGTACGCACTCTCCGCGACTTGAGTCGTGATAATTCATATGCAAATGCCCTCCCAATACTTACTTCGAAATACGTGAACGCGATATGTCCAAAATCTATTGAGATCGTTTCCCAAACTCGGCGGGGGCTCGGATTCGATCTGGCAATCGAATTACTTGTAACAAAGAATAATGGTAAGGTTAATTAACTCTTTCTAATTATTCCTTATTATTAACTCTTGCAGTAACATGCAAAACGTTTGCCCGATTTTATATTTAATAATCAATTGTAAGCAAGCACTTTTCAAGACATGTTTTTTTCCTTCATATTTATAAAGTAAATTTAGTTATTAAATATATTTATACATGATACGGTATTGACAAGTCTTCAATTAGTAATAATTTTGTACTTATTAATGCACGTTTTATTATTAAAAATTTCTTTTAGATGATCCTTATTTGTCAAGGTAAGTGCGACATAAATTTGTAGTTAACATAAGACAGTCACTAAAAATAATAAATTTATCTCTTTATACAAACACTATTTTACCTATATTAAATTAAGCCATGCCCAATATTCATCAATAATCATAAACCTCTATTATTTTATAAACTGTATTTTGTACAAGCATACGAAAAACTTATTTGAAAATTCAATTTTTAAAAATAGATACGCCTTTTTAAAAAGGTGGATTCCCAGATAACGCTTTTCGGTTCTGAAGCGAGGATATGTAAAAACAAAGTTTTTCAATTTCAAATATCTCTAAAAGTAATCGTCGAATTTCGGTACTATTTTCCATCAATATTTCTAATACCATATACTAAATTCTCTGTAAATTTCAAGCCCATACATAAAATCGTTCTTGAGAGATAACGAGTTATGATGAAATATAAAAAAAAAATTCCCCTCAAATATCTTAGAAATTTATGAATCTATCCTTTGCACGAAATTTCAAAGCAATTAGATATGTTTTACTGTTTGTCGTGTGAAAACAAAACACGATTTTTTAACCTTTTAATTTTTCTATCAAGATATATATTCAATAAGCTGAAAACTTAATGGGACATAGTTTTAATAATTATACATTATCACTTTCTAATGTTAAACCAAGATATAATGTTTTTTTAAATAGACGTTCAGGTCTATAACAAAAGAACAAAGATATCTAATCTAAATTTTCAAAAAAGCAAAAATAGATAAAATATGTTTGAAATGCTCATAATTAGGTAGTAAATATCGTGAAAAAATGATCACCACAAGCCAAGTATTTATAAATTAACTTTATTAGTATTTTGAACAACATATCAACTTGTCTTGTAATGAATTCATATAATATGGCACAACGATTTTACTTAACTCTACCATTTTCACCTTTAACAGCAATGTTTACAAGCAACTGGTCAGATCTCCTATGGGTGGCCATTCTAGCCCATGGTTTGCCGTAATAGCCTTAGTATAGAGGAATTAGAAAAGTATTGTCTAAATATACTTAATGACTCAGTTCTTTTATATAACAGGTATCTTGACGATTGTTTTGCTTCCTCCTAGAGGAGCTTTGTGATAGTAATTTTTGCTTCCTCCTAGAGGAAGCTTTGTAATAGTAAAATTTTATGTTTCGGTAAATCGCTCTAGAAACACGAATAGAGGTGATAGAAGTTCGAATCACATGATTTTAGAAAATGTCTCTATGGATGTGTGTGTGTGCGTGCGTGCGTGCGTGCGTGCGTGTGTGTATGTGTGTGTTGTGTGTGTGTGTGTGTGTGTGTGTGTGTGTGTGTGTGTGTGTGTGTGTGTGTGTCTGTGTGTGTGTGTGTGTGTGTGTGTGTACGCCTAGATCTCAGCTTCTATACTCGGTCGATTTTAATCGGACAGGTCTCATTTTTTGGTGTTGGGTCAAAAATCTGTGTTTTTATTGGGCCGATGCGTTTTTGTTTTATTTTGAATTTTCGATTTTCTTAAAATTTCTTCTTGCTTTTTTTTAATGATAGATATTAAAGATTAATGATAAACAAGAAATATCTAAAATTCACAATAGAAAAAGAAAACGTTTTCTTGATAGTACAGTCGAATACCTGAGGAAGTTTCCATGAGTGATTGGTACAGGAAAAGTACTTTTTCAGGCCGTTTTATTCCCTTTCTTTCACATCATCCTTTATCCACTAAAAAGCAATAGTTTACAATCTTGTTGACAGATTCACAAAACTTGCTCACAAATCTTTTCACAAAAAAATTATATCTTTTATATAAAAGAACTTTTAATTGTCAATAATTATCCTACACATTTTATTAATAGATATATTAAAAAGCGTTTATCTTATTTAAATAGTGTTGCCAATAAAACTATTATTTCGGATATCCATTTATTTTAGTTTTGCCTTATATTCAATCTGTGAATTCACAATTTAAAAATATTTTGTACATGAATAATATTGTTTTAAGAAATAATTTAAATAGTAAATTTAATAACCTTATAAAACTTGGTATAGATTCATTACATAACCACGACAAGAGTGGATCGAGCTATCTACAAAATTAATTGTACTGACTGTAACGCTACTTATATTGGACAAACTAGTAGACTCCTTACAAAACGCATTTATGAACACGATAGATTCGTCAAAAAGGTAGACGAGAGATCGATCATAGCAACTCATTGTTATACATACTTAATAATGTTCAAATGTTGGATACAGAAAATCATAAGTTTAGACGAGAATTTTCAGAGATGATCCATATTTTTCTGTATACCAATAATATTAACATAAAATTAGACATATGTTTACTAAAAAATCTGTACAAAAATTCTTTAATGAGTTTCCAATAAATCGTTAAATTGATATAAAAATAATTTGATATAAAAAAGGTTGATAATATAAAAACAGAAATAGAGAAGATAATAAATAACTATAAAACTAACATTAAGATTAGTAGTAATAATAAAAAGAAATGCATAACGAAAAGACACGCCTAATGGACCTACGCTAATTATAACGCTAATTATATTGCTGATTACGACGCTACCCTAGTCACTAAGAGGTGCTTATACAATAATACCTTGAAGCATGGGCAGTTCAACAAGCGTCGAATCTTACGTGGGATATCGTTCCACAGGTATACGCAGTGCCGAGGCGAAAAGAGTTTCTAAAGCATTCAAACCGGAATTTGTCGATAACGATATTGTATATTCAAAACGGCGCGAACTCTCTGGTCCCGCCTGGGTAACAAATTGAAAATCATTCGCGAGATAAGATTGTACAATACTCTTCAAGATCGAAGCGAGAAAGCATATAATCAGGTAGTCGCGTCTAGTTTCGTACGACGGAATCTCTTCCTCCGCATAGACGTGATGTACAATACTATATTTATACACAGACTTACATATAGTTATGATTTCGCTATAATTACATCGCTTTGCTTTAGTTTGGCTCAGTGGCTCAGTTGATGTAAACAGTGACTAGTCAATCTTTTGACAACAATGTTTAAAACATATTGACTCAATACGACATTGTAATTACATTTTTAGTATTGTGAAATAGTTTATAAGATAAATTTTATACTCATGAACTTGTAACCGAAGTTTTTTATATTGTTCAGTATCTTTTGTAATATTATTATGTATAGTTGCACCATTTGTCTTGGTCTAATTTATAACGTTTTTTGTTCTCTCTGTTCCATTAGTCTTGAGAAGGGCTTCTCTTCGAGAGACGAAACGTCGACTAATAAAGTTAATTTACAAATACTTGGCTCGTGGTGATCATTTTTTCAAGATAAAAAACAGATAATTTTATGCTCTTTCTGATCTTTTGGATACATTTTAACTAAATTAATTTTAGTTATACCCTTTCAGTAAAAAACTGCTGCCAATCCATTGACTCTTGCTTTCTCAAAATAATGTATTGATTCTTTGTGTTTATTTTCGAGGTGGCTCATTAGTAAATAAAAATACTAGATATCTAAATGAAGCTTTCAGAGGTTGTTTGCTATTAATTTTAAACAAACTTCCTGAAGTTTGAGCCCAGTTGCCAAGCAAAATTTTGCAAACAAGATATTTGAATATTCACTTTTTAACATGGGTCTTATAGAAGACCATTAAATGTTGCGCCGGAAATGGTACGATATCTTTCCAAAAAACTGGATATCTCTTTCAAAAAGTGGACATCACAATAAGAAATTATAAGCTTACTAATGATACATAAAAATAGTAGGGATAACAAATGTTTAATCGCGAAAGTGGTTAAGCATAGAGGTAATTTTTTTTCACGGCAGTGGGCACTGTTATCATACAGTTATTATAGAACTGTTATACGCGGCAATTTATACGTGCATGGGAAAATACCACATTCGTGTTTCTGAGCCGGGAGTGAAAGTGGTACTTTCGGCCAGGGTGTGGTGAACAAAAAATATACAAGCATTACAAAAATATAAGCAATATTGACTTTAAAGTATTTTAACTAATATCTTTCGGCGAAATTTATTTTAAATTATTATCGAAATTTACTACCGAAGATTTTATAGATTTTGTCTTTTTGCAATGTAATTTTCATGAGTTGTATACAATCGTCTCGTACCTATGTTGTTTTTTTCCACGCAATACTTAAAAGAGTTGAAGAAGTCAATGTGTTTGATTTAGTACCAAATTTGGTAGCATCAAAGCCTGCAGTAAGATTTTTCTCAGTTAACCATATAATTTTGTAAGTGTAAGAAAACGGTCAAAAATTTGTCTTCATTTTAAGCGATTCAATGGATCGTATTTTTAACCATTTTTTACGCTATCTTTGATTGCTTATAATTTCCTGAAAAATCAATATTTTTGAAACAAATTAGAGCTTAAATTTTAGCTTTGCTGTCTATTTTTATAATCTTTTTTGCTCGTTTTCGTATCATAAATATTTGCAATGTAATAGTCAATAGAAGAGACATAATTTTTTAACGAAATAGAGGATATGAGATTAAATTTCCCATATCTGAAGAAAAAGGGCTTGTGAGATGGAATTGGAAACACTGAACTTCATTTCTAAATTTCAGATATCGACTCTCAAATGCCCCCTGAAATACGTTTCCGGACGGTGTGCACTCTCCTTGTTAGTATCAAGTTACAAAACTAATAAAGAATCACATATAACAATTTTAAATGAATAATTTATAAAATATGCAAATTATAAAACAATGTTTTACATATAATTTAATAATATCCTTTCATTTTTCAATGTAACATTACATAGAAAATCAATTAAGCTCGGTTTTCAGGCTCAAAAACCCTGAAAATCAACACATGTGTCACAAAAAATATGGTGTGCACCTACGACTAATGGGCCTTTTCACCTCGTGCCTAAAAAGGCCCACTTTACGCCCAAGATACACAATATACTATTATGTCCCGCATATGCAGGAATAATTTTTACGTTTAGGTGAATTTACTTAAAACTTAAAAAAATGATAACACATAAATACAAAATAAATGATTTATTGTAAAAATATTCCATATTTTTTAAAGGCTTCAACAAACTTGACCGAATCAAATTACCAACAAACCTAATCTCTCGCGCTTCGCCAGCGCCTTGTCTGATGGAGTCCCAGTTTTCAAGTCAACAAAATGGGCACAGTGGAGCTGGGAGTAAAGTACTACATGTAACACGGGAGTAAAGTCGATCATTCCCTTGAGTGATCAGTGCCCTCGCTTTGTTTCGCTCACTCGGGTCAGTGACCTCACCCGCGGGAATAATATGCAACTTTACTCCCTTATTTATAATGTACTATTATCGCAAAATTCATTGTATCATGAAGTGGGAATATGAAATAATTATAATTTGAATAATTCGTATACAGAATGAAGTTTATTTTACAAAGTCAAACATCGTACCTCATAGCAACATAAGAATCACAATTGTTGTTTACAAACAAACACGGCGGATCGCGATGTATCTTATTTATGGGTATTAATTCCCATGCTAGTGCATTGACTTCTACTTTATATGCGTGATAGTTATCACTAAAATCAATTGTCGTTAATGGACACGCACACAAGAATATTTCTGTATGGATAACATATATATTTTTCAGTTGTAAAAATAATATTTTATCTTCCTTAAAACCATGAAAGAAAATCGTTCCTTCCGCATATTTTTTACCCATTATTTCGATGTTTTTATACGATTTGGCTGATATATCATTTGGTAAATCACTTTTCATTCTTCGGATTTCCGCTGCTGCATCACTACTTTTTATAGGACCTAATGAAACATCTGATTCTGGTTTAGAAAAGAATTCGGTCTTATAACTTAATTGTAGTTGATTTCTAATACCCATCGTGACTGGTAAATTTTTCGATGACGAAGTGCTAACAGCAACTCGCTTATAATCTTGATGCTTTCGCTCGAATGTCATACCCCAAACATGAATTAATGGACCATTCTCAAGCATAAGGGAAGGTATGTGAGTCATCATATGATACTTTGGCTTGAAGCCTCCATATAATTGCTTGTAAAGTACAAGAAAGGATTTTATTAAATCCCTGAGTCGATAAATATCTGCTTCTAAAAACCGTGGAGCCGTAATAATTCCAATTATTTTCCTTAAAATAACGTACAATATCCAGTATTTATTCTTTTCGGGAATTAGATCGCCAATTATTAAACCTAAATAACGAGCTAAACATGCCATTTCAGCTGCTGACTGCTTTGCTCGTACTTTCATGCTGGATTTTAAAATAGACTTATCACGATCTGTACATTTTTCCATCGTTAACGATCTTGGTTTATTTGAATTTTCCACATTTCCAAAGTCAAAATTTTCAAGCTTTCGATTAAAATCGTTTAAGGAAAAACATTTTTTTTCTATAATTAAGGTTGTGAGAATTTTTTCTATTGTGTCCCGGGCAACTCCTTCAAAGATGTCATGCATTAAATCCAATGTTTTGTTTTCGACGATATCAAATTGAGGTAATCTATTGAAAATACATTCTGCTTTAATTCCTCCGGTTTGATTTTTTAAATCTAATTTATAGTTTTCTTTTGTTCGTAAAAGATAAGGAGACTCTATTTCCAATTCTCTGCATTGTTTATACGTTGCTCGACATATCCTACAATACTGACCACCATTAAAATATTCCTGGAAGCCGCAACAGCCATTTAATCCAAGGTTGTCTCCCACCACAAATATGCAATCAAAATATACTGTTTCATTATTTCCGTTCGAATTAACAGTGATACCAATTTCAGATAAATATTGTAAATCAGAAAGTACTTTCCCAAAAACCTTTTCGTTGCCAAAAGTCCCTCGATGATGTGTATAAAAAATTGTTGTTAAAAATACATTTGTAACTTTAAATGCTAAATGTGGTGGGAGACATGGCAGAGAACAATAAACATTACCAAATTTTTGTTCTCCACTATGGCTTCCTAACGGATTTCCTGTTTCTATGTCATCAAAAAAGAGACACAAAGGTATAGAATTACGACCTTCAATACAATACTTTCTTTTCCACAATTTTCCTTGAATGCAGTTTGAAATTATCTTATCTTCATTTTCAAGCGATTCCATGTAATTTTTTATACATGCATACATTCCTGGTAAATTGAAAAAAATTTTCAATGTTTTATGTAAAGGTATATGTACGGCAGTCACTCGCTGAGATGTTAATTCATCGAAACCTATGACGAATTCTTCCGGTAACGAAAACGAACTATTTTTAGAATAATTATTAAATCGCATATGTTCGGTAGAATAATTTTTGAATGGGTACATATTTTCATCTAATAATACTTTTATTTTACCTTGAGTAGCAATATCTACTGTATTTTGCAGTTCTTTTTTCAAAGTACACTGCAAATAAGGTACAAAATAATTTGAAATAAAATTGCTAAAATTTTCTATGATTTCTTGAACAAGACTTCGTGGAACCATCGGGTTATTATATAATTGTAATGTAAATTTTAATATTTCTTTCTTTAATTGTATTTTTGTAACAGTATCACGTTGTACACTTTTTGGGACATTCATTTTAGAAATATGATAAATTCTTATATATTTTCTAAGAGTAATTATTATATTGCTTGAAATGTAGTCAATGTATTACAATATTACTTAATACGTTATTTTCGTATGCATACACAGGAAAATGTAAGGTACGCATGAAAATGTAATATAATTGAAATTCTTTAACATGACACAAAATTATATTATATTCGCTACACTAAAAAATCTCTGGCAGTATACTAGATCTATCTACGTATAGAGCAAGGTTGTCTCGAGGTTATGTATTATGTCTTTTCCGCCGCTATGTAGTACGTCTATTGTGCCAGTGAGGGAGCGCTTCCGTCTCTTTTCGGGCCGTCTGCTCTATCAATTGTATATTTAAATGTTAAAATGTATAAAAGGAAGAAATAAAGCGCGCAAAGCGTAGGTGAATTTAGGTCCTTTTTTTAAATACCAACAAAAATATTAAATGATATTGAAAGAAATAATCAATAAAATATATGGGGCGGTAAGCTTTTCAAATTAATATAACACAACAATTAGAATTAACAAATACATCTATTGTGACAATCCTAAGGTAGCGAATTGAATGAAGCAGGGGAACTGAGAGAAGGATTTATTCATAGTTAATATATACGATAACTGTTAATATTAGTTGATTTTGACGAAATAAGAAAATTGTAAATGTGAGAATATTCACGTTTGACGGAAATTTCTAAAGTCTTGCTATAAAGATGTGCATATTAATAGTTAATATGCCTTGTAAATATTAATATATTTATTCTTTGTATTTTTAATGTATTTTCTTATTAAATGTAAATAAATCCCTCTCAGTGTAGACTGAGAAAAAAACCATTACAACTGACAAAATCTCCAATTAACATAACCGAAATCGACGGGTTTAGCTTAAACGCATTTCGGCTATGCCCGTATGCGTAACTTCAGCTAAACTGATCTTTTTTTCTCAATCCATACAATAGTTCGATAAAGCGAAATAATATATATACACAGATGCTATTTGGTAATATAATATATATATATATATTTACTTAAGTTATAAATATTATAAAATAAACTTAATTTAATTTTAGTATTACTTTAAGCAACGATGCTTCAAGTTTTGATACCGTTGCGTGCAAACTATCTACGGGCAGTTTATATACATCTTTCTTCAAGAACTGCCATACGGCTTCGCTGCCTTAGGAAATGGTTTCTTCAAAAATGACGTCACTTTAAGGCATACGTCTACTGCCTGGAGCAAAGCCTCTTCCCCTTCAAATCTATACTTTTTGCTACCAAGCACAACAAAGCATTTTTGTATTTGATTCAAGGAGCCAATCGCAACAATAAAAGATGTTAACATCAATTTATTTTTGAAGTAGATTGATTTTACTTCGGCGATCTTCTTTTCCACTGCCTCGTCATCATCATTCTACAATATTATATATGATATATTATTTGATATAAAGAAAATGAACTAAACAAAGTGATATCGTCATGCACGGACCCTAATACTGATCCGAACCCAAATAATATCAATTTTGTATATAAGTGTCAAAAATTATTTTAAGATTAACAAAATAGAGAAAATTAAACAATAATTTATACGAATTATAACAAATTTCAAATCATTACTATTTCAATTTTCCGAGAAATAAAGTTTGAACCAATAGTTTTTGTAAAGATGCGCATTAACGCCAGTTTGCTTATGAATCGGATAAGGAAGCACGATTCGGAGCTCGTGCTTTTAAAAGCCATTTTCAGGAATTGTCGCGGGAATTTTACACATAATTACTTATTTATTAGTTCAGTATTAATAAGCATGCATGTTTTTAAGGAGTTACAGTTATTTTACATTCTTTTAGGCAATGATTATTATTAATGGCTCTTTTTATTCCTACACGTCCATTATTAAAAATCAAGTGATTATTTTTGTTACTCATACTACAAAAATTTTCGGAAATTAAAATTTTTCTTTTTAAAATGTTTTAATTTCCTTTTTTATTTCAAGAATTTAAACAAAGAAATTAAAAGAAAAATTAATAAACACAGATTTATATTGTTTTTTAAAAGTTACGTTAAAAATATCTAAAGGAGAAGTTAACTTCAATAAATAATAAAAAAGAAAATGCATTATATAAAATATTATTAAAGAATATTATAAATTAATATTATAAAAGAATTATGAAAAAAATATTATTATAAATTTTTTCTAAGTTTGTACATTTCTTTTCGTTTCACATAAAAAATAAGCAAGCAATCTAACCTTATCATCTAAAGTTCTAAAAAGAAAAAAATGAAGCCGTATGTTCCACAAGACTTAAAGAATTTGTATATCTCACGATTCTCAATTTAAAATTTTTACTTAATAAAATGTGAATAAAACTGTTCATTTAATATACTTTGCTTACAGACGTTTGATCATTATTTTGGCACTGGTGTGATATATTCTGAGTGATCCTTAATTGCTTCTCCTTAAGTATTTTTAAAACTAAAGCCTTTTTTAATTGAATTATGCTTTAAAGCTTATTTTTTTAATTTTAAACTAAAAATTTAATGTTGTTTTTGTAAAAAAAATATATTAAAATTCATTTCTAAATTTTTTACATGAAAAAGAAGTTGTTCTAGTCACTAATTAATCAGTATTAGGTTTCGAAACGGTATTAACCTTTATACCGGGGCAAAGTCTAAATATATAGGTTCTATTTCTGTGGTTATATGGAAAAAGGGCATAAGTCCATTTTTTTCACAATTTCATTTAATCTCAAATGAATTTAAAAAAAAATTACGTAAAATAGGCAACATTTTTTAGAAAATGGACTAATTATTCCTTATAAAATTTGAGCTTTCGAGATAATCTATTTTATCCTCGAACGATCTTGAATCTCAAAAGGAGTAACAACAAAAGCGAAAGGGTGGCGCGCGTAGCGCGCTGATTAACGCTAGTAGTGAATAAAAGCGTTAAATAACAGATTTATTATCGTTAATTAGTGCGCTACGCGCGCCACCTTTTGTATTTTGTTTTTATCTTTCTATCGAGATTCCAGAATCCACATTCGAGAATTTGGTCCGCGAATCGATCGATACATTCTCAAACGCTTAAATTATATTAGGGATCACATTGGTTCTTTTAAAGATTGATTTGATAAATAAGTTTATACCTTTATGTATATACCAAAACACTCCTGCACTTCTTTAATCGAGGCTTTCCATGGCGTCAAAGATTCCTTCACCTTTCTTTTAAGGGTGCATACCTGCGGCCCCAACAAGTATGGCAACGCTAACAGCGCCAAAGTTTGTTCATGGGCTACAAAATATAAGAATAATATTAATGTATTGTAAGGTTATATTATATTTTTGGCTTTTTGTAAGATAAAGCATTGTAACAGTTTAAAAGATATAAAATTGCTAAAAAAGTGGCAGACATCTGGATCAAAGATTGAGATCAAATTTTACATCCAGAAAAACTCGTGTTCTGAACATGTATAGTTTCAGAAAATAGCAGTATGGGAGACAAGCTTTCATTTACCTATTTAAGAATAAAAAATATGTAATCTTTCCAAAATTATAAGAGTTTTAAATTAAATAATGAAAAGAATAAGAATAAGAATGTAATGATAATACATTTATTAAACGATAAAATTTGCGATTCGACTTTATGCATATTTTGATGTATTTTCTTTGCTGAATTTTAAACTATCTTAACTTTCAAAGTAATTTATATTTAAAAAAAAAAAATAAAAAAACAAAAGCTTTACTTCACTACTTTTATTTTTTATTTAAAAATTGTATGCAAAAATTTTTTATATTGAATGATTATCACTTGAACAAGAGGCAGTTTTTCATGATTTTCTGAAAATACAAAAAAAAAAATGTTCAGATCAGGAGTTTTTCGAAGCCATAGGATCTAATATTGCTACTTTCTTTATATTTTTTAACTAAAAAGATATCCTAAAGTTTGTGCCGACTTCGTGATCCAGATCTCTGACACTCCTATACAGTTAGTATAAATTACGTGTCTGTTATTCAACCCTCAAATTTTAATACACAAACCGTGTGTGATGCACACGCACTTTCACGTATGCATGCACGCACACGCTATGTACACACACTAATTTCTTTAATAATCATGTCAGAAAACAAAATTAACATTGAAATACAGAAATTTATATAGAAAGAGACAAAATCATTTTTTATTGAGCATGTTTTTAGAATTGTTAATTCATTTTAATTTAATTTTTAAATTAATTGTGTTGATCAAATAACTCATATAGCAACCCAATAATTATTACCACGCTGCATTGTTGATTGTTCACATAGAATGCGTACGTTCATATATTTTGTCAATGACAAACTATGCCATAGTATGATCCTAATACTATATACCTAAGACGAGAAAGTCATTTTTTAAAATAACTTTGAACATCGTACACCACCTTACATGCACACTATTAATGGGTCTGAAGTTTGCAACGTTGGAGGGCAACGAAATAAAAAAATTTGATTTTACTTCACAGTTATATGGATTAATTTTAATTTCGTGTGAAGGTTTAGTATTTTATAATATAAAATAACGTTATAACAAAGGTTTAGACAACACTTTTTACTGTGTAGTAACTTTAATTCATTATTTCGTTGCATTCCAACGAAGCAAACTTCAGACCCGTCACTATTACACTCTACGGTCCCATTTGTGACGACTCTGTTGTATGTGCACACTGTTTCTGATTTAGACGCGCAACACTCTCAAGGTGGATGGGCGTCCCCACGCAGGAGACATAGCGCGTTTAATTATTTCTTAGTAAATATGTTTTCAAACATCGTATTTATTACAATTTCTAACATTTAATATAATCTACTCAATTAACATTTATTTATTCGTATTTTGCCTTAAAGTAATTATTATATTTATAACAATTATATTATTCTCTAAATATAGAAGAATTTTCTCTTATAAGCAGAAAAAGAACTATATATAATTTAACTGTTACAACTATTAATATAATAAATGTTACCTGATTAACAACGAAATGACAACAAATAATATAGTTGGTGCAGTAAACAAATGGAATACTATAAATGAAATCAGAAACTTTCCCATAATAACGATGAAAAAATCCCACAAGATACATACACGAGCGCGTAATCCCACACATTCACTTAATATTCACTTACTTACTATTAATTTATGGCCAATATATTACACAAAAACTCACTGTAATGAGTATGCATATATATATGGATGCACTGTGCAATGCTATGTACGATTGTTTACTATGTAAAATTTTTTAAACAGCTACTTCTTAAGAAATTCCGTATACGAGCGCGACTAAAAGTAGCGTGGCGTTAGGACGCGCGTGTCTACACTGCTTTCTCTTTTTCAAAATTTTATTTGGCTGTTTCCAATGCACGAAGCGCCATCTATAAATAAGTATGGTACATCCTTGAGGACGATATGATTATAATGGTGAAATTCCTCTCCTTTAGTATTTATGGCGTCACCACGCAGAGTATGGGAGAATGTGTATACCACGGAGGAAAACTTAGACCAGAAATAGCGGCTATAGGAGTAAAATTTGAGTGGTTGTCAAGCAAGTGTTAAAAACTGCGTATTTGTGACTTTGATATTCACTCTGCCATGCGCCCAGAAAGGCCATAAAATGTGCCGACACATGAACTATTTTTTGTTCTGAAAAAAATCAGGGGTGCCTAGCCAGGATGGAAATACGCGAGTCTCCTCGGAAGCCGGGCTCTTACACCCATGAGCGGCTCTTCTTCCGCGACCTTTATTATTATTAACTCTCTCTCTCTCTCTCTCTCTCTCTCTCTCTCTCTCTCTTTCTCTCTCTCTCTCTCTCTCTCTCTCTCTCTCTCTCTCTCTCTCTCTCTCTCTCTCTCTCTCTCTCTCTCTCTCTCGCTCGCTCTCTCTCACACACACACACACACATGCACGCACGCACGCACGCATATAAATTGACAAACATGCGATCTGAGGCATTCTTTATTTTCTCCCATGATGGGTATACTATTTTTCGTTATAGTAAGCGTATAAAATAACTGCTTTGCGCCTGCACAGCAGGGCGTACAGCAGGCGCTTTACGCATACTATGACGAAAAACATGTTATGAGTGTGTGCGTACGTGTGTGTGTGTGTGTGTGTGTGTGTGTGTGTGTGTGTGTGTGTGTGTGTGTGTGTGTGTGTGTGTGTGTGTGTGTGTGTGTGTGTGTGTGTGTGTGTGTGTGTCCGCCTGGATCTCAGCTTCTACTCGATCGATTTTAAACGGACGGATCTGATTTTTTGTTTTTTTTTTGTGTGATGGCGGGTCAAAAATTCGTTTTTTGATTCACCGATGCATTTTTGTTTTATTTCGAATTTTCGATTTTCTCAAAATTGATTTTTGCTTTTTTTAATGATAAGATCGAGATATTTAAATCGAATGGATAGCATTTGAAAGAGCATTAAAATACCTACATTTTCTAAAAAAAAAAAATTCTCTAGCTAACACGGTTCTTTTGTTATTAACAAAAACGTGTTTTTTTTTAAAAGCTTATAACTCCTAAACTAAACGGTCAATTTTTTTGAAAAAAAATCATGATAATGATAATGCAGAGTATAAATAGCTATAATCTGTAAAAATTTGAATCCACTTTGTCGACTAATTTTTGAGAAAAAAATTGAAATATGAAAAAAATGAGTTTTGTATGTCTAACGATTACGGGAGTAAAATTGACTTAATCGCTTCGAAATACCTTGTAGAGGCAGATTTTGGATATCTCTCGGTCAAGTTCTTTGGTCAAAATGATTGGTCCAGAAATTTCAGAAATATTTGAGGTAAAAATTCAATTACAAAATTAAATTGTAAATACAATTTACATGCGATCTGGGACATTCTTTACTTTTACTCCCTAAGTGCATAATCTACTATTTACAACAACTCAAAAAATTACTATCACAAAGCTTCCTCTAGAAGGAAGCAAAAATATTGTTCGCCACACGGGTGAAATTTTTACGACCTCGTGATCGCGCAACACTCAGGCCGGCTACGCCGACCCTCGTGAGGGTCGATCCCTCGGTGCGTAAAATTCAACTTTATACCCTAGTGACGAAAACTACTATTTCATACCTGCAGATATAACCCGCTTATTGTCCGGACCTTTCGGTGGAAAATTATTTGCCACGAATTCCCTTAATAGTTTCTGTCCGGAGGTTTGGACAAGTATTCTGATCTTCATAGCTACAGTTGGCCATACCTTTGAGAAGATATTTTTATTTGCAAAATCTTCTTCAAAAGATTCTTGCATCTGAAAATCGAATTGTTAATATTAGATTTGGTTATAATATCTCAATATCAAATACAAATGTTCAATTCAAAGAGAATATATTTTTTTTAATTCAAGGAAAAAATTGTTGAAGGTGGCTTTGGCGCGTGGTGCCGTACTAAGTGGGGGGCCCCCCGTGTGGGCCTTCTTTGTTTTTGGCAATTTTTGAAATTTTAATTTTAGTAATTACCTTCGATCTACTTGAGTAAGTCTTAAGAAAACGAGATTTGTTAAAAAATGAAAATATCGTCATTGTTATTACTTATATATTTGTCTGTTGTCAGTGCGCATGCGAATAAGCACGTTTACAAAGTTTATTGCTAATATCTCTTTAATTTGGCATTGGATTCTCCGTTAAAAAATCTTTAATTTAATATCCTATTTTATAAAAACTATTTATAATGGAATAAATACAAAATGAATGTCTTTTCCCATAAGGTTACATGTTAAAAGGCACATTTAATAAATTTAGTTTTCTCTAAAATTTAATCGTTGACTTTGCATTTTCTTGATATAAATGAAAAGTTTTATGTTTAAACAATATTTTTATAAACTTTCAGAAATGTTTTTGTATTTATAAAAAGTCGCTGAAGCCACCTTAAGCTATGGCAGATGTCTACCAATATCTGGCAGATTGTTGCAGGTTTAGTGGAGCAGAAATAGAGCTTGTAGCTATATTTTATAATAAGTGTGTTTGTGTGTGCGCGCGTGTGCGTGCCTGCGTGTGTGTGTGTGTGTATGTGTGTGAGAGAGAGAGAGCGAGAGAGACAGCGAGCTAGAGAGAGAGAGATAGAGAGGAGGAAAGAGAGAGCGAGCTAGAGAGAGAGAGAGAGCGAGAGAGAGAGAGAGAGAGAGAGAGAGAGAGAGAGAGAGAGAGAGTTGTGCATGAAAGGGACGCATTTTGAATTTTTTATAAAAGAGAAGCAAACAAAAAATTGAATATAAAAATTACCATTTTCATTCCTTCCGGAGTTTCCAAAATAGGGAAATTTTGAAAAATTTCCTCTATAGAATTTTTTACCAAAAATGTTTCAATTTCACTATTTATTTTCTTCCAACATTGAATAAAGTCCGAATCGATCGAAGTGGCTTCTTGTAACTTCTTAAATTCCCCAGATGTGGATGCTAAAAATCATTTTAATTGTAGCCTTTTAATGGGTGATAATAGTTCAAGGAGGTTATCATCCTATATTAAGGTGGTTCACTATTTAATTTTGATGTCATAAATTATTAAAATACAGTAATGTAAGTAAACACGGGTGTGAAAAGCGAATACTTTTTGAATCGAAAAAAAGTATTGTGATAAAAAATTGTTAATGGAACACGAAGATATTGTTCAATAAGTAAAAAGTGACTTTCGCTTTTTACCAACTTTTTATTTTTCATTACATTTTAATGTTTAAAGTTTCATTTTGCTCCTTAAACATTTGTCTACGATCCATCCAGGCTTATATTATCGAATAATTAATATAAGGCGTTTCACGTCAACTGCCCCAGATCGGCGCACGAGTGCCAAATCGTGCTATTTCCAACTCATGTTTATAATACTAATATGTACTTTAAAAAATTATTTGATAAGCGTTTTCAACGTATTTTTTCCTCAGCTTTCCAATGATATAGGCAATTTTTCCGAAATTTTCCATTTTCACCTTCAAAAACTACAAAACATCTTATATCTCAAAAACCGCGCTGGGGCAGTTGACGTGAAACGCCTCATATATATACGAAGCAACTTGTAATTGTTTACAGTAAACTAGTGCTTAAACTGTAAACAATCACATGTTGCGTCGTATGTATTAATTATTACATAATATAAGCCTGGATGGATCATAGACTAAAGTTTAAGGAGCAAAATGAGACGTTAAAGATTAAAATCTAATGAACACTAACAAGTTAGTAAGAAGCGAAAGTAAATTTTTACTTATTGAACAATGTCTACGTGTTCGATTAACAATTTTTTATCACAATACTTTTTTTCGGTTCAGAAAGTATTGGTCTTTCATACTCATGTGTACTTACATTATTATTTTTTTTTTGTAATAATGTGCGGGAAATTCGTATTTTCAACACTGTTTTTAGTGTGATAACCCCCTTAAGGTGGCTTCAACGTTTGGTGCCGTATCAAGCGGGAGCTTTCTTTATCGGGCCTCAGTTAATATTTATATTTGTTCACTAATTGAGTATTTTTAATATGAACTTATTAATGTGTAAATCATTTAAATGCAAAAAAAATTTCAAATTTATAAAAGAGAATAATATGTAGGTATATATAGTTTCGCAAAAAAAGGTAAAAAGCAATATTTTGTGCTTAGAAAGTCATTTACTCTTGAAATTGCATTTTTACATATATTTTTTTTAGTACTATCAAAATCTCTGTTTCAAACCCCTAGCGGAAATGATTTTCGTGTAAAACTGTTATAAACTGTTATAAACTGTTATAAAAAGTTTGGTTTGAGACGCGTATTCCAATTTATAATAGTTTTTAACAACTTATAACAGTTTATAACACTTTATAACAATTATTTACGGTTACTTACATTTTCGTTAAATCATGACTGCAGATTTAAGGGTGCGTACAGGAATTATGAATAGTTTATTCCAATTTATAATAATTTTTAACAATTTATAACAGTTTATAAGAATTTCTTCATTATCCTCAAACCGGAAGTCTGAAAGTGCAAAGCATTTCCGTACTCAATGGGAAGCGTGTCCGAAACTGCAAAGGCATTCCGAACTCGATTGCTGTAAATAACTGTAAATAACTGTAAATAACTGTTAAAAACTGTTAGAAATTATAAATAACTGTTACAAACTATTAGAAACTGTAAATAACTGTTACAAACTATTCGAAATCGCGAGTAACTGTTACAAATTTTTAAAAAATTATTCATAATTTCTCCGCGTTCCTTCGTTTCTATTTAACAAAATTGTGAATAACTGTAAGTAATTGTTATAAACTGTTATGAACTGTTATGAACTGTTATAAACTCTTAAAAACTGTTATAAATAGGAATACGCGTCTCAAACCAATGTTTTTATAACAGTTTATCGCAGTTTCTAACAGTTTATAACATTTCCTAACAGTTCATAACAGTTGTTAACAGTTACTTGCATTTATTTTTTTCGCTAGAGACCGTGTATACTTTTTTACATAAAACTTAAATTTTATTACTAAGAATAAGCAATTAAAACTTTATTTTCCAAGAAAGGTCCATAACCTCGATATTAAAAATTAACGTTTTGCGACGCATTTCTCTCGCTAATTTTGATGTTAACCCGTCTTTTTCTTTAGAGCAATCGAAAGTTAAAGACCTCAATAATATATTTTCGCAATGTTTAACATTAATCTATATTTTTAGGCAATGTCGCTGGAGCCACCTTAACATCAAAAAATGTACCTTCGCTTGATCTCCTAATTTGCCTGGGCTCAATAACATGAAGCTGGACGGCTCTTTGTCTGGACTTTCTGTACTTAACACAAAGCACGCCTCGTGCATCAGTACTAACACCAGCTTTGAAGCACGATGGTGTGTATCATTTATCGGCGTCACCTAATAATGGGAAGAGGGCCGATATGCATTGCGCCAAATACATAAATCGCTCCTTCCGAATACTTGAAAATAAAATATTATTAACAATAATAACATGATCTAGAAGTAAAATTTAAATATTAACAATAATAATAATAATATTTTAAATTATTATTATTATTATTATTATTTTATAATTATTATTAATGCCCGCCATAAAACTGTTATATAAAATCAAATTAGTGTTGGTCGGTTATTTTTTTCCAAAAAATTTTTTTTTTAGACTTTTTAATTGTAACGATCGAGATTCATTTCGTTAACATTAAAACATGTGTCACTCAATAATCAATAACAATAACATTGTACTCATTTTGCTTCCTCCTAGAGGAAGCTTTGTGATAGTAAAAAAAAAAGTTTGTGAGATAATGTCTTAGGAATGTTGTATAGAAAATTTGGAATCGAAATACACCATTTTTAGAAAATGTCCGTATGGATGTGTGTGTGTGTGTGTGTGTGTGTGTGTGTGTGTGTGTGTGTGTGTGTATGTATGTCCGTATACTCTGATATCTCATAATCTACTCAACCGATTTTAGAGCAATCGAAAAATACGAGAGAGTGATCATTTTTTCAGATTTTGCTTCAACAATTGGGGTCAATATTTTATTTTTGTCAAAATCGATTTTTTTGTTTTTTATCATCATTTTTAAATTTTCAAAATTTTTATTTTCAATTTTTTTTATATTTAGAACAAATATTATTTATATACGATAAATTCTCTGTATGCAGAATAAAATTTTCTACAATTTAAAAAAAAAAAAAAGCCGTTAGCTATATTTCGTCATAAGTTATTCATGAAAACGTCATTTTTAGTAAATAGGTTATATTTCAAAATTAAAAAAAGATATTAACATGAATATTATTTTGGTTATAAAGAATACTGAGTACTATAACTTACTAAATTTTTAGGTTTTTTTATGCATTATTTTTGGAGAAAAAAAATAATTTATAAAAAAAAGTGTTTTTTTTTGTCGTTCAATAACTAGAGTAAAATTGGCTTAATCAGTTTGAAATTTTTTTAGTGGTACATTTTGTATCACAATCGATTGAGTTCTTTGGGCAAAAGGATTGATCCATAAATTTCGGAGATATTTGAGGTTAAAATTTTTTTCACTTTTTTTTTAAATCGTAATTTCTCGAGAACGGCTTTATGTATTTGAATCGGGTGGGCGGCATTCGAAAGAGAATTTCAAGACCTATATTTTCTAAAAAAAATTATTTGTCTAGCTATTATGGTTCTTTTGTTATTAATAAAAACGTAAACATTGAAAAATGAAAAAAATGAGTTTGGTATGTCCAACTATTGCGGGAGTAAAAATTGACTTAAGCGCTTCAAAATTCCTCGTAGAGGTGGATTTTGGATAATTATTATTATTTCTTATATATAAAACCTAAGCTCAATAAAATCAAAAATTCAACGCGCCTATAACAGTACCCCAGTGGTGGTGCGGAAAGCTGTTTAAAATGTGGTAACCCTTGGAAAACAATGTACCCTCTAAATACCCATTTTCATGCTTAAAAATGCATAACATTCAAACCTACATATACAAAAAAAATGAGTATAGAGATCTGGCATCAAGCAATTGGCATCCTTTTTTTAAAATGTATTGAGGATGGCTCTATGTATGAAAGAGTAAAAATAAAGTAGAACCTTCTTATTTTTTTTATATAACTTGATAGGATTTAACTTAACAGAAATATGTTAAATGGGAAAAAGTTTTATGTCAATATTATCGACAACTTTTATATTTAAAATATTTGAGGAGTTATAAATAAAATGGGCGATTTTTGGCTATAACTTGATTGGATTTGATTTTACACGAAAATGTTAAATACAAAAGTTGTGGATAATATTAAAACAAAAAATTTTACTATTTAATATTCTCGTGTAAAATCAACTCCTGACGAGTTGCTAGACTTATAAAAACGATTTTAAGCCGTTTACATCGTACAAAATAAAGTATGAAATTTTAAATATTGGAAGTAAAAATTAATTAAAGGAATCAGTAAATCAAGTTTGAGGAAGCTACGTGCCAATGAATTGGCAGCGGTTTTTTTTATCGAATTCAAGAATGAGAATGATTATAAGGATCACCCTCTCTGATTTGAAAACAAGTTCATTCAAATAACGAAAATATTTAGAATTTTTTTTTTATCTCAGACTTTTTAGTGAAATAAGAAAATGTAACAAGATTGAATTGGGATCCCCGGAGAATAGTTATCTTTGATTTAAAAAAAAATTTCATCCAAATCGATCGAGTAGTTTTGACCTCCTTTTTCGAAGTCTAATGCGTACAATAAAGTTTTTCGAAAAACTAATGCGTACAATATTATTATTTTACAAAAATCTTGAACAAAAAGTAAAACTTTTGAGCCTTGCCCGACAAAACTCGTGGACATTTTTAAAACATGGGCTATTTCAACTCCAAATGACTCAAAACATATTTCTAACATATTTTCTTGAAAACTTTCTTTTTAACCGTCACAAAGCTAACTCTGCGAGGAAGCAATAATAATAGTAATAATAATAATAATAATTTACTTACTTAAAATTAGCATTATCAAATTCTTTGTCTATCAGGATTCGAGCCAGCTGATAATCGTTAAATAATGTTTTTGACTCGACAAAGTCGTCCAGGTCATCCGTGTCAAGATCATTAAGGGTTTCAATCTGATAGGTACGAGATGCTTTAGCGTCCATCTCGTACGCTTTAATAAGCGAACATCCTTCGTAAGTAGTAATCAATGTTTGGTACACTACATTCTCCGGGTCATATTTTCCTTCGATTTCTGCAAAATATCGTTTAAAAATATTTTAGTGTCTAAAAAGGCTGCATAAATAATTGAAGGAGGCAAACCTGAGTTAAAATGTCAAAAAATAGTATTTCCCCCCTGAGCGGGATATACTAAAAATAGTATATCCCCCTCAGGGGATTCCTACATGACTCGTGTGAGTTTGACATACACTCGCCCTAGTATCCTGTATTTCGTGCCCCAGGTACGTAACTAGTGTACTAGTGTATTTAACCTAGGTTTTCCCATTCTAAAAAGAAATTCATTATACTAACTTAACAGTTTTATCCTGGTGACTTCTGGAGGTTCTTGAGTGTTGTGCACCACTGACCCAATTGCATTCGAGCTGCTAATTTCTGAAGGTGCAGGCGTATTGGTGAAACTATTTGGTGAACACAAAGTATGAACTTCTAATAAAAAATTATATTTGAAAAATTGATTATATGATATTTTTTAAGTACGAAACAACGACGTAGTGAAATACGTTCGTAACCGTGCGCTCCGACGCAGCGCACGGAAAGCACGCGCGATGACTCACCACCGTCTTTTAAATTTTATTATTTATGAACCCTTCATTTCTCCAAAATAAAGTTTGGGGTAACTTGACACTTGTAGGTTCGAGTAAAAAAAATTTATTTTGAACAAAAATGTCATTATATTCTTTTAGAAAAATCGTTCGGAATTTTGAACAAATGTTTTCATCTGGAAAAAAGCTTTTCAGAGAAAAAACAATAGCACCATTGGGAAGAGCAGGAAAAAATCTATCGATATATGTTGTTTGCTTTTTTTGGGAGACTTAGCGTATGATTTTGAACGAGTTGAACATTACATTTTACGCGAAAAATGTGCCGAGCGCAACCGCTGCCTGGATCTGGTGAACGCTCCCATATATTTATTAATTAATTATTCATTACTATTCCTATAGCTTATTTTTTATTACCTATCTATCAAACACTATGGATATCTTAGAAATAATTTATAAACACAAAAAATTAATCAATATTCATAGTATTTTCATGAAAAGTTATTATTAGTCACTATGAATAATTACGTTGCACTCAGAAAAACGATCCTCTGGTACCAAAATAAAATTCCTCCCGAAAATCTTCCTGCAATAAAAAGAACTTCCTCCCGCTCGGTAGAATCGTAATTCGATTACAGGAACCGTGGTCTCCTGTTATAGGAGGTCAATCCTCCTGCAGGAGGAGAATTTTACGTTTTATTACAAGAATATTACGTGTCAGTAATGGAAGAATAATATTTTGGGTCTTAAGTCCCCAAAACTCTATTTTATAAATATCATTAAATTGTAGTGTAAGACAAGTTTTATTGATAACAGATGACACTAGGACTACTATATAAATATTTAAAATAACTAAAGTCTTTTTATTCCATTCATGTATAACAATTTTACTTTTACATTAATTATTTATTTAGTTTTTTGTTAATAATTATTATATATACGGGAGGAATTCCTCTTATCGCGATGCGACATCGATAACCAAACGGATATTACTCCTTCCATAGGAAGATATTCTCTTGGTTCTATTTTTAACTGAAAATCCTCCTCCGACAGACAGATTCTCGTTGGTACAGGAAGATCGTTTTCTGAGTGTGTGTGATATTTTATTGTAAAATATGATTTCGTGTAAAAGTATGTCTCATTTTAAAAATTTCGTTAATTTTGTTTTATTAAAATATTTTTACCAAGAACTGTTGGGCACAATCTGTGCAGCGGTGTATGGATTTGGTATATAGTGCAATGGGTTAGCCCCAGTAGGTATATTTTGCCCATCATTGTACACGGTGTGCAAAGCTCCAAGAATCGCATTTCCTAGCGGAGAACCCGCATTAGGTGGCACTTGAGGCCAATGACTATCTGCATTGACAGTTACAAATGTCTTAAAAATTTTATTTTGAGAACATTATTCTAATAATTGCAATGATACTCATTATTTTCGAAGAGAAAAATTATTTAAAATATAATTAGAAAAAAGTGAAAACAACAACCACATGAATTAATAATGTATTCGAATTATGATCGAATCTATACTTCTAAACTTTTTCCAGGACTAAATTTTTAATAATAGTATATTACGATACTAGTGCCTTAAGGGGGTCAGACACCAATGACGAAAAATCGATTTTTTTCTTTACATATTTCACTAGAAAAACACTAGTATAGAATATGTTCCAATTGGTTTCAAGGCAATATTTATTTTTGTTTTAAGGATTTACACAAAACACCAATAACGCCTTTCATTTCTTTTTTTTTCAAATTACACTTTTCCCCTTGTTTAGGATATTTATATAATCGTACATTGATTTCTACTAATGTTTTCTTGATTTCTCTGGTCTTAATATACTCAAAATTCTTATTTCAAATATCTATATATACTGTATAAAATCCAAAAATAATATTTTAACGGGGTGGCATAGTCCTACCATTACCGACCGAGCAATTGACACAGTTTAAAGCTTATTGAAAATAAAATACGTAGAATCATAAAAAATCAAGAGCACACTGCTCTGTGGTTTTGAAGGTTCTACCATCCAGTAAAAGTTTGAAGTCGAAATATCAAGTGGTTTTTGCAAAAACTTTGAACAAAACAAAATTCAGTTTCATTCAAAGTTTTTGTAAAAACCACTTGATATTTCGACTTCAAACTTTTACTAGATGATAGAACATTCAAAACCACAGAGCAGTGTGCTCTTGATTTTTTGTGATTCTACGTATTTTGTTTTTAATAAGTTTGAAACTGTCTCAATTGCTCAGTCGGTAATGGCACGGATATGGCACCCCCTTAACTATTAATATAGAGATAAAAGATAAATCCCAGGCGAAAATAACTTTTGCATAAAACTGTTAATAAAAGCAAATAACAGGAAGATTTGGGAATGCCTAAAACATTTAGTAAGTGTTGTAAATTCCTATTATTAGTTATAAGCACTTATTTGTATTTATTTGATTTTTCTGATGGTCCAATGTAAGAAATGGTTTTAGGATACAAAAACGCAAATAACTGTTAATAACTGTTATCAATTATTATTTGTTGTAAATAATCGATTTTGACTATAATTTATTGTTATTAATAGTAAATATTAATTATTTGAATTTATTGACACTCTCTAGAAAGTATTATTTTTTAATACAAATAACTACTCATAATTATTGTTAGCGACTGTTATTAATTTTAAGTAATAATTTTACGTTAATAGTATTTGTCGGTAGTCATTTATCAATTATTATCATAAAATTATCGTTATAATCGAAATAAAGTTATAAATTATAAAATAATATTAATATTTAATTATAAATAATAATCATTTATATCTGCTATAAAATTTTTTTTTCAATAAAAATGCAAATAACTGTTATTAGCATTTTTGTCATGACTTTCATTTGATGAATAAAAAAAGACAAATAAGTGCTAATAACTGCAAGTAATTGCAAAGAACTGTTACTAACAGCAAATAATTCTTAAAAACTATTATTAAGTGTTATTAGCGTCCCAAATCATGCATTTATAAACTGCAAATAATAGCAAATAACTGCAAATAAAAATTATATTTAGTTATTAACAATTGTGTGCATAATTTATTTCCGCCTGGGATAATATCTGTGGCTTCCCGGAAAAACCACGTAAGGGACAAGTTTTTCAAAATCGGTTTTATGCCTTTTTTCTTATCTTTAAACAGTCCTCTATCATCTAGCCGTGACAGAAATTACGAAAGTGCACTCGTTGTCTTGAATCAGCACAAGGAAAAACCACATATCTCCATATTTTTCAACATTTTCCCGGAATAACGACGTATCTCCATTTCTTTAAGAATAATTCCCGGAAAAACCACGTAACTCCACTTATTTTTTAGAATAATTCCCGTAAAAACCACGTAACTCCACTTTTTTTTAGAATAACTCCCGGAAAAAACCACATAACTCCACTTCTTTTTTTTAGACTAATTTCCGGAAAACCAATGTAACTCCACTTTTTTTAAAGAAAAACTCCCGGAAAACCCACGTAACTCCACTTTTTTTAGAATAACTCCCGGAAACCCCACGTAACTCCATTAAAATTTTTTTTTATTCCCGAAATAACCACGTAAGTGAAATTCGATTTCTAAAACATGAACGCTATTTTCTCTGGTTACTATGGCAAAAAATATGTTATTTACATTAGTATTCATAGACGCAGTGTTGCATTATTTAATCTCATTTGTCTTGATTGATAACATCGATGCGAAACCTGCGAAACTAAAAACTCGATTTACTCGAAATAATGAAAAGTGGAGATAAGTGGTTTTTTCTGGAAGCCACAGATATAATTTATGAACATTTTTGGGATTTTTCACAAAAATAAAATACTTGAATTTGAAACTTATAGCGGTTAAGTTGGCATCGTAACAACCTGACTTATCGACAATCACTTATTCCTTTATTGTAATATATATAGGTATATAAAAGTCAGTGCAAGTATCAGTGTAAACATGCACAGCTGTCATTTCACATTCATATAACTACTGTGATAAAAGGAGCATCTGATATCAGTTTTCATTTTTTACGATTTTTTGCATTCGTGAACGGATTCTGGAGTAAACATTTAGTGTATAAGATGTGAAGGTATATTGGAAAAGTTATTGAGAGTATAATACAAGTGTACAGTGACAGTGGAATTGAAGTTTTACAAATAGCTTTTTAGTATACTTGAACTGTTATTGGAAACTTTATTCTCAAAATAACAGGGATCAATACTAAAGAAAAATTAAGTCTATACTGACTCTTACAAAAAAAATTTAGTCTACATATTCAAATCAATTTGGAAAGGAAGAGAAATGTGCTATTGCATAGAAAAATATTATGGAATCTTCGCTTCTGCCAGAAAGCTACCATCATAAACCAACGACTGAATCTCAATATGATATAATTGTCATTTTATTTACTAAAGTGAAAACTGTTATGCACTGTAATAAATATATATATAAATATATATATTAGTCGTATTCTCTTTATTAAGTGAAAATGTTTTATGTCAAAAACAATAATGAAGGAAAAGTAGAACGGTTCACCATATCAGACATTAAAAGAAGATCAATAGGACTGTTGCTGCTATAAACATTTCTTTTAAAAATTTGGCTGTGACGATACTGGCTTCATAACATGCATTAAAGATTTTAACATTCTCAATACACTCTACATTTACTTCAGTATATAATTATGTGTAAAAAGTGTATTAAAAGTATGTTACACCACAGGAAGATTATGTTTCACCACGCAACAATGCTTAACTGACTGATGTAGCTATGACTGTTGCTGCTACGTGTGCTCATATAGCTTACAAGTCTAAAGGGCCGTAAACTGAGGTATCAGAATATTTGTTTCGAATATAAAAATTTTAAGCTAAAAAAATACTTTTTTATATTCCAGGGCAGAGAAGGAATTACAGAGGAAATAAAGAAGTATTTTAGTGATTTTATCTTTAAAGCTGTTTTCTACATAATATATTTTGCATATATTTTGATGGAACAGGTCCTAAAATCTTGGTATTTTATATGACTATTCACTGAAGAGTTGTATGTATCCAAATTATTTAAGTAAATAGTCATATAAAATATCAAGAGTTTAGGACCGGTGCCATCAAAATATATGGAGTTCCTGGATCTGGAGTCGACGGCAGAGCCAAAATTTAGAAATGGCCATATCTTCGGTTAAAATCAATAAAAAAATTTTTTTTGGATCTCATTTCATCATAAATTAACTATATTTTAAAAATATTACTTCTACATATTTCTAATTAGTAAAATTAATTTTTTTAGATCATTTTATGAAGAAAATTTTAAAAGTGTATGACCCCCTTAATATTTAATTAAAGATTAACAATAATTAAGACTTATTTATGCAACATCATATTAAGTTTGGTGATTCAAATATTAATAAAAGTAGATACCGTAGATCTTTTCTACATATAATTTTAGCAGAACAATTTATTTGTTCATCGTTAGGAAAAGCACATATAAGACTTTAGAGTAAAATGTCGGTTCAGTAGTAGAATTATATGAAATATGTTATTATTGCATTTTATATATTTTCAAATTATAAAAAATAGCAAATGCTTCTCTAATACTTTATTGTATTTATAAAAAAAGAAATTGTCTAAAAAATGTTAATTTAGACTATATATTATATCTTTTATAAAGTAAATAATTCACCTAGTTAAATAAACAATCATTGCAATTATTATATAATAAGTTTCTATTTATAAATTATTTAACTTACGTCCAGGTTGGGAAAAATTATTCGACATCTCAGAGCACTATTATAAATTTTTATAATCACACTGATTATACCTAGTATCGAAATGAAAATATCAATTCGAAAATGTCCTATATATGTATAACCAAATATCCGAAAAATGTTCTATTATACAGCGTAAAATGATCTCAAAATTTTCCAAAAGTTCAGAATTTTTTATTTACATAAATGTAATTATACGCTACAATAGCCTTCAAAATACTCATACTCTCGCGTTCCTTGATGCAAGGGCAGCGCGATTCATCCAGCGCAGCGAGAACTCCAAGAAAAAGTGACAAAACACGGGCGCAAAAACAATGTCCGAATACTATATAATGTTAACGCACGAAGCCTTAACGCTTCCTTCTTAAAATTTATTTATGGTTCTTATATAACTTATATGCAGTATAATAATATTACTATAAGTATTTAAGATAATTAATAATTTAGATTTTATAATATATTTTTGAAAGTATAATGAACAAAGATTGTTTGAAATTGTTAACCAAAGGGATCTGTATAATCTTGTTTAATCCAATTTTAGAATTGGATTTTGCTTCCTCACAGAGGAAGCTTTGTAACGGTGAAAAAAATTTTCGAAAAAAACAATGTTCAAAAAGATGTTTTAAGGCGATATATGTGTATATTAGTTGATTTTGATAATTTTTGTTTTCGTGGATGTGTGTGTGTGTGTGCGTGCGTGCGTGCGTGCGTGCGTGTGTGTGTGGGTGTGTGTGTGTGTGTAAACTCTTCATATCTCCGAAACGAATCAACCGATTTTCGTCGGGTAAAGCTTATTCTCTTCGTCTCGCGGGAAAAGAAAGGTACCATGATGGATTTGAGTTTTTATTGATTTTCTTTTGTTTTATAACCAAAAAACGATTTTGAATTTTTAGTTTTTTTGAATTTTTCATATCTTACAGCCATTATTACATAATATAATAAACTTTTCTTGAAAGGTATTTAAATTACCTATATTTTCTTTTTTTAAAATTTAAAATATCTTCACTCTGTCATTTGTTATTAAGGAAAACTTTTTTATATTTCATAAATTAATTTCTCAAAAAATTATTTATTTATCGACTTGAAATAAATAACTAGTTATTACACTAATTGAAGACTATACGTGGTTAAAATTTCAAGAGATTATCTTCATTTCTTTTTTAGAAAAAAAAATTATTTTCCAAAAACGAATTTTGAATTTTTAGTTTTTTTGATTTTTTCATATTTTACAGCCATTATTACATAATATAATAAACTTTTCTTGAAAGGTATTTAAATTGTCTATATTTTCCTTCTTTAAAATTTAAAATATCTTCACTCTGTCATTTGTTATTAAGGAAAACTTTTTTATATTTCATAAATTAATTTCTCAAAAAATATTTTATTTATCGACTTGAAATTTTAATCAGGTATTACACTAATTGAAGACTATATTTCGTTAAAATTTCAAGAGATTATCTTCATTTGTTTTTTAGAAAATAATTATTTTAGAAAAAATTTTCGTTTTCGTTGTCGCACGATAACTAGAGCAAAAATTATGCAATCGTCCTGAAATTTGGAACAGATGTAGCTTTTATATATCTTCAGATCGAGTTCGTTGCCCAAAAAAATCGGTCCATTACGAAAAAAGATATTTGAGGTTAAAAATTTTTTAAAAAAATTTTCGAATCGCGTTTTCTCAAAGAATACTTGATTTATCGACTTAAAATTTTAACCACTTATTAAATTTATAGAAGACTATATTTGGTTAAAATTTCAGGAGATTATTTTCATTTGTTTTTTACAAAAAATTATTTTAGAAAAAATTTGCGTTTTTGTTGTCGCACGATAACTAGAGCAAAAATTACCCAATCGTCCTGAAATTTGGCACAGATGTAGCTTTTATATATCTTCAGATTGAGTTCGTTGCCCAAAAAAATCGGTCCATTATGAAAAAAGATATTTGAGGTTAAAATTTTTTTTTTGTAATTTTCGAATGGCGTTTTTTAGAGAATACTTGATTTATCGACTTGAAATTTTAACCACTTATTACACTCATTGAAGACTATATGTTGTTCAAATTTCAAGAGATTATCTTCAATGGTTTTTTAGAAACAATCATTTTAGAAAAAATTTGCATTTTAATTGTCACCCGATAACAAGAGCAAAACAGGAGCACTTTCAATGATCAATTTCAAACTTTTATAACTTTGGAAGGAATCGATATTTTTTATTTTTTAAAAACGCAAATGAAAGCTCGTTTTCTCTAGTTTTATTTTCTCTACTTGAAATTATATTTAAGACTTTCTAAAGTTTAATATTTGCCATTTTTAGAGAAGGTTTTTTTCAACACTTTCTTCACAATTAAGCTAAAAGTTCCCAGAACTTCAGTTTTTTTTTTAGCGTTAGGGTCTAATATTGCAGCTTTCTTCATATTTGTATATCCAAAAACATATACCACAGTTTAAGCTAAATCCGAACCCATGACCTTCTCCTTGTTAGTCTAACCGTACAAGATAAAGTATTAAATTTTAAATATTAGAAGTAAAAATTAATTAAAGGGATCAATAAATTAAGTTTAAGGAAGCTACGTGCCAATGAATTGGCAGCGGTTTTTTCTTTCGATCCGGATAACTAAAAAATTTTGTAATGACAACGGAATACAAAATATTAAACAAGATATCTGAATTTTCAAACAAATAAAATACTTTTGAAAGTGGTTCTATGGGATGCATATAGGTCTAAATATAAAATATGTTTATTTAAGGCCAGGAAAACATGTGAATACGCTTGCACATGCAGCAGAATCACGAGATATGCTAAGCGAAACTCGGTAGTGCCAACTGTACAGAAAAGTGAGTATGACTTCGTGAACCCTCTCAACATATATAGTATTATAAGTATATAGCATTACTAGTGGGGCTTCGCCCCCCTGCTCGCTCCGTTCGCCAACCATCCATTAAGAAAAATGTAATGATTTTTATATATAAAATTATCGAATAAGGATTAATTTAATGGCTGATTACTTTCGTTGAGAGAATAAATCTATAAATATATTTTTTATAATAATTTTTGATAATGTTTTTATAAATTTCATGGCAAACCTAATTTATAATCCATTTATCAGAAATCAAAAATATATTAATTATACCTTCTCCAATATTTAATAAAAATGCAGCAAAACCTTTATTTTGTGTACGAATATTTACTTTTAAATTAGAAATATTAAGTAATGGCCAAAGGTACGAACTTTTGACAGTTTCTCCTATAATAGTATTCCTACATTGACTTTTAACTACTGGTAAAATTTGTCGAAAATCTCCACCTAAAAAAATTAACTTTTCTCCAAAAGGTCCATCCTTGCAAGTGACATCTAGAGTGTTATCAATAATTTTAAGGCTTTTTTTTTGGAATCACTGAAGCTTCGTCCCAAATTATAATGGCTGTTTTTCTCAATGTTTTTTTATCAGAATCTAATTTTACAAATGCTTTTCAATATTACTTAAATCTAAAGGTAATACGTAATTTACTTTTCTTTTGTTAAAGTTTGAAGATTTCTTGACTATTAACATAGGCCTTGCCAATGCTTTTCAATATTACTTAAATCTAAAGGTAATACGTAATTTACTTTTCTTTTGTTAAAGTTTGAAGATTTCTTGACTATTAACATAGGCCTTGCCCTGGAGGAACCACCTTTTTGCTTTTCCTTTCTTAAAGTATGAAGGTTCCTTGACTGTTAACATAAGCCTTGCCTTGGGGGATCCAAGGCTTTTCTAATCACGGTATTCTATTTATATCCTTTTAAAGGTTTTCCAAAGTAATTGCTTCTGACTATACATTTAATCCTTCTGAAAGTTTTTTCAACGGAATTATGGAAAAATTTTACGCCTGAGATATCCACATTGTATATTTGTAAGGTTCTTTGACTGTTAACAAGAGCCTTGCCTAGGAGGAATCACCTCTTTGTCCATAGTGCAATACTTTTGTATCGATAAATCCATATTGTTTAAAGTTGGAAGGTTCTTTGACTATTAACAAAAGCCTTGCCCTAAAGGAATCACCTTTCTGTTGTCAAAAGTTCGAAGAAAGCTTAGATTTTGCTTAATGTTAATTTTATATAAACCATACAAACCTTTTTTCCCGCGATTTTAGCTTATGGAGTTAACATTTAGTTCACATGATGTTCATCTTAAAATCTAATCTATGTTGACTTACATAAGAAAATAATATAGAGAAGAAAAAGGCATAATCTAAAATAATGGCAGTGAAGTTAAAGTAACTAAAATGACTAACATTTTGTGTTTATATTGATAGGTATTTTTTTTTAATCAATTATATCTGAAAAATTTTTTGTAAACTTTTTCAGAAATACAGTATAGATTATTTTTTTGACATGCAAGGCCGAAATAGATCGGTTATCTCTATTACTATTAGTATCTTAAAATATATGGCAAAGTTTCAGACGGATACGTGATCCGGAGGTGTGAGCAACTCCTAATCAATTATTATATCTGTAATAATTACCTTGAGCATGAAAACATATAAAGATGTTTGCAATTGTGTAATTTTAAAAAAGTATTTTTTAAAATTGAATTTTCAAATAAGTTTTTCGTATGCTTCACCAGAGTTCCTTATCCGTACAAAATACAGTTTACAAAATAATAGAGGTTTTATGATTATTGATGAATATAAAACTTTTTTCATGTCTTATTTTGTTCGTTCTTTAACGAAAATTAAACAAGTTGAAGTAAAAAAATGTACATCATTATTTAGAAAATACATAATATAATTAATAAATTCAGTTGTAGGTAATACAGTGCTACTGATCGATCTCTTAAAAATATAGGTACTGTATGTGTGACGATAAAAACTTTTTCCTTATGGATCACCGTATGTGAAATTGTATCTAAGAATTACGGAGACATAAATATATTATATTATAATATAAATATATTATATAACTGTTAAGAGTGTAGCTTCGGTAACTACTTACGATGGTGCCAATAAATTGGGCATGGCTTAATTTAATATAGGTAAAATAGTGTTTGTATAAAGAGATAAATTTATTATTTTTAGTGACTGTCTTATGTTAACTACAAATTTATGTCGCACTTACCTTGACAAATAAGGATCATCTAAAAGAAATTTTTAATAATAAAACGTGCATTAATAAGTACAAAATTATTACTAATTGAAGACTTGTCAATACCGTATCATGTATAAATATATTTAATAACTAAATTTACTTTATAAATATGAAGGAAAAAAACATGTCTTGAAAAGTGCTTGCTTACAATTGATTATTAAATATAAAATCGGGCAAACGTTTTGCATGTTACTGCAAGAGTTAATAATAAGGAATAATTAGAAAGAGTTAATTAACCTTACCATTATTCTTTGTTACAAGTAATTCGATTGCCAGATCGAATCCGAGCCCCCGCCGAGTTTGGGAAACGATCTCAATAGATTTTGGACATATCGCGTTCACGTATTTCGAAGTAAGTATTGGGAGGGCATTTGCATATGAATTATCACGACTCAAGTCGCGGAGAGTGCGTACAGTACGCGTCTCTTACTCAGCGCGCTCTGACGGTCGGGTTCATTGGAATCGAAAAGCGCCGCACCTCGCCAATTCGGATTTCGGACTCTCTGGGTACGAAAACACGAACTGGCTCGACTCGAGTCGCGACGGGTGCGCGCAGTAGGCGTGTCTTACTGAGAGCGCTCTGACGGTCGGGTTCATTGGAGTGGGAAAGCGCCGCACCGCGCCAACTCGGATTTCGGATTCTCTGGGTACGAAAACCCGAACTGGCTCGACTCGAGTCGCGGAGAGTGTGTGTAATACGCGTCTCTTACCTAGTGCGCTCTGTTGAATGATTTCGTTCGACTCCGAACGCAGAGTGGCTTCGCGCAATTTGAAGTTAGTAATCAATCGGCCAGAGTGTCCGATCTATTTCATCACGTTTAATTACGAAATGCGTGTGCTCCAATTCCGAACTGCCTCGAGACTGATTATCCCCGACTGAACCCGCACTGATTAAAAAGAGCTGATCCAAATCAACTTTTTTTCAGTGCACGCTCTGTTCAACTCACTCGTAATCGTACTCTGAGTCTCTCAGAAAAAAACAAAAGACATATATCGATAGTTTTTTTCCTGCTCTTTCCAATGGTGCTATTGTTTTTACTCCGAAACTTTTTCTTCTGGTCGAAAATTCAAGTTGAATGTTTAGAGACATTTTTCTCAAAGTATATCATGCTTTTTTTCAAAATGCATATGACCATTCGAAAGTACAAGTCTTAAGCTACAAAACCCTAAATTTTCAAATTGGAGAAATGAAGGGCTCAAAAGTAACAAGATTAAAAAGACAGCGGTGAGTGGCCGCGCGTGCTCTTCGCGCTGCGCTCGGACGCGCCGCACGCTCAGGCTTGGTATAATGAGCTCGTAATCGTATTTTGAGTCTCTCAGAAAAAAACAAAAGACATGTATCGATAGATTTTTTCCTGCTCTTTCCAATGGTGCTACTGTTTTTACTCCCAAACACTTTCTTCTGGCCGGAAATTCGGGTGGACAGTTCAGAACCATTAAACTGTATGGATTTTAGTTTTAAAAGTCTTTCTCTTTAATGATATAACGTATACAAATCTTTCACTTTCATAAACTTCAACTTATTGTTAAAGATACAAATCAAATTGCCAAGAATCTAGTTTTATGATTTTTTTATGTATATATATATTCAATATTCTAGATTCAATAATAACCATATTCTATATCAGGTATTCTATTATTTAAATAACGTTTTATTAATTTTTTTCAGTGCGGGGGGGCTGCACCCCCCCGACCTCCCCTCCCTTCCGCCGCACACTTGTCCCACCTCACTTTCAAGTTCCAACTATCATTATAAATAAGCACACATAAATAAAATAAGAATATGGCGGATTTATGTCACACGAGCTATAAAATAGTATACGATACTCGTGACTTAAGTGGCCCATTATTGCACGGCGTGAGGTTAGCGCCCAAGCGCAGCGATACTATTTTTTACCCTCTAGATCGAAAGATGAGCATTTTTTACGTAGGAAATGATAGTTTCCAAAGAGTGCCCGAAAGGTTTTCTGCGAGAAATAGAATGCGAAATAGTAGACGCATCGCCTTTCCGGCGCGCGGGACTACGCGGTACAGCGCGCGGGCTGCACTTTTATACTCAGAACTAAGAGAGGTTTTTTTGAGCTTCAATGTACTTACATCTATTGGAATAATAGCATGATACAGTAACCTGCCTGGTATAGATTTAGCCTTGTTCAGTCTTGGTTTTATTTTCAAAACCGTTTCTTCATACGATTCTTTACTGCTATAAAAAACTTTCGTTTCTTTGCAGTAATCTTTAGCCCAGTTATACAGCTCATCAGGCGTTAAAATATGATTACTAGAAGAAACTTGTAAACTCGCTCGTTTTGCACCTCTTTTTAGGTTCGCGCTTATACCATCGCACGTACGTTTGCCATGTGCTGCGGCATGGAAATGCCACACAGCTGTAACTCCAAAATCTTTCTCGTGAAAAAAAAGATTTTGAAAATTGAATTTATTTTTAAAATGCTGACCTGCTCCATCAGTCAAATAATAAACTTTCTTGACTGCAAAATTAGTTTTAAGATAAGATATTACTATTTTTTGATATTCATAAACGGCTATGGTATCATGATTTAAGTTGTCGGAAATCACAGGAATGCTTACATGTTTGAGTTCATCGTTTTGTTTATAGTACACTACAACTGTAAAAACTGTTGCTTGGTTGTTATTCCAGTGGAAGGATTGTGTAGAATTTTGTATAACGAAAGCATAATTTTCTGCAAAATTGCAACACACGAGAAATTCTCCTTCTTGAAGATTGCTTTTTACGTTATTTACAAAAAGTGATTGTTTCTTAGCAAAAAAATCGTGAGTTTTTAATTTCATTATGTTGAGGGTAAGTCCGAAATCAAAAGAGCAAACAATTGTACAAATATAATTAGTGTTTATTTGATCTTAATAGTGCGACGGCTAGACCGAGACTGAGAGAGTAGGCGGGAAGCCGTCTTAACAGGGAAAGTAAAAGCGCGACATCTATGTAGCGAAAACAGAAAAGTACGAATATGGTTCGCGACGCGAGACGGAAGGGGAGTAGGAAGAAAGAAATGTGATGGTGTAAATTGCAAATACTAACACATTAATTTCTCCCACAGTATGTCCATAAATTCGTGCACATTTACAGTTTTGGAAGCTATTGTACACCTATCTGTTTGAAACCACGATTGATACTCGATTTGAAAAATACCATTTTCATCAAAACATTTAAGTAAATGTTTTCGTAATATAGACGTATTGGTGCAATCCAAACAGTCACCCAAATAACATCTATCGTGTGAATCATTGCACACAATTGCTTGGATGCAATCGTGATAGTTTTTCAGGGGCAATTGGGTGTCTTTAGTTAAATTTTCTATGTCCATAGCACTTAGCATGAGCTTCACATTTTCGTGATGCACACACATACGCATAGATTATGTGTACCGCTACTCCCAGCTAAAACACAATATGATGGCCTCAATTCTGTAAATTTCGTAAAACCAATGTTAAAGTACTCATTTTCTTTTTTATATAAATTATACAATTCATTTAAATTACCAAGCAGTAATTTTTTTTTAATATGTTCTCTTTTGCCATTACTCTGTTTAATAGATAGATAATCTTTTGAACCTGGCATGATTCGATTTACATCATCTCTCTCGTAAAAAGATTTGACAGAATTTGCAGTATCAGCTGGAAGTAGTTTGCCACGTTTCTTAGCAGGTATTGAAAATATTCCGCTATTTGCTACCAAATCTTTCGCTCCACGAGCCTCCCGTTCACTGCAATTGAATTCTCGCATCAAGTTCTTACGAGACCAAAACTCCGGTACAAGAGTTAATAGCTGAATTCTTTCTTGCTTATTTGTTAACTCTGAAAATTTTTTTTTAATTTGTTGGAGAACTGCAACACCAGCTTTATGATATTCATCATCGCACACTATTTTAGCTTTTTTAGCATCAGTTTGAGGTAAATTTGATTTCTGATTATAAATTTGGCGTCGACAGGTTAAACATATTTTAACATTTTCAGGTAAAGGAAATGCACTTCTTAAAAGTGTTGGAAAATCAGTCAAATTCTTAGATGCAGAGTGATCATTTTTATTTAAAGGATTTATACACTTCAATTTCCAATGTGAATGCATTTTAATCGTTTATAACAGAAATGGCAAGCTTTTTCTTTGCTATCAACGACAAATTCGAAAAAATTCGAGGAGAAAAAAGATAAAAAGTTATGGTAATTATATACTTTTGACGTGACAATTTGCATACAGAGTAAAAAGTGTGGACGCCACCTACCGAATGAAAAATAAATGATTCCGTGTCGCACGGCATGCCGCGCTGTACCGCGCGTAGCGTAGAATATGCTTTCGCCCTGCCGTGCATATAATCTTTCGCGTTTTATTTGCATAGCATAAAACATCTTGGACACTTTTTGGGAGATATCCTTTCCTACCTAAAAAAAGGATAGCTTTCAATATTATGGGTAAAACAAAATACTAAAAATATACTTTTCGAGATATAGCACGTAAAAAAAAAACAAAAAAATTATCTACACTGAAAAACAAACGTTAGTACAAGAGTTTGCACATATTGCTGTTGTTCGGGACTGTATAGTGCCGCAAGTGTCCGCTAGATGGCAAGCGCCAAATCGCTACCCGCAATGAAAAACATCACCCCGAGTGTATAAGTATAGGCACGCGACTTGCACTCGAGGGAGACATTAAAACATACAGTCTCCTCTACTTACCAATATTACTCATACCCCTCTAACCGCTATATACAGACATTGCCTATACTTTTGCCTATACTTGTTGCGTACATTTGCCTACCCTTGTCTTAGTTGCGACTAAGACATATTATTGCCTTTACTTACATATTTATTAGGTGCTTTATGCACATGCCTTGTTACTTTTCCCCTATACTTTTGCCTATACTTGTTGCGTACATTTGCCTACACTTGTCTTAGTTGCGACTAAGACATATTATTGCCTTTACTTTATTTATTAGAACGTGCTTTCACGTTCAACCTTTCTTTCTGCTCCATCTCTACTCTCGAGTGGGTTGGAACAGAGACTCCAAGAGTCACACTTATTCATTTCTTCTCGTTGACAAACTCTAACAATATAAATAACTCGTACACGTTCGTTCGTGCACAGCTGTTAATTTTGAAATTTTATTTTTTTATGAAATAATTAATAAAATATTATTCCATGCGTTATTCAGGAATAAAAAAAAAACAGGTAAAGAATTAAAGATTATAAAAGATTATTATTAGGCAACGAGGCGAGCGCAGCCCGCGCGCTGTACCGCGTAGTCCCGCGCGCCGGAAAGGCGATGCGTCTACTCTTTCGCATTGTATTTCTCGCAGAAAACCTTTCGGGCACTCTTTGGAAACTATCCTTTCCTACGTAAAAAAATGCTCAGCTTTCGATCTAGAGGGTCAAAAAAATATTAAAAATACACTTTTTAAGATATAACACGTTTTGTACTTTTTGAAGGCGAAAATGGAAAATTTCAGGAAAACTGCCTACACCATTGGAAAGCTGAGGAAAAAATACGTCGGAAATGCTTATCATAAAATTTTTTTAAGTACGTTTTAGTATCGTAAACATGAGCTAGATATAGCACGATTTGGCGCTCGCGCGCCACGCTGGCACATTTGACGTGAAACGCCTCATATATAAGTATAACGTACCGGTATTTTACGGCCGTTATTATATATTCGTTATATTGAGTTCAAGGGTTCTTTTTTATTAATCGGCTGGGAAACTCTTGCCATTTTCGATAGTTTTATCTTGATTGTTTCTAATATAAGGCATAATCCATATATCATTCCTCAATGGAAGAGATTTTAAGATAAAGATAAAAGTGTACTGGAAAAGTACCTGTAGCAACGTAGATCTGCATTTATTTTTTCAGATAATTTTCCCGCGTAATGAATGTAATTAATATAAAATGCAATGTCAAATAGAATATAATTTAAAAAAATCTTTCCAGGTTGGAATTATTGGAGGATCTGGTCTGGATAATCCAGGTAATCAAATCCTTAAGTCCCGTACAGAGATTAAACAAGAGGATGCCAAAAATGAATTTGGCTTACCATCAAGTAATCTCTATCAGGGAACAATTTCTGGAGTGGATGTTGTGCTTTTATCTAGGTATAAACAGACACATTTTTTTAATTTACACAGAATTGTGAAAAATACTTGATTGATTAATAATTTCTGAAATTTTTAATAGACATGGGCCTGGCCATAAGGTGACACCCACTTTAGTCAATTATAGAGCAAATATAGAAGCTCTCAGGCTTGCTGGATGCACTCATATTGTTGCATCTACAGCTTGTGGCTCATTATCAGAGTCAATAAGCAGAGGTCAATTAGTGGTTCCAGACAGTTTCATAGACAGCACAATTCACAGAAAGAACACTTTCTATGATGGCACTTCAGATAATTATTCTGGTAGAGTATATTTCCCATTATCTTAATAGCACTGAAAGTATTTCAAATATAACTATAACTGATCAATATTTCAGGGGTCTGTCACCTTCCAATGGAGCCAGCTTTTGATCCTCATACTTCTGAAGTTCTTCTAAAGGCAGCTAAAAATTTAAATATTCCTATTCAAAAGGGAGGTACTATTGTTTCAATAGAAGGACCTCGTTTTTCATCCAAAGCAGAAAGTAACATGTTCAGACAATGGGGTGGACACCTGATAAATATGACTACTTGTCCAGAAGTTTGTTGAAATGTCACTCTAAAAATTATTGGTTAAAGAGTTTTCAATAACAGTAACTATATGGCTTTTTTAGGTGTATTTAGCAAAGGAAGCTGGTCTACTTTATGCTGCAGTTGCAATGGCAACTGATTATGACTGTTGGAGAGATGCTGAGGACACTGTATGTGCTGGAGATGTTTTAAAAGTATTCAAACAGAATGTTAATAAAGTAACAAATATCATTGTGGAAGCTGTTAAATTAATTGGTCAAGAGAAATGGGACCATCATATTAATAATTTAAAAGTACTTCTTTTTTTATTATTTTTTTAATTTAAAAACTAATTATATATTTAACAAATTGTATTTTTGTTGCAGGATCTATGTCAGGGTAGCAATGTCTCTTCAACGCATTAAGATTCAAAACGAGACGTCCATTATTTATAAAACAATGAAAGTACACTTTTTGTGCTCTAACGGATTAAGGATTTGAAAAATAAATGAAAAAAAGTAAAGCGGAGACATCGGGAAATGAACTCGATTCACCCGGGTGAGAAGCAAGTGCCCGTACCACCGGGCTATCACCGCACTGGCAGTACCAATGCTACATTAGTCCAGGAAAACTAGCTCGAAAAGGGGCAAAATTTACCGAAACTATATGTTAATTAGTTCATTAGTTATTGCAAATAAACCGTCTAAAATCGCTGTTTATAAATTATCAATAAAAAATTCAGATTTTGTCATTGAGGCTCGAAAAGTACTTGTAAAGGTTGGTCTTACCCACCTTTATTACCAGCCATTAAGCGGAATCTGAAAAATTATTTTTGAAGGCTGTACGTTATTAATTAACTAAACAAATTTTTTTTTTGACAGGAATTTCTACGTTTTTGAGTAGTCGTACAGAAGTCTGGTAGGGCTTATTTTAATCTTAAAGAGTCGTACTTTTACGTCCAAAAAAGACCTAAGCGATTAAGCAATTAAAAGTTGCTTAAAAAACGCTTTAAAAAATGTACTCCAAAATATTCAGAAACAATAGGCTTTCACGGTCAGACTATTGTAGTTAGAAACTTCTCGACTTGATATTCGTAAAGTAGGCATTTTTAAAGAAATTTTAACACCTGAATGGTTGCTCTAGCATAATTAGAAGCTGAGATAGTCTTTTTTTAATTTAAAATCACTGCGGCCTTATTTTTATACATTAAGGAACGAAACTTGGGGCTTTGCTAAGCTCGATAGTTGTTCTAATAGTAAAAAAAATTTGAATTTTATTTATTTACAACCTCATGTATGGTTGATTGATAAAAACAAACGTTTTTACAGCCGTGAGCCGCTCGCAGCAACGGAACGCGCGCGGCGGCTGCTTGGCGGCTGGCGCGCATGCGCGCTACGACTCTGCGCGTGAACTTTGCACGCCTACACTCGAAGACCATACATTATCTCGGCTTCTACTAATCAGAATTTCATTTTTTTTATTTTTTGAGCATACATCTGTGAGTGCGTTAATTAACATATTAATTTCATTCATAATGTCAATTAATATATTATTTGAATGCAATAATAAGGTCGCAAAGCAGTAAAATAACATGAATTGCTTCCTCCTAGAGGAAGCTTTGTGATAGTAAATTTTTGAGTTGTTGTAAAAACATGTTATAATTGTATTCCCAGGTGTTAGGAATCAAAATACATGGTTTTTGAAAAATGTCTGCATGGATGTGTGTGTGTGTGTGTGTGTGTGCGCGCGTGTGT
Organism: Torymus aiolomorphi; assembly: GCA_036365515.1. Taxonomy (NCBI): domain Eukaryota; kingdom Metazoa; phylum Arthropoda; class Insecta; order Hymenoptera; family Torymidae; genus Torymus; species Torymus aiolomorphi. The sequence goes on along the minus strand of CM070874.1, from coordinate 121,663,847 downwards.
GTGTGTGTGTACGCCTGGATCTCAGCTTCTACTCGGTCGATTTTGACCGGACAGGTCTCATTTTTTTTTGTTTTTTTTTTTTGCGTGATGGCGGGTCAAAAATCCGTTTTTTGAGTGGGGCGATGCGTTTTTGTTTTTTTTTTCAAATTTTCTATTTTCTCCAAACAGTTTTTTGATTTTTTTTAATGATAGGATCGAGTTATTCGAATTTGATGGGTAGCGTTCAATAGAGAATTAAAATACCTATAATTTCTAAAAAAAAAATGTTTCTAGTTATCACGGTTCTTTTGTTATTAACAAAAACGTGTTTTTTTTTAGAAACTTATAACTCCTAAACTTAACGGTCAATTTTTCTGAAAAAAATCATGCTAATACAGAATGTAAATAGCTATAATCTGTTAAAATTTGAATACATTCTGTAGGCTAGATTTTGAGTAAAAAATTGAAAAATGAAAAAAATCAGTTTTGTATGTGCAACGATTACAAGAGTAAAATTGGCTTGATGGCTTTAAAATTCCTTTTAGAGGTAGATTTTTTATAGTTGTCGGTCGATTTCTTTGGGCAAAATGATTGGTCCATAAATTTAAGAAATATATGATGTGAAAAATTTTTTGACATTTTTTAAAAATCGTAATTTCTCGAGAACGGCTATATGTATCTGAATGGGGTGGGTGACATTCGAAAGAGAATTAAAATACTTATATTTTCTAAAAAAATTAATTTTCTATCTATCACGGTTATTTAGTTATAATCAAAAACAAAAACTTGTTTTTTTTAAAAACTCATAACTCCGCTACCGCTACCTACCCATACCATATCTACCGCTAGGTGGTGTGGAATGAGGAAACGTCATTGAGTAGGCATACGATGATTTTTTTTAATTTTTAAGAAACCAACCAATAAAATGAACTAAAATGTTTAAAAATTATATCTATTATAATCCATTATAATTATGAATTATGCATTATGAATACATTATATTCTACATTTTATAATTTATTTGTGAGTTATGAACTTTTTAAAAAAAACACGTTTTTGTTAATAACAAAAGAACAATGATAGCTATAAAATTTTTTTTTCTTAAAAAATATGAATTATGAAATATAAAAAAAAACACCTTTTTGTTAATAACAAAACAACCGTGATAGCTATCTGTTTTATTATAAAATATAGATATTTTACTTCTATTTCAAATGATAACTTTATTTATCAGCTCAAAATTTATATAAATTTGATATAAATAAATAATAAATAAATAAATAAATTTAAAAATTCACAATTTTTAATATTCATAAATGAATTTAATTATAAATATGCAATAAAATTTTAAAAAATTATAAATTTTGTTATTCAAAATTAATTAAAGGAATCAACAAATTACGGTTGAGGTAGCTACGTGCCAATGAATTGGCAGCGGTTTTTTTAGATATTGGAGTCTTACTTGCAATTATAAATTTCTTATTATTATTATAATTAATTATTTCATGAAACAAATTAAACCAATACTATGTAATAATAATAATCGTATTATTCTTTCTTATTTTAATTTACTGTGTAAACTACTGTTAGTTATTTATGTGTATAATTACTCAAAAATTTACTTAGAGTATATTTTAAATGAATAGTATTTGATTTGAATAGTACTACAATATTGCCATTTAAAATAAATGTCATTCGTTAAGAACCATAATTACAGTAAATTTCTGAAGAACCGGAATTTTTGTATTATTTTAAAATATAATTTATTGTGGGTAACCCTGTACAAATTAAGACTCAGCTAGGTAGACAGATATTATTTTATACCACTCTAACCTCAAAATCACAACTTTGATATGATTTTTCGGCGCTCGTGGTATAAAATACCGTTCGAAACTAGTGCGTAAGTTGATTATTTAGGTGGTGTGACTTTTTCGCACTCGCTTCGCTCGTGCAACTTCCCCACCCATGTCGAAATGTACTATTAAAGTATACTTTATTGGGGGAAAACCCTGTACAAATTAAGACTCAGATAGGTAGACAGATGTGAACGTTAATGGCACGTCCTTTTATGACGGTAGAATATTTGGACACCTCTGTAGGGTCAGATGTTTGAGCAGGTATACAATTTTGTGATGAGAGGGGATATGTAACGGGCATTCTTCAGTATATAATATATACTGAAGAGCGCCCTCTGCAAACATCTGCGAAATTCAGTGTTCAAATGGAAGTGACAGTTTTAGTATTGTGCCGACTGTAGCAGTGACAACTACTCTGTTGTCAGTGATTCTTTGATTCTATATTTGTTGGGCCGTAGGAACGCCACCTACCCAACCGTTGGAGTCGGCTATAGTCGACCAGCTGCTTGTCGCTCAGCAGTTTGGGTTCCGCGCAAGTATTTGTAGCCGCGCATAGTGCATCACAGCACACACCGCGAAAAGTCGTCGTCAGTACGTTACCGTCGTCAGTACGCTACCGTCGTCGTCGACAAGTGGCTGAATTGGACAAAGGCAAATCGTCATCTACTTATTTCTTCCTCACCTACTCGGGCGAATTATACATAGCGGCAAAATGCTCAAGCATAAAATTAAGGTATGTACGTTCAGTTGTTGCTCTCTCGCTCTCTCTCTCTCTCTCTCTCTCTCTCTCTCTCTCTCTCTCTCTCTCTCTCTCTCTCCTCTCTCTCTTCGTTCTATATATGGGAGCGTCCGCCAGGAACCCGCCAGCGGGCGCGCGGGACGCATTTTTCATGCAAAACACGCTCTGTTCAACTCACTCGTAATCGTACTCTGAGTCTCTCAGAAAAAAACAAAAGACATATATCGATAGTTTTTTTCCTGCTCTTTCCAATGGTGCTATTGTTTTTACTCCGAAACTTTTTCTTCTGGTCGAAAATTCAAGTTGAAAGTTTAGAGACATTTTTCTCAAAGTATATCATGTTTTTTTCAAAATGCATATGACCATTCGAAAGTACAAGTCTTAAGCTACAAAACCCTAAATTTTCAAATTGGAGAAATGAAGGGCTCAAAAGTAACAAGATTAAAAAGACAGCGGTGAGTGGCCGCGCGTGCTCTTCGCGCTGCGCTCGGACGCGCCGCACGCTCAGGCTTGGTATAATGAGCTCGTAATCGTATTTTGAGTCTCTCAGAAAAAAACAAAAGACATGTATCGATAGATTTTTTCCTGCTCTTTCCAATGGTGCTATTGTTTTTACTCCCAAACACTTTCTTCTGGCCGGAAATTCGGATGGACAGTTCAGAACCATTAAACTGTATGGATTTTAGTTTTAAAAGTCTTTCTCTTTAATGATATAACGTATACAAATCTTTCACTTTCATAAACTTCAACTTATTGTTAAAGATACAAATCAAATTGCCAAGAATCTAGTTTTATGATTTTTTTATGTATATATATATATATATATATTCAATATTCTAGATTCAATAATAACCATATTCTATATCAGATATTCTATTATTTAAATAACGTTTTATTAATTTTTTTCAGGGCGGGGGGGCTGCACCCCCCCCCCCCCCCCCTCCGCCGCACACTTGTCCCACCCCACTTCCAAGTTCCAACCAGCGGTGTCAGACAAAATATTTTTGGTTGGTGTTGACTTACTTCAGAGCGCTGATTCCCATATATAAGTGTATACACTTCCCATACACTTGAGCGCTCTGAAGTAAGCCAACACCCGCCGAGAATATTTTGTCTGACACCGCTGGTTCCAACTATCATTATAAATAAGCACAAATAAATAAAATAAGAATATGGCGGATTTATGTCACACGAGCTATAAAATAGTATACGATACTCGTGACTTAAGTGGCCCATTATTGCACGGCGTGAGGTTAGCGCCCAAGCGCAGCGATACTATTTTTTACCCTCTAGATCGGAAGATGAGCATTTTTTACGTAGGAAATGATAGTTTCCAAAGAGTGCCCGAAAGGTTTTCTGCGAGAAATAGAATGCAAAAGAGTAGACGCATCGCCTTTCCGGCGCGCGGGACTACGCGGTACAGCGCGCGGGCTGCACTTTTATACTCAGAACTAAGAGAGGTTTTTTTGAGCTTCAATGTACTTTCATCTATTGGAATAATAGCATGATACAGTAACCTGCCTGGTATAGATTTAGCCTTGTTCAGTCTTGGTTTTATTTTCAAAACCGTTTCTTCATACGATTCTTTACTGCTATAAAAAACTTTCGTTTCTTTGCAGTAATCTTTAGCCCAGTTATACAGCTCATCAGACGTTAAAATATGATTACTAGAAGAAACTTGTAAACTCGCTCGTTTTGTACCTCTTTTTAGGTTCGCGCTTATACCATCGCACATACGTTTGCCATGTGCTGCGGCATGGAAATGCCACACAGCTGTAACTCCAAAATCTTTCTCGTGAAAAAAAAGATTTTGAAAATTGAATTTATTTTTAAAATGCTGACCTGCTCCATCAGTCAAATAATAAACTTTCTTGACTGCAAAATTAGTTTTAAGATAAGATATTACTATTTTTTGATATTCATAAACGGCTATGGTATCATGATTTAAGTTGTCGGAAATCACAGGAATGCTTACATGTTTGAGTTCATCGTTTTGTTTATAGTACACTACAACTGTAAAAACTGTTGCTTGGTTGTTATTCCAGTGGAAGGATTGTGTAGAATTTTGTATAACGAAAGCATAATTTTCTGCAAAATTGCAACACACGAGAAATTCTCCTTCTTGAAGATTGCTTTTTACGTTATTTACAAAAAGTGATTGTTTCTTAGCAAAAAAATCGTGAGTTTTTAATTTCATTATGTTGAGGGTAAGTCCGAAATCAAAAGAGCAAACAATTGTACAAATATAATTAGTGTTTACTTGATCTTAATAGTGCGACGGCTAGACCGAGACTGAGAGAGTAGGCGGGAAGCCGTCTTAACAGGGAAAGTAAAAGCGCGACATCTATGTAGCGAAAACAGAAAAGTACGAATATGGTTCGCGACGCGAGACGGAAGGGGAGCAGGAAGAAAGAAATGTGATGGTGTAAATTGCAAATACTAACACATTAATTTCTCCCACGGTATGTCCATAAATTCGTGCACATTTACAGTTTTGGAAGCTATTGTACACCTATCTGTTTGAAACCACGATTGATACTCGATTTGAAAAATACCATTTTCATCAAAACATTTAAGTAAATGTTTTCGTAATATAGACGTATTGGTGCAATCCAAACAGTCACCCAAATAACATCTATCGTGTGAATCATTGCACACAATTGCTTGGATGCAATCGTGATAGTTTTTCAGGGGCAATTGGGTGTCTTTAGTTAAATTTTCTATGTCCATAGCACTTAGCATGAGCTTCACATTTTCGTGATGCACACACATACGCATAGATTATGTGTACCGCTACTCCCAGCTAAAACACAATATGATGGCCTCAATTCTGTAAATTTCGTAAAACCAATGTTAAAGTACTCATTTTCTTTTTTATATAAATTATACAATTCATTTAAATTACCAAGCAGTAATTTTTTTTAATATGTTCTCTTTTGCCATTACTCTGTTTAATAGATAGATAATCTTTTGAACCTGGCATGATTCGATTTACATCATCTCTCTCGTAAAAAGATTTGATAGAATTTGCAGTATCAGCTGGAAGTAGTTTGCCACGTTTCTTAGCAGGTATTGAAAATATTCCGCTATTTGCTACCAAATCTTTCGCTCCACGAGCCTCCCGTTCACTGCAATTGAATTCTCGCATCAAGTTCTTACGAGACCAAAACTCCGGTGCAAGAGTTAATAGCTGAATTCTTTCTTGCTTATTTGTTAACTCTGAAAATTTTGTTTTAATTTGTTGGAGAACTGCAACACCAGCTTTATGTTATTCATCATCGCACACTATTTTAGCTTTCTTAGCATCAATTTGAGGTAAATTTGATTTCTGATTATAAATTTGGCGTCGACAGGTTAAACATATTTTAACATTTTCAGGTAAAGGAAATGCACTTCTTAAAAGTGTTGGAAAATCAGTCAAATTCTTAGATGCAGAGTGATCATTTTTATTTAAAGGATTTATACACTTCAATTTCCAATGTGAATCCATTTTAATCGTTTATAACAGAAATGGCAAGCTTTTTCTTTGCTATCAACGACAAATTCGAAAAAATTCGAGCAGGAAAAAGATAAAAAGTTATGGTAATTATATACTTTAGACGTGACAATTTGCATACAGAGTAAAAAGTGTGGACGCCACCTACCGAATGAAAAATAAATGATTCCGTGTCGCACGGCAAACCACGCTGTACCGCGTTTTATTTGCATAGCATAAAACATCTTGGACACTTTTTGGGAGATATCCTTTCCTACCTAAAAAAAGGATAGCTTTCAATATTATGGGTAAAACAAAATACTAAAAATATACTTTTCGAGATATAGCACGTAAAAAAAAAAACAAAAAAATTATCTACACTGAAAAACAAACGTTAGTACAAGAGTTTGCACATATTGTTGTTAATTTTGAAATTTTATTTTTTTATGAAATAATTAATAAAATATTATTCCACGCGTTATTCAGGAATAAAAAAAAAACAGGTAAAGAATTAAAGATTATAAAAGATTATTATTAGGCAACGAGGCGAGCGCAGCCCGCGCGCTGTACCGCGTAGTCCCGGGCGCCGGAAAGGCGATGCGTCTACTCTTTCGCATTGTATTTCTCGCAGAAAACCTTTCGGGCACTCTTTGGAAACTATCCTTTCCTACGTAAAAAAATGCTCAGCTTTCGATCTAGAGGGTCAAAAAAATATTAAAAATACACTTTTTAAGATATAACACGTTTTGTACTTTTTGAAGGCGAAAATGGAAAATTTCGGGAAAACTGCCTACACCATTGGAAAGCTGAGGAAAAAATACGTCGGAAATGCTTATCATAAAATTTTTTTAAGTACGTTTTAGTATCGTAAACATGAGCTAGATATAGCACGATTTGGCGCTCGCGCGCCGCGCTGGCACATTTGACGTGAAACGCCTCATATATAAGTATAACGTACCGGTATTTTACGGCCGTTATTATATATTCGTTATATTGAGTTCAAGGGTTCTTTTTTATTAATCGGCTGGGAAACTCTCGCCATTTTCGATAGTTTTATCTTGATTGTTTCTAATATCAGGCATAATCCATATATCATTCCTCAATGGAAGAGATTTTAAGATAAAGATAAAAGTGTACTGGAAAAGTACCTGTAGCAACGTAGATCTGCATTTATTTTTTCAGATAATTTTCCTGCGTAATGAATGTAATTAATATAAAATGCAATGTCAAATAGAATATAATTTTAAAAAATCTTTCCAGGTTGGAATTATTGGAGGATCTGGTCTGGATAATCCAGGTAATCAAATCCTTAAGTCCCGTACAGAGATTAAACAAGAGGATGCCAAAAATGAATTTGACTTACCATCAAGTAATCTCTATGAGGGAACAATTTCTGGAGTGGATGTTGTGCTTTTATCTAGGTATAAACAGACACATTTTTTAATTTACACAGAATTGTGAAAAATACTTGATTGATTAATAATTTCTGAAATTTTTAATAGACATGGGCCTGGCCATTAGGTGATACCCACTTTAGTCAATTATAGAGCAAATATAGAAGCTCTCAGGCTTGCTGGATGCACTCATATTGTTGCATCTACAGCTTGTGGCTCATTATCAGAGTCAATAAGCAGAGGTCAATTAGTGGTTCCAGACAGTTTCATAGACAGCACAATTCACAGAAAGAACACTTTCTATGATGGCACTTCAGATAATTATTCTGGTAGAGTATATTTCCCATTATCTTAATAGCACTGAAAGTATTTCAAATATAACTATAACTGATCAATATTTCAGGGGTCTGTCACCTTCCAATGGAGCCAGCTTTTGATCCTCATACTTCTGAAGTTCTTCTAAAGGCAGCTAAAAATTTAAATATTCCTATTCAAAAGGGAGGTACTATTGTTTCAATAGAAGGACCTCGTTTTTCATCCAAAGCAGAAAGTAACATGTTCAGACAATGGGGTGGACACCTGATAAATATGACTACTTGTCCAGAAGTTTGTTGAAATGTCACTATAAAAATTATTGGTTAAAGAGTTTTCAATAACAGTAACTATATGGCTTTTTTAGGTGTATTTAGCAAAGGAAGCTGGTCTACTTTATGCTGCAGTTGGAATGGCAACTGATTATGACTGTTGGAGAGATGCTGAGGACACTGTATGTGCTGGAGATGTTTTAAAAGTATTCAAACACAATGTTAATAAAGTAACAAATATCATTGTGGAAGCTGTTAAATTAATTGGTCAAGAGAAATGGGACCATCATATTAATAATTTAAAAGTACTTCTTTTTTTATTATTTTTTTAATTTAAAAACTAATTATATATTTAACAAATTGTATTTTTGTTGCAGGATCTATGTCAGAGTAGCAATGTCTCTTCAACGCATTAAGATTCAAAACGAGACGCCCATTATTTATAAAACAATGAAAGTACACTTTTTGTGCTCTAACGGATTAAGGATTTGAAAAATAAATGAAAAAAAGTAAAGCGGAGACATCGGGAAATGAACTCGATTGACCCGGGTGAGAACCAAGTGCCCGTACCACCGGGCTATCACCGCACTGGCAGTACCAATGCTACATTAGTCCAGGAAAACTAGCTCGAAAAGGGGCAAAATTTTACCATAATTGTAAACAGCAGTGTCTCAGCGGATTCTTATAGGTTTCGATAGTAGAAACATAATGTATATAAGTGCAATTAAAGAATAGTGAAATTTCATTGTTTAAACAATGCTCTAAGTTGAAAAAAACGGTTTTTTGCTTATATATTTGCAACTATTGATCTGACAGACAAAAGTCCTAATTAAAAGTTGTAGAGATTAAAATGATCTATCGAGTAAGCCGCTTACCGAAACTATATGTTAATTAGTTCATTAGTTATTGCAAATAAACCGTCTAAAATCGCTGTTTTTTAAATTATCAATAAAAAATTCAGATTTTGTCATTGAGGCTCGAAAAGTAGTTGTAAAGGTAGGTCTTACCTTTATTACCAGCCATTAAGCCGAATCTGAAAAATTATTTTTGAAGGCTGTACGTTATAATTAACTAAAAATTGTTTTTTTTTACAGAAATTTCTATGTATTTGAACAGTCGTACAGAAGTCTGAGAGGGCTCATTTTAATCTTAAAGAGTCGTACTTTCACGTCCAAAAAAAACCTAAGCGATGAAGCAATTAAAAGTTGCTTAAAAAACGCTTTAAAAAATGTACTCCAAAATATTCATAAACAATAGGCCTTCACGGTCAGACTATTATAGTTAGAAACTTCTCGACTTGATATTCGTAAAGTAGGCATTTTTAAAGAAATTTTAAGACCTGAATGGTTGCTCTAGCATAATTAGAAGCTGAAATAGTCTTTTTTTTATTTAAAATCACTGCGGCCTTATTTAAAAAACATTAAGGAACGAAAATTGGAATTTGTTTAAGATTATTTTTAATAAATATTTATTATGTCAGTGTATTTATGTAATTATTATTTATGTAATATAAAATAATTTTTTTATTCAATGAAATAAATATTTACTTATACTTAGAAATAATTTTTATGAGACATTTAATAACATTTTTATAATAATAAAGCATTTATTGCAAATAAGTACACAGATTACTCAGTAATTGTTTCAGTTGAGAAAATATTTACTTAATAGATCTTCCGAAATAATTATACTGAGAAAATATTTCAGAAATTCAACTAAAATGTATTAAAATAAAAAAAAGTATGTCTTGAAATAGTACTATTTAAATATTTATTTAAATTAACAAAATATATATGTAATGATTGCGAATTTACTTTTAAATCCAGATTTTTCTAATTCAACAAAATTATGTTTCTGAGTACTAATAAATAATTGTTCGTTTCTAAAAATACATGTATTAAAAGTAATAAAATATTTTATCAATGTAAATTGGTATTAGCACGAATGTGCAAAAATATTTATTACTATTGAAATCATAATTATTATTATTAAATGAATAATTATTTAAAAAGTGAGCTATTTACGATTATTTTTAATAAATATTTATTATGTCAGTGCATTTATGTAATTTAAAATAATTTTTTGATTCAATGAAATAAATATTTAATTATATTTAGAAATTAATTTTATCAGGTATAGTTAATAAAAATATTGTTTTCACAAATTGTTTATTTGAACGTAATAAATTTTCTACTTTATTCTGTAAAATTTAATAAATATTTATCAATTTTAATCATCCATATACAAGTAAATGATCAATCATTTAGAAATACGTATTCGGTATGTTATAATAAATTAGTTATGAATTTTAAGTAATTATTTATTAGAATGTATTTATTTCTTTTAAATAAATTGGTTTATTATATTTAAAAAACTCGTTTATGTAATTTTAGCAAATGATAAATTTAATTTTATTAAAACTTTAGTTATTTTTAATAAATTTTATTTTTAATAAATGATCGAGATTTTCTAATAAATATTTATTAAACTTGAATATTTAGTATTTATTTCAAGAACATATTTATTTAAATTGACTGAATGGAATTCAAATAAATTTATTTAGTTGAATTTACGAAATTTTTTTTTCAGTCTACAGATTCTCCACTTGGACTGACGACGCTGCGTCGTCCAGGATGTAACGCCAAGGGTTTTCGGGACTTTCTCGGCATTATGCCGTTGTGCCACATGTGCAGAGCGATGAAATGCAGTTTCCCTCAGCCCATGATGGTCGGTATAGTAATCCCGGTCATAAAAATTAAGAAAAGAAAAGTTCGCTTACTCCGACCATTAAGCAAGGGATGAAAGACTATAAAAACTAAATTACTTTTATTTTAAACTATATCCATGCGCGCTGCGCGCGCTCTAGGACTTTTTTTATTAAACATGCAAAGAATAATTTATATCCCATTTTATCCGGCTTATAAGCCGGAAATCTTTTTCTTTTAATTCTGATGCATCTTTAATAATTAATATAATAGTTCAGGAAAACTAGCTCGAAAAGGGGCAAAATCTTACCATAATTGTAAACAGCAATGTCTGAGCGGATTCTTATAGGTTTCGATAGTAGAAACATAATGTATATAAGTGCAATTAGAGAATAGTGAAATTTCATTGTTTAAACAATGCTCAAAGTTGAAAAACACGGGTTTTGCTTCTATATTTGCAACTATTGATATGACAGACAAAAGTCCTAATTTTAAGTTGTAGATATTAAGGACGTTGTCCGGGTCGAAACAGCAATTTTAGTTTTTATATTTTTATATAATGTTTTATTAATTTGATAATCCAAGAGTAAGTACATGTGACAAATATATACTTGAAAGAACATTTTTTTTTTTTTTTTTTTTTTTTTTTTTTTTTTTTTTTTTTATTTATTTATACACAATCTGTTAACATAAACAATAAGTGCAGGTTATACATTTTTTTAAAAGAATCATGATGCGAATATTCACTCAGCAGTAAATACTCATTATACAGTTGTTTCACATAGGAAAAAAACCAGGTTTTACGTTTTTTATTTGATAGTTTTATACTTCTTTAATCTAGTAGTTTTGAGTGTTTCTTGTAGTATGTTTGTAGCTAGAATATTTGGATGATTTGTTAATCTATCTTTATATCTGTTATGAAAAGAGCTTATTTCTTCTTTAACCGTAGGGATTTGGAGGTCCTTTTGAATTAATTCATTAGGAACAAACCAGGGAGCATTAATTATACTTCTTAAAACTTTTGATTGAAATCGTTCGAGTATTTCCACATTGCTATTTGAAGTTGTTCCCCAAAGTTGTATACCGTACGTCCAAACTGGTTTCAAAATGCTTTTGTAGATTAGTAATTTATTGTCAACAGTCAGTTTCGAGTTTTTTCCGAGCAACCAGTACATTTTCTTAAACTTCAAATTTAGCTGTTTTCGCTTAGTCCATATGTGTGTTCTCCACGTTAATCTTCTATCCAGATGCATTCCAAGATACTTAACGCTATCGTTACGTGGTATTACTTTTCCATTTAAGTAGACTGAGGGGCAGGTTTCTTTGCGAAGCGTGAAGGTAACATGTGTTGATTTTTCTTCATTTATTTTTATCCTCCATTTTTTATACCAATCTTGTGCAACATTTAGATAATTTTGAAGTTTTTGAGAAGCAGTCTTTGCGCTCGAGTTACACGCCATTATAGCTGTATCATCTGCATACGTTGCTAAGGTTAAATTCGTTGAAGTAGGTAGATCGGATGTATAAATTAAGTAAAGAATAGGTCCTAGTACACTTCCTTGAGGGACCCCAGCTTTGATATTATAAAGTTCTGAAACAGTGGTGTTTATTTTTATTTGAAAAGATCTATTACTCAAGTATGATTTTAATAAATTGTAATATTCAGCTGGTAAGTGTTTTTTCAGTTTGAACAATAGTCCTTTATGCCAAACTTTATCAAATGCTTGTGATACATCTAAGAATGCTGCTGAGCAATATTTCTTTCTCTCGAATGCATTTCTAATTTTATTTGTAATTCTGTTTACTTGTTCGATGGTGGCATGTTTGTTCCGAAAGCCAAATTGATGATTTGGAATAAGTTTTTTCTCCAGTATTATTTTGTTAATACGATTGGCTAAAAGTTTTTCAAAGATTTTTGAGATGATTGGTAATAAGCTGATGGGTCTGTAAGAAGATACCAGATTGTGATCTTTACCCGGTTTGGGTATCAAAATTATTTGGGCAACTTTCCATTGGTCTGGAAAGTGTTCTAAACGTAGGCTGGAATTTATTAGAATGGTGATGAATCTGATTGCTTTTAGAGGTATATTTTTAAGTATGTGACCGTCAATACTATCGTAGCCTGGAGCCTTTTTAGTTTTGAGATTTTTAATCATGGATATTACTTCTTTTACTTTGAATTCTTGAATTTTTTTATTACATGTTCCTGAGTGTTCTCGATCTGCAGCAGTTTTAATTCTTCTTCATTATTTATCAGTTGTTCGGGCTCATCGAAGACTTTACTGAAGTGCAGGGCAAAAGTTCTCGCTTTTTCTTTTTCAGTCCTGGCCCATTTACCATCAGGTAATCTGATGGGAATTATTGGATTTTGTGGCCTTGTAATTTTTTTGGTGGCTTTCCATAACGAGTAATCGCTGGCTTCTAATGAGGACAAACCTTCCAGATATTTTTGTATGCTGATATTTTTGTCCATTGCCAATAGCTTTTTCAGTTCATTATTTGCACAGTTCACTTTCTTTTTATCTTCCTTTCTTCTACTTTTCTGCCATATTCGACGCAAGTGTCTTTTTTTCTTTGATTTTTTTTGCTATAAAAGGTGGAATATCTAACTGGTGTTTTTGGTTTGCGAACTGTTTGATGGAGTTGCTACGTCTACGGCCACATGTATAAGTTTGTTAAAGTTTTCAATAGCATCTTCCAGCTGATCATTATTTTTTAGTGGAACGTTGCACTTAAGATGATCATTGATGTATGTTTTAAATACATTCCAGTTTGTTTTTTTGTTATACAATTTAGTATTTTTTGGTGAAATGACCATTTCAGCATTTACTTGAAGTAATATTGGTGAGTGATCAGATGATAGATCCAAGCAGGATTTCGCAGTAATATACCTTGGATTTATTCCGTATGTAACGGCAAAATCAATAAGATCTGGGGTTTTGTTTACGTCTGAAGGCCAGTATGTTGGTTCACCAGTTGATGCTACATTATAATTTTTGTTTCGTATTACCTCATACAGATTTCTACCTTTTGGATTTGGAGTTGATAACCTTGAGCCCCACCATGGATGTTTCGCATTATAGTCACCTCCGGCTATGAATCTATTTCCCAGATTCTCAAAAAATTTTTGAAATGTTTCACTACTGATGCTGTATTTCGGTGGGCAATATACTGCTGAAAGTGTTATGGGTCCTTTTCTTTCCGTAATTGTTATTGTAGTAGCTTGTAGAAATTTCTCACTATATTTTTCATTTTCAAAATGATTTAGGCATTTTTTTATTATTATGGCTGTACCACCGTGTGCTTTTCCATCAGGATGTTTTGTATCATACACTTCGTGGTATGGAAGTTTAAAATAATTTTTAATAGTAAAATGCGTTTCTGAAATTAACATCACGTCTATATTATGGATCTGTAAAAAGTTCTTTATTTCGAGTAACCTGTGACTTAAACCGTTAGCATTCCATATGGTGAAAGAACATAAGACAATTTTTTTTAGACAAATTCAGACAATAGTCACTATGGTATTGTTACAATTAAAGACAAAAACTTCAATAAGTTCTTTAAATTTTTTTAATTTTTATCCGATTTTAACGAAATAGAGCTTATTTTGTTCGTTAAGAAATGCGAAAGAGTAGACACATCGGTAAAGAATTAAAGATTATAAAAGATTATTATTAGGCAACGAGGCAAGCGCAGCCCGCGCGCTGTACCGCGTAGTCCCGCGCGCCGGAAAGGCGATGCGTCTACTCTTTCGCATTCTATTTCTCGCAGAAAACCTTTCGGGCACTCTTTGGAAACTATCCTTTCCTACGTAAAAAATGCTCAGCTTTCGATCTAGAGGGTCAAACAAATATTAAAAATACACTTTTTAAGATATAACACGTTTTGTACTTTTTGAAGGCGAAAATGGAAAATTTCGGGAAAACTGCCTACACTATTGGAAAGCTGAGGAAAAAATACGTCGGAAATGCTTATCATAAAATTTTTTTAAGTACGTTTTAGTATCGTAAACATGAGCTAGATATAGCACTATTTGGCGCTCGCGCGCCGCGCTGGGACATTTGACGTGAAACGCCTCATATATAAGTATAACGTACCGGTATTTTACGGCCGTTATTATATATTCGTTATATTGAGTTCAAGGGCTCCTTTTTATTAATCGGCTGGGAAACTCTCGCCATTTTCGATAGTTTTATCTTGATTGTTTCTAATATCAGGCATAATCCATATATCATTCCTCAATGGAAGAGATTTTAAGATAAAGATAAAAGTGTACTGGAAAAGTACCTGTAGCAACGTAGATCTGCATTTATTTTTTCAGATAATTTTCCTGCATAATGAATGTAATTAATATAAAATGCAATGTGAAATAGAATATAATTTAAAAAAATCTTTCCAGGTTGGAATTATTGGAGGATCTGGTCTGGATAATCCAGGTAATCAAATCCTTAAGTCCCGTACAGAGATTAAACAAGAGGATGCCAAAAATGAATTTGGCTTACCATCAAGTAATCTCTATCAGGGAACAATTTCTGGAGTGTATGTTGTGCTTTTATCTAGGTATAAACAGACACATTTTTTTAATTTACACAGAATTGTGAAAAACACTTGATTGATTAATAATTTCTGAAATTTTTAATAGACATGGGCCTGGCCATAAGGGGACACCCACTTTAGTCAATTATAGAGCAAATATAGAAGCTCTCAGGCTTGCTGGATGCACTCATATTGTTGCATCTACAGCTTGTAGCTCATTATCAGAGTCAATAAGCAGAGGTCAATTAGTGGTTCCAGACAGTTTCATAGACAGCACAATTCACAGAAAGAACACTTTCTATGATGGCACTTCAGATAATTATTCTGGTAGAGTGTCTTTCCCATTATCTTAATAGCACTGAAAGTATTTCAAATATAACTATAACTGATCAATATTTCAGGGGTCTGTCACCTTCCAATGGAGCCAGCTTTTGATCCTCATACTTCTGAAGTTCTTCTAAAGGCAGCTAAAAATTTAAATATTCCTATTCAAAAGGGAGGTACTATTGTTTCAATAGAAGAACCTTGTTTTTCATCCAAAGCAGAAAGTACGAGGAGCTGGCCACTTTTGAAATCAGTTGAGCACCTTCATTGTGAAATCGATTTCACTTTACATGAAATCGATGAATTCAGTTGAAATCACTTTGTTCAAAGAAAGTTGAAATCACTCGATGAAATCGATGAAATCGGATGGAAAAAGGAAATCGCGAAATTTCGCGTGTCCTAACTTGTCTTAAACGCGCCAATGGAAAGCACGATCTTGTTTTGTTTCTGAAAATTCGTGGCGGAAGTGGCAGGCTCGACGGCATGCTCGGTGGCAGGAGCCCTTTTCGCTACTCATTGCTTTTGTGTCAAGCGTGCAAGTTATACCTCGAGCCATTTTCACTGAGATTTTTGTGCATTATCTTCGAATTTTCTTCATGAAGTAGACGTAAGTATCTATAAACTGAACTTAGATAATTTATAACAGTAGCATATTCAAGCCGTAAGTTCTCATGTAATTCTTCGTCTAAAAAATGTTTTTCAACATCTATTTGCAGATAAAAACTGAAAATTTACTGTTGTCCAATACCCTTTTTGCTGTTTAATACACATTGGAGTCAACATGGACGAAGAAGGAAGAAATTCGACAGAGAGTCAACAGAATGATAGAAGTAAGGTTATAAAAAATTGTAGTCAATCAATAAGTTTTTGGGATATTTTGGAACGAGAGCAAAATGTTAAAATTCCGGAATATATAAAAAACATTTTGAAATTAAATCATTTAGATTCACCTTTGGCGTTTAAAAATATTACTACGGATACAGTGAATGAATTAGAAAATTTTGCACGTAATGACATGAAATTTATTATTAATCAATCTGAAGATATGAAATCTTTTTATGGTCCGTATTATAAAATACCTGAAAATTTTACTTTTTTAATTGGAGATAAGTTTTTGATTAAAGAACTAGTTCAATTTGTGCAAAGTAAAACTAATGATTTTTGGATGTCGGCAAATTCTACTGTAAATAATCGTGTTTTTAAAAGTAATGAAAATGTGCAAAAAAAAATACTAAAGGAAAAAATAATGAATAATTTTTCCAAAATGGACACTGAAAGTGAAAAGAAAAATTTAATACGCATGTTTAATTTTTATCTCAATAAAGAAGAAAAAAAAGATAATTTTGAACCAAAAATCTACGAGCTTTTGTTGAAGTCAATTGAAGTCGATGTATCTATTGAAGAGATTTATGAAGGATAAAATACTCCTCAAGATTATACATATTTGGCAAAAGTAAAGTGTCCAGTTTGTTTAAATATAAATAAAATAACAAAGTGTCGTGATACAGAAAAAAAGTCAGATAGATGGGTAATATCAAACATAAAAAGGCACATACAGACTCATAAGCAAAATGAAAAAAAATTAGTAAAAAATAAAAGTAAATCTAAATCAATGTTAAATTTGATTTCATCTACGACGAAAATCAATAATTCAGTTGAAAATCAAGAAAAAATTGTAAATTTAACAAATGATATAAATGAAAAAAACGTCGAAGAAGTAAAAAATTCAGAGCACAACGTAAACAGATCTGTAATTGAAGAAAACAATTTTACATCAGATGCAACATCGTCTATTATAGGTCAATCACTACAGATTCTGAACGAAACTCTCGACGAAACTCTTGAAGAAAGTTCGGAAAACTGGTAAGTCGAGTCAATAACCGAACAAATTGCCTCAATAAATCCTTTTCTCTTGTTCGGAACTCAAGGTCAGATCTTCGAAAACAAAAAATGTTTTCTTCTTTAGATGTAAATCAAACAAGAATTACGGAATTCATGCCGCTTTTAAATAAATTAGAAATAGAAATAAAACGTAATAAAGATCTTAGCGAATGCCTACAAAGATTTTTGGAAAAAGATCAAATTAATTTATCTAAGTCACAATTGGTTTTACCACATTTAGAAAATACTAATTTTCTTTCAAAACTTATGGCTTCTGCTGCAAATAATGCAGATAAAAAAAACAAGGCTCTAGATATGATGAATCAATCAAACGTTTTTCAGTTTATTTATTTACAATAGGAGGTAGGATGCTCTATGAAACGCTTCACGCAAATTTGCCTCTTCCATCTATAAAAAGTGTTAGTCGTTGTATTAATTTATCAACATCCACTGTATTAGAAGGTGAATGCAGAGTAAAGGCATTAAAAAATTATTTAATATCAAAAAAGTTACCACTAATTATTTGGCTTAGTGGGGACGCTACAAGAATAACGGGTAATATTCAATACGACTCTAAATCGAATCAAATTGTAGGATTTGTATTACCGCTTAATGAACACGGAATACTCGTTCAAAAAGTGTATGAAGCTACATCCTTAAAAAAAATTGTTGGTTATTATGAAAAAAATGAAAAGTCTAGTTTAGCCTACGTTATAATGGCACAGCCTATGCAAGAGAGTGCGTCTTCTTTTTGTTTGTCCATTTTTGGCACTAATAATAAATTTACTTACGAGCACGTAAACAATAGATGGCAATTTCTAATACAATCTTTAAAATCTGAAGGTATTACAGTATTAGGCGTTTCTTCCGACGGTGATCCCAGGTTATTAAAAGCTATGCAAATAGAATCGAAGTTAGGTTACCAGTTTTCGAATTCTGATATTTTATATTTTAATTGTGATATAAATGCTAATATAATTTGTATACGGGACACAGTTCATATTGGAACCAAATTGCGAAACAGACTTTTAAAGCCGTCTATAGTATTACCCATGGGAGACTATACTGTATCTCAAAGCCATTTAAAAATACGTATAAATTCGATATCTAAAGATAAGCATTGTTTATGCCAAACAGACATTTCTGCTAAAGATAAGATGAACTTTCCATCTGTCGAAAAAATATGTCATCAAAGAGTCTTGGATCTATTAGACAGACACGTTCCTGGCAGTAAGGCAACAATTTGTTATTTAAATTTAATAAATTTATTTTTAAAAGCTTTTTTAACGAAAGATCTAACGCCTTCCGAAAGAATCTATAACGCTTGGTACTGTGTTCTTTTTCTGCGTTATTGGAGATCATGGATAAGTAAAACATTCAAATACTCTGTTACTGAAAATTTTTTAACTCTTAACACGTATTTGTGCATTGAATTAAATTCCCACGGATTAATTACAGCTATTTTCAAATTACAAAATGAAAATTTGACAAATAAAGAAAAAAATTGCCTTCTAAGTTCTGATCATTTTTTACCTTGGTTTTACGTTAGCCAAACTTGTGAGTCATTTTTTCGTCCTTTAAGATCTATGGGTTCTACCTATTCGACAATTGTCAACTTCAGTATCTTAGAAGTGTTGAACAAAATAACGCGTATTCAATTGCAGGATGAGATAACATTGAGAAACAATGAGAACAACGAAAACAATTTCCGTTTCCCTCGAAACGAGAAAAAATTGAGTAAAAATACAGACCTAGTTATTGAATTGCCAAATATTATAGAAATTAATAAAATGCTAAGCAAAGCACAGAAGGATGCATTTTCGCAAATTAAAAGCTTAGGTATGGAAGTAGAAGAAAATATGTGTAATAGAATCTCGAGTAAAATGAACGTACAATTTTTAGAGAATCATTTGTCCAAAAATCAGTTGTCCGATATTGAAGTTCAGGCTGAAACAACTGAAATACGGTCTTGTAAAACAAATATTGAAGCTGAAAATGCTGAGTCTATTGAAGAAAGTGATGAAAGTGATAATTTAACGCCAAATGTATTAGAAGATTTAAATGTTCTCTGTGATGTGCAAGGTACTTTAGATTTAAGGAAATATGATAAAGACTTAAGTCTTTAATACTGTAATTTTTTTTTATTAAGTTCGTAGTCTTTTACTCTTTGTAATCGATCGCTACTGAGTTTAAAAGTATTTTTATTAAGAAGCCAACATATAGAGGACTTACGAACTATTAAATCGTTATCTGCAGCATCTTTTATACAAATAAAAGGACTTCCAGGTTTTAATTCTTCTTTTAAAAGAAATACGGTACAAAATAACATATTAACGTACAACATAACATATTAGCGATCGATTACAAAGAGTAAAAGACTACGAACTTAATACAAAAAAAAACAATGAAAAGTTCGTCCCCGTAAATTATATTAAAACATGCGAAGAAATCCATGTAGGAGATTACTGTTTATTTAAACAATTATACAATCCAAATAAATGTTATATTGGGTTAATATTATCATTTGCGTATCTGACAGGAAAAAATTGGAAAAATACCGAATTTTCTAGCGATTTTGCTAATGTATTAGAAAATTCGAGAGATGTAGGAGTGCTATGCCACTGGTATACATTAAAAAAATCTAATGTATTAATTTCTGTACCAATGGATATTCATGGTTACATGAAACAATATGTATATCAAACAATATGTATCAACAATTTCTCCTCCGATTATTGTAGATAAACAAATTAAATTAGATGATACTGTTTATAATAAAATAAAAAAAAATTTCTAATAAAAATATGTTACGTTGTACGTTTATTCATTCCTTAAAAAATTAATTAAAAAATTAGTTCTTCAAAACAGACTTTTAAATTTGAAATTATATTTACCTATAAAAAAGAAATTAAATTAAGTTAAATATTTTAATTAATAGTATTATTTTTATATTACAAATCATTTAAATTAAAATTTCTACATTAAGTCGATTTCATTCATTCAAACTTATATGCAATCGTACGAAATCACTTGAAATTAGTAAAAATCATTTGATTCATTAAAAATTAGTTTTTTATGAAATCGCTGTGAAATCGCCGTGAAATCGCCGTAAAATCGCCGTGAAATCACCTGCATTATGCAATCACCTAAGCACTCTTGTTAGGAGTGGCCACCCCCTCGAGAAAGTAACATGTTCAGACAATGGGATGGACACCTGATAAATATGACTACTTGTCCAGAAGTTTGTTGAAATGTCACTATAAAAATTATTGGTTAAAGAGTTTTCAATAACAGTAACTATATGGGTTTTTTAGCTGTATTTAGCAAAGGAAGCTGGTCTACTTTATGCTGCAGTTGCAATGGCAACTGATTATGACTGTTGGAGAGATGCTGAGGACACTGTATGTGCTGGTGATGTTTTAAAAGTATTCAAACAGAATGTTAATAAAGTAACAAATATCATTGTGGAAGCTGTTAAATTAATTGGTCAAGAAAAATGGGACCATCATATTAATCATTTAAAAGTACTTCTTTTTTTATTATTTTTTTATTTTAAAAACTAATTATATATTTAACAAATTGTATTTTTGTTGCAGGATCTATGTCAGAGTAGCAATGTCTCTTCAACGCATTAAGATTCAAAATGAGACGCCCATTATTTATAAAACAATGAAAGTACACTTTTTGTGCTGTAACGGATTAAGGATTTGAAAAATAAATGAAAAAAAGTAAAGCGGAGACATCGGGAAATGAACTCGATTCACCCGGGTGAGAAGCAAGTGCCCGTACTACCGGGCTATCACCGCACTGGCAGTACCAATGCTAGATTAGTCCAGGAAAACTAGCTCGAAAAGGGGCAAAATCTTACCATAATTGTAAACAGCAATGTCTCAGCGGATTCTTATAGGTTTCGATAGTAGAAACATAATGTATATAAGTGCAATTAGAGAATAGTGAAATTTGATTGTTTAAACAATGCTCAAAGTTGAAAAAAACGGTTTTTTGCTTATATATTTGCAACTATTGATCTGACAGACAAAAGTCCTAATTAAAAGTTGTAGATATTAAAAAGATCTATCGAGTAAGCCGCTTACCGAAACTATATGTTAATTAGTTCATTAGTTATTGCAAATAAACCGTCTAAAATCGATGTTTTTTAAATTATCAATAAAAAATTCAGATTTTGTCATTGAGGCTCGAAAAGTACTTGTAAAGGTAGGTCTTACCCACCTTTATTACCAGCCATTAAGCCGAAGCTGAAAAATTATTTTTGAAGGCTGTACGTTATAATTAACTAAAAAAAAAATTTTTTTTTACAGAAATTTCTACGTTTTTGAGCAGTCGTACAGAAGTCTGGGAGGGCTCATTTTAATCTTAAAGAGTCGTACTTTCACGTCCAAAAAAGACCTAAGCGATGAAGCAATTAAAAGTTGCTTAAAAAACGCTTTAAAAAATGTACTCCAAAATATTCAGAAACAATAGGCTTTCACGGTCAGACTATTGTAGTTAGAAACTTCTCGACTTGATATTCGTAAAGTAGGCATTTTTAAAGAAATTTTAACACCTGAATGGTTGCTCTAGCATAATTAGAAGCTGAGATAGTCTTTTTTTAATTTAAAATCACTGCGGCCTTATTTTTATACATTAAGGAACGAAACTTGGGGCTTTGCTAAGCTCGATAGTTGTTCTAATAGTAAAAAAAATTTGAATTTTATTTATTTACAACCTCATGTATGGTTGATTGATAAAAACAAACGTTTTTACAGCCGTGAGCCGCTCGCAGGAACGGAACGCGCGCGGCGGCTGCTTGGCGGCTGGCGCGCATGCGCGGTACGACTCCGCGCGCGAACTTCGCACCGCTTACACTCGAAGACTATACATTTTCTCGGCTTCTACTAATCAGAATTTCTTTATTTTTTATTTTTTGAGCATACATCTGTGAGTGTGTTAATTAATATATTAATTTCATTCATAATGTCAATTAATATATTATTTGAATGCAATAATAAGGTCGCAAAGCAGTAAAATAACGTGAATTTTTTAGATATTAGAGTCTTACTTGCAATTATAAATTTCTTATTATTATTATAATTAATTATTTCATGAAACAAATTAAATCAATACTATGTAATAATAATAATCGTATTATTCTTTCTTATTTTAATTTACTGTGTAAACTACTGTTAGTTATTTATGGGAAGAGCGCCATCTGCAAACATCTGCGAAATTCAGTGTTCAAATGGAAGTGACAGTTTTAGTATTGTGCCGACTGTAGCAGTGACAACTACTCTGTTGTCAGTGATTCTTTGATTCTATATTTGTTGGGAAGAGCTTGTAGTTCTACAAAATAATTTCTGTTCTGCATAACAAAATTTGCATGCTATCACCGAACCAAAGTACCTCGTAAGTATTTTATATTTAATATTAAATAAAACTAACTGCAAGTGTTTATTGGTAT
The DNA here is from genome assembly GCA_036365515.1 of Torymus aiolomorphi. Lineage (NCBI taxonomy): Eukaryota > Metazoa > Arthropoda > Insecta > Hymenoptera > Torymidae > Torymus > Torymus aiolomorphi. Next base: position 121,640,913 of record CM070874.1, on the reverse strand, counting down.
ATCATTTCGCGTTTGACTAACGTAAATTTCAGAAATTAATATTTCTGCCTTTTATTAATTTATAGTGTTTATAATTATATAATTATATACTGAAATAGGGTAGATGTCCGTATTAGTGTGGGTTTAAGAAACTCTTCAGTTTTGTTGCATAATAATAGACTATTTAAGCTGTCTCAGAGATTCCGGGCAGGTTTATATTGATAATAAAAATAATAATCTACACGAAACAATTTTTTTTATAGAAAAATATTAATATTTACGAAAGTTACAAGTAATATAAAAAAAAAATTTTTTGCACGCATTTGTGTGCCCTAGCAGACACCAAGTACATTTTTCTGTGCCCCGTATTAATGTGGATGTACACGTTTATATGCCCCACATTAGTGTGTCTTGATGATATTATCATTGCTAACAAAATTATTTTGTTAACTGTAGTGCATTTATAATCAATTTCTAACCCTTGTTTACATTGAATGTTAATTAATTCCAATACGGTAAAAACTGTTGAAGGTCATCAATGCGATATGAAACAACTTTTGTGCGCAGACAACCTAATCTAACTTTTCTGTTCAAGCGCCGATACGAGCATGCTCGTGTTGAATTTGTGCACACACAAATCTGGACAAGTCGTTTTTCACTGCCCTATTAGTAGACATCATTAATTAAATATTAAAATCAATTGAAAACCTTTATATTAAGGTTTATTATATAACATAATATTATTTTATGATGTAATCAATTGTATCCCACATTAAAATCTTTCCGTAACATTATTTAATATTACTTTTAAAAATGTCATTTCTTGGCAAGTTTGGACAAGGAAACACCGTGACACACCGCAAACCGTGAAACATATTTTTAAAAGTTCTTTTTTAATGTTATAGTAAATGAAACAAATTAAGTAATTAATTCTATTTAAACTTAATTAACTATACTTTATGAAAAAAAATATTATAGTGTTACTTTTTTACTCGTTCATTTCTAGGATATGTTTTAATAATAGGGCACACAAATATGGACAGGCACACTAATACAGACCGCTACCCTATAAATCAAATTCAATTTCATATAAGATGTTATTTTTTAATTGAACACTTACACTGTAAAACTTATTGTTCTTATTTAATTTTATTTTTATTCTTTAAATTTCCTTAACAATTATTATTGTACCACGTTTCAATTTTTTATTAATTAATAATTCATAATTATAAAGTTTATACTAAATTAAATATTTGAACTTTTTACAGCTGCCATGGATCCAAAAGTGTGTTTACTTTGTGAAAAGATCCTGTCTGCCGATAACACTCGCACCATCGGAATACGAGCTATAGCAACGGTTATCGCATCCAGTTTAAGAAGAAAAGATAAAAAACATCTGATGCTGCAGAACCTTTCTTCATTGGATATTCATAAGTCTTGTTACATACAATACATACGAGAAGCAGCGATTGTTGCAGCAGAAAAAGCAAGTAAGGAAAGAAGTTCCACGTCAAGGAGAGAATCATTGGAAGGTCGCACTTTTGATTTTTCCACTTTATGTTTTTTCTGCGGTAATTCTGCGACTAAAAGCACTCCGAAAGTTGCATTTCAACAAGTAAAAATAACGATGTACGAAGGCGTATTTTAGAGAAATTACTTGAACGACCTAGCGACGATGCCTTCAATAGAAATTTGTACCGACGATTAAATGGCGTTGATGATTTAGCGGCGGCAAATGCACGTTATCATTGTAACTGTATGACAGCATTTTATAATTATCGCGAGAGTAATATTATAGGTGCTCGCTTATCTGACTGCACGGCCTCTTTCTTACAACATCTGCACACATACCTTCTTGATAATGAGGAACAGTGTCAATTTTCGTTAAAAGAAATTATGAGTATATATACGGGCGAAATACCGGAAATACGTACAATTAAAAGGCACATGCAAGATAGATACGGTGACGATGTATGTTTTTATTCTGTGAAAAATTATGTTATTATAACTTTTCGCTCGATGACAGACAAACTTGTTCGCGAACAATCAAATGAATGTCTTACACCTCAAGATCCAGGAGAGCGTAGTAAAATTATTAAAATAGCAGCAAATATAATATTAGAAGATATTCGAGTAAAATATTATGATAATTCTGCATATAGAGCGCCGAGTATGATTTTAGATAATGTTAAAGAAGATGTACCGCCATCATTGCAATTATTTTTAGATACTGTTATAAAAAAGAATAAAAGATTGAAGAAACATGCTGCAAAATTAAAGTGGGAGCGAAGGGTAACAACGATTGCGCATGTAATTATATCATCAGTAAAACCGCGATCATTTTTATCGCCAATTTTATTAGGTTTATCATCGATGATGCATAAAAAGCATGCATCAAAGAATCTCATAGATTCTTTATCGTATTTAGGGCTTTGTTCGCCATACCACGAAACGATGCTTTTTGAGGCTTCTGTTGTTAACGATCCGGAAAATTATAAAATTTCTAATGAATTCTATGTACAATTTATCTTTGACAATGCTGATCACAATGCGAATACGATAGATGGTTTGAATACTTTTCACGCTATGGGGGGAATCATGTCCGTAACTCTAATCTTTGCAGTCTCATCCGACAAAATGATTGAAAAGTTAAAAAAAATTCCGACATCAGAAAATCTTGGAAAATTTGGATTTATACCTTTAAAAAATTTTGAAAAAGGTACATCTGAAGGATTAAAAAATGTAGCTATTAAAGATTTAAATATTAATAATCCGATTGAACATGAAATTAATTTTAAAATGACTGATATAATCTGGATTTATGGAAAATGGAAAAATTCATTAAAATGTTTGGGATGGAACGGTTTAATGGAAACTTATTATGAATCTGGAGAGTATAGTACTTCAAAAATAATACCTCTACCATTCGTTAATGCTCCGCCAAGCAACTATGACACAATTTTGACAGTGTTAATAGAAGCAGCAACAAAATGTCAGGCAATGGGGCAAGAACATAGCTTTGTTACTTTTGATCAACCCTTATATTGGAAAGCTCGTGAAATAGTAGCATCTGTTGATCCACAAAAAGACGAATACAATTTAAGTAGCATTATTGTACGACTCGGAGGATTTCATACTTTAATGTCGTTCCTTGGATCGATTGGATTTGTAATGGAAGGGAACGGTTTAAAAGAAGCATTTAATCAAATATTTGCAGAAAATTCAGCAGAAAAATCTCTCACAGGCCACGCCTTTTCTAGAGCAGTTTGAGGGCATTCGTTAGTTCAAATTGCTCTAGCAAATATTATATTTTCGACCATAAATTTTTCTGAAGTAGAATTAATTGAAGTAGAATTAATTAGATACTGCAATTGCAAACCTTGAGAACAAAAATTCAAATAATTTGATGGACAATGAAATTTTTTCACAAATAAACCAAAAAATCAAATCACATGTCAAATCTATAGCTGACAATGGACCAACTGCTGTGCTGTGGGTACAGTACTTTTATATGATATGACTTGAAAAAAATTTATTGCAGCAGAACGGTCTGGAGATTGGGTGTCGCACTTAAATTGCGTTCAACCAATGATTCCATTTTTCCATGCAACAGGCCATAATTTATATGCCAAATCTGCGCATTTGTATTTACAGGACATGAGAGAAATTAAAAATAAAATGAATACATTTGAATATGAAAAATTTGCTAATGATGGATTTTTCACAATTAGACGTTCGGATAAATTTTGGTCAGGTATATAGTCTGATATGACAATCGAGCAAGTTCTCATGAAATCAATGAAGAGCCAAGGGGGTAATCCCCTTCTAACTCATGGTCGTGGAATAACGCACAGTGTTTTAACTAAATGGATTCTTAGTATGATTGCCCTCATCGAAGTATGCAATAGTATGGAACAGTTTTGTAGCGTTTCCTATAATACCTCAGAACAACATGTCGACACTTCCGTTTCATTTATCTTGAGAGACACCGTAGATCTAAATAAATTACTTGAATTTTTTAAAACACATGACCCGTTCCCAGTATCAAATAACATTATGTCAATTAGTACTGGCGTCATTGAAGATAAAACAATAAATTGTTATAAAGCCTTAGAAGTAGGTCAAACTCTACAAAATAAAATGATAGGTAAAACATTTGGTTCTGTAAAAATGGAACGAAAATCTAAAGTTTTATCACTTCGGTCTGTAAATTCCTCTATAAAAATTAATGACGATATTGTAACTATAGATCCACTACTGATTTTTCAAAGAATTTCATTAAATATTTCGAATAAAGAAGATATGAAAGAATATTTAAAAAGTGAACTTGCGCCTTTTCCTTTGGCATTGTTTGATGAAGGCGGGATGCGAAAAACTCAGAAATCTGTATTTTATACGAATTTTGAAAGTATAAAAGATATGCCTTCACTAGAAAATCTTGTTTATGTAATCGATGGCGGATTCTTGTTACACAGAGTAATTTGGCATCAGAACGACATTATCGATGACATTTTGCATAAATATGTTAATTATATAATAAGACATTATACTAAAAATAGTTTTGTAATTTGTGACGGATATCCAGATACTTTGTCTACAAAATCAGTTGAGTGTCTGCGTCGAACTCAAAAAAATATTGGTCGAGAAATCAGCTTCAACAGACAAACAAAAATCACATTTGCGCAAGAAAAATTTTTATCAAACAATGACAATAAAAAAACTGATTGACTTATTAAGAGAAGAATTAACAAAAAATGACATCAAAAACGATCAGGCCGAGGAAGATGCAGATTTACTGATAATTACTGCTGCAATTGAAGTTGCTGCTAAGGAAAATGTTAAGATTGTTGGTGAGGATATTGATTTGCTTGTACTTTTAACTCAATTAGCGCCTCAAAAAGAAAATATTTTTTACGGTAAAGCCAGTAGGGGAGCTGTTCCGGAGGAAATTTATTCAATTAATAGTTTCAAGTACCCTTCGTTAAAACATGTAATAGCCTTTTTACATATTTTTACTGGTTGCGACACTACCTCATGCTTCTTTAGACAGGGGAAAAATAAATTAATTAAAATATTTTCAAATAACCCGGATTTAGTAGAGTTGTGTCAAACATTTTATAATCCAAATGCTAACCGAGCTGAACTAGCAGCGTGCGGTAATAAAATTATTGCACGCATGTATAGTAATGATAAAAATATCACCGTCTTAAATGATTTAAGATTTTTAAACTTCAAGAAATCATCATCAAGGTCAAGTTTTAAACTAGAAAACCTTCCCCCAACAGAAGGTGCAGGAAAGCAACACTCATTCCGCACCTTCCAACAATTACAGCAATGGTTAGGTAATTATAAAGAAGCACATGAATGGGGATGGAAAAAAACTGAAAACGGCCTTAAGCTTGTTTACTCAGAATATCCGTTAATTCCAGAACAATTGCTAAAGGTGATCAGTTGTCGATGTACAACCAGCTGTAAAAAAAAATATATGTGGATGTGTTAAGAAGGGGCTGTTCTGTAGTAACGTATGTGCATGTAGTAAGAATTGTTGTAATAAAGAGAAAGTATTTGAAGAAATTGACGAAAACCTAGATGCACAAGAAACCGAAATAGTTTCTTACATAGAAAGCGATGTTTTAGAATCCGCCATAGACGATGACGTTGATCCAGATGATCCTGATTGCGATCATCTCGATAAACGTCAAAGATTAGAATAAGTTCCGTATATAATTATTATTAGAATTAGCGCCTTCATGTATATATTTTATAATTAAGTGTATAATATTTGTATGATTTTTTATACTATTTGTATAATTTTTTGTATGACATTTTTATACAGATTTATACCTTATAATTACAAATAAAATATTAATAATTGCCAAATGGATGTTATTTTATTTCTTTGCGGCCCTACTATCACATTCAAATAATATATTAATTAGCGTACTCGAAAAGTTAATTATAAACGTTAATAATTATTAGCAAATTACATAGTACATTAAAATAAGAAAGAATAATACGATTATTATTATTACATAGTATTGGTTTAATTTATTTCATGAAATAATTAATTATAATTATAATTATGCTCAAAAAATAAAAAATAATGAAATTCTGATTAGTAGAAGCCGAGAAAATGTACAGTCTTCGAGTGTAAGCGTGCGAAGTTCGCGCGCGCGGAGTCGTAGCGCGCATGCGCGCCAGCCGCCAAGCAGCCGCCGCCTGTTGCTGCGAGCGGCTCACGGCTGTAAAAACGTTTGTCTTTATCAATCAACCATGCATGAGGTTGTAAATAAATAACATTCAAATTTGTTTACTATTAGAACAACTAGCGAGCTTAGCAAAGCCCCAATTTTCGTTCCTTAATGTTTTTTAAATAAGGCCGCAGTGATTTTAAATAAAAAAAAGACTATTTCAGCTTCTAATTATGCTAGAGCAACCATTCAGGTCTTAAAATTTCTTTAAAAATACCTACTTTACGAATATGAAGTCGAGAAGTTTCTAACTACAATAGTTTGACCGTGAAAGCCTATTGTTTTTGAATATTTTGGAGTACATTTTTTAAAGCGTTTTTTAAGCAACTTTTAATTATTTAATCGCTTAGTTCTTTTTTGAACGTGAAAGTAGGACTCTTTAAGATTAAAATGAGCCCTCCCAGACTTCTGTACGGCTGCTCAAAAACGTAGAAATTCCTGTCAAAAAAAAAAATTTTTTTAGTTAATTAATAACGTACAGCCTTCAAAAATAATTTTTCAGATTCGGCTTAATGGCTGGTAATAAAGGTGGGTAAGACCTACCTTTACAAGTACTTTTCGAGCCTCAATGACAAAAACTGAATTTTTTATTGATAATTTAAAAAACAGCGATTTTAGACGGTTTATTTGCAATAACTAATGAACTAATTAATGTATAGTTTCGGTAAGCAGCTTACTCGATAGATCTTTTTAATATCTACAACTTTCAATTAGGACTTTTGTCTGTCAGATCAATAGTTGCAAATGTATAAGCAAAAAACCGTTTTTTTCAACTTTGAGTATTGTTTAAACAATGAAATTTCACTATTCTCTAATTGCACTTATATACATTATGTTTCTACTATCGAAACCTATAAGAATCCGTTGAGACACTGCTGTTTACAATTATGGTAATGAAAAATGCTAGCTTGCCTGGACTAAAAGTAAAAAGTATCGAGTCCGGCATAAATAACCGGATATCGGCAATTTCGCGACAAAATCGGCCGTGACGCGCGCGCGGAGGGACTTGGAAGGACGCCCGACTTTTGCCACGCGACCCGGAAATATCGAGTTCTTTCTTTTTCGGCGGGCTGGGGGAGAGTAGGCCGTTTTTCCCTCCTATACTACTACTCCTACTACTCCCCACGCGGGTGTCCAAACATATCCTGGCGCGCGTGTGCTATCGTTCGAGAGGGCCAGCAGAAGAATTGTCACCCGGCTCTATATATATAGACTCTCGTCTGCAATCGACCGTGGGGAGAGCGAGCCGCCTGGAATTTAATGGCCAATTTTTCCCGAGAGGTGCTGAGAGTGATGTATACTACGTTGAGGAATGTCGAGGCCGATTACGCAGCTTTTGTTTGTTCATTGATTGTTGTATTGTTTTTATTTAACTATATAAGCATATACTATGGGTTATATACTAATGTAATGTGGAACGAAGATTACAATTTTATCTTCAATAGGTTTTTTATATATCTGTCAGATCTTCATTAATCTTTTTAAAATAAGAAGGGATGAAGAATGTGCAAAGAAGAAAAAAAGGCTATGTTAAGGGTCTGGAGCAGTTTTAATAAAACCAAGATGTTTAGCTAGAACGTCATTTAAGATTGTCGGAGACTACGCTATCCCTCCTTGTAAACTTTAAATTAAAAGTCAAAAGACCACCTTTATTTTGTTTCATTTCTGCACTGAGAGAAGAATATTGTTACTGTTAACATATTTATCTATTTGAAATACAACTATTTTACATGTTTAAGGATAAAATGTGATATTGTAATAGCTACAATATCTATATTAACTAATAGACGTATTCAGATTTAAAAGTAGCTGATGGTAGAAGTTCTTGTAAATTGTAGTTTTTGAATCTAATAGCCAATTTTCAACCAGGATGATGTTGTTATATAACAAAAAGGTTTGAAATAAAAGCTCCATTTAGTTTTTTACTCCAATGTTTTGGACATTTTAATAGTTTATGTTCCTCATCAGGATAAACAATAAAAATGCCCGAAACGTTGGAGTAAAAAAATAAATGATGTTTTTATTTCAAATGTTTTTGTTGTAAAACAACATCATCCTGGTAAAAAATTGGCCATTAGATTAAAAAACTACTATAATAAGCATATTGTAACTATTACAATATCAATATTCTCAGGTAACATATTGAAATTGTTTATGAGAACATGGTAACTTAACTGTTAACATGGCATTATAACTGTTACAATGCCTATATTTGGTCATATTTAAACATACGCATGTTAACAGTTACAATGCCATGTTAACAGTAAACAAATCCTTTTCTCAGTGTAGTATATGAAAAAGATACTAAATTATCCAGTAAAAAACTACGATACAATACGACTATATCTCATTACACTTTATTCAAACAATTTGTAAATGTATATTTAAACTAAAATTTTTCAACTCATAGTTTATCATTTCGAAATTACAATGAACGAAACAATTATTTCAATTTTCCCACTTCCTTTCAATATAACAGCTCTTAATAACAAATAAAAAAGAACTACAAAATATATTTGAAACTAAATCAACAATTTTCTATAAAAAAATATATCTTGACAATAACATTAGACTAAAAAGTACAGTCTAAATTTTCTAATTGCACTATAAAGCTGTAAAAAAAACTTTACTCAACCGGAACTACGTCCACGTCTCGCCACACTCGACCTTTTGTACTTACACGTTAACATTCTGATAAGCACACTCATCCGCGCATCTCCCCCCTTAATTTTCATACATTTTCATACAGACTCACTCCGCGCAAACATATCTCCTCGCATTTATCTCGTCAATAACATCCCATCAGCGTCCCAAAACAAATGTTGACCCCACCCCTACTACATTTTTATTTTGTAATTGGCCCCGGCGCTCTAATACCATCAATTTCTTCCTCTCCGCGGGCTCATCCACTGCTCTAATCTCGCGCTCAACCAAAACAAAGCCCTCTCGTGGCCATCATCATCCATCATCCGTAATAACAACAAGCGTGGCGAGCGTATATCTACAAAAAAGAAACGGCGAGAAAACGGTCGCCAGGTTTATTGGACCGCGCGAGGAAAAAAGCCGGGGAGAGTGTACCCCCATTCCGGACACGTGCTCACGTGTGTGCGGCGACGAAAGACCACAGACTCCCGCGCTAGAGTCCCTTTAGTCTTCTTACAAATTGCACGGGCGGTCGTGCATCGACGCACGGCTCGCCTGCGCGCTGCGGGTAAACGAGTGTGACGACGCCGAGGTGCTGTTTATCTCTCTTAACGGTGGAGTTATTTTGTTCACTATGTGGTTTTAGTTTTGTTTGATTTTATTAAATTAGCAAATTATGTTTGCTCTTTTTGATAAATGTGAATTAGTCCATTTTCTACGAATCTTCTACGAATTGTTCATTTAATTAACTTTTAAAGGCAAGCCTCTTTTTTTTACTGTGAAGAGCTTATTGTATTCCGATTTATTGAAGTTTTTATTTTACCTTCCTGCACAGTAGTAAAAAGTCTGACGGCAAACGAAGCATCCTTTGACTATAAAATTTCATAAAACCTTATTGCCAAATAGCTCGAAGCACTCGCGCGCGTATATGTCAACCCATACAAATATGAAAAACGATGAACCGCGAAAAATCGTAAATAATGACTGATTTTAAAAAGTCGATCAAAATGCGGAGTGCGCATCCCACCTGTACTTTCAGCTTAATGAGCCGCATCGCAGTATCGCATTGCGCGCGTATTGTTTTTTATTTTTCGGAAATAGCTGAGCGCGCACGTGATCGTCCCCCGTGAAATGCTCCACCGCGCGCATATAGCGTTGCAATCCCGCAAACCGCTGAAATATCGCCGCACGCGAAAGCGTAACTTCATAGGAATTTTTCATTTTAAACCGCAGAAGTCGTGGAACTTGTCGCATTTTAAGCCGCGCGGGCTCGCGGTGACGATAAATAGCCGGGAATTTCGGGCATGGGGCATCTATTATCATCTGTTTTAGTTGTTAAATATTTAGTTTGTATAAAGTAGTTTAGTTATATATATTTGGTATTTTAATTCAAATTTTGTAGCTTTCTGTATTTTTGGTGGTAAATATAAAATATCTATTTGTCAGTCTGTCATCAGTAATTAAAACTGCAATTTTTAAACAAAAAACTGCATAAAAAGCGACCTTAAACGATTTCATACACGAAAATTGAACAGGTTTATCACAAAAGTTTAAAAATTAATTCTAAAACCAAAGAAAACCTTCATAGTAAAAAATAAACAATAAAAAGCAGTTATTGAATGTTTGATAAAACAAACAATATGGGAAAAAATACTTCCTATAACAATCGCTTTATCCAACCCTTCTACAGTTTTTACAAGAAAAAAACTGCACCATAGTACACAAATAAACAACAGTATCGAAGACTACGTAAATCAAAATTAGACTTCTGCATCCCGAGCACTACACTATTTTTCCTTATTAACCAAACTCACCACCGCCCCACTCTCCCTCTCAACCCTCAATTTACATACTCTTCGAGCCTGTAAAATCAGCAGCGAAGCGAAGAAGCCACGAATTTACGAGCGGCGGCACTTAGTGCATTTTTCCCCTCTCCTCGCGTGCACGCTTCTCGCTCGCCGTTGATAAACCGCGCGAGGGGAGCAGGGAAGGATAGAGCTTTCGGCACGGCGCAGCGGGAGACACATTATTTCGCGAGTGGATTTACCTCGGGGACTGTCTACTTTATTCGCCGGCGGCCGAACGTCTTACGACGCGATGGCCGAGGATCGAGAGGCCGTAGTAGGGTGCAGGGAGCCGAGGTGAAAATGGAAATTTATAATTGTGGGGTAGAGAGTGAAGTGAAGGGGGAGAAAGGAAGTTTTTTGTGTTAGGATATGATTTATTGGGTGGAAGAGTGTATAAGTATGTCTGAATTTTTTGAATTTATGAGGTCAATTAATTTTTTGGAATTTAGGTATGATAAATAAGTGCGGACGTGGAGGACTGTATAGAACAATAGTCGCTGGGAATTGATTCGTTGATTTTTGTAATATTTCAAATAATGTGGGCCTGGCCAAATACCTATTACACTGAAAAAATATTTATTGGTCTCACGTAAAAGTCGAAACGACTGGAAACATACGGCAACTATATTGCATATTTACATTAACACTATATCAGTAATATAATGCATCGTTGCAAAAAAGTATTTTTAAAACGAAGAAAAAGATGATTAGAAAACGAACAACGTACTTATACTAAACGTTTCTCGCTTTAAGCTGATTTCTCGCGTGTTAACATGATGTCAGCTTTGAAAATTGCGTTGTTGAACGCGGCACAAACAAATGACATGTTTTACTGCGAGTCCAATCCAAGGCAATTCCTGGTCGAAGGTAAGCTAATTTACTTTATGTAGTCACCACTCGAAATAAATACATCCAAGTCCCACCACTGCACCTGCGAGCGTTTCCTATAGCCATTTACTACTACTGAAACGTTGAATTTATCACCGCCTGTATTTTTTGCATTGTAAATGCAAAATGCCTTTATCTACCGCATCACGATAATTTCCGAGCATGATTTACTTGTGAGAGCTGATGGTTTCTTTGTTAAATTAAAATACGGCTGCTTAGAATGTAAATACATCACTTTTTTCTACTCCTACTCCTACATTTCCCGCCGCATATACCATGAATTTTATATACCTATATACTTACAACGAAACATGAACTTGAATCTTTCGAGTTTCATTATCGATCGATAACTATAGAAATTCTTTCACAACACTGGTACCACCAACAAAAATCACGTCGGAATTCCCCACATTCACCGCTTAATTAAACCCCCCGCCCCATCGTCCAGCTCTTCGCGGAATTCGCGCGCGCACGCGAGACCCTGCGCCCCCCACAAGTAAAGGCCGCCCCGTCGCCGACGGCAGCGCAGGCATAGTAACAGCCTATACCTATCCGCTGCTACTCGCGCGCTGATTCACCGCGGCGCGGCACGCACCGAGAGTGTGATTTAGCTGCGGCGCCGGCGGCCGCGATAACTCTCTCGCGAGTCAATATCGGAGGATCGACGACTACTCGCTAGTCCCGCGGGCTATAGTAGCGGTAGTAGTTGCTGCTGCCTGCGCGCCTCGTTATTGACGAGATTGCGGGGGTGGTTTACGGGTGAGAGAGTCGTTGAAGGCTCTGGCTGGCTAGGGGTGTGTGTTTTTACGGGGTGATCGATTGATTTTCGGCTGGTTTATGGAGATGCCTCGTGTTTTATTCGAGTGCGTTGACATGGCGGTTTATCTTTCTTTTTTAGGGCTTGTGAGGGAGGGCGTGTATGGAAAGGAAGCTTGGGTGCGTGAAATCTAGGGGGCTATTTTTCTAATGGGCAATGAACAGCGGCTGAGGGGTTGTTAAGGGTGAATTGGGATTTCGTAGGAGAGGCGGTTTATTTTGAGGTGAGGTCGGAATGGCTAAATGTTTACAGCGAGTTGGTTGTGTAACTGAGAACGTTCAGTGGGAGGGAAGTATAGTGTATAACGGGAATGGGAAGTACTCTACTGTGACCCGTTTGTCGTATTATGTGGAAAGATATTTAAACAAAAGTATTATTTTGTACTAGATTACAAAAAATGAGTTTGATTGTTTCATCTTTCGTCCTATTTTTACCACTAATGGCGAAACTAACTTGCAAAGGATGAAATGTGTTATCACGGATTATTAATTCATTACTCTCAGTAGAACGCCATACTATTTTATCACGAGATAAACAGAGCTCGGAAGTTGTACGTCAAAGTTTTGAAAATTGTAAAAACGTCAACTATAACAGCTACATTTATAATTGCGTCGCGCGAACTTTTAGGGAGTATATCTCCGCAAAAGTTGCGTCTACATCTGCTCTGCTAATTAGCTTTTAACCTCTTATCTGTCGTTATGTCACAGTAACAAGCGTTGACTTATTGTGCGTTGTGTTATTTGGATTTATTACTTTCGAAATTTTTGAAAATTCTGTGTACTTCTTTTATACAAAAATACAAATGGGGGAAACTCGGGCAAGACGGTACACCTAAGGAAAACGTTAATAAATAATAAAAAAAAAATATATTAAAATAATAAACATATTCTTCAAGGTTTTATAATGACAAAAAAGAATACAAAACAATAGCAAGCAAAAATAAAATTAATAAAATTTTGCATAATAACAAAAACGAGGGTAATTTTTATCCGCTCGAAAAATCAGCTGGGCAAGACGAAACACCTTTTTCATTTATTCTGAAGTCATACAAATAACGTAATCAGAGCCTCTAAATGGCGTGCAGCAATAGTAATAATAACAATCCCTCTTATTGTTTATCTCTGTCGCCTTTACAAGTAACTCTTGACTCCAACTGCCACGATCAGCTTCCCTCGTATTTGCATAGTGCCGTCTTGCCCGGCACTAATACTTTTTAACATTTGTTAAAAATAAATTATGTATTACAATGAATAACTCAATTGTAACGACGACTTCTTTAAATATAAATAAAATACAATACCCCTACAACGTTTGAAGTAAGTCGCACAGCTAAAACCCAAAATAAACACGTTTATTTACGTTGATGAAATCGTAAGTATCGACGCTCAAAAGGAGTTTCACCTATGTTGTCAACCTGATCAGCGCGCGCGCCCAACTCATACTGGCATATAGTCAACAATATTGTTATCTATTTATGTTCACTATTATTTTAGCGCCATATATTGTAATATTTAAGAAAATTGGGTGTTTCGTCTTGCCCGGGTGTACCGGCCATCTTGCCCGGATCTCCCCTATATCGACTTTAGCAATAAAAAATATGAAAATATCTTTTTCTTCAAAAAATTATTCTCATAAATATATTTCAGAAACATCTTAGCAATCCAATTATTGACAGGCTTTACATTCGAAAAGACGCCTATTTACAAAATACTAGAATTGAATCAATCATCTCATTATATCGATAAAACGCAGCAAGCTCCGATAAAAGTCTCCTTCATCCCCTCCCGACGCATCGTGGCCAATTTATCAGATACCGCGAGAGAGGAAAAATCTGCTCGCTGCATCTCGACCGCCATCCTCTTAACCTACCTCGCCGCGGGCGCATCTGCAATTCAAATTTCCCGCGCCGCGGGCAAAAGTCCCTGGGTCAGCTTCGGCTCTCGAACCTCTCCTTCTCTTTCTCTCTCATTAAAATGGCCTATGCGCGCGAAAGTAAATATATCCTCGGAGCGTCGCGCGGTATAAGAGCTAAATATTCATGAGGATAGCCGCGCGCGCGACGGGGACAAACATTCGGCGAGCCAAGGGCAGGATATTCGCGGGCACGCACGGGACCCTTGAGAAAGAGGCTCGAGCTTAAGGAACGCGGCGTACTTTTTTGTAGGTGTGTGTGTGTGTACTAAGGAGGCAGATAAAAGCAGATGGCACACAGTCGAAAAGGAGGTCGCGAGCATTGCCGTATGGGTTGTTCGATCGCGGGCAGTGAGGGGAGATAGAGCGCTTTCGAGGTGATATCGGTCGGCTCGAGGTGGGGGCGGCGCTTATGAGGTGATGTGTATGTTTAGGATGGAAGATATATTTGCGATCATTTTTGGTGGTTCATTGAAAATATTTTGGAAAAAAGGAGGAAAAAGGGCCATGTAAAAGTCGATTGAATGTTGGCGCCTGACTATACTTTGTCTGTTACTACTGCCATTGAACACAGGATTGCGTCGAATTGCATTTTAGTTTTGAAGGACTAATTTTTTTAATAACTTTCTATTTTTTAATTAAAATATATACTACACCTATAATATTGAATTTTTGTAATATTGAAAATAAAAATTTTATTAAAAGAAAAACAATAGCCCCTTGACGATATTCTAATCTTTTTTATGATTTAATGAAATGACGGAACGTAAAAGAACGTTATTTTTATTCGACTGCCGAACAATAACACCTTTGTAGTATACTATACCATTTTTACCATCAAAAAAACAGCTTCCATTAAAAAAAAAAATCTCGTTAAAAATTCGTCACTATTACAAACACGCGTACCTGCATCGATGCTAAAACCAAAAAATCCATCGCCCAAATGGCCACAACCATTTTCCTCGACCCCATCGCCCTGAAAAATAAAAATTAACTCCACGCACACGTGCTTTAAAAAACAACAACAAAACTTCATCCCGCACGCATCCATCATCCGAAAACAGCCTCGTAACAAACGTACTCACCCGATACAAGATACACCTCCGCACACTCCCTTAAAAAAAAAGAAGAAACCACCCTCTCGCTTGCCCACCATAAACACAAAAAAATCACCGGACGATGACAACGCAGACTTCTTCCCTCGCCGCCGGCGTGAAAAGTTTTACAGTTAACGAGTAATACAGTTCCGTATACCTATGTAATACGGTACCAGGAAAAAGCGTCGTGTCAGGGTCAGCGGCGACGGCGGCGGCGGCAGCTTAATTTAGAAAATTATCGTCCGGCAATCGACGGCCGGCGAAGGACGCGAGGTTCCGAGGCCGATGATCGACCCTCCACGCGCAGTCCGAGCGATGACTCGTATACACGCGTAAAGGTAGACGGAAGTCGGGAGAAAGGTGAGCGCGTCCATTGATGATGATGATGATGGTTGGGGTAATGGTTGGAGCGCCGGCGATTTGTATAATGTTTCGGCTGGTTGGGAGGGTTGATTATTGCGTAAGCGTGCGGCTATTGTGGCGATTAAAAGCTCGGATTAGATGGCTGGAGTTCCGGTGGTGTTTTGAAGGTGTATTGTTCTTTATCGCGATCTTGAATAGAGCTGGGATTTTATTATATTTCTTTATTGTAAGATTTAAGCGTTAAGGTGATGCGATACCCACGCTATTACTCAAAATTGGGTTCCCGTTTTTCTGATTCAATTTTGAATTTTAAGAAAAAAAAGTCTTTGATACGTTGTAGTTCCTTAGTAAACTTAAAACGTGTCAAAGGGTTTTTTTCAAAAAGTTTAAAATTGAAGGAGAAAAACGGGAACCCAGAATTGAGTAATAGTGTGGGTATCACATCACCTTAATGAGACGTTAATTTATAGATATTTTATAACATCTTTAATTTCGAAACGATACAAAATTTTTATTTTTGATTATCAATGTCTTGGTATGTTGCTGATGAAAGACCTTGGTTTTATTATAGTTGTATATGTATAATGCATGACCATTAAACAGGAATATCCTCAACGTTTTTGAAAATGGAGGATTTTTCAGAGCTTCTTTGAAACAAACTTTTACTACTCCCAGCCGACGATATTAGCTTTTAAGCTTTAATAAATCAAAATGAAAGAAGTATGTCAATCTAAAATATGTACTTCCTTATACTTTATTACTGATAGCAAAGAAAGTGGTAAATATGAAATATTTCGGAACAATTTAAAACTATAAGTATATACATCAAATTAGTTTAATTAAAATAAAATAAATTTATTATAAAGTTGGTATTTATTTTCTAATTTTTAATGATTTTCATTTCAATTTTTAATGATTTCATCCTAAAACCTATATTATTTAACACGACGTTGAAATTGCATACAGACTTTTGCATTGTGCTATTACACATATACATTATTGCCATTTGAATTTCCTATTTAAATAAAATACTCAGTTTCCCAATATTCATATTGTTAAATAAATCATTAAAATAAAAGTTTCATACTTCAAAAATTCGAAAGTGTGATCACTTCCCTAGAACACACTCAAATATTAAAAAACGAGTTATTCTAAACTCTAGTATTAGAATAAAAATACTACCACAATAGTATCAGAATATCTTTACTCGCATTTCTCTTACCATTCACAAACTTGCAGTTTCACTGTTTCTCTAAAAAAGAAACGGGCCTCATTACAACGATCAATTGTGTTTACACAAAAGTCAATTAACGGGCGAAAAGCACGTGTATTCGCGACGGTCCGCCTCGGGAAAATCGATTCGCCGCTCGCACAATCACGATTCTATTTTTGCCGACGCTAGCGCGTTCCGCTTGACGACTGCCGTGCGCGCGCGTCTATTTTCTCTCTCGCATCCTGACAGGGTGAAAGCCTTTCGTTGTCTTTTCGGCCGCGGCCATTTGACTTATACATACAAGGCAGCAAGGCTCAGACGTCTGAACTCCCCTTCTTCCTTCTTTTTGTGATCGATTACGTTTGCTTGCAAATTCGCGAGTAGTGTTTCGAACTGTTGTTCCTGCGTACGTTGATTCGTGCTATCCCAGCTGATTTATTGATTTAAAATTGAAGAGTTATACTAGGAACCGAAAGAAAATCTACTTTGATTTTTCCGAGAAAAGGAATTCTGTATTTCCATTTAAAAATGATAAAAGACGCTTTCCCGGACACTATATATTAACCACGAAACAAAGCCTTCTCCTCTGGGAAGCGCATAATTATCTTAATAAATCATAAACCCCAGCCGAAAAAGCGTCACCCGAAATTAAGACAAAACACCCACGCGTACCTGCCCCCCGAACCGTTATAAATTCCTACCGCGCCAGTCCCAAATTGAGAAAAAAAGAGACGCGCGCACGACGGCCGCCCATCAGCGCGAATCAACTCTCCTCGCGAGCCTGTCACACGTGCCCACCATCTCTCTCTCTCAAAAAAAAAAAAAATCCGTCAACGCCCGGGAATTAATTGCGCGCGAGCCTCGTTTCGCGCGTGATTTAACCCGCGCCATAAATTATATCCCACAGTTGAGCTATGCCAGAAATCGCGAATTCGCGCGATTTTCCGTTTCTGCAACGTGGCTCTCTCTCTCTCTCTCGCTCAACTCGCGTGAATTATGTGGCTCGACAAAAGGACGACCGGGGCCATACGTTATAAACGCGTCACCTGACGTATGCGTGTACGTGTATGTGTGCGGATGTGGATGTGTTCCGGCATTCCGGGTAGTGTTTTGATTATGGAACAGGCCGTGGGGAGAGAGGAAGACGATCGGAATGAAGGTTGGCGCTGGAATTCCTGTTGATGCGTTGCGACCGTGCGCTTTGTGTGGGATCGATCGAAGGGGGGAAATTAGAGGGTCGGAATGGTGTGGAAGTGAATTTATCGTGCGCGATATTTTGCCGGTAGTTGCAGTAGATATTTTAATCATGATTTTGAAAGGTAATAAAGATATTTTTATTCTCCAGCCGTTATCTCTATCGTGGTATGAATTATTAAATGATCAAATTTTCAAAATTGATTAACGGAACTGAAGATGTGTTATTTTTAAAACAGTGATATAATTTGTAGTTCACATATGAAAATTTAAGTATGTTCTTTAATACTAAGACATTTCTGTTATTATTTAAGAAACGTTTGAGAAAGTTGTTTAAGATAAAATTTTAGTTAGCAGATTGTAATTATCTTGATTCGGCGAGCAATTTATGTAACAGGTGCAGTAACAATTGACAATTCCAACGGTTGTGCGTCACAAGAGTGGCCATAGTTCAGAATAATTAGATTTCTTGCATCCCTTCGCGTCATACCGAATTTACAATTCAAACAAAGTACTTATCGAGCTTTAGCATATACGCACAATCATTGTCTAATCCATCAGATTAATTTTCTTACTAATGAAATAATTTATTTAGAATTCCGTCGATAATGTTATACAAGTACTTCAATTGAATATAAAGAGACTTTAAATTTTCTACTATTCTCTCAATTTTACAAAGTTTTGTACATACATGATCCATTACTGATTTAAAATTTAATACGGAAAGCCCTTTAAATATTATATTACGTACGCAGTAAGAGTTAGCCTCGCATGACAGACGATCTTTTCAAAAATTACTCTCCATATGGCCATTCCTGGAATTTTGGCAAATACGCGAGTTTCAACGTTCCCGCGATGAATATTTCATGTGTGAATTAAGCGAACATGTATAACGGATTTAACGTGGATGAATAAAAAAAGAAGTAACGCGACATCGTGAGCCAGTGGTGCGATTTTTTTCGCCCCACTGTTCGATTGTATCTTTTATCAAACACCTGTTGAATTTGTGCAAACGATAGCTTTTTTTTATTAATACTATTCATACCAAAATCGGGACTACTGAACCAATATAAATCGCTGATACCTAAATTTTTTTTTATTAATGGTTGTGATTGAGAACAGACTCATTTCTGATATTCAACAACTCGTCAGTGCATTTACATTGCTGCAATTGAGATTAAAATGATCTTTAATAGAAATAAAATTTTATGATTTAAACAAAAATTCAAATTCTGATTTCCCTAGCTTTCTATTTTTTGTAAACATTCAAGTAAATATTATAAAAGGAACAGTTTTTTAGAAGTCTTATATAATAAATATCTTTCCATAACTCAATTTTAACAAAAAGAGTCCCTTAGGTTATATTACTAATACGAATGATAATAAAAATAAAATCCAACACTACATTCTCGGAAAGTTCGTAATAAAAGTTTTTAAGGCAAATAGCCCCCGCAATCCCTTAATAGAGCTAGGCTTGGCTCAAGGCGTTAATGTGAGGATCGTAAAAGTAAGTTCATTACACGAAAACTTAAATACTTCGTAGTTATTATAGGGACAGATCGTGAGCATATTACATAGACGGCGCGTAAAGTGTGTAATGACCTCGGATAATTCACGAAATATCCATTCTTAGTGCATTTTTTTCAAGTAACATTGTGTAAATGAATTTTTATTTTATTTTATTTATTAAAATAACATATGTTTATAGATACAAAGAATACCATTTTAAAACTCATCTCTGCCACTATTACAATTAATAAAATATAACAAATTTTTTGTTTAAAATTTTATTATAATTTTTCAAAGTTTATATAGTAGTTTTTGTATCTAGGGAGTAAAATGGAATTTTACGCCTCGAATGATGATCGTTGCGCACGAGAGGCTACTCACTTGCGAAAATGGTGTGCGGGTGATAGTAAAAGTGAATCGATTTTATGACTATTTCAAGTGATTTCAAGAATTACAATGAAATCAATTTAAATTGATTCTACATAACATTGTTACGTTTTTAAATTAGAGATTAAATTTATATAACATCGTCTTTAAAGCCATATAGTAAATAAAAAAAATGCACAATAGCTCCCCAATTTTACTATTTTTGGCAGAAATGTTTAGAATTTTTTTGTAAGACAATATTCCGAGTAATAATATTTTTATTATTCACTTTAGGTAGCGATATGAATATTACGTACTGTTATAGAATAGACACGTTAAAAGTAGAAAAATCGATGCAATGGGATTTTCTCAAGATGTAAGCCATCTATTAAACTTGAAGCTTTTCTAAAAGTGCCAGCAGAAAATTCTATTGAAATCCTACTAATGAAATATGCAACACATTTTTACTTGGCAAATCTCATCTGTAAATATTGATTCACTTTGCATGCACGAAAAATTGATAGATCTAAGAAGCCGATAATTAAATATTACAATTATTTTACACTTGTTCATTTGTTTTCTTAGAATTCAGTAATATTAATTACCAACAAAGATATTCGAATATCGAGCACAGAGGATAAAAGTAGAAAAACCGAGCTTTCATTTGCTTTTCTCCCCCAAGTGAAAAAATTTTATATAATTTATATATACATTGTATATATTAGACTTTATACAGACTACATCAAGAACTGATTCTATATAGCCTGTATCAGACTGTATAAAATCTCTATAAAACTAATAGAAAAACTTTTGAAAAACTTTATTTTCAAGTACATAGTTCTTTGATTGTATTTTTTACGACTACTGCTGATTGATCCTCTTGAATGCGCGAATCTAGTAGGTCCATTGCCTCTACTCAAGCGACTTTCAAAACTTTTGAACTGGTTAAAACGCCTGCAAAAAATTTGACAAACGTTTTTATTCTACGTAAAAACGAATTGACGAGTAAAATACACAAAATCCCGAAAAAAATTCTTCAAGAAATTTTATAGAAATTTTAATACATGAATATAATTCTATGCAAAATTACTCTTAATAAAACTATTTCTTATAAAGGTTTGTACAAGTCATAAGTACGTTATCTCGCTTCAGACAAACACTGTTTAACCTGTTTCTTACTGTACGAAATAATAATATTAAACTATCTAAAGAATACTTTTACTTATCTGATAAACTCATCTGCAGTGATCAATTTTTCAGAATGACTTGCTGATCCTTGTCTTCTAAAGAGTATGTAAATCTTGCGTAAAACTGCTATACAATATTATTCTGATCCAGTATGCGTAAAATAGTTATTTTATGCCTACAGCATCAAAAAGTTTATTTTACTATTATCGAACGACATAACTAAATTTCTTCATCAGTTCTTTATTGTACTAACAGCTCGATTTCATCCTACAAATTGCTTAACACTCCGCATCCACACTACCGCACTATCTATGTGCAAACGTCTGCGCTAGTAACGAAATTTCACTGCACAAATACCCGTCAGTCGGTAAATGCACACTCAACGTACTCCACGACTCCACTAGCACGCTGTTATCTATTCTCTGTCTTCTTCTCTTCTGATAATGTGCATCGATCGTGAGCTGCTCGCAGTTTCCACCGCAATCCAACAGATGGCAACGCGCGCCGCGGCAATCTATCGACAATTGCTTACCACGACTATGTGTGTGTTGACGCCTACTATAGTAGATATACACGCGGTGTATCGTCGTCGGCGTACGCAGTGCAATAGAATCGCCGCTGGCCGATCGACGCGAGCTACTCCACATAGGAAAATAATCATAGTGTATCGCGGAGGGAAGCGATTAGGTCGACGAACTCGCGCAGTCTCAATTGATTGCTGATCAGCACGAGCTTGCAGAGAGCGGCAAAATGTGAGTTATAGTTATAGTTGGGGGTTTCGTAGTGGTACATTGGGCGAATCGATTGTGCGCCTGTGTGTACATGTGTAGGAATTATGTTTTGGACTTCTTTAACGGCTTTGGAGTTTGAATTTTTTGCGTAGAAATTGGTTCTTTTGGAGTATGTTTGTGAGGAATATTTCTGAAATAGTTGTATAAGAGAGTGCTGACATGGGTGATTTCAGGTATTTATTTGTGAATGTAAATAATCAAGATTTAAATCAGAATAAACTATTTATTTGAGTTTTTCGTATAACTTATAGATCGTTTAATTTTTAAGATTTTTTACGTTATTTATTTTTAATAGGAAGATTATAACATTAGTACTTAATACTGATTGATAAAAATAACTAAAATGCGTTGGTAGCATTTATCAAATCATACAGAGATAATTTGAAAATTAAATATAAAGAATTTCTGTTATTATTCCTGCTCCAAAAACATAATTATACGTCGTTAATTTACTATTCTTGCTTCACTTTCCTCAAGAGTCTTTTCACTGATAACAAACAACTTAACACATGTTCTTAATGCATTTATTATCTCCTCGCACACTATCAAACACCTCCGAAAATCAGATAACCAAAACAAAACAGCACCACCCATTTTAATTCGTCTCCTTTATCACCTTAAAAACCCATCCACACTGAAAATCCATTTAATCCCCAATCACTCCTATATCCGCGAGGAAATGAATAATTGCATTCATCAATACTGTGCAAGTTCAAGATCACGATTGCGCATAGGCGCAGTGGTGGTCCGCTCTATTTTTAG
Source organism: Torymus aiolomorphi (assembly GCA_036365515.1). Classification (NCBI taxonomy): domain Eukaryota; kingdom Metazoa; phylum Arthropoda; class Insecta; order Hymenoptera; family Torymidae; genus Torymus; species Torymus aiolomorphi. Next base: position 121,618,094 of record CM070874.1, on the reverse strand, counting down.
CCGGTTAGTTTAATATATATAGGATACAGCGTAAAAGCACGCTGCTGCACGTGCACCCACAACCGAGAATAATGAACGGTAATTCGTTACAGGCTTGCGTAATACATGCACGAGCGAATAAAGTAACCATTACTTGAGCGGAGAGAGAGAAAGATGTTTTGACGCGGCGGTTAGCGAATTTTAAAATCGCCAGAGGAACGCGAGTTGATCGGGGTGCCTTCAGTGTGTGTGTGTGTGTGTGTGTGTGTGTGTGTGTGTGTGTGTGTGTGTGTGTGTGTGTGTGTGTGTGTGTGTGTGTGTGTGTGTGTGTGTGTGTGTGTGTGTGTGTGTGTGTGTGTGTGTGTGTGTGTGTGTGTGTGTGTGTGTGTGTGTGTGTGTGTGTGTGTGTGTGTGTGTGTGTGTCATGCTGAGTGCACATCGCATTCACACACGACATCCGTCCTTGTTGCGTAGATTTGCGAAAGCAAGGTAGATGCAAATAGAAGCGGCGAAACAGAGGAAGTGAGGTGTATAGGGGACAACAGCACGTCTGGCCCGAAATTTCAATTGCCTCTGACTATATTAACAGACGTGAATTTGCGTTTCGAATAGTATATTCATTGTTTACAATGAGATTGTATTTAGAAACAAAATGAGAAATAAAAATATTTATTGTCGCACTTTTATATTGTTGAAGTATAAAAATGCCACGAAAGATAACCAAGGTGAAAATTCTTGTAATCAGTGCTAATTGTTATTATTACATTAACACTAGCTGTAAACAACGTGATATCGATAAGACATGTCGCAGATTCCTTTAGAGTTATTTTCTAACAATTACTTTTATTTTACATTATTTTCACTATAAAAATATAGCTTAAACTTTTTTAGATGTTTCCTCTATATAGAATAAAATTTAACCAACAGTATACATTACAGGAGAGATTTACCGCCCACATATGTCGAGGGCTTTCACGATCTCGAAGCCGTGAAGTCTATGGAATATAGGACGCTGGGAAAAACAGGTTTACGAGTTAGTAAACTGTCTCTTGGCGGTGGCGCATTGGGAAGCCACTACGGGTGAGAATAATGCATATTCTATACCAATATTCACGAGAGCAGCTTTCACCACTAGTCAAAAGACTGGTTTATATATACTTACGCAAGCTATAAATAGTATAAATGATCCTTTCGAAAAAAATGAAAATTTTGCGGAAGAATGATGGGAATTATTTTGTTAAAGACCGTACGATGAAGAAGAGGCAATAGAAACAGTCAGGAAAGCCATCAAAATGGGAGTAAACTATATCGATACGGCGTATTGGTATGGACAAGGAAAATCTGAGACTTTTCTTGGAAAGGTAATTAATTGACTTAAAAATTAATTAATTATCTGTAAGTATGTCGAATGAGAATGGTAAGGAACATTTTTTAATTTACATGGTTCGTTATGAAAATAAGTTCCAACAAATCTTTACATAGAAAAAATCAAATCACTAAATATTGATGATGTAAGTAGCGGTTTCGCCTACTTTTTTTCAATACCAGTAATCTCAAGCGGAATGTTAATAGTACTGAATGCGCTTTAAATACTGCGCGCTGCCCGTTGCACAGCGCGAACGATTATGAACAAAAACAACGCTCGGAAAGACTTAAAAATTTACTTTATCTTTATATTTTCTTGTACTGCTTTAAAATACTCAGAATATAATAATTCTTAGATTTTTCATGAAAGAATGAAAAATGATTTATTTTACAATAATTTTATTCGAAAAAAATATATTTATACAATTCTCAAAGCCTGGCCTAGTAAAACTTACAAACGCATATATCAAGCTTACACTTAACGTTGACAATATTTATCACGCAAAAAAACGCAGGCACTGAAGGGAGTGCCCCGCGAAGCCTACTACATAGCAACGAAGGTCGGCCGCTACGAGTTGGACTACGAACACATGTTCGACTTCACGGCGGAGAGAGCGCGCAAGAGCGTGAAGAAGAGCCTCGAGCTCCTGCAGCTCGATTACGTCGACGTCATCCAGGTGAGCGGCTGAGTATTATGTTTGTCTTGTCATTTTTGCCGACGTCGTAAAAGTATATCGATGCGAATACCGACAGTTATAGTTGGCAGTTATAGTAGATACATTTTTCGAGAGATTAGGTTTACAAAAAAAGAAATGGGGTTCTTGTAATCTAAGAATTGAAGAGATGTGACGATAAGAAGTTCGTGGGAATAACATAATAATGTTGTTGTGGAAGTAACGATATTTATTAGAATATTATTATCAGAAATGATAGTGAAAATTTTTCTGAGATATAATGAGATTTGGAATATTAATAAACTGAAACATAGCTGTTTTATCGCATAATAACTTAATAAAACTAAAGTTAACTCTAATGAGAATAAATCTCGCTACTTATTACGGTTGTTGTTAATTACAGAAATTGTTTAATACTGTAGCAATTGATGAACAAAAACTGACTTACAAAAACATATAATATTGACATTACAAATAATACATAAAAGTATTAATTACAAATAATACATAAAGTAATCCTAAACCGTGCAATCGTCTCCTAGCATTACACAATAATAACTAGATCCTCCGCACGTGTATATCTTACAAACAATATCCGATTTTCTAGATCCACGACATCGAGTTCGCCCCATCGCTGGACATCATCATCACGCAGACGCTGCCGGAACTGTCGCGCCAGGTCGCCGAGGGTAAGGCGCGACACATCGGCGTCACCGGCTACCCCGTTTCGGTGCTCAAGGAGTGCATCGCACGCAGCAACATCAACATCGGCCTCGTGCTTACGTACACGCGGTTTAGTCTCATCGACGATACGCTCAACGATTACATTCCATTTTTCAAGGTATATATACTATTGTATACACGCTAGTATTTTTTTTTCTTTTGTAAAGCACTTTGTGTTGTAATAATAAGACTTAGAGAAAATTGGGTTTGAAGATGTGGAGCTTTCAAGTATAAATACTATAGCTTTACTATATAGAAAGTTTTTTCACTTATTTCTTCAAAGATTCGCTAATTACAAAATTTGTCAAGTATTTTTTTTATTTTACTAATGCTAATTAATATAATCTCATTGAGTTTATTCACTCTTACTAAATTCGTTTAATTTCTTTATCAATATGATTATATAGAGCAATGTATAATTTTATATACATTTATCGCAGACATTTTAAAAATGGTTTTCTAGTTCTTAGCAATCCTAAACTAATTAAAATTATTTGTAAATTTAATAACAATTTACAGTCTCCTTAACTTATTAATATCATATAATATTGTCATATATTGTCTAAGCGAATGTATACTAACTTATAATATTCTGACAATAACCAATACTTTGTTAGTCATCTTAATTTTTCATAATTTCAGAAACATAATATTGGTATTATAAATGCAGCATCACCCTGTATGGGACTATTATCTAGTAAAGGACCTCCATCCTGGCATCCAGCTTCCGATGCAATGAAGAAAGTTTCTAAAGAAGCAGCTCATTGTTGTAAAGTGAGTTTCATTAATTTCACATTTATATGTAAAATATTACAAAATTTAACAATTTAACATATTTAGGAACATGATGTTGAAATTGCAAAACTGGCAGTTTGGCACTCTTTGCAATGCCCAGACATTGCAACTCATCTAGTTGGAATGCAAAATCTGAGAGAGTTAGACATAAATCTGGATGTTATTAACAATGGTATAACTGAGAAAGAAAAAGAACTTTTGAATGAAATAAAACAAAAGTAAGTACATAATTATAGAACTTCATATAATCAATCACCAATTTTGCATGTCAATACGTATACTAATTCTTCATTTCGACTACTCTCATGACCCACTGGCATTCTCTAATAAAACATTGTAATGGTTAAACCTATTATAAGAAAATAATAACTAATTTTATAGAAATATTAAGGTTATTTGTAAATAGAAAGTATATAACATCGCTAGTATTGACAGCATTATTCATAAACATTGAATCAGCTTGGTAGAGTTAATTTATCACTCAAAATCACAATATAAAATTTTTATATTTCTTGATAGCTGTCGAAATCGAAGACTGTTGTTAACTTAGTATAACGTACTGTGATGCGAACTATTGTTCACAAAAAGATATATATAAGCAGCCTTGTGATTATGAATCGTATGGTGAGTTTCAAATATGCAAATCCAAAGTATTTGAAGACAACCACATCTGTATCAGCCCTGACCTTTCTTATATTTTTGTATATTTTTTATTGGATTAATGTAAACTTGTCTTGTATAATTTAGATAGTCAGGTATATGCATGTAAAATTTAAATACAAGTTCAAGTTTACACAATTTCAAATTTCCATTAAATATTGTTTTTGTAGTAAACACATATTTAAAATATCAATATAATTTAGGTATTTTTCAAAACTGCCAATAAAACATTGGGAAGGAGTAGAACTTGAGAGATACTGGGAAGCCATGAAGAAGCCCTGAATCAAAGTCTTACTTCGTTTATAGAATGTACTTTAAGAGAAGTGATATTTTTTTATAACAATTCTAAGAATTGTAAATTTTAAAGAGATTCAATAAACTTTTATATAAATAACACTTCGTTTCAAGAATATCTTATTAATATAATACCATTTAAAAAATACTCATAAATATCAGACTTACAGATTTTTGCATTTACTATCTAAAAAAATAGTCCGTTTTAATAAAGTTATTATTTTTACTCAAGGTAACAGTAATTTTTAGTATTTCACAAAGATTTTGTGATAATATTTAATATCAAGAATCATTTTTAACTTGGCTATCTAATGTATAAAGATATATTATCATATTTTACTATTAAGTTTTTTTATGTATAGTGAATTTATCTTTCAACATAGATAATGTCATAAAAACTATGAAATTCTATTGTAGAAAACTATAAAAAAGCTGGATTTTTCTTATAGCATATATAAAGAATCCTTACAAGTATTTTTTAACTTTGGCCTCATGATTTTCTAATGGTATCAAACCATTTCTTCTTTTAAAACCTGAGATGCTGCAATATTTATGAAACTCCTTATTCATCTAAAAGCAAAGAGTTTCTTGGAAAAACTAACATAATTATCATCTCCAGGTTTAATTTGATAAGTAAACTCGTACATTAAAACAGTTATCAATGATCCAACTATAGGTTTATGGTACATTTGTTTTAATTCAAATCCTTTTTTAAGACACAGTTCTCTACCTCCTTCAGTATACTCAGAAGCAACAACATTGGTGCAACTGTAACCTTGCTTAATGGCAAAATCAATTGCTACGTTTAAAAGATGAGAAGCAATACCTTTACGACGATAGTTACGATGAATACAGAGACGCTTAATCCAGGCTCCTTTATCAAGACTGTAACTCTTTAACAAGCCAATAGTTCCTACGATTCTTTTAGACTGAGAAGATACATCAATATTAGATTCTCGAAAACGCTCTTCAGTCATAACTGTATAATTAACTTCAGATGGATTACGAGTCATAAAGTATGGCTCAAATGCTTCTGCTATCCAAAAACATGAAAATGCATTCGACATATAAGTACTGTAAGTAAAAGTATTTTTTATTAAGACAAATAGTATACTTTGACACATAAAAAATCTTTATGAAAATTATTCAGTCATACCGAGCAATATTTGAAACTTCTTGATCAACTTCCATTGCTTTGGCAGTGAATACTAAATATGTTCCCACATAAGTCAGTAATATAACAACTGGTATAACCAGAAAGCAGATGGTCAAAGGCATTCCAAAAAATATAAACATTATGGCAGCTAGAAGAATCATCACTTCAAATGTAATTTCTTTGAAAAGACTTCCAAAGAAGGCACTGTTCATGGAGGATAGCACTCCATTCTTGATCATTTCATGAGAATTAAATTCGTCGCCTGGTTTATAAGGCCTGATAACAATGATGTGACTCATCTTTACAAGAAAATCTGAAAATTATACTTTTTATTACAATTAATTTTTTACGTCATTATTCAACTTACAAAAAAAAATACTCGTTCACTTATTGACAACAATGGGTACTGTTAATTGTCGAACTTTCAAAACATTCTACTAGATTACAGTTAAAAAAACAAAAACAAATGAGAACCATGCGACCATGCCCATTGCCCATTGGCATATATACATCAAGCGCTGGACGCGCGTTTCATTCCATTTTTCAAGTGTCCACAAATGTCTGCAGAAAATGAGATTCTTTTGAAATAATAAGAAAAATTATAAATACATTTTTTAATGAATTGAACCTATTTTTATGCAATTTTTTAAAATTTTAAATAAATAAATAATTTTGAAAGATTTTTAATTTTTTTTTTGAAGATTTTGAGTTTGAAAATGTGCATTCTTTAGCCAATAAAAATCAGAGCGAAAAGCGCATGCGTGACATTGGAAACAAGCTGAAAAGACTAGATCCTTTATTGGGAAATAATCACTAGATCATAGTTTTTTCCTATTCCTAGTTCCGTAAGGGACTGTCCACAGTGAATCCACATTGCATGCCGTATGCCTATGCCGCATGCCGTATGCGTTTACTACTCGTAGACTTCCCCGCTGATTGGCTGTTTTTTAAAGCTCAGCCAATCAGCAGGGAAGTCTACGAGTAGTAAACACATACGGCATACGGCATAGGCATACGGCATGCAATGTGGATTCACTGCCACATAACGCCGAGCTACGACTTGCGTCTGAGGCTGTGTCTACAATAAAGTGACAGGTGTGATATCACACCTTAGAGCATATACTCCTGGAGGTAGTAAGTTAAATGAGAAAATCGTGGTCGGTTTTCGTACGGTGCAAGAGAGAAAGAAAAAAAGTGCCCCTCGTTTGTCTCTCTCGCACTATGCTGTGATTGGCTACTCGCGCTCCCCTCCAAACTAAGATGATAGAACAACCAATCACAGAACAGTGAGAGAGAGAGAGAGAGAGAGAGAGAGAGAGAGAGAGAGAGAGAGAGAGAGAGAGAGAGAGAGAGAGAGAGAGAGAAGGGACACTTTATCTTCTGTCTCTCTTGTACCGTACGAAAACCGACCACGATTTTTTAACACGACATGCTTCCTCCAGGAGTATATGCTCTAAGTATCACACTGACACGGACGTTCGTGACAGCCTGTGATATCACGATTGTCACTCTATTGTAGACACAGCCTTATATACTTCGTCGCTGATTGGTTGGTTTGTAAATATTGACCACTCAGCGACGAAGTCTACAAAGAAACAAGTCGCAGGTCGGCTTTAGGGTGCAATCACATGCGTTCCGAAAAATTCAACGGAACGTATTTATGCCCGTGAGAGCGAGAGAGAGATTTTTCCGTGAATGTCTCTCTAGCTCTCACGGGCTCAAAATTCAAATGCGTTCCGTTGAATTTTTCGGAACGTACGTGATTGCACCCTTATGTGGACAGTTCCTTATACACACCTACATTCATTGCATGAGAGTAGTGGTAGATCTGAGATAGTGTTTGTGAACAGTGCCGTTGTGATTTTGTGAATATGGCAACCGAGCAGTGGTTAAAACTCCTTCAAGATGCGAAGAAAACCGCGATTATTCAGGATGGTAATTTAACAAATCAAGTTATTTTAGTAATTTCAGCTGCTACTTTAAATAATTATATACATTTGATCAAGATTAAGAGATGACACAAAAAGTTTTTTAAATGCAACGTGTTTGACGTTTACTCTAACCTCAGATGTTTGATCAATACTGACATTCACAAACGATTTTGTCGTCTCGTAAATACTTAAATTTAAATATTAATCATTTTTTATTTTTTAAGTATTTATGTTTTTTAATTATAATAAATTGATCACGCAATTATCAAAATTATGCTATAATAGAGGAATAAAATAAAAAATGAAATAGATGATTCTTTGGGATATTTAAAAATATAATTATCCCTCCAAAACATGTAAGGATAGAACATCAAATAAAAAACTTATTTTGCTTTAACATTGCTGTAGTTGTTCAAGAAATTATAATCCTGAAACACATTCTTGTCTTATAGGAAAAAGGAAAGTACACTTTTTAATGGAAGATGGGCGAGAAATGGTTGAGGAATATAGTATAGATACTAATGTTGTTGTAAAGCGCACATGGCGACAGAAAGGTAAGCTAGGACAGGATATTGGTTGGGTCGTTGAAGTTGGTGATCCAGAACCAAGCCAAGCTGATAATCTGGATACCATTGGAATTCGTGAAAGTTCAAGTGCTGTATGTGAAATAAATCAAAATACTTCAAATTTTTATTTCATATATTTTATTGAATTATTTGAATTATTTTAGCCAGTTGTTACAAGACGAGTCACCAAGACTGCCTTAGAATGGAGGATAAGAAATTTATCCTACCCAAAAGATGTATATTCCGTCACTGCGGAAGAAGATGGCACAATAACTGTTAGAACTAGTAATAAGAAATATTTCAAAAAAATAACAGTACCTGATTTGGAAAGAGTGGGATTAAAACCAGAACAAGAAAGAATATCTTTTACACATCAATATAATACTTTGATAATTACAGTAAGTTTTTGTAAATAATTGTTATAATACCCAAAGTAAGCTAAAATCATACAATATTGAAATTTATTCTCAAAAATATTTTCAAAAGTTTTATGATTAATTTAGGTTAAATTAAATTTAATTACATTCTCTTGTATGCTATGCATAACAATTTTGAAAATGTTCATAAAATGATGTATTTAAAAATTATTTGTATAATACTTAAAAATTAAAATTTTTTAGTGTAAAAAACCTCCAAAGTTACTAGATATGGAAAAGAAAATATTTGACATGGTTGTAAAGCTCAAAGTGACAAAGGAGGGAGATGTGCAATGTCCAACAAGTTAATGCATATGCTAATCACACCTAGTACATTAATTGCACTGAATATATCATACCAGCATTTTTTTTCACAACAAACCAAGGATTGTGTTTACAACTGATTGTGTTGAAAATCATGATTTTTTATTATTAATTTTCTTTATTATTGTTATTCAAATTAATTTATTTGAAGATTATTGATCAACATGAATTATCACCTAGTGATAACACATTTATTTCATAATTTTGTAAATAAAAGCGACTTGATTCGTTGAAAATACCTCTCTCCTCACCCCTCACACTTTATTATGTCGCGCGCGTGGTGAAAAAGCGCCATACGCGAGGCAATTACGATTATCGACCGTGAAAATAAAGTGCGCCGACCGGGGACAACTGGGCGACAAGCTGCATGTGTTGCGTATATAGGGAAGCCTTGCTACATAGAGAAAAGCTCGTATAGCGAGTACTTATGTAGGGGGCGAGTCCGTCGGGCGAGCTGTGTGCGCGCGCGCGCACTCGCGTGTGTATTCTTTCTGTACCGCGGTAAGCGTAGTGTTGGTGTAGTTCGGCGCGTATGATGCGTTAGGTTTTGCGTGAAACTGCATGAGAAAACAGATACAATGTCAAAATCCATACCGGACAGGTAAGTTCAGAGTGTGCTCCGGGTGACTGACCTTCAGAGGTGTTCGAATGCGACGTCGATTGTTACGTGGACGATTGCAAAGTGTTCGCAGATTTGGGTTGAGGTTATGTTTTTGTGTGATTGCCGCTTATCCACATTCGGGTATTAATAGTGCGATTTGGATTGTTGAAAGGGTGGGTAAAGGTGGGAATAGTGAGGATGTTCGTATTTTTGGAGAAGATTCGTTTCGTCGAAATGTTTTTATTGCGACGCTTGCAGACTGACGCGGCTTCCGCCGATGATTTTGCTGTTTTATCGGTTGATAAGTTGCGATGCACGCGAGGGTTGAGTGGTCGTCTGCTAGATGGGGTTATGTTTACCGCCAAATTTAAATGATACCAAGTGTAATTTAATGATGAAAATTCAATAAAGGCTTAATGACAAAATTAGTGCTTTGAAAATAAATCGATTTTGGAATATAATTTATGAAGTTCGAAGCTTGTTACGACGATTTTTATGTGTTAGAAAATTTACTCTAGTTATTTATTTATAACTTTTTTCAAAAATTTTCTTTCTCTAGGTGGTTAGACTACAAACCATATGGTGAAGTCATCAATGGAACACAAATTTTGCCATTTAAGGTGCCACTCAAAGAGGTTAGTTGTTTTTGTATTATAAATAATTTGAAAATTTCATTTTTTTTTCAACTTGATTATCCAAACATGATACTTAGCATTGTTTCTATAGCATTGTTTTGATCAAAAATGTGTAACAAAGCATTATTTATAAATAACAAAAATTTAAATTCTTAAATAACTATTATTACTTGAAGTATTTGAATAGTTAGTATTTTATATTATTTTTCTCGCTCATATAAATTAGTATTATTTTGAGTAAATTAGTTCATTCATTATATTTTACTAGTTTTACTGGATTTGAAACTTAAAATTAGACTAGAATTTGGATCAAATGTCATTTATTGATGAGTTCAGGGCTGCTTTCTCTCTGATTTACTTACTAAAGATAACAATTCATAAGATATTTAATTCTATGAAGTTATTTTTTATACAGTATTGCAAAAAGTTTTGCAATAAATTTATGTATGTAATGGAACCAAATTACAAAGGCATTATATCAAGTATATCGAGTAATCTATGTAAATTTTGGAAATTTAATGCAATAATACATTAAATTTCATATTACTGTCCATAGATTTTATTTTTGTTACAAATAATTAAATCTAATGAAAAACTTTTTACATACATATAATTATTTTGTAGCAAATAAAGATAATTCTGTTCTAATAGTTTTATAATTATATAATAACCATATATAGTATGAAAATACCATTTATTTCGAAAATGCTTTTCGTGATATACACTGAGTAATTTTGTGGAGTTTTACTATCAGTGACAGCTTTTCGGGATAGTATGGTAATTTTTGCAAAACTATTTCTAATTTTTGCTAAACTTTTTTCTCAGTGTAAGAAAAAATCGATTCCATGTGAATTTAGAATAAAGTTTATAAAAATATTGGCAAACGCTGAATCGAGTAGTTTAAAGAATAGAAAAATAAAAAAAATTTAACTTAGATTTTGATTATTTATTTGTATTAATAGTAAATACATTGTGAAATAGTTCAGTGAAATGAAGTTTATTCTCTCATAGATTTAATAATATTATTATCTACACAAAATACTTCCATAAATTTATAATACTACTTTCACTATCAACTACTCCACAAATTCTTACGTCAGCTGTAATTGGAATGAACCGATTTCATCAAACAATCGTTCGTTCTAACGCCTTTCGCACGGTCTATACCCACCCCTTGCGCCTTTTCGTTCCATGGGCGCGGCCGCTCGCAAAATCGTCTTCTCGCGTGGTAGTCGCGCGTTGATTTATACCGATGTAAATCAGCACTTTGGTGGCAGTGCCGACAGGTTTGCTCATTCTCGCGGCGGCCTAACTAACCGCGCCTTCGGCGCGACCTTCGCCATGCTATTAGGTCGACTTTGCAATTGAGAATTTTATTTTTGATGAAGAATTTTCGTTTGAATATGCAATGCGATACAGTTGTAATTTATTGTCAAATAATTGACACATATATGCGTTACGTCCGTTTCCTTCTAATAATCATAGTTTTTAAGAAAAGTATAAATAAACATAATTATATTTCAATAAGTTTAACCTTGCACGTCTTAAAATAAAACTAAAGAATGTTTATAAAGTATATGGTACGTGTCTTTATGCGAACTTAATCGGCTTCACCGCGACAAAATCGATACATTAAACTGGATTCGGTGATAAGGTAATCCGAAACGTGCCGAATACATCCTTTACAACAACTGAACTCAGGCTCAATCGAATTCTCACGTCGATTCCGCGAACGCAACTATATACGCAACTCTCCGCGTGGCACACGTGCGATAATACGTTATCTGAACATTTCGCGGACTCCCCCTAATTCCGAGCACGAAAATCGAAAAAAAGAGGCGCACGCGAACACACGAGTTCCGCGGGAATAATAAAGGACCCTTTCGCTGCTCTTGCTCTCTATCTTCCTTTTCTTATCTCTTTCTCCGTCTCTCTTATTATCTTTCACTTTCCAGCCGCGGTAAATCAAACTGCGAGCCGCTTCGCGGGAGGGATTCCCGATAAGATCTTGCGCGCGCGTCGAATTCCCGAAAGGAGTCGTCGTCGTTGTCGTGGACGCGAATTTCTAAATTTAACAGAGTAGATGATCGCACGACTCGACGGGACGGTTTGTCGAGAGTTGTTATGGTCGTCGAGGGGTTGAAAGGCGACGTCAGCTGTTTAGGGATCGATTAATTATCTTGGATTAGGTATATAATTTATGCTGAAATAGTTGGGTTATAATGTGTTTATTTGATATTTCATTTCAACGTTAATTTGTTCTTTTACCACGACGTTCTTTATTTCATTTTAATAATAATGTATCCGAAAATGTCTGTTTGTCAACAGATAAAACATTAGAACTAAATATTAATTCTTATAAAAAGACGATTGCTTAAAGATAAAATATAATAAGGTTTTCTGTAATTGGTTAGTTACAAAAGTTCGTAAAATTAACGTCATTTTGAATTTATCTTACAATAAATCTGAAAAATAAATAAAAGTACGCTAATTTAGCTAGGAATTTAAACTTTTGTTCATCAGCTCTGCTTTCTTATACTATGCATAGCTTTCAATCTGCGCCTAAAAAATTATCTCCACCGTTATCGCCAGTTTATGAAGTGATTATATCTCAAAAGTAAACTCCGCAACCTCACCCAAATGATTATAACCATCAAACCGATCCCTTACCCAAACTTTATCAACCTGCATTGCATTCGATTCAAAATTATCTTCTCTTACCTCTTGTGTATTATTTATTCTGCACGCATTACAGTCGTTCCATCAATTGCTCTTCGCATTTCTTCCCCTTAAATTCCCGGCGCAATTACACTACGTCACTCCTGCGCGCGGGTGCCGAACACGAGCCGAGAGAGCGAGAGAGAGAGAGAGAGAGAGAGAGAGAGAGAGAGAGAGAGAGAGAGAGAGAGAGAGAGAGAGAGAGAGAGAGAGAGAGAGAGAGAGAGATCGAAGCTACCAAATTTGTAGTATTGTTGCACGCGATGGCCCCCGACGGCGCGTGTTCACGCTGAGAGCTCTTCATCGGTTATTTTTCGGCGCCGACAAAAGTGTTTTTTGCGCAACAGGGAGAGAGAGAGAGAGAGGAGAGAGAGAGAGAGAGAGAGAGAGAGATCGTGGGATCTCTTTCGGGACGTTTTATTCAAAATATTTTTGTCGGTGATCCGATAGGGGACAATGATGAAGATTTAAAGATGAATAATTTGAAGAAAGAAAATTCGTGTATGATGTAATGGCAGGTGAAGAAGAATTTACAAATAACACTTTTTCTTTTTTGAATTTTACTTGTTATAACTGGCATATAATTGAAGTGATCAGGAATTGAAGATAAATAACGAAAAATAATATGATTTTGGCAACTTCGAAATTCCGTATCTATGCTTAGACACTGACATCTTCACAAATTGTTTTACTTTAAAAAAATAAGTTTTAAAGTAACAAAATTGAGTTTGAAAAAGCTAAGTGCTAATTACTCTACAGTAATCCTTACCTATTCATCCGACGATATTGTACTACACGAGTGCGTACAAAAACACTCTGAAACTTGCACCTCCGCTATACGTCGTCCTTTCGGCTCCCCGTCACCCACTCTTTTCCCCGGTGCGCCACCGCTCGTTTGTCATTACTCTTGCGCGCCGGCTGGGGAATAAATCGCCGGCCCGTTACGCGCGCATGTGTGTAACGCGAGATGGCCCTTTTTAATAACGCGTCCTCTCTCCGGATCGCGCCGGCCGATAAGAATCGGCTACTATGAAAAATGCCGGCCGCCTCGCTTTGTTGTGATAGACACGTTACAAATTGTCAACGATTTTTCAAGATGCTCGTGGGTATGTAAAGTTTGTCCCTGGGCGCGTGTCGCATTTGTACGAGTGTCGGATTATAGCGGGAAGACTCAATTATTGAGAGGTCAGTGCTTTGTGATGCAAAGCAGTGGCTTTAAATTATATATTTAAAGTTGGCTCTTATCTCGTTTTACCTTGTTAGGTGAATCAGTTTTTCGCTTCTGAAGGGAACAATTTATAATGGATCATCGAAGAATGGTTCCGTGTGTGAGGTTTATGGAACGCGGTGGGATAAAAATTTTATTGAAAATAAATAATGTCATATCTGTACTGATAAATACAATTTATGGGAAGGTGATTGCTTCTCTGAACTTGTTTAAAATGATTTCACCTTTATTTAGTATATACCTTTTGATACGGTTACATTATATTGCTGACGCTTGGAATTCTTTTTCATTCATTTATAATTCTCAATAAAGTTATTCGAACAACGGAATCATTGTAATATAAATACACATTCGGTATAATCCTTTAATCTCGGTATCACATTAAATTGCCTTATTTTTAACTTTTATAACGATAGTAAATGAAGTACAGTTACAGTCAATAACGTACGCGATCATTCCTCGTAAACGACATAATTCATCCAATCAATACACCAAATTTACTTGAAAATGAATTATTACGAGGAACACGCGGCATTATAAAACGTTGTCACTTCAGCCGACAATATCGTAACTTTTATCCGCGAAAGAGAGACGGAAAAGCAGCAGCTGCGGACGGCGAGGTTAAAGAAGTGAAAGTCGAATTGTCCTTAAGTAGTTTTCACAGCGCGAGAATACTTGACCTCGCAAGGTATACAAATTGCCAATTCTCCTCTCCTTATCGATTTAAGAGCCTCCTCCTCGCTCGCTCTCGCGTTGAATATGCTGATTATCTCTCGTGCGCACGCCTCAAGATTTGACCGAGCAGCCTCGCGCGCGTGCGTACTCGCAACTTTCTTCTTTCCGTTGTTCTGTACCTGCTCCCTTCTGGTGCTCGCTTACGGAGTGCGTGTGAGAAGAATTCTTCAGTCTTGACAATAACAGAATTAAGTTCTCATTTTTCGGTTCGTAATCTTATCAGCGATTATTTCTGCAAAATCACATGTCATGTACTGAGAAAAATGATGTATTAAAAATTACTATAATATATAGGAACGTGAGGACAAATCTCAAATACCAAAATTTTTACTATATTTTATAGTAAAAATTGATATATACATATGATGATACATAATAAAAATTGCTATGTACATAGTAATTTTTACTATAAAATATAGTAATAATTTTAGTATTTAAGATATGTCCCCACATTCCTATATATTATAGTAATTTTTAATACATAATTTTTCTCAGTGTGCTTTATTATAGCGTTTTGAGAAATGGCTTGAAATTAATTTTTTTAGAGTTTTTCCCAAATATAATATTTTATTAGCTTTTTATTATACGAATACCTTCTCATGAGGAAATACTTCACTGTGATGGAATCAAATATTTACATCGCTTTTATCACGAATCTTTGTAGAGCTTTTTACGGCATAGTAACTACACACCAATGCTGAAAGGAAAGTAGTCAAAAAATGATTAAAATGGCCAGTGAAAGTAATTCCAATTATATTCCAATGGTGAACCGGCCAAAACGTATATAGGGACTTTTACCATGTTGTACGGTTTTTTATTAAAAGCTTCATTTTGTTAAAAGAAAAATAAACTAGAAAAACCAGAGAACGACAATATACTAAGTTTAATCGACAGTAAAAACATTTCAATGCCATACATTTAAATTCTTAAAAATTGCACATTTAAATCTGATTTAAGGCCATGTGGATTTCAAAATCAACTCAATTTCATTATTTAATAAATTAACTTTTCAAACATTGATTTGGAAAAACACAATTTTCATGCCCTTCGTATATATAAATGCTATACTCAAAAATTTTTTTCGAGCGATTCTATTAGTACTGTCATGAGATATACTCGTTGAAAAATTGGATCAAAATGACAAAAATGCAGATTCCTACTTATCGACATTACAGTTTTTTTTAATTAAAACATTTCTAAACATTTATTTGGAAAAACACAATTTTCACGCCCTCCGTACATGTATGTATATACTATACACAGAATTTTTCTGAAGCGATTCTATTATTACTGTCATTAGATATACTCGTTGAAAAATTATGTCGGTATCACACATCCCGTTAAGCGAATCCATTTTAATACGCCTCTTCATTCCAACTCGCGACACTACAACAATTCCGCGCAACTCCAAAGTACCCCTATCATTATTACCCACTCCGAATTCCTCCGCTCGTCGTAAACCAAAGGATCGTTCGGCCAAACTCCTTTCCCTTAAACCCTCTTTCTCCGTCTCTCTCTTTTGCAGCCTCTCCCGCTAAGAGAAACGAGCCGAACTAATTGATGGCACCGCGGTGCCGAGTTTCGCGGGGCATAAACCATTTTTATATCCCTTCCTCGCGCGCGCGCGCGCGCCTCATTAAAATTCACCGCGGCCCCGCTAATTGTGCGCGCACGCGAGGCGTACACACCCGAAATTGCGTACCGTCACGCCTTTTAACGCGCCGCGCGATAATTAATGTGCGACGATGAGGAGGACGATGGCGCGAGGGTGGATGGGTATCGCGACTCCATTATCGATGATGACGCTATGGTCGGCGAAGTGCTTGCGTGATTTGTGCGAACAATACGCGATGGTTCTTTCGAGGATAAACCTTGGAACTTACCGCGAAGGGTTAGTGGAAGTCAGAAAAATATGAGGGTTTGTGTGATCTTGAATTGTTTATTAATTAACCTGAAAACCCTTTGAATCTTGCTTATATAAGTAAAATATTTTAATTAGTATTTTACGCAAAGGTAGTCTCAATATATTACAAATTATCTTATTATCAAATATGGCTGTAAAGACACTTAATTATTATCTGTCTAATATTGTCGTCTTCAAATAGTTAAACTTCAACAAATTCCTAATTTTATGCATACAACTTCACCCTGCATATTCCATCAACGAAAATGCAGCTACTTTAATTAATACAATTACAATAACGTGCACATAAACCTTGCACTTAACACGCGCGTAACACGATCTCTCTTATCTTTCTCTGCTGCTGCTGCTGTTGCAATCGTCTTGTACATCGTATACTGCGCTGCCGCAAAAAGAAAAATGTGGCGACGCTAAGCATGCGCGAAAAAAATTATTTCGCCGAAATGCGTCGTAAAGAAAGAGGCCGTACTTGTCGTCGATTAAACGCCTAAACGACGTCAGTTTTCGCATAGAGTTTCCAACGGAGACTCGAATTATGGGATCTTACACGCGTGTCTGTACGTGCACGAAAACGAAAACCGGTTTGCGCAAGATGCCGAAAATGACTCTCCCCTAGCGTATGCTACGCTTTTCCTTTTTTCGTACGTATTAAATTGTGCGTATCGCGCTGCTGCTTGGATAATTATGAGTCACAATATATATTCTATTAGCTTAATATTCCATATTTACTAACAATTTTTTTTAAACGTAAAATTAATGTTCTGTAACTAAAAAATAAGAAATACTTTATTTTATGTATGATGAGATTCTGTTGACTTGTAATTTAATAAATTAAGTAAATTTATTAAAGAAATACGAATGTAGAATAGTGTATGTATGCGGATATCTTACATAGAATCTTCACTCTTTTGGATGCTTCAGGAACAGTGTGTATCCAGAAATAATCTCAGCTATATTTAACATATAGAGTTCTATAAAAAAAGTAGTACTTTTTACGTCTGCTACCATGAAATTCATAAAGAATTCATAACTGCATAACAGAGAATTTTGTACTGCCAGTAAAAATGTTTGAATTCATTAAATTTTCCATCAGATACTGAACAAAAGTAAAATAAATAAATATTTGTATAAAGTCTACCTCTTGAAACAATAACGGGAGTTTTCGTGTTAAGTAAATGGTATTTTATATTTTTTACAAGTAAAGGAATGATTAACATTAAACAATTTTAAATGTTTCATAATACAAACATCAAAGAAAACAGTTCCACATAATTACACTCTTACCTTTCATCCATTATGCTCCTAAAACAATAAGTCCAGCCTTAAACCCATAACATTCACTCAACTCCCCTCATTACACATGCATAACGAGCCACTCACCTTCCACACACACACACACACAGCAACTGGCCCATCCATCTTGGCCAAAAATTAAACAACATCTCACGCGGGCTAATCATCCTTACACGCACAGCTCACGAGCCGATAGAGAAAGTGCAGGCAGCAGTGCTAATTGATTTGGGCGTATAAGCGCCGTCCGGCACGAAACCTGGGAGAGAGAATTTCAGGGCCCGAATTGGAGGGACTACCGCCGCGGGGGGGCCTACACGGGGCCTCGTTACCCTGAGAATCCGACGCGCAGTTTTGGCGCGCGCGCGGGTGGAAAACATCGCGCGAGATGAATAAAGCTGCTGCTGCTTTTTTATTGCCCGGGTTGTATACGGGGGTTTATACGTGAAGCGATTGCGAGGGTTGGGGAATCGCACGAGAACGAAGGCTTTTTATTGCCGCGGATTCATTTGGCCGTTTGTCGGGGCTGGAAATTTTGGAAGTTTTATTGAAGTTTAATATGGTTTCGGAGAAGTGTGCTCTTGATTGGCGGCGTAGATTATGTTTATACGGGATTTCGCACGTGCAACTTTGTGCATACGGTTATTGGACTATATTAACGAACCTAACTTTTTGTTTCTTACTTTTGTGCCACTATTTGGTGTGAAAGGTTGGCCGATTATATGCATACAATAAATTTGGTTACAACTGTAATGCATTAAAGTTTTATACGTAGGAAATAAGTGTTAAGGTGGTGTTAAGTTCTACCTATTACTAGCATTTATTATGGGGGCTATTTTTGTTTTATTTAATTTTAAATTTTGACAAACTAGTTTCTTACAATGTTGTTACGTTTCATTAAAATTAAATTATATAAAAGACATCTTTTTTTTTATTTCAAATCTAAAAGATTTGGAAAAATGCTTAGTAATAAAAGACTTTTTTGAATAAAAAATATTCTACTATAAACTATATCCCACTTACATATAAGATTGGTACGAGCACAGTGGCATGTACCTCAAAGCTTATTGGAAAACGGTAGGAATTTCATTTCCCCATAAACGACTAATAAAATTCCTAAAAGACAAACCATTAATTCTCTAATCGGGCTCATAAGGGTAATCTGGTCGACGCACCTATAAGCCCACCGTTTTCCCATCCAATCTAAACCGAATAAACCACATTAAAACAATCGACGCGCGTGCAACACCAGATCAAGATAGCTGCATTTTTCTCGATCCTCTGCTCCGACCCGACTGGGAATCCCCCACAGGCTGTCGTCGTCTCCACGCCGTGGCACAAAATCTCACGTTCTCGTCGCGTTCGATTACATTTATTAGATTACAATTTGATCTCGGACTAACGATCGTCCAATCCCTCCGCGGGAATGTAAAGTTAAGTCCCTCGCGCGGTCATCGATCCGGCGATCGGTTTCGAATTTCCCGTCGTCGTCGTCGATGTCCTCCGGGAAAAGCGCCCACCTGCATCGCCGCGACGTGCCTTCTTTACGCCATCCCACTGCGTTTCCTTTGTTTAGGAGACAGTTCGCAGATCGTTTCGGCGGGCGATAATTTTTGTAATGAGCCGGCGGGGGTGCGCCTGTTTTGACTATTGCGGCCATGTGGCGCTCGGAGAGAGAGAGAGGCTTTCTTTGTTTCTCGAAGAGAGGGCAGAGAGAGAGAACGTCGTGTGAGGGGTGTGAAATTTACGAGGTTACGTTTTTTTTTCTCGGGGAGGAGTGTGGGCAAGGTGAGAAAGGGAAAGATCAAAAGGGTGCAATTATCTGATAGTCAAATTTCTAGGAGGACAATTTGTGAACATGGGTGAGTTTCAGAGAAACAAGCTTGAGAACAGCTGGAATTGTGAATTATTGCTGCAATAATTTAAGTACCTCTTACGTGAGCGTATTGTTAAATGCAGCGACACAAGAAACAATAAAAATTCTATTTTTCGGGCTACGAACTCTATAATTTTTTATATTATTGAAATTTGTTAAGATTTTAGAAAAGCAAGATTAGCTGTTGATTTTATATTACATCATATTTGGAATAAACAAATTCTTCATTTCCATAAATTTTACTTCTTGTAAAGAGACAAAATTATTACTAAGTAATTTAGTGTCGAAAGAACATATTAATATTTTTGTATTAAATCTTTTAGAAGCTTATATTATACGTCTTACAGCTCAATTCGTGATTCGAAAAAGGCCATTAACCTTTCAAGCTTTTGAGAAAACCTTCCCTATACACCGAAAATTGATAAAAATATTTCATTTTGGATCATCAGTCACCAATTACACCCATATTATGCTCAAATTTCGCTTAACAATGCACTAATAAAGCTATCCCGCAGCTTGGCTCTCCGCATTACCACAAAAGAAAGAACCACCATCTGGAACAATGGCCTTTAAATCCACACTCGCTTTCGAAAGCCCGAATATACCTCCCTCCCTCTTGAGAAAAAAAAAGTAAAGGAGAAGAATCCAGAGGGCGACGGCAGCCTAGTTTGTCAAAAAGAGCCGAAAAAATATTTACAGTTCGCAGGAAACGAAATAACCGCTGGCGGGCGGGCGGACGCGGGGCTGAATTATGAGGTGAATTTCCCTACCGGTGGACACAATGGGAGAGCCACGAGGAACACGTGTAACTGAGAAGTTGCGAGCGCGCTCGGGCGCGATAGGCATCTGTTGTGTGTGTGTGTGTGTGTGTATGCTCTTTCGCTCTGGTCCGGCTTTTTTCTCGGATTTTCGGCGTGAGTTAGATTCAGATATCACCCACGTCGTGGAATCTGCGAGGCCGATGCTGCAGGGCATTAAATATTCCTTTCTTATTATGAAAGCTCGTCTCGCGCGCACTCGGGATGAGGTTTTCTTCTCGCACCTTTGGGAGAGAAAGGGAGACAAAAGACGATTTCAGGGGCGAGTTATGGCCTTGCAGCAAATTACATGCATATTTGGGATTCTCGCGCGCGCGTCGTAAAGAGCCGGCACCTTACGATTGGGTTAAGTAAATATTTAATATTTTTTTCGGACGTGAAAGAGAAAGAGAGGGAGTGAAAAAATGGCCTTGTCTCGCTGTTTGACGGTAATGTATGCCGTGCGCCACGCCGGTAGGTAGACGTTCCAAAATGTGCGAAATTAAATAAAAATTTTATAAGAATATTACACGTACTTTAAAAGAGCGAGTGCTCAATTTATTTCAGTAACTAATAGAAAGAGACATATGATCTGTAATTTATTCCTCTCTCTGTTGTACTGTATACACAGATTGCATTATTTCAATTTACTTCAAAATAAATATCACAAAATATTATACTTATGTATGGAAAATCGTAAAAATTTTACACTTTTATTTAAAGTAATACAATGTTGTCCCGTTGAAAGTTTAAAAAAAGTTTTGTAAATATAAATGAGAACAAAAATACAATAAACTTTTTAAATTAATTACGTTAATATCTTCGAATTTTTATTTAAAATTTTTAAAAAGTTACGACATTTTGTTTTACGAAAGTTTGAACAAGATTATATTTTATCACGATAATTTGGTATCGATTTCCAATACACCGAAACAACAGGTGATTCCTTTCTCTCCATTACATGCTACGCGATTCTACCATAAACTAACGTGATCTCAGTTTGTATATCGTCCTCTGTCAACCATCTCACCAACAACGGTGCGGACAAATCTCATCGTTCCGTCTGATTAATTCCGTTATGATAAATCCGG
Source organism: Torymus aiolomorphi (assembly GCA_036365515.1). Classification (NCBI taxonomy): domain Eukaryota; kingdom Metazoa; phylum Arthropoda; class Insecta; order Hymenoptera; family Torymidae; genus Torymus; species Torymus aiolomorphi. The sequence continues at coordinate 121,596,319 of CM070874.1, read as the reverse complement.
AATGTCATCCGTTCTTCGAGACCTACCTTGGCCGTCCATACATATCTCTTCCTAAAAGCTCTCGTGTCTTTTTGAAAAAGGGTAGAAATGATCACCAACTATCGTATGTTATTTTGATATCACACATTGTTTTTAAGTAAATAATATAAAATTTAGTTAAATGATTAGGAAAAAAAATAATGGCTGTCGTTCTTGTCATGTTATTGACCCCAACATTCAGTGTCTCTGGGAATACAATACTTTTACCTTCATTTTCTTTAGAGCATTTACTTTAAAATTGAACGTGATTATCGAAAATCTTGAATTTAATATTTACAACTACATTCATAGTATAAATTAACTTTCTTAAATTCAATAATTAAAACAATTAAAAAAAAATCTGTTTTTAAAATGATACACGTGATAATAATTACTTTTATGGTTAAATATCTTACGAAATAAATTTTGTATTTATAGTGACATCGAAAATTTATGCTAAAATTAACAACATAAATTAAAAGCAATTAATATTTTTTAAGTAAGAAAAATTGTATTTTTCGACGACACCTTACTCCAAGTAAACAAGAATAAAATGACGCAAAATATGCGAAATGCGTCGAAAAAGGAAGTAACCGGCCAAATTACTCCCGCATTTTTTCACCTTGATTCTCAAGCTCAAACACTACACCCGCGGTGCGAAGGTTCAATAAACAGTTTAAAAATGCTGAATATTCGTGTCACGGTTTCGGGATGAAAAAGTATCCGTCTTCTCTTCCGCGATTCGCTCTACACTGGCGATCCGATCCCACTCGGAAATACGGATGATTGTCGACGCTGGTATTGTGTCTATACACTTCTTTACGCTAATGTGTCATGTAAATAAAGTACTTCACTAAATATACTTAAGGTTGGCTTTGCTAAAAATGAAACCTTTAATACCTATGTCAAGAATCTGCGAGTGAATTGTTAACCCTGATCTTAGCATCTATTATTACAGTCGGCTTAGATACATATAACTTTTTTCAAATTAAAAAAAATTTTGACATATTGACTAAAGTTTTGAGGATGTTTTGGTTTCAAAAATATTTAATTAAACCGAGCGGTCACTACAAAAGGCCTGGAAAGTTCATCGTGACATTGCTCTCGCTGGTCCTCCAAAATATCTGAGTATATTTTCTCGGAAGTTTAGACTTCAAACGCGTGAGATCGCAGGGATGTTCAGTCTCCCGGCCAAAGATCCTTTGCTCTCTCTCTCTCTCTCTCTCTCTCTCTCTCTCTCTCTCTCTCTCTCTCTCTCTCTCTCACTCTCTCTCTCTTCTTTCCCATTATTATATTACCATCTTGAAGTACCAGCATCCCACGTTATTAATAGCTTTGTTCGTGTGTTTGTTCGCCGCTCTTTTACCTTGTGGAGAATAAAGAATCCCTAAATTCTACTTCGCTGATTGTCCTAAGCTTACATGACAATTTATTTTTATGAACTAAATAAGCGTACCTATATATATTTGAAATTTCAAAGTACGTTTTTATAAGTAAGTTTCGTAAACGGAAAAATTTGTATTATGATATATTATTTACACATTCAAATAGCTGTCTATGCACTGAATAATTCATACAAATTAGCTTTATTTATGATTGCCAGCTTAATCACTTTTTAGTTTTTATTCAATTATATATTAACTTTTATTTCATATTTAATACGTATTATTCACTTGTATATTTTTGGAATTTAATTGTGAGTTAATTGTTTGGGTGTAAGAACAATTATATTGATTTGCCAGTTTTCTAGTGAGGAGTTTATCACCGAGGTTCGCAACATCGATGAAAAAATAGCGTTCGATTATTTGGATAGTTATATCATTAGTCGTTACAAAAATATCAAACTCCTAAATACTATAAAAAATTAATTTTTACCAAAACAATAGTTACGACTTTGAAATTTACTTTGATTTTGATATAATTATAAATATTTCATTTATTCCTACAGTCAATGATGAACAATCTTAAAATTCATTAATGAATCTTTGAAATACACCCATGATTCATGAAATCTGTCTGTGAAAACTCGCATGTGGACAAGAAAGAAAATAGGAGTTCTTTCGCGCTCACATATACCCACGCGCGTACACGCGTGTGTGTAAATACGCACGGGCAGTCAGGGCGATGGATGTAATTTATGCCGAAGTCGGTAAGGAACTTCGATGACTTTGTAAAATATTGCTGATCCTCGTTTCGGAGATCTTATCTGTGCGCCGTACCGACACATGCGCGAGCGCGCGCGCGCGCGTGTGCACGCACACCGGCGTTTCGGAACGCCTTTTCGTTTCCTCCTCTCTCTCTCCTCTCTTTCTTCTCTTGTATTTCTGCCTTTAGTGTTTCTTATTTCGCCTTGTTGCTACACTGGCGCCTCCTGCGATCGGACTGTCTTTGGTTCCCGATAATCAACAATGATAAAGAATTTTTTATACCAATTATTTTTTGTTAACAGATGTCTCGTTCGATTGTAAAGTGTTGGTTTATCGCCTCCAGAAGATAGCTTTGTATACGTTGAATGCTTTTTCATGGATTTACATGTACTTTTTGCCAGCGATGAATCAAGTCATTTTGTTACAAAAATCGGTTAGCAGATGATAACGATTCTACCGAAAACCTTTCGACGTAAATAAAATACTTTGTTTCAACTTTTGCGTCTTTGACTGAATTATTCCAACAACTACAAATCGTCCATCTCCTGGTAAATTTGCCCCTTTTCCAAATTTCTAAAACTTAATAACCAACTATAATAATACGCTAAAATCCTTGGCTAACCCAATTTGTACCAACATTTGCTCTCCCCACAGTGCAGCAGTCGGTCGCCCTCTCCCCCCTCCTCCACTTCAGCTCGCATCTCATTCTCGGATCGCGCCGTACGCGCCGGACGTCACGCGGCGCGCAATGTAAATTCGAGCGCGCGCGCGCGCGCCGACAAAAAAGAAGCTCCTTCGACCCGACAGAAAGGGCCGAGAAAAAACTACTCGCCCTTTCGAGCGCCGCCGCCGCCGCGGACCGAAAGTGAAACCTCGTTGATGTATGGCGTTTTCAGCGTGCGGCGTATAATACGGTATACAACGGCTTGAGAAAAAGGGCGAAGTTTCCGCGGTTTCGTGGTACATAAAGGAGAACGAGACAGGAGAGAGGGGAAGAGAGAAAGGGATGCACTGTCATAAAGCACTTAATGGGCCGCGAACTTTGCCGGGCCAAGTATTATCTGGAAGTTGAGGTTAGAGGTGGGCCGGAGCTGGTACTTTTTGTGTATTCGCGGTGGCAGAGGTAGGATTGGTAAATGAAGAAGTTCAGTGGCAGTCGCAAGAATTAGCGGTGAAAGTATATACATGTATCGTTTAATGGTTGTATAGTATAGTGAGTACGACTTTGCATTATACGTGGAGTAAGGACCAACATTGATTTTATAGATTCTTCGAAATATTGATGAATTTCACTGTAAAAATAAATGTCCATTAATATTAATCCAATATTATTAAGGGACAGTTACTCAATGGTATAGAAATGATAATCTCTTACGCAACATTACCACCACTCCAAATTAAAATTTCCAAAAACCGCTCACGCGACATCTGCACCCTTATACACTCCCGCGCCCGTCAGCCGGTCCCCCAAACTAAGACCTCAACCCTGTCAGGAAAAAAAATCCAGGAGGCGACGAAGGGAAGCTCGCGCGCGCGAACACGACTACCGAAGCGCAGGCATCAGCAGCGAAACACTTTTGTCTCGTACTTTAGTGTCGCCCATCGCGCACGAGCGCGCGCGCGTCTCATCAGATACCAGACAGACACGAGCCCTACACGTACGTCTCTCTCTCTCTCTCTCTCTCTCTCTATCTTGCCTCACGAGCGCCAGATGAGATTCCTGAGAGTGTCCATCTTTCCGGGAAAGAAGCACGTGCGCGCGCGCGGTAGCGCGAGGCTATCGCGCGGCCCGATCGTGTCTTTCGTTTCCCTTTCTTTGGCATTTCTTGGGGGCGCTCTCGTTTCGCGAGAGAGAGAGAGAGCGGCAGCCCGAATTTGCATGCGTGGACACCTTCGCACACTTGGACGCGAGATCTAGTCCATCGTGAGCGTTGGTGCGTGCCCTTCGAGGTTTTGAACGTTTGCAGGGAAAGTAGCTTAGGGTCGTTCTTTAGTTGGAGTAGTATAAAGTCAGAGACTATTTGTTTCGTCAATTTCGTATGATTTTATAATCTCGCAGTCGTAGATAACTTCATCTAACGTCACCTTGAAGCACATTGTTTTCATTATAAAGGAGAAATTCCGCGTAACCGTAAAATACTTCACACTCAGTTCCCTCAAAACCGATAAAACCCCTAAATACATAAATTTACCTCAGCTGCAATTCGATACCGCTCCCCACAATATATATCGACGCAATGTAAATAACAATAAACATAACTCAGCACTATAAAAACCGACGCGCTTCCACACTTCCACATTATCCCTTCGATATCAAAAGGTCATCACCCAAACCTCGGGCAACCGCAGCACTTCAGCGCTATATTATACACGAGAGCGCACGTCGACGGCCAGCAACAATGGGCCACTCGACTCCCTCAAAGACGAAAAACCGGCGCGCCTCGCATTGTCTTCCCTCCTATACGTATATACACCGAATACGGCTGACCAATTGAATAGTCAACGCTCTCTGCTGATTCAACACATCGCTTCCATTATCCTCCTTCTTTCTCTTACGCATTTTTGTCAACGAGGGACTGCTGCGCCTGTATGTGTTCCTCTCCCGGGCGAGTGAGGCATAATCTCAAGCGCCATACGTCATGCATTGTTGCGCCCCCGTGGGGGGGTCTATCAGGCGCACGCGCTTCTTCACGCGAGAGTGTAGATGAGTGAGATAAAGGCCGTTACGCGCGGTGCGCCATACCCGAAATCGAAGGAGAGTGCGGGCGACGACTCTGGACTTCTGTCCGGTGCCGATTACTTTTTTTTTTTTAATCGATAGATCCATGGTGACCAGTGATGGTGAGATTACCCCTCTTCCTACTTTTTTTTTTTGTTAAATAAATTAATCGTTATCAAAGATTACAATCCTTTATTGGAGAATTTTGCAAATATAAAGTCAAAATTAAGCTAACAGCTAAAGTACAATAGCTTTAAATCCCACGGGGACAAATGAGCACTGCTTGAAAGAGACGTCTCAAGCTTGGCCAACGGATGGAGATCGTACATCCGATACAGCCGTACCCTCTTGCACGTACGAAGAGCATCAAGTATGCGCTAAAAAAACGGCACGCACTCGTAAAGTTCGCATCGTGACGTAAGAATGTGACCCCAGATCGCCCCACACGCGACACGAGTGCTCCGGCGCCGTAAATGGAGTGCGAGTGCAGGAATTGTTAAACGTCTCATCTCGTGTTCTCGTCGTTCTCTTTTCTGTCTTTTTTATATTCCCATTCTTCTTTGCACTTGCTTTGCACCATATTACTTTGTTCCTTCTTTCGTTATTTTACTCCTGCTCGCTTCAGTTAACTTTTTTATTTTTTATATTCCTTCAAGTTTGTTATTGTTGTTATTCACGGTTTTTCAAGGTTCTAAAAATGTTCTTTAGTAATAATACTTTGCCATAAACATTAGTGGTATCTTTTATTTTTAACCTTTTATTTGATGATATTAAAATAATTTATTTGTCTTAATTTATTTAACAATTTCGCTGTTACAACGCAACGTTTTACTTTTTTGTAGCAAAAGGATAAATTGATATTTATTTTTTGAATATGAATTGTGAGATTATATTATATCGATTTATATAATAGTTATTAAGAGAATTTATTGGAAAGGAAATAAATAAAGGTGTATAGATTTTTAATTATTTATATAAAAGAGAGAACAGTTTATTACTAATATATATAAAACATAGATAATTGAGGCGAACTCTATATGTACATTTTGAATGGCAAAGTATTTTGAATTGAAGAGCCCTTCAGTCTAACCAGCATAGTCCCTATATACACTAAAATATTTTTGCAAAAAGTAATACGCTGACATGATCACGTTTTTATCGTATAAAATAAAAAATTTTGAAGTAGTTCTTGGATTCTCAGCTGTTTAACTACATTTTATCACCAAAATATGCCTAGTTATGCTACCATTTGCAATATTTGTAAGAATCACCATGCCCACAATACATTTTGTACATCATTTTCAAAAATACATCTTATAAAGTACTATAAAAGATACTCAAACGTCTCCTTCCGCTGGCAGTAATTGCAATTCTTTTCGGAACCGAAACGACCCATTCGCCTTCTTATACTTTCTCACACGCACTCCCCTTCTTGTTCAGCCGGCGCGTGCATCTCCTTATATTATTATTCGTCCTCTCTCGCCCGTTTTCTCTCTGTCTTTCTCTCTCTCATCTTCCTCCTCCTCTTCCCTCGCGTGCCCGGTGCATCTTCGAGGAAGGAAGGGGGAAGGGTTCACGCTGTTCACACGCGCGCACAACGGCGCACATTGTTGCGACACCGATACGAAAATGAGATGACGCTCTCGCGGCTCGCGCCCGCGCCCAGAGTCGATATACAACAAAGTATATTACCACCGGTCGTTCCTCTTTTCTCTTTCGTTTTTTTTTCCCCGTCCTCTTTCGAAATCCGCCTCCTCCGTCGTCCTCGCCCTTTTCAGAAGACAGACGCGCGCGTGCAGCTTGCAGTAAAATACGCCGAATGAGCGCGGGAGCAGCAGCGCGTCAAATTTTCGGATGCCCATGTGCGGGCCCCGAGTGGTAAATTGAAAAAATAACAGTAATAGGGCGGTTCCCTCTTCGCGTGGATTTGTAGTCCATCTATTTCCAAATTTTATAGGGTTTACGGCCGGCTGGAAATGAGGCGAGGATGTTGTGCGGCAGTGGTGGTCGTTCATTAATCATGCACTCGGACGAATTAATCATGAAGTGTTGAACGTATTTTTCACGGGCCTCACACATAATTTAACCAACTTTTCCAGAAACGTGATTCATTAGTTTTCTTTTTTCGTGGCGTGCCACACGTGATAACCATTTAGGTGTTTTGAACGAAATTCGTTCTTTTTCGTCATTTTGATTTATGAGGTTTCGAGACGCTTTACTTATTACGCCTCGTTTAATTCGCTCAACAATTATCTACAAAATATATTCTACTAAATTAATGTTAGAAAAGATATTATAATTTATTTATTTTTGTGTCAACGTATCAGTACCATTGCTGTAGATCTCAAACCAACATCTTGAACAATACCGAGCTGCGTATGGTCGGGGATGCTCATGACTTCTGAAAACTTCGGTGACTTGGAGAAGTTCTACAATTCAGTATTACAATGGCGTTCTCGTTAAATTTTAAGGCCAATAAAAGTGTGTATTGACGCAGGACGCAGACTTTGCAAAAATGACAATTCCCACAACTAAAAAGAGGATTATCCTTTGAAAATCTGTTTAAGTTTATCGTTGTTAAAACCATTATTGTAGATATCCTTCATGAAAATATTAAAATAACGTCTTTTGTCAATGATCTGTTCTTCCAAGATCTTCATCCCTCTAATTATAAGACCAAAACCTACTAAACGGCCCAAAAGTCCCCATATAGCGCCTCAAGGACAACCTCCTCGCAGCAGACCTATAACAATTTTGTCGTAACTATACGAAGTGAGGTACACGCGGCTCTAGCCTCCTCGCCTTTGCCTCGCGCCGACTTCCACGAAAGCGGCTGCTGCTGCTGCTGTACGGGCATCCCCGTGCTGCGCTCGTCGGGCGCGTGCGCTCCTAGGAGATTTTTAATTGCTGGCTTATCGCCAGCACGGGATCGGGTCTGGAGACTCTTAGAGTGTGCGTAAAAGAGAGGGAGGGAGGAGGAAGTCGGCACATAAATAATGGTGCGGCCAGTCGAGGATAAGGACGCTACCTTCCCTCTCCGCAGCTACCGCTACCTCGTGGATGACTACGTTTGTGAAGTTCAAATTTTGCTGGTTTTTTTTCTGACTGATATAGTTGAGTTTAAGGAATCGGTTCCTTCATTTATTTTTGACAAACTCTACTAAGAGTTCCTATAAACTACAATTCTGATCAGTGCTTTTGCTTAATATTCACGATATTCGATAGAAGAAGGCAAACCATTCTGATATTATGGAGGTCATCCTTTCGTTTTTCAAGTTAACTTCGTCTTTTTCTCTCCTCCTTACTCGCACACACCTCTTCACATGGTCGAACTCAACCTGACCATGCAAAATAAAAGTATACGGAATCTCCATTTCTCATATCTTCGCCGCCCGTGTGTACACACGCATAAAGCCCGCGCGTGCGTGTCTCTCGTTCTCTCCTTTTCTCGGTCTCTTCTTTTCGCAGGCCGAATGCCATAGCAGTAAAACCCCATCCGCCAAAGGCGTGCACAGGCGCGCGTTCGCCCGATACCTTCGGGTACTTTAATGGCCAATTCGTCAAGTACAAAGGAATCGTAATCGGCATCGTATTGTTGCGGATTATCGCGAGAGAGGAGCAATATGAGGCTGAAGCGTCAATCACTCCTTTTGGCTTCTTTTATCCGCGTGCGCGAGTGCAGCCAGTGTGTCATTGTCGCTGCCGATTGCCGATGTGTGCCCCGTTCTACCTTTGCTCATTTTTTACCTGTATTATTTTATTGTTCGATGAACGTTTTCGTGGTTTTAGTGGAAATAAATCATTATTTCGAATGTTATTTTCTTCCCTTTATTGATTTTTTTTCTGTTTCATAATTAGGATAGTGAAAAATAACAATTTTTTGATAAAAAGATAAAAAAAATTATATTGATGTATTCTCATTTACTTTATGATCCCGAATAGGGGAGTAAATTTCTATCCATTATCGTAGATAATGTAATAATGTGTAATTTTCTATCTTAAATTATGGATGGGTTCCTCAGAATAGACACTATTCTTCTGCCCTACACTGACAGAAAAAATCTGGTAAAAATTCTTATGTTGTCATGTAAAAATTACCATGTTGGAATCGTAACTCGACCATATGTCGGATTTTTAGCAGAAATTGCAATACACGTAGGAAAAATTCCAAGTCTAACATGGGAATTTTTTTATAACTGATTTTAAAGAGCGAAAAAAATTATTACATCTTTTTTTTTTTAGGACTGGAGCAGCGAGTATCAGACACATAATTATTATATTTAGACAATACAGAAGTTATTTTTGAATTAAACATGATTAAAGAAAATTTATTAAATAAATTAAAAATTTTTGACGGCATCGAGACTCGAACCTGGAACCCTTGGCACGGTAGTCGGGAGCGCTAACCACTTACCTAAAAGACATATGTCCTACAAAATTTTGGAACTTGTATATCCCCAAACGTAAGTTATGCGCGCTAATTTTATAACAAATTATGCTTTAACTCGAATAATATTATTCTCTATTTTAACGTAATTTATTACAAATGTTATATATTAAGAATATTGTTTAACATTTTATAACTATTACCAATACCTTAAATTAAACAAGCTCATTTATTTATTAATGAATTTGTATTTTCGATATAATGGTTTTTCACAACCTTTCTTAAAAATATTACAAATAAACAATGATTTTAAAAATTGTCTTATCATAAAAAATAAAAAAAAAATAAAAACAAGTATGTTGGATTAGAACGCACATTCAGTTGTTGCGTTTAGCGTTTGTGTTTTGTCTCGATGTTGCCAAGGTGGATTGAGTTTGTTGACATGTATCTGTCTGAATCTTTCCTATTTTGACATTGAAGAGGTCAACTTTTCGTGCACTCGCGGGGTGTTTACGATTGAACGTGTGAATTCTTACTCTAAAACTCTCTCAATTTTTACCATGCTAGCCTGGGAAAATGTACAAAAGATAAAGTTCCATTAGTCACGTGTTAATTTTTACTATGCTGGCATAGGAAGTTTTACTTGTGACATTGGACTTTTTCATATAAAAGATAGTAAATATTTCGATTTTAAGCAGTTGTGGGCAACTTCCAAGAGCAACATAGGAATTTTTCCCCGGGTTTTTCTGTCAGTGTACATATTAGACACCAGAATGATCCGAGTAAATTTTGGAGTTTGATAAATAATTAAGTGAGAGACGAACACCCTTTTACTCGAATTATTGAATCATTTTTCTCGACTTTTCGTGGAATCCAATTTTCGTATACCGAAGACCCACACGTTGTCATGGGATTAGAATAAATGAACTTTTGCCTCTTTATTTATTTCTCACAATCTGAAGTCATTACATAATTATACATTTGTTATGTTCGAGATTAATGTCTCTTATGTCATTAAATTGCATTACTAATTTTATAAATCTGAATGGTTTAGAAAATAATTAAAATTTGAATAAAGTTATCGATCCTCCGTTGAAATTACAGACTCTGAAATCAATATTCATATACACAAATTAGTTGAAGCAAGTAATGCACTTGTTCTAAAATTTATCCGAAAACGTATAGACATCAGTAAAAAAAACTTAAAAGCTCAGCGAATACCCTTAAATACACGGAGAAAAATTTATTTGTAAACTTTACTCTTTTTATAAGAAAATTTATTATTTTTATAGTAGTGCTGGAACACACTCGACATGTGGGATTTTTACTGTTCCAAATAGTAATTTTTATTATTTTTGTAGCAAATTTTACTATTTGAAATAGTAATTTTTATTATTTTTCCACCAGTCATAAAAAGTACTATTCCAAATAGTAAAATTTGCTACAAAAATAATAAAAATTATTATTTAAATAGTACAATTTGCTACGAAAATCATAAAAATTACTATTTAAAACTGTAAATATCCCACATGTCGAGTATGTTTCAGCGCTACTATAAAAATAATAAATTTTCTTATAAAAAGAGTAAAGTTTACACTGAGAAAACTGTCGTAGGAAAATTTACTGAAAAGCTAATAAAAATTACTATTTTTTATAGCAACGATGGGATATCATGGAAATTTAGGTACTTTTGCTAACTAATATAGTAATTTTTGTAGCCAAGCTTAAACTTAAAAAAAATTGATTTTCATGATTTTATATCTATAGGATACCTAATATTTATACAATATTTAATATATTATTAATTAAATTTAGCTATACAAGAAATAAATAAGGAAATAAAAATTTTTTTTTACGGTGGTTGTGTATTCGAACCCTGGACCCTCCGCACGCTAGGCAGACGCGCTAACCTCTTACCCACGTGAGCTTCTTGAGTACAAAATTTTGGAACTGATACATTGGCTACCTTCGCTTACGAGAGAACTTTGATGATTATTTGATAGCAATAAATAACTATGATAATATAAAGAAATAACTCATAGCTCACCTGCACAACGTAAAAATAAAACAACTGAATCGATATTGTCGATGTTTTTGATAACTTAAAAGGAAGATAATCTCAAATTGCGGGAGAAACATAACCTCAATCAGACACGTGCTCCCGGCGTGCACGCAATAAGTACTACATGTAGAGGGCACTTTTTGATATGTGTAGTAGTAAAAATTATTAAGATACCTTGTAAATATTCCTGAACTATAGCAACATTTTTTATAATTTGCTTATATCCCCGCGTTGCTATCAAATATAGTAATTTTTGTTAGTTTTTCAGTAAATTTTCCTACGACAGTTTTCTCAGTGTACAACTAAATTTTTCTCCGTGTACATGAATCCTGTACGCTCATTCTACCCTTAAAACACAGCACATTAACTACTTAATTTAATTAGTATTCTAATGACTAACCAAGAACCAATCTCCATCCCCATCCTCGATCCACATTTAAATTTGTTACACCTGTCCGACCCGAAAAAAACGCGTAAATCATCGGCTCGTCGAAGGAAGGCGTGCGCACCACCTAAATCTGACCTGCGGAGCGTTTTCACGTGCTCACACACGACCAATCGATTTTCCATCTAATACGCCTTTCTCGACCGCGCGCGTCTCTCTGTGTGCCCACAAACGCGTGCCGAAAATTCGTTCCAAAGATCCCGCCGCTCTTATCTCCGCCATCGGACTTTCATCGATGCATTCCAATAGGCCGAGAGCAGAAGGTTGCGCGCATCCCTGAGAAAAAAGCGTGGCATCGAGGTGTTCGGTTCGGGTCAATATTTTCTCTACCTGCGCGCGGAGCTTCTGCCTCCTTATCTCTGCCTGCAAACTGAATTTCTTAATAGGGGCCCATTGAAGCGCGGATGGTTCACTTCTCCGATCCAAGACGTCGTAAAGTCTTTGATATTGTAATGAATCGAACAATGACTTCCCTTATGTAACAATGTAAAATTGAAAACCAGAAGGAATCGTAACACAGCATATTTCTCTAATCATCTGGTATCAAGCCCATTGAAGCACCGTAAGAACCTTAAAAATCAAAGGAGTCGCTCGACAAAAACGGCCGAATCTTTCGCGATCTATACCCCGTTCCACCCAATTACCCATTCATCGCGCTCGCTCGCAAAGTGCGGCGGCGGTGGTATATCGCTCAAAATTACAGCCGCCGCCGCCGCCGCCCGCGCCTGACCCATTTCGCCGCGACTTTGAGCCCTCCGCGTTTGCTTGCCAAAGGAGGAAGTAAGTGGATACGCGCGCGATGTCGCTCGTATATCAGTGCGCAGTAGCCATATAGCAGTCTATATGGTTTTCGCGCTCGACCCAAAATACCGAAGTCGATGCTCTCTCTTTCTCTCGACTCTGGTCGATCACCGAAGCGAGCGAGTGCGGGTTGTTTGTGTGGTTGGATGCGATTGTGTTGTTTTGTGTTTTATAAGCGATGTGACGGTGGATATGTAACGAGGGTTTGTCTTTTTCTTTCAGAATCGTAATTTCGCGAGTAGGGATTTATAAACTCAGAGATCATTTCGATAAATCAATCATGTAAGTTTATATCAGCGTTAGTGAACAATTTATTTTTCTTTATTTTTATAAGCATTCTTTGTACCTGACTTTTGAATATAATTATTTATTTTTTAAGAAAAAAGAACCTTAGTAGTTTTCTCAAAAATGGATTATAGGGTATTTCAAATTTTTAAGCCAATTAAAAGTTGATTCAAATTTTAGATTTTCATATTACATTTCCACATGTAACACACTTAAAATATATACTGAAACAAATCGACAAATTTTAACCAAAAACGTGAGAAAATAAATTTTTAAAAAAAGTTGAATTATCTTTATTTAGTTTGAATTGTTTTTAACTTTCTTAAAATTTAAAAACAATTCAAACTAACGTCTGGTAATATCTGATAATGAGACAAACAAAAAAACTAATTTATTTCATGAAAATCCAAGAATTTCATTCATTAAAAAGCACTTACCATCTTTTTAATTTATCTTCTAAACTTTTTAACTATACCAACTGCAATAACCCGCCCTCATCTTCCCCAAAAATCTTCGCTCCCACACTATTCGGCACCGGCTCTGCCCACACCCGGGCGCATCGATACAAAGTCAAACCCATTCGGCGAGACGTCATCTAAAACTTTTACGACATGCAAAGAGGGAAGCCGCGTCATCCCTCGTAAGATCGCGCATTTTTCGTCGGCCCACGTAGCTCGCGCGCGCTTTGATTTCGGGCGAAATTGCATCTCCCACTCGTTTTGGCAAGGCGCGAGCACGAGAGCGCTATTCTCGCCCTTCATAAATATTCGGGGTAAATACCTTAGCACGTCTTCTTTTTACGCGCGCCGGCGACGCCTACATATTCGCGGTCGGCTGTCTTGCAGTTTTTACGTTCGGCGGGAGAAGGTGATGCGCGCTTTTCGTGAAATATGGAATTAGGCGGTGATGGGTGCACGGAGTTTAGCGGCTTCTCGGAGGTTTGATTGGATTTTGAAAAATTGAGCGGCGGTGTCGAGCGTGTGGGTGATGTACAAGCGCGTATTTTTATCTGGTTTATGGATTTTTTTAAAGATGGTGTCGACGAGGTTGACGAGTGCTAACGTAATATGCTGACCTACGCGAAAATTGAAAGTAATCAAGAACAAAAGTGTGAAGAATGTCTTAGAAGCAATATTTTCTAATATGTCGTGATTTTATAATTAAATAAGTGCTTATAGATTAGAATACCGTCGTAAGCATTTTCCTATCATATTTCAATACCCACATCCAAAAACTTCATCCTTCTCACATCAATCTCATACGCAATCTGCTTGTTTTAATCGGCCCCCGAAAATATGCAAACCACGCGACGTTCCTCAAACACTCGCTGAATCCAAGCATTCAGGAAGCTAATTCCTCGCGCCAGCTTTAAGCCCATATTTGCTTATCTCGGCATTTAATTTCGCGGTGGTATACCTCCGGCCTAACCGAAACTTCTGTTAAATCAAGATTATCGTTCGTCCACCTTCGGTGGCGCCTTTAATGACGCTTATTAAAGGACGCGGCCGGCGGATCTCGTTTTCGCGCTAAAATTTTATACGTTCCCCTCCCCCCTGCGACTCGTAAAACGATTATGCGCTCATAAATAACGCGCGCGGACCCACCGGCGGCGGCGTTTACGACGGATTACCCGGGCGCGCTTTGCCGCGAATTTCGAAACTTTGTGTCGAAGGCGCCCGGTTGCTGCTGCTACTTTGGGCGCCAAGGACTTATATAGGGAGATAAGGTTCGCATATATCGGGGGATTTGGCTGGACTGTGTATTTTTGAAATTGCTTCTTCTTCTTCGAGCGCTTCGGCGTATCGGTTGTAACGGTCATATTGGAATCGGTGAGTTTTCGAGTGTATATGGATACGCGTATGTAGGTATTACGTTTTATGTAGCGAGATTTTCGGGTTTGTTGATAAAGTTACGGAGAAAAGAAGAAATCCTTGATTAAGATTTTAACATTTTTTGCACACATCTCATGATGTCAGAGAGCGAGCGTGCGGGTTGTTTATTTTTGTATAGGGTAACAACACTATTAAATATGTCGTCAATGAAGCAGAGTGAACGACCGGGTTATGACTCTACGTTTGCATGAAGAAATTTAAAATTTCGAATTAATTTTGCATGTAAAATTCAGTTTAAAAGTATTTCAAAATTGTATCTGATTTTCATCGATCAATATACGAAATACTCACCTACCTACCTTAAGAGTATAATCTTCCTACATAATTCCTCGTTCCTTCATTATACTTCAGTACCTTTTAAAGACCAAAATTATTTTACACAACTCAAACACAATAAAGGACTAATAAAGCAACAGCGCACTTCGCTCGTCCCCTGTACAGACTCGTTTTTACCTCTCTCGCCTTCGGTTCTCACACGCGCGCGCGCGCACTGCGCAGTTGTCTGCGCAGAGTCTTTTCTCTCCTCTTTCTCTCCCGCTCTCTTAACGCGTGCTTTTCCCGCGAGACGGCTCGTAAATCTCCGGCGTATTTGCGCGGGCTCAATGTCGCCGTCGTCAAATTTGCTCGCGAGAGGCTCGCTTTCGCCGCGCGTGTTTATTCTGTTTTGACCGCGCGCCGAGAGGCGATTTTTCGAGGATTGCCACCGCGGCTGCAGTGCAAATTGTGTTTAGGGTTCGGGAGTCTCTCTCTCTCGTCTTTTGAAAAAGGTGCAGCGTAAAGAAGCAGAGAGTTGGAGCGAGTAACTGCACCGCGCAAGTTACCGTAATGTGTGTTTTCGAGAAGTGGCTTTTAAATAAATTTTTTTTCTCAATGCGCAAGTTTGAAGTCTTCTTTTAAAAAGTATTAATTATTGCGTCGTTGAAAGTTAACGATTCATAAGTTTTACTTGTTAAAAATTAAGTAATAGAAAAGTATTATACTGCGAAATAATCATTTCATGTTTGTTCTTATCTTCAGGCAATGTTGTAGTATTTTAAATAAAATAACTATTTAGCAACATTTATCATTTGATTTTGGCGATAACGAAATTAATCGAAATGAATAAATAAAGCCAAATAATTGTAATCCTTTTCAATTTGCCTAATAAATCCATTTAAAATATTGAATTAGCCTCCTAAACCACCACTTACCCAACTTTTCGCGAAAAATCATCAATCTAAACGCCTTCATTACCGATCGAAACGTTCATAAAGCTAATTACTAATTGTAAATTGCGCCCCCCGGCGCGACCTAATACCTATACTTAGCGCAAAAATATTTTTCCCAACCTCCCCCCGGCCTCAAATTTGAAACGATAAACAATGCGCGGTTCACGGTCCTCCCGAAATTTATTATTATTCGCAGTGCGCAAGCTCTTTCTCTCACGCGCGCGTGCGCCTGTAAATAGCAAAAAGATCCGCGGTGCGTATATCCCCCGAAAATAATTTTCGAGCCACGACAGCGCGCGTGTGTTATTAATACAGCGGTGCGCGCGCGCGCGCGCACAATATTCAGCGGCGAGATACGGATCTCCCACGCCCAGCCAATCGGATCCTTATAGACCCGCAATTACCGGGGCCCACCCATAATGGGTTGCGCGCGAGGGCGCGCGGGTCGAGAGATTACCTAAGTTTTCAATTTGAGCGCAGAGGATATGTGGTCTCCTCTTACCTTTGAACCCTATCTCTCTATGTGCGTACTGGGACGCTTTCGAGGAAAAAAGGCCAGGAAAGTTTATTTTCTGGGTGGAGAGAGAACGAGAGTGAAAGAGGATTTAATGCGGTGTCGTCCGGGTTGGATTGATAAATGGTGGACAGAAGGGTTGCGTTTTTACGGTATTACATGGTAATTATGATTTTTTTAGAGATCCTTTGTTGTACCACTAAATCACTTTAAGTGCACATACGATTTTTGCCTCTGTCCTATCGTGTAATTGTAGATGACAATTTTTCATTGTCTTATTACTTAGCTGCGAATTAAATTTTCTGAAAAATTTCCTGTGTGTCCATTTTATAATTATTTTATGATAAATGATTAATAAAGATCGGAGCGTAGCAATACATTTTAACAATAATTAAAAGCTTATTTAAAATAGCAAAATAAAACTTGGGAATATGTGGTAGAGTTACTGTTAAATTTAATTATAAACTATTACTTTTAATGCAATATCCAACTATTATTATACTAGCAACAGCACATATCTATTGTCGTAACAAAAAAAATCTTGGTAACATTGTGCTTGAACTAAAATTAGTTGCAATAGTCATAAACTTGTGTATGCATGTCGAACAGAAACTGCTGCCATATACAGTGTTCAAGTCCAGAAATCCTTGTCCTATTCCAAATCGTGTCCATTAGCAAACAGCATGTTTAATTTGACTTATTGACTATCTCGCGATACACAAGTTGATAACAATTTTTAATCTTTTTTCATCAATATAATTTATAGAATAATCAACTTTCTTTCATTCTTTAGTAAAATATTTTAACTTAAATTTAACAATTATGTGCCAGCATATAACGCCAAAGAAAAAAAATAGTCCTAATGCTTTACATGTAGAACTAACATAATGCGGTAGGTATCGTCTTCCTATGATGGACGTTTGCATTCCCGATATCATTGCCCGATATACATAGAGATTCATTTCGTATGCATCAATCACCGAAACCATTGAAAGAGACAAAATATTATTATTCTACAGCAGACATTCGAACGATGATTTTAATAAGTTTCAATCAAGAACAGATGGGAAGATGTTTTTTTAAGATTTTTGTTTCCTAACTTTTCACTTTTTTACTGAATAACTATTGATCGAACTGAATACATCAACTACCATGCAATTTATTTATATTTTATACATGTATTATATTTGGTATTACTTCTTCCAAGAATTACGACTTATGATAATATATTTTTAAATGGAATACATATTTACTATTTTCAGTGAAAAAATAACTTTTCTAATTATCCTTAGATTAAAATTATCTATTTTAGAAATGAATATCTATCCTTTAACATATCCCATTACTCTTAAAACAACCACATTCTTACATCAAGATTCGTTTATTTATTTTTTATTATTCAATTATAAAATATTATATATGATTAACATCATTGATACGTTTTAAAAACATTGATCAACAACCTCTTGACAAAAATGTTCCTATCCAGAGCAAAAAGTAACTAGAAATCAAGTTACACTTAACTACAGCCACTACCTGCACACCAGGCTCGCAGACGCGAGCGCGTCGGTTATTAATTCGCCCCAGCGTCCCTTCATTAGCCCAATGATGATCGCCTCTCTTCTCATCGCCTCTTTTCTCTCTTTCTGTTGCAGCCCGTCGCCAAGAACTTGCAGCCCGAGCAGCAGTAAGTATCGTGACTTTTATGTACCTGGGCGCTCATACGTATCTTTCGACGACGACGACGACGACCTTCGCGAGCGCGTGCGGCCGCTTAACGAGAGAGGATTCAATTACGAATAACTCGAGAGCCGCTCATTGTTGCACCTCGTAAATAAAGCGATCTCTCGCTTTGTATGAGGCTCGTACGCGCTTTTATCCTCGGCGGCAGCTTTTTTCCGCAAGGGCGTAAGATTAAGACGGTTTTTTTATGGGAGTGTACAGAGTGAATTTATAAACTCAAGGAGTCGTTTGAACGCGATGATATGGTTATGAGGAAACCCGGGAAAATTAAGTTACCTACTTTCCTAATTATCGGATTAACCGTTGATCTTATGGAATGTGTTGAAATTATGTTTGCTTTTTATGCATGTACTTCTATTTTAAATATTTTCATTCATACTTTTATGTGCAAAATAGTATAAAACTTCTTGTTACCGTGAATTTTCAACTGCACAATAATACCTGTTAATAAACTGTTTTTAATTACAGATTTTTATTCGCGTATAAATACCATTATTAATATGATTGTAGAAAATCAGTTTATGAGGTAATATAAATAACAAATATTAAGTGAAATATCAAAATATACTGTCTTTAAAAATCGATAGAAAATTAAATTTTTTAAGGCAACGCCCTTTTCTACTCTATCCCGTAAATCGCGTCTACGAAACGAGTCACAGCAACATTTTCCCGTACGATATTTCGTGCTCACACAGTACACTCCATCAAAAAGAAACGGTCCACTCTATATTTGGCCCTCTCGTATCCTAGGAAAGAGGTTAAGCAGTTTGCGCAACAACGTTGACCAGCAGCGCGTTTATAAATATAGATCCGCCGCGATAAATTAACGTCCGCCGCCCTGATAAGAAAGACAAAGGGGATGTTTATTCGGCCCGCGGTCGTCCGTCAATGCGAATTGCCATGCGCTGTTGTCCGAAGGGCGCGATTGCGTGAATTATACCGCGAGAAGGGAGTCTAACTGTTTCTGCGTGTTGTTCTCGAGATCGCAATTTTTTCCACCCCGGGTCATAAAAAATATTCATGAGATTTCGGAATTAAAAATTTAGTGGAGATGCGTTGTTATGGACGAAATATGGCGGTTCTAATGGTCACTCTGGATTTTATAACGCGTCCTTTTCGTTTTATCATAAATTGTATACTCTAGTAAAATTTTTTATTCTATTTCTTGAAAGAATAAAATACGCGACAATTGAACGGATTGAAATTAGGATTAAAAAAAATTATTTGTATGATGAAATGTCTCTTTTTCTTGCAGGTTCACGACGTCAATTTTAATGAAAGCATTCCCAAAATTGAAATACATTATCGACTTGACAAACACGACACGTTACTATGATCAAGCAGTAAGTATGAATTATAATAATTTTTCATTTATAAATTAACACTTCTTGTTTCGAAGTCAAGTTTATATAGATAGATTAGTTTATTTAGTGTAAGGCCGTTAACCCCTATTAAATAAAATCATTAATATTTCATCAAACAGACACTTAGCTTACCTTTTCTCGTTTCAGTTATCAACAACTGGTATTTTCTTCGATTGGTATCTGTACAAAAGACGTCTTCTCTAAATTGTCTTGTATTCTTTTCTTCATTCTGATCATATCTTTTTTCGTGTAATTGTCAATCGATCTCAAAATATCTCATTAATCATGATTACTATATACTGAACTGATTTCTCACGTACAATAAAGTACAATTTGATTTGCTTAAAATGTCAAAAATATAAATATACAAAAAAAAATTCATCCTTTAATATTAATTTAATTATTTTCAATTACTAAATTTCTTCTCAAAATACGAAACAAAGTACCAAAGTACCATCTCTTGTTTCCTCTCCACCCCTCGGCCTATATTTTTCAGGTTACAGTGTACGCATACGCGCGCGCCAGGTCACTCACTGACTCCATTAAGCATTTAGGGAAGATCAAGAGCGAAAAGCCCCGGGTAAAACTAATGAGCTTATTATTGAATTTCCTCCCCCCCCCCCTACCTCTCTCTTTCACTCTCTGTGTATGAGGCTGTGCGCTAGATCTAAGAAAACCGCGTAATAAAAGGCGCGCCTGTTTCTGGGTCACTATGATAGGATTATGGATCGATCTCGGCTCACGTAATGAGATACGGTCAGGGCATTATTTTCGATCATTTTTTCAACACGTTCCTACATTATATTTTGACGCAATTATTTTGATCGAGGAAAATTGCATTTATTTATAAACGGTTATTTTTACTGAATTATTTACGCGAGAATGCGTGTAGCTATTTTTATAGGAATTTCATTTAATTAAAGAATTTTATTTTTTCGATCTCTCAGGAAGAAATGACGTATTTTTCAAGAAAATTTAATAAACATTACAATTCTGAAAACATATCGGCCATTGATAAGAATCTCCCCACCTCATAAAAACTAATATATTCGCTCATTTATCATATAAATGTCATAATATTCGAACTCATTTATCATCGCTGAAAAATAGTAAATAACGGCAACGACGAAATAAATAAATTAATAATTATTATTCATAATTTAATAGTCATATCGGATAATTCATAAATGCAAATACCATCCACTAAACTCGCGGCAAAAAAAGTCGCGTAGGAAAAAGCTCCAGTGATGAAAGACCCGAGTAATTCCCATTAAAATATGCGATAAAGAATCTATGAATTTCATCGGGAAAAGCGCAAGGTGAACCACTGCGCGTACGCGCGCGCGTGCGCGCATAACACGGCTCTCTTTTTTTCCTCCTCCGCCTCCTCATCGTCCTCTCTCCCTGTAAATTTAATCTCCCGTAAATTCATAAGCCGCGGCCCGAGATCTACATTAGACGCGCGGGCGAATGAAGACTGAGAGGTAGAGGGGCGTCTCTCTCTCTCTCGATAAAAATCTGAAGTATCCGAGGCTCGTTAAAAAAACGAGGCGATCGAGCCTCCTCTCTTTGCTCTTGTCTTCGAGAGAGAAAATTTTCATCCCCAGGTCTGCGAGCGGGTGAGGCATGGCCGAGACAAGCTACCAGCTTTCGACGCTCGAGGCTCGGAAATCTGCGGGGATGGGCGCAATGAGTTGGTGATTAGTTTCAGCATTATGACACCTTCGGGCGCTGTTCTGTCATTTAATGTTGTTTATTCGATTTTAAATTGACAAAATTTTAATACGATTGGTGTGATTTATTGAGACTTTAAATTTCTAAACTTGATGAAAAAAATTATTAAGCTGCCTTGTTTAATTAAAAATGATATTTCTTCTTTTGATCATTAAATTTGATAGCAAGAGCTTTCATGACCTATGAAGTATCATTAAATAATAAAAAATGTCTTTTAAAATCGTTTAAACAATTAGTTTTTACGTATTCAACTAATTTTTTGATTATCCCTCGAATATTTAAAATTTTTCTGAAGAACAGTCGAAAAATTAAAAATTCAATCCGATCTCCATTCACGTTCCTGAAGCAAAGATAAAAAACACATCTAGATAAACAGCTAACGAAAAGCTCTCGACTGCTCTCGTTCTTTTCCCGCGTGCCGTGTGTGTGTGCAGTGTATGCGGCTAAGAGCGACGAGCGATCTGCTTTACATTCGACTACGCCGGCGGGCCGCCCACGTAATTATTCATGTCATTAATAATTAACGGAGCGGCTGCTGGCGCGTGCTCGCGTTCTCGGTGTAATGATTAGTCCCGATAATTAGAGAGACAAGTAGCTCTCTCGCGCTCGCTCTCCGAGAGAGAGAGAGGTGAACGATCGGCTTATTAGGGCCGCGAACGCTCGTCTTCTCCGCGCTCGTTTTTCAGCTTGTTATTCCGCGCTTTGTGTTGAACGTTGAATGATTGGAGATGCTGAATTTCTTCTGGGTGATGAGGTGCGCCGAGGTCGATCTCTTTATTCTCGATTTTTGAATGCTAATGATAACGAATGTCTTTATCTTCGTCATGGGAGAAAAGAGAGTTTTGGTTTCGATTGAGTATTATTTTATTTTTTTCGGTCTGAATACTTAAGTTGAAACAATTTGAAATGTTTTTAATAACAAAACTTATTTCCCAACTTAATTATTTTAGCCAATATCTCTTTAAGTAGAATAAAGTTAAATTGGGTTTGAGTTAAATTCATGAAATTTTAATAATAACTAGATAGCATCGCTATTACTCTGACACGATCTATTCTTCTATTACAGGACTTCATCAATGCTGGTATCAAATACCAGAAGGTCATGATTCCAGGGATGCAGGTTCCACCACTGGATTATGTAAAAAGGTCAGTACCATCTACATTAATTGTATACATATGAAATCATCGTAATTCAACGTCCTCCCCTTCTTTATTGTCTTCTTCCAATCTTAAAAGTCGCATGGTAACGAAAATCGCCAAGAAAGCAGGTAGCTATTGTTATTGTATAGATGAACGATAAAGTTATGGTATCGCGATAAAGCTCGAAGAAGTATTCCGCGAGTTTACCAAGTTTTGAGTTGATTATCTATTGGTTTTGAAGCTACATCGCGATAACAGATTTTTCGGGCTGAACATACGATCTCGCTGAAAATTGGAAAGTTTCAAAAAATCCCACGAAGGAGGAAAAGTGGGTCGTTTCTTAAAGTTTTTCAAAGCATAAGTGATGTACTTCGAAGCGGAAGGTGGCCGATAGGTGCTGCGGTATTTTTCAAAAATATTCTAGTTTTCCTGAGATAAATTGAAAATAACTAAATCTCCGATGAATTTCTTTTTCTGTAATCGTCTATTGTACGATTAAATAGCGATTGACATATTAATTGAGTAATGAATTTTACTCTTCAGCAATCATCCGAACTACCTACTTAAATTATGCATGCATCTAATAAACATTAAGAGTCATCCAAGCGCCTAATAACTAATCTTTCGCGTTATTGCCGAGACTTCGTAAAAATGCACTTGACCCACATACAGTCTTGATGCCTACACAAACATGTCGCCTCATATCTACAGGATCGCAATAAACTTAAATAAACAGATGAAAACTTTTTTATAGACTACTGAACTGCCAAAGTGGGTTTATATTACATATTGTTTTTTCCCAAGATGATATATTCAGTCGTGGTTGAATGACGTTTTTATACGCACCTGCATGTGTTTCTGTAAATTTGTGTCTACTGCGCCAATACTGATCTTGTCCCTTCTAACGAACTATAGTACTATTTTTAGAAGAAACACCTGCCCGACTATACCATAAAAACTCGTTCTATCAACATCGACGAAAGAACACCCATAACCATAGTTGAGAACAAAATAAAAGATCAATTTTCGTATCACCCTATTCATTTTAAACGCGATAAAAAAGCGTCCACCAATGAAGCACACGACCCAACGTCGTAAAACGAAAGTCAGCGACGTTCTATAGCTCGCGCCGACTCATCGCAGAAGCATCCGCGAACGGTAGCATCGGCTCGCGCGCCACTGAGGTAGCCTCTCTCTCTCTCTCTATCTCTCTCTTGCTATCTCGTCGCCGGTATGCTCCTATCTCTCCTAGCTTTTCTTACCAATACGCGTGGGCGCCCTGCGCAACGCGCGCGTGTTAACCGGCCGACCGCCAATCGTATCTCAGCGCTCCCCCGAGGGTGAGTTTCTTATTGCGCAAAATGAAATTGCGCGCGGCGCGATTAATCGTCGGAATAATTGTCGCTGTAATGGAGGTATGCGTATTCCGATGGAATTGCGGGACGAGGTGAGGCGATTGTCGATTGATGACGTAAAGGGCGAGTGTAATGGGTGCGGGGACGGGAATTGAGCTTGTTTTCTTTTTTCGTAGCTGTGGAATTCAAAACGTTTGATCGCGTACAATGTTTATCGCGCTATGAACTAGGATTGCAGTATTTTTTTTGTTAATAAATTTAAATGTAATCGTGATTGCTTCTTTAGTTTCACTTTTTTTTTTTTATTTTACTTTTTATTATTGAAACGCTGAAGTTATGTATAATTCAAACAAGATTTTTCCCCGCGGAAAGTGGAACATAATTTTATCTCCTACTTCAGAACCGTCACAATCTTTTTCCATTTTTGGCCAAGAAACCAAAAATTTCGCATCACGCGACCCATCGCGTTAAAACAGCTCTCAAAAATAATTTTTCATAGTAAACTTTGCCAACCCTTCTCTAAACATACCAAAAATATACTCACACCATGCCAGCCCGTAATCCACTCTCAGCTGCGCGCGTAATTGGAGCGTGGCTCCCAAAAATCTCTCCGACGTTACTCCTCGTGAGAACCGACTCCTCGGCACACGCACGCTATACAATTATGAAAATAGCACAAAGACAGCCCACATATACAATCCGCGCCCGCGAATAAGGACGTATAAACCTCTCCCCGGACGCGGGCGACCTACACCACCGTTATGCACGCGAAATCTATCCTCGAGGAAAAGGTCAGGAAAACCAGATCTCGCGCGCTGGATATGTGTGTGTGTGCATAAGATCCGAGGCTTTACGAGCCGACGTGTTAAACGCACTCGCGGCACGCGACTCGCGTTTCCATTGTAAATTTTGTATCGCGGTATCTTGGTATTTCCGAGCGGTGAGCCTGTACGCAAGAGAGAGAGGGAGAAAGAGAGAAGCGTAAGTTAATGCGCGTTGTTAAGTATGCTTTTGAAAATTGAGTGCGCGTTGCTAATTAATGGCTGGAAGTCTTTATCAGCGGTGTTCAGGAAAGTTCTCACGACGTTGTAAGAATAGATAGTAGTAGTATTATAATAATACGAACATCATATTGCACTAATGACACTAATGATCGGTTTTATATTTGAAAAGTATAAGTAATTGCTTCTCGAATTATTTTAAGGTATACCTTCGTATTCGTATACGAATTTAGTATAGTTGAGTCGAACATCACGAACACTTGATATCTGGGTCTTGTTTGTGGTCAGGTATAAGCACGTACGAAAATTCTAATTCTTGAATCTGATTTATTGAGAAGATAATGATAACATGTAACGCGTCCCGATTCTCTTAACTGATTTACGAACAGTACCCTAAATTAAAGTAAATTGGAAAGGTCTTCTGTAGATTATCTTGACTCGCCTGACATCCTCCACAGATTTAGTTCATCTAATGCAAGTGTAAAATATCTGAGAATTGATCATTCTCTGGCTAAGAATAGAGTTCAAATAATTACAATTGAAAGTAAAATTCTTCATCAGAAATTCACAGCGCACAATAGAATAATAAATAAATTTTTCCGCAATTAACTGTCAATAAATTAGTATTAATTTGTGCATTCCTTAGAAATTACTTACGATATTAACTCTATTCTACTCCACATTACACATTTTTCCTCGTTTAAATTTCCAACATATTACTCATCAACACTTACAACAAATCCCCCATTAAATTTACGTGCCATTTTTGAAAATTCCCTCACCAATCCGCATAAACTCGTTAAAAAAAAAAGTCACCACCGAGCTTTCAAACCAGTTCTCGATAAATAAATTTACGGCTGCCTCCGAAGGCCGCCTCTCTCACACGCGTGCGCGTACTTATACACATTATTAAAATTTTGATCGCGCGCTTACCCGCGTGCGCACCACCTCATCAAAAGCCCATAACGAGCGGCGCTCTCTCTCTCTCTCTCTCTCTCTCTCACTTACATACCCATTGTCCGGCGCTCGCTTGCGCGAAAACCGTTCGACTTCATTAAAAGCAATGCGCGTGCGCCGCGGCGAGAAGATGGAGTGGCGCGTTAACCTTTGCACGGCGCCAGAGACAGTCATTGCGCGCGTCTCGCATGCAAAATAGGCCCGCGCCCAGCGCGCTCGCGCGCGACTAATTAACTGCAATAAACGTCCGATGATTTACCGAACGCGCGCGAGCGCGTGTCTAGCCTCGTTGGCTTTCTTCTCGCGCTCGTGTGCATGCAGCTTTGTTCTAATGGGATTCCCCCCTTTTTTTTCTCGTTTTTCGCGAGCTGAGTTATATCGCGTGGCGCGCTTCTTGAATAGCAAGGCTAGGAGCGGTTTAGATAAGAGCGAGGAATGGGTCGCGGATGGATGGGTGAAAATATACTTGTTTGTCGATGGTAGTGCTTTTACTGCGCTACGGGCTGCGTGTGTTGCTAATTAGTTTCTGCTTGCGGCTGGAAAACAAACGCATAACTTTATTTTCCCGTGTGTATGGAGTGATAACCCATTAGTATTTTGATTGTTATACGTGAAAAGATTGTTTCGGTTAATAAATACTAACATTTTTAAAAGTATTTCTAATGGGGAGTATGTGATGTGGTGTATTTTTAATTTTTTGATACTATATGTATGTGGTCTAGAGGTGCAACCGAACAGTTCGAAATTTTTTTGTTTCTTCTTTTTTGCATTACAAAATGCATGTAAAAATGCATATAAAATTGCAATGTTTGGATATATTTGGAGGTAATATAACACTTTTTATTTCATTTTGAAGTTGTTAACAATAACTTTTATCTCATGTATTTTTGTATTTTTACGAGTTTTTTTTCCGAGTAAAAACTCGAAGCAAAGTTCGATTTTGATTGCATGAACCTCGTGAGTTCATTAATGTTTTCTGAGCCTTTGAACTTTTTTAGTGTGCTAAATTAATGTGCTGGTTAGAAAATGTGGGTGATTTCAATACACAATTTTATCATTTACACTAGTATGTACAAGTTTATTAAAAAATAGAACGATATTTTCAAACTACTCGACCCACCCCTTATTGGGTGTTTTATTTCGGATAATCAAATATACTACATGAGTACAATTGCAGTATAGTCACAAATTGCTATAAATATGCATATTAGTATAAACAACTGCAGGACTAATCCAATATAAGGAATAAACATTTTCAAACTGAAAAAGCTATTAGTCACGAGCGATAAATACTTCCAAAGCAAATTTCCAAGCAATAAAAAGTTATTAATGCCACTCGACCGCTTTCAAGGATTTTAAATTAACGTTTTACTTTCCTTCGGCAACTTTTGCGTCAGGCGCGTCGTCGCGACAGCGTAATCGCTCATTTTTCTCTATGGCTCCTCTTTCTTTTTTGAAAAACAAACGCGTCAGCGTTTCCGCATTTCATCATCACTTAGTTGTGAAATTTTTAAATTTATTATCCGAAAAACCTATTTGAAAAAAATATTTAAACTAATTTAACAAATTTCATTAAATAAGCTTGCCTTAATAATTGAGTGAAACAAAAAGATATATTTTTCGATAATTTTTTTACAAACAAGGTTATAATCCATCTTTAAGACAAATTATTAATATGATTGACACATAACATAAAAAGTTAAATTTAGTGGACAGTCAATTCATTGCTTTTATTTAGTATCCATTTTTGGAATTTAGTTCAATTACAAGTTATTGTTCGACAAATTAGTCTTTACCGTTTCTCCAACAATAGCCATAAATATCTAAAATAATTTAAGTTCAAAGGAACTTGATGCTTATTTTCTATAAAAAAAATCAGATTGCACTTTCATAATACAAAATCGTTGAGCTGAACAGTACATTATTTTTATTTTCTTAAACTACTGCAAAACTAGCTACTGCTAATTATGCAAATCCAGCTAGTACCTTCGACAACAACCACACGGATACTTCTACCAGGCTTACTTTTCCCTTCACTCCTGCCCCATTAGCATCTTCAAAAATTGAATGCATAAATCATCCCCGAGGCTCAAACCCACGCCATTCCATTGAAAATGAAAACGCCGCGCATGCAGCAACCGCGCGCGAAACAGAACTCTCCTAACCCTTTTACGGGCGACACACAGGTAGCAGAAGCAGCACTTCACAACACCGATTGTGTCCGGACGGCAGCGGCCGTTCTTTTTTTGCTCTCTCCCCCGCGCGCGTGTCTCGTAAAAGTCCGTTTTCCCACAACGACACACGACGTCTGTCGTAACAGGAGCTCTTTATGCGCCTGCGCGGGAGAGACTTTTACTGCTATCGCCTTGACTTTGCATTTTCACTCGCGGAGTCTACGTACGTATGTATGTATCGACGTGGCCCTTCGCTTTGCCCCCTTCCGACTCCTGTATTCTTCTGTTGCGTGCTGGCTTTTTTGGGGTTTACGGCTGGCGTCTGCGCGAGCGAGCTTCTTGCAAGGGAGGCGGGTTATTTAAATTTGCAGGATGGGCGAATTTTGTATGCGATTTGTGTAGCTTTTCTTGCTAGGCGCACACATGTTTTCGAATGGTAAAGGAAAGATAAAACTTTTATTTGGGTATTTTTGGGATTTTTTTTTTTTTTTGGTAAATCGTCGTTTATTTAACCTCTGAAAAAGATAAATAAATCAGAAAACAGATATTCAATTTATCACGGAAATTACGCTATACTTACGATGGAAACTTTTCAGCACTCCACAAAATGAATTATCATCTGCGTTGTAACATTGAAATTTCCTCTTTTTACGTTACCCATAGCCATGCTTTTTTTAGCGCATCATTTTGAGGCAGCAATTAACTGCCCGCAGCTCTGATAAAATCGCGGATCGGTTTGTGTGCCCGCGGCGAAAGCTCCGAACACGAAGGTTCTCGAGGTTAACCTAGGCGCCATTTAATGTCCTAGATATCCTTGAACTCGCGAATTCTCCTTCTCGCTTCTGCAACAGTGTTCCCTCATTCACCTTCGAGTACTTATTCGTGCAATTTCCGTGATGCACTTGATGAAAACAGACAGACTACATTGTAACGTCTTTTTTATTTTAATTGTGCTATAAAAAATTATATCATTTAACTGTGCCAAAATTTATTTACTAAATTTTTGGATTAATTTGTAACTATAGATATTTATTTTGCTATAATACTATATTCTAAGAAATGGCCATCATTTATTACATCTTTAATGATTTCAAACTTTTTTTTCAATAAATTTTACAAACAAAATAAGAGTACTTATTTTACTATATATTTACTATATATTTCTCATAAAAGTCTTAACAAATGACGAAGTTTTATAGTACTTACATACCAATCAGGTTTCACCATGAATACAAATTAATCGATAAACATACAACAATGATCAGCGATTTATAGAAATAGATTTATTCATCGTCCATGTTTGCTGTCTGATGAAAACGAGGAAAAACCAATAAACTACTCAACATCGTCTGGAAATTTAATTTATGGAATCCATGAACTTATTTACCCGCGTCTGTGCGTGCAGCACAAATCAATTTGAATTTCGTCATTTGTCGGCTCGCGAAATAATGAGCAAAACAACGGTTTATAATTCGAAAAAAATCGCGATGACATGTTCGTGTGACCTTTGGTCCGCTATATATACAGTGCCTACCTCGATCATTGTGTTCCTTGAGTTTTTCATCTCTCGATTAAATCTTTTCCTTGCGGCATCTTTAAGGACAATATTTACTCCTATCCTATGGCACTGGAACTGGTTTGCATACGGGACTGATGGCACGTATTCTCTTTTTTTTTTTGTAAGGTTCATTGAAAATCAAATAAATATTTAGCATGTATTCCCATCTGACGTAATGTTTCTTTTGAATTAGCATCGCAATACGTAAAAAATATAATTGCCCTTAAAAAAAAGTAAATGAATTCCCATTAATTTTAATAAATTTTTTTAACTGCCATAAGTATAAAAACAAACCCATATACATTCTATTCATCCCTTTCAACGCCATCAGTCATTAAAATAAAACAATCATTAAAAATCCACTCAAATCCCAGTTCAGCACACAACCAAAAGCAAACAATGGACAGCAACTCCGCGCCAGTCGCGCAGTATATCAAAGTAAAGCGCGCTCTCGCAGTGCGGATTCCATCGTCTCTCCGACTGGCCGTGATGAGCGCAGCTTCCCCGCGGGAACGTCGTCGGGGCAATTCCCGCGACGCGGCGAGGATGGAATGGGCAACGTTAATTGAAACATAAACACGCACGCGAGCGTCACATCAGAGGAGGCTTGTCAGCGCGTCGTTTGCACCTGACTGACATCCAGGTTTCGTCTTTTTTTTTTATTTTTGGAATTTCGGATTGTTTATTTACATTCTTGAGAAAGATCTTTAAGAAATTAAATAACGTTTGCTCAATCTTATTACTTACTATCAACTTTGTTTTCATTAATTTAATTTTATTAAAAAAGTAAATATCATTTTACGATAAATACGATCACCAAAAGAAAACTCGTGGCACTTCAATTAATTTTCATAAATATATACTTAAGATAGAGATTTATTTTACATTAAGTTTCATTTTAATGTACAGTTTCTTTATTTACAACAATATTTTGTTCTTCCACAAAAATTCATCCACTCCAGCGAAATTCCCCGAACTGCTCATTACCCGTTAGCGCCAGGCTCTCCTCGCATCTCTCCTCTCCTAACCCCTTTGTATGCAAATCCTTCAACTGCAGAAATTACTCTGCGCGCGAAAACTGCATGAAATCAGCCGGCTAATGGGCCCCCCAACTCAAACGTATTAAATCAGCTATAACAAATTATTCCCTCTCTCTTTTCCACCACCGCCGCGAAAAAAAGCGCAACAAGCCCGGGAGAGAAAGAAGACAAAAGAGTGTGACGCGCGACCGACGAATTATCACTGTACGCGCTCGTACACGCCTGAATAATTCATGTCGCGCGCGCGTAATAAGCAGTCGAACGAGCTACTCGATTTCATTCGTCACGGCCGCATATGCAGTAGGTATATACATATACGCGAGCTCGCGTGGTAAACACGCGTGGCGTAGTGTGTGACCCATTAGCGGCGAGCGGCTAAACGGCGCTTCCCCGAACGCGGCCCCAGAAAATTAGTACACTCTCTCTCTCTCTCTCTCTTAGGCGACGAATCCCAGAAGAGAGAGACGGGAATTCTGGAGAGGCGCTAGTTCTAGGTGGCGGAGATTGAAAAATTCTTCCGAGATTTGTTCGAGACAGAATGCGGCACTAGAGTGGCGCTGGCGAGAGAAGGGGATAATTAGGTTTTGTTTATCATGGAAAATGAGCGGGAAAAATTCTGTTTTCACGAGGTGTTAGCGCGCGAGACAGCGTAATCGGAATTGTTTTGGAGAATAAATTTGTCGTTCGGTATAATTTTTTCGGCAAATATTACTATAGACAAAATTTGTGCAATGTCGCATGTTTGCGGGATAATATTAGTTGTAAGTCCTGATCTGAGGATAATTGTTTTTGCACATAATGAGATGTAAATGTCACTGTTGCCACATGTGATAAGGATTTAGATACAATAAATTTAAGAACAAAACTTTAATTATTGTAGAAAAATAGTTGAATCTTTAAAATCCGTAATCGATCAAATAAAGTGACATATCTACTACTCGTCAAATTCTCCAACTATCTTATAATCATCCCATTCCCTTTCTCCCCTAGCAAACCCCCATATCCCGTTCACCGCCTCGCCCGGTAAAAAGCCACCCGCACTCGACCTCCCGGTACGCAGCTCTCAACCTCACCTCTCCCAGAAAATACAAGCCCCGCTTGCTCTTTGCGCGCGTGAGAGAGGTAAACAAATGCGCGGCTCGCGACACGATTCCCTCTCTC
This sequence comes from Torymus aiolomorphi, assembly GCA_036365515.1. NCBI lineage: Eukaryota > Metazoa > Arthropoda > Insecta > Hymenoptera > Torymidae > Torymus > Torymus aiolomorphi. The sequence goes on along the minus strand of CM070874.1, from coordinate 121,564,614 downwards.
TCCCCCGGATGAATCACCTCTCCGGAGCGCAGCATTTCTCACGCGCACTGTACTTACTCCGCGCGTGGGCCTCTCGGCGTGGCGCCTCCGCGACGTCTTTATATATTCCAGCGCGCGTGGACAGCAGGTCTCGTGTTCTTCTCTCCTCGCGGTAAGGGGATATACGCGCGATCGCGAGGACGAGATGTCGCGCCGCGGCCGCGGGGAATTGTGCTGATGCAGGGGGATTTTTTCGGGCGGGTGTGTGCTCTCGAGGTTTGATAAGAAAAGTTTTAGGTGCGTGGTTTTTGAAGGAGAGAGGTGGTGGGCGAGTTTGATAAAAGAAAAGGATGGAAGGGTGGATGAAGAAGTTCGAGGGTTCAGGGAAGTTGATGCCTTGTAAAACGCGGTTGGAAGAAAAATACTTACTTTGATGTGTAGATTACGTTGGTTTGATAAAAGGGAATAGTTGTTTTATACGCGCCAAATGTTTTCTTGCCATTCGTAATCTCGTTCCTTTTATTATTGCAATGTAGAAGAATGTTGCACTATCTACGAATACAGACTTTGAAAAATACTGTTTTTAAAACTACAGAAAATTTTCACTTTTCTACTAAGCGTAAATATCTAAATAATGACAGTTTACGCTATTCCATGCATCTTATCTATGACACACTTAGTCATTTATTAGAATATTTTATACATACTAGAAAATCATAAAATTGCAGTAACAAAAATGGCAATTGGACGACGAAGAAAACCATTATTCCTATTCATAAAAGAATATTAACAAAAAAAAACCTACTCCATACTTCAAAATTATCATGAAATCTTAAAAAGCAAAAGAGAACGCTCAATCCAAACACACTTAGGGCCTCATCAGCCGCATTCAATTCTCTTTCGCTTCCTCCCTTTCTCCCCGGGCACGAAAAGCGCCTAATTAATTCGCAAAATCGCTCGGCAATTAATTTTTAATACGATGCGTCCACTCGCTCTCTCTCTCTCTCCCTCATCCCGACGTTTATGGCCGACGGCGGCGTAACGAACTGCCGCCGTCGACCCATCTCAAACCTCTTGACGCGGCAATTGTGGGTGGTTCCCTCGCCCTGACGCCGCACGAAAGGTGGGAATCCTCAAGCCGCTTAATGAGGAAGTTTGTCGGATATATCGCCTTATCGGTGCGAATTCTTTGTTTCCGTTGCTGTGGGAATGAAATTTTTATGGGCGAGAGAGTTCGATGCATTTCGGGGGGTTTTGATGGCATTACCTATAAGTGGTGTAACTGTTCTGGAGCTTAATGAGATTATCGCCGGTAAAGAAGGATCGGTCGGGATGCCGACATTCCATTGTGGTTACTAATAATTTCGTTTCCTGCTGTACAATGTAAAAGAAATTCGTACAAGCGGATACAGTTTTTATTGTCCAAATGTTGCTAAAATCTTTATTTATTTCCCAATAATGACAAGGTACCATATAAAATTTTGTTGATTCTTTTAACGGCTACTCATTGAAAAAGAATGCGCTACATTCAATTGCAACCTATAAATACCTTCCCCTTTCAATTCCACAAAAGAGGCGACTCTAAAATATCCGGCCCACCGATTAGCCAATCGATCAGCGTAATTGCGCACAAAGGAATTAGCGCGACAAATCACCTCTCGGGTATCGTATATATCGTCGGCGCATGTATACGCGCGGACCACCCGGACGATCTCTTCATTACGCAAATTCGCCTCCTCGCCCTGCTCTCGCCTTATCCGTCTCTCTTTCACCTCATTACGCTCGCGGCTCGCCGCACACTCATTATTCGCGACGTACGCGTTTGTGAGAATCGAGCTCTGGTGTTGGGGATTGTAAAGATGAGCGCTTTAAATTCGAGGCTTGTCTTTTCGGCTTGTAAAATTTTGAATTTATGGCAGTTGAATGGTAACCTCGATTCGATGTTTAATCTGGTGGCGATTTTCGGGAATTTTGTCAAGTTTTAATAATGTCCTTCGAAGAATAACTCGGACGTCGTTATATTATCCAGTAGGAAGCGGAAAATTTATGGACAAATTTGTACTTACACACGGAGAGAAATTTTAGAGTAAAAATTACCAAGGTGCCTTGGTAGTGCATGGATAGACTGTCAAAAGCCGTGATATTCCCAGGTTTCTAATACAATTTATAAGTTTCCCAGGAAAAACTACCATAACCACTTAAAAAAAATACCAAATTATCGGAATAAAAATTACCAGACACACTGGTAAAAATTGAGATCTAGTCATTTTTACAAGGTAACCTAAGAATTTTTACTAAAAAAACTGATAAATTTTGCCAAATAACCTGGTATTTGTGTATTCGCGCATGCGCACTGCGCATTATTGTGTTTCAGAAGATTGATACTAGAGGCGTGCGCGACGTTAAAATGAAAACAATACACATATTTTCAGTAAGTAATAACGGCGATTCAAATGACTGTTGGTAACAGCTTCCGTGGCGCAGTCGGTAGAACGTCGGACTCTCAACCCAAAGATCGTCGGATCGAATCCCGCTTCCGTAAAAATTTTTTTTCAGTTTAATGTTTTTTCATACTTGTTTCTGTTTCTACTTCTATATTAAAATACTATATATCCATTAATATAGATAAAAAAAGTTAATTTTTTTAATTTAAATTAACTAAAAAAAAATTTTACCAAGGCACTTTGGTAAAAAGTTTGAAATTGTCAGTCTGTCCATCCATTACCGTAGAAACTGGTAATTTTGCCTCGAATATTTGTAATTTTCACTACAAAATTTCTCTCCGTGCAAAGATGTTATTAGTAATATTAACGGGGTTCCATAGTCCTACCATTACCGACCGAGCAATTCACACAGTTTCAAGCTGATTAAAAATAAAATACGTCGAATCACAAAAAATCAAGAGAACACTCTTCTGTATTTTTTAATGTTCTATCATCCAGTCAAAGTTTTGAGATGAAATATCAAGCTGTTTTTTCAAAAACTTTGAACGAAATTAAATTTCGCTTTGTTCGAAGTTTTTGCAAAAATGACTTGATATTTCGACTCCAAACTTTGACTGGATGATAGAACGCTAAAAAACACAGAAGAGTGTTCTCTTGATTTTTTGTGATTCGGCGTATTTTATTTTTAATCAGCTTGAAACTGTGTGAATTTCACGGTCGGTAATGGTACGAGTATGGCACCCCCTTAAATCAAATTATTGATTTATGTGATTTATAATTCCAAATTAATTATCAAGAAACTTGATGAACATTCCTCTCTTAAAAAAACGATGGCCGGATGTTGTGAAGCACTTAAAGAGTGATTTTGATTGGTCTGTAAGAAATAGGCGCGAAAATTCGCTACTTCCGCTACATTAAAATTTTTGAAATAGAATTTTTATTAAAAAGGTTAATTTTGTCATGTTTTGAAATATGATCTGATTATCCTATCATTTAAACCAATTAAAATGAAATGATAATGAGAAATTATATATTGAGAACCTAAAAAACAAAATAGTACGCGCGCAGCGCGTTTGTATTTTGCTATAGTTTATATTAATAGATGTATGCATATTATTTTAAGCATTATAATTAATAAAATCAACCACCCCTTTGCATCTTTTATAAATATCCATTTTTTCTAGACAATTTTTCTAATGCAAATTTCTGCCGACTTACAACAAAAGCAACAATATCATAATTATATTGCACCAGGAACGTGTAACAGCAGATTTGAAAACCAGGCCAATCATTAAACTTTACTTTTATACCCACGACAAAACTCCTTACAAGCAATCAAAGCAAGTTTGCTCCCCGGAAACACCGCACTCTCCTCCCAGCTCCCAAGTAATCGCAATCACCGTCCAAAACAATACACCTCAATTCATGCAAAACACACCCACATACACACACGCGTACGCACTCCGCACTCGAGCACTGCAAACACGCCTGAACGAGCAATCGCAACGTTGCGCATTACGACGGCGAAAACTCGCATAGAAAAGAGAGACGTCGCCGCCGCTGCTCCTCGGGAAATCCCAGCAGCTCCGAGAGCTTCTCTCGCACACAAAGTCCGCCATGCCGCGCGAAGAGGCGGAGGGTCAACGCGATTGAGAAACAAACGCCGGCGTGTTTGCCGAGTACTCGTATATGCGCCGCGCGCGGGAGTTTACAGTGTCTTGCGTTGTGCAGCCGCGCTCACCTACGCCGACGTAGTGTGCATTCTCTCGAGCGGTCAAACAGAGGGAGACTTTCTACGGTCCGCTGTTGCGCTCTTTTCTCTCTCTTTCTCTCTCCCTCTTTCAGCTCGGCTTCATTGATGGAGCTTTTCTGGTATGAGCGAGAAAATAGTGGTGTTCGTATAGGTTGAGTAGGAATTTTGTATATGCATAGGTGCACTTGACCTCGTTGAAATTCGATTGCGAGGCTATATTACTTTCCGAGAACGCCGTGAATTGATTGATAGATTTTAGAGAATCTCGTTTGATCGATGGTCTAATTTTTCAATCCCCGTGTCAGTGCATTACTTCCAGAGACTCGCTCGCGGCGAATATATATACCGACATAATTATAATAAATTTAAATATCCGAATAAGTAAACATGTTTTTAACCTTTCAGCTACCAGAGTATATTCGTTTCATGATTTTTCATAAAAAACAAATCGGTATCAAATTTTGCTTTTTTCATTTTTTCCATATACACTCGTAAAAATTTCGTTATCGTCGACTAGTAAATTTTGACAAACTCGTCACCGCTCATCGCCACGTCACGTCTTCGGTATCGTCGAGCAGTTACAGTCTTTCTGCGGGTCCTGCATTCCTGGACAAGGCGTCGATGTAGCCGACGCACCCTCCGGTTTCTTCTCCTCACCCGCAGCGGCCGCCTCTGTCGGTTTCTCCGGCGTCGGCGGGGTCACGGTGATCTGAGGTATTGCACTGGGTGTCTCCTCCGTTTGCTGTGACGCCGCGGCGATGCTTTCATCAGGTTTCTCCGACTCGCCCCGTTGCTCCTTGCTCTTATCCGCGTCCTTTTCCGGCTGCTCTTTCGCGGGCTCGGGCGTCGGTGTGTCCTTCGAGCGGTCAGTCGCGGTAACTAGAAACCATATGGATTAGTTGCATGGTTCTGAACTGTGTGTTGTGTTTGAAGAATTGGCACTGTCGGACGTAGATGCGTTCTGACAAACCTTCCCGGGACGATGAGTCGCGGCGCTCGGGCGAGGTACCACCTGAAACATTTTTAATTTCATGAAAATTCAAATTTGCGTGACACACACACTTATGTATCTCCATAAACTCTAAAATTTCGTCTTTTTACGAGCACTCAAACATCGTGTATCACTTAAAAGTATTTATCTCGTTAACTAGATGTTTTCACCTACATTTTACTTCCGAACCTCATTCATATTCCTTTTAACCTAATACTATACGTGTAATTACATATGTACGTTTCAGGACTCGGCGTGTGACGAAATCCCCGATTTACATATCCCATCAAACACCAAACGCATGACTCAACCGAAACGATCGTTCGCCAAATCAAAGCTCCCCGGAAAAATCGAACCGTTAATCACATGCTAATGGAGACTAAAAATACAATTAACCCACATCGTCGGCGGCGTTAAATGCTTTCTCGAAGTGCGCGCGCCGCCTCTTACAAGTGCGCTCATGTAAATAGTCGTAATAAAGATGGCACCTTTCGGGGAAAAAGGCGGCGCGGAAGATCCATCTTCAGAGATACCGTATTATAACTCAGCATACTCTTAAACAACAGCCGGTGTCAGCGCCTTTAGAGGTGCAAGAAATATGCGGTCCCGGAGAACCGGAATGCACCACAATGGGCTACATTCCGAGTTGGTGATGCGTTTGGGTTTTCGAAAATTTTCGTGGCGCAAAATGCTCGTCACACACAAAGTTAAAGACTTTTCGGTGAATAATATCCCCAAAACCACTCACAATCAATTCGTCGACGAACGATGGCAGTGCCGACGAGCTCGCATCGCCTGATGGCGGGCCTGCACTGCTGCACCGGCGTCGTCGGAGGTGGCTGCGGAGGCGACTGCTGCTGCTGGTGCTCGCCACCGTTAGGCAGCGTGTCCTCGTACGTCAGCTTGCGCTTTGCCGCCCCGCAGCAGGGCTGCTGTCCACGACGGCGCTGGGCCGCCTGGTCCTGCGGGGAGCTGCGGGTTTGTTAGAGAGGGTTTCTTGTGGAACATTTTCCTTTTTATACTCAATGTGAGTTGGAAGAGATATGATTTTCAGCGAAAAATTATTCATCAAACTAGGAAAAAAAATTGTAATCCAAAATTGTATTTTCAAATAAACTGGAAACTAAACGTTTATTAAAGAAAAATTTATGATTTAGTATATTAAATGAACGAAACGTACCGTTAATAAGAAAAAATTAACCCACTTTTTGAAGTAGCAAACAGAAGTATTTTTAATCTTCATTAAAAAGGAAGTTAAATAACCCTATGTTTGTCCAGGGACCTAGAAGTGGCCACTCGAAAGTATTTAACTAGTGGACGAAAGAACGAAGGGAAAAGTACAAACATTTTGAAAAAAGCACACATTTTAAAGTAAATTGAAGAATAACGTATATTTCAAATAGTTCGGTATTTGCCGTTCCAATGAAAAAACGATGGAGTTAGCTTTCGTATTGATAATTCTCATTACTTTACTTTGAGCATATACAACATTCCGACTTTCAGTCGTAATTCAATGTATACTTGATAGATACATGCATTTTATTGCGTTATTCATAATTAATATTTTTTTTTCTTATTTATCGCTTCTTCTTTCATTAAAAATCGCTATTAATATTATTCTACTTCAATGCCGAAAAATAACAACAACAACTTGAATTAATCTAACTACATTCGTCATAAAAATACTTAAAGGTTATGAGACACTAACACTTCGGGGCAGGGCCTGGGCGCGAGCAGCTGCTCCGGGTCGATCTCATCGTCCGCGCAGTTGCACATCCTCTTCTCTCTTTTTTTCTACTCTTTGGCACTCTGAAAATTTAGCTTAAAATTCAATCGAAACGGTTGGCTTGAGCGATGACATTACGGCCAGGACGGGAGGGAATTGACGCGGGCGCGCATCGGGCGACGGCCACTCGGTATACGCGACACGCTCAGGGTCATGATCGTGACAGCTGCGGCTCGCGATGATCGCGTGGCACTTCAGGTCAGTCATGTGTCGCGCGGCGATCATTGCTGCACGCGCGCGCGTGCGCGCGAGAGAGAGAGTGCATTGTATGTTCGATTTGGAACATCGCGCGGTGGGTCGAGTGGTCGGCACTATTTTTGCGGGGATTTGTTTTTCACTATAGAGGTGAATGTCGCTTTTAGTCGTTGCAATGTTTTGTAAATTTTATGATGAGGGTTCTGTCTTATTATGTTTCGATGTATTTAATAGGTTTACATATATGTTAACCTATATTAAATGTAGTGGGAAGTGGAGGTTTTTTTCAACATTTTTTTGAAATAATATTAGAAATAAAAATTATGATAGCAAAATAGAATAAATAATTTTAATAGCTTTCCAAGAGGAGATATAATAAAAAAGTATCCTCATAGATTCCCCGATACAATCAAAACTGCAGGTTACAGCATAACGTTAACTCCGGGGACTTCTCCAAATTTAAACCCGAAAACCCATCGAGCTTGACAAACTATCTTCAAGTGAAAAGCCTTTCCCAATCAAATACTTCGATAGCTCATGCCACACGTGAGTCAGACTGCAGCGAGATCCATCAAAATTAGTACACGCAGCGAACAAACCGTGTACGCGTGTAAGTCGGCACATCAAACCCGCCAGACTCCCTAGATCCGACCAATACATTCCTCCTCCTCCTGCGCCATCGGAACCGCGTGAAAAACGCGTCGACGTGGCGCTGATGGATCGGCGCCCTTATAAATATTGATGCGCGAGTGGCGTTTTTTTCTTCTTCCTTCGCAGTCAATAGCCGCGAGCGAGAGCGACACCTCGGGTATAATCTGTAATTCAAATGGGTATACGCGTCGGCTCCAATTAATTTAACAGCCGTCATTTTTCACGCCCGGCGCCTCGCGCATGTGTGTATTCGTATGTGCGTGTGTGTAGAGACACGTGGTGAAAGAGAGAAGAGTTTTCTTGTGAGTTCGGTGCGGTGGAGTTTGCTGCACCCGCTGCGAGGTGTGAGAGGGAGTGTAAGACGTGACGTGGATCTCGTGTAATCGTGAAGAGCGGGTGTTTAATATGGATAGGGCTGAAGAGGCAATTCATGATTAGGACTTTATCTTAAATGAATAGCTTTTATAACAAAATATACATTTTTTCTTCAACTTTAAAAAAGCTTAACTTGAATAAAGAAAATGTTTGTGTAAACTTCGTCAGTTTCGTTCATCGTTACATCTCATATTAAGAATTTTTTAAATATAATAGTTAATAAATAAATCGTAATGTTAATGTGTTCATTTTCCCCCAAATAAATTTTCGATTGGAATATTCTAGAAGACGCAAAGCAACGTTGAATCACTCGATGAGGCGTATAGAGAAGAAATGCATTCTCCGTTTAATTCTTTATACGTATACCGAATTCCCGTTCGTCGGCTTTCTCCGCAGTCCGAGTCGTTTTATAGAATTCCGTAAAGTTTCCGGCGTGCATGCCATATCACGTGAAAAATGACGTTCCACACATTAGTTAATTAATAGTTTCATCAATCACCGATTCTTCAAGTTCGATTCCTCGACCACAATAAATCTTCCTTGAATTATTTAACTTTATATATGGTTTTCAAGGTTTCCTCGACCAAAAATTACATTTAAGACAATGCTTCAACATTTTCAAGTTATTTATAAACCCAAGTACACCGTGAACCTTAAAAAACTCACCCACCCACGATAAAAATACAAATTAAATTACAAACGCGCCTCTCATTCTTTTAATCGTTATTAAAAACCTCTTCGGAAATGCATTAAAAGCCACATAAGCCGTCTTTCACTCGTATACACGCCGCGATTTAACGCTCTTTCTCTCTCTCTCACTCTCTCCCTCCTCTGACTCACACCCTCGACAACCTCTCACCTCTCGCAAAAGTATAAATTTTAAAATTTCCCCGCGCACTCGCGCGTCTCCGATTAATTACTTTAATAACAAGCCTCGGACCCGCGAAACAGGACGAAAAAGGCTGTATAATTGATTGCGCGTCGGCGCGTATAAATCCGTTTGTCAATATAAACCGCGTCAACGCAGAGAGCGAGAGAAAATTACACGAAACAAACCCAAGGGGCACAATGCGAGGAACCCGTTCTTCTCCTCCCTCCTCCTCCCTTTTCTCTCTTTCTCTTGGCTTATTATTACCACTCTTTCTGCTTTCGTCATACCATCGCGCCCGTGAAACGAGCCGCGCGCGCGCGTTGTGAGAGTCACTATGATGAGTTAAGCGATCTCTCGCCCCCTTTTTTCTTCTTCATCTCTCTCTCTTTCGCTCTTTTTTCGGATCCGTAGAGAGAGAGAGAGAGAGAGAGAGAGAGAGAGAGAGAGAGAGAGAGAGAGAGAGAGACAGAGAGAGAGAGAGAGAGAGAGAGAGAGAGAGAGAGAGAGAGAGAGAGAGAAACGCGCGCGCGCGAGGGAGTTAATGGTTATAATCACGTTAGACTAATCGCCGCGGCTGCTGCTGCTGCTGGGGTTGGGGGCGCTAAAGCGGCCTATTAACAGCCGATTGGCCTTCCCTGCCCCCTACCCCCCGCTAGACAATGGCATGTGGGAGATTTTTTTCTCGGCTCTCTTTTTCTCGGGGCCCAGGCGAACGTGCAAGCGTGCGTTCCTTTGTGGTGAGCTGGCGCGCACAATCCTGCAGGCCCGAGAAATGCAATCGGGGATTGGTGGTTTCTCATTCGAGGGGATGGCGGGAGTCCGTGTGTGAAATGGCACACGTGCAGCCAATTGTTCTTTGAAATTGTAATTAAATGATGGTGATTGTAATTGTGTTGAAAAAAATTGTATTAAAAAAGAAAGAAGACAGGTCGAATTGAGAACCTCCTCCTTTTTCGAAGTCGGTTAAAAAGTTAATTTGAATGGTTTGACTGGTTATTTTAAATGTTAATTTTTTGGCCAAAAAGTGAATTTCAAAAGTGGTATATAAGGGTGATTGAATTGTAAATTTTACGTGTAATAATTTTAATATATATTTGTTTAAAATTACTCTATAATTTAGGATTAATAAACTAATTTTGTTAACAATACATGTAAACGCATTCCCCATATACGATATACACTGCATGAGAAAACTTCCATATATATATATAGGTATACAATGTGTATATTTGGAAACGCAAAATGTAAACACAAAACATAAACATAATATAAACATATCTATATTATGGAATTTTTCTAACAGTGTATCTTCAATTCTCATTCCTTGAACTGTATTTATTCTGAGTGTATAAGATAGATATACATATGTAACAGACACCATATTTAGAATTTAGAAAAATTATTAGTTCTCAAATAACTTTTGTATAATTTAATTTATAAGGTATATTTATATTTCAAATGTTTCATAAGGTAGAACAATTTTATAAGCTTATTTTAAAAGCCCCAAAGTATTAAAATGTAAAGTTATACCGTAGTCGTCTATAGGCTTTTAAAGGCTAAATGTGGAAGTGAATTTGTTTCGAAGAATCATTCAAAAAATCATCGTCGATGAAAAGTGGTGATGGAAGCCGTCAACAGTTCTTTAAGGCTTATCTTGATGCTACTTTGAATGATACTATACAACAATGAGGCGGCTTTTCTTTCATTTACTATAGCCAATAGTAACGGCTTTTAGTTTTCTTCACTTTAAATGGATAATAGTTTGAAGATTTAAGAAAACGTTTTGTAAAATATTTCACTCGTTTTAACACTGTTACTATTTTGAAAGTATCAACTAAAAAATACTAAATATTTTTAGTACGTATTTGTCAATCGATGTTTTTACCAATAAAAATATTCCCTTAGAGTAATAATATATTAAAAATATGACAATATCAAGCAATTGTCTATTATAATTAAAATTTCTATTTTTTTATTCCAGATTTTTCAAAGCAATAGAGAAGTTCACTGCACAATGCGGAGCGGGTGAGTTATCTTTAATCTTGTTATATATCTTAATTTTTTAATAATTATATTTGAATTCAACGTCCCATTTTCAAGCAATTATCATAATAACGAATAATTTTTATTTTGATGAGTATGAAATAATCATTTTAAAAATTTTCCAAACATTTCAACGGAGCAAAAAATTGAAAGTTTAGTAATTTTTCAAAATCCAACAGTTTTCATTGAAAATTGATATCAAAGCTTTCAATCCAATTGTCAGAAATATCTTGTCAAACTTTAAAAGACACGAAGTAAGTCTAGCGTGTAGCGATTGTTTGATGACGTTGACTTTTCACACTTAAAAGATTGATCGTCAAGTAAAGACGAATTTCCAGCACCGTCGTCGATCATTTTCTATTGACACAATGTTAACACTAGAGCATTCATGTGTTAGCCACATTTATGTCTAGAGCTTCGATTGGCGAGTGTATCATTGCATAAAAGAAAAATGCAGAAAAGTCAAAAAGTTTATACAATCAAATAATGGTTTTGAAAATAATAATAATAGTATCTAAAAAGCAATCGGTATAGCGTAACAGTAAATACAAATTCAAGCTCAAAATAAACACATGCATATATCTCTTTTATGTACGGAATATTCTGCAGTGTTTAGCGAGATGACAGATTACATAGTTTATTTAATTAATGGTTTTTTAATAGACCGTAACTTTTTATATTGACACATGTAAAGAATAAGTGCCGTCTATAAACTTTTTACGTCGAACTATTCACTAACCGAAAACTGATTTACACCACGATTCTTCCACGCGGCTTACACTAATCTCAAAATCCATAAATCAAAACTAACATTTTTACAAATAGCTTTATCGCAAACGAGCGCTCATTCCACTCTAAAGTTTTAATAGCCCCCAAGTGGGCTGGCCGCCTCGGAAAAGCACAAAATTCCTTTATCTAACCCCGTTACCGTATATCCACAAACAGTCCCAATAAGCACGCGCACGTATACTAAAAAAGAATTCATTAATTTAACATTTTTATAGCCAGTCCTAAAACCCGCCGATGAGCAGCAGCAGCGCCAATGACTCGGGAAAATCAATCGACGAAAACACACATGCGCGGGCTAGCGGCACTCGGCAATAAACCATATCGGGCTAAATTAACTCTCCCGTGGACTTTTATGCCCCTCTTTTCAATTTTTTTTTTAATTCCACGATAGCAGCGCGCATGTCAGTCTTGAATATGTATGCACGAAAAACCGGAACCCACGCGCGCGGGCGCAGAGACAGAGATGCATTCCTAGTGTCCCCGGTGTGTTGTCCCGCTAGAGCAGCGCGCACACCCGTCCACTTACCTTATCGCGCCGCTTTTTCGGCCACGGAATATCGCCCTCCCGACACCTTTTAGGCGACTCTCCATTAGGGATATTACTCAAGGGTCACTGTGTGTGTGCGTGTATAGGCGCTTCTCGCCGGTTCATAATATCAATGATTTTCGAAGGAAAATCGAATATCGACGAGAAAATTATTCCTATTGGCGATTAGATAGATGATGCGCGCGCGTGTGTGTGGGATATACCGAGAGGCGAGGTTTCGGTGTCAAGGATTAATAATGATAATTGAGTGCGCGCGGCCGTTGGGAATTCGGGTTTTCGAGAAGGGGGAAAGAAGTCAGTGGAATTAGTTGGCGATCGATTGAATTGAATCGTTCTGGCGAAGGAATTGAATGTGGTCGATTCTGTTTGTTATTAATGGTAAATAAAAAGCTAGTTCGTCGATATAAAATAAAGTTAAATTAGCTGTTTTGGCTGTATTTCAATTCACCCGGGAGAGTCTTAAAAAGCGTTTAATTTTTTACGATTTAAGTAGAAAAGACGGAACTCCCGTATTATGCAAGCGGAAAGTTCGAATTCTTTATGCACCGCGATCGATAAACCACCGTGGAAATTCATTTGCATGAAATGTGGTCTTTGCACGAAAGAAGGAAGAAAAATAGATACAGGTTGCTGGAATTCCGCTGGAGTTGTAATACAAGTACTTTTTTCGTGTAGGTCTAGTAAATATCCCTTTTTAAATTTACAATCGTGTTTTTTCGTAATTTACCGAGAAAGTTCACTTCTTTCAATAAATTTCTCGCATTATAGTATACAATTTTCAAAGTTACTTAATAATACGTTGCTTCTTAATCTTTATGTATTCAAAACTAGTGTCCAAAGAAACACATTATTGCTATAATTTATTCTTTATAATTTCCACCGCGAGCTCTTTTTAAAATAAGAATTAATATTAATCATTTTTAGATAATTTTGAAATAATGATGATTAAAGTTAATAAAAATACGCTATCTACAACGTCTACTACAAATTTTAATTCCAATATTTGCATATAGACTCCAGCAACACAAAGAAAATCTCGAGACCCGAAACTCGCCTCTTCCCATCTCCCTCCCATACACATATGCTCTCCTCGTAAAAACCTGCACCTCTTCGCAAAAACACACTTTTCTCCCTCTCTCTCTCTGTCTCAAAAAAACACTCCACCCTTACTCACCACCGAACCTGCACACGAGCGTCAGCGCGCCACGCAACGAATCGACATTATGCGAGCGCGGAAGCTTCAACTTTTTAACGGCTCGATCGATACTACTACTACTACTACTACTACCACACGGTGGCGGAAAATCGGCAAGGAGCGAGCGAGCGCCGCACGACGTCGTATTTTTCAGGTTTATGTACCGGGCGCAGCGCCGACGTTAACGTTCTCTCTCTCTCTCCCTCCCTCGGCTGTGCACGCGCGCGGGACTTTATACGCGCGCGCGTCTCGGATGTATGTGCCCTTTGCATACGCGTATATCATATTGCCACATTAACCGTGTCGCCCCGGGATACCCGGCGCGACTGTCGAGAGCCGCGTGTGTGTAGCGTGTAGTGTACGAAAATCGTTGGTGGGAAGAGAGAGAGAGAGAGAAGGAGAGGAGAAAGCGACGTTTTCTTTCGGGATGTTGGAGGTGCCGGGAATATGTGAGAAAGGATTCGTAAGAGTTTTGGCTATTTTGGTTTTGTTGAACAAGTGTTTTGGGAAATCGAGGGTTAAAATGAAGGCTAGAACTGTTGAAGTATAATAGTTTTTTATGTAATGAGAAATTTATTGTTGGCAATAAATAACAATGTTTTTAATTATTACGACGTAATTAAAACTGTAAGTCAAAATACAGTACTTTGCAAAAACTTTCCTCCTACCACTACCGGCCGAAAATTTTTAAATTCAAATAACACTTGTTTCTCATCCCGTAGACCGCCTCCACCTCCTCGCCGTCATAATTTAAATCATCAGAAGCGCCTGGCCTTAACATCAGCTCGCGAGGCGCCAACGCAGCGTGCGCGGACCGCGAAAAATCCCGCTCGCGCGCTGCTCCCGCTGTTTTCGGTGTATATATATAGCGCGTGCGCCGGGATCAAACATCGCTCAACGGGAGCCGACCGCGGTAACGCGAGCCTCACACGCGCGGCGCGGGGGCCATCAATTAGCGGCGAGAGAGAGAGAGAGAGAGAGAGAGAGAGAGAGAGAGAGAGAAGCCTCGATTAATTCGAGAACCGAGCGCGCGATGTGTGTACGCGGCTCGAAGGAGATTCGGCCCTTATATGGAGCATTCCGCGGAGGTGTAGGTGGGAATGCAGTACGGAGAAGTGTGGTGGGCTGGCGATGGGATTGGTGGAGTGAGCAGGTGATCGCGCATATGTTTATAAATGTGAAGCGTTCTAGATTGTACTGTATTTATGTGAAGGTTTTAAAAAAATCAAAAAAGTTATTTAAATTTTTGTATACGTAATAAAAATTGTATAGTCTTAATGTCGATGTTCGTAGCTATTTATTTATTTTTATTTATTTATTTATTTAACCAGATTGATTACAAAAAGTAAACCCTATAGAGGTAAACGCAGTTACCTTTACATAGGCTGGAATAACATTTTATCAAACGTTATAACATCCTCATGGACTCCCATTGTAGGATGTTTGCGTTTGATAAATCCTTAAAAACTAACTTAAAACTAGTATCCCCATTTAACAACATATCTATAAAATTTACAAGATTAACTACAACAAATAGTTGCCCAACATTTGTAATAAACATCTACATAGACTTTCTAAATTTCTTAATGTTTTTCTTAATAGTTATTTTACTTATATTTAAATACTTTAATTTATTTGGTAAAGTGTTAAAAGTTTTTACAGCCTCTATATAGCTACTTCTATCACTTATAGCTTTTTCCATTTTTGGTAGTATTATACTCTTATTTCTAGTCTTAGACTCACTTAATAAGTACATATTTTTAAGTTTATCATAATGATACATAACTGACTCTAGTGTGAATATTTGTTTAATATGCAGTGGTTTATCTATAGAAAAACAGTTTTTGTTGATAATTTTTAGTAACTTTGTTTGAATATTTTGCAGTAGATTTATGGGGGTTTTGTATGCACCGCCCCAAGCTATAATTCCATAACTTATTATACTATGAAAAAAAGTTTGGGAATAAATAATAAATTTCAAAGTACCTACTGAAGGAATATACAAAAAAAATTTGAATTTATGCACTAATCTAAATTTTAATAATGAAAATAATATGCAAGATAAGAGAACTATATCCATTTATGAAAGAACCAACGCTATAAATCTGGAATGGAATGCGACGCTTTTATTTGTGCTCTGCTTAGTCAAATTTCTAAAAAAATGTAGCCTACCACGTTATCTGTTTATAAACTCGTGTGAGGTTAAGGTTTAAAATACGCAGGATCACGTACGCACATCGCCGGCACACTAGTGTATTATAGAAGTTGCAAACAGTTTTGTAAAAATTATTCTACCTCCTAAAGCTTTGGCAAATCTAACAAATTAAAAAAGTCATCTTATTCTACAGAAAATCAGACAACAGAATTTTCGCAATCTGGAGCTAAAATACTTCCTAAACGTTACCAAACACTTTCTCAGTGATAATTATTGATAATAAAAAGTATCATTTCAAATCATAAATACCGCAAGAAATGGTTCTATACATAAATACAAATATTATGGAAGGCTCCATCTATGATTACTAGCGAACAACCGGCACCAACCCTTCGACAATAAATAAGATTGTTTCTCTCTTCCTCTCTCTCTTGGGGAAGCGCCGGGGCCCAAATAACGTTCGCGCGATCTCTTCTCGCGAGGATTAGGCCGCTCGGATTAAGGGCAATATTTAAGATTCGGAGATGAATGATCTGCGTGCGGGATCGCCATTGCTTTTTGTTTTGGCTATAATTCAGCTGCCTTTTGGAAATTAACATAAAAAGCAATCAAAGTGTGTTTTGTATTATTTTAGATTATTACTGTGATTTATGGAAGATGAGGGGGCGTGGAATAGGCATTTTGGTTTAAATTATGACAAATGTGGAAATAGCTTTGGCATAATTGTTGCATAATTACAATATAAATTTGTGCAATTAAAGGTGCTATGAAGGTACTTGTAACTTATTTAATAGAGCGTAACTGGATTAAGCCTTGAATGAATATATTTTTTAAGGTTTTCTAACATCTTGAGTCTAATTTTACTTATCTTCAATAATTTTCTATTGAATCCTAGGTTCTTTTATTTTTTAATCCATAGTAAATGTAAGGCATAGATAAAACAAATAGCATTACTATAATAGCAAAACAAAGTCTTCAATTCATTTGTTTGTCATTCATCTGTTTAGAAATAGCTTGAACTGCATCCCCTATGGATTATTAAATTCCATAAAATTGCGTACAAACGTGTTTACAATTCTTGAAATTCAATTCCCCCAAGGACGAGCATTCTCATCCAACGCACCATCACACCCCCACTCGCGTGCGCACTTTTCCCGCGAACTTTCTCAAACTTTATTCCACGAATGTCCGTTCCGGGAAGAAGAAACAAAAACGGAACCGCGCGTACACCTAGCTCATGCAAAATTCCGGGGGGGCGGTGCATACCAAGAGAGCGCGAGAGACAGAGAGCCCGACCTCGGAAACGGGGCCAGCTCTCTTTCTTTCGGATTACCGTTGCATTTTTCGTGTGCGAAAGGCGCCTCTGCCCCCGCCCCCCTTCCTCTCTTTTCTTCCTGCTTTCTTGCGTGCTTATCGTCGCTCGAACGATCGCTTTATCTTTCTTTCTTGTTGCCCAAGGTCGCGCGGGATGGACTTTCTTCTTCTGCGTGGCGAGCTCGTGACGTGTCTGCTTTGGTTGTTTTAGCTACTTTGGGAAAGCACGGTGGTCTAACATTGTTTTGTGAATTGGGTATTAGAAAACCTGCAGACAACTGTTTGTTACTGGAAAATACGCTAGAAGCAATTGCAATTGAAACTTTCAAGAATTCCATAAAATTTTTTTTAAGTATACCATCACTTTTTCTATTTTCAGTATTTATTTCAGTTGTCTGCTCATTTTTAACTTCTGCTTAATTTTGCATGCTCCTGCAAACAAATTTTAATAGTAAAGTTTCGTAGGAATTAGTATTTTACTTCAGTCTTGTTAAAAATAGTCCTCCCACAACGATAACTACTTACCAATCCATATCGATCACTCTTCGACACGATAACTCAACTTATATATTACAACAGAGGCCTGCACTGTTGCATCGTATTTTCTCCGAACGTGCCTATATGCTTATACTCACAAAATGGAACGTAGCGGCCGCTACTCTTTCTCTTCGTCTTCGTCGCTTTCTTCCGTCTCTTGCTCCTCTAAAACATTCACCACTCGCGTGCCGATCGATAAACCAGGTGGTCGTCGTCGTCGTCGCATCGCTTCCGAGAAGTAATCAACACGTGTTTCCCCTTCTATACGCCGTGCGCCAAGGCGGTTACTTCCGAACTGAGCGAGTCAATGTTCCAAGCGCACGTCTTGTTACGAAACGACGACGTGACTGCGTGCCGTGTACTACCAGAAAAATTCTTTTGGGAAAAGAAGTCGATTTAGAGTTAACGAAATTGTGAAGAATATTTTAGGGTCACAATTGCATATTGATTGTTGGCAAATTTTTAACACTTTCTTGGCATTTATTAAACACACTTTTACAATTTGTTTTAAAAGATTGTAAGAACATCAATAGCCGATCATACATTGAAAGGTTGAGTATAAAACAATTATTTGTAGGTAGAATAAATGGTATGCATAAGTGATAGGATCCTTTTTGCGTATACTATATTTGTTTATTTACGTCGTTATATATTCTCTTTTATATAATTTATTTAGACCAAAAACTGTATGATTAATTATGCGTGCATTCGACCAACTTTGTTTCAGAAATTTGTTTTTCAAATTTCTCAGTTTGATTTGAATAACAAGTTGCACGTCTACTATCGCAGGTCATCGATCTCAGTAAAAATTCTACCTGTTAATCGACTTTTCATCAATCGAGGTACATTTAGAACAGTTTGAGTTTGAATTTGAATTGAAATTGTTATGTTTTCAACTATGGTGATATTTTAGCTTATAGTAATTTTTAAAAATAGATTTTAATAGAATCGAAAATTGTTAATCGATTGTTTAATGTATGCATTTTACCCGCAACTCACTTTTTCTTTGAAATAAACTAAGACTGTCTTTCATTAACTTCTCGCTCCTGTATTAAAACAAGAAGAAAAAAAACACATTGAAGTGGTATATTTCCTAATCGATGTCTGCCTCCATCGCCAAATTCAGACAGTGATCAATCAAACATCGGCCTGAAAAAGTGACTGTGAGCGTGAAAGCGTGCTCGAAGTTACTTTTTTCCTCTTTTTCTCGCATTCAATTATTTTCATTACTAAATCACTGATTTTACGAGATAAATTGAATGATTATGCGCTTATGTTGTTTGATGAGATGTTTACAAAGTCTCGACTGTTGAGACATATATATTTAGAAGCAAAGTGATGGATTGAAGCCTTTGTAATTAATTTTGATGTAAAAACAATTTTGCGTAACTATGTATTCCCTCTACACTAATATTATAATGATCTTTCTCTTATTTCAGATGAATTAATTGGCGTCCACTGTACTCATGGTGTTAATCGCGCTGGGTATTTGATTTGTCGGTAAGAAGAAGTGCAAAATAAACAAGATGAACAACGATCATTATGTTCAAAAATTAAAGAATTCTTTACATTTGCTTTCTTATGAAATAGTATATTACTAACGCGGGCGGAAGAGGATTATTTACCTCATGCGACGTTTTTCGGCCGAGCGAAGCGAGGTCGAAAAGTCGCATGAGGTAAAAATTCTCTTACGTCCACGTTTCAGTAACGTATTTTTCCGTCCGAGGCCGCAAAATGACATTTAAGATGGCATTTTGAGGTTAAAGGGCGGAAAAAAGCTTTCTTTACAAAAGAACATTTTTACTCTAACTTCTGGCCAAATAGAAAAGGATTGTCCCTGGTGGAAATCCAAAACATTTTATAACTAATAACTGACTATTTATATTAGAAATTTTCTATAAAATGAGAATTTCTCTTGTCCAGTTTCTAGCTCCGGGTGAAACGCTTATTATTCGGGCATAGATTAAAAATAGAATGAGTTTTTTGAAGACAAGCACAAGCTTGTTCTTGAGTATTTTAAAAGTATTAAAACCGATCAGTTTCTTTAGTTTGGAAATGGCTAGTAAAAAGGCTTGCTGTTATAACAAGGAGTGAGAGAGACAGAATCAGATGGAGAAATAAAAGTTTTGCTAAATTATTCATAGAATGAGTACAATAAATGATTTTTTAGTTAATGTTATTTATTTATATTTTTTAATCTACGATAAAATTAGTACGTAAATCAAATACGAATATTTTGTTGTTACGTCAATCTAAGAAATAGGCAAATAATGGTCGAAAACTCGTTTCATCATAGCAATTAATTAGCCAGTTTTACAAGCTATTTTCTAACTTCTTGGCTATTTCATATAGATGAATTTCTACTAGGGGAGTTTTATGAACATTTGTTTTCTAATAAACTTAATGGAATTCTTCAAATGAACTATACTCAGAAATGAACTATTACATTTACAGGTATCTTGTGCAACAACTAGGTTGGAAACATTCAGATGCATTGAAAGGTAATTCAGGTTTACTCACACATTTTTGAGTCTTAAAGTAACATATTCATGTTACCATTGCAATATTTGCTGTACTTTTATAGTATAATTAGATATTTAACATGAGTTAATATTTATGACAAACATAACTTTGTACTCAATGTTATACGATATCATTTAAATCTTGATCAATGTTTATTTTCATGAAATAATTTTTGGAATTCGAATGAATTGAAAGATTTGGCAATTTTATTAAATATTGTTTAACAATCAGTAATTATTGAAGTGTTTGCTCAATTTCGTTTGAAAGTTAGTATTTCATTCAAATGATAGACTCATGTCTACACGAAAACAAATGTGCATTTTTCCCAGCCTTGAGCATCGGCATTTTTCGGGCATGGTGTGGTTTGTGCACATAAGAATTATGCACATATTTATTGTGCACACTTTAGCATTGGTGTATATCTATATCTATGTGTATACTCCAATGCTAAAGTGTGCACAATAAATATGTGCATAATTCTTATGTGCACAAACCACACCATGCCATTTTTCGAATGGTGTATTTTCTACGTGAACAAACTATCAAACCCCGGATATTCAATCATTTAGTCATATAATTATTAGGTTCTTTCTCAAAAAAATAAGTCATTATTTTTAATAATATTTTAATTATTTAAAGTGTTCTAAAATGGACATGATTAAATCTGGAATCAAAATATTAATATGAATGTCAAAAGAATTTTCTAATACATTTCCGGGGTCTGACAAAAATTCGAAAGTAAAGCTAAACGAATGCCGCAAATAAAAAAATACTGGATAACTTTTTGATTTCAGGATTTGGAGAAGCTCGTGGCTACCCGATTGAGCGCGCAACCTACGTCACTGATCTTAAACGTACTCCTACCTCCAAGATCGACGTGAGCAAGGTGAATCTCAACGCACCCATGAAGACAAATAAACCTCGTCCAGGCATGAAACATCCAGGCCTTCGTCCACCTTTCCCTCCAATGGGACCGCCAGGACCCGGACCCCGTGGTTTCATGAACGGCGGACCATTCCCTCCGCCACCGGGTAAATTCGGCCCGCCAAGGCCCCCGGGCTACGGTCCACATATGCCCCCACCCATGGGCGGAGCCCCACCACCGCCTCCCATGTTCGGACCACCACGCGGACCCCCGCGACTATTCAGGCCCGCGCCCCCACCACCGCCAATGCGACACGGCCCACCGCTGCCACCACCACCACCACCACTAGCACGACCTCCCGGTATGCGCATACCCGGACCCCCGAGACTACCACCGGGACCCATGGGACCCCCTGGACCTCCACCAAGACTCCCAATGTCACCCAGAGGAGGCCCTCTTCGACCACCAGGACCTCCACCTCCCATGAGGATGCCTCCGGGTAAGATGCCCCCTCCGCCCAAAGGACCCATCACCCGCGGCGCTGGACGCATCATGGCCGCCAAGCAGATCAAGGATCAGGACTTTACAGCAGACGTTTTCGAAGAGAACCTTGCCAAACCGGAAGTGCCCGTGGGGCCAGCAGCGAAGCCCAATCGCAAGCAGCGGCCGTATCACAAGCACTGACGTTGAAAGGCGGCCGATGACAAAGCGAGGGGTGGATACCGACGAGGAAAGAGAGGGAGAGAGAGAGAGAGAGAGAGAGAGAGAGAGAGAGAGATATCTAATTTTTTCATGTTTTGTGTAGCAGAGGACGCGCCGATAAAAGCAAAAATTTTACCGAGAGAGACTCTTTTCACCAGAATTTGATGAAAACGCAAAACTGACAGCTTCCTTGCGCGCGTGTTTGATTATATATGTATACATATATGATAATGATATAGCTATACGAATCAGTTTATTATTTCGTTTGACCCAAATATATCGTGGAGTATATATTATATCCTTTAATTTTTACGATCGTATACTGCGGCTACTGCTCCTCGATTGCGGTAATGCTCTCAGTATTCCTTTGATGGTGACGATTGCTTGCGTAGGTGTACAATACGCCGCATCGAGCGTATGCGGCATAAAAAGCAAAAATCAGACTCTGCACGATAAAAAGGTGTGCTAGCTCTGCGCTGAACAATTTTGTATTATCGGCAAGAAGTGTGAGATGTATTTTTTTCCAGTACCATATAGTTCTTTCCCCCCGCCCCCCCAGATGTGTGTACGCGATTTTTGTAGGTTCTTTCCATATAAGAGTCAGCGTTTTTTCACATCCTCTTATGCGTATATGATATATAATTATCACCTCATAAGCTTCTTTCTACCCTCGTGTCTCTATATTTTTATGTACTTTAAATAAAATGCATTGTATTGTGAGGTATTAGTGAACCACGCTACTTATTGTCAATGCCGATATCACGTGCGATATAGTGGAATTAATTTTGAAACAGTAAACGAATAAATGATCGTTCTATATATATTGCGTTTATTTCCGTCACCTACTATAATTTTTTTGTAGAATAAATGATAAATAAACTATGTGTGGTAAGTATGTGTATTTATGTTTTTATTAGAATAAATTACCTTCATTTATCCCTGAATCTTTCATGAATTCCAACGAACACTTCATAAAGCACATCGAAATAAGGTGTAGAATCAGATTCAGCGCTACTGGCACATGCATGGATCATTCATTGTTTCAAATGCTATTCTGATATCTTTTTGTAGACAAATAGAAATCTAAAATTATATATACAAAAATTTGATCTTGAACCTATTAAGGATGTTATGGCTATATCATCCCTGCCAAAAGTTAGTTTTTAGCATTAGAACTGCGATAATAGTACATTTCGACACTGGTGCGGAAGGTGATGATTTACTTCGTGTGACGTTTTTCGCACGAGCGAAGCGAGTGCGAAAAGTCACACGAAGTAAATAATCAACTTCCGCACTCGTTTCGAACGGTATTTTATACCACGAGAGCCGAAAAATCATACCAAAGTTGTGATTTTGAGGTTAGAGTGGTATAAATGATTATATTATGGAATAGTTAACGATTTTTCCGTACAGTACGTCTATACGGAAATTAAATACGAATATTATAAGCTTTAAAAATCAGGAATCGAAGCAAACTTGACAAAGTTTCATTATTTTTTATTATCATGCAAAAAAGAGCATAGTACACAATATTTTAAAGATTTTGATAAAATGATGTAACTTCATCAATTTTGCTTCGTTTCTGATTTTTAAAGCTTACAATATTCGGATTGCATTTCCGCATAGTCATACTGGACGGAAAAATCATTAACTATGCCATATAATTTTTTATCGCAGTTCTAACGTTAAAAACTAACTTTTGGACGGGACGATATAGCCATAAAATCCTTAACAAGAAGTAACGAAATAAAAAAAAAGTAAACACTATTCGGCTAAAGGTTTCATTATGAAAATCAAATGGCTTTAAACGAAATGTAATGCATAATATCTGTCTTTAAAAATAACAATGTCTCACTTTTGAATTTCAACAAATCATATCAGATGTCACTTTAGACGTGCACTGCATCAATTCTTCTCACGCAAATGAAACGATCCTTGAGACACAATAAGCACTCCGCGCGAGCGCGTGCTTGTATACGCCTTGCAAAAGTCACGATTACCTCGGGGAGACCTTCTGTCCCGTGGCTAAAGTAATTTAATCGAGAGGCAGTGGCTACACCGCAGGCTGACAATCGAGAGCCGCGAGATACGATCGAGCGTCGATGATTTCATTTCCAGCGAGTGGATACAGGTACGTGTACACACGTATATGCAAGGGACTAAAATCAACGAGGACGCGATATCCGCTCAATAACGAGTCGATATCTTAATGCTCATTGCTTTTGCTAATTGTTGAACACGTGTACGGGATAGTTCGTGTATTTATATATGTATCGACTGACCTACAACTCGGGATTTATATTATTGCATCTGACTTTTGAATTCCTTGGGTGTGCGCGATGATATGATTCGTTTCTCTGAGGTAATGGTTATAATAAAGTATCCAGCTTCACTTCCTAGAACAGATGTATTAAGAGAACAGTTGTGACATTATAAAGAAAAAACTGTTGCCAATTTATTAGCATGTGGCTTCCTTTAACTTAATCTGTTAATTGCGTATCTTAAATAAATTTTTTATCCCAATAATTTTGACATGAAATTGTGTTTTTATTAAGGTCTTTATTAAGGTCAAAGCTAGTTCAAAAAACTATATCTCATATTTAAAGTTTTTAACTATAACTAATGTTTTATTGCTTAAAAATAATTGACTCATAAAAATAAAATTTACAAATTTGCAGAATTTATTATAAAGCTCTATTAAACCGAAAACTCACATCATCGCTTCGACGCAGAATCCACCATCCTTTCCTTAAATATTGAATCACCACATCTACATTCCTATACGCGATCCCTCGCAAGATTCGGCGGTGGAGGCAAAGGTCAGTGTGAGTCTTCCGTGGGAGGAACCTCACGTCTTCTCTCCCTCTCATATATCAAAACCTCCGCTCGCGCCTCGGGGGGAAAAAAATTCGGCGCTGATGAGAAAAATCTCGCGCTGAATTATTTATGGTTTCGCTGATTTCGCGAGGGGGGCAGGCATCGGTTATTTATCCCCGCGCCACGCGCGTCGACGGTGTCTTATTAGAGTGCTGGATGAAAGTTTTATTGAATTTGCATTATCGCGATCGAGGGGGTGCTAGGATGGGTGTCAAGAGGTCGAGATTGTACTGGAATAGTAAGATTTGTTGATCGCTGTTTTTTAAAATCGGATGTTTGAAAGTATTGCGTTTCATGTAGCGGGAATTGTATTATTTGAGTGATATAGGAGTTAAATAATAAAAAAACATAATTATCTTCAATTATAAAATTCTTTTATTAATTTAATGATGCCTGCATCAGCTGCGAGAAAGACTTGTTCAACTATTATACACCAGAAGTTGAAGAACAGCTGATTTACGATGAAATAAATTTTTTAAATGGCTAATAAACCGTTAAATTAAAAAAAATTATTGTATATATTGATAGTAATAAATCATGAATCCAAGAAGAAGATAAGTAACACTGGTGCAGTTTTTATTCTAGTACTAAACTTAAAAATATCATCACAAAATTTGTTCACATTATGAACTTACATATCATTGTCATATTGCGATTATCTATAAGAAGTGACACCTATATCGATCGATATACTCATCAACAATCTAATTCATCCTGTTATTCTCGTAACTTTTTCATCCTCAACATTTCCCAACACCCGATTCTCAAACAAAACAAAAATTGCACGTAGTATCGAATTACCTTATCTCACGTCCCCATCCCTGCGAGAAATATTTTCCATCGTTGCGCCGGGTGTCGATTAATACCAGCGCGTGGGCGGCAGCGGCGACACAGGATTTCTTTTTTACGAGCGCGTATTATTGTCGTTGTTTGTTTGCTCGTAAGGCGATGCCTGATTAATGGAGTTTCGCTCCAATACGCCGTTTATGGAAATTATCGATTGGGTCCCGAGGTTTTCGGTTTATCATGTTTTTATGGAGATGTTTGATTGATTGGCTGTACAGGAAATTTCCAATGATGGATGAACAATAGAATATCTCGGAATGACATTTATTTACTGTATTCTCGGTATGCATAATACAGTTTTTTTCAGAATGATAACTTTTTCGCCAATGTTTATACTGCCATGCTCATTATATTCCATAAACGTTTCCAATTACTCAAGAAACAATCGAGCCAAAAAGGGGCAGACCTTTCAACCTGCTATCTCCAGCACGTCACTCAAACTCCTCCCTTCCTCCCTCCCGCCAACAATTGTAAAGAATTTCACTCGAGACCGCGCAATCCGCGGAAGAGTACACCCGAGACCCTTCCAGAGATGAAGAGAGAGAGGGCGAGTAGGGAAGGAGAGAGGAAAAAAAGGAAGAATCTCGCAAACTCTCCGACGTAGAGAGAGAAACTCTTCTGAAAGAAGCTCTCGGGCTATGGTGCCGATATACCTCGCCCCCCTTCGTAAATCAGACGTCTCGTCGCGACTAACTTTTGTCCCGCCGCCGCGAGTGTGTGTATATATATATATATATAGTATACACGCACACACTTATACGCGTGCGGAAGAGAGAGAGAGAGCGAGACGCAAGAATGGGAAATAAGAGTTTCCTCGGTGCAACGCACCGCTGCACCTATCCCCGCCAGACATTAGATTTATCGGCGTATTTTCTTTTAGAGCGAACGGGCGCAGAGAGGAGAGAAGGTAGACTTTTCGCAGGGCGGAGGGATGGGGGAGATTTCATAACGCGGATCCACTCGGTTTCATCATATCGCGATATTGCCTATTTGCTTCCGATTGTGCGTGACAACCGCCCTGCGAAGGAGAGAGAGTTCTTTTTGATGAGAGACGCGGTTAGGGCGACCTTTGTGCGGGTTATTGAGCGTTTTATACAATTTTTATAATGGAAGTGAGTGTATTAGGCTGTTACCGAAATGAGAAAGATCTTTGGTCTAATTCATTATATTGAAATCGTTCAGAAGATCAAAATTTTCAATAGGTTTGTTCAATTTTATCTGAGCACGCTTTGTACATAACATGAAAGAAAATAATACGTGATTTTATTCCCATAATCCGTTATTTTAAATATTAAAAATTTCTATATTTATGACAAACACTCCAAATTAAACGCACAACAATATATCGAGAAATCGTACACAAACAAGCCCACAACCGCACAACCATAATGATAAATCGACACAACATTCCTTCGCAAACCCATTTTGCATCGGATGCAAAAAAGGGCAGAAACAAACGGCTTTCGCAAACTTTCACTATTAATTCCGGTGCGCGCGCCGTCGGGCGGACGGGGCGAGTCGCCATAAATCCATGAAAAAATGCTCAAATGGATCGCGCCGCGTATGAAAAGTAGCCGCTGCGGTAGGTCGAAGGTGCGCGCGCGCGCGGAGAGAGAGAGAACGGTAAAAGGGATCCCGACAGCCGCGCGGCAGCGTAATATAATAGAGGGACGACGCTATTATAGCAGCTATACGCGACGACTGCCGGGCACACGCGCGTGTATATGCGCCTCGATTAATACTAGATAATTATGTTATGGGAGAATGGGGAGGTACGGGGAAATTGGCGGGGACACGGTTGATATTTTGTTTGTTATGTAATGGGATTGAGTTGTTGAATGTGGGAGAATTTTGTCTAAAAATAGTAAGCTCAGAGAGACAGTTATATAATTTGAATAGTTTCCATTGATAAATAATTGAGAACGGTGTTAAAGTTATAATTTTTATCATAAAATAGGCTTAATTTATTTTTAAATCTTAAGATTTTTAACGTTTTTTAAACTATTCTTCAAAATAACTATCTAACAAACTAAAATAGACACCCACAGTAAGACAAAAGTTCACTACTACGGGTATCCATTCCAATACCAAAAAGTAAAAAACTTCCATCGATTAACCCATCCAAAAATAAACAATCCAAGCGCCTTCGAACTCCTAGAAATCATTCATAACCACCTTAACCAGCCCCAATTCCCCAATCCAAAAAAAAATCCCATTCCACCTGAGAAGACTCCTCTTTCTCTCTCTCTCCCCTACAATGCCACTATTAGCTCTAGCTGGTCAATCATAGGCGAGCCTCATCCACCCACCGCCGGGGCAAAAGAACGCGCGCGGCCTACTTAGCGATCGACTCGATTAACATGCGGGTGATTAATAGTCGCTCCCTCGCGCAAGCAAGCCCACCTCGTGCAGATCTAATCGCGCGATATTTATTGCCCCGGTGCTCTCGGGCTCACCTTCGCGGTTTCGGCCGCCGCCGCTGCCGCCTTCGATCTCTCGCTGTTGTTTTTCTCTCCAGCGAGGTATATATATATGCGCGTGGAGATATCAAGGTCTTGGGGGTCCTCATGTATACTGTGGTATTCTTCGGCGGGTTTCTTCGCTCTTTGCGGTGATCTAGTTTGCAAGGTTGACGGCGCTCATGGTCTATTTTTTTGGGAGTTTAGGGTTTGTTGTAACGGTCTCAATGTCGTGTTTTGTGACTTTTGGGGTAATTTATAGAGCATAGTAATATATTATTGAAGGAAATTTTATAAATGCTTTGGATGCCTTCAATAGTCGCGTTTGTTAGCATTACGTAACACTTGCTTCGTTAACTTGTTACACTATCTTAGACTTAATTATACAAAAGTTGCACTATAATTCTTGAATTATCGTTGATTTTTATGCCATAATTTTCGTAATAAAACAGTATATTTAAAAGCATCGCATATTATTTTATGATCTCTTAAATATAATAAATTTTCAAGATTCTGCGAGGGACCAAAATGCAAGTAATTCCACAGGAAATTTAAGTTTTCTAACATATGTCTTTGCTCAAAATGAATTTCAACGTGGTTGACGTTCTAAAAAACATAATTACATCTTTTATCGAAATACTTACACGCCTCTAATCTATCTATACCCGCCGCCATAAAATCCTCAAGCTTATAACTTTTTCCAACAACTGTATAAATCGAAGCATTATTTGCCCGCGCGCGGCTACCATCGCGGAAACTAAGTCGCGAATGATGCAGCGCTTATAAGCGCGAGCGGGTGTGGGCGTCGCCGCTGCCGCCGCCGCCGCCACAGTACTTTCTTCCTTACGTGTTGCGTCAGCGCTGCTCTGGCGCCGCATCCGTCTGCTCGATCTTTTAAAGGACGCTCTTTTGCGTCAGCGGTTCCGCGTCTAGTAACCTCGCTCACTGTCTCGCTACTTCTATTCCCCTTCCCCTCTTAGGAGCTGTCGTTCGCCCGGTCTAGACTAGACCAGCCGATTTTTATGGTCTCGAGAGATTCTCGGGAGATTTCGTGTTGCGTGTGTACGTGTGCGAGGAGTGATGGGTTGGTTGTTTGGTAATGGGTTGAGAGCTGGAGAAGATGGTGCTGAGTTAATGACGGTTTAACGTCGGTTTATTGATTTTTTGGCGGTCGAGAGGTTTCTAGATGCGCCGCGGGCTCCAGTATCTGTTGAATTGAGAATCGTGGATGCAGCTGTTTCATAAAATATGAAATTTAAAAAAAAACCATATATTAATATTATTATTATTTTAATATATTTTTCTACATAATTATATTTTTCAACAAGATTAAATCTCCACCAAGTCGGTTATTATATCTGAACTATCTCGCATCATTGTGAAATATTATACAATTTCAACTGCAATCACAATCAGAAATCCCTAAAACTCCTAAACCTCATTATCCACGCTATCAAGCAACTAAAACCGTCCTCATCAAGCTCTCAGAACCTCGAAGCTGAAAAAAGAAGCCACGTAATTACTCACCCTTACGACCCAACCACTCAATAATCCCACACTCAACTATATATACCGGCCATTTTTATAACGCACACTCGTCACTATCGTTTACCGCATCAGTCAGCAACACATACTCGCTGTCGTCACCACCGCCGCAACAACAACCTCGCGCATCGAGCGGGATCTCGGCGAAATCAGTGAGCAGCGGCAGTGCGCGCTTGCATTATCGATTTGCGCGAGGTGTGTTCTACTTGTCACTCGTACGCGCGCGCGCGGGATATCGTTTTTCAATGACGCGTCGCGGTGGCCGAGCTAGCGAGCGATCGATCGATGCCGATGATTAATGAACGAAAACCAGCGCGCGACGGCGATCGGATATATATATACACACACACACATACATACATACACACACATATATATATACACACACACACACACACACACACACACACACACACACACACACACACACACGTCAGGAGAGGGTTGACCTTTATCGCGTTGTTGAGCAAGCGAGATATATATCAGTCATCGTGTGATGGTGTGTGCTGTAACGATCGTTATGCGAGGGTATATTATTGATGTCGGGAGATGGGGATTTTCGGTGGAAGGTTTTTTGTTTCCATGTGATTTTTTAATGTTAGTGCTGACGTTTTGGCTCTGTACATGTGTGTGTGTGTGTGTGTGTGTGTGTGTGTGTGTGCGTGTGGACGGTTCGAGTGCACTATGGTATTGATGACATAATGGTCACGTGTTTGTGTTATTGGAATTAATACGAGAATATCTGTGGAGCAAATTATCGCAGGCGAATGGATATGACAGATGTATGTCACGTCTCGATTGCATAACGTATATAAAATCTATTTCACTCCTTGAGCTACACCCTGCGCCAATCCAATTCAGATGATAATTGTAACGATAAACCATGCAATAATTAGTACAGTTAAAAATTCACTCAACCAAATCGCGAAAGAATCTAGCCTTCCCAAACTTGAAACTGATTTTTCAAGCGTCAGTACTATCATTACCTCTTTATGAAGCTACAAATCTCTCTCCCGCAACAGTACACACATATCCCACCCACTTTCTCTCCCTAGACTCTCCCACAGCGCCATCGGACCCGCATTCTATAAAGCAATAAAATAAACGTCGCCGGGACGCGCGCACATTGATTTACCATCGCACCGACAAATGAGAGACCTGCTAAGTCAAACAATGGAGAGATGCTAGGCCTACTTTTATGCGCCGCGTAATAAGCGGCTGCCAAATGCGGGAGGGAGAAAAGCGCCGGCAGGCGAAGTCGTTAGTTTTACAGCGCGAGCGAGAGAGCGACAGGCTGAAAACAACTCAATTACCGGAGGAGAGAGGTGTGTGCACGCGCGCACAAGTGCACGGGCCTCGAAGCGCAATTTACGCGAATGACGACAGTGAGAGAAACAAACACGCGAATTGCGTGGATTTTCACCCTGAGAGCTCGGGTGACGAGGATGCCTCGTATGTCTCTCTCTTTTAGTTTTACTGCTAGAAGTTGCGGCTTGTCGATGGGTTTTCGCTTGTCAACTTATTTTGCAAATCTTTTTATCGGTCAATTATCCGAGTAATGAGGTTATCGTTGAAAATTAGAAAAAATACATTTCTTTATTCATTTTATTGATCACCACGTCAAGAAAATATGTTCAATTATAATGTACTATAACAGTTTAGTTGGTACAGTATCATTACGATTTCTAAAAGTATGTAAATCGCAGTATTCTATAAGAGAAAAGGAGAAATCTATAGTACAGATTGTAAAAATTTATTGGTTTTCGTATTTTAAAATTTCCTTTTAAGCATGATAAATTTTTGAACTATTAACACAGACTGTGTAGTTTACGAAATATGTATTATGATCGATTTTGATGAACTATTTACAATTTTTACTGAACTTTTTTCTCAGTGTACGGATACCCTACTAAACGAATCCTCCCAACACTCGTATTCTTTCTATAGACGATATTCTACTGCATAATCCGAATAGACAGCTCATTAACGACTCTCATCGATGCGCACCTTCAACAAATCACGAGCCAAGAAGCGCAATTCCCAACCGATCGCAATCCACTTTTACGGCGGCGATCAATTAGCCTGGCTTAGACGCTCATATCGCCTGGTAAAGTGTATAGTAGAGGGATGAAAAACGGCGATGTGAATCTCGCCGCGTCACTCGAGGCGCTGCGCGGCTAATTTACGGGCGGCGGTAGGGAGAGAGAACGCGCGCGCGGACAATGAGCCGATAATTAAGAGGCCGTGTAATTACCGATTAGCGGTGGTGAGGTGCCGCCCTTGTTGGTTGTGCAACGAGAGTGATATACGCGGCGAGGCGAGATGTAAATTTTGTTCTCTTTTTGGAGAGGAAGAAGAAGGGTTTTGAGAGATATTTTAGGGGGGAAGAGAGTGGTGAAGGACTTGCCGAAACATTGTTGTAGTAGGTGAATGAATTTACATTTGAAATCGTCACTTTGTAAGGGTTTATAAATGCACTGCATGCAAAATAGTCATTAACTATAAACATATAATTAAGTCTAGTAAAGTGTATTAATACAGTCTCGTGAATTGTATTAATACACTGTACTAGTACTGATACACTATTAAATATTCGAAATGGACTCTACCTTCACATTCTTCATTCCTCACCTTCCAACCCAAAACTACATTCTAAAACAGCCAGCCTCGACAAACAATTAAAATGTCATTTACTCCCCGTAGACCCACTTCCACACGCGTTCAGTAAGATAAACACACCACCGTTCCATACCATCACCATATCGATACCACACGCACACATACGCCCATGGGCGCCGTGATGAAAGGTCCTCGAACCCGTTATCAGATTTGCTCCTCGCGGAACCACGGGAGTGAAAGGGCGAGAGAGCGAGCGGGAGAGGAAGGTGTATAATTGAAATCAATTTCATGGCGCCAGAGGCCGCACGCGTTCGATGATACAGGCTGATAAGAGGAACTCGGCGAGCGAGCGTTATATAGTCGCGAGAAGAGGGCTCGAGAGAGAAAGAGAGGGAGAGAAAGAGTCTATCGCGATTAATGAATGTCATTCACTTTTTTCCTTTTTTTGAGGTAGGTTGAAGCGTTGGTATAGTAAATTGAGTGTTTATTGTTGAATTTTTAAAGAGATTTTTTATGTTTCCAATTTGGATTTTGTTTCTTCCCGCGCAAAAAAAGATTAAGTGGCCAATATATTGCTCAGAGTGTGAGCAATATATGGGCATCATATGGGCCATTCATCGGACGTATGGGCAATATGTGGGCCATATGTCTTTCCGGCGCCGGAGCCATGTATTGGCCACACTATTTTCCATATATCGTTCATAATGTGGCCCATATTTCTTATTCTTGGAGCTATATATAAATAAGAATTTATATAAAAATTATATGGGAGATACTATGGAACATATTGGCCATAGTATTTCCCATATATCGATAGTCAAATTTTTTTTACGCGGGTTGTATCTACGAATCAATGCACTTGAATTTGAAAAAATCTGATAGAAAACTATTTTTATTATCTTTATTACGCGCTTTTCTGTTAAGATTTTTGTGATGGTATCTGTTACCTCAAAAATTCGAATAATAAAATATTAAAGAAACTTTAAAAATATTGAAATACTCTTACAGAGTCAGCATCTGCTGATACGGCTGAAAAGATTTAAATTCTGAAATTCCCGAACTATTGACACATGAAAAGGAGCTTCACACGGGTAATCAACGTCTTTCTCACAAATAAGTTGTTACGCGACATCAGAAGAGAAGCGAGGCAAACGAATCTCCCTCCAGACACGGCAAAAAGAGAATCATCGAGGATGAGGCTGTCGCGCTCCTCCTCTCCGTCGTTTTCTTTCCTCCTCTACTCGTCCCCGACCTTATCGGACGATCTGATCGACCGGGGCGCTTATTAGGGACTTTATTAGATAGCTCGTCTCGCGTCTCGTCACGGCCGGGGGATGAAGAATTCAGAGTATGCTCGCTTCTTTATTTGCGAGGAAAAATGCGGGGATACGGTAACTTTCTCTCGTACGAAATTTTTACTTTAAAATATATAAATTATGAGTATAATATTATTTAAAAACTATAAGTATACGCAACGTGAAGAGTTATTCTAGCAAATTGATAGCGGCTATAACTACATCAGCGCGCTTCAATTTTCCCGCTAGCGAGTGCGCGATCCGTCCCGGCGGGCGCGTCGTGTCGCCTAGCAAAAATTAATAACTCGTGCACGAGCTCGTCTTCTTTTTTCCCCGGTTCGCGAGAGAGCTCGCAGACACCCAAGTATGCTAAACTCGCGCTCTCGTGTGATCCTCGTTTTTTCTACCGGAGTATTATAATCGATGTACAGCGCCGCCGAGCTGGTTAGTCGTCGTTTTTTTCACGTTGTCACGTGCGCGGCGAAATTTCGGTGGCTGGTGGTACTTTTTAAACAATGATTAACGAGTTTTAATTTTATATAAGCCCGCGGGGTTGGATCTATTTTTGATAAGTTTCGCGTGGAATTATTTCGGAGTGTTATGTTATTATGGTATGGAAGTTTATTGTGATAATTTTATTATGGTTCATTAATTATACCAGGTATTTAATTTCCCAAATGTGAGTTCATCTAGAATAAAGCGAAAAGAAATCTAAATGGCTTAAAAGGTAAAAGAAAGCATGATGAATTAGCTTGAAACGCGTTGAGAGGGTTATTTAACCTGCGGCCTTTTGAATCGTGAATGCGAAACGGGCGTGTATTTAGTTATACGCCTTGTTAAGGACTTCGTCACTCAATTTTGCTTATAATCTTTCTAAAGAAAATTTGTATTTATTGCTACAATATAAAAATATAACTGAATACGTAGCTTAATTTAGTAATTCAAATTGCAGATTTTTGTAGTAATTAATTTAAAATTTCACAGTAATTAATGTACCATTTTTCAAATCTGAGGACAAGCCGAATGACACTTCAACAAACCCAAATGAAAAAATTTACTAAACACTGAAATTCCTTATCCAACTAAACGCATTCCTTTATATTACGCACCATCTCTCCCCTACCTCCTCACTCCCATACCCGACCTCCTAATCGTCGAGCTCGTTCAGCAAAGGGAACCCGCGCGAACGAATGGCCCGGCTCATTCGGGTCGATGCGCCCGCGAGGTGCAAAAACGACGAGCGAGCGAGCGAGCGAAAGCGAGGGGCTGTCATAAATTTAAACAACAATTAACATTCGCCGCTGACTGTCTTCGCCTCGGAGCATTCTGAGAGAGTGCGCAGGCGCAAGAGCGCGCGGTGAGAGCAAAGGAGCGATGCCTGTGTGTTGATGGATAGATTGATGCGTGCCGCGGGTTGTTTGAGAGTCGAGGAGAATGAGAAAGAAAGAAAGATATGGCGAAATGGGAATAAAAGTGGGAGAGGTTGAGATTTTGCTGTGCAGAAGTGAAAGTTTATTAGATAAGGTTTGCATAAAATAGTTAATGTAATATAATAATATAATATGTTAATGTAATAGTTAATGTAGGTATAGTTAAGATAATGGATGGTCATAATTGACAGAATTATGTTTTAATACCTTCGTTGTTATATGCGTTTCATATGTGACTCGTTTTAAGTTACAAATTTTAATGTTTTAAATTTTATTACCTTTGCAGAAAAGATAGTCGTCTTTTTGGTCACTATACATTGATTGTAACTGAGATTAAACAACTTCTAATAAAAGTGTTAATTGAGCAGACTTTACACTTTATCATTGTCTGATTTAAATGAAATTCAGATCTTGTTAAATACGCCGCAATCCGTGATTATGCAATATGCGTATACACCGGTGAGACATCAACAATAATTGGCTATAAGCCCAGACTGATTCGCACACTGAGGAAATAAAGCGAACGATTTATCCGCGGCTCGACGCGACGATGACAGGATCTGACAGGTACAAATTGATCCGATCGGAAAACCAGACACGTATACACATGCCTCTATACTATACACATCGTCCATGATACGATTGTCACACACTCCGAGCTAAAATCACAAACCATAAACAAAATTAATCTAAAAAATTCTCTCCAACAAATTCAAAGACCCCTTTTTCCCACCTCCTCAGTCATAGAAAACCCACCTCGCAATAAACCACGATAAGCCATAAACTGTCCGAAATAACACGGCGAGTAACGCGCGCTTGTAAGTACACCTTTCCCGGTGTCTCGTAAGTCGCCCTCACCGCAGCGAAAATAAAAATCCATTACCCCCGGCGCGTCCAAATAAATATATCCCACTGCTCTCCTCCGAACGAAAAGGTAAAGTTCAAGGTACGAGGAAGAAAAAAAATCGAGACGATATGGGCGTTAGACGCCAGGCGCTAGGTCCAAATATAATGAAAATTAATGAGACAGCGTATGCGCGCGTACGCCCATCAGCGTGTGCATGTGTTATTATTTTGAGAAAGAGAGAGAGAGAGAGAGAGAGAGAGAGAGAGAGAGAGAGAGAGAGAGAGAGAGAGAGAGAGACAATGAGACCGGTGAAGTCGGCGCTCGCCTTGCCTCTCGTGTACGCCAACGCGCGAAATGAGTATATGTGTGTTTGTTTCGTCATGAGAAGAGTGACAGTCGGCCTGGGGTTTTGTGCAGTCACGGTGGTTTTGGAGGAGAGAGAGAGAGAGAGAAAGCTATTGGGCACGGTGCAGTGGGTTGGACCGCACTGGGAGGAGGGTCGATTGTTTTACGGTGGGTAATGGTAAGTAAACGTTGGCGTAACTCATTTTTACAGTTACTTTGCGCAAGATTATTGCCGTATATAGCGGTATTTACAGGTATATGGGTTATAGATATTAGTCGTTAGAGGAAATACGTTTAAATTAGTTAGAATACCGTTAAGATAATGGTGGAGCGAATCTAATGTAATATCTTCCAAAATCATTTTGAATTTCATAACTACTTTCTGATTAATTCGCGGTCTGATTAATCGAAGCTCTTGCCGACTTCGACTCTCGAAATTGACTTTCTGCTTGCGGGGAGACCAGAAAATCTCACTTCATGCACGATATTATCTTTGTAGCGATCATCAAGCTTTTGTGGTTCTCCACAAAATATCTTAGTCGGTACTACGTCGTCGCAACTTCATAGACTGACGCATTCATTCACCAGCTCGCACGTCTCATTGATAAATTCAAGGCTTCCGCTAAATCTCCCATCATCCTTACAAGCGGAAAGTCGAAAACCATATTTCGTCAATCCAATCCATTAATAAACGCCGCTGCACGAGTATCTACGACTCATAAACCAGCCCCCTTTGACTATTTATGCGTCTTAGACGGGTTATTGACAGAAGACACTCTCTTCTTCGGGGAAAACACGCCGCATCTATATACGCACACGCTCGCCACTCGTGGATCCATACACGAGAATTTTTTTACGTAAGCAGCCCTACATCTCCACTGACTATCTATCTGTCTATCTACATACATACATATCGCAGAGTCTTCGTCCGCGTCTACGTCATCGCGGCTCGTTTCTCTCCTCTCGCCAAAAATAACGCTCATTGATTTTTCGAGGCGAGGAGACGCTCGTCGTCGTCGCCGTCGCCGCTAGCTGAATGGTATATAGAAAGAGAGAGACGGAGGAACGAGTCAATGGCGGCGCCATCGATACGCGCACGGACAGTCGCCGCGTGTATATAGATAGATAGATGTGTAGTGTAGCGCGTGTGTATATATATGTATGTGCAGTGTTATGTATGTCGAGAGAGTGGAGGGTGGGAGAACGGGTAAATGGAGGACAAGAGGGGAGTAGGGATGATTAACGGTCCTCCGAATTTTGCGGATTTTCGCCGATTAGCGGGGATAAGGTTGCTGTGGCTATTTTTGACCATGGGGGGTGGATGCCGATGAGTGCGTCAATCTTGGGAAAACGTCATGCTATGGTTACGTAAATAACGTCGGTCGTGGTCGTTATTATTGTTTGTTAATGTTAATCGCTTTTACTGCGCTAATGCCATAAAATAATTCTACAAAAAAAGACTTTATTACTACATACTGTACATATTTGTACAGACGAATAAGGCTTTGTTAAATAAAAGTGCTCTCGAGGGTTCAGAAAGACGTTTGATCTGTGGGTTATGGTCAAGGTTGTTTCTCGGTACCTCGCTGCCAAATCTTGAAAGTCCATCCTGAAAAGTTCATTCTTTCGAGCTATTTTAATACCGTAACTATATTACTATCCTTCACATCCGCGTATCAGCCACGCCATTCGACAAGTCCATACAAGTCCTTATAAACATTTTGCAAAGAATCGTCTAACTCTCCCTCCCCCACTCATCAACAAGCGCCGGCGAAACGGTCACGTGCTCGCGCGGAAAACATATTACGAATGCATGAAGAAAAGGGGCCGTTAAACCTTCCTACGTGCGTATACGTACGTATGTATATATACATACCCTCCGAAAAAAAATGCGCGCGCGCGGAGAGAATTCCCGCTCGTATTCGCCGCGGAAACGGTGTCATTGCATACTGCG
Source organism: Torymus aiolomorphi (assembly GCA_036365515.1). Lineage (NCBI taxonomy): Eukaryota > Metazoa > Arthropoda > Insecta > Hymenoptera > Torymidae > Torymus > Torymus aiolomorphi. Next base: position 121,526,682 of record CM070874.1, on the reverse strand, counting down.
GCCTGCGGTCCGCGCGCACGCCAGCGCTTACGAAATATAATCTACATCTCATGAACGTGAACTTAAATGGACGTGTGCAGGCTGTCAAGGCTGGGAGAGAGGTGAGTACGCTGGTACTTTGTTCATTGAGAGTGAGAGAGAGAGCGTTTTACGCTTTCGGAGAAAAGAGATTACGAGTGAGGCGAGGTTCTCGTGGATGGAATCGATTAGGGACGTGGTGCGTGCGCGTATCTTTTAGGATGCGAGCGGTGCGAGGGGAACGTTGGTGGTTTGGGAGAGACTTGAGCGTCTATGTAATAATTATTATAGTAAGAAGGAGTTTAAGGTCGTAATATGGAGAGTTTAACGATTTCGTGAACTTGGAAGTACCAAGTTGAATGTTAGAATGGGCGATTTTATTAAACTGTTATTCGTATATGTTAGCCTATAGACTAACGAAACTGGAAAGTTTTATACGAATAAATAATAGCTTTAGTACTAAGTAAATTTAGTATAGCAATTCTGAACATAGACATTACGTTTCTAATACAATGCACGCGACCTAAGTATAGTTAGTACGATTTACTGGCACTGTAGTTCGTTAATCGTAGTTTTGTGAATGTACAATAAACAATTATAAAATAGCAGTTACATTCATCACGAAGAATCTCCATTACTACCATAAATTTGCCGATCTCAGACGCATAAAGTTGACATCTCCTTGCAATATCGACACCACACGTTTCGAAATACAATGCAATAAAGCGCCCTCAAGTGTCCCCGCACATTCTTTACGTATATACATCTCATCCACCCCCGCCGGGAAAAATATTGCGTCACTCGACGCAACTCACTCTTTCTCCCTCTCTTCAACCCTCCGCAGCACGACGACCCTAGACAATAACTCCATTATAAACCGACCGATCGAGCCTCTCACTCCATCTCGCGTCAGACGCGCAGTTTAAACAAGCATCCAAAATCGGCGCGCAGCCCGGTACTCATCCACAAATCACGTTTTATCGTCGTGCGCCCGCGCGATATACGCATGTATAATAAACCTCCCCCACCCCCATCCCCCGGCGATAGCATCTCCGCAGAGATCGTGCGGAGCTTTTTTCTCAGCGCCCACGCGCGCCGGCTAAGGAGAGGAATGGATAGAGAGCGTGGGCGTTCGATCGTAAATGGGTATAGTGTGGTGGGGGGCGAGGGGGTGGGAGGAGGGTGAGGCGTGAGATACAGTTATGGAATCGGTTAACCCTTTGATTTGATGCCCGAGCTCGGAACGTCGATAAGTCGGGAGGTGGTGTGGTGAGGATGGGTGCAGGGGGTGGAGTGCGTTTCAGATTTCGGGTTGTGGTCTTACGAAGTGGTTAGTGGAGTTTAATTTTTTTTGTTTCGTGAAGGAATGGGTGTGGTGCGACTAACTGATTGAGAATAGATTCTAAACAATGTCCAAAATTGTTGAAATGGTCATTATTTTTGAAAACGTGCGATTGTAGTAATAACATGAAACGTTAAAATATACAATAGAAACGATATCGCATCCTTTAGATATGTTATTATAAATTCGATTCATACATTAGATATAGGCTACTTAGATTCTTCAAGCAATAGTTGTTTCATAAAATAAATTTTCCTAAAACGAAATTCAATAGTTGAACTATATTAACAATACAAACATTGTACTTTAGCGAAAACTTATATAAAAAGCTCGCGTAAACTTAAAAATAGAAATGAATATAAGTTTCATAAAGCTAACCAAAATTTCTTTAATAATTAAGTATTTCCTAAGTCTCTTTCCCCATTACACGTAGAAATTACGTCACTCTAATATGCATTCCAACCAACATTCAAATTGTCCACCATTACAACAATCATCGCCTCCCACACATCACACCGATTTTCCCCGCTAATCCCCAAAATTTTTACTCCAACCCGGCACCCCCACTCCTACATCTTCCCCCAAATCCGCGAAAAGTCGATGATGCTGCTGCTGCTGCTGCCCGACAGCGAAGCACATGCACTTGCGCGGGCAGCGAAAGCCCGAGAAAATCCTTTACTCGCCACTGCCGCTTCACTGCAACCCTCTCGCGCGTCGATATCCTCGCTATATACTCACACTCAGACACGTACCACACATACGCCCGAGACGAAGACACAGCGGCGCTTGTTTGTTCTCTCTCCTCGGGCAGTTGCTTACGCGAGCGTGCGCGGGAAATGGATTTCCGCGGGGGAATCCCCGCTCTCTCTCGTTCGTCGTCTGCCGCGCGTCGCCGCGGCGTCGCCTCGAAATATCACGCGAGCGCGCGTGGGCGCGAAAGTAGGGCAAAGTCGATTCATTCATTCGGGCGCCTCGAGAAAGCGAGAGAGAGAGAGAGAGAGAGACAGAGAGAGAGAGAGAGAGAGAGAGAGAGAGAGAGAAAGAGAGAGAGAGAGAGAGAGAGAGAGAGAGAGAGAGAGGGCAGGCACTGATTCATACTATCTACGCCCAAATTTTACTCTTTCGCGCGTGTGCCAGAGAGGATGAGGGAGTCTCCGGTTTTCACCCCCGGACGCTTTTTTCGGCCGCGAGGGTGCAGGAAGGCTGAACTTTCGGGCACCCACGCGCGCGCGGGTGTGTATGTGGGGAGGGTAATTTATGGACGCGAGTGCACTGTGTGGTTGTCTTTTTGGGCGAGGGTGGATGCATGCATGCATGCGGTTGAAAGTGTGTATCGTGATGATGTCGCGGCGGAGACTTTGACGCCCGCGAGTCGAGAGGGAGTTTATGGCTTATTGCGGTATAGCGGCGGCGGCGATTCGCATGGTAATGAACGCCCGCGAAATTTTGTATGAGCTGAGCTGGAAGTGCAGGGAGTGAGACAGAGAGAGAGAAAGAGAGAGAGAAAGAGAGAGAGAGAGAAGAGTGGACGTGTCGTCGTTTTGACACGGGGCTGGCATTGAAATTTGGGATTGTCAAGTTTATGGTCGGGTGGGAGGATAAGATCGACATTTTCGTTTCACATGTAGATGAATGTCATTGTTTTAAAATCATTTAGATAACATGAGACAACAAGAGGTTTCCACTTGAATGCAAGTTGCTCGGATTATTATTAATACTTTGATTGACTATCTATAAATATCTTAGGGATACAGCGAAATGTAAACGATTTAAGTCGGAGCAAAGAGGATCGATTTCAGAGAACCGCCTCCGCGCACGAGAAAGGAGTTGAGTCACATCGGATGAGACGTTGTAACATATTTGATTCTAGATAAATTTTCATAGAAATATGCGAGCGGGCGATTCGCATGCATAATAAGATGCTTTTCTTCTTTTCTCGCAAAACTTTGAAGCTCCATCGTCACTAGTTGTACGCACTTGTACATTTCACATTTCACGTATTTGTCTGTTTTTCAATATTCAGTCCTGTATTATGACGAAAATTTGGATTGTACGTTACAGCATTAATTTTACAACAATTTTTTTTATAATAATTTTTTTTATCTCCGAAAAATAATGTATATGGACGACCTACTGCCATAAGTTAAGTTGAATCAACTGAAGTATACGAAATGGTGCAAGAGTCGTGCTTCTGACGGTAATGAAATCGATATTGTGCAATACTATTATCAACGGTACTAGTCAATCAAGAGTCACTGTTCTTAGGCATAAAAATTATATACATTACTAATAAATTTTTTTTTTTATTTTTAAAGACTGACCTTAACGATTTCAGCCTGAGCCTTACATAATATGTATGTACAACTTTTTAATTGCCTTTTCTGCAATATTTTCTAATATTAATAATCTTACTTTTTTCCCTGCTGAATTCTAATGGTTGTATTTAGAGAGTGACGTAATTATTTGATTGATTTTGTAATTTTATATCGTTATAAAGAAATCCCAATACGATAAAATGCTATTTTTTTTAATTTAATTCGGGAATTAAAGAATTAAGGGGGTGCCATAGCCGTATCATTACCGACCGAGCAATTGGTACAGTTTCAAGCTTATTAAAAATGAAATACATAAAATCACAAAAAATCAAGAGAACACTTCGCTGCAGTTTTGAACGATCTATCACCCAGTACAAATTTGAAGTCGAAATATCAAGTGGTTTTTGCAAAAACTTTGAAAGAAACCGAATTTTGTTTTGTTCAAAGTTTTTGCAAAAACCACTTGATATTTCGACTTCAAACTTGTACTGGGTAATAGATCGTTCAAAACTGCAGCGAAGTGTTCTCTTGATTTTTTGAGATTTCATGTATTTCATTTTTAATAAGCTTGAAACTGTACCAATTGGTTGGTCGGTAATGATACGGCTATGGCACCCCGTTAAAAGCAGAGCACGTGTATATCTCGGATCCTTTTTATTCAGTACAGTACTCGTCCGTGTTCTCAGTGTTATTCAATATTTCACTACATTACATATTTTTCCATTATATAAATATATTATTTACTGTTTACAATCTATTCTTCGTTTTCTGTATTTGAGTTTCTGGCCAACTGGGTATGATTTATCAATAGCCAATTTATTTTACAATTGAAAACAATATTCTCGTTCAATTATTAATAGATCTTATCAAAATGAATGAAATTCATAACAGGTTTAATATAATATAATATAGGTGATACTTAGATGTATAATTTAATTAAAAATGTATAGTAATTTCGATTTACTTTAGAGGAAAACTCTACGTATTTTCTGGAAATGTTATGAACGTTAAAACTATACATTATTTTAATATATTTAAATTTTGTGTATGAGTTTTTAGAAACCAGCATTAAAAAATTAATATTTGAGTTACTTTCACATTCTCTCGTTATTATCATACTAGTTTAATATTCTCTACGTAACATGAGCTATTAAATCTCGAACCGTGACTATCGTTAGAACGTTTTGATCCTTGTAGTGCAATTTCTTCGCACTGTGATTTTTGAAAATTCTGTATCTATGGTATATTATATTTAATGATATTTAGGCCGCAATAATATATAGGTATTTGTGTCATACAAGACAACGTCCGTATCGTTATGCACTATTAGCCACAAATTGTCTGTTTGAGGTAAAATGCCAATGTACATTGCTTTCCTGACATTCATTCACTAAGCCAGTGTGCCCCCTCAAATTAACACTCACATCTATAAGTCGAGATTCAGTATCCCTAATAAGCTGTATGGGTGTGCAAAAATATGTGTGTACAAAAATATTAAACTTAAAATACTTATAAGATCATTTATATTTAGATTAAACTTTTTAAATGTACTCATTTGAAATTTGTATCCGGCACATTTACAAGAAATATGGTGTCGAAATTTTCGCAGTGTATAATTTCACTACCCTACTATAAACGGTGCCATGGATTCCACTGGATTTAACTGGATTAAAGTTGATTCTAGATGTTATTCCACAGCTGAAATGAGGTCGGATGCATCCGAATATTTTTTACAGGGCAAATTAAAAATTACGATTCCGAATATTTTCATTTCCTCGTCCACTTAACTAAACAAACTCTCATAAGTAACTATACTAATAAACCAATTCTTTCTCTAACAACATTCTCTAACTTTAGAACTATTCCATATCCAACTACCTACTTCACTTCAACCTAATCCCTTTCAACATTACATCAGCGCATTATTTTCCAACCCTCAGGAAACCCATTCCTCCCCGGTATATTCCCACGCTCGCTGTACGCAATAACTCGCACAAATTTACAAAGAACTCGAGAGCGAGCTCGCAGAGTCGCGCTTCAAATTGACCGAAAATTTCGGGCTTCAAGTGGGTCAAGAAAATCGCATTAAAGCTCGCGCGTCCATATTTTCCGCTGGCGGACGCGCGCGCGCGACTCTCGAAAAATCAATGCCCGCCCCCGGTTTCGCTCGCTGCCTGCACACACACATACACGCTGCTTTTCCGCGCGAGGCTTTTCGAAGGGTCGGGCTCGACCTCGTTTCGAATCAGCGCTGGGAGTGAGTGCGCGGGAGGAGGAGAAAGAGTTTTGTCGTGATTGCGAAAAAAGAATTTGGCCGGTGCACGCTGGATGATTTCTAAGTGGGGCGTTTGATCTGAACGGTACGCTGGGAATTTTCAAGATTTAGGGTTAGGTTCGAGGGGATGTGAATGGCGCGGTTGATTTTCAAGCGACTAGGTAACGGGATTTTGAAATTTAATAAATTATTATATTGAAAAACGAGAAAAATGAATTCCATCGCAAGACCAAGAGCACTTCAAGAATCTAAAACCATTCATCTCTACAAAGAACCCTTCTCCTCTCCCAATCCTTTGACTTCTTCTCCTTCTTCGGAAGACGCAGACCGGTCATATTCCAACAACGCTCGCGCATACGTCGTTATATTAAAGCAGAATGCGCCGCGCTTCTCTGACGTCTCCTGGCGGCTCGCCATTGCGCGCCGAGGAGCGTCGCAGCCGGCGCGCATTATAGGCCGTCCAGTGTACGTGCCGAGTACATCATCGTGGGTTCTCCATTCACAAGTGCTCTGCATGCGTATAGAATTATTGACTGCGGCCGCGGTCACGCTGCCGCATGCGCCTATGTGCACTTTGACCTTACCGAGGACTCTCTCGGGTCCGCCTCGAGCGTTGCTTTTGTTGTTTGTTTTGGCTTCGGGGGTCGGCCTTTTTTGTAAAATTCGATTGATAAAATTGTCACGTCGCCGCTGGCGCGTGTCGAGTTCCCGATGTAAGAATCGAAAATGAGTTGGGGCAGGTACACCTTTAATGAGATCGGAAGGTGTAAGAGTGAAATTTAGAGTATGTGCTGTATTGATGAGTATAGGTACACGAGATTAAAATTCTGTAAAATCGTCCCAATTCATTGGGGTCTCTTTGTAAAAAGTCAATAGAAAACGCGCTTGTAAGAGCTTAAAAACCACGTTAATCCTCGCCCACGTGGACTTTTTATTACTTGCGCTCATTCGCCAATTGACTGCCGTAGAAGTGTTTCCCCCGCTATATAGTCCAGTCGTAAAGTGCTCCGTTCGGGGAATACGTCGATAATTCCTAAACTTGCGGATGAACGTTAGTCTTTGAAGATATTGATCAGATAAAGATATATAAATATCAAGTTTCGTCAGAAGTACTTCCCGATCCGCGACTTCATTAACAGCGAATAACAATGCTCCTCCCAAAATCTTCCTACTTCACCCTTCTGCACTCGTCCTCATAGACACTCAAATCCACCCAACCCTAACTCCCTTCCCATCCAGACTATCATCTTGATCGCGAAGAAAAATCTCACCCACTCTCTTTCTCTCTATCTTTGCCGGATTTTTCGCGCACACGCATGCATATATGCAGCCGGAAATGCGCGCGCGTGGCGACGTCCGCTTCCCGCAATTGCGCGAAAGCTAGGAGGGGGGGGGGGGGTGAAAGGTCAGGGCCACACTCTAATTCAGCTGAGTGTGTACGAAATATAGTGGAGAGGGAGCGTTGCGTCATCGCGCACTCGCGCTATGCAAACGCCATTTGTTTCCGCTCGGGGGAACATCCTTAAGGTCTCGTTGCCGAAATATGAGGGACTGCGAGTGAGCGCGTGTGGGCCTACTTCAATTACTTGATTGCGACTGTGATTTGGGGGTCGCTGGAGGCTTATGGTTTTGGATGTTACTGAGATTGCTTGGAATTAGGAGGCAGCAAAAATAGATATGATTTTGTATTGGGAATTATGCGTAACTCTCTAAAGTTGAATTAGTGAAAATTGCTCCACCATTTCAATTAGTAGAAAAACTTCTAATTTATTAGTGAATATTCACTATTTCATTTAGTAGTTTATTAAAACTACTATTTTGATTAGTATTTTTTACTAATTTAATTAGTAGTTTTTAAAAAACCACTAATGAAATAATGAATATTCACTAATAAATTAGTAGTTTTTTCTACTAATTGAAATGGTGGAGCAATTTTCACTAATTCAACTTTAGAGAGAAGAGATGAAGGTAAGGATAATAAATGTATGAAAATATTTTAAGTATATTATAGTCTCTGAAACATTAGACTCTGTGCAAATACTTCAAAGATACGAAAAATTGCAACCCAGGCGGAAATAAAACTTACCAAATAATTATTAATAAGAATATATAATCTTTTATATTTTTTAAAAAAAGTTTATAACTGTTAATAGCTGTTTATAAAGGTAGGATTTGAGACTATAGTAACGGTTTATAAAAGTTATCAACAGTTTTTTCTGTTATGAACAGCTAAAAAAAGTTTATAACAGTAATAAACTTTTATTTACTTTTTTGGGGAGTGGCGCATAACCGTAAAATCAATCTATAAAAAGTTATTATCTGTTATAAACTTTTTTTATTTAATAATAATAGTTCTTAATAGTTTCAAAAAGTTTATTAATTATTCACTTTTTGTAAGAAAGAAATTTTATTAATATCGATATTCCAAAATACAAATAATTATAAATTTCAATTAGTACAAATTAGTAAACATTTGTAAAAGTTATTATTAGTTACTAACTTTTTTTACTGATCAAAGATTCAAATTTTTACGACGATCCAAAAAATTATAAAAGTAAATAACTATTTATAACTATTTATAACAGTTTTAAACTTTTATAAAAGTATCAAATCCTGACTTTATAATCTACTAATATCAGTTATAAAATTTTTTGAACTTTTATTATAGAAGATCATTCCGCCTGGGAATAACTTGTTTCAAAGAACATTAAAACATTTCTAAAAAGGACAGTTTTACAAGAAGCAAACTCTCGCGTTACACTGCATCGCACGCGCCTATTCAATTCGACACCATCGCTTACTGCCTTACATCATGTCTGGATGCGTCGAATCACGGGTATCGATTCATCAGAGCCACGCGCGCGCGGCATTTACGATGTTTGCTTATGGCATTCCGGCATTTTGCCGGGTCCTGCGGCAAAATTCCGTCGCCGTGCGGTATTTCGCAAGGAAGCGTTAGAATCGCATACGCGTCCACGCCGCGACGCCTTTTAAGAACCCGGTGCGAAATTCAACACCTGGCGCCTGCCCCGCCGCTCGTACCCCGATTTTTTCGGAATTGGTCTGCGAGTCTTGGGTTCTGGACTGCTTGCACGTGAATGGTTCCTGTAAGGAGGTGTTGTAGAAACGTATGAATTTTATTTTATATGGTAAGAGAATAATAGAAATTGGGGATGTAAATTAAATGAGATATTTAATGTATCGAGGGTTTAAGAAATGTGAAAAAATAGGTTTTGTAGGAATATACCTAGGGATAAATTTGATTTTCTGAGTGTCCAAAATGGGGGGAGGGGGGGGAGAATCTTAGACGTTGTGGATCTTGATCAAATTCAACACTTTTTTTAGTTTTTCTTTAAACAATTTGGCAATTCTAATAATAAATCTAATCTTAAATACATGCAAGATAAGGTTTAAGATTCTCCAAGATATGATACTGCCATACGTTTTGAGAAAAAACATTATTCGCACTTTTTTTACACGAACAATTCTGTGGCATTCCGGAAAACCCACGTAAGAGACATGTTTTTCAAAATAGGTTTTATGCCTTATTTCTTATCTTCGAACAGTCCTTTATCACGTAATTGTGACAGAAATTACGAAAGTGCACTCGTTGTCTTGAATCAAAATAAGGAAAAGCGCTATAACCCCAATTTTTTTTCAATATTTTCCCGGAATAACCACGTATCTCCATTTTTTAAGAATAACTCCCGGAAAAACCACATAACTCAACATTTTTTAAGAATAATTCCCGAAAATACCATACAACTCCATTTTTTTCATCCAATATCCTGGAAAAACGATGCAACTCCATTTTTCCAATAAGAGAGACCTTCCTAATTCTTATAAGTGTAACCATAGCAAGATAGCTGTATTAGAAAGAGTACACATATTTTCACCTACAAGCTCCTGTGAGTGATAATAGTTCATATTTATCATGTATAGTTGACGAAAAAACAATATAATTGCTATTGAGACCGGAAACCGCACGTAACTCCACTGAAATTTTTGTTTATTCCCGGAATAACGACGTAAGTGAAAGTCGTTTTCTAAGACATGAACGCTATTTGGTCTAGTTTACTATGGTAAAATATGTGATTTACTCGAAATAATCAAAAGTGGAGATAATTGGTTATTCCTGGAAACCTCAGAATTATTATTAAATTATTTTTTTTGTACAAAAACAGATTTTTATTAAGAAATATATGTATTTCTTTACTGTTTAATCACCTAGCATTTTTATAAATAGAATAAAATTTAGGAAACAACTAATGAACAGTAACAATAAAAATATAAATAATTCAAGCAACACCCGTGTAAAGAAAAAGGCTGGGCGAAGTCTTGCAGAAGTCTGGCTTGAAAAGTCTGGCCAAAGTTTCGCAGGTCGGACGATCCCAGACTTTTTGCCAGACTTTTTTTTTCCTTTCAGTACTGCCACAGCCTATTGGTGTGGCCACGACCTTGGTGTGGAAGTAGTGCCCAATCCTATGACCTCACTATTTTTTCCCCTTCTATTATCCTACCTATATCTTAACCCTATTTCTTAACCCACCTGGAAGACATTTCCGGTGAGGACATATTTCAGTCTCGCACCGTGTTGGTTAAGCCAACACTCTCTGCCCTCGGAGGGGCATCCGGTTCGATTTCCAAAGTAAGCTTCTCCGGAGAAGGTCCATATTTCAGGACCAGCTTCCTGCCGGTAAGGCCGACGTTCCCTGCCTAGTGCATCGGATCGGCCTACCTACCTTATCGACCTTTTAATTTCCTTAAAACTGCTTCGCATTCGCCCAGGTTTGCGCCTGAAAGGCAAGGGATTATTCCACTGAAGGGAAATCCCGGGGAAAACCCCGCCAAGCAACCGGTGTCTTGGTACTTTTCCAACTGAAAAACAGCTTGAAAAAAAATCCGAGTGATTTCACCGGGAATCGAACCCACGACCCCTAGAACGACGTTGTTTCCGTGACTAGCATGCTAACCACTGAGCCAACGTCGCTCCTTTTTGCCAGACTTTTTATATTTTCTATTAAAAATCTTGGAAAAAATCCCCAGACTTTATCCAAGACTTTTCACCAGACTTAACATACTGCGTAAAAAGTCTGGGAAAAAATGCCGAGACTTTATCCCAGACTTTTCTCCAGACTTTATGGTCCGCGTATGGAGGTTACACGCCCGGCACCTCCCGCATGAAACCGATGCTGTCATCTGCAGATCTATTAATTTTTGGAGACCCAAAAAGTCGGGCTTTGTAAAACTCCAACCTACAAATCGAATTTCTCACAAAGCATCTCTACTACAGCGCAAGTAAATATTTTATAGAGAATTTTAACTTATCTGATGTTATCTCGGTGCTGTCCATTACAATTACTCGTAAAAACTAGTTGCCATTACTCGGGATTCCGGACAAATTTTGTAATCTAAACGTGTGTAGCAAGATAAAAATATTTTGAAGTCCAAAAAACATGAATTGAACGACCATCGTGTGAAGAATGTGAAGATATAGAGTATTCTGCAACTAGTTTCAAGTTATTTATGGACCTCAAAATATTTTCAGCTCGCTACATATTTTTGCTATTAAGTTCTTCTCTATATATATGTGTCTAGAGAAGGTGCGAAGATTTTCCACGAGAAACTGTAATGGACAACACCTAGATAATAATCAGATAAGTTCCAATTTTCTATAAAATATTGACTTGCACTGTAGAAGAAGATGCTTTGTGAGGACTTCTATTTGCAGGTTGGAGATTCACAAAGCCCGACTCTTTGTGTCTCTAAAAATTAATAGATCTGCAGATGACAGCGACAACGACGATCATGATAGCAGTGAGCATGGGATTGAAGACTATGAGCATCGGTTTCATGCGGGAGGTGCCGGGCGTGTATAACCTCCATTCGCGGACCATAAAGTCTAGCGAAAAGTCTGGAATAAAGTCTGGAAACTTTTTCAAAACTTTTTGCGCTGTATATGCTAAGCCTGGTAAAAAGTCTTGGATGAAGTCTGGGCATTTTTTCCCAGACTTTTTACGCATATACTAAGTCTGGTGAAAAGTCTTGGATAAAGTCTGAGGATTTTTTCCAAGACTTCTAATAGAAAATATAAAAAGTCTGGCAAAAAGTCTGGGATCGTCCGACCTGCGAGACTTTGGCCAGACTTTTCAAGCCAGACTTCTGCAAGACTTCGCTCAGACTTTTTTTTACACGGGTATTCATTCTTTTTTCTAAATTTTCCTTTAATTTCTTAAAATCTTTCTTAACTCGCCTCCGAAAAACCAAAAGTCATTTTCGCTAAATTCATATGAAAATTGCACTCTCCCACTCGCATCTCCAAAATTCGTCGTGTAACTTATTTCAAACGACCCTCTTCCCCCCTCATCCTTAACTTCGCTCGTTCGTACATTCCACCCACTTTCCTTCTTAACTTCGCTCAGTACTTCACCCTTAACTTCCTCGATCTTCCCGGAAAACATGTAAATTCCCGTCGCGCGAAAGCTTATCTGTCCGATTGCAATCCGCCATCTAACTTTCACGCGTTCACCCCGAAACGAAAAAGCGTGCTTCCCACGCTGCGGCTGCAAAAAACGTCGTGCTGCACGGTACAGGCTAAAAGCTCCCGAGCGCGCGAAAATTAAAATACGAGCGAATCGCGCGGATAATAATCAGCTCGTGGGTGTGGGTCGTATACACTTTTTTCAGATAGATAGATATAGAGCGCATGTGTGTATATACATATATATGTATATACGCGTGTATCAGAGTAGCGGCATCAGCGCGATATTGCAGCGTGCGAAGCGAAAGTTAAAAGCTTTTCGGGCGTGTGTAACGAACAAAAAGAGAACGAAACGGGGTCACGCGCGCGAACGCTCGGAGGGACAAAAGTTGCAGAATGCACTTTTATTAGGAGCGAGAGCGCGTGATGGAACGCGGCGGATTTTAATAGCCAAGCATCGAATAAACTTTTCTTTTGTAATTGCTCGAGCGTACGTGGAGAGGCGGGTAATTAAAATTTTTCTAAAATGGCAAAGTTGGATCTCTCCTTGTGTGCGCGTGTGTGTGTGTCTGGGCTGATGTATAGGTTAATGTATTTAAGAGGATAAAGAATTAAAAATTAGAAAAGTAAGGGCGATTTTAGGTCACGCGCGCTCGGCTTTATTTCTCTATTTTTCGTTTCCGCAGTGTTCAGCAGACCGGTGGCGGCAGCGGGCGTTCAATTTGGGACAGTGGGAGGAAATTAAATTTTTCCTCTCCCGCATTGACAAATAAAAATACGAGAGAGAGAGCTCGATCTAGAAAAAAATGTTATTAAACTTTTTCCCCTACCGTATTTAAATTTCGAGGAAAAATTCTAATAAAATTCGCCTTTCAACTGAAATTTTGAAAAACTATATTTTCCGTCCATTTTCGCGAAAACAACCCTTTCCACGCCCACACCGTCTGCACTTACCCCTTCCTTCCTTCAAAAGGCTCCTTACAACCTGCAGCGAGCTCGCCTTATAACTCATCGCTTGGACCATCAACTCCTCTCCTAAGTCTCCATAACCACAACTCACACTGAGTCGAGACAAAAAAGCTCGCCCGACGATATGACTCACCCGCGCGGTAAATATAACTTTCCCTCCGTAAGTCATTGCGTCGCGCGGGAAGGGAAAAATTTCGAGTAGCACAGTCGTTAACGCGAGTTGACGATATTCATTATATCCAAGCAAGAGGTGCGGCGCATCGGTAGGAGCCGGACAGCAGCGCGAGCGCTACTTGAAATGCATAATACGACGTGATAACACGAGTTCGCGGAGTAATTGTTTACGCGTGCCAAGTGAGTTATTTGGCATGCGTCCGCGCACGCTCCACGTGGACTTTCCCTCTCCCTCTTCCTCTCTCGATGTAACTTTTGCCGGACTTTTTGGATTTGGTTCGCGGCTTTCTTTTGTGCACCGAGCGAGTTTTCGATTTCTTTTTCATGCCCGCGCGCCGTTCTCTGATGGTATTTGCATTTTAATTGGCGCGGTGCATTTTTCACCTTCAAATTTGCCGGGGCACGTCATGGAAATATTTTTTTGGAGCTTGTAATGGAATATCGGTTGGTAGTTTTACATGGATGTGCATGTGATTGAAATGAAACATTTTCTTCTTCTGTAACAGTATTGGTTTAGTACTGCTTTTTATACATGCTGGTGGTTTTATCCATTACCGATATACGCTATCTTTCATTCGCATGTTTCAACTTAGGAAAGACATAAATCTCGTTTTCATTAATCTTTTTTTGGCAATACGATTGTAACAAATGTTATTCTGCATTGAAGTTCTCCACTGTGACGTCACTTTATGGCAGGTTTTTCCATTGTGACGTCATTCTGGTGTAATTTCAAGAAGGGTTTATCTCTTGCGATTTTTGAGATACTGCCAAAATTCAAAAATTTACGATGAACTCAGACTACGTTTCATTATCAAAAGGAGAAAATAGAAAACTGGTAATCTTTTCCATTGTATTTTTCAAGGTTAACTATTCAAATGGCTTTGAAATCCAACTTATTTTAACAATAACTGTTGGTAATAAATGTTTAGACAAGTACATTGATAATAAAAATAATGTAATATTTGTAAAGTATATTCTGTGAATGTATAAAATTTGGAAAATTTTATCGGAAGATAAAACAGAAGACAAATGTTCATATTTTCATGCTCCAGTTGTCGTAAACATTTGGCAGTTATAACAGTATGCTCATCAACAAACCGTTATCAAAATATTCGCTCCTTTAAAAATGCATCAAGATTAGATAAATTTTCTTTACAAAAATTATAAAATGAGAAAAGACGTATAATATCACATATTATTGATAAAAAATATTATTTAGAAGATATCAATTTTCAAGAAATAATTTCCGCTCTTAAAGAACTATTCCTTTACTTTAGAGACTCCTTCATCTAGTATATGTACCAAATAATTTCAGAACGTATCACCTAAAATTAACACCACAAAAATAATCGATCGATATCTAACCACATTCATACCAAATCTCATTACAAAACTCCAAAAAGCTGCATGTAACAATCCGACCCCAACCAAAAAAAATCCACCCCGTCCCCATCACCAGCCGCGCAAGAAAGCGCTTCTCGTCGTCGCAGCTCCAAGACGCGCGGCGCTCGTCTCCCGCAGAAGAAAGATAGCCCCGGCTCTCTCCGTCGTCGTCGTCGGAAGGGATGTCCACGCTCTCCCTCCACACCACCCACACATCCCTACACGAATCTCCACACACAGATACACATCCACCACCACCCGCGCACAGACACCGTCGGGGGGGAATTCCGCGCGCCCGAGCGGGGGTGGCCGGCGATAGTGGGGCGCAAGCGCGCACGAAATAAGGGTGGCGGGCGGGGGTGGTGGCGGTGGCGGCGGCGAGGTTCGTCAGTTTCCGGGTTGTTCCGTGGCGGCGTGGTAGGGGCGCGCGAGAGAGAACGAGCAAGACGGAGCGAGAGCGAAGGCTGGACAGATAAGAGCGAGAGAGAGAGAGAGCCAAAGTGAGAGAGAGAGATAGGGAGGGTTAGGTACGAGAGGCGGCGGACGACGCCGCGGGCCACGACACGGCGTCGCGACGTCAGTAGAGCGCCGCGCTTATCGACCACCACCACCACCGCACACACTCGCTGCTGCTGTTCTCTCTCTACTACGAGAGCCAGACACACAGTAGACGACGACGACGAGTACGAGGAGCACGACGACGACGACTGAGTAGTGCCGGCCGCTGATCATCTCGTCAGTGCGATAACTGTGCTCTCTCGCGCGACCGACAACCCTCGTCTCTCTCCCTCGAGAATAAAAGAAGAGAAGCTAGTCGCCGGCTTACTCGACGACGACGGCTATCGCTGCATATACACACTCACACAGAGATCGCGCCGTATAATATGTGCTGGTGCAGCCTGACGTCGCGTAACTGTGACATCGAGGATAAGTGAGCCTCGCTGTAATACACGCGATCGACTGTCCGAAAATCGTCGACATCCGTCGTCGCATACCTTTGATCCCCCCGGCACGAGAATAATAACAGCGGGGGCAGCGAGTTCCGCGTACGCGCCGGCAATCGCGCGCGCCGGAAGAAGCGGAGCCAGGCGAGAAGGAAGAAGCACGGGCGCAGAGTGCGGCGGGGAGCCGAAACACGTGGCTGCGGAGGAGGTGAGCAGAGCGGCGGTATATGCTGCTGCTGCTGGCCGAGGCGGCCGGCGCGCGCTGCTGCTGCTGCTCTGCTGCTGGTGGTGGTGCACAGGTGATCGCAGCTGGCTGGTTCGTCGACTGGGCCCGTCCGCAACGACGACGGACGGCAGGGACCTGCGGCAGCCTCGACAGCAGCAGCAGACAGTGAGACCCAATGACTGTCAATCGAGGGACCACGGGACACACATGTTCTTTATAAGGTCAGTGCGATGGGGTTTGGTTGCGAGTGTGGATGGAGCGTGAGAATGCGGGGTGCAAAAGGGAAGGGTTGATTGGGAAGGGATTTGGGCGGTGCGTTTTGTTGAAGATACAAAAAAGGTGAAACGTTTGCGTGGCAATTCACGTATTTCTGTGATTTTATACATTTGGGGTTATTTGGTTGTCGATGAGTAATGGAATTACAAAGATGTATCAAAATATCATTAAAGTACCCTAAAAAACTCTTAAATATGATGAAAAGTTAGCGAGATATCGTCAGATGAATTGTACGTCTCTTCAAATCACATAAACCTCAGATATCGTCAATTTATTGTAATAAAACCTCTTTTATAACATTTTGTTTTTCATTCACTATTTATTCCTAAGTAGCTAGAATCCACTGTGAATGAAAACTTTTTCGATCGAGTCTCGCCAAAACCGGCCTTTACTACTTACGTAACTGCTTCTCTCCTTCTCATTCAGCGACTCTTCCAAGACATTACGGCACTGCCATTGTTTGTCTGACGATTCTGCCGCATAAGCTACTTTCATAAATATCGTGCCGAGATAATCTTACGTAATGGTGCATAATTGTATTTACAAAAAAGTGAATGTAATTTTATTTAAAGGTTGAGCGTAAAAATTAAACTATTTAAAGTTATTAGAAATTGTTATAATGATGTTGGATGACAATTGAGCGCATAAAATTCCTTAAAAATGCATTTAGAACACCCACGAGCGCAGACAAAATTATTTTTCGACGTTGATTCTCAAATAAATCCTCAGATAAAACCGAAAAACCGATAAAAATACAAACAAATTGGAGGACGCCATTATTTTCGTATCTATTAACGATCCGACGCAACTTGCCCAACTTGCGTCCGCGACGCCGCTAAATTTTTCGAAAATGTCTCGATTACGTTCTTTCTCCTCCCTCGCTTTTACTCCATATCATTAATAACGGTATCCTTACCAGCAAAAGAACACAAATATGATCCGATTCGAAGTTACATTTTCGAATTTCGAGCTGTTTTCGAGCTTCGAATCGAATTACATTTTCCAATTTGCCGATTTTTGTGATATTACTCTATTTATCCGAAGCATTTTGGTAATTTGTAATATATAAAATTAACTGCATACAATTAGACGTATTTTAATAATTTTTACATATTATGTGTAATTTAATATGCTTCTGTGCTATTTCTAGATTTTTTTAATAAATATAAAATTTATTGGAGCATAATATCCCGTACTAATACTAAAAAGATAGAGTTTCACTTACAAAAATTGCTTTCAAGAAGAAACGATGCATTAACTTAAAACCATTTACTTATGTCTCATCGTATACATTCTCAATTTATTCGAAAACGAATGTAATCGGCAATACCATTTCTCTTCCTACCCGCACACAGACACACAATTAAAACTTAATTACTCCCACATTCAAATAACCAAGCAACGCACCAAAAAATGCCGAAACCGTCCATTTTCATCCCCCCACAGCAGCGACGTCATTCGGTTGCATCAGCCGATCTTCCTCGCGCGTCCGCCGCTATACCAGCCACGCTCGCAAAAACTCCAGCTCTCTCTCTCTCCTTCCCCGTCGCTCATCCCTTTCCACCAAAAATAGCGAAAGAGAGCAAAAGATAGTTCGGTTTCGCGTCCTTGCGCGAGCGAATCCCGGAAGACGATATGAATTGCCCCGCGCGCTCGCTCGCTCGCTCGCTCGCTTCCTCCCTCCGCGCGTTCGATTCGCTCGTCCGACGCCGAAAATAGAAACGAGCGAATTCGCCAGAGCGAGCAAGCGAGCGAGCGAGACAGACCAGACAGCGCCAAGGCTGGATTAAAGAGATAGACTCGTTTCTTTATGTAGCCCGCTAACGACCGCGGCGAGAGAGAGAGAAAGAACAAGAAAGCTAGCTTCCTCTCGTCTTTTATTTTTCGGTTTATTCATTCATCGATGCGCGCGAGCGAAGGAGGAAGTAGCGATGCACCGACGACGATGCGCTGGCGATTTTTCTTGTGAGCAAAGGGGGGATGAGGGAGGTCCTTTTAGGTATAGCCTGGCGAGTGATGCGTTTTTGCGAGCGAGCTTTTTTAACGGGGGTTGTGTGTATGATTTGCGCGATGATGTTGTACTGGTGGTGTATGTCGTTTCTAATAGATAGTGGTGTAAGCGTGGCTGGAGAATTTAGGAATCTTGATTTTTTTCGATGTGAAAAACGTAGCGCAATTGATATATTTTCAATAATCTGATCGTATTTTTAATTTTATGAGAACTAGTAATTTATGAAGAAAAATCAACAAAATGCACAAGTTTTAGTAAATTCCTTGCTACTTTTACTATATTAAAGAAGTACTTACAACATTCTTGAAAATTGTTGTAAATAATAATTGTCTTTTACTTTTCAATAATAAATAGTAAACCAGATCTTCCCTACAAAAATCAATGTCGAAACGGTTATGATAGTATCTAAGACTTTATAGCATTGTAACGTATACAGAA
Source organism: Torymus aiolomorphi (assembly GCA_036365515.1). Lineage (NCBI taxonomy): Eukaryota > Metazoa > Arthropoda > Insecta > Hymenoptera > Torymidae > Torymus > Torymus aiolomorphi. The sequence continues at coordinate 121,507,830 of CM070874.1, read as the reverse complement.
CTTTTGAAATTTTTCCAAAAGAAAGAAGTTACGGATAAAAATAAAGTTATAAATTTTGGGAGACAATAGAAGAGATTTTATTCATTACTCTCGATCCCTGCAGATATATAAATTAGAAAGAATAATTTACAAATAAAAATCTCAACGCTCGCGGATATAGCGCTCTCGGCCAATATTGGCAACTTTATCGAAGCTTTATTTTACGCGCAGCTGTACGAAGTCACTCGACTAAATAACTTACTTTATCGCGCCGACTGGAATAGTTGATTAAGCTTCCACATACATTTGGCTAGCTATGCTCTCTCACAAGAAAGCAATATCACTAACGCAATGAAGGAGGCTACAAAAACTCCTTCAGACCTCAAACAATATTCCCTTTCATCGTATCTGACCCTCCGTCTTAATTCACTCTCTTACCTCTAGCGGCGATTCGTCACTCGCGCCTATAACCCACCACCTCAGGCTCCCGCGTGTACATCCCATTCACGCGAGGCCATATTTTCTGCGTTATTGCGGAGAGCGGCGCCCGGCCTCCGTCAGTTTTCCGCCTCTCTACCGCGCGCGAATGCTTTATTGCGCGCGATTCCGGCCGGGATTAATGGTGTCGTTGCGCCGCGCGACATTGTCATACCCCGAGCGCGAGTGCGCGGCGGTGGCGGCGGCACTTTGAGACAGCCGCCAAAAGATTTTCCGTACCGTCGCTTCAGTGTTCGCCGGTGACTTATGCTGAAGGGAGGAAGGAGTTTTTGCGGTATGCGAGACGCGGGGTTGGTTGTTTGCGAGAGGAAAAGGGCTGGGGAGGCAGTTTGTCCAAGTTTTTCCGGGTGTCGTTTGAGTGCATGGGGCGAGAGAAAGGATTTTTTGGATGCTGGTGAGGGTTGGTTTGTTAAGGGTTAGGGGCTGTGTATTTGAATGCGTCTTGGAAGAGTGTTATATTAATGATTGAGTTGCGATGAGTTGGGTGATGAGCTTTTAATGTGTAGTAGGTGCTTCAAGCTGCTTAAAAAGCTTGCACTTGACACAAAGTCTAATAATTTATTTTTAGAATGGTCAAAGTAATAAATAAAGTTTTGAATAAATAAGCCAGAATAAAAACCATTTATGGATAATTAATTTAACCAACATATTCAATGCATCGATCATTTCATGCATTCATTTTCTGCTCATATTCATCTCACATCATATGAAATTTCCTTATTGAAGCTTATTGACAGCCAAGTCTTTTCCAATACGTACCAATTTCAAATTTCCTATTATTCAAACTCGATTATTCATTTGTCGATTTCGCTAAAACACACATCATGAATTACTTACCAAAATAAGCGAATAAAAGAAATTCGTTTTAAATTACAACCGACACGTCATCCTACCCCTAACAATCACGACCTCCAGTCATCCTAACTCTTCGATCCTCAAATCTCTCCAATTATCAGGTTTACGTAACTCGCGCACCCGAACGTCGATACAGGGCAACAATAGAAGCTACTGCCCTCGCTTTAATTTCCTCTCTCTCTCTCTCTCTCTCTCTCTCCCTGTCTCTCTCTCTCTCTCTCTCTCTCTCTCTCTCTCTCTCTCTCTCTCTCTCTCTCTCTCTCTCTCTCTCTCTCTCTCTCTCTCTCTCTCTCTCTCTCTCTCTCTCTCTCTCTCTCTCTCTCTCTCTCTCTCTCTCTCTCTCTCTCTCTCTCTCTCTCTCTCTCTCTCTCTCTCTCTCTCTCTCTCTCTCTCTCTCTCTCTCTCTCTCTCTCTCTCTCTCTACGTGCGACATCTCGAAACTGCACACATCGCCGAGCCCTAGCGCTCGCGCGAATATATATCCCAGATATTTCAAGCACAGAAATGCACTTTGACATAATGCGGCCAGACTTTGCCCCTCTCTCTCTCTCTCTCTCTCTCTCTCTCTCTCTCTCTCTCTCTCTCTTCGCGATGTGCCGCGAGAATCGAATCGAATTTCGCGACGGAGGGAAGAGGGCAAGAAAGAGATAGTTTCCAATCTCCTATAGGTCCGCTTCGAGAAATTGGACTTTGGCAAGAGCGCTCGCTTAATAAGTTCTTCTTTCCTCTCTCTTACTCTCTTTCTCCTTCTCGCGGGGTAAGAGAAAGAGTGGAACGGAGAGAGAAAGGGCGAGCTGAATGGATTTGGCCGTTTTTCGGGGGAGTATAGGATCGCGTGAGTTCGCGAGAGAGAGAGAGAGAGAGAGAGAGAGAGAGAGAGAGAGAGAGAGAGAAACTTTTTCCGGTCGCATATGTAGCATGTACACGTATGTACTCTCATTTATGTATCTCCTTTGACCTATCTTTTTGCCTCACTCTATCACTGACCCTTCGCGCGAACCTCAATCCTGTATACATGTCTGCCTATGTATTTTGGCCGAGTGTGGGAGATATGAATTTAGCGAAAATCTGAAATTCAACAATGCTGGATTTTTTCGAGGTGACTAATCTACATGCCCTCTACCTTCGTTTAGAGGATTTTTTGGTTAGATAAAGAATAATGTGTCTATTCATCATCTCGAAAATTGAATTCCGTTATTAAAAAATGTTAATCATACCACATAAACCTTCTGCCATAACAAATCACAAACATTTTCAACGCCACAAACCAACATTTACGGCACGCCATCATTCACTAAGCTACCGTTCATCAACCAACTTTCCAGAAAATCCCGCACTACTGAAATATTAGAACTTTTTTACAGAATTATGCCCCTCTTCCTTACATAAATCGCGTGCGCTCTCGGTTCACCCGCTACTGTCGAACTTTTACGCTCCAATTTTTTTCATTACCATTTTTATACCCTCATCCTCCTTCTCCTATTCCCTCGCGGTTTTCTCCGCGATCGCCCCGATACATTAGGACGAGCAAGTAGGGTATTCGGGCGACTCGATGTAACGATCCCGTCGGGAGATGGAAAACGTAAAGTAGCGGCCGATTGTTTCGAAAGTTTCCTCGGTTCTGAACTCATTTGAATTGTCGAGTGAATCTTTAAAGTGGGCTTTTAAGGTCTTGCGAGTCTGTTTTGTATATGAGATATTTTACTTTTTTCATAAGGAGTAGTTTTTTCGTAGTTCATCGCGGAAAATACTTGAGGATTTTTAGATGGTTGAAAGACACAAATTACTGATAAATTCATTCATTAATAAGGTAACTTGCGGTAATTCAGGTACCTTAAACGGAATATTTTCTTTTTTCTTCTGTAAATACGTTGGAAAAATTTGTAAGAAAGGCTTTATAATATACTAAATATACTACCAAGAAAAAATTAGAAACGCCTCAAATATGACATTGGCTTTGTAGGGTGCAAAAGTGTAAAATGCGCGTTTTGGCCAAATTAGGTGACACGTTACCTAATTCGACCAATGTTGAAAAAATAGTACAAGGCAATTCATAAACTCTAAAAATTAATAAAATTTATGATTTTAAATACATAAAAATGTTATTTAATTATTAACTCCTATGAATAATACTAAGTATAAAGGAAATAAAGGAACTTTTTTATATTATAATGCTTTCTATAAACGATTTTGGAATTCTATATGGGAGTTTGCCATAAACTAAACAAAAACTTAATTTTGATCAATGAAATTGATTATTGCTAAGTATATTTTTAAAGTTCTTCTCACAAAAGGGATACATGACTTTCTGAGAGTAATACGAATTTGACACCGTCTCACATTTATTGGATCACATCTTCTTTACGGATTGGCCGAATGAGATAAATTATAGACGCGAAAGTATTTTACTTCTATAAATTACAAAAAAAAATATTTTTTATATTATTTCCATACAAATTTCAAAGAAAAAAAACCTACCTTTCCGCCTGTAACACTTTCAATTGAGTTTTTTAGCTTATATTTTGACTACAAGCGAAATATTTCCTTTTTTGACTTCACAAAACGCGCGACTCGCTGAAAATTGATAATAGAAACTTACATAAAAATGTAGTGATCATTCTCAAACAATTAAAAATGATTTATAAGGTATATTTTTCATATTTGGAAGCTGGTGACATTGGTTATTTAAGCTGTCGGATAAGTGGAGATAGAGAACTAGAAAAGTGGCCGAATTAGATTAGTGACCGAATTACATCGAGTTACCACAGTATATTCTGTACTATCAGCGTGGAAATTTTTGTAGAAAATAGCTTTTCTATGGTATCTCAATTCGTATAAGTAAAGTATGAATTGCGTATCATGTAATTTAGGCAAACGCTTTTGAACTTTATTTTGAAATTATATAAAAGAAACTTTGGAACTGTCTAGGTGTGCACCATGTTGCACTTTCTCTAAATTCGAATAAGTGAAATTTACTTCAAATAAGTGAATATTCACTTATAAAAAATGTAGAGGGCATAATTATACTGTAACACTATTATCACCACCACAATCGTTACAATGCATCTCTGGGCACTCGTAACTCCTTAATCACCTCAGCCCGATATGCAACCGCACAAGCAAACGACAAAACTTCAAGCGCGCGAATCCTCAATAACCTACGACCCCGGTGCAATATTCACTTCGCTTCAACAGCAAAATCTCAAAAGCCTTCTCTCTCTCTCTCTCTCTCAAAATCCCCGACCTTGCCAGATTTCACCCTCGAAAATTCCACCTCTAAACCACTTCGCGACTCGCTCGCTCTTACATAAGTCCAACGAACTCCTTTATCCACTTCTCCACCTCGCTCCCTCCACTACCTACGAAATTTTTTCATTACCATGTACATCACGAATCGAAGGAGCTGGCTCGGCTCCAATCGCGATTGCCGCACACGCGCACCTGGCACGTCGCCCCCTCGCAGCAGTAGTAGCCGCGGGGCTTTTCAGAGGGTTTTTGTAACGCTTCTTGAGCCCGTGTGTGTGTGTGTGTGTGTGTGTGTGTTTGTGGGTGTTTCGATCATTCGAGGGAAAGGAGAGAAGAGAGAGGAGGGAACTGGGTCGAAGCGCTGACCTTACAAAAAGAGTTGAAGGTGGATTAGGAGTAAGGGTTGCTGTGCTTTTTTAGCTACTTTTCTTTACGTGTTCTAATAATATTAAAGCTCGTTTTTGAGATAAATGTTTGATCATTTATAATTGCTATAGGCGGTTGATGTTAATCTTACATCATCTATTTAGTAACAGTTTCTTGCTCGTTAATTATTATCCGTTAGTCTAAGCGTTATTCGTAGATCTATCCATTCTATTTATAAAAAAAAAAAACCAAAGCGATAAATCTCGATTTGGACGGAATGCTTTTATCTGCGTTCTTGTTGGTCAATTTTGCGAAAAAGGCAACTTACTTCATATTATTAGTTTGTTTATAAATTAATTCGAGGTTAAAATTTAGAACAGGCAAGACCACGGACTCGACTAGACAAGGATTGATTAGCCAAAATCTTTAATTTATACTTATCGATAATTTTATGCAAAAATACACATTTTAATCCAATTAAATCAAGAGACATATAATTTTTGTCATCCTTAGCAACAATTTCCGGAAACAGTAGCGCATGTTGGAATTTTAAATATTTATTTTTAAGAAATAAATTTTTTAAAAGTAAAGACAAGTTTTTTTAAAAAAACAATGGAATGTTCGTATTTATTGACCATTTAAACGACACCTTACATAAATTACATCCAAAGAAATCTCCTTGAACTTTTCCCCGTACGTTTTCGTACCCGCGCGTGTACGACGAGATGTGCGCGACTGCCGTCCGTCGGATCAGTGACTTTCTCCTCATAAAATCCTTTATTGTACCTTTATGGAAGACGCCTTTGTCGTCGTGACGCGTGCGCGCATATCTGTATATGGATGCATATTTTTTTTTTGTTAAAAACCGTTGCACTTAATTTTCGCTTACATACCCAAGACGCAATGGCACTTATTATGTTATGTGTTAGCGGTATAATGAGAACGAATGCACGTCTGTTTCTCTTGACTAATCTTTCAGACAGTTTATTTATTTTCTAACGAAAATTCATTAATTATTTCTTTGCTTTTACCAAGGTATGCATTAAAATTTCAAGGTTATATATATAATTTTAACCTTTTCAAGTAATTTACATAAAAATGTGCGCAAAAGAATTACAAATTTTTTGCATATTAAAAGCTCTCTCTCTCTCTCTCTCTCTCTCTCTCTCTCTCTCTCTCTCTCTCTCTCTCTCTCTCTCTCTCTCTCTCTCTCTCTCTCTCTCTTTCGGTAGTGCAAAAAAAACTTTTTAGGTCAACATAATTTTAGCTTGCAATTACGAAATTTTACTTATCCACATTAAACATTTAGCTCGGATGAAAAGGTACTTTAGAAAAATTTTTAAATAGACCTTTAGGATGGTAAAGTTAAAAAAATGCTTTTCGTATTCGAGATGAACGTTAACTTAACAAACAACGGCTGTAAAACAAATTTTATGCGAACACGCTATTTCTTTAACGCAACTCATTCTACCGCATGAACAAATAAGTACCCAATGCAAACATCGAATCTAACTTTTTTGCACGATTCCCCCTCCCATAAATCACAAACAACGAAAAAAACCACACAAATACACACACGACTTCAAATACACCTATCGGCCTCCTCTCTCTCTCTCACGCGCGCGCCCCGGACATTAAGTAGACGCGCGCACTTGCACTTCTCGGGTCTCGCAATAAAATCAACTTTACTGCGGCTCATTGAGCAGGCGGCTGCGGCGACTATCGTCTTCCGATTGTTGATCCGCATTCATCGGCGCCCATAAAACGCCGCTCGCGCGCTCTTCTTTTTGTCCCTCGCGCGCCCTGGGCTCATTGTTCCGACTCGCGCTCCTTCGCGCGCGATCCAATCGCATTTACTGCGCCGAGAAAGCATGCGCCAGGATATGATAGTTGAGAGAGAAAGAGAGAGAGAGAGACTATATATAGATCAGCGCACAGGTATTACGCGCTGATTTACGGTAATCCGAATTTATTCGACTGTTAACTATTTTAGTGACACGCGCTGTGTGTGTATGTGTGTGTGCGTGTTCGAGCGCCGTTTGTGTATATTATATGGTTGGAAGGGGTGGATTGGAGTTGTTCGATGAAATGAAAATTTTACGACGGGAGGTATTGCTGAGTAATTTTTTTGGATTTGTGACGATAAATTTTCACGTTGAGAATGTTTCTATTTTCGGAATGACATTTACTGTCACTCTCGAAGAAGTCAAGTATCACTTTTTTAATTAAATGAATTTTTACGGAGCTGGTGATTTTATTTTTAACTAAAATATTATCAAAATACTATTTTTGTTATGAAACGAAAGTAACAATTCACAAGAGTACTTTTATTTCTATATAACATATGCTGTTGAAGCTTGTTATATTAAATATTGCGATTTCATTATACTATTTTAAATCAACCTAAATCGAAAGTAAATATTTATATACGAAAATTCTTGTGCAATCTCTTTATCCATACCACTATCATTCTTCTTCTAAAATAGACTCTTAGACACATAGACTAAATAAGCAACTGACATTAAAACATAAAAAAATTCTTTATTTACCTAAACGAAAATTTCTTCCTTCAAACCGAAACATCTATACAAAACACACGTACAGAAATCCCTTCCCAGACCTCACGACCGATTAAACAAATTGCGTCCGACCTATCCGCCGTCCAATCTCTCTCTCCTGCGTGCGACTCGCCTCGCGCGGTTGACATCGACCCCGCGCCATAAAAGCCGAGAAAACAATACGCCGACGGCGGCGGCGCACTTAAAGCTCCTAACTCTCCTCGCAGAGGAAAAAAGCGCGCGGCGAACAAAGTGGACGACGACGACGACGACTGTACGCTATAGTGCAGTAGTAGCTGGGCTGCGCGCGCCCCGGGGTTTATTGCCACTCGGCCATTACCGCACCGCCAGGTATATATACATATATGTGTAATCGTTCGTGCGCGTTGCTGTGTCGTGTATGTGATCGCATGCGAGAGAGAGTTGGGAGGGACAAGAAGCGTGGATAATGGGATATTGCGGATTGTTTGCGGATAGGGCGAGTATGTCGTTGAGGTTTGGGTGGATGTGGAAATTCTTTTTTTATGGTATTGTTTTAGTTCTATTTGAATTGATGAGTTTTTGATGTATAGATATGATGTAGTATATATAGCTAAACATGAATAAATAATTGGAGATATTCGTCGCTGTGAAAGTTCCTGTTCAAACAGCGAAAAATATTTCCATCAGTTACACTTCTATATTTATTGGTATAGTGTCTAAAACACATTCCCGTGCTTCAGTGACCCACTGCAATCTGCTTTCCAATTACAAAATCTCCATTCAACCAGCACTTGGACCTCGACTCGCAACACCTAACTGCGGCGCCGCACTTTGACCCTCATTAACTCCTACCACCTCTAATTCCCTTTGTAAACGGCTACCTCAAACCGCCCACGCTTCACCGCTTTCCCACACGCATAGATACGTGTGTGCGCAACGTATATAGCTACGCCCGCACGGCAAACACCGCGGGAGTGCGCCGCGAAACTTTCTAGCGGCGAGAAAGAGAGCGACGCTCGTGTTTTCCCTGGATTTTCGGGATGGGCGCGGTCGCGGGTATATGTCGGAGAGCAAACTTGGCACTGGCGCCTGGGAAGCGGCGCGGCGATCGCTCGTTAGGCCCCCGCGCGAAATGTTCGTTCCGAGGTTGTTGATGTTTCTTTTGGGTTCGGATGAAGGCGCAGTGTTGCATACTTATTTTCAAGTTTTCGTGATGATGGGGAAGGTATAAGTGCATTAGCAGAGTGGATCGGAGGCTTGAGGATGATTTGACGGAAATGTGTGAGAGCGGCTGTGCAGTGTGCAGATTAATTTATGGATCCGTTACTGAATCTATTACAGATACTTTCTTACTCGTAGCTTATTTGTATAATACGCCAATCTTTCGATTCCTAAACTGTTCAAGAAAGTCTGAACACTTCACTATTGGAAATAAGAATTGCTTCGATTTACGTAACAACTGAACCCACCGAAAAGCGAACCAATATACATTTCGCCACGAACTTCAATGCCCCTTCACTTACAGACCCCGCGATCTGCGCATTGTTTCGCAACTACCCCGATCCTGCACCCGGACATCTTCACTGACGCGCGCAATAAACAACACTGGCGCCATAAACGCCCTCCTCTCACCTCGTAAAACCGGCGAGCATCAGCTACTCTTTCTCTCTTTCTCTTGAAAAATCCTGCCTCTCTCGTCTAGCACAAACTCAAAAGTCATCGGTGCGCCGCCGCCGCCGCGGCGGGGGTGTTCGCTCGCTCTCATTTTCTACACGGCGCGAGCACCTGTGGAGTCTGCGCTTTTGTTCTTCGCCGTCTGGCTGTCTCTGTCTCTTTTACCTGCTGCTAGAGAGAGAGAGAGAGAGAGAGAGAGAGAGAGAAGTAGAGTTGGGGCTGTGGGAATAGATAGAGGCGCGCGCGCGTGAGCGCGGAAAATTAGGTTGTAGAGGAGAAAGATTGATAAAGTCGGGTAGGAGTGTGTATTGAAATGAGGGGTTCTAGGTATTCTTTTTGGGGTGGTGGTGTTTGAGGGGATTAAGAGAAGGTTAAAGGATTGGGGATGTGAGTGGGGCTGGTTTTTTCGAAGAATCAGCGTAGATTTATTTTGTCAATTTTTGGGGGTTAGAGTTGTATTTCAGATTCGGAGTCAAAGTTGGCTTTATTTAAGAATTAGTTGGTATAACAACATTCGATTCTATTGCATAATGTAATAATTTTGGAAAATAAAACAGATTAACAGGATTATTCTAATACAAGGCCACAAGACGCATAATTACAGATAAAATTTCGCAATCCTCTTTACAAAATACCACATCGATTGTACATCAGCTACTTACATCCAAGTATTACCCTACCCCTCTCAAAATTTATACCACAAAAACCAGAATCCTACAACTTACATCCCTCTTCACAACTATCACCATCTATCCAAAACCGAGGACGAAACTACAACATTTGTTTCTTAAACCGTCCTCCCCCCTCCATCATCTCCATCCCGATATTTTCGCCGCGTTGCTACTGCTGCACGCGCGTAAAGGGCGAAATTTAACGTGCGCGCTGTATATTTTTACGACTCGTTGACGTAGCCGCGCAGTTAGTTGTATATCAGTTTCCGAAAAGTTTTCTTGAAACACGTTATAAATTCGTCGGGTTCGCACCGAGCGCGGACTCGAGGAAAACAACTGCTCCCACGCGCGCCAGTGTCAGTTAGAGAGCGAGCGCGAGGGAACATTTTTCAATTTTCCGTGCTAGCGTATATAGGAGTGGAGATGCGCGCGCGTTCTCGTGTTTTATGGCCACTACTTTAAATCGAGCGTACATATTTTCGAGCATGTGTGTGTGTGTGTGTGTGTCTGTGCATGTGTGCGTGGGTAATGTTAAGCTGGGGTGCGCGTCTGAGTGTTTCTGTCTTCTTGATAAGGAAATGTGAAGGTGTTGGCTTATTACTTTATTCTTATGAATATCGTAGCTTTAGTCCAATATATTATAGGCTTATTATGATTATTTATTGAAACCCGGTTCTTACAACAATATCATCAAATTATGCATCTAAGGAATTATTGAGTCTCAGCACTTTTTTAAAGAAAATTCAAGAGACACCTCGGAAACTACGGTTATAGCCATTTCCACGAATTGCCCGTAACTTTTTTAAATTTCTCAAAAAGCCAACTTACCAGCACCCACCGCCCCAACAACTCTGCAACTTTTATCGCACGGAAAATTCAATCCCTTTCCAAAAACAAGAAAATCTTCCGTCGCGACTCCCTCCACGGTAAATGTACCCCACGCATACGCGGAAAAATATGTATTTAAAACTTGGACGATTTGTCGCGTCGCGCTGAAAAGTCGAACTCGATAAAGTCGCGCGCGAGTGCTGCTGTACGCTTGCGCGAGAGGTTACATAATCTATAGCGTAGTCGCGATAAAAAGCGGAGCACGCGTGGGCGGAGAGGGAGACTAGGATGTTCATAAACATTGTTACGGAGAAGGGAGGAGGGGAGATTTTGGAAAATTTTTATCGGGTCCGGAGCTGGAAAAACATGTTTTTTATGGAGAGCGGTAACAACGGTGATGGATTATCTTTTTGGCTTTTTACGTGGATTTTTTTGGAAACTGTTTTTCAAAGGAATGTTCTACAATTGAAGTTTGAAAATTATAGATAGAAAATATATGTTTGGATATCGCTGATGTATGAGTTCAGTAAATGAGTTTGAAAAATGGGTTTGAAACAAATATTAGGAATGTTTACTGATTACCTACATTTTGCATAAATTCTGGTATTATCTAAAGGTATTTCTAATATGAAGTAATTTAACATACCTTATTTATTATCTATTATCGATTGTATTTATTTATGCTTTTAATGTAGGATAATGATGTAACTCATTACAAATGTATAAGTACTATTTTCACAAATTCTCATGTACTGTTCCTGCTTACGTAATATAATCCTTCGAAAAAATTCTAAGTCCTCACACCATCACCCAATTAAAATTCCAACACCCGTAAACCGACGAACCCTGAACCATCCTCTTCAACATTCCGGCACTCGAGGTCTCGAAAATCCGTCGTTTTCGCAGAAAAGCGAGCCATTACTCTCCTTCCCTTATAACCATACGAAGCGAGAGGAATAATATTTTCTTACGACTCACTCGTCCCTCTTCTGTCGATCAACGGAGATTTCCGACTTTACGACGCGGGAAAAGGTTCTTTTGCGCGCGCGCGTGCGGACACGCGCAATTTCATGGGGGTTCGTTGTCCCCCGCGAGCGCCACGAGCATAAATTCCGCGATCGAAATGCATCGAGTGTGCACTGGTGTATATGTATAGAGGGAATGTCGTTGATGGAAGTTCGAGAATTTCGTGTGTTCGTTTGTGTGTGTGTTTAAGGGCCAGTGGTCCGAGTATCAGTTTACGTACAGATACGGGGCAAGAGTGGAGTAGATTGTTATATTTTTTTTCGTTTTATTGATATAGATGTACAGTTGTATTGTTTGCTTTTGAGTGTTATTAATGTAAACTCCTTTTGCATTGTTGCTCATAGTCCATAAATTTTTCTGATTTGGCAAATATCTTTTCGATCAAATCAATATTTAACGATACCTTTATAGCAACACTGCATTTGTAAAATTGGAAATTTAATAATCTTCCTCAGATATCGTTCCAATTTTTGATGCTTTTTCCACCTTCTGATATACGAACATCCACTTCCACTCGATAAAGCAACATAACAACCCCTTGCGATGCCACTCAATTCTCAGAATCCCGTATCCCCCGATAAGCAACTCGCAATCGATAACCACCCAACCCACCTTTATCTCTCTCCTCTCCTCCCAAAAAAAACACCGTATCACCTCCCATCCGACAATTCCCGAAACCCCTCATTCTCACGCTCTTGCGCTCACGAAAACGTGTTCCCGAATCTCGGGCCGCTCTTATAAAGCGATATCTTTACGGTCGGCCGGCAAGCTCGCTCGCCGCGGCGAGACAATGAAAACAGCCCTGTAAATCAGCACTCCGTGCCCCCGCCATCGCCCGTCGTCGTCGTCGACCGGTATATAAGGAGATTAGCGCCGCTGTGGTGGTAGCCGGCGACGTCGACTTTTTCCACGCTAGGTATACGTCGGGTTTTTTCATATACGGGCTTTTTTCCGCGCCCCGACGTCGACGACGTTGCTGTAGCAGCGCGGCGTAGTACCGTGGAAGAGGTGAGTTTCTTTGGCGGACGAGGCCGCGATATATCTCCGGTAATTTCATCCGGCGCTGTGGCAGGGTGATTTCGGTTCGTTGGCTTGGTCGTGTTGGGGTTGGTCATGGTAGAAACTTGTTATTCCTGAAGGTTTTACAAGTTTAAGATATAATTCGTCATTTATTGTACATTAGTTCAATAAATAGTTCATCTTTACACATACAATTCTCGCTGATTCTACTTTGCAAACATAAAAAAGTAGCTCTGCTCTTAAAATAACTTTTGGAACAATTACTTTATTAAACTACTGCCTGAATTTTGTCAATTAAAATTAAACTAATAGTTAGATATTACAGGAATACATTCTACCAAGAATAAATGAAATACTAGAATCGTACCAATTTCCACCAAGCACAAAACACGCAAGAATCGAGCCCCCCGCTCTGTCATCCATTTTTCAGCGTCCAGTAGTCGCGGTGCTCTTCCCCCCTTCTGCCTGACCGTGCACTTAACCACCCGTGAAGCGGTCGCGTAATATATCTCGCAGATAATTCGCTTGTTAGCTTTCCTCTCTCTCTCCCTCCTTAATTCATCTCTCCTTCCTTCTTATGCAAAAGTCGCGATCGCTCGCGTTAATATTTCTGTGCGCGCCTCGCTCGGCGGATACGAATGATTCAGCCGGCGCCCGAGGAAAATTCCGCGCGACGCCGGGGAGGAAAAACAGGGGTGAGGCACACGGTTCTTTTTGGGAAACGGCGGGGTTGAGATGGAGGTTGCTTTAATAAATTAGTAGGTGAGAGAGAGGGAGATATGTTGTTGAATATTGGAGGACGGTGGTCCTGGAAAAGTTCGGGAAAAACGCGGGAGGTGAGAAATGAATAAATCGTTGCGTTTTTTGCCAAATATGATGATTTTTCTTATAATATTTCCAATAAAATTGTAAGTATATAAAACTTTCGATTCAGTATTTTCTCATCTTAGACGCTCATTGACAATCACCGAAGGACTAAGAAACTCCATTCGACGAACTCGGAACGACGTCAACGCGGCGAGTGCAATTTTTGCGAACGCACTCACCGTCGTTATACACATATACCTATACATGCACACACATACACGATGCTCGCCGATGATACGGAGTCGTGCGGCTCTCGGCCAGTGGCCTCGTCTCTCTCCTGCCGCCTCGGCTCGATCGATCGTTCCTCAAAGCCACCGCGCCGCTGTACTTTTCTCTCTCCCGCTTCGTTCCACTGTCCTTGTTTCGGCACATTGTCTCCTTGCATAATCCTTGTACATTCCCCGAATAATATTTATATATTTCGCTGGGAGTGTTTTGAGGTTGCGTATTTTAGAGATATTTCGTAACGGAGGTTGCGTAAGGCGCGTGTTGTGTGTGTATGTATAAACAGGAAGAGAATGCGCTCTATATCTGTGAGATATTACGATTGATAATAAGTACATACGCGTTTTGATGGATTATTGCAACTAGTTTCTACAATTTGACACGACTCGCGTTCGCTTCAGTGATAATAACACCGGACACTTTGTCCTCTATCAATTACACAGAAAATTAATCATATACACGCAGTCCCGGCACTCGGACACACTTTTTATCCGAAATTCCCGATATTTCCAAATAACACACTTACCACCTTAAGAAACATAATTGATCACGAATGAAACGGGGCGTAAACAACAAATTGCAGGCACACCGTTACGTCGCGATAAAGCCATCAGCTATCCTTCTACCATCGCCTCGAATTTTTCACCTACTCCCTTTCTCCCCTTTGGCGCCAAACCACTTATTCAATCAGCTCCCTGCGCAGAGGTACGCACCCGCAGGCCGCCGCGGGTAAACGCAGGTGCGCGCGAGATTATCGGGCATTACCGTGTGCGTACGTACGTACACGCGTGCGCGCGAGCCGGCCACGTGCGCGGGAGAGTTTACGAGGAGAGCCGCGGGCGCGAGAGCCGGAGATAATTCCGGGTGGCACGCGCGCAAGAGAGAAGTGGCGCCGGCGAGTCTTGCAGCTGCTACGTGGCAGGATTGAGACGTTGGGGTATGGGGAGATTTCATGGGTGAGGGGTGGGTACGGGGTTTTTGGTGTAAGTGTTGATTAGTAGTAGTGAGCTTTATTATATTTTATTTTAATTTTTAGATGTAGGTTTTAGGGATGCGTGTGAAGAAAGTTTGTTGAGAAGATGAATTTATGCAAAGTATAAGGTTACGTTGATCTATGCTCAATCATAAAATTAAAAAACTTTTTTTTTATTTATAAGATTTCTATCCTAAGCAATAATATGTATATTTTTTTAAATTTTCAAAAAGATAATGATAGGATTCTTTCTTTTAACTTATGAATTGTACTAGGTACTTAAGATGAAGTATATCAAAGTACTACTTTCATACAACATAACATGACGCTGTTAAAAAAAACTTCATAGAACGTTTTTCCGTAAATATAAAATAAGTTTATTATCTTGTGCAACTGACAGGCATTTTGAAATTATCTTAATAATCAAATAACAGATTCAACTCCTTAAAAATCTCAAAACTACGCGTATGCAGATAAATAACACCATCTACCTCAGGTATGTTGCTTTTCCAAAGTGATTCGAAAGTTTTACGACTCTGGTATAAGAACATTCCTCATTACGACTTCTAATACACTCCAAAACAAAAATAAGTAAACTCTCACATGCGTATACTTACAACATCTTTAGTATCTATAAAATAGATAATGTAGAATCCTTTTCGAATCACCACATTTTTAATATTCGTATCATCATACACGTTTTCACACCTCAAATGGCATTCTATTTCGTTTACGTAAACAATGTTTGTTTACAGAAAAATGTGATGGATATCGCATATTTATTATAATTTTCTGTTGCTCAACTGCAAGTTGAGCTGCAAAAGCGCTCGGTGTAGAGGCAAATTTATTAGCTGGTCGAATGACGTACAGAGAAGTAATATATAATGTGATCGGCCGATCGCCGGCGTCGTCTCGTGTCGAAAGTTGTGATGAATTTATTAACGATGACGGGGAAGATGTGCCTTTCTATAAATAGATGACAATTTATGGGTGTATCGGCTTTTCTAGAACATGAAATTTTCGCGAATGATCTAGGCTAATCGTTATTATTAAAATAATCTACAAGTTTTCACTTAAAACAATCTCTATAAATATTATCTTAAATATTTGATTATAGGGAAATATTAATATATGCTCATCAGTAATCGGTAATTGAATAATCATAAATGGGATTGATAAAAAGCGTCAAATAAATTCCCTCGTAATCCGAAGTAATGAGTCTAAAAAGTTAAACGCGTATAATTTCGCTGAAATTAATACGTCCATTACATAAATCCACGTGGGATTGAGTATTACGATTCCTTAATAAGCAACGAAAGATATACTACGTTTTATATCCGTAGCAATGTACACGATAAAATTTATACGGCACAGTAAATTATTCTAATGATTGTTTGCAATAAAATATTCATTGAGCACGTGGCGCGCGTGGTATAATCCGCGCGTGAGGATCATTGAAAATAATTTTTTGCTTTCGCGCATATAACGACTGCGCGCCGCGAGTCAATGAAATATTATTACTCTTACAAAACTACACCGGCCATTAACTTTACTGCGTCAACTATATATATTTTACTCTAGAATCCGCGAACGACTCGCGCAACTACTCGATCACTCATCCAATCCGACTCTTTACATAGCCAAACTCCGAATCAATTTTTTTTTTTTACTGCGACGCCGGTCATATTTCATCGAGGACTGCCAATAACAAGCACGCGACACCAACTCCCCTATAATAATCGTCGTCCTTACCCGAGAGCAACCATCCGACTTCTCGAATAATCAGATATATCAGCTCGGAGCTAATGAGCAGCGTCGCCGCATTACGTTCTCACCTTCGCTTACGCGCGTACAACGCGGCCCTTTTTGCTCCACTTTTCTCGACGAGCGCCTCGTTTGACCCGACAACAAGCTGCTCGAATTAGTCCCAAGAGAGTGAGAGAGAGAGAGAACGTAAAGCCGATTGTACAGGCTGATACGGCGCCGCGTGTATACACGTGTTTCGCGAGCTGGTAGCCGCTTGTACCGATCGGGAGATTGTATGCGCGGGGTGGTGAGTGCGAGGAAAATTGTCGGCGGATAGTTTTTTGCGATGGTCGGTGCAGCTGGTCGATTATTTGGTTGTTGAGGGAACGGTTCGGTCGGTTGGTGTTTTTTTGCTAAACGGCGTGGTGAACTTTCGACGAGGGAATTATTTTAATTGTCGTAGTGAGATGGAGATGCAGTTTTTAAATTATAATATAATAAATGTACTGTGTTTTAAAGTTAAATTTTTAGTTACATTTTGTAAGACTTTAAATATGCGCTATAATAAGTAACACCGATGATGATTTTCAAAATCTCCTTATCAATATTTAACCATACTAATAAAATTTCAAGAACTCGCATATATCGCAAACAGGCCTGAGAGCGAACTTTTCAGAAATTCCCATCTTTACATCGTACAAGCAAAGACCATCGCGCGTACGGAATATTTGTGATCACCTCAGCTCATTGTCACGTAAAACACTCGCCGACAAGCAGCACAGAATATCACGCACACGCTAAAAAAACCTCCGAGGAAAAAAATCCTCTCTCGCTCTCTCAATTTGTCCGCGATCTCGGTTCAAAGAGAGACGACGCCGCGGTAAAGACTTTTCATCATTAATGGTGTTTTCCTTGGCTCTTAACGCGCGCACTGAATTAGCATAACTTTTTCACGCAGTCGGCGGCCGATTATGGCGGGTCGTACATATACATATACGCGCGGGCATTACACTTGTTAATGAACTACAAACACATTTTCCGAGGATAGGTGGAGCCTCGCGTGTAGCGGCGCGTCTTCGAATGCAGATTACGCGTGTGCATATTATGTGTGTGTTTGAGAGTACACGATGAAAGAGCGCTAGGTGATTGCGAAATGTGGTTGAGGGCCAATGGGAACGAGAGAGTCTCGAGGATGTAGGCGATCGCGCGTGTGTGTGTACTTGCAACGTTGTTGGGTAGTAGGTTTTATGGGAGTTATCTTATCTTGTTATTGTCTGCTGGATTAATCGTGTAACCTAATAGTAGAGTCTTATAATAGAATAATGCTATTTTAAAATAAGAACGATGAACAAAATATAAGCATGGAAATATACATTGTGTTATAGATAAATTAGGTAATATTACTCTGGTAGAAATGCTAACGAACGCTTGGCGAACCATTCGTCAATTTTTAAATTAAAAACGTCACACCATGATTATGTTGCTATTGTCGACGAAGAATAACTATTTATACATGTGGAAATATTATATTGTAGATGCTTTAAAATATAGTGATAATTTTAAATAGTTTTAATTAAATTTCGATGTTAATCAGTAGAAATGCTTCCATTTGATTAACATGTTAACCAACGAAGTTGGTCTATTTTCTACCAGGGTAATGTTGTATTTATATTGTACGGTAACGTTAAAATTACTTAATTAAAGCTCACTGATCATAAAACATACATAAATAACTACAGTGATGCGTGCACGCACCGTACGAAAATAGCCCGTGCACACAAGAAGCGTGTCGAATATTCAAATTAATATCGACAATCGGAGGAATTTCGTAACGACATCACCGCGGGGAACGAGTTTTCGGTCTCCGATGTATACTTACACTCGCATCATCTTACCGCGCTGCTCACATTCTTTTCTCCCCTGCGTTTTCTCTCGCGGTAGCTGCGTTATTTTTTCCGTACATCGTTTCCAGAAGGGGGAACGAGACGATTTATCGAGTCTCGGAGAGGAAAATTTGATTATGCAAAGCGATATTCCTCTTCCTGGAATTCCACAGCTCTTTTACGAGCTTCTTTTGTTTATTCGCCCGCGCGTGTCGTGTGGTAGTATGTATACTTTATTCTCTCTCTCTCTCTCTCTCTCTCTTTTTTTTTTTCTTGCGCTGACCTGTAAGAGAGTTTTAAATGAAATTCTCTTGTAGATGGCTGTAAAAATTCATTTTACCTCGGGAAATGTTTACGTTTATTCGAATTTCGCTCGTTTCGCCTAAGGATATTGACTCTTTATCGATTGGTTTTCATTTTTATGAGTCCGAGTGTTTTATAAAATGCCTTATCTTGATTGTTTATAGTATTTTGATATCTATATAAATAAAATAATAATCGAAGTTAAAGGTATTAAAAATAACTTTTATGAAATTAATGGCATCAATAATAGAAAGTTCTCTCATAAAGAAAAGTTTAAGCCACTGTTAATTAAAGACTTAATACATTGATATGATTACTTCATTGATTACAATTATATCTTGATAAATTGAAAAAAATATCATTACATTTTCGCAGGGACAAATACAGAGAAATCTATTTTTACAACCAAACGCAAACGGATAATTCCGGAATAGGTGCGCATACAAACATGTCGAAATTAAATCCACAATTAAAAAGTCAGAGACTCTAAACTCGATCATTCCCTTTCGCCATCTTCATCGAAAACACACTTTAAATCCATCTTCATCCGACCCAGTCCGTCTCTCGCGACAAACTTTCGTCGCTGCACTATCCGCCGCTATGCTTAAAAATAGAGCGCGCCAGGAGAACGAGAGAGAAAGAGAGAGAGAGGCAATCGATGCGAGCTACTGTGGGGAAAACCTCGCGCTCGTTCACAGCAATCCGACAACTCTGTGGCACACTTTTTACGGTCCTCCCATAAAAGCTCAATACTTTTATCATAACTCCGCTCTCGCTCGCAAGTATGTATATACATACATACATACTGGGCGACTCACTTTTGGAAAAGCCCGATTTATGCGACCGAATTGAAAATTGATATTGCCACGCGTGCGCGGGGACAAACAAATTTTATCGTCTAAATCGAAGGGGGTGGCGATTTATAGTCTCGCGTGAGGGAGCTTTTTTGCTCGTGCGCGAGTGTATAAGAAGATCTCCGAGGCGAACTTTCGGACGCGCGGGGGCGAGAAAAAAAGGGAGAGGGGGGGGAGAGCAGTCGTGTTCTATTTGAAAAGCCGCCAAGTGTTATTAAAACCTCCATAAATCGCTAGCGAGAGTCGCTTCGGCGGGATTGTCTTATTTTTCCTAGAGCGTATGTGTGATGAAGCCGGGTGGGAGGTACGCGGGGATTAGGGGTCGAAAGGAGGGTGGAGGAGGGGCTTTTTTGGTATCTCGGTCAGCGTTTTCGAAAAGGGGTAAAAAGTTGTTTTCGGTTCTTAGCGGGCGGGTAAAGGTATTTTTTGGCTATATTTATTGGGTTAAGTGATTTTGGGGTAGATTGGAAGATTCAGTGTGTTACTTTGAGCTTTAACTCATTATAATCTGATCAAATCGAAAAAAAGCGATTTTACAATCAATATAAACACGCTATCATCAAAACATCTCAACAATCAATCCAATCAATCAATCGACCACTAACCCCGAAAATTGCCGAGCGCTGCAGGCCGCACGCGGTTTTACGATCCCACGTGCGCACACGCGCGGCTCTCCCTCCCGCGAAGCGCGCATACCTACCTCTCTCTCGTGCCCTTTTTTTCGTAGGTTTACTCAGCGCGCGAGCGAGCGAGTGCGCACACACGGTGATTCTCGTAAATCAGTCGGCCGGCGATGACGCCTCGCCGCTGTCGCGATCTTCTTCTATGTTTCGCCTTTTTTCTCGGTTTGCTGGACGTTGAGAAGATGCCCTGTTTATGCTGGGCTTGAAGGAGTTGTCTCGAGTCATCGAAATTGTTTTACACGGAAATAAACGATTACTTAATTTTTTTATATCTATCTTAAAACTGATCTTTGAACATTTGCATTACTTTGTATATTTATATTATAATTCCATTACTTAGTTTCAAAATTTTTTATCAATTCATTAATGTACCATCCACCTCAAGACAACTCCTTCAACCTCTACTACCTCACTTCCCTCACTTCCTCCACTTCCTCCACTACACCATCCCATCCATCAGCGACAGCGTATACGGGGCCCCTCGCACCCACATACCTCAGTACCTCTCGCGTCTCTCTTCCTCGTCTCGCTGCCGGCTCCTCGTAAATAACTCCCGCTTCTCCTTCTACCCCGCGCCGACGCACACACACACACACACACGTCTCAATTCGATTTTATCGGCGTACACTGCTATTTGCTCTAGGCTCTCTCGCGCGCGCGGGGGCGGTATCGTATATATGTATATATATATACACCACCGGAGAAGACACCGCGGCAGCGATTTACGGGGGCTTTTTATATATAGGTACGCGCGCGCACTGCGCACGGGAGCGGCGACAATTGAGTTGTGCAACGCTGCTGTTGGAGTCGCCGGAGGAGATCGCGATTTATGGCGGCGTCGTAGTATAGTCGTGCGTACGGAGATGCGTAATTGCCGGCTTGATGAGAAGAGAGTTGAGGCACGAGGTCGCTGGTGTCTATGATTTATTTTGCGGCGGTTGTTTTTCGATTGATTCAATTATGCGTATGGAAATAGGTTTTATTTTTACATTGTAAATTTAATACAGTTGGAGAAATCGACTAGTATATACTTTAACCATTGAATTATCGAACCATAAAAATTGAAACTTCTTTCAAACGGCTTTTAACCGTAAAGTATTTTAATTCGAGCATTAATGCGACACAAAGTATAATTCCACGACTTCGCACCTGGTACGCATTTACCACAAACCTCTCTCTCTCTCCTTCTTGCCTCTCTTGTAACGCACTCGCAACACGCGAATCCGCATTTTCGCGAATTAAAATCGAACTCACTCTCCATAACTCTCTCTCAGCACCGCCGTAGCACCACACGAGCATCCGCGCAGCTACATAAGGAGAGAGGCGACACTTCCAAGATCGTATCGCGCGTTTGATTGTATACGCGCGCGACGCACTTAACTCGCGCACATCTCGTTTATTCTCACGCGTACACACACTCATACTCTCTCTCCCTCGCTCTCCGCGCTCATAATTATCATCGACGCTCGCGTTTGCGCCGCTTGTTAACGGCGTGTTAATGACTGTTAATTTTCTCGCTTTTTCCACGCGACGACGAAGCCAACGTCGCAGAAGCTATGCAGCCGAGAGAGGCGCAGCGCGGAAAATTTACGGCGACGCGACGAATTTTTCGTCGAACGATACGCCGCGCGGTTTTCGTAATTAAGCGAATCGCGGTGGCGGTTTAATTCCTTAATTTGCATGCTGAGCGAGTGAGCGGAACTGTGTGTGAGTGTGTGCACGGGTAATTGATGGTTATTTTCATTCGAGTTTCTGTATATTGCCTACATTTATTTTATTAGTTTAATGGGCTTGTAATGATTCTATATATCTTTAAATGTGGTTCGTTTAATACACTTATAAAAATACGAGATGAACGTAACGATTACTTTGTTCACGTTAAGAAATACGCAATAAAATGACGTAGCTGCGCCATAATAAAACGCTATAACATAGATGTTGAAATACCTTAAGATGCAGCTCTCTATAAACTGTAATCTAAATATACCTTCCACACCTACGACTCAATCTCCCCTTTCCCGCGTTTTGAAAAATTCGCACTCTCCCAATATCTAAGGCATTAGTGGTTTGCATAAACTATACATAAAAATTTGTCGTATATATACCCTCTTCTCTCTCCCGTTATATACCCTATAATACGCTCGCCTTATCTACCTTGCGACTCCCTCCTATACGTCGCCGGCTTCGTTATTACTGTCATTAACATCCCCTCTGTTCTCGTCCTTTTTCGCCTGCGATAAAATCTGCTCGAGTTTCGATACCTATACATACGCGTCATATACGCGTATTACACCCAGCAGCAGCGCGAGCAAAAGTATTTATATACGTATTGACAAAAATAATAAAGTCCGCATAATTACTCTTTGCTATATAGGCGCTGATCAGATAAGGCGCGGGGGGCGATTTTTTTCTCCCTCCGCCAGAAGCGGCCAGCAGGCTTTATCGATAAATGGCCGCTTTAAAAAGGCTTAAGTATTGTAAATAAATCTGCCGGCGAGAATAGTCGTCCGTGCGCCGCGCGCGTGCTTTTATGCATTCCCGGAAAATTAAGTATACCCGCGAGCGCACGTTAATATGACTATATTTAAATAACGAGCCGATAATAATCATAAAACACTTTATAACACGGTCAACAATAAGTATGTATACTTATATATACGTATTTAAATGGAATATCCATATTCATAACGTTTCCGCTTACATATTATTAAGATAAAACGATCGGTATAACGATCCGAAAAACAAATCATTTCGCTCGTTAAAACAAAAAAAGCAACACGCACACATAAGCACGAAACAATACTCGTATACACGAGCATAAAACAATATAGTCAGATGCGCGGCGGTTCGCACGCACGCGTGCACTCGACCAAGGGCTCAGATAAGATCAGCGGACCAGGGAACCGGTATATATATGCGTGCTGTGTGTGTATGTGTCCACCTCGAGCCCGAATTCGCACGGAGTATACGAACCGCGAGGGCCTTGTACTTGAAAAATGTCGTTTTCGATTGGATTTGTATCGGGCGGGTACGGAGTGCAACGTCGTTAATAAAGATTTCCCACAATGCGTTTAATTGATGCGTTATTTTATCGAGGGAGATTATTTTAAAAGGATGGTTAGAGGGCTGTGCTGCTGATGTTATCTAAAACGTGTTAGATGCAAATTATCTTTTTAAGGTAGATATACTTTTATTTTGAAATGACTGTGAATATTTAGAATTATATATATAATTGCCGCTACAGAATAAACAGATACAATAAACTACTGAAATTCTCCACAAAACTCATAATTAAAACAAAAAAATTAAACGAGCATAACCGATTAAATCAGAAAATCGATCAAGCATCATACGCACACCGCATACCTCATAAACCACAACTCGCAACTCCAACTTCTAAGAAGCCGAAAATTGACAAACAAATATCTCGACGCTGGGACTTAGAAAACACAGGCCCTTACACACACACACACACACACACACACACACACACACACATATACACACACACACACACACACACACAAAAGAACAACAAGAAAGTAACGAACCGTACTGGGAGATTCCGTCGGTCCAGGGGGGGCCTCGCGCGTATGAATTACGAGGCGCGCGCGCCTGCGGTTTCTGCGCGCGCATAAAAATTAGGGGAACGCGGCGTCTACTCTCCCTCCCTCCATCTCGCAGGGACAAATTGAATTTATTGAAAAAGGGAGAGAGAGTTCGCATTGTCCGCACGCGCGCGCGCGAGATACGAGTCGGCGATAAGCGGACCTCGAGGGAGCGCGCCGCTCAATCTTATCAATCGGAGAGAGCCTGTTCGCCTTCGGAAAGTCAGCGAATAAATTCAATAACGCGAGGAGAGCTGAGGTTTCGAGTATCCACGAGGCTTTAATTACTTATTAGCAATAAATTAGGGAGGGAGGGAATAACAAACACGACGCGCCTGATGAGATACGCGCTCGCGAGCGAAAGTGAAGGTAGAGAGAGATAAGATCGGCAATAACGTTCGGGGATTCGTTGCAGATTCTTCGTTTCTGTCGCGGTGGACGCGTGCAGGAGTGTATGGGGGTCGCGCTGTGAGAGTAATAACAGTAACGCATCTTTATTACACGCACGACCCTCATGTGCTGCGTCATACGACCGCGCGCGGTGGTAATGAAATTAGGGGTCTTTTTGGTCGGTTGCTCTCTTGTCTTACGTAAATGATTTCGGAGGTGGAAAAATTGAAGTTAAAGGGAGTGAGGTTATTTTGTACTGCATTTTAATAATAAAATAAATAAAGATAACGAGTTTTCATATTTTCTGAGAAATCAACTTTACTTGTTTTACTTGGAAGCATTAACGCTTATGGCGTGGAATGATATACGATAACACAGAGTTCAAATCCTTGTATAATGGATCTAGCAGTATCTGGAACCGCAGATAGGACATTTAATACTTCACTAATGTTTTAGATAACCATCTATCAGGACTATCGCATTCGTACACCACACAAATAATGTTTATCCGATCGATATGATCCTCCCTCACGTCCTCCTATAATATTACCTTTAACAACCAAATATTCCTATAACACACACATACTACTCTCTCGCCCAACGCCACAAATAACCCGAACGTTAAGTGCATTAATTCCCACATAAAAACCTTAACATCAAATAAACAATCACGACGACCAGGACGCATATAAACAGCATAAAGTTATTAAAATCGCTCACTTTAGCAGCCTCCCACACACTTAAACGCCCGTCGCGTTTATTTATCCATATTTTATCGGTTATTCCAGGCTCAAAAAAGGCTTTCAACCGCGCGCATGATGCACACTATTTTTATCATTCCCCTGTTAACCTCTCGGTTATGCGGGATTTCTTTTCCACCGCGCCTGTACCAGAGTAATAACCGCGACGACGACGCTACGACTTTATTACCGTTCCGCGCTAATGGGTTAAGAGTCGTTGCCGCGTAATTTTATCATATCCGCGCGGCGCACGCAAGCGTATATATATGAATTCCGCGAATATCATAATAAAAGGTATATGGACGCGGTGGTTTCCCCCCGCCGTGTTCGGGGACTGTTTTAAGAGGATGTGGCTGCGCGTACGCTGCTCCCGAGGTTGTCTTGTTTCGAGTGCGCGCGTGTGTGTATAATATGCAGCGCGGGTGAGCGTAGGAAGGATTGTTGCTGCAGGAGTTGATTGTTGTCGGCATCTCGTGTCATTGTTAACGGATTTATGTTGTTCGCGAGATTTTATAGACTATGAAAATTTATATACTGGTTTAATAATGAATACTGTTAGAGATGATAATACAAATAATATTCATTATTTATCTTACGTAACAGTAGACGCAATGTGAATGTAAAAAGTAATTGAGTTCAACTGGTATTCAATAATTCTCGTGTCTATGTATCAAATAAATAACCAAAATAAAGCACCATTACCGACCAATCACCAGAATTCCCAGCATTCTTAAAAACATGCAGGTACCTAAATTTCGCCACGCAGAGAAACCATCTTGAAAGCGGACCTCTCCATACACACGATTAATCTCCGTGGCAATAATTCGCTCTGGGAGAAAAAACACTGCGCTCGCGCCACTTAATAAGCAAGACCGCGCGTTATACATATATATAATCCCCCTGTCGGCTTGTTTACAGCTGGAAGCAAGAAAACTAGAAGGAGAAAAATAATTTCGACCCGCGCGAAACGGGGTCACGCTTATTTCGAGAGAAAGAAAGACTCTCCAGTGCAGCTCTCGCAGCGTCGGGGGCGCCTAAATATCTCTTTTTTAAAAACACACACACACACACCAGCAGCGCTAACTTCATGAATCTCGCGAGGACTTTTTTGTCTCTCTGTCTCTCGCGCCCTTCTCCTCTCCCTCGACGGTTGTATTTCACCTTTATGGCCGCTCGCGCGCAGTCTAAATCGGTGCGTCCGGGCTCTCTGATTGCAGTTCCTCTTGGTATATTTTTTTTTTTCGAGCGCAGGGGAGAGTTTTGAGGGGAAAGGAGGAGCTTTACTAGAATAGATGAGATTGGTCGAGTGACCTCAATTGGACGCGAGACGAATGGCGCGGCTGAGTAGTGAATATAAAATTAAGAAGCGATTTTTTGTCGCGTGCTTCCCGACATACCGCACGGTTGTTAAGTTTATAAGTTATGGTTGATTTTTCATTTTTCGGCGAGTTATAATATATTAACGATGAAAATGCGACGAGGTGGAAGATAGGCGAGATCTATCTATTTATAAGAGATCTACTTATGCTTGTCATAATTGCATCAAAATAAAGCTAGCCTCTACAACAAACAGTCTACACGTGTTTGTAAAATCATAAACAAAGCGTATACTCTCGGAAAGCCTCATCATAACGAGACTACTTTAGCACTGGCGTGGAGTACAGAGCCGTTCCCGCGCTCGCGCTAAGCTCTCTATTGTTACCCGCAGCAACAAACGTGTTTTCAACGCGCATCGGCGAGCGCAGAAAAACAAGGTATATAACCTAAGCACGCGCGCACGACGACACACGACGAAATACATCACCGGCACTCCATTAGCTCTCAATCAATGACAACGAGAGTTAAACGCATCCTCGCGCTCGCGTCGGCATAAATCAATGAAATCTCTCGCCGGGCGCAAAAAAGCAGCTGCACAGTCGCGGGGAAAAAGTTACAGCCCGCGTGGATGTGTCGGTATACGTCACGTCGCGCGTCTGTTATTCTTGTGTGTGTATACACGCGCATAGTGTGCGGTGGGTTTTCCTCTGAGCGTACAGCAAGGTACTTTGGTCGAGAAGTATATATGAGGGAGATGCCAGGGAACGTTAAGCTTCAGGAGATGTGGTAATCGACAATGCAAGATTTGTTTGTGGATAATCTATGATTCAGTGTGTGAGTTTAGAAGAATCTTGAGCTTGATTATTGCCTCTTCAGAAGAAGAGATTTTATAAAATAAATCTTTATTTTTTAAAAATTAATTTAAACTCTTAAAGTGAAAGTTTAACTTTGATACCTAGTTCTTTTACTTATTACAACATTTCAAATCCTCTAAACCCACCGAAACTACCACATTCAACACCCACATTCCTCCTCCTTCAAGCTACCACAGTAGCACCAACCTCGAAACTCCACACACATATATGACAACCGCACTGCAACATCATCCGCGCGTTCTCTCGATCCGAATTCCAGCGTCTCGGTTTCCCATCCGAACAATCGGATCTCGCTCTCGAGCATCTCGCGCCCACTCGGCCACTTCGTTGGCGGCCCCCACGAGAATAGAAGCGCCAAAATTTATGGGGCTGTCGCGGGGCGACACGCGCGCGATAAAGACGTTGGAAGTGTGAGAGAGAGAGAGAGAGAGAGAGACAGAGAGAGAGAGGGGGGGGGGGTCCCGAAAGTCGATCGGCTGCGCCGATTTTCGATGTTGTCAAGCGCTCGCGCGGCGCTTGTTGTCTCGTTATCACGACTGCGATATGATCTCGAGGGGGAGGGGTTTGGAGTTTGGGTTGGAAGTGGGGGTGGGGAGAGTTGTGTAAGGTGTGAGAATAAATAAGGAGCTTTTTGTGGTATAATTGTGTATCAAAGTATTTTAGTGGATGAGTGCGTAAAAAATCGTATCTTAGAGACGTTATTGTCGGATACGAAATAAAAAAAAATATACGTGGATGTTTTATTTTTAAGATTTGCTTATTATTATAGGTATTCGGTCTGTTAAACATGTAGAAATCAATAAATTAATAATTATCAACATGCATACTTTTTACAGATCTACGATATACATACATTTTAAGTAAAATTGAAAAAACAATCATTAATATCACAGCAACAATGTCATTTAAAAATTCCATTCACAAATTATACCAACAGCCCTACACTCATTTTTCCATCCACCTTCGAAGAATAACATCTTAACCTCGCGTTTAACATAACTCACGCAGCCGTTCTCGCCGCACACAATCGCGACAAAATTAATTACGCAACAGCGAAGCGTGTACCCTTGCGGATAAAAGAAGCAATCAGAGTTGTCGAGCGAGAGGGAGAGAGCGAAATCGAAGGCGGGGGATCAGATCGGCGGTTTCGCGCATTTGTCGTCGCGCCGCGGCTCGTTCCCAGCGATCGGAATGCGCAGATAGGGCCAGGCAAACGCGGGGCCCCCAAAACTGGTCGTCGCTTTGCGATTTCCTTCTGCGGAGAGAAAAGCGAGAGTTGGCCACAAGTGCAATACGCATGTAAGATCGAGTCGATTTTACGACAGATTTGCCCGACTCGAGCTTGCATGTATGATGGATTTCGGTGATTTGAAAATTTTTTATTGATTATTTGGACAAAATTATAACGGAAACGAAATATTTGTTCGGTGTTCTGAATGTACGTTTTACATTTGAAAAGGATTCCGTAAACAAAACCAGTCCTTAACACGCGCAAAACGGATATTACACTTATCGTATAATACACTGCTCAATTACGCCATTACCTCCTTTATAAGCGTGAAAATCGCCACTGCCCCGTAATTCCAATTTTCATCGACAAAGCCTCGTCCTCTTCCCATCCAGCAATTACATCCGCGAGACCACTCATAAACCCATCTCCATTTCGCCTCGATGATAATCATTACCCTTCTCCTCATACGTACATCCAAAAGAATGATTTTCACCTCGAATCGTTAACAAGACGCCCGCGCGGCGATAATGCGACAATCGAACCTCCAATTTCACAGTCATATTCGCGTAATGAGCCCCGGCTTTCTTTTATCCGGTATTTTTAGCGCGCCGATTTTTCTCACACGCGCGCAGGCGCCGCGAGAGAGAGAGAGAGAGAGAGAGAGAGTAATTGGATTTTTACGATTGGAGCAGTGCGAAGGTGGCCGTGGAGAGGCGAGGAATTTTAATGCGCGAGGTGCGCGCGCTTTTTTCAGGCTTTGCGCAAGGTATTCGCGGAGAATAAGGTGAGTAACTGTGTTGGGTAAGAGGAGGTGGGGGGATGCGTGGCGTCATAATTCGGGCTGAATTTGTGTGATTGGCGTTTTTTTTTTATTGAGAATGTTGCGAGTGTAAATTTGGGGAGTATTTGTGGGAACCTCTCCACACTTACTTCATTCGAGAAATATACGCGTGACTTTTCAACAAAAGAAATGCAAATTGCACTGACTAGCCTCTTTTATTAACAAGGGCTTGATTTCACAAAGCAAAGTACGTACCCATCCTTAATCTGCTTACTATACCCAATTAGCAGGCAAAAAATAATTGCCTTCACCTCCACCCACAAAGGCACACATACGCATAGAGCCTCTAAGCATCAAAAGCACCTGTCGCGGCGTGCGCGCGCTAACAAAGCGTGCCCAAAGCTGCTCCTAAACGCCTTGAAATTTCAATTACCCCCGCGCGCTCGCTCGTTTTTCAATCAAGCGGAACGGAAATTAATTTGGCGAGAGAGAGAGAGGGAAAGAGAGGATGCGTGACAGGCCCTTCGCGGAGCTGCGTGAAATTTAATTCAAAGCCGAGCGCGCGCGCAGAGCAACAAAAGGTGCTGCAAAAGATGAGAGAGAGAAAGAAAAGAGAGGACGAGGGATTGATTTAAGCTTTTTATGTCAAACCTGAGACGGGGGTGGGGGAGTGAGCTGCGGCGTTGATAATTTGGACGAGTGTAATTGCGACGCGCGGGTGAGTTTGGGAAACAGGAGAGTGGTAATGGAATGACGAAGGAATTAAACTTTTTGAGTAATTTTTGGCATGAATTGGCTTTTTGTTAAATTTGTGAATGAAACTCATGATTTTTTTTTTATTTTAAAGAAATTATGAATATAGCTTCATGATTCGTAAAATAAATATTTCTCTATTAGGTCGCACGCTCGCGACCTTCCACCCATCGCCTCATTCCGATCCTTGGCAATTCCCATCCTCATCTGCTCTCCTTGAACCTATATATACCGCAGGATTTACATACACGCGCTTTATACGCACGCTAAAAGGCCTCTCTTACTTACTCTCCCACACTGCGAATTTCGTGGAAACCTCTCGCGATCCTCCTCCTCAAGCCCCGCGAACAGATAGAGAGAGGGAGAAGAAAAGGAATATCGTACATGGGGAGCACGCGTTCGCGTGGCTTGACTCTACACAGCCAAGCCAGTCGCGTGCCTCGGCGCAGTGTAAGTAGACACACGTATAATACACGGACAGGTTGTAAGAAACGAAAGGCCAAGGGTCACTGCTGCGGTTGTCACGACGTACGTATATACGCACACGCACGCGGCGCTCGAGTGGCAGCTCATGAGAGAATCTAGAGGGAGAGAGAGAGAGAGAGCGAGCACTTCCGAAATTGCAAATTAAATTTCGGCTCCGGCGTGCCGTGGGAGTGACGCCCCGGGGGGTTTCCCTCTGTACTCTCGCTCCGTATGGCGGCGAGGCTCGGCGCGTGCGGCGGCGCTGCATCGTGCGTGCACAGCTCCGTAGGGAGATACACGCCTCTCTCTCTCTCGACGACTCTTGGTAATTTCGGTCGACTGGTGGGTGTTTAATTTATAATTGTCGGGGTGTAGGGAATATTGTTTATCGGGATAAATGGAATTGCATTTTTTTTAGAAAACTGAATTTTTGAAGAGCAGGAGTCACAGCTATATTTAGATCTTTTACGAAAAATATGTAAAAGCCAATCGGACAATTTAGCAGATAATCGGATAAAAAGAGAGAGCGGGCAATTCTTAACGTTTGCGCTGAAAATCAATTTCAGAGCGGCTGAGCCTATGTGCAGTATATATACGAGTATATATGTATAAACCGTAGCCAATTAAGATCGGCGATTCACGCTCGCGTCGTGTCCGGCCGCCCGACTCGCGAAATCCGCATAATTGGCAAATAGCCGCGAGTACACGGTGTTTGGTTAATTCGCCCGAGGCTCGATAAATTCGTGCGCGGAGAGGGGGGACGACGACGACTCTCGCCGAGTAAGAGCGTTGTATAAGGTTTAAAGGAATTCTCCTCGATTTAATCGCGTTGTTTTTTTCGTTATTGTGAAATAATTTTGTTCGTGGTTTTCTGTTTACATTATTTCGAACTTGGTAATTTCGCTGTATTAAGAAAATATAATGACTTTATTAATGAAATATTTGTATCTTTCGAGAATGTAAATAACCAGCTTCAACAAAAAAGAAATATATGTATTTATTAAATAATAAATTACTCGTATATGACTCACGTGAAAACCTTTTAGAAAAAAAAGTGCCTGCACAACATTCGCGTCTCCTTACAAATTTATGCAAAAACGCAGAGAGCCGAGGAATGCGCTCGAGCCTTGTCCCGATTCCGAAATCCTCTTGAGGAAAGAAAAAACAATTCCCGGAAAATCTCTTGCGGGCATGCACCTTTCGCTCTCTCGAGCAGCAACCGCCCACGCGGCTACGTGTTAACGGAATATACTGCGCACTAACGCGCGCGGCCTTATTCAATTAGCCGTAGGACCGGTAATTATACGAGTGAAGTGTGTTTTTGCCTTTGGTGCCGTTTTTGGCGATGAGCTGAAAAAACCGCACTGAACGTTGTGTAGACTGGACCGTGCGTATAGTTGAAGGTAAAAATGTTTTGATTGAGTTACGATGGTATTAATTTGGAGCTTCTAGGAATCCTTCTATTAGTATTGTAGTGCAAAGTAGTGGTGTGTAAAGTTTTGTATCTAAAAATGTATCGACTAAATGAATAATTTTTACGCTTATTATACAAGTGCGAAGACTAATTACGAAATGTGTTGACCTTTAGCTATAGTAGTTTAACTTACTTCTAAGAATTCATTATACTAAAGCTGTTTACTGATATTGTTCGTGAATACAAAATAATCAATCGTTTCTTTTGATTGTGTGCAAGAAAGATTTGAATGCAAGAAAAAGTATTATGAGGTTCTCGTTATGTTTGAAAAGAAGTATTCATACAGCAGGAATGTCATTATCTCGATTCGCACACAAGTTTGTGAAATATGTATACGTAACGTAAATAAAGCATCGGATTGTCGCAATAAATGAATATTTATTTTCTTGGTAATACTGAGAATTTTCACCTACTGATAAGTTCCCGTGTTTAATATTCTACAATCTATAAGAAACACCGTAATTAATAAAGGTATTCATTACCGTTATTAATTTTCGAATTACATTGCATTATTAAATTATGGACACTTTTAAAACTAAATAAAAGCGACTATTATCGATAACATATTATTATAAAATCATAAAGCGATTCAATTTTCTTCGTTTTATTAAGTAGAATGGATAACTTTAAAAATGTATTATTTCAGTCATTTTTGAGAAATATGACTCACCGAAGATTACCCAAACTAACATTTTCCACCAAATAACCCTTCTCAACTGGAAAATCCACTACAACTTTGCTCCCCACGCTCACCGAGTCGATAATACTTACTTCCACACACACAGGCATTACATCGCAAGCGATTAGTATAGAAGAGAGCGTGCTCTACCTGTCCGATCGGCTTTCGATCGCCCGTAAAATCGATCACTCGGAAGACACTTCAGACGCGCGACGTTATTCACTCGGCTCGAGGGGTGCGATGTGGCATTCTTCCCTCCCCGGCGTATTTTTAGCCTCTAGAGGTGCCTGAGGTGCACTTGATTTACTGTGCTTGCCGATGAGCGGTGATGTAGGCGTGATTTCTTTTTCCTTACGCCAGAGGGCGTTTTTTTTGTTTAATTTGTTAATTGAGTTGAGTGTGTTCTTTAATAGTATAGAGTAAGAGTTACGGCTTCCGCGAACTGATATTTTGAAAAGCAATAAATCGAAGATGATACATTATTGCCAATAACTCAAGCACTTACGAGGGGAAAATCCATAAATCGACGCAACTTAACGTCAAAATAGCATTTTATTTTCCCTAAAACTCCGCACGGCGTAGACAAATTCCGTAAATATTGCGATCGCATAAACAGGATACAATTCAGCCGAGACAAAACATAATCAGAAGATATACATCATGCACTTTAGCCCAGTTTCCCGTGCTCGCGGTCTCGCTCACCTACTTAACGGCGAAACTTCCATAAATATCAGCGCGCGCGATTTCGTACAAAAACCAGGCATCCCTCAAAACTCCGGCGATTCCAGGACAAAATCCATTCGCCCGGATTATAAGTCCCTGTATTTATATATATACCGAAGTGATAATAAATTTTTACGTCGTCGCGCGCGAGCGTAAACAAAAACGACAGCGCGCGCGAAAATCCTGCGGGCCGTACATTACTGCGAAATTAGTTCGCCGCGGCGGTGGGCGTAGTACAGTAGTAGCACATTGACCCAAAAAAGAGCCGCGAGTGTAAATCAATGCGCGAAACCGAAAGCCACGTCTCGCCCGTGCGCGGAAAACTCGCCCGGCTATAGCTGCGCCCTCCTATTTTCATTAATCACGAGGAGAGAGAGAGAGCACTGGGTATGCGGGATATGTGTCTTTGTCCTCTTGCGGGTAGAGAGGGTGGGGAGTTCGGCAGAAAAGTTCGAGCGAGTTTTTCTCTGCGATCGAGGTGCAACGAACGGATGAGTGGATTGGGATGTTATCCGGTGGTGGTAATGCCTGTTGGCGCGTCATTCTAATTAGTTGGTAATTTAGTGACTGAAATAATTAAAGTTAACGTTAAATAATATTATTTATTTACTTATAGGAATTTTATAATTTTTATTTACACAAAAATATACTAATTATACTAATAGGCGTTATAACTTTATTTACAACATAATTTTAATCAAAATCTCACAAATTACGACTACATTAAATAAATTCGCCATTAGCATAATTTCGCCAGGATCGAGTGAAAAAATATGTTTGTATTTTCGAGGATCGGTTGCCTGCGACGCGCCAAATTAAGTATCGACTGGTTTTGGAACGTCCAGCCGATAACATCATTACTTCGCACCTCTACACCGCCAAATTATCGAATGCAGACGTCAAAGGGCCGAGATGACGCACAAATATCTCCATCACTGTACGGGACCAGAGACTTCTGAAAAAAGTCGCGTAATCGACACCCGCGCGCAAAACGATGACTCCGACACCTGCGCGCGCCACCCGAAAAACCCGAAGGCAATTGTTGACTTTCCTCGTATACTATCGCGAGATTCCTCGGGTTCCCGAAAACCAACATTCTCTCTCTCCGTCTCTCTCTCTCTCTCTTTCTTCTTGAGTCACCCGCGCGAATTCAATCCGAGGAACATAAAAAGCCGACTTTAAAAGGTGAATCAAAACGTTACGCGCCCGCGTTACGGTGTAACAGAATCCGTTGCTATAACATCGACAAAGTTACAGTGCGCTCGCGAGGATTCCATTGAGCTGGCATTTTTTCTGTTCTTCGGGAAGCGTGGAGGAGAAAGAGAAGAGAAAGAGAAAGAGCCAGAGATTATTTTTATAGAGTTCGCATGAGGAGAGTTTGCGCACGGATGCGCTTTGGAGGATTTAGCGATCTGGGGGGGATATATTAATGGTTACGCGCGCGTGACGCAAATTCGTTTATAGGGATCGTCCTTTTAAATTACGCTGCGCGCTGGTTAAAAATAACCTCCTTTATATGCCTGGGCGGTAAGAATGCGGCCTCGGTTATTGGTGTGACTTTAGGGGTTTTTGTCAACATGGCTTTGTAATAACTGAAAATCGTAAAGTCGCTGTTAAAAAGTTGTAAAAATTTATATTTTTTCAATTAAGTTTATTGAATTTTATTAATATGGATATATACACACTCGGGGCGACGACTGATCGAAAACTTCGCCGCGGAGTGTTGTGAAATTTTGGTGGTAAACTACAAGACTGACGTCAAGGCGACATGCCCGTACGAAGATAAAACTTGAAGTCGCATATTCGCTTGCAATCTGGACACTTAAAGTATTTTTAAAACAGTGTATATTTATTAAGAAAAACGTCTTTTGTTTACATTATGGCGGGCAATAAAGATAATAACAATCTTACCGTTAACATTTTTCGAACCGTTAAAATACAACTTCTCAGTCAGCAAGCACATCAAACAGTTTCGAAACAATCCCATCTTCAAGATCACAGTTTGATCAAAAACTACCCAATCACTCTAATAATTCATCAACAAAACACTCCCAGCGACGGTAAAAACTGCGTCTAAGTAGTGGCGTTAGTCCAGAAGATCTTGACCCGGCTGCCAACTCCAGTCGTGGCGCGTCCGCAGTGCTCGCCGGGGTCAACGCTTACTCACTTGTCAGTACGCGACAGCAGCAACGTCGATCCGCAATCCCCGGGTGGATCGACGCTATTGTAACTTCCAATTAGGGTACCGAAGATACGGGGCGCGTGAGTGGTTGAATGATGTAGTGCCGTCGAGAGGCTGTAATGATATTAGTAAATAATTAACGATTGATTGTTGAGGCGGTTTGGCAAAATTTATCTAAGAGAAAATGTGACTTAGATGGTATGAATGCATGGATTAGTTTATCGAAAATCGGATAAAATGAGATAAGTAAATACAGGCTTTATTACGTATAGTACTGGGTATAATACTCTTTGCTATTATTGATTGTCAGATGGAAATATATAGAGAAAAAGATTAGAAGTCAAATGCATCCCTCAAGAGTTCTTGAACTATAGGAGACTAATCTTCCAAAGCCTTCTAAATCGTACTACAAGGAGTTCGAGATCGCACAAGTACGATCGTAATTTTTCCATTCAGTATAACGCCAAAGTCAAACACTATACCGGCAAGTTCAACAACTTGGCGCACAACTCGTATAGCGACTAATGCTCTCTATTCATATTTACCAGTTCCTTAGTGTCTCATTCTACTTCCATACTTACTTCTGTTTGATGTGTCGTTGAACCTTCGCCGGCGTTCGCCCCCCACATCAAGGTTAATAAAAAGAAAGCAGTTCTATCGCAAATAATTCAGAAGTAGAAACGTCGATCTCTAAAACATATCGCCTTTTAAAATTATTTCGCGCCGTAATAAATTGACAGACGGAGTCTGTCGCATTACATTGACACAATGCGAAAATGTAATTACCAGCGCGGCGCTCGGGACTCGATACAGCGCGATTGAATGAGTTAAGGAGGAGCGAAATGAATGGACGGGATTCGAGGAAGTCCGCGCGCACGCCTGACACAAAAATATTGGGAGAAATGCCAAGATCAGTATCGTAAATGTGTCAATTGATAGAGCCCTGAACTCGCTCGCGCACCGGCAAACTTTGACCCGTAATGACTGCCGCGTGTCCGATTCTTTCCAGTCGCCGATATTGGTAACATCTTTGCGTTTATTGGTTTGAGAATTTAGAATTCTTACTCAATATTCCGAATTCTCTTTTCTTCGGCAAATGTTTTTAAACAAAAGGTTATTATATATAACGTATGTATATTCTTTGAAAAACGTTATCGAACTGTAAAAATGTCCTCCTTCTAAAATTGACAGTTATACATATGACACTAAATCTTTCTCTCTCTCTCTCTCTCTCTCTCTCTCGAGTTTTTTCATTCGCACGTCGGCAAAAATATACCGCTATGAGAATACGCGCGCCCGAGCGAACCCACACGCAGCGCGGCATTCCACCGTCGAGGTATTGAAAACTCAAACAAACTCGATTTGAAATTTTTCATTCTCCCGTCGCGCGTCTCTTTCTCTCTCTCTTTTCTCGAAATGTTTGCGAATAATTGACGGGCCGGAGAGTTTGTCAAAGGGTCCAGGGCCCAGAATAGGCGTATACCGCGGCGAGAATTATGGTGATTGCGCACGGGGAACGCATCAATTGGCGTCTTGTTTATGCGGGCGTAACGAAATCCCCGCGGAATTCCTGGGGGACAAGTGTGTACCTCGTGTGGTACCGCGCGAATTCCCCGCGAAATTAATGACCGAATGACGATAAATCTGTAATTGTTATCCCTCGTGTCATTATTTCACGCGCTTTCGTATAACAAATGCAATGTCGAATTTAAAAACGCACTTTAATTAGCATCACGCGTGTAAAGAGCTATAAATATATAAAGCGATTCGGAGAAAATATTAGTTTCAAATTAGTTTTCATTAGAAAAATCATTACCAAACTATCGGTATGTAACATAACGATCCCATAACTCACCGAACGGCAAATCCATACCGCCGGCGGCGACCTAACGAGATCTTTGCCCCCTTATCACCCACTCGCAGGGATAAACCATCGTTTTTACAGCTCGTCAGCGCGTAACTCAAACTCGCGCCCGCGCTCCTCGATTTTTACGAGATCGCTGACAGACGCGCGACTGCCGAATAATTCCACGTGCGTAACGAAGGCGCCCGCCAGCTCTCAAGTTTAGCATATGAATGCGCGAGAGCGCGTAACGAGGCGGGAGGCGCGAGAAAGTAAACAATGAGTTCCGGGGAGGCTGCCACAATAAAAAGTCTGGTTTTATTCTTTATAAAGAGTAAGGGAGAGAGGGAGGATCAATTTGCGCGAGATTTATGAATATGTATGATGATTGGGAGAGAGAGAGAGGGAGTGGAGAAATGTGGGTTTGAGGTGACTGCTTTTTGGGAGTCGAGTTGAATGAGATATTTGTTAATTAGTGGTGTACTTGTTTGCGCGTGACCGCGTATGTGAAATTAAATTAAATGTTGTTTAATTTTATGTTACAGGTGAGTTACAATGTTGCGGTGGTTTTAACGATTTCGACTTTATGTAAGTGTAATTATATGTACTTTCGTTTAAATTTTACATAATTCATTGATAGTGTATTAAGAATATTAAATAATCGAGCTATTGTTTCGAATTTAATAGATTATGTAGAAAACAATTCGTATTTTCCAACAAATAGTAATATAAATCAAAAGCAATTCCATCAGATTTTCATACTATTAACGTATAGAAAAATTATGTCTATACTCTTGATAAATATAGTAGAATGCACTCAAGCCTATACACACGCTATTCGACAAGATAAACCATGCGTTTTCGCTGCGCATTAAAGATAATCCTGCTTACCCTGCCAACATAAAAGCAAATTCACTTTGCATCTAATATCCATAAACGCACCCTCCACATCCTCCCGAAAACGTGCGCGATCTCGCGCGTAGACAGGCAGCCGATCAAACATCTCTTACAGTCCTATTCAAACAGCCATAACCGTCTATATACATACGCACTCCCTCTGCGCCGAATGAACCTCCCTTTCTTCCCCTCCCCGCACGATAAATCTCCCCCTTTGGCCGACGAAAAAGCGCGTAAATTTGAATAAACGCGTCGCGCGCACACGCGCTTATAAGCAGTCGCCGAGAATGCCCGAACACGATCGCCTTATCTCTCGCGAATTTATTATATTTATTCGGCGCGCGGTGCACATGCGGGCGGCGCGCGCGAAATATCCATCGGGCAATATTGCTTCCGTGCCGAAATTGCGCGCGAAGTCGTGATTTACGAGAGAGAGAGAAGAAGGGGAAGAAGAAGAGGAGAGAAGGAAGAGGATCGATATTTGGGCATAGGCCGTGCGCGCAGCGTGTGGTTCAAGGCTCGAAAAAGGAATTGTTTAATCTGCAGGCCGTTATTCGATTTGCCAGGCGGGAGGGAGACGGTTGCGTAATGCTGGCAGTGGAGCTGGACGATACTACACCCCTCGTGCTGTGGGTTGGCTGCTATAGTGCAGGGCATATGAACTTGGATCACGCAATCTACTGAATGTTGCAGGTGTTCTTGCGCTGTGGGACTTTTATTGTCCTTTGAGAATTCGTCGAAGAAGGTTATGACACCAGTAACAATTGCAACAATAATGGAATAGTTTTATCAATATTTACTATAGATTTACCACAAAATAGCAACTTTTAGTATAACATTTTCTTTTAAGAATTCAAGTAAGGAACAAACTTTTTTTTCTGCTTAGTACCAACACTTATATGCACCACCCAATTTTCTCATTTCCAAGCCAAATTTCGCCTCACCCACAGCCCACGTCGCTCCTAACTCTTCTCACCTTTCTTCGCCCTCTTTCACCGCGCGCGCGAGCCCGTAAAGATTTTGGCAGCGCGACACGGCAGTGATAATTCAGCACGTCATATACACGCCACGTCGTTGTGCTATACGAGCGCGGGGCACGAGATATCGACTCGTCGATTTTTGCGAAAAAATTACAAGCGACGCCCCCCTAAAGAAGCTATAGGTCGTTCACCACGCGATTCTCACGCGCGCGCGGGTATATATATATATATATATATATATATATATATATATATATATATATATATATATATATATATATATATATATATATATATATATATATATATATATATATATATATATATATATATATATATATATATATATATATATATATATATATATATATATATATATATATATATATATATAGGTGCGCATTAGCGATACGCGGAAAGAAGGATTGCCGGGTCGAAGGTGTGGACGCGTATAATTGTGTGAAGGGGTTGCTTTTTTTCTTGAGTAACGGTGACATTGTTACAGAAGAATTAAAGATAAACATTTTATTTTTTTGTAAGTGAGTAGACATTGTCAATGACGAGAGTTCAAAGAAACAAAAAACCTTGCTGTTCCACGCGCGCGTGTATAAATGCGGAATGAAGCTATAAAAAGACGGGAATTCTTTTAAAAGTGCGTAAGGACCGCGTAACAAGGACTTTCATCGCCGAAACATTTATCCGGAGCGTAATTTACGATCTGTTACTTGAGATTTATGCCGCCGATAAAAGTCGCGCTGTGCACAAAATCTTAACACTGCTTTTTAACGGATACGATATCGCTACCGTCCTGCGGCTTTACGGCAGTTTTTTTCTTTCGCCTCGAAAAGTTCGATGTATATTTTAAAGATCATAAACCTCTGGATTGTTCAATTATTAATGATTAATTTGTTTATGATTTCCTGACGTTCTCCCAGCATGTAATAAAACATAACCACGTGTTCCAGCACCGAAATCGTTTCCTCAAAAATAAAATCCCCCATCAAACCAATCTCACACACGCCACTTTCATTTTAAATCTTCTTACAATCGCGAGCTTCCTCTCCCTATCATCTCTGTTATCCGCTGCGAATTTCCAACCACTCGTAACAAATCTCTCGCCGACGAGACGGAAAATCGCCTCCGCAACACAGGGCGTAACCGCGTCTCGCGAAAAAATAAATATAAGCCGCCCGCAAGCGCGTAGTCGCTTTGATGGAATTACCGCTCCGCATCGTAGGTTCGGAAACGCCCAAGTTTTTTGCGACGACGCAGCGGCGGCGGCGGCTGCCGTAAATATATACAGTCCGGATTTTTTTAGAATGCCCTTGGTGAATACGGGCTTTCGGGAGGTGAAATGTATGGGTTTCTAATGATGGGAGGGTAAAGTGGAATAGACCGACGGGGATTTTACGTGATGGCTTAATAAATTTAAAGCTGAAGGTAAAAGAGTTTCACTTGAAATATAAGATTTTCAAATTAAGAATCTAGTAATTAACTGCGTTAGTGCAGTAGGTCGAACTAATAGGATTCGTAAATATTTGGATATACTTTTATTCGCTTGACCTGCATTTATCAGCATTTAGCGCAATCACGTGATTTAAAAGCGCACTCTAGCTTAAAAGACTCCATTGACATCTCTCGAGCATATCATTAACATTCATTCTAATCCACACGAAAAAAACATTTCACCATAACACACCTCGAAATCAGACCATTACGCGGCGCTCGTCAACCCGACCACAGAGCCACACTCGCGCCCATGAAGAGAAATATCAAAGTAAAAGCCTACAAGTCGTAAAATCGCTTTATCAAATCGCTCAGCGCTATCTCCTCTCGTAAAAACGAAAGAAGTAAAAAAAAAAAGATCCTGCGGCCGTGATTTTACGACGAGTCTCGCGGATGACTTACTGGGTGGTCGTTAAAGGCGCCAAAGAGCTGGAGCGCGCAGATCGCCCCAAAAACGGGGGATTTAAAGTGCGCGTTTTATACAGTAATTAGGACGAACGTGAGGGCGGGAGAAGGGCAGGCTCACGCCACTCATCAGTGTAAAATGGTCGCGCGAACGTCTCTATTAAATGGCGGATTAAGGTGACCGTAATGATGGACATCAACTGCGCGAGCGGGGTCTCGAGTGCGGAGCGTAATCGACGCGCGCCGCTGCCGTGCTGGAGATGAGGTAGAGGTTGTATGTGGCAGATTTTTGAGTAGTTTGGAAGGGTCGATGGGGATGTACATTTTGAGGTGGAGAATAAATAAGATTACAAAAGTTGCTCTTCTTTATATTTTACAAGACTAATTTTACTTTATTTATACTTCAACCAATCCAATAATGTTTAAGAAAAATTTTCATAGATTATTGGCATGAGTCTGACACTGAAAGAAAGTTAAGTAACCGACATTTGAAAATCTTGTACCAATTTAGTTTATCAACCACAGCTGCTCACCCACCTATGCACAACACTAATTTTCCAAATCCATCTAAACCCCATTCCCCACCTAATTCTCCGAAGTCCACCAATCCCTCTTCAACTTCCAAATCCATATTCACTTACTCTCAAGCCTCTTTCCGGAAGCATTAAAAGGCTTTCAGGCCGATTAAGCGTGCGGCCATGGGGGGATAAGAGCACGCGCGCATTACACGCGGATGTCTCTCCCACTCGTCCTCGCGACAAAGGAGCGCGCAAAGGTCGCATTATTATAAGGTTATGTGTGACGGGCTCAAAGGTGAGAGAGAAAGAGAGCAAATGCAATTTGCCAGCGAGAAAGAATGCGCGCGCGAGAGCGGATGATTGAAGGTTCGCGCGGCCTAATGGCGCTCAACTGCCTCTCTGCAAACGCGCTCTCTTTGAGCTACTTCCACGGCGCTTGATTTCGTTAGCTGAGCGCTCGCCTCGTATATATATAGCACGAGCGCGCGACACTCTTTACCGCCTTTAAAAGCATTTTCACGCTGAATTTCACCCTGGTTATTTAGCACTTGGAACTCTCTCGGCTCTTGCCTTTTTTCGCCGCGGCGTTTTTCTCCTCCTCGTTTCTTTCCGCACGCTGTGCTCCGCTTTTTCGATTCATGCGGATGCTCCACTACTCTGATTTTTTTTTTATGTCCAAGAACCTCTTTAGATCTTTCAAGGTTGGACTGTTCTTGCGGTGTAAAGTGTGACTATAATGGCTTTATTTAATAATTCCAATTAATATTAAGATCATTGATAGGCTTATAACTTATCCTGAGAATATAGGATTCTACTTCAATGGAAATTTTTGATATATATACTTCGGAGAAGTCAACTCGAGCGTGCGCAGTGCCCGATAATTTTGTCGCGCAGAAGTCAGACCTGGCGTCGTCCAATCTGCGCCTACACACATTCAGCGGCTAGATCATCATGCATCGATGAGCAATGAGAATCCGGTTGCAGACAATGTGTGGGCTTTTCAAGTTTTTTATCGAATGTCTGCTCTATTTATTCGGTATTCAAAACGATCTTATTAAAAATAGAACGCGTACGATGTGTGCTTTCGGACTCTTGCTCGATTTTTTATCTAAAATTTTGTTGGGTCAGTGAATAGATAAAATAAATTTGTAAATCGATGTGACAAAATATTGGTAATAAAAGACTCATATAAAAGTTGTTTCCAACTCGTAATAAAGAATAATAGCAGCTAATCGTCGAGTGCAACTTCTCGTTTTGCAAAAAAGTTAGCGTATATAACGCGATTCAAATCGACGCGAATCGCAACGAATTAGCCCGCGCTCGTCCCTAAAAACACCAATGATAACACGATTGCTTCCATCCAACTTTGTTCACCCGAAAAAGAACTTCCCAAACCTACACACACACATACACACACATACAACCTTTCCTCTCTTTCTCTTTCTCGAGGAAAGTAGGAAAACAGCGCGAGAATTTTTGGGTTGAACCCCGACGCGCCCGGCCGATAATTAAATTCCATACTACGAGAGAGGAGGAAAGCGAGCTTGGAAGCTTGCCACGCGCCGAAGGAGATGGATGAGGAAAGCGTTGCCGAATTTTCTTGCGCGCCTTTCCCCCCCAAACAAAGGAACCGCCCGCGCGCTCGCGCACGAGAAGTAAGGAGGAACGAGGGCGAGGATATCAAACGATGAGTCTCGGCTTTTGCCCGCCGCGGGGATAGATAGATGGAGGATTTTTCCCTCCTCGTTGCATCTTTAATCAGGATTGTCGGAAGAAGCGAGGGACGTCTGAGTGCAGCGGGTGGCTGGTGTATTAGCATTAGGGATGGGTGGTTCTTGGTCAACGGTAATGGGGGTTCAACAGTGTTGCTGCGTTAGCAAATACATATATCTGTATGTAGTTAGTGTGTAAATAGTCGAATATGTGTGGGTAACTTACATACATGTATAATTTGTTTTTCTTATATTGAAAGGTGTAACTTTAGATCTTGATATAATTAGTTAATAGAATATTAAAGTTGAAATGAATCTTTAAACAATTTCTCATCGTAGCATTTGTTAATACAAAAGTAAGTTTTATTATAAAATACGATAAAAATTGTCCAGTCATAACATGCATAATAATAGATTTTAATAAGGGCCTTCGTTTCGGAAGTCCAGGGTTCGGATGAAACGCGGAAAATTGGATTAGTTCGAAATGTTTGGGTGGGAGAATCAAGTTTAAAATTGTGATCTACGGCTATTCAAGCAAAGTTTTAAAACGACTATGACGGTAACAGATGACCGGGTGCAGTTTTCTAAAAATACGAACCGAGCGAGGCGCGGACGAATTTTCATTTTTCATTCTCGCATTCTCGTGTTGATACTCGTAAATTTCGTCATTTTATCAATGAGCGTCTCTCGTTTATTAAAACTGTTTTGGTTGCGACAAACTCATCCAATCTTTAAACCAGTCCACAAAAACTATTCCAATAACATTCAAACTCCCCTTTAAATAACTTTTTTAAACATTACAACACAGTCACTGCACAAAAAGTAAAAATGAACCATTCCATACACCCCGATCCTTACAATAAAACCGCACACACACAAACTGTGCGAAATCCACGAACCCTGCGGGCACGAGTCCAGTCTCTCTGGTCGTCCGGCGCGTGCACACATAGAGGCCCGCCAGACCAGAAACAATCCCATCGTCGTCGTCTGCTCTCTACCCGCTATCTTTCGCGCGCACTCGCGGCCCCGACAAATTAGCTTCGCTGCCGCTGAATGAGCGGATTAGGTATACGACGCGCCGGCCGATTGTTCGAGGACGCGCAGACGGGCCTTCGGGGTATACGATGGGAGAGTTGTCGAAGTTTCTTCGGGGGGTGAAAGCGCGAACAATGGGTCTGCGTGATAAGATCGAAGTTTTACATTGACGCATTTTCGATGAGTTTTTTGCATTTATAATTATTTTATGTTCAATGAACTTTTATCGATCGTTAATTATGGGATTAACTGTTATTATAGCTGTTACTGTATTTATAAATATAGTATATGTATGTTATAACAGTTTTTAGTAATAAATTTACACGAAATCAGCATTAATCACATGTTCGAATGACAATCGTG
The DNA here is from genome assembly GCA_036365515.1 of Torymus aiolomorphi. Classification (NCBI taxonomy): domain Eukaryota; kingdom Metazoa; phylum Arthropoda; class Insecta; order Hymenoptera; family Torymidae; genus Torymus; species Torymus aiolomorphi. The sequence continues at coordinate 121,463,116 of CM070874.1, read as the reverse complement.
CACTGTCGGAGAGAAAATATTATTCCTACGAATTCGCAGAATATCACAAGTTTTTGAAAGGACTAATTTGAATTGACGTAGATTCTTTACATAAATCCACACAGTTAAATCATCGTTCTTGATATCGTAACTTGCGTAGGCTGTGTTCTCCTCAATAGTCTTACATAATGTCATCTTCAATCATCAAATAATATGTGCAATACATGTAACTGCGCCAAAATAATCAGATTTTGTAAATATCACGTACACGCATGTAGCCGTAGCTCGCTTTATCTAGCGCACAGTCGACCAATGACCTACTCTCCGTTTCGACTCTAAATTTCAATTTCGCGAGATCGCGCCACACAACTGCCACACGAGTATACATCCTCGGGAAGAAAATCCCGAGACAGCGCGGGATTGAAAAAGGCGCGGATCAAACGCAGAGAGAGAGAGGGGTAGAGAGAGGGTGTACGAGATTCATGCATATTTATGAGTCTTCGGGATGCAGTGTATATACCTACCCCTCCGACGATGAAATATGTACGCGGTTCGGTCTGTCAAACTGTTTGCGCGCTCCGCTAGTCGAGTTTTGCGAGGAGAGGAGGAGGTGGAGGCGGCTCGGTTATAGTGTTTGTCGAATGCATTGAAATGAGTTGATTATGAGGGGATCCCGAGCGGGAGATACGTTTTTGATTATGGGGCTTCGGATGGTGTTTGCTGTGAGCGCGTTTAAGTGTCGTTGGAACGGTCGTTTAGGGCGTGCAGGGGCATTTTTAATAGATAGGCACTGTTTGTTTTGAGATTTTAATATGTCGTATAAAATAATGTTGTATTCAGAATTCAAAAATATAATATTTTATTAGTTGTACTATTTTTTATAAGTACTTTATTCTATCTATCTCTTATCTTGATTAATTAAGCTTAATGAAATTATAATTTATGATAAGTTATCGCATTATTGTTCTCAAATGATAAACAAAAAATAAACAATCTATATGATGTGACATATGATGACAATGATAAATATTTTAATTTATTTAAATTAACTTCGACTGACTATCTAAACAATTCTTGACTTTTCCTTAATGTTGCAAAACGTATTAAACCTTAACGCAGTCAGCTTTTACATTTTGGCAATTCATTGTATATCAATAACATAATAAATAAAATCCAATGTACGCTATACTATACTACACATTTAATCCACTGCTTCATACAGAACCACAAAACAATACCTATCCTCTCATATCCCACCAAAAAGCGTAAAAAGCCTCAACGCAGAGACATTCACTCCAGCGAGAGGGAAAGCCTATGCGTGCACGCACTTGGCTTCGGGGTGTCCGAAAAAAGCATCGAGCGCCGGCGGCCAACGGAACCGTGCGTAACGCGTCGGGGACGACAACAGCGGCTGCGCGAATAATTCGATTAGAAGGCGTGCACGTGGACAATGCAATTTTCATAATGAACGAGCCGTTCGCGCGCGCGATACGCAATTTTTCGCACGAACGCACCCGTTGGAGTGAGTAGCGCGCGCGTGTGTGCGTGTGTGTGTGTGTGTCTGTGTTGGCTCGACTTTGGGTGTGAGAGTATGTGTGTGTGGCGAATGGTTCGCGTGCCGCAAATTGCCTCGCGGCGTGAGAAAGGATGAGAGAGAAAGAGAGAGAGAGAGAGAGAGGATGGATGGAGGAGTGTCTTTGGAGGTGTTTTGTTATCTCAGGTGCAGGGTGATAAGTGTAAAGTACGGATAGATAACGGAGGTTGAGTGTTTTTTTTATTTTGTGGAAAAAGTTATTGCATAAAATATTCCAATTTATTTGTATGATAAAAGTGGATTATTTTTTGTAATAGTAGAGCTATGTGAGTTATACTATAGTTTACTAATTTGATGTAGAAAATTTTATTTGTCGAATTTTATCTGTATGTAGCAGTAACTATTGAAGCCAGTATATCGAGAAATGATAAAAGTATATAGATCGAAACTATTTGTTCTAATGGGAATTCCATAATAAAAAATGAACCTTATCAACTTTTACCACTATTACGAGATTTGGAAGTCTGATAACTTATCGATGGATAAATTGTTCTCAATCCTTTTTGCTTACTCATCTATATAGCGACATTTCAAGAAAAATAGTTTCATTATTAATGAATCGATTAATATAATATTTCTAACGTTTCAATTATGTAATTATATATAAACTTGCGAGATAGATTTTTTACAAATTACTTTTTTATTTTTTTTAACGATAAATCTATTAAATTAAAAAAAGAATGAACGTTATGTAAACGAAAAAAGTAATAATTAATTAATAAGTATATTTATTTAAGGCAAATATATTTCAAACACAAACTATACGTTACATTTGCAGGGACGATTTCGGCGAAACCGTCAACGTGAATTTTATGTGAAAGTGACCCATATGTATACTGTTCCGGCGAAAGCTATAATTACCCTTATTGATTTTGGTACCCCAAGGGTTCATCGTGTCTTCACCCGCCTATATTCTCTGCTCAGCCTTTCCCCCCGCAGACGGCTTTACGATCCTGGCCGTATTACGTTGTAAATTACGCCTCACTGGTCCCTCTATAACAAACAACTTTTTTATTATTAACATTATTAATAAACTACAAATAAAACCAGAGAAAAACTTTAAAAACGAATACGCGAATCAATGTTTCCGTTATTTAAAAAGTTACTGGTCTCGCTAAAATTCCTTTTCGAAAATGATATCTATATATTTAGCCGCCGTTTCCCATATTCTCTCTCTCTCTCTCTCTCTCTCTCTCTCTCTCTCTCTCTCTCTCTCTCTCTCTCTCTCTCTCTCTCTCTCTCTCTCTCTCTCTCTTGCTCTTAACCGCTTCATATCAAACTCCAATATACACTGTATATACAGGTTACGACATCAAACGATTTCTTCGCCATCCCGAAGCCCCCCGTCGAAGCCACGTCCCGCTCCACCTCCCGTAAATAAAAGGCCAATTTCGCAAAACACAAGCCTCTCGGTTACTTATATCTCTTTCTCTCCCTCTCTCTCTTTCTCTCGATTACAAACATTAAGCGACGACTGCCCGGTAATTCCATCATCCTTATACACCCTCCGAAAAACAAAAAGCTAATTATTTCGGCTGCTGCTTCTGCTGCGCGTGCGCACAAAGGCGGCGTTTGTAAAAGCGCCGTGCCTAAATTAGGCAATTTACACGGCGGCGGTGGCAGAAGCCGCAGGATTTTTAGTCGACGACTTTTATTGGCGTTCGGAGGGTGCGCGCGCGTAGTGTACACTTCGGTGTGTGGACCGGAGAGAAGTTAATAGTCGTTGGGCTACAGAAGAGAAAGAGAGGAAGAGAGACGAGAGAGGATGTGCATGGGAGAATGGGATATATTCGCTAAATGGGTTTGGGTTAGAGGGACGGCTGTGTGATGGGGTTTGAATTAAATGGGATTTGAGTTGATAATGCTGTGCTAATAGTAAATTGGAAATGTGATTTTTTGGTGGCATTGTTATTTATATTTAAAAGGGATGTTAATTATTAGTGTATTTGAAACAAACTTTGTATAATTAAATCGTAGAGTAAAGTATTGTGACAGTCAGATACTTATTTCAGCTGTGCATTCATCTATATAATTTTGCAAGTTACACCTTCTACTTAAATTTAAACTATTCACTTCTTAGAATAATAAAAAAAATTTACATTCAGAAACCTTGGTCCATTCAGTCAACTATGTACGTCAAACACTTTTGTTTTTCTTACTTTGTTGAATAATTACTTAATTCAAAGAATTCTTCCGTACGTCACTGATCATATCTTTAAACCTTAAACTTTCGGAAACTTCAACTTTGACATTCTGATCCCCAATATGATTGCTCCAACAATCACATCAAAATGTTATCTCGCCATAAATCAGGTGTTCGAAGCCCTCTCGAAATTAATAAAAGTCCAAACTACTCAAATTCAGCCAATGCCACAGATGCCATTCTCAATTTTATCGTCCCGGCCCTAAACTTGTTAATTTCTAAGCAGTAACATACGAATAAATTTCCGGGCAGAGCCTACCGACAAATATACAAATTAAAATTTTATTCCCTTTAACTCTCTCGTAAATTTCCCTTCAACCACTGCGTCGCGAAATTCGGAAAGGCAGACGAACACACATACTCTAGGGGTGGTCCCTCGTTAGTAGCAATCCGCTCGTTCCTCTTTCCCGTGTCCCGTTTAATGCCGCGCTTTTTCATCGGTTGCACGTCTAGGCCGGTCCCACGTCAAAATCGGCTCGCATTAATTTTGCGCCGAAAAGCCGATTAACAATTACAAAGGAATTCGGCGTGGCAGCCGTTTACTTTTATATAAATATCCCCTAATTAGGCCCGGTGAGCTTCTTTCTGCCTTTCCTCGTTCTCTCTTTTTTTTGTCTTTCTCGGAGTTCGTTTACGGTTTCCAGCGGTGGCTTCGGCTTTTGTGCGAGCTGATCGTGTATTTCATTTACAATATGCGCCCGGGACATGGGAAGCGTTTAGCTCGGAATGTTTGGGGAAATGAGAAAGTTATTAGGACGATTTTGGATAATTAGCATACTAAAGAGCAGTCATTTGTTTGCGTTTTATAAATTAAGAGGATTTGAATTAAGAAAAAGTGGTCATTGCTAAAAAGACAGATAAATAGTGTATAATATGCGTCTTATTGCTATTTTATTACATTGTACTTTAAATTGTATTGACAAAAAGATGAATTGATACGGAGACTTCTTTTAGAATAATTTAATTCAAGAAAAGGAAAGAATATATTTATTACAATTTTAACAAGGAAATCAGTAACAATAATAATTCGGAATCTCTGAACAACTTCATTAAAGTTATAAAATTGTCTGACAAATCAATAAACAAATATCACCCATATTTTTATTCATTATACAACGTAATTATTGAATAATAAAACTGCCAAGAAGCAACACAACACAACACACAGCCACCTTTGAAAAGGCCAACTGAAAAATCGAGCACAACAGCCGCGCAGCCCTAAACCGTAGAAAAGGCTTGAATGTGCCTCCACGGCCAAATGACCATCGAAATGAAAGGAGCGCCCGGCCGTTTGTTTTCAATGCCTCTAGCAGATTATCCCTACCTCCCTTCGCCAAGGCTTTTCACGCGGGACTCGCGTTAATCCATTTTCGCGCCGTGAAAAGGACCTCCCGGATATCTATACATAAGTTACCTGCGCGAGGACCCTTTGACGTATTTTCGGCACAACTCTTTCTCGCGCGCGAAGATTAGTTTCTAAACTGTCTGCTGCTGCTGCTGCTGAGGTTGTTGCGGGCCTGAATGGCGTTTAAGAGATTTCGGTAGAGTAATAGGGCTTATTTTCAGCGAAGGTTAGAGTGATATTGAATGATGGTTTTGTGTTAATATTAACCCGTTATTGGTTGAATGTTCGGTTTTGAGCAGTTGCAGCTTGTGACTATAGGAAAATAAACACTTCTATATTTGGGACGTCATATTAAAATTCCTGAGGACCAGAGAGAAAAGTGAAAAGAAATGACTGAAATTATATTCAAAGTCTATTAAGAAACAAAGTACTGATTCAATTATGACGTTTATATAATACATTTTTGGCATAAGCATTTTTCATTATTTTCTATCAAAATAATGTAAATATACGTATGTTTTACTTCACTCATCTATATTTATAGCAGCCTATATTGAAAAGTTCTACCCCAAATACCGACTATACAAACGCACAACAATAAAAATTCCAGCAAATTGCTCAATAACACCTCCCAAAAATCCACAAACCGACGAAAGAGACTCCAAAGTGTGTCCCAACTAAACGGGATTAAGATTCGGTCGGCCGAGAATAGAAGGCGCGGCGTTAAAAAGCCGCGCGGCGAGCGTGAAAAGCCGAGGGAACTGCTGGTGGCACGAGCCGCTGCCGCCACTACCGTCACCGTGGATTTTATCGGTCTCTCTAAGCTGATTAGCCTTAAGACGCCGTTTAGCGGATGATTATCTCGGCTCTGTGTCTTCCTCGCTTTAACGCCTCGCGATGCCTGTGAAATGTGCTTCGTATATTTCCGAAGATTTTGGTTGAATGTGGTGGTGCGAAGTTCCGTAAGTTGTGCATTAATATTATCTTATACTTACAGCTTGTTAATAATGGCACTTTTCAAATTATACTTTCAAATTAAAATTAAAAAAATACGTAACGAGCACTTATGTCTCGAAATTAATAAACCATGTACACCAACACCACCGCCTAACACCCAAATTTTCCTAGCCGAAAAATAAATCACCTCTCCCTCTCTTGCAGCTTTACAACCCGCTTCTCCTTCACCTTCATCCACCTTCTCACGCGTACTTTCATCGCGTGCCGCGCGCTTTACGACGGCCCTCATTTGCATTTTATATTTATCGCGGACGAGGTGTCCGCCTGAACTTTCTTCTTCACGGAACGCGCGCGCACTGCAAGTGTATATACACCGTAATAAGATTCAAAATTTTTTTTCCTCAAAGCAGAATATAATATAGGTAAGGTGTGGTTTAGTGGTTCAATGTCAAGGACACAACAGCGTGTGTGTGTGTAAAAATATGCCTTTTTAAGTAGAACGCCGAGGTATATTTATAAAGTCGATGGAGGAAAAGGCGCGAAGAAGCCTTATATAGAAGGTTCAAAGCGGCGGCGCTTCTTCTTCGGCAAAAAAAAAAGAATAATAATAAAGCTCGCCGCGAGAGATGTACGCTGCAGAAATTCGGCGTGAGTGTAGTGTAGAGAGCTATGTTAATCGAACACTTTCGCAGTAATTAATTATATCTCCGGTTGAGGCTTTTAAGTTATGTATCGATATGAGGGATAGCCGTGTTCGTGGTACGCGCCTGCGTCAGAGCGCCGAAAATTGTACGTGTGTGTATGTGTGTATCGGAAACACCATTTACGTCACGCTGTAACTCGATGATATACCGCGCCGCTAATATTATATCTAAATTAAATATGTGCATTGTAGAGCTGTTTACCTAATTACGGTAAATTATGAGAGCGTTATTAAGAAAGGATCTTGTTTTCAGCTAAAAATATTCACTACACTCTACCGTAAAAACCCCGCGTAATTTATTAAATTACAAGCTATACACGATGTTAGAAAAAACCATTTTACGATCCTGTACTTACCGCAGCGCCAGGACAGTTAACGCGGCGCCTTCCTACAAGTTGCGGCCGTAAACCGATTTTTCGATCGCCCATAATCCCACGAGACAAATGCAGATCGATCCGCGCGCCCACTTCGCGGAAGTAAGTACGCGAACTTCGCGAGAGGCCTAATGAGCCGCGCGGAAATACAGGCTGCCCGTAATTACTTCGCTTGGGTCCCGGCCAATGAGCTCGAGCAAAGTTTCGCCCCGCGGTATTATAAAATCGGCAGGCGAAAACCCGGTCAGAAGTAGAGAGAGAGAGAGAGAGAGAGAGAGAGAGAGAGAGAGAGCGCCGTTCGAAAAGTTGTTACTTCTTCGGCCGAAGAGGCAATGAAGAGGTTTACGGTCGGAGACAAGGTATATATATTGGATATGGCTGGGGACTCGTTATTTGGAGTATAGCGGTGGAGGTTAGTGCTGCATTCCTGAGATGTTTTAGGCAGTTTTGCGCCGGGTTTTTATTGTTCATGAATTCGTGATCTGCATCGTTACCCCACGAGTGCGTAACTTACACTCGTATATGGGCTCGGTTCGTATACTTTGTCTCTGTAAAAGCAAAGTTAGAAGCTTATAACTAAAACTACTTAATATCCGAGCAACTTAAGGTTCCTGAATTGTTTGTCACCATAAAAAGGCACTTTGCATAAACCCATATATTCCAATAACAATCAACATCCACTCCCAAAAACAAACTCCCCGGTACTCGCAAACCGTCAGCCCCCTAATCAATTTTCCCCGCAGCTCCGGCGAAAAATCAATTTTCCCCAATCCGCTTTCTAAAAACTGAAACTCTCCAACTTCCTCCTCCCGCTCCTTCCATCCGCGTAAAATACAGCCGCGTCCAACTGACAATTAACCCCTCCGGTCGGCGCACTCGCGAAAAACAAGCGATAATGGACCAACCTCTCTCCCCTCCGTACGTCTATGTAGGCGCATCCGGCCAAGCAGCAGCACCAGTAGCAGCCAGTTCCAAAGAGACGAGGTCTCTGCCCCGGCGCGGCGGCGATCGATTATCGAGCGGCGGGGAGAGCAAAAAGACGTGCTGAATTTGTTTACAGTTTAGTAACCCAAATAAGGGCCGTAGCTCCCCCTGCAGCTCTCTATCTATCTCTCTGTGCAACTGAATTTTTCATCGATTTCGAGGTTTTTTTTTTCGTGCACTATCACGGGGCTGAGGATTTTTCGTCGGTCGATCGCTTTACGTTTACTTTCTTTGTGGCTTTTCGCTCGTACGTCGGGAAGCTTGTTATGTCATTTCCCGATTCTATATTTAGAGGTGTATCGAGTTATATATAGTACATAGCGCGCGTAGCTTTAATTCGGATGCGACGCGCGAGGGGTATACAGCTTGCGTAATCGATTCCGCGGAGTGTAATTGAATAAAGAAGTAGTACGATGCGGGAGTTCGAGTTGTTAGGGTTGTGTTTACCGCTGGAAGTGATGTAACTTGGTTTGCTATTGTAGTTGCAATTAGGTATAGATACTACGAAGTAATTGTTTCTTTGAAGAGATCTTTGGGTTATTTATTATTCCTTCTATTAAATAGTTATTCAATTGCCACGAAATCAATACGTCATGAAAAGTGTTAACTATATAAACTTTAAATTTATATAAATTGCTTTCCTTAAAAGCACCGCACTTCCCACGATAAATTTCTATCCAAAAGCACATGATTCAATAACACCCAGCCCTATGTCCCCCCGAAAATACGACTCCGAACGCACCTAAAAAACGCAATTCGAAAAATGTTAGAAAGCACTTTCGCGCTCCCTCCACATCTGCTTTATCATCCTCTCCTCCCTCGTTCCCGAAAATCCTTCCCTCTCTCTTTCCCGTATACTCCGAGCGGTTCGAGCGTCCGCGAATGCATTTGTCAAGCGCCCGGTGAAACAAATTGGCAGACAGCTCGCAAATACCACGAGCGCGTACTACACCTCTCGCGCGTAAACTGCCTTTGACTAATGTGTTGTTCGGCCTCGACACGGCTCATGTACTCTGCGCGCGAGCGCGATTTTATAACCAAGCGAGAGCTTTTTCGGTTTCAGTTTGGCCGACTTGCCGGAAAGTTGGGGGGCGCAGGGTGCGTTGGCCCCGCCTCGTGGCGGGACGGTTGTAATTTTGGTTTCGACGAGAGAAAGAGAGAGAGGAAAGTGGAACGATGGGGGGTGAGGAAGTTGTAAAAATGCGAGACGGAGTGATTTGAGTGTTTCGGGGTTGAATTTTTCAGAGTTTGGAGAAATGGGAGTGAGAGGTTGGAAAATGGCTTTGAGAAATATGTGTATAGTGTAACGATTTTCTGAGCTCGAGGTAATTTCTTTTTTCGAAAAAGAAAAATACAATTATTATCATACTTACATTATAAATCATCTTAATTAATCGAAATCAGATTAACGGCCCCATAAAAATTTTCGTCACCGTATATATCATTTCTAAACTTTCTCAAAAAACTAGGTACAACCCATTATCGTCTCGAACACGTAAAACCGCAATTAATCAGGCCGGCAACCAGCCTAATCTCCTCCGCACACCCTCTGCCACTTTACCGCGACATTACGCGCCATTATCTAATTAGGATCACCGGACGCGTTGTATATGTCCTATAGGACAAATAACAAACGACTCGTCCTTTCGTACAAGACCGCACGCACACATACGTGTACACGTGTAGGGAATCGGAGGAGAAGGGGACGAGAGAGGCTGTAAATAATTAAATGGGCTGGAGGCCAATGACTGTGGAGCTTAGCCTACTTGGCACCTTGCGATTCTGCCCCCGCGACGCCTATAACGATTGCCGCCGCCACCGACGTCGGCGTCGTGAGCTTGTGAGGTCGTGCCCTCGCTTCTGCTGCGGTGGTTGTGTGTATGCGAAGGATCGTGTACGCGCATGTCGATTGTTCATTAGGCGTGTAATTAGGCGCGTTGTTTGCTAGGGAAATGGATACGGTTTGTACGTTTTTAATGAGTGATGAAAAATTGGTGGTTGGAAGTTGAAACGTTATAGTTAATTCTGAGGAGTATACATTTTATTTTTATTGTATTTCATCTTCTTTTTCTGTATCTTTTCAACCCTCGTGCAGACGAACGCATATGATATGCTGAAATTTATTAACCTTTAGACTACCGGGTTTTGAGGTCTCAAAACGACCTTTAAAAGTGCTCAAACTTGTGTCTTGTATCGTGTATCAACTACATACAAAGTTCATGTCATGGGTCGAGTCGATATATCGGTTTTCCGGCAGGCTTATTTTAAAATAAGTGTTATATATAGGGGTTTTGAGGGGTGCTGAATACGATGATAGTGTCAAATTTTAAAAATTACTACTTGTATTGCCTTTTTTCAACAAAAAACAGTAAAATATTTTGATTTTTTAACTCTCCATTAGCGTTACCCAGAGCTAACAATGTGGACGTAGAGAGTATTTATGTAGCTCCTTTTGTGGTTGTCTAAATATAAATGAAAACTTTAGTATATTATGGCATGTATACATATGATTATTACGGAAAAAAATTATTTTCCTTCAGAACCGATATATCGGCTTTCCAGCAATCCAAGGGTTAATGCATAAAAATGGTTTTGTAAATTATAACAAATCAGCGTCAGTAAGTGAGAAATATCTAATTAATAGTAAACATTTCACAGAGCATTGCTTATTTATTTTTTTTAATAAAGCCTAATCATAAATCTGACAAATTACATATTTCATTGTGAAAAAAATCTAAGCACACTTATAGTATTTGAATTTATTTTATTACTTATAGCATCCAATAACAACAATAAATCGTATCAGTCACACAAGAATGTTAAGCAATATAAATTAATTTCCAGACAGCTACCCACTAACTAATGCCCTCACAAGTGCCTTTCATCACCCATCTCTAATCCCTCAACGTTCTCTCTCTCGCAGCATACAAAGCCTCTCGCATCCCTATACGCACGCCACTTCTCAGTTATCCAAAACACGATTTCTCACACTTGCGCTAAGCTGTTGTCCGCGGGGCTTTCCCTATACACAGGCTTGAAGTCACAAAGAACCGCCGCGCCGCGTGAAAAGTCGTCCGCGTCCCTTGACGATGAGTTAGCCCTTTCTTTCACTGGAACACGAAAGTTCGCGCCACTCGAGAGAGGAAAAGAGAGAAAGAGTAGTAGGTAAATATTTCCCGCCCCTGGGGGAGCCGATATGGGCCGATTTCTTTGGTGCGTCTCGTGTGGTCCGTGTGTGCGACATTAATCCAGATGACGATTCGTTTTTCCGGTGGTGCTACTCTCTTTTCTCACAGTTGTGTAAGTGTGTGTGTGGAGGATCATGGTTCTGCGAAATCAACTGCGTGAAAATTCGAAAGGATCAGGAGGTCGGAGTTTTTCTAAGAGCGTTTTTTTGAGAATAGCGTGGAGTGTCAGGAAATGGGGGCTTTTTTGTAGGTCGCTTTGTGGTCGCTATTTTGGATGTCAGTTTGATGAATATTATTGATGATCGCACGTGCGGCGTATAGAATTTAGAGTCACAATATTTGGATGCGAGAAATCAATTTTCAGAAATGCAAGTGCATTTGAGATAAAAGATGCTCTGCAAAATTGTATGATTTAAAATAACGAATGATTTACCGGTCACTCACTACACAGCTACAGATATTATATAAATATATAATATAACTCTACAGTAAATACACCAAGGAAAGCGCGTCACTACACTAAGTGCATTCCAATACAGGTACACACAAATAGATTTCAACACACCTCCCACAGATAGACGACCCACAACTAGGTTATCTAGAAAAAATACCTCCGCTCTCAACAACACACACGTAAACCAAATAGACACACACGTTATACCATCGTTGCGCAAAAAAATCGGTACTCCCCCGTTAAACTAAATTTCGCGCATCAGCCACGCACAATCATCTACACATACACACGCATACAGTTCAGAGCAATTATTTTCCTACGGTGCGTGATTATTTGCCGAGGAAGAGAGAGAGAGAGAGAGAGAGAGAGAGAGACTTTTCCTCGTTCCTCACGCGCGTGCGAGGGGCTTTATGATTTATTGACTCGTCGACCGCCACGCGAGGCGCCGACGCGTGCGGCCTCTCATGCGCGCATCACACTTTTCCGTGTCGACGTCGCGATGTCGCGCTGATTAGGCGGATTAGCCGCACAGAGCGAGATGGGGTTTGTTAATGCGCTGTTTCTGGACGCACGTGAGCTTTTTGAATACGCATGCGAGCGAGGTAATGATGCAGTTGTGGTTAGTGTGGTGCGGGCTAGGGGGTATTGAAGTGGGTTTTTGTGAATGACGTTTTTGGATTGTCGCAGGAGTAAGATTGCTAAAATTGAATGCAATCGGTGGAAATGATTGTTGGACAGCTGAAAATTAAGTTAAATTCAAGCAATGTTAAGCTATAACGTTCGCGGCGATTGATGTAAATCAATGAAAATTAAATATTTTTACAAATACTTAGCTATATAATTCTCTTTTCGATCGCAAAAATGAGTTTTTTAGCAAACTCAAAACAGCAAAATCTTCTACTTCATTTAGTCAAACTTAACTTCAGACACCTAATCGCCCTTTACTCCACATTCTCCGCGAACAAAACACTTTCTTCCTATCCCACCCAATCAATAACCAATAAAACAAACTCCCGCAAAAAACGCAACGTATAAATAGTCGCGAGAGGGCTTTATCGCCTGTTTTGTAACAAGCCGGTGGAATCGGTCTATATCCACTTGCTCGCGTAGAATCCTCCTTTTTTTCGTCGATTCGCATCGACATCGGCTGGCGTCTCTTTGATCTCCCGCGCGTGGCCTCGATATCTCCACTGCGATAGCGCGCAATCCTCTCTCTCTCTCATGTTGGATTTTCCAGATATCGTCCGCGCCATGTGTTTTTCGCGCCGGTTTCGTGCCCAATAACCGGCCCTATACACTTTTTCTCTCTCAATTCTATTGATATAATTAAAGAAAAATATAAAATTTTCGCATTATGACTTTACCATAGGTAAACAAACCGTTTAATTACTCGCGCAAATATTTCCTCCCCAGCGCAATAACATCGATATTCACCTCTCGCGCGTGCGACAACTTTACGAACCGAAAAACGATCGCACCACCCAGCCAGCGTGCGAAAACAAATCAATACGCGCCCGAGGGATCCATAAGGGCCCTGGCAAACCTGTCAGCGGTTAATAAATCCATAACGCACGCGTGTGTGTACGCGCGTGTTTCCGCAAATCTGCATACAATGCGAATTCTCGAGAGAGAGATCGTAAAACCTCTCCTCTGTGTCACTCACTCACGCTTTCTCAGCGTGTGTCCCAAGCAGATGCTTCCGGCTCGTGCGAAGGCGGCGCCGATTTTCTCCCGTTCAAATATCTCCTCTGTGTCTGTGGATTCGACAGTTTCTCTCGGATCGAGCGCTTACGAAAACAGCCGCGGGGAGAGCCGCTCCCGTGATCCCTTTGAAGGGAGAGAGTCTCTTCTTTACGCGGATCAAAGGACGCGTTTCAGGGGGTGTGTGTGATGTATGTGTCGCCGATATTATTTCCGTTATTTTCTTTTCGTTGCGTTTGTCTGCTTCTTTTACGTTGTGGTGATGTATGGGAGTTTGATATTTCAATAGAAAAAATATTGGAGTATTTGATGTAATACGTATAGTGAATCGTATATGAGTGAAAAATGTGCGTTTAATATCCCAGCATGTTATGAAAATAAATCAGGTACAAGCGAAATTTGCGAATAACCGTTAATAGAAAATTAATTTGTCAAATGACTACGTAATACTCATCTCTGTCATCGATGAGGCGCAGAATCGTAGCCTTATCAAGCACTTACATACAACCTGGCGGATCACAACTGAGCGGCGATTATCTATGGCAAACAATAGGCCGGGGAATCGCATTTTCCACGAAGGCAGAACGCGCACCGACGGAAGCCGATGCGCACGAGAGCTACGTACGTAATTGTTGGACTAATTTGGACTTGCACATTAAAAGCAACTTTCGAGATTTTTTTTCTATACTAATTAATGTATAGGTTGTAAAGTGTGTTGTATATTTTTTGTACATTAATACTACTACTGTAGAGGCGAATGTTTCGGCTGTAAGGTACCGTTACATGCGCCTCGTAAAGTAATTACATTGTAAAGTGTCATTTGGGAGCACCGAGGAGGTTAAATTTCTTAGTTTTGGAAACTGGTACTAAAGTCGACTTTAATGCGGCGGGGCGAATTAAAGCCGTATTTAACATTAAAAAGTTTGGCGCCGCAAATTGCTGGAATCCAAATTTCACTTGGCTCCGAGAGCTTCTTACATTGGACCGCTTTTTCGGAATAAAAATTTATTTACCAAGTTTCCTTGTACCTTTTTTTACCTATACAATGAATGTCCCATTTCTTCGGATAATAAATACAGTACTATCACTGAGAAGAAAGTTTAGTAAAAATTATTAATAATTTTGTAAAAATTACTATACTTTCTGGGAAAGCCATCACAAACTGTAAAAACTCAAAAAATTACCATACTTTATAAGAAATTTTGCTAGAGAAATAGGAAAATTTACTATAAGTACTGTAAAATTTATAGTATGGTAATTTTTTGGGATTTTTATAGTTTGTGTTAGCTTTATCAGACAGTATAGCAATTTTTCCAAAACTTTTTTCTCAGTGTACAGTTAATTATAGTTCTTTAGATTACCTAATGCACGGTAAAATATTCTGTTTGAGATGCGTGTTACAGACATCTTTATCATTTAGATTATGAACTCCAAAAGCTACCCTGTAATTTAAAAAACAATATTCTCCTTCTGCATCATTTCGCTTTACTTCGACATCCCCGAAAGTTCACTGAATCTCCTTTCTCCCCGATACACACACACCCCGTGCGCGCGCGTGCCAAGAACGGAGGGTCGGCGCGTATAGTCCCCGCGGCGGCACCTTTAAGTGATACGAGTGCGCACACGCAATCTCTCTCTTTCTCTCTCGAAGACCTCCCGAGCCGAGGCGCACCTGCCCCCGAGGGCTACTACACCCGCGCGAGCGACGTAACTGATCCCTGCCGCTTCCGGCTCCGTCTCTGTCGCTCTCTTGAGGCGATCTCGCGGAAGCCCTTAGCGGTTCTCGTCGATTGTATCTCTGCTTCTTCGGGGCTTTTTTGGCAGTTCTTTATTCCTTCCTTGCGACTGTTGTTGTTGAACTTTTACGCGCGAGGGTATAGGGAACGATGTTTTTGGGTGGGAAAATGGTTAGTGGTGGCTTCTTTTTAGGTTTTGTGAAAGTAATTAATAAGTATTATTTAAATAAAGTACGAATATTTTGATAAGTATATGATAAAATTTAATAATAATAATAAGCTTTCTTATCTCCATATTTATAAAGATTAAAATAAGCGTTAGTATGTTTAAATAAGTTGTAAATTTAAACTTTAAACTACAACTAATGAAGTATCTATATATAAAATATCTCTGCCAATCACATCTCCATAATCAAACATTCACCCCACATTTCTTCTCCCCTCACTTCCACAACCTCAGCGTCTTCCAATCCCACCTCACCTCTAACTTTCCTCGACCATCTCCTTCCTCTCCTTCCACCCCTTTTTTCCTTCCCTATATATACCTTTCTTTCCTTCGGCTCGTCCGTCCGCGCGAAGATCACGCCGCGAACGTGGGCAAACACTTTTAGTGCGGCGAGACGTCCGCATTGGCCCCTCTTGTATTCGTCGTCTCTCTCCCCGCAGTGCGACTTATTCTCTATTCCGTACCTGTTCCGCCGCGGCGGCCGCTTTTTCCGCTCCTTTTACCCCGGCGCTATAAGACTGCGGGACTTTTCCTCGCTGCCTGCGCAGCGGCGACGGCGGCGGATGGCCTGACGCTCTCGGCTTTGATTTACTGCCAAGTTTTTGTGAAGTTTTTAGAAGGTGTAAATAAATGATAATTTGGTTACTAGTAGAAGATGGTGAATATTTGTTGTGTTTTTTATTAATAATGTCGAATTTTTTAGCAATAACATTATAAATTAAAAGGAAGAAAAAAAAATATACCTGAAATGACTTTTTTTCGTATAGGTTTGTAAAACAAACATTCCAAGTCTACCAATTATTTCGTGAACTCGAGGAACCTCACGTACATTTCGCATAAACCAAAAATCAAACAACCGGCTCGAAAACTTTCTCTTTTTATACATTGGACTCTATATACACATACACGATCTTTCGCCGTCTCACGCGGTCATCCTCCGCTCGTTCTCCCGTCTTGTTTGCCAGTGCAGCCGGCGTTTGATGTTTGCACGGCGCATTCCGTGCGCTGCCGCCGCCGATCGCGCATTTTTCCCGTCCCTTCGTAGCTCTGGTTGCAAACAGTATAAATAATATGTTAAGGTATGGTTTCGTTCATAAGATCGACGAAATTGGCATTTTATTTGTTTATGATGCAAGATCGTTTATAAATAAAGATATAAAATATTTATAGAAAACTATTTTCTATCTAAAAAGTGGATTAAGTAATTTTAGATTAGTAACTTCCTCTGCATAACGTAACAGAATGAATTTTATCATAGAAAAATTAGGCGCGATAGACCATCTGAACTAAATCCCATTCTATAATCTTCACGAAACGATTAAACCTTACATACAATGTACATACATGCGGACACTGTGCGTTACCCGGAATCGGCCACATGACTCACTTGAAAAATTTTTAAAACATTTATTATCGTCACCGTGACACATGTTACATTTGCGCAAAACGGTTGTTATATATTTGCAAAACGAAGGCGAAGAAGAAGAAGAAGAAAAAAACGAAGGAATTTCTCACCGACTTGTCGAACATTAATTCGCTCGTGTAATTCATATTATATATACGCGTGAGAGGAATCCAGCCGTCTAATTTACGCGCGTTTCGGGAAACGAGAGAGAGACTCTCGCTGTCGCGGTGGCAGCAGCGCAGTGAAGATGAATTTTTTTTTATCCCGACGTGACGGCAATGTTTTACATATTCAGGAGTAAAAGCTGACGTAATGGCTCGTGTACGCGCCAGTGGCGGAGACGGCGACTGGTTTTATCCGTTAAACGATATCAGTCAATGATTCACGGCGCGCGAAGGACGATCACACAGACACGCACGCTATATATGCCTTGTCAAGTATGTCTCCGATCTCTACAGAGAAAGTCTCTTTTTACATATTCGGGTATCGGGGATACGATCATTACTATATAAATATATCGGTGCGGCGGAGGGTAAGCCGTTTTCTTTGAGTGGGATCGGATTCGGGAACAGAATATCGACTTTATTCAGTAAACCGTACAAAAGAAAAGCGTTTATAGGTGTTTACGCTGTTATCTTTTATTGTTGGAAACGCCGATAAAATTCAATTAACCCGCTAATGAGTTACTGTCAATCATTAGTTTTGCAATTATCTTTGTTTTCATTGACGAACGTATAAAATACATAATCCCCGTAATATAAGCTCTCTGAACAAACAAGTTCGCCACACGACGCAGCTATATCAATTTTTTCACGCCGACCTTGTTCAATTTCCTCAAACGTGTATACTATTTACACCGCGAGCCTGAAACAACAGCATTCGACTATAGTTTAATCCACCTGAAATCCCATTGAATAATATGGCTTACTCAATTTTATCTGCTGGACAGATAAAATACTTCTGATCGGCTGTATCTACGATACAACGATAATAATAGTCACGCAGCTCGAGCGGTTAGATAAACTTCTTTCTGCTCCGAAATAGTTGGAAAACCAAGATGCACGTCGATGCTCACATATATAGGTACACGCGAGTGCGAGTAATAAACCATCTCGTTTCTGCGACGCACAAAGCACGTGAAAAGGATTACGATTATCCAGCGCGGCGGTCGTCAAGGAACGTGATTCCATCGATGCGTGTATACGAGTGCACCGATGCAGTAATTTATTTCGCGATGCGATTTTTTTTTTGCACCGGAAAAGCTTACACGTGGCGTGATGGAAAAAATGGGATAGAGATTTTGTTTATCAGCTTCAAAATAACCTGTTGTCTCAAACTTACATATCTAAAGCACTTTGACATATTTATATATAAATAAGAATTTGCTGAGGTAATGATAATCTTTGTCGAAATATTATTTAACATCCGTTATCCGGTAGATCGTTCGTGGTAATTAGAAACGTCCGCATTCAAGTTTATAAATAATTTTATCACCTCTATTCTTCGCTCGCCGCTGTAATATCGATGCAACTCTCTCATGACGCTGCAAAAAGGCATCAACTACTTCAAATATTTCCGTACAATGGAATTTCAGTATGAAGTGGCTCGTGGTAGCCGATAACATCTCCTCCCATTTTTCTGCCGCTAAATCTCTGAACGACGGAAGTTGGCGCTTTAATGCCGACGAGGCTTCGCACTTTCCACAGATTCCTGAGAATTTGACCGTCTATTACCGGTAATGACGACAATACCACGCGCGGTACGTAAATGGCACTATCTAATCGCGCTCTCGGGAGATAGTTCAATTATATATGTATGCACGTACGCGTTTTTTTAGCATCGTTTCCTTAAATCATCGGTGAACTACCGTACCACGTTTTTGTTTACAGAATTTTCCGGGAATCCACCCGAGCGCTCGATGTGTAATTGCAACGATATTGCAATATCGCGCGAGTGATCTAATCGTCCTCGCGATATTATATAAGTGCACTATTGTCGTGCCTCTAATTAAATGAAATACCTCGCCACCTTCTTTTACAGTAGCGACAATGTTTGTAATCAAACGCTTTGTTGCCATTACATAAATGATCGTTCAAATATTATTTTACAACCAAAACTAGTAACGTAATTCCACCGATATACTCTTTGTCTTTGTTCTAACGCTGATCTCGTTTTATCTTACAGGTAAGCCGCTGAAATATCATCATCAGCCACCGCCAACAAACGCGCACACATAGCGCTATTGTGCCGATATATCCTTTCATTTCGCCGCCCGCAGCCCGAAAACCGCAAGTTTATAAATATAAATACGGACACTTTTATTGCCCTTCCGATCTCTCCGAAATCGTGCTCGCCATAATTCGTCTTCTTTTTTCCCCCCTTACCGTTCCATCCTATAGCGTTGTGTATATAGATATACATATTTACGAGGCGTATTAAGACGTCACGATCGTTCGTCGAAATCCGCCGCGACTGTCAATCATCGCCGAGACCGTAAATTAACGTTGGATAATCACGATTTCACGCCTGCGAAATCCCCCCCGCACGCGGCGGCGGCCGCGGAGACTTTTATCCTTCGCCGGTGAGAGAGAGAGAGAGAGAGAAAGAGAGAGGATCGTAAAAGTCGCAGATTCGCTCGCGCGCTGATCTTTTGCGAGGAAGTCGTGTTGGAAACTTTCTTAAAATCGCGTTACTCCGCTGTTTAAGGGGTTTTAATCTCGCAAGATACGGTCCTGTTGAGAGCATGAGAATCGCTTTTATTGAGTTCGGAAAGCCGGGATTGATGTATGCGAGGATCTCGAGGATTTTATTGGACTGTTGACATTGTCAATTTCGTATTTATAGGATTTTGTTAAATCATCCGACTGTTTTGATTATATTAGCGTTATCTATTTATAGTCTTATCGTTTGATTAATCTTATTAATACTTAACGGCATGATATTATTAACAGATATTGCTATGCTATACTAAATACACATATATATTTCATATTTTAATCAATAATTTAAAAACCATCCTTATACGCTATACCAATCACATCCCGCCACCCTTTAACGCCACCTTGATCTCAATCCCTCAAATCTCGCAAATTCATCGGATTGCGGTGTCGCTTTAGCCGCATCATCGGCATTAGTCTTCGCTTGCGCGTCCGTCGATCATGCAACGTACTGTCACACGCGTGTTTCCTCTGTACGCAACGACGTGACTATCGGCTCGCTGCGGAATCTCCGATGACGAACGACGCCAGTTAGCGCCGCCGGGGAAAATTATCTCGCTCTCCCTCGTCGCGACGGATTTTTTTTCCTTTCTTTTGCAGAAGTTTGGATTGCCAGGTGTAATTACGTGGATTCTCGAGTGTCAGGCGCGACTTTGTTTTCTGATTTTTACATGTGAGACGTGCCGTTCGAGGTAAAACAGACAAGGCTGCGCAGGTTATTGTAGGTGGATTATTTTACGGTAAATAATGAGTGTGACATGGAAAAAAGTCATAACACGAGTGTTTTGATAAGCTGTGTTTTTTATACATCGATAAAGTCGTCCGCGATTTTGCGGTTACACGATGAAAAGGAATAACTATATTCTTAGAATCAAGCGATACAGAAAACACTTGTAAATAGCGAAGAAATCCGAATCAGGACACGTTCCATCTACTTGATTTAAGACCGCGATAATAATTCTGACGCTAATGCATCCGCGCGCCAACTCGCTCACTCAGCTTAAACCACACTTAAACTCCAACCTCGCGCCTTACGTAACAAGCAACGCATCTGCTGCACGAGCAACAATACAACGAGAAACGAGGCCGCATCCTTCCCCATACGCCCTTATACCCATCCCTCATCGCGTCCTCGCAGGCTCTCACCTAATTCGCCTCCTTTACACACGTATATACGCGCTAGTTAACGCACCCTCTCTCACTCTTACGCGTTTATCGTTGTACGTCCCATTTGCGTAATCGAGCGGCGCGCGTCCTAATTCTCGCGCGTGTACTATACACGCGCGCTCGTATCTCCATTGACGCGGCTGTCACTGCACCGCGACTCCCGGTAATATAATCGATGCGCCGTTTGTAAACAACAGACAGACGCGTATAGTGCAAATGTTTGCGGGGTGTGGCGGCTAAATGGTCATCCCCCCTTTGACACGGGGTAATTAGCTAAGTGCTGATTTCTTCGTTTTGTGGTGTCGGCGGTGGGTTTGCAAATAAGCGCGCGGGGTAGGTTTTTGCATGTGTGGATGCGTGGCACGCCCTATGTACAGGACATGGGATCGTGGTACGTGTGGTAAAGGTTATTGTGTGTTGCGTGGTTTGTCAGAAGAGAGGAGGAAAGTGGAGGTAGGAGTCGTAATTTAGCAACCCTTAATTAACCATGGTTTATAACGTTATGTGTCTTGTGACATTAATAAATTACCTTATTCAAGAAATTCTACACCTATATAAGTTTACATTTAGAATATTCCTATTCTTAATTTTTTATATTATTCAGATACAAAACCTGAATAAAACATATATTTATCATGTATTTAGCTCGAAAACGAAAGTCAACGCGACATTTTGCAAACTAAAAAAAACACGTACTGCTAATTAGCCGTGTGACTTAGACCAAAACCATCTTCCTGAGTAAGCCAACACTTTCGCAAGCCGCATACTTTCGCACACACCCACACCTACAGCCTCTCTGTCAGAAAATCTCCACGGCGTTTTCACCCTCCACCCAAACCTCGTCTCTCTCCCACGTCAATAGGAATCTTGTGCTAGCTTGGCGAACACAGACCGGCCCATTGACTCTCCGCAGAAAAGCTCAAAGAAGTGGTGGCAGACTGCCACTCGGAGTGCAAACTGCGTTATAAAGGTAATAACAACGCTCGCTCTCTCACACTTACGCGCCGTGTGTCATACGTCGACTTGCGTCAGTGGCCGAGCTAAATTTAGATGACGTTTTTCTTTTTTTACGCGCGCTCCCCCTTTGTTGTGGTCTCGTAACGTCGCAAGGCTGAATTTTAATTCAATTAGGAGCGCGAGCGACCGTAAAGTGTTTAATTTCCTTGAATCATTTTTCATGTAAAGTGGGTGAGCGTGTGTATGCACATGGAGTTGTGTCATTCCGTCGATTTAGGATGATGCGATGCGATTACTAATTTGTCACGGTTAAATGAAGATGCGGGTAATTAGCCGTGTGCGTGGAAGTGCGAGGAGTATTCCGAATCGAGGGAAATCATCAATCATAAACCGGGGACGCGCGCATTGTGGCGAGTTTTCTAGGTAACTATAGGCAACCGCGCGTTGGGAAATAATTGTTTTCAGTCGTCACCTCAAGTTGATTTAATGTTAGTTTTGTTTTTTCGTTAATAAGTGCTGATGTGAAGGGAGGATAAGGGGGGTCTTAATGATCGTTGTTTCCTACAATTTTGATCATCGTCATGTCTGTTTAGTTTATTCGGTATACTGACGTTATTCTACCGATTGTATTGTCATAAAAGCTACCGCAACCATAAAATAGTTCAACGTAACACCCTTCTAGATTATCATCTTGAAAATTACTTAATACTCATCCACATCAATTAAACAAAATTCGGATATTTTTGACAAACCGTAAAACCAGCGAATTAACTAACCCCACCACCAAACATGAATCAATCATTTAAATCTGCTGCAGCACCCACATGGTTTCGCCAAACCTCCACTTCACTCTCCTCCCATCACCGGCATCCTTTGACATGAGCACCTCTGGCAGCGCGCGAGGCCACACACGCACTATTATCCTTTCGGAGGCGGCAGCAGCCTCCTCTCGCTCGCGTGTCCGTTCGACGTGTCGTTACGCGGAAAGAACCACTTCGGGAACGTTATTACACGGACACGCGCTCTCTGCGCCTGTGTGATGTCTGCGGGTCTTCGGTCGAGCGTTTTTTACGCTCCGCGGAATTATTCTTTCTCTCTTTCTCTCTTTCTCTGTGGGAAGAGAACGAAGGAGAGAGCTTTTATTGGGCAGATTGTATCTGGCGCCGTATTACGGGGCCGGGCCGCCTGAGTTACGGCGGATTTGCTTTCGCCGCTGGGCGGTTCCATTTTTCTGGATTATTTTATTGTATATGCGGCTGCGCGCGCTGTGTGTGTGCGTTTTTCTCTCGCTTTCTGCGGGCACGTTAAAAACGGAATTGAATGGGGGTAGAGAAAGATTCGTAAGGAGCGGGTAATTTATGCTATCGCGGGATCTGAAAATTCGATCGTGCAGTTTTATTTGTACTGCAGGTGTCAAATTGAGCCTGTTAATTTCGATGAATGGCCACGAGTATGCGCGCATATTATACGAATGTTTATAATTTATTCAGCTCGGGTGCCGCGCGGAAACTCGATTTTCCGTATATTATGTTCGGCGCGGTTAGATTTATTAAGTGAGAAATCCGAGTTACGAGTGCGAACGAGCGTGCGCGGCGTGTATATAAATATTCATGGGGAAACGCGCGAGCGATACCCTATAACACGCTGTGGCTCTCGGCATTTGCATATGAGCTTACTTAAATTAATGTCAACAAACATTTGTCGTTGTCCGCGTGCGGGCCGACGTGATCGAAGCGACTTTTAATTGGTTGGAAAGTTTCTCGGAATCGAGTGCTTATACATGCAGTTGTCTAAAATAATATTTATATCCGAGTATTCCTGGCGGATATCGGAGTGTGGAGCAGTTTTCGCAGCGAAAAGTTTGCGATAAGGGTTATATGCGATTGATGTGATTGATAAGGCAATACTAATTAATTGACTGCCGCCAGACGGTACTTGACTAATTGATATATAATGCGAAGTAAGTGGATGGGTGGCGCGACCGATTTATGATGCTGCAACTTTTCGCGTCTCTGATGTCGAGAAGATTAGGGCAAGCTCCTTAATCGAATTATCAAAGGAGAGAGAGAGAGAGAGAGAGAGAGAGAGAGAGAGAGAGAGAGGGGGAGAGAGAGAGAGAGAGAGAGAGAGGAGAAAGAGAGAGAGAGGAGAGACAGAGAGAAAGAAAAACTCGTTTTCGAAATATACGCTAAACTTTTTATGATCGGAAATCCGAGGGCTACTCATCTTTCCTCCTTTATCCTCTCGTTTTTTCGCGGTGACGCTGTCAAAATAAAAGGACTCATACGTTTTTATAATATAATTTATCCTCTGCTGGCCCCTTCCATTTGGAAGATGAAGAAGATATCAAGACTTTGGGTGGCTGAATCCAAAGAAATATCTTTATTTTGTAATTTGGTAAAAAATTTATTAATTAGTCAAATTACCGGGATAGCAAGTTTCTCTGCTGGAGGCATCGATACGGTTTGTCGCCTGATGACTTGATCGCCCCGAAATTTTATATATATATTTTTTTCATATTTTTATCCCCAATACGGGAATTTGATAAGATCTTTGGGTGCCGTGCCACCCAGTTTGCAGATTTTGAAGTAAGACATCATTTATACTTTCTTTTGCAGACATTTTTCAATGCAAAATACGCCGTTCTCTTCAATTATCTGATAAAAGTAAATGGCTGTATATGAATTAAAATTAAAAGTAAAATAATTTCTATAATTAAATTTAAATCGAATGATATCAAAATAGATTTTAAATCTATGTGATTGAAAAAATAGTTTTTAAATTTTTACTTACCATTCCAATCATTCAATTTTAGTCTAAACGCATTAAAAAAACTATGTCATCAACAAATCCTTCACTTCCTCAACCTCCTTTCAAAATTATAGTGTCATTAACGCAACGTAAATATTCGAAGTTTCAATCCAACATAAATTATGATAAAATTCAATATTCATAACCTAAAAAAGCGCACTGCTCACACCAACCGAAACCCAGCAAAAAACCAGCTCGCTTACTTATCTTACTCATCGCACGCGCGTCCCAGTGCAAAATCGCCCACGTGCGAGACGTGCAACTGTAAACCGCGTTTTTTCGCTCTCTCTGTCTCTGTCGCGCGTACGCGTGCACACTCCTTCTCTTCCTCATCTGCGCGAAAACATCGGGCAAAAAAAAGCAGACCGCATCGTAATATTTATATTTATATTATGCCGACCTCGAGTGCCGATTGATGCACGGCACCGCCGAATTATAATAGTATTCGCAAAAAACTAGGCGACACAGAGAAAGGAAGAGAGAAATAGACACGTGCGCTCGCTCACGTACGGGTGTTGAGTTACTCTCGTGGGAGTAGGTGAGGGGAGACGAAATAATAATGGATTTAGATGAAGGGAGAGGGAAACAGACGGGTTGTCAAAGGGATGGTAGGGGGACCGACATAGTGGTAATTTTAGTGAGTGTTTTAAAGGAACAATTGGCTTCGATTAGCTGGAAACGCACGTCTTTGTGTGTCATATGTCATGTGTTTGAATGCGGTTCGTGGATATGTGAATGAATATATTTTTACGGTATAGTTTTTTCTTTATTATATTTTTATTAATCTATTTTATGTTAGAACAGTTTTGAGTAAACGAAAAAATTCTGTTTATTTATGAAATTGAAAATTTGAAACTCTGTTTTCTAAAAGAAAAACAAAATACCACTTAAACCTACATTTTCAAAAAATATGATAGCGATTTTTCAAACCAACAAAAATTACATAAACCTCCCACTTCTACAACAAATTATACTTAAAAATATACAATATCTCATCACACACGCAAGCCGAAATAAATCCCCGCGACAACAACAATATCCCTAGCCCCGTGGTCATTCGTACGTATATATATATAGCCCTGCAGCACATACACACACCGAGGCAATTTTTCCGCGATAATAGCCACTCGCGCGCAGAAAAATAATAAAGCGAGCCGCGCGTGTCCAATAAGCGCGCGAGGGTGCAGTATGAGCGTATATAGTATATGGTGCCGGGCGCGCGACCGCAAACTGATTAAATGCGGTCGGCCTGCCCCCGTGTAGACTTACGAGCGCGCGGGTTGTAAACCTTACGGGATGGGAGAGAGAGAGAGAGAGCTGACGTGGACCGTGCGCTCGGCGCACGTGACGAGTATGACTGCCGGTGTACGTGTGTGACTGCGGTGTTCTGCTGCGGGAGAACTTTGTCAGTGACTTATCTTTGCTTCGCTTGGAAGAGCTTTACTTATAATTGTTAATATTTTACTCGTGTGATTATGGTAATTTTTGTATTTTAGGTGGGATTCGAGAGAATAATATAGGCTGATTGGGCTGTATGACTTTATGTTCCGAATGCATAGAAATAGTCAATTTAATTCGTAAAGCCCAGGCATTGTATAATGATTGTATGGCATAAAAAAAATGAAAGTATATTCAATGTGTTTAATAGAGAATTTTTATTTTTTGATATTTTAAAGTAGTAGCGAATTATAGAAAGTTTAAATTTATGCGCAATAAAGATTTTTAGAATATTTTGCTGTATTGTGTGAGCTGAATATTCGGCAAGCATAAAAGGATTCTATCTCGGTACAGTTTTGGTTAGCTACATACACAGTCGATAAGAGTAGCGACGTAAACTGAAACTCTAGACAAAATATATAATTATTCAACTGACCCGTACAAAAGAAGCAAGAAGGCGAGCAGTTCAGTCTTGCTTGGAGACGAGAGCTTTGAACTGACATCAGATTATATATGTCTTATTTTAATTAATTAATCACCAAAGTTACTATTATAATACTTTCCAAGTAACTTTTGTGACATATAACAAATTATAACTGTTATTTACTATTCCATTTAGTTCAAAAACAGTGTTTCCTTATATATACCATCTATTTCTGAAAATTGAGCAATATGTACCTACATTTTTAAACTTCTACTTTCTTCACGCTACACTTCCCCAAGAAACCAACTTCAAACTTTCAAAAATTTCAACAACGCCACAGGATGTAGCCCATAAACCACACAATAACCTCCAACCCTCTGACAAACGACCCCCAATCCCCTGATTTTACCACCTCGAATTCTCAGCAAAACACCATAAACCAATACAAATCAGCTCGCAATAAAAAATTCATCTTCCCCTAATATACGCAACCCGTCGCTATGGCATATCTCCTTTGTCCCTGTATATACATAGACAGACGCGCGTGCGCATGCCGACCTTGTCATTCGAGAGTCTAGCGGCGAATCTGCTTCGTTCCGAAGAGGGAAGAAAGGGCTTGAGGCCGCTCGCGCGGTTGTGTGTCTACTCGCGTTGCTTCCAGGAGTTTCTTTGTAGCGATGCGCACGTGCTGCTGCTGCGCTGGCAAATCGATTTCGGTTGGATTAGGAGTTGTGTTTCACTATATGTGCGAGCATACGTTGGTATAATCAGGAGTTGATGTTACTCGAAATTTTGATAAGGAAATTTGAGGAAATTATGTAGAGCAACGCAGTTTTATCTAATTAGAGATAAGAGGGGAAGAATGCATTCGGCAAACTTCTGATGCAGCGTGTTTGTTAATCAGTTAGGATTCTAGAAAATTGAATTTCATTGCAAGTGTGTTTCAAAATATTTACGTTTTTTATTATCTTAATTGCATAAGTATGTAGTACACGCGCTATTAAAAGCATATAAATGTGTCACAAAATAAATCAAACGAATGAGACATTATATGCGAGTGTAAAACAAGAATTCATATCAGTTGACTCATGCCGGAAGAAAATGAGAAATTACGATGATTTTGACGCTATTTCATTCATGCTCCAAATTATAACGCTATCAAGTGATTCGGTAATCTAGGTTTTTTCACTAATTTCGCAATTTCAGGAATTCAACGTCTATCGTGTGCAGAGAAAATGTCTCATTTCCGCGACCGAATGATTCAATGAGTTCCTAGAACAAAGATGATGCGTCCTGTTTGTTACACAAAATTACCATAGTACGATACCCCTTCCGAAAGTATCTCATTACACTACTATAATATAAATGTCATTCGAGCAGTATTTGTCAAAACGACCGGTCCTCAAATACACTTACCGACTACTTAGACTACATTCAAACTACCATTAACAAAGACATACCTGCAATTGTTCTTGGCATCCCTCGGTCACCTACACCCGCAACCAGCAATGATCTCCGGCACTCGAAGCCACTCGCACCCTTTCGCACCCAATTTTCGGCAATAAAACGCTGCCAGCGCGGGTTCTACCTGCCTCACGGGCGCCCGCACTTTCCCTGAAAAAGTTTCCCTCCGTAAATTTCAAGAGAGAGACTTCAGGCAGCAGCAGCAGCAGCAGCTTAGAACAAAAGCCCGCGCCGGCTATGATTTATGCGCCTGGCGTTAGACAGGTGCCCGTCTCTCTCCCTCTCTCTTGCGCACGCACTTGTCGTTCGGATAATTAAACCGACGTCTCGATCGTCCGCTGACCGGCGATTTTTTTTTCTCTCTCGTGAGAGGTACGGGGAATAAACTGTTTTCGATAAGCGGGCGCGGAGAGAGGAAAAAAAGGCGCGGCGGGCTATTGTTTTTCTCGAGTGGCTGTGATGCAGGGGAGAGAAGTGGTGGAACGTCGGTGCGAAATCAACGTGGAAATTTGAGACTGACGATGAAATTGCAGTATTTGTACGGTAGAAAGGTGTGTTTTCGTAAGTTTTCGGGCTGTTTCGGGATGGTGATTGATTTATGGGGGGATAAGTGAAAGTTAATGTTGGGGATTTTCAATTATTTCGAGAAGCCGGCGCTGGAGTGCTACTGGGCCATTAAATTATATAGTGTGTAAAGATTAGTGTGCTCTTTTCTGGTTAGTGTATTATATTTTAATCACTATCTATAAAAGGAACAACTAAGGTAAATATATATTGACAATAATTTGTCAATACTTATACAAATTAATCTGCCCTTCTTCGAAAAACTCATTTTCCTCTCAAAAAAAGTCGACAAATAACTCACCCAGCCCTAACCACACACTTAACTCTAGACAACCGATCGCAGGTGCCTGTCTCCCATCTCCTCGGTCACCTGTTTACCAACAACCCGGGTAGCTTTTAGAAAAAAAAATCGGTAAAATTCCGGGGCGGGAAACACACGTGGTAGGCCAGCGCGAAAAGCATCCGAAAAATCCCTATTAATCAGCTAATAGCATTTTCCGCTCTCTCTCTTTCCACTCACCTCCGGCCTCGTCGCAATTTATTGTCGTCTGTGACCCGTCAGACAGTCGGGGGAACATGTCGCGCACAGCACGTAACCTGGGTAGTCGTCGTAGATTCGGTCGGCCAGATAGCCGTTTCGCAACGGTTCAAACGCGCCGGTGTACAACGCACGCACGCGTTTATCGCCCGGTGAGGGCAAGCCTTCGCGGAACTTCTCTCTGGGGGAGTCCAAGAGAGAGAGAGAGGAAAAACTGATAAGTGGTTTTTCGGCTACCTAGCGCGGTGATGGGTAACGCTTTTGGGAGCAGGTCGGATGGTTTTTTCGGGTATTCGGAGGGAAGATGAGAGAGAGGAAGCGAGGATGCGAGTCTGGCGCGTGCACCTGTGAGTGTGTATGTGTGGGGATAGAGGTTTATCGTTGCTTTTTTCTAAGGTATGGGTGACACCCGATGAAGTTGTAAAGTGGAGCGTTGGGGAGGCTGACGTGAGAGGATAGGTGAGTATTATGGATTCTTTGAATTGCTATTGTACACCGCCGTTTATGGCTTTTCTAGAACGTCTTTATCGGGAGGTAACAAGCCTCTAGGTTAAACCTTGAGATAGATAATAAAAATTTAACGGTCTTTTTTAATTATCCGGCAATTTTCACCTGTCAGTGCTCAATCGACTATCCTTTGCACTTTATTAATCGCTGCTATTTTTCGCCTTCTCCGGCTAACGGCTCGAGGAAGTCTGGTAAAAAATTGCCGTGTCGCCGGTGAAAAAACGAGGCAGCGTCGAATTTTTTGACGAAAGTACGACATAAGTGTCGGGGCCTAATTGCCGAAGCTCAACCGTGAAACGACTGCATGCGTATCCATGACTAAATGGCCCTTTTGTCATACGTCGGGAGAGAGAGAGAGAGAGAATTTCCGAAGGGACGCCATGTCCAATCGACGTGACGAAAATGGCCTGTAATTTTTCTTTTGAAAGAAACCTAAACAAGGCGACCGAGAATGTACGCTGGGCAAATAAAGTGTCTTCGTCTCTAAAGTTATTGCCGCATTGTGATATATATTATGGTAATGGCATTATTCTTTTTCAGCTATAGTTTTTTAGTTCGAGTTCTCTTTTATACACGACAATAATAGCCAACACCTATTTTACTTTAAACAAGTTACTATAAAAAAAAAAAAACGGAACCACAAGCAGCCCATCAGCACATCGGCCGTAAATCCACATTTTTTCCCGCCATTCTCGTAATGGCATCACTCACATTACAGTTATCTCAGCACGGTGAACGCTATCTCTCTCTCTTTAATAAAACGGCCTCCGAGGAACATCCTATATAGCAGCTCGGCGAAAAAAACGTCTTTTCTCGCGCCTACAAAAGGCCCGGGGGCATCGATTGATAATTGAT
Source organism: Torymus aiolomorphi (assembly GCA_036365515.1). Taxonomy (NCBI): domain Eukaryota; kingdom Metazoa; phylum Arthropoda; class Insecta; order Hymenoptera; family Torymidae; genus Torymus; species Torymus aiolomorphi. Next base: position 121,432,826 of record CM070874.1, on the reverse strand, counting down.
TATCTCGTCGCCAGGTCTCACGCGCTCGTCACGCGACCGATTTTCGAGCCTCGCTCGCGCCCCTCGCCTCTTTTTTCGTCCCGCGCGCTCATCTGTCGCTTTCCAATTTGTCGCTGCACTTTTTTCCCGGCGCCTATTTTCGTCATTTCGTGTTGTATGTTTTCCACGCGGAATGCAAACATCCAAATACGTGCGATCAAATATAGAACGCGTAGCGCGGGGGGAAAAGGTCATTATTCAGTGTGTTGTGTTTGCTTTGCGCAAGTATATAGTGAGATTTTAAAAGAGTTGCGACGAGGGAAGTTTATGCGTCGCCGGTGTTCGCGCGGCGGGTTATTAGCGTGTGTTATGGGTGTACGGTGTCAATGATTTTCGAACAAATTTAAACTGCAGCGGGTGCATACAGGCCATTAAAGAAAGTTAATGGTTATAACTTAACTAGCGGACTACTAGACTAACAAGCGGAACTTTTTAATCCTATAATTAGACTAAAGTTCGAAAATACGCTTCGATAACTTGTTCGCCTTTTTTTTAGCGATCATGCAAGACGAAAATTATTCGCCAGCGCGCACACGCGAGTTTACAGTAAAAAGTATCGATGAAATAATGGCGGATAAAATATCAAGAGTGTCGAGCCCGCGGCCTCTCGCACTCTACGACTGGCTCGCTGGCTTTCCCATGAAATGGCCCATATGTCTATACATATAAATATTTTGTTAACGCTTATATTAGCATATATTTGAATATGCTTTATACGCGGTAATATACCTTGCGCGCGCGTGCGCGTAGCTGTTGAATTATACTTGTACCGATTCGAGTGTCTATTTTTATCTTTTCCGAGAGGGAAGAAGAAGAAGAATGTCTCCGTGCCGTTGGTGATCTCTTCATCGCTGATTTATATTACGGGGACTCATTCTTTTGATTTTCCATTTTATTCCGATAAAAGTTGGTAAGCCAGTGGGCTTACAAAGGCTTTTCTTAAGAGATGCAAATTTTATTGAAATTTCGTTTTAAATATTGAGACGTATGGCTTTTTATGGAAAAATATAGGGAAATAAAATAGCTACATCGTAAAGTATCAATAATTAAAACTAACATACATATTTTTGTAAATTTGTCGTTCCGTTTTAAAATGTTTTAATATATAATCATCAATAAAAAATATCTGATTTTGCATTAATTTTCAAAAAGATAAGCACGGTTCTCTATACCCGCTATAAATCGGGCTCTAAACGCCAGGCGCCGAACTTGGCTCATGCGTGGGCGTTGTGCAAGTTTCGCAGCTCTCTCTCTCCCTCTCTCGCGCGCGCATTAAATAAACACGCACTCACACGCACGTACGCGCCGACAATAATCATCATCATATACTAACGCACACACACACACGCGCGCGCGGCGCTTGCGTAACGACGCCGCGGCCGATAATTATGCACTATCACTTTCGGCGAGGAATTCGTGCGTGGCGCCCGCGCGCGACAGAGTTTTCTCTCCGGATTTTTCGGTGCCTCGAAATTCCTAGAGGTGTCCTGGATTTTTTTGGAAAAGTCATGGGAGCGGTGTTGTGGGTTTGTTTTGGGATGGTGATTTTTACGGACGAGCGGATGGGTTTAGTGCGTGTTTAGTGGTCGAATATTTGTGAGTTGTTTATGGAGCGAGGAGAATTATTGTACGAAGGTGCTGTGTGCCATGGGATAGTAGTTTTCTTCACTTCCTACGTGGTTTGGATTAGCTTTTGAATGTTGAAAAAGTGGAATAACTCCTTTTGACAACTACATTGCTTAGTCGACAAAAATTCTCCGAAATCCTGGTACATGGGTGAACTATAATTTTATTCAATTTTTATTGGGATTTGATTCAATAAGTGTCTGACACGTGACATGTATCTACACAATAAATACTGTACGTGGCACTGACATTGTTTAGATAAAAAGGCCACCAACGGTGATTTTTATTACCAAAAATTTGCAATTCCAAAGTTTATTTACAGTACGTTACAAAATTCAAAATTTCCCATAGAACCTTGACAATTCCCACCGTATTTCCATCTACAATTGTATTTACCTCCGAGAATAGGTTTAAACGCCAGTGCACTACGCGAACTCCAGCCGAACCAAAATACTTTATATTTTGAAACAAAATCATGGTATCTTGCACATTTTTAGCTTATTCATTAAAATAATCGTTTTTTTCCTCGTCGCTTCTATTCCCCGATCGCCCGGCACACGCGCGCTGTTGTCGACTCGGTCTCACTCTCTCTCTCTCTTTTAGATTGCAGGCACCGCTGCTTATCTGCCGCCAGACGCAATTCGTGGGGACCCGATACGCTCTGTACACAAGAGAGTGTACATTTCGGTGGGTTGTTTAGGGTAGGTGAATAATTGGGACGTGGCGTGTCGTTTAGGTTGATTGGAATGGCGGTTGGCGTATGCGGGGGGCACGTTGGTGTTTTGCGTGGGTGCAGTGATAGCGAGTACGGAGAAAAATGTGCGTTTATCGAGTTCTAAGAAGCGTACAGTCGTTACACTTTACATACAATACGCGGCGTTAATTAAAAAGTTTGCTTATTAATTGGGGTAGATAAAAGTTCTGGAAAATAAGAAATTTATATAACGGCATATTGATGGAGCGCGCTGTTTATAATTTTAAACAATTATCTGTTTTTTGCCTCCCAGTTGATATAATGAATTGAACGCTAATCAAAGTTGCGGTAAGATTAAAGGAATTTTATTTATTTGTTTACTTTCTCATGGTCGAATATAAGTATATATTTGGAAAATACCACAACCTGATTGATTAAAAACAAAAAATTATCAAGAAAATAACTGTAATTTTTTTTTTTATACATTGTTCAATTTCTTAAATGCATTTCAAATAACAGTTGTTCTACTCCTACTTATATTTTTAATTCTCTCTCCTTCCACAATCTCAACCTCGCTACAGAGCGGCTTAGACCGAAAAACCGTCGCCTCGACGCCCACGCGCTCGCGTACGCGCGACGTGCGCGTGCCGCTTTCTCGGCTCGGTGGGGGAGACAGCGACTCGCTGCAGCAGCAGTACGGCGCGCGCTCGATATACACAGGTGGCTACGCATGCAAATGCACGAAGGTGTACGTATATATACCTGCGTGTATGTATGCGTGCGTACGCCGCGAGCGAGACGAGTAAACGCTACGATTGCGAATCTGTTTTGACGCGAGCTGCGAGGAGAAATGGGTGGGGGCATAGAGTGGCTGGAGGGATAGAGCGAGGATGCTGGAGTTACGTGGCGTGGTGCGATAAGGATTTTGAAGGTGAGTGGGGGGGAATAGGATAAGTGGTTGAGAAAAGAGGTAATTGAAGTATACTTGAATGATATCGATTCTTGTCATTTTGCATGTCTGTACTTTGCAACGTTCTTACGAAACAATCAATTCTCCGCAGTAATTTACGCAGTCTTTTTATTTTCTTTCTCGGCGCAATTGAGAACAGTCGAATTTGGCAAAATAAAGTGCTGAAATTACGAGTGATCGTGTGACATCTCGAATTTAAATCCTGGTTTTTGTTCTTTAATTAGCGCTGTAAATTTTCTTAAAGTGAATGTAATGAGATAAGCCAGACAAAATCGAGAGAAAAGATATCGTTTCACGAGCTGTCTTAATGTTAGATAATTACCGATACTGATATAATGTATGTACACGTGGTCGTTTAATATTGAGGTAAGGTCAACGATCTCTTTATTAATAATAAAATCGATAGACGTATTATGTACGCCGATAACGCGAGCGAAATTAGCCATCTGAATTGGCCTATAATTTCGTTAAAATCCTAGCTTGCATTATACTAAAAGTTCCTCGGCGTTGTAATACGATAACAGATAACTACGCTTAAAATGGATTTCGATTCGTGTTACTTCGAGTCGACTCTTGAGAACTGGTAATCGAACAACGACTGATACTGTTTCAAAAACGTATAGCATAATAATTTGCACAGATAAGTAGTACGTTCACCACGACTTTGGAGCTAATCTAATTACACTATATCAATACTTATACAACATGGAGCAAAACGATACTTGAATTTCAAACACCTTGCTCCGAAAGCTCCGAAAACTCCAAAACGATTCAGACACGTTTCTCAAAAAGCCCACACCGAAAAAACTCCCTCGGCGCAACTCTCTCGCTCTCTCTCACTCCACCTCGCGTAATAATCTACACATGCACGCGCGCATGAAGCCTCTCTCAGCCGCACACTCTTATTCCCCCACTCATTGCCGCGGCTCTACACACTCTATACGCGCTCTCTCTCTCTTTCTCTCTCTCGCGCGTGCACGCGAGAGAAGGAAAAGAAGAAACGCTCTTCGCTCATATACAGCATACATGTATGCGTAAATATGTGGGGTGGCGCGTGGAGGGGGGAGGCAGCGCGCGCGCGGCTTACCTGGCGCTCTCTCTCTCTTGCTGCTACCACCACCAGGCCTGCCTGCGGGCCAGCAGCGTGGGGCTGACGTCGCCTATATCGAACGGCGGCGGCGGCGACGACGACGGCAGCGGCGGCTCTACCTGCACCGCGCCGCCCGTAGTATAGTAGTACTACTACGAGTGTGGTGCACGTTATACACGCGCTCATCGGCAGCGCGCACTCCTCCTCCGATATCGTGCGCGCGGTACACTCCAGTTGCGCGACGACGACGATAGCGACGATGATTATGATGGTCAGGATGAGCGCGAGGTGTTCGTGCTGGCTGACGACAACTGCAGTATCGTAGTATATATTATAGACACGTCGATCTGTATTATATGAAATAGAAGAAAGGAGGAAAGATATAGAGTGTGCGTAGAAAGAGAGAGGAAGGACGGAAGGATAAATTTAGTGCTGTTATGAGGAGAGTACGAGGAGGGTGAAAGAGAGAGAGAGAGAGAGTAGGAAGAAGAAGAAAAGGTACCGAGGATAGAGTCATTGATGAGGGTGGAAGGCCGGCGGAGGAGCAGCCGTAGCAGGAGGGCAGCGCGCCGAGGCGCCGCTACCCCGACGAGCAGCCCGCGCGCGGCGCTCAGCCGGCAGCAGCAGCAGCAGCCTACTACCGCCGCGGCGCAGTGAGAGAGAGAGTGCGAGAGAGCGGCGGCGGCCGCCTAAAAATCAGTGCGCGCTCGGCCGCCTCCAAGGTAGCATCTCGTGTCCCGCGCGCTCTCCGAGTGCGTGTGTGTATGTGTAAGAGCAAGAGAGAAAAGAGTAAGGGAGACCGCGAGAGAGAGAAAGAGAGAGAATGAGACTGGGCTGCACGGGGCTGCGGCACCCGCTGCCAATAGAGTCGACGACGGGGAGACGACGAGTGCTTCTTCTCGATAACTGTATTGACGGCGAGTAAGAGTTGACAGAGAGAAAGAAAGAAAGAGGATAGTGAAAAGTAAAGTACAGAGGAGAGAAACAAGTGCAGTGCGCGCGAGCGCGAAGCTTAGCCGTGTGACTAAGTCGGCGGATGATCAGTGTGTGCTTATTCGTTTTCTTAATGATTTGAAAATTTTTTCTTGGTGTGGTTACGAGTTGCATACACAAGTACGACGCGTTGGAAAAAGTGCGGTGTGCCGGAGGTGAGAGAAGAGAGGGAGGAGGGAGGAGGGAGAGAGCGAGAGAGAGATTATAGTAGTAGCGAAGTGCAGGATTTTGAAAGCAGCTCGGAAGGCCAGCCCGACGCAATGCGTCGACGCTGCTGACGCAACGCGCCTGGATGCGTCTCACTTTAAGCACGTGAGTCTATATATTAACCATTTACTTTATTATTATTAGTCTTGTGTTTCTGCTGCGGTCTCTCTCGCTGTGTTTTAATTAGTGTTGTTTTTCCGTAAGGTTACGGTCCCGATTCGCTATCGGACGTGTAGATAAGAGCGTGTACGCGCGGGCACGCGGCAGCGAGAGATAAGCCGCCGTCGCCGCGACGCGGCTTTTTGAATTTCGCGCGGCGTGCGCGCGGTGGATGTGGACGCTCGCGACGGGAGATATAGGGTGGATCGAAATTTTCGGGGTAGGTGGTGCAGTCGTGCTCCAGCGGAGTTGTTTCGAGAGTCAAAAGTGACCCTTTACTTTTGCTGTTAATTACGCTGTTAGTCATTGTAGTGGTTTGATCATAGCAATCATTTTTAGACTTCTAGTTCTCTAAAATTTTCTAACTCTTCATACGTTTGCTGTATTAATTTTCATGAAAACGCCAGTTACAATGTATCTCAAGTGCACTTTACATTGTATTTTAATGACAAAACTGAGTGAATCATCGTTTCTCCAGCTAACTGCACGACTTATCGACGCATGTTCGCTACTAAAAACCATATCTTCACACACCTCCCGTTTCCGAATACCAACCACTTCGGCAGCGTTTCTTCCGAATCCCGCAATCACATCGCCATAATTACTACAACCTTACCAACGATATTTCTATATACAACAATTTCTCTCTGTACACGCACTACAACATCGCGCGCAATAGCAACGCTCTCTCGGTCACTCGACTCCAGGCAAGTAAGTTTTCTCCTCGCGCGCTTGCGGTAGTGCACTTTTCTCTCTTTCTCTCTCTCCTTCGCTCTCGCTCTGCGGCTTCCCGCTCTCGTTTTCTGCCTCATATTCTTCCCCCTTTCTTCTTTCGCCTCTCTCTCTTACCTTCTCGCTCTCGGCCTTTTTTTGCACTGCACGCGCGCGTAAATACACACCGAAACACACACGCACGATTTCTTTTTGCCGAATTCGAGAGAGGCGCCGCTGCGCGAACTCGCGTGCGCCCGAAAGGCGCTCGCGCGCGAAAATGAGATGGTATTGTGCGCAAAACGAGGTGTGGCGAGAGAGAGAGAGAGAGAGAAAGAGAGAAAGAGGAGCAGAGAGAAAGAGTGAGGATTGTTTGATGAATTGCGATGATGGGCGAGGGTTAAGGAACTTTTGGAGTTTCGACTGGAATTTCGAGAAACGCGCAAAAATAAGGTGTAATAGATGTGTGTTGCGGGCTCGTGAAAGGTTCTTGTGGTTTCAGAAAAACTTGAGAATTATGAAACATGATTGATTTAAGACACAGATAGTTTGTTCTTTACATACAATTATATATCATAATTTTAGCACAATAATAGAAAATATTGTTGATAACAAACAATTCTAATAACTGTCCATTAAAAAAAAAATCTCAAATGATAAATACATTCATAACACCACACAACCAATTTGTACGCACCGTAAACCGTTTCCCCATCCTTCGTCGCCTCGATCTCTCCATAACCCGATGCTAATGAGTCGCAGCCTATATACCGCCGAAAAAAAGCCCTTACGAGCGCTGCACTCTACTTATACAAACGCGCGCGCGAACCGAAAAACGCCGTTTTCCCGGCCCTTTTCCGTCCTGTCCCCCCGTCCAGCTACTTCTACCCCCGGCGATTCCCCGTATAATGCAACGACCCTCGCGTAAAAAAGGGTATGTGTGTGTACTTAGGGGAGAGAGAGGCGCGCCGACATTGTTGTCCTATCGCGCGATTGCCTTAATCCCGCGCGCTCGTCTCGTTTTTTTTTGTGCTGCCGCTGCCGCTGCCCGGCCTTTTGTTCTTCTTTGTGCGCGCGAGAGTATATGTACGCCGAGCGCATTGATACCGTGCGCGTTTCGGGCGCTGAAAGCGAGACAGCAAGTTTTTCGGGGGTCTCTCTCGGCTACTGGCGAGACGGTGGCCTGATATTTGTTAAAATGTGAGATGTGTGTATTTATTTGATTATAAAGTGTCGTCATAATTGTAGTTTTGAAGATAAATATTTTACTATAAAGAATAAATCTATAGTACTACAATGTCTTGTTTCATACACGTTTGATTTTTAAAAGTGTGTAGTAGAACGTCTTTTTTCGAAATAAAATATCCGTCACGAAATAAAATCATCACCTCGTGGCAAAATTTTCCGCTGCAACCCCTAATGACTCACCACCTCACCTCGGCTTCATACAAAATTCACTTGCGCGCACATTACTCCAACCCCAATAATGATTAATACCATCCAGCCCCACACACTGTTTGAAATCAATAACCGAAATCTCGCGGCAACAATAAAAAAGAAACACTACAATAATTTCTCTCGTCGGCTTTCCGCCATTTATCATCTCTTCTTTCGCCGCGCGATAATTCACGCGTGCGCATTGTGCGCACTCTTTGTGCGCGGATTTGCGCGCACCCCTCGCGTGCGCCTACCTGAGAACGGGACAAAAAGCAGCAGCGTCGTCGTTGTCGTCGTCTTTGTCGCTAGGAGAAATCGATTATTGACTTCTTTAATCCCCGCGTGCAACGCGTCGTGCGCGCACTCTCTCTCGACTTTTGTACAGCGCGCTCGACTTTTTTGCAGCTACGGTGCCCTCTGTATAGTATAATAGGTATATAGGGTCTTTGTACGAGCTGGCTTCGCTTGCCGGGTGTGTGTAATAAGTGCGGATAGTTTGGAATGTGATAGCGGGGTAATTGGGGGGTTTGAGTTTCGTAAGGCGCAGTTTTTGATGTGCAAATGGTTTAAATCGTATATAAGTTTTATTCAGAGATCGGCATTATTCGTCCGCAAAATTTCTCGAATAAACGGTTATTCAAAAAAAATATTCGACCAATAATTTTTTCGAATATTTTTTCAAAACACTTCTAATGGCCCAGTTTTTATGAGAAAGGTGTTTATTAATTAAAATTATTTCATTGCATCAAATATTTTATAAAACAATATGAGTATTAAAAAAAATTTTGCGGACGAATAATGCTTATCTCTAGTTTTATTAGATAAATATTAACGCATAATTTATGAAGTAAAGTAGTCGAGAATGAGGTTCACTTGAAGTTAATCTACAAACCTTATTGTTTTACATGAACAGATTTTAATATTACGATAAGAATGTACTCATAACGCTGTAAAAAAAGTATAAGGCGAAAAAGTTGCACCCGCAATTGTTAAATCTGACATTTTAATCTATGTCGAGCAGCATTGCGTGCCTACGATTAAGTAATCATTTTCACGTACACCGAAAAAATTAACTCGATAATTGCCCAATCATCCGTACTTTCATCTTTGATATCACCGACGACCTAATCGTAGCTGCACTCCAGAAAAGTTCTCCGAAAGTAAACAACACACACACACTCCCCTTACACATTTGCAGCGCATTTTTCGCGGCTGCGTCACATCATACCAACACACACGCTAATCGCTCGCTCGATTTGCATAATCAATCGGCCGACAGATCGATTGTCTCGGCTCTCTGATTCACGTGCCTCTCGCGCGTCAAGGTCATTAACTTATCGTGTATAACCCAAATTGAATAATAACGGAGAGGGAGGGAAAGCGAAAGAAAGAGAAAAAAAATATAAAGTCGTCGATAAGTGTAACTGCGACGACGACGACGACGCCGTTGAACTTTTGACACGAGATGACAGATTGCTTGAACGGTTGAAGGAAGAGAGAGAGATTGAATTTGCTGAACTCGTGTATATGGCAAGTGGATCGCTGACGATCGGCGATCCAATTACCCGGAGAGTTTCGGACGATCGGAGATTAGTTTGAAAAGTTTGAAGGCGCGCACTTGCGATTGAACGTAATTGAGAGAGTATTTATGAAGTTTCCATTGGGCGTGCTATTTGTTCGCTTTGATTGAGAGAATTTAGGAATTGCAGAGTTTTGGTTCCAAGAAAATGAATATTTTCAATCATAATAATTTTAAGTAATTTTAACGGGTGATTAAAATATATGTTTTTCTGAAGATGTAGTTAAGGTACGACTGTTACAAAAAGTGACGTTGTTCTAGAAATGTTTAACAAGTATCATCGACAAAGTACCCAGTGCAACAAAATCTGATTTAAATAAAAGTGGTCGATAAATGAACGGTATCACGCGATCGTGACCTAGTATTCGCAGTTTGACCAAATCTGTTGAAAATAAGAAAGAAAAACTTCCACTCAGACAGTCGCTTATTTACTACTTCACTTCACTTATCTTTCATTACAAAACTTTCATAATGAAGTATCGATAATGCGATTTTTCGCATTTTTCTATATCCGCCCTATCTAAATCACACAAACATGCAAGCGACTGTAAAAATTTCATATATGACTTTGCGCTGCTATTATAATTGCTTAATTATTACCTAACGACTCGCAATACTGTATATACACTGCATTGACACAATTTAAACGCGCAGCAGCACTCAACTCTCGTGGAAAACGACACGAACCCTATCTCTTTACAAACTCCAGCAAAATCTTTACCTCGACCCCATCTTATCTCCTCGCCGATTTTCGTTACACACATACATACTTGCTCGAAAAATATACGCTTTTCGTAATTACACATGTCCACGTGGCCGTTATCTCGCTTAACCGAATTAACCGCGAAGAAAACCGCGCGCTGCTGATCGATGACAAAACTCGCGCTTTTCTGCCGCCCCCGCTTAATTGAGCGCCCGCAAGAAGGTATTTTAATTGCGGGCCTCGTCGGAGAGATAATCGAAAATATCGCTGTTATCGCACTTACCGGCCGGCACTGATTTTTCCATCGATATACGCGCCGTGTGCATATATGTCGGTGTGCGTGTATACATATACGAGATGCGCGCGGCAGATATGGAGGTAGACCAATTACGCGGCTCCGGATTTTTTTTTATTCTGGGTTTTTTTTCGTGCAGGAGTTTTTATCTGCGGTGTGTGGCCTTTTTGGGTTTAACGAGGATATTATGAAAGATAAATGAAGGCGGTAGCACGGGAAAAATAATAAACAAGGTGATAGCGATGTAGTATGTAACAATTAGAGTTCGAGATTGTATTTTCGTGCGGTTGATCAATCAATTCTCTCGTGCGTTCTATTTTCGAGCAAAATTTTTCTTAAAACCTTTTTTACATTTGAGTCTGACATTTTTTATGTAAAATTTTTTAAAAATATTAAGTATTAAGTTGATTATAAAGTGAAAGGTAGATCTTCGTATAAGGACCTTGAAGCAACCAAAATAAATATTTTTATCTGTATAAAGAATTTACAAAAACTAAACGGGGCACTTGCGAAATCGAAATCACTTTCAAAACTTTGTATATATAAGGAACGTCATAAACTTTTCTTGATAGTTAAGATAAGCCACTGGTATTCGTGTGTACTTTGCGCTCAACGAATTTAAATTTCAAATTATATCTTATAATTAATATTAATGTAAATACTATAATAATAATCTCACTTTGTCATTGGTAAAGTTCAGAAAAATTATACAAACGTACGTTTACATATAATTTCCAAGTGTTGACATTTATTACACTCCTAGACAACATACTATAATTATTCTAAATTAATACCGTAAAATGCAATCCCTATATTCACGTGAAAAGCAGCTCAACTCTCATAACTAAATATTTTCACAATAATAAAAGTGCATCCCGCCAGCAAAACTCTCGCACGGCGCTGCATCAATTTTGCCAATAAAATCTGCCTGCCCATAAAAGCTCTGTCTCTCTCTTTCTCACTCTGCTCCCTTCAAAAATTACAAGCGACCGATAAATTCAGCAATTTTTCCAATTAACTGAAGTGCAACGGTACAGTTCTCTCTCTCTCTCTCACTCTCCCTCGCATATGCGCATAATAAACGGCGCGACGAATTTCATTGTTTACAGGCCGCCGCGGCTCTCGCGCCGATTACCGATTACCAAGATAAGCCGCCTCCACGCGCGCGATTAATAAAGCGCGTGCGCTCGCGCGGAAAAAAGGGAGGAGGCGAGAGAGCCGGCGAATATATCAAAATAAAACTGGGCAGAAATGGAATGGAAATCATTCTCGCGTGGAAATAGAATTGCCCGGCAGCGGGAGAGGTGCAATAAAAAGCGCGAGGGAGAGAGGGAAGGAAAGCTTTTTCGGCGGAATTTACAGCGCGAATTTTCGAAATTAGTTTCGTTGGTACGGGATTGCGTACGGTTTTCGACTTGGTTTTTCGGAAAAATATGGTGAGTATATTGTTGTTAGATGGTTATTGTTACGTTGGCTGCGTGTAAGTTGGGTGTCTGCGGATAATGTTGAATGGATGTAGCCTTATTGATAATTGGAGAAAAATGAAGCAGACGAAAAAAATTGAGATACTTATATTTAGCAACGCGATTGCAGATTAAGCTTTATCATTATTCAAATTCAATCACGCTGCAGATAATAATTTGGTTAAAAATGCAAATACTATGAGAAGAAATGTCAAGTGAATTTATGGAACGATTTTAGAAAACATTTACACCGTACTTACTATTTTTTAAAAGCGCCATTTAAAATAGAATTTCAAATTCTTCGTCTATTCATAGCGTTATAATACCTTGGAATTATACTTTCATACTTACATTAAATGTATGCCAGGATTTTAATATCCTCACTACAATGATCGAGTTTAATTATGAATCCACATAAAAAAGCGCCAACCGCTATTATACTTTCATAAAACGGGCGCGCGCGCGCGTGCATAAATCTTTGAAAATCATAAATTCCTCACTTTACAATCGCATAATCATAATATAATCAAATTAACGCCCATCTGAAACACGAAAAAAAAGAGAAGAATCAAACATATAATTATCAATTCAAAACAAATCAGTACACAAACGTTAACGATGCGGCGGCACTCGAAATAGTGTTTATTTATCTTCACGGTTGCGTTGTGATTACCGAACAATTGCGCATAATTCGCCGGGGGAATCCTGGCAATATGACGCGAGAGTACACGTGGCATGCAGATTTTCCACTTGGAAAATCTTCGCACCGAATCGCGAAAATTGAACCATTGTTCCTTATCTCGGTGCGGTAACCCCTCCGGTTGCGTGGCGATCAGGTGGCATAACGTCTCAATTCGATGCGTGCCGCGAACGTGATGATCATGACGATGAGTATTACGATCATTGTTCAGTTTTTTGCACTTCTGGCTATTATTGAGGTTTTTCTTTCGCTTATCGAGTGATAATTAGGTATTGCCATTTCTAGTGAATTTGTCAGTTTTTTTCGTCGTGCTTAGAATGCTATGTATGAGCTCGTAGTCGCGCGTCGGGTTAAAAATTTGTAGCGCCTTACATTAGCATCCGAACGATCATTCAACATTACGTCAATTTGTAATTTATGAACAATTTCTTATCGTAATCTCATGCAAATTTACAGAAGTATTTTTGCCGCGATTTTTTCATATTTACAATGTTCGAGGATGTTGCCTGATGAATAATTCCTCCGTGCATGAGTGCTTGCCTAATGCCTCGCGTCGACTCGTAATTCATAAAATATTATTTTCTTATCGTGTTTTTATGGGCGTTTACCGGATTGCCTTTGCATATACGAGCGCTTAAAATACGCTACTGTGTCTATGCTTCTTATCTTCGAAATCTGGATTATCCAGAGAAATTCCGCGTTTGACAGTAGCAGGTGCAAGGTTCGATTAAAAATCTATCTTCTTACGATTTATCAACGGCATTTTTACACACGTCATCCGCATGCCATTTATATACACAGTCACTGTATAAGATAATACAATTTTTCAAAATCATTCATTTTTAATGTAATTATCGTTATTTTTCCGATAAAGTTCTTGTATAAGATTAGACTCGTGTCACATTTTTTTCAATGATTAATCGATTTCTAGAGTTATAACCGGGATTTATGAATAAATATATGAATAACAGTTGCGAAACGATATAGATACTCCGATATCTCCACTTAAAAGTGGAAATTTCTAGAAAAACAAAACTACAACAACAACAAGTACACCCGAGATACAAACGAATTACATAAATTATCAACTTTCCACGAAAATCTCAGCACCTCCTATCCCACCAACAAAAAACGCAAGTAAACACCTCGTCTCGTATACCTTCGCACATTCGATCTCCTCTCGCCTTTCCACTCACACCGGGGGCTCGAACACCCCGCGAGAGATGATTTACACGCCTCCGTACTTACTCGGTTGCGCTGTTGCGGCAGCTGCGCTCACTGGGTTACTGTGTTCTCTCTCTCTCTCTCTCTCTCTCTCTCTTACTCGCTCGCTCGTCATTACGTTTCGCGGCCGAGCCGACAAAAAAGCGTGCGTAGGTGCGAGAGAGAGATCGTGAGCGAGATTAGGCGTGTAGTAGGTGCGCTCTATTTTCATATACGTTTATATACTAGGTAGCTGTAAATGGGATGGAGTTTTTTGTCGCGATGATCGGCGATTTGATCTTTCATCGATAAGTTTTTTTTTGCCTCCGCTAAATGCGTTGTTTGCTCTGATGGCTTTTTTCTCACGGTTTTTCACTCGGAAGGCGTGTGTATCGATTTTTTTTTTTTTTTTTAAGGTATGATAATCGATGATTTTGAAAGATAAAACAATGATTTTCTATTGTCCGAATGCTCTTAGAAACTTCTTAGAACTAAAAATAAACGTACGAACTGAATCTGCGTAAAACGTGCGAGTGTTTTAATCACAATAATTTTCAAATCAGAATGCTTCAGAAGCGCACAACGCAATCCGAGTTCCTAATAGATAATTAGATGAATCATTAGCATCATTACTCAAAATTTTACATCTAGTATACGCATATACCCCTCGTAAAAAAAAATTATCCCCCAAGAAAGCGCGCGCCGCGACGTAAATAAATGATTCACACGCTCGTGCGCGCGCAATCAATCTGAAGTGGGTTAAACGAGAGCGAACACACGCTCGCATTCCGCGATTTTACATGCTCTCCCCCATCCATCAAAGCCCCCGTATACCTTCGCTCGCTTCATTAATTAAGTTCGCCTCTGCCGGGCTTCTTTTAATTGCGCCGCGCGCGCGCGTGGATAAGTAGCTAATCGTGTAAATCGAGCGTTATCCCGATGTATAAATTGCCGGAGGGATGACGTTCTCCGCTCGTTTTCTGCTCTTTTGCGCGCGCGCCAGCTTTGAGAGGAAACCGGCTTTTTGAGGTGTGTATAGTCAAACTCAGGATCGCGTGTACGCGTGGGTATATAGGGCTTAGATAATTTTGTTGTAGAGGAGTGCGAAAACGGGGGAAGTTTATATGTAGTAGCGAAAGATTCCCGTCGATAATACGGAATGCCGTCCGCGTTCTCGTTTTGCACGCGCGCGTATAAAGAGTAAGTCTTATCTGAATATGTTTGTGTCGGAAGGGTCATTTTGTGATAAAACGCTGTTTACTTGCGTTTTCGCGTGACGCTGAAAGGGTTTATATCGGTATGTATGTACGATCAGTGAACTCTTGATGAGGAGGGGAATGTCTATACGTGAACAATTTGAAACAGGTGTTGCGTTGTACAATTCTTCAATAAGAATTCCAGGAAAATTGCCTGTCATTCCGGCGGACGTTTATCTTTTAAGTAGAAAACATAACCATAAAACGGATAGGCGTTCGCTTGATAGATGCCAAATTAACAAAGGTGTATAATTTTAGCGGCCGCTCGCGGGCGACTATATACACTTTTTTCCGAGTTTTCGGGGAAAAACCAATCTCGTGTTTACGTAAACTAATTTGCATCTTAAAACATAGCATTTCCAATGACAAATTACATAAAACCACTTCAGACCTACAAATCGAATCATATAGGTATTGATACTCAAGTTCAAAATTTCTGCGCATAACTCATCAGTCTATCGTGCAATATCAAGTACCTTCTTCCCAATCTGCCCACATCTTCAAACCTCAACTAAACTTTTGTCGGCGACTGTGCGCTGCCGACGCAGCGCCGCATCCCTAATGGATCGGGCCGCCGTGTGCACACAGGGTCTCTCTTTCATATATACGCACGCGTTTTTTTCTCTCTCGTCCTCAAATATTGTAAATCCCGGCGGAGCATGTGCTAATATGAACAACAAGCGAACACAGGAAAGATTTTAGCGGTGCTGCGCGGCGGTTGCGACATACAAGATGACGACGACGACGACGACGCGTCTTTATATGTACTAGGTTTCGCGGTGGATTGAGGATGGTTGAAGTTTGGGATTGGGTTTGATGGTTAATGGTAGAAAGAGAAACGCTTTAAGAGTGAGATGTTAGAGGGTTATTTGGTATTTCAACAATTTCAATGAAATAGTTATGGATTGATAATTGTGACGTTACACTGTTTTTGTAAAATTTTGTATAGTAAGTCCTAACATTCATTGCAACTCTGATAAATTATATTAAAAACTTACTTTCCTGTAATATTCCTTCAATAATTACAAGATCGTGGGGGGTTCAATCCACAAAATATTTTCCCGCTAGCAGCGACAAAAATCTCGACAGTAGCGGCGCCCGCGCGGAGAAAATCCGTTGTGTAAAGAGCGCGCGTACGCCGAGTGTGTGCACTTTTTCGGTATCGAGCAAAGACGCGTTCGCGCGCACACACACACACACACTCATACACCTGACTTGCGGGCGCGCGAGGGCAATCCAATCAGAGAAAACAAGGTCGCCGTAATACCATTATCTCGTCGCTGCCGCCGCTGCTGCTGCTGCTCTGTGTCACGGATTGATATCGGCGCGTCGTAGGGCTTCCATCGCGAATCGTACGCGCGGCGTCGGCGGCGGCGCTTTTGAGCGTGTGTATAATATCGAGGAGAAAGAAGGGAGTTTATAAATAGATCGGTAATTATCGGTAATTATGGTGGGGTTATTTTTTTTTATTGTGGTTGCAGGGGGGAGCGGCGAAAGAGTTAATGGACTTATTTTGGCTTATCGCGTAACCTTCGTTGGTACTTTGTACGTCGATGTACGGTCGGGGTTTACTTTTATACACGCTGCGCGCGTGTGGGTGGGAACGAGTTTTAGGTTGGCGATAAATTCTGAAATATAGATTTTGATAAAATTTTTGGAATAACATGAGCAAATGTTGCTCTCTTTGCTTGTTAAAGTGATAAACTATAGAAATTACTTTAAAAATATAGGTAACGTCTTAAACGACTAATCGACTCGTAAAAATATTATTAATTCTATGTCCGAATTTTTGGATATTGGGACGATTTTAAAAATAAGATTTCCCGACAAATCGATAACATCAGTTTCACCTTATCGCAGCGTAAAATTTTCCAAAACAAAAAGCCACCTTCGCATAAATAAATGAACAATAAAACCGTCATCCCCCTCTCAAATTGGCAGAACCAAAAATACCGGGTCGATCGAACCGCGGTCGTCCAATAAATTCGGGCCACGCCGGGATAATTGGTTGAAAAATTTCATGCGGGCGGAGAAATAGAGGGAGAGAGAGAGCGCAAGTTTGGAAAAGGCGAACTTCTTTTCGGTCAGCGATTCCGCGTTTCGAAATTTACAGTACGACTTTCCTCGCGACTTTTCTGCAGCTACTACTACTACTACTACTGCTGCAGCTATTGAAAGCGGGACGAGCATTAATCGGCATTCCATTTCCGCGGCGAATCGAAAAATCATATTTTAGGGCCTCGTAAAAGTTCGATCGGCAGGAGAAATTTGCATACCACTGTTTTACCACTCGCGCATTATAAGACTCTCTTTCACGGAGGATGATTGTCCCTTTTTACTTTCAGGTAGCTAATTTTGCGCGGCGTGAGAGATATACACCGCGCACGCGTAAGAGAGTCTTGTTAAGGATATTTCTTATTCGAGTCGGCAGAATTTACTGTTAATTCACTGTCAACTCTGTGTTTCTCTGCGCGCCGGGGATATTCTGTAATTGGTTGCGCGCATTTTTTAATATGCCGCGCGCGGCCTTTACGGCGCGTGCGCAGTGGTTCCGTTGTTTATGCGCGCGTGCGAGTAAGGTGGGCTTTTAGAGGAGGGGGAGAAAAAATCGGCGCCTTATCCCGCTCGTCGATTGCTTTAATTAAATAAATATGCAGGCGAGTGCGCGCGTGAGTTTTTGTGCCGTCGGGCCTTTTTATGCGCTTTTACGAGCTCGTTAAGTGCTTAAAAATTGAGTTATTCGCGTATATCAGGTCTTGTTTTCTCGTACAATAAATAATATTCTTGTTATTGGTATATACAACGAGAGGAGATAAAAAAGTTTAAGGTTTTAATACGAGAGGCGGCCTTTATCGTATTCGCATATATGCACCAATGGTTCTCTTAACTATCGTTGAAATCCACTATTAGATTAGCTTTCCATAAAATGTATCAACTTTATCATTCCTTGCCTTTTTGCACCAAAATACTTTCACCTAATTATTCCAATAAGCCATAAACATTCTCCGGGATAACCTCAACGCAATCATTAAACGCAAACTCATACCTTGTTTTGAAATGTATAGAATTACGCTCCGATAACGCAAACGACTTACAGCTTCCTAAACCCAGTAGCTTTCCCACCGATTAATAATCGCCACATCGCATCTCGCATAAACACCCCTTAACAGCATACCTCCTCCTCTTCAAAAAAACCTTATCCGCCATCTCTCTCTCTCTACCTCCGTGCGATATCTTAACTTAAAAGGGCCGGGAGCGCGCGAGGCGAGCAAATGAGGAACGATCCTTCGCGCGTACAGCACGCGCATGCCTCACTTAGCGCCCTATCGGGGTCGCTTAATTGGTCGAATTATCGATAGGTAAGTGATGCGCGCGCGCGAGTAAATGCACCACTCGCGCGTGTCGACCACCGTGAGAGAGGGAGATGGTGATAGCGGTAATGGACCCTCTCGATTAATGCGGAGGGAGGGGGGAGTTGGAGGTTCAAAGGCTTTTACGCGGCGGCAGCGCTTCGCGGAAATGTAGTTACGCGCGAGAGGATGGCCGATGTGTGTCGCGCGTATATGAGAGTGAGTATGAGCTGCTTTTTTGGGCCAGTGGTGCAAAGTGCAGGCTGAGCCTTTGTCGCTGTGATATATATATTCTTTTGGTGGCGGAGGGGCAGAGGAAATTTTTTGTTGGTTAAAGATATGCTGCGTGCGTTTTATTGAAACATAAGATTATCGTAAAAACGGTAGCAAGTTTCTTTTTATTTTCGAGGAAAGCGATAAAAGTGGCTTTATTTACTCTATCAGAAATAAAATGTAACTTTTTACAGCGCAATTCGGTTGTAAAAGTCATAATATGGGTTTCAGCCAATAATTCATCCGCTCCGATACGTACTGCTCGCAATTATCGACTATATACCTTCTTAGTTATCTAATTGAAAAGAAATCAATTAAAGCTCACGCATCACGTAACAATTACAAAACAATCCAATCACCGCTGTCCGCAAAAAAAACTCACGATTGCTTCTATTCTTACTTCACTCACTATATACTATATCTATATAACGTACAAACAACCTTATATTCTAATACCACTCGCGCGCTCTGCAATTACGCGTACATTGAGTCGCCGATAACATCTCGTATATATACGCGCTCCATTTTCCGCCCGGCGACAATGAGGCAAAAAACGCCCCACGAGGAAAACGCGCCGCGGCTGAAAATCTCCGCGGCGGCATTACAGAGAGAGGGACGGGGCTCACCTTGAGACGCGCTCGCACTCGACGGCGACTTCCGGATTTCGCGCACCGCAACAAGTTTCGAGCGGATAATCCAGAAAGTCTCGAGCGGGAGGCTTACACACGAGAATCCTCCATACGCGGCTAGACGATTCTCTTTTTTTTCGAGGGGACCGCGGTTTTCGCGCTTGTTTCTATTTACGTTACTTTGCGTCTATACGCGCGTGTGTCACACACTGCGTCACGCAGAGAGTTCAACGTGTATTTGCGCGCGAGAGAGCGAAAAATATGAATGTGACTTTTAAATTTAAATGTTTGTTTTTGCGAGGGATAAGCAATATCTGCGCGTGTGCGTCACCTCGTTGTTTACGATGTTTATGCAGTTGTCAATGTTAACGTATACACATACTTTCCGTATAGTAGTAAAAGGATGAATAATTCGAATAGTTTGCTCGCCGCGTCACACGAGAGTCAAATCTACTTTTTTGTTGTTCTGTTTACGAAATTATAAATATTCCAAAGATTCCCAGCGACGTCAATTCTCTATATCTATATATACCCCCACTAATTACCTTCTCGATAGGCACGACAGCGCCTGCGTAATAGGTTTGCAAATTACGTCAACGGAAAGCTCCTTTCGCGATTATGACGTGGGCATTTAGCGAGATTACCAGAGTATCAAGGCGCATTATCCGGTTATCCAATCCCGAAAACCCGCAGGAAGTGTAGAGACGCGCGGTCGTGTCATCGCATTCTTACCCGGACTTTTCGGAAGAGCGATACGATTACGCTTTCGCGTGTTCTAATTAATTGCATTATGCTCTGATAAAGCGTGTAAGTGATATGTATATACAAGGGGAGATCCGATGACGTAATTTCGAGAAAACATATACGTTTGTACATTTTTTTTTAAAGCCAAAGAAGAATTAGAATTGTTTGATAATACTATGTTTAAAAATGATAATGTCAAAAAAATGAATATATACCCTACGATTCTTGAATCTCAAAATATGCTAATAAAGCGCGACTTTCTTCCATCATGCACGCATGCCTGCGCATTATTTCGCGCGCGCGCGCCCTCCGCGCACACGTATACGTGCTCGAGTCGGCTCTCAGACGGCGGGCTTCTTCTGCGTACTTGCAGCGGTGGAATTCCAGAGCGTAAAATAATATTTGAGATTGCGCTATGCGTCGAGACTCGCACTTTCTCGTGTAATCGAGACCCCGCGCCGCTGGCCAGAGACGCTTTTACTTTCCTAATAAGCTGTTGTTGAGTGTCAGTATCTTTATTTTTTTAATTTCTGGAAGTATAAGTTTGAGAGCTTTTTGGTTTAAAATAGTCAAGAAGTTATTGAAGAGAGTCGTTGGAGGGGTTTAGAATGCGCGATAAGTGCGAAGAATGCAAATAATTCTCTTGGAGCTGCAAAAAAGATATTTCAATTAAAGCTCGCGCGAACTGCGAAAAAGGGAGTGAAAAACCATATGTGTATATACACGCGCGACGAGTGCGCTCGCGTGCTCGCGCATTTCCACGGTCCCTGTGTA
Source organism: Torymus aiolomorphi (assembly GCA_036365515.1). Classification (NCBI taxonomy): domain Eukaryota; kingdom Metazoa; phylum Arthropoda; class Insecta; order Hymenoptera; family Torymidae; genus Torymus; species Torymus aiolomorphi. Next base: position 121,411,931 of record CM070874.1, on the reverse strand, counting down.
CGTGCGCGCGTTAAGTACTCGAAGGGAGCGCGTACGTGGAGGTATACGCAAACACTAGGCGCAATAGCGCAAGTATGTTTTGCGATGGATATTCTATTAAAATTATTAATTAGTATTAGCTGCGGAGAAGTAGCGAAGCAATTTAAATGCATTGGATTCTGACGACGAAATTTCGGAGGCTTCTAGTACGGCCACGCTCGTCATTCCTGCGAATCAGCTGAAACGAAGCTACGAACCGAGCTATCTTGAAAATCACGATGCGCTTATTCAGGACAATACAAAGTGGGCGACAGTTGCGCTCCGGTATGAATTTCAGTTTACGCGTATGCATATTTATTTATATACGAGCCGTGACGCGTTACCTAATACTGTAGTTCCCGCGCTCGTAATCTCTCTCTCGAAAAAATCCAGTAGTTGAGTAAGTGGAAAAACGGCCGATTTCGGTTCGGCGTGTGTCCGTGGCTGATGATGGATTACACCGTCGCGGCGCCTCGGATTAGCCGATTAGGCAACGCGCGCGAAGTTTGACGGTAATGAAGTCGAATGGGCATTTAAAGCGACACGTGTTGGGGCTAATTGAAAAGAGTGGCAATTTTGCGGGAGCTGCCGCCTGCTTCGAATTATATTCCTGTCGGAAGTTTGCGGTGGCGTTCGGGTTTATAGTCCAGTGGTCAATGCAGAATTGAAAGTTATGAGCGCTGGAGTGTATAGTAGTGTTGCCGGTTAAGGAGTCTGTGAGGTTAGTGAAAAAATTGAATTTTCGCGGTTGCTTGCCAAATTTTTTTCGCGTCGAAGTTTTATTCGAAAACTTGAAAAACTCACTTCGAACTTTTGCACTGTTGTAGTACAGAAAAACCGCAGGTAATCTTTAATAATCTTACTCCTTGCACCAGTATTCTCAATAATTTTAATAAATGGAGATAAAAAGAACAGTAGCACAATAATTTATACCACAAAAACCATCTCCCTTTCCCATAAAGTAATCCACGCAGAAATTGAAGTACCCATACGCGCCGCTGTCTCGAAAAAAATCGCTTGTCATAATTCACGCGCTGAGATGACGACGACGACGGCGACGGATACCGTGGGATATTATTAAAATACCTCGCGCGAGGGACATAAAAAGAGGGGAGGGGTCGCGGCTACGGTGATAAAGGATCCGCGGTTTCCGCCAAACGGCGCGCGCATTCATTGTTGCAGCCTCCCGCGCGCGCATCTGTGTATGATGGCCGGGGAAAAACAGGCGGAAGCCGCCGCGGCGCGAGACGGAAAAGAAACCACGAGCGATATACATTTGTCTGGGCGCGCTTTCTTCTCGTGTATATGGGAGATGGGGTGAAAAAAAAAGAGATAGGTGCTGGTACTGCAAGGGTTTCACACGGATCTTGGAAAAAGGGCTGGAGAGGTATTGTTGGTGGTTTATGGGTGACATTTTGACAATGGGGCAAGGTTTAGAAATAGTGAAATTGTAAATAGGTATAAGTAACTCAACTTACTGATTTTCAAATTATACAGCTGTGTTTTAAACACAAAATCTTCCTATTACAAGCAACTGAAAATCTAGCAAAAAAACAACCATTCGATCAGCCTGAAAATTCATCCCCAAAACCCACCCCCACATCCAACACACGCAGTCAACCATTCGCGAGATCGCCGCTGGCTTTATTAACCGTGTCTTCAGCAAGAGAGAGAGAGAGAGAGAGAGAGAGAGAGAGAGAGAGAGAGAGAGAGAGAGAGATAGAGAGGAAGAGACAGAGATATGGGAAGGGGGAGAGAGATTGGAGCCAAGAGGCTGTGTGACGGTCGTTAACCGCGCATTGCACTTTTAACGTCGCCGCGCCCCTGGGCCGCGTCCAAGAAATCGCCGGGCCATATGCGACTCGCGATCCTCCCACCGCCACCCTCTAGCTTACTCTTTTCGCGCCAGTAATGCACTGTTTCGCCTTTTCCCGCCCCCATGGCTCGAGCGTTTAAGACGGTCGATGTTGATGTACATAGAAAATTTTAAGTGTATTTTTTGTTTATTTCTTTCTGTGAACTGGATGGAATTAATGCGTATAGCGTGGTTTGGAAACCAGTTTGTGACGGTCCGTAATCGTAATAATATATGCATGCATTCTTGGTTGGTTGCATCAAGATTACAGAAACAAGTGAAATTCATTTTAAAATCTAATTAACGAAGCAGATAGTATCGATGTGGTATACAAAGTTAAATTTTCCTTATGCGCGAGCGCGTATAAAATAAACGTACGTAAGTTGTGGATGACTTTTTGACTGATTGATTCATTATAATAAACCTGTCACCGGCCGCGGTCGGTCTAAAACTAATTCACCTATAAAAGAAAGCTGAGAAATATTACTTTTACGTATATATATATACACGAGCATCTGTTGTATGAAATTTACAGCTTTACTCTCACCAATTTCTCCCGGCCAAATTTCATCCTCTATTCAATAAAAAAAAAATAGAAGGAAAACGACAAAACGAAACTACTCTATACGAACACACACTCGACTCAATAGATAAAAATCGGTAAACACGCAAGTCTCATCTTCGCGCTAGCGTATGTATATCCACCTTTTTTCCGTGTGCGCACGAAATTAACAGGCACGCGAGGCGCAAACACACACACACACACACGTACGTCGGGCGACCGCAGAAATTCCGCAACTTTCGACAAAAAACAAAGGCACGCCGCTGTCGTGCACGTTGAGAGTCGTTAAAAGAGAGAGAGAGAGAGAGAGAGAGAGAGAGCGAGAGAGAGAGAGAGACACGTGACTCCTCCTCGGCGCTGCACGTGCTTCGAAAAAAACTACGAGCGAAGTGCAAACGATTTCACGTTTTTCGAATTTCCGAGGAAAACGTCTCTCGCACGTTCTCGCGTGACTTACTGACCTAAAAACGCGCCTCGGAATTATCATTGAAAGAAGAGAGAGAGGGAGCGAGAGAAAGATAATGCGAGGAGAGGTCAATAGCTCTGTGCGGTTTTATATGGGCTGATAAGGGCGCACGGTAAACGAATTTCGCTATGAGCGCGTGGTTTACTCCGTGCGACGTTTTCGTGTATTTGTGGATTATTGTTATTTATTGGCTGATGATTGTGGTATCGAGGTTTTTTTTCTCTCATCGAGGGCAAGATTTTTTTTCTTGTTTTGCTTCTAGATAAGCAGCTACACGATGTATCTTTTTCTTTTTTTTAGACACGTTTATGGTACCCTGTTAATACGATTTTGTAAGAAATTCATCCGCGAGTGGGTCGTAGTAGGTAGTGTGGTATAATAATAAAAATAGGGCAATAAAGTCATTAATTTGCGTGTGAAACAGTGATCATTCAGCATTCTCGTTCGTTTTCTTTGTAACTATTAAAATACATCGACCTAAACGTGTGTGCAATAAACCACCGACTCATTCTTATTTTTTTTACACAAAATTTATTAGCCGACGAGATATCCATTACAATTTCGAACAAGCGATGATTGAATAGAGCAATAAATCGTTCGCACTAGGTCTCCCTAGCCTGAGGTAAAATCGAGAACGGTTTCGATAAATAACGTTTTCTCGGATTCGAAACTATCGTGAAGCAGGCGCAAAAAAGAGAGCAAAAAAGGGTAGTCGTATCGCGTGTATATAGTTTATCGAAATAAATTATTTTATTAAGCATCTATAAATATGTGGAGAAACTTTTATCGCTATAAAAATATGATAAAACGTCAAAGACAATGCTTTTTATGAGTATAATTTTTTTTGTGCGTGTTAATAACCTTGCGTGGTTTGTGATAACCTTGGAGGTTATGTGTTTTCTCGTGCGACGGGAAAACCGTTGAAATTATAACGCTATTTTCACAATTATATACGTGTGGCAATTATTCTAATGCTTCCAGCAATAAAAACAACAAAACGAGCGAAAAACACCGTACTTGACCACACGATCTTTTCACATCGGTAAAAAGCTTCCAATGGCATTCTCAAAACTTTTTCACTTCAGACTCTATTCTCGGCACTTTGCACAAAAGTTTTAAAACGCGCTAAAAATATACCACGGTCCTAATTTTTTCCGCCAACTTGCAGTTATATGTGCATTGAGGCGGCGAGTCTATATCAAGCGTTCGGATCTCCATTACTTAGCAAAACCCACATTTGCCGCGCTGAGTCGTTAGATTCGCGGTGGGATAAGCGCGCAGTGAAAACAAGAAACTGTCAACTGTCAATCGCGCGTGCGCGCGCAACGTGTACTTAGCCGGTGCGGCCGCATTAGCCGTGAATTATACGCCGATTAGATGCTATAATTCATTTATTAATAAAGAGATAGCGAGGAGCGCATGCGTATGGCTATTAAATGTATTGGTGAGATTCTTTGCAAGCTTTCGCCGATGGGTAAAGTAGTGGTGCTCGAAGTTGCTCAGAAATTAATAAAGTTTTGAAAATTTCTGTGAATTGAAATTTTTTAACACAATATTATATCTACATCGTATTTATGTTGCGTGACTGTGAGATATCATTTTATCTAAATACGGAATTAGCGCCATTTATTAAAAGATCATATTTTATTAATCAAAATGATTATTATTAGGCTTTATATAAGTTATTTAGATAATCGGAGAAGTTTAACTTATAGGAGCGCAATAATATACTTTTGGAAATAAATTTTCTTAATGTACGTGTCGGCGATATGATACTTCGAAAAACTTTTTAATTAAAATAAAAGAATAATTAAGCAAATGAAAATAAAGTTCGTGACGAATCGAGGCCAGTCGGCGTATGTGTGTGCACGGCGGCGGCTCTGCTTATCCGATATATATTACCTCCCGAGCATTAATTTCTCTGATATATACCCGAGCAAAGCACGTGTATATACGTATAAACTCGGGTCCTTGGACAATCCGTAAAAATACTCTGCGCGTTATTGATCGAAAAACAATAAACATATCGACGCGCTTCGTTTCCTTCAAAAATTTTTTCCCACCAGTAAATTGCAAAAACCACATCACGCGGTAACGACTGTTTTGATCGCACAGCAAAAAAAAAAAATCAAGAAACAACGGCCATCCCATAATAAAATAGTCGTCCCGTTTTACGAGAGACCGCGGCGGCGCGAATCGCAAAAAATGCGCGAGTACGCGAGAGAGGGAAAACGGAGAAAAGAAAAGACGCGAGGATAATTGCCGAGTGCGCGCGCAAACGCCGGTTCAATTAAAAAGTCAATCAGCTGCGAGCGCACTCGTGTGTGTGTGTGTGCGCTCTCGTACGCGCTTATGTGTGCGTGTATGTATACGTATGCGCGTAATAGACCGCGACAAGCCGAGTGACTGACTGACTCGAGAAAGAGAGAGAGACTTCTCGGATTATAACCGAATTATATATATATAGGCTTTTGGCTTCTCGCTTTCGAGGAACGAGTTTTGTTTACGATTGATATTACGAGACCGTGCGAGCGTTTAGATTTTTTTTTTACAGCGGCTGTGGTCGTTCTTTTTTTTTTAGACAAGGTGGTTACGAGTTGATGATCGAGGATGCGAACATTGTATATATAGCGTTATCTGCCGCGCTCGGCGCGCGCTGAGTTAATTATTTTTTTGGAATGTACACTCTTCATGCGGCTTGTCCACTGCTGTGTTTGCTGATTGATTAGATCGCCGGAGATAATGAGGTGAAAGTACGCGTCCTCCCACCAAAAAAACACCTCGCATACTAATGCCTACATTCCAGTTATATACATACCTACTACTCGGGCAGAGATTTTTAGCGCGCGGATAAATTAAAAAGGCGCCTTTTTCCTTTTCCCGGCGATAATAATTTTGCATTAGCGGCGCGGCGAGTCCAGGTACTAACTTAATAAGCTTGTATCTATGCTAATAAGCTGATTACATCCCCGATAAATCCGCGTGTAATTTAATCTAACCAAAAGAAAACAAAAAGAAACAACTCCGCCGCCGCGCACCCAGTGATTAAGGCTTACATCGGATATCCCTGCGACAATGTGCCGCTCTTTCTCTCTCGCAATCTGAAACATCTGTAGCAGCGTCCGAGAGACGATCCATTATTTTTGATATACGACTGCGCGTGTATGTGTGTCGCTATCCTATGCACGAATTTTATCGCGGCAATAGACGCGCGCTCGCGTCGATATATCTTTTACGCAGGCCGAGAGATCGCGGCAGTTTACAGCCTCTAGGATGTATACTTTAACAAACTATATCTCACGCAGATACACGAGGGTACCTATATAACACACGCGTATGCAAAAAAGCAAAAAAAGAAAACATTCGTCCTAATGAAAACATCATCCGAGAGTCCCCGAGAGACACGGCCCCGACTGGGACTCGCTCGTCCTTATATGACGTGGCCGACGTACAAGGAGCACGCGGCCGGGTATCCTAAATCCCAATTAAAGAGAGCACGCAGCGCGTCCTCTGAGAAAGAGAGAGAGAGAGGGGGTGCTAAGTGATTTACAGATCCTCAAAACCGGCGAATGAATTTATAGGCGCCGAGCGCGCTGCGACGACTCGCTCTCTCGTAAATCGCCCGGAACAATAACGAGCCAGCACCGAGCGTTTTCCTTCTTTCTCGCTCCTTCGCTCCGACTATCTGTGTGTGTGTCTTTCTCTTGGCTCGAATTTTGGTTCTCAGGTGGCGTGAGCTGAGTCTTTTTTTGTTGTAAAATTATGCAGGGATCGTTAGTGTTGATCAGAAGTGATTCATTTGCAAAATTGGTACGTTGATAAATTGTAGAAAATGTGACAATTTGTCGAAGTTCTAGAGTTCATAGTAATTTAGACTGTAATTATCGTATAATTTAAAGATTTTTAGTATTTCTTACAGCAAAGTTTACCAGGAAACTTTTCTCTGTATAATACGAAATCCATGTAAATAACTCAACTCCCATTTTCGTATAATAAAGCTATCAACTCTTGACACCGATTGCAATAATTAAAAAACTAGACCATAAATCCAAAACCCCTACATTCAACATTTCGATCTCGCCTCATTCTCGACATCCCATTAGTCCCTAAACACCACACGAAGATCATTCGCGTCGACCTTCATTTTGCATTCCCGTATAGTCCGCAGCAACCGGTCGATCGATCGATCGATCGGCATCGATGCGGCACGTGATGTCAGCCTGTATAGTTACATACATATATGTCGGATGGGGGTCCGAGGCCCGCAGATCTATTAATCGAGCTGCGGTCGCTTAACCTTCGATCGTGAAAATTTACTCGCGGAGGTGTGGCCCGATCTGCGGGATTTATGTGTATTGTGCTGCTGCCGCCGCCGCCGGTTTTTCCGAAAAAGTACGCAAGAGAGAGAGATAGCGAGGGAATGTTTATTCTTCGGCCCGTATGAGGGTGGAGTGTATATGAGGTAAATCAGAGGCACAATGTCTCGGTAACGTTTATTAGCGGGGTTTATGGTTAATTTGTGGTGATAAATTTGCCGCGAAGTTTTTGGTGATAAATCAACGGGTTTTATACGAATCGATGGGAAAAAAGTGCGGAGGTTCGAGTCTAAAAGTAAACTGCATATTAATTAAAATAAATAAACGATAAGTGCGCCTCCGAAGAAATGACAATATTTTTAGTATTCTCGCTCTCTTGATAATGACATTATTTATCGACGGAGACTCGTGCATAAGCGATAAAATTACGATAACGCCAGGGGACGTTAAAAATCTCGAGAGCGCGGAAAAAGTGCGCGGAGCAGCGGTATATCGTGCGCAGGAAAATTTATCAACCGGTATGAGATACAGATTCAAAATTATCCAATCGCAGCCGCTTGCAAGCGGGTGTCACCTGATTCGACGGAAAATCGCGCTATACTTATACGCCACTTGCCGATTGAAAAAGCCTATATATCGTTACAACATAATTATGTAGAACTTACATTTTTAATGGATTATCAATCATTGATTATCGTAAAAATTACCGGAGCATTTATCTTGAAGCGTAAAAGAGCTTTGATTTTTATTTATTATGCCTCCCGCATTCCTGCTCGTTACGTATTCGCGTGAATATGTATTATTGGTATGATTTATATCCCCACAGATTTAGCAGACCACTACTAATAGTTGTTACTGTACACGGAACAGGAAAGGTCTATTTCCAAAGGAGAAAATTTACCCCAACAAAAAATGCAGTTTAGATGAAGAGTACAATAAAAGAAATCCCACGCCGTATCGACATCGGCACTCGAACGTGCGTGATAAAATGACGATTAGCGTACACACATCTTCTCTCCTTACAAAAAGAAAAAAAAAACAGAAAAATAAAAGAAAAACGACCTCGACACACCTCTACGATGATTGATATCTTCGAACTTCCTCTACAGCACTATAATGCAAATCCCACTCGTTAGCTCTCTTTCGCACTCTCTCCGCATTACGCGTAATGAGCACTTTTGTCGCGCAATTACGGCCGACGCGTCGGTTAATTGCAGGCTACTGCCTCCACTGCTGCAAAGAAGACGAAGACTTACAATCGCGGCAAATTGTGTCGTGAGCAAGGAGGGGAAAAAGCCGAATTTTCACGCGCTCGGGCGTTCGATGAAAAGGCTCAATCAAGCCCCGGCCGCCCAACTCGCGGAATAAGTGATTGGATCCGACGCGCGGGGAGAGACGCGTGGAAAGTGGATTTCGTTTTTGTTTATTGCGCGTGCGAGGGAGAGTGAGAGTGCGTGGTATTGACAGATGATACTTTATTCGGGGGATTCTTTGAGCCCGTGATTGATTCGAGTTTGATTCGCGCGCGGCGATAGCAGCGATGCATATTTTCTGGTGATAAAGGCTAGGCTGATATGTGATTTCAATAAAGCCCGTGTGTTGATTGGAAATTAGGTTGCCGATTGCGTAAAAAAAAAGAATTCTCTGAAACTGAATCTGTCGTTATTAAAAGTTCAATTTTAAACTAGATATATGTGCAAATCCGCGGACTACAGACAACAACTGGGGTACAAAAACGGAAAAATTTTTTTTTGAGGGCACACCTACCACATAAGGTTTTTTCGGTTCTTTGGGGGTCCCCAACATGAAAATACTCGTGTACACTCATTATCCGTTGCCAAACTTTTTTGCCGACGAAATCAATTTTTCTTATGGAAATTTAACATGGGAAAAATGGACGAAAAGTAGTCATTGACGATTAATCAATAGCAAACTATTGAAGAGGCCAAACCAAATTCCACAAAAAAGCGATTAAAGTTCAAGAATAGAGCTTTAATTTGAGATGAGAATCGTTAAAATCGATCGATTCTGTGCAAAGCTACGTGAATTTGAAAATGGCGGATAATGACGAAAATGAGCGATTTTTTCAAACCCAAGTAATTCTTCAAATTTTTGTCATTTTTCGCCGTTTTCAACTTCACGTAGCTTTGTACAAAATCGACCGATTTTAACGATTCTCATCTCAAATTAAAGCTCTATTCTTGAACTTTAATCGCTTTTTTGTGGAATTTGGTTTGGCCTTTTCAATAGTTTGCTATTGGTTAATCATCAATGACTACTTTTCGTCCATTTTTCCCATGTTAAATTTCCATAAGAAAAATTGATTTCGTCGGCAAAAAGGTTTGGCAACGGATAATGAGTGTACACGAGTATTTTCATGTTGGAGGACCCCCAAAGAACCGAAAAAACCTTGTGGTAGGTGTGCCCTCAAAAAAAATTTTTTTCGTTTTTGTACCCCAGTTGTTGTCTGTAGTTCGCGGATTTGCACATATATAACAAGGATAAAATTAGTATAATACAACTTACACATAAATCTAAAAGTATACCCATCACAGAGGTATAATATCCAGCAACGTATAACGTAAACGAGCACTCGCGCAACTCCTTAAATCACGAGGCCAAAAGCCATAACCATCATCCGGCTCGCTTCTCTGCCGCCGCATCTTCCAAAAATTAACTCATCGCGCGTTATTAAGCATGCACCAACCCTCGAAAGTCGCGTCAACCCTCTCCGCCCTAACCATCCCTCTCCTCTACCTCCCCTACACTCGCGCGCGCATCTCCGACAAACAAAACAGCCATAAATCTCGCTCGACTGCACCCGCTCGCTCGCATTCTTAAAGCTCTCTCTTCCTCCCTCCCTCCCTCCTGCAGCCGAAAAATCCGGAGCAGACCGGCTAGGCAGCAGCAGCGGCAGCCACCTCGAACTCCCATCGATAACTCCTCCGCCTCCCCCTCCCGAATTTACACACATAAACCCCGTTCGCTACATCGAGCGCGGGCGGGCGGAGCCGTGACAGCAGTAGCAGCAGCAGCAGCTACGCGAGAGCGGGTTCGATGCCCCGCGCGCGGACAAAACAAGAAGAGAGAGAGAGAGGAAGAGGGCAGGAGTCAGCGGAATAAAGTTTCGGGGCGACGGCGGCGCCCGAAAACTTACGAAAACTGCTCCGCTGCACCTAGCGGTGGGTGGGGGCAATACTCTAAACTAGGAAGGGAGAAAGAGAGAGAGGACGATCGGAGGGAGGCAGAGAGAGTTCAATTTGTAAACAGGACTCTCAATAATGGAGGATTGTTAACCCGGGAGAGCACGCGGCGTTTGTGTGGGGGACGAACAATGCTTTCTTTACTCTCGCTGGGATACTCTGTTGCTTGGCCAGGAGCTTTTTTGCCTGTGTAGTGCATTTTACGCGAGTTGTACGGTTGCCCACAACCTTGACGCTTCGGTATATTTCCTTTTGTTTTAGAACCTTCGGGTTATCGATTATAGAGTGTGATATCGTCTTTCGAGTCTTTCTGGTTTGGAATTTTCAGTGGGGTACATAAATATTGATATATAATTGTACTTCTTGACTTCGAAATAGTTTATTTAGCAATCAACTATTTTCAATATCAATCAACGATATTTAAAACTCTACAAAGGTTTGATGAGAAAGTCTTTTCGATCGGATACGGGAAATGCAGCGGCTCGAAAGTTATAACTAATTACGCAAATCCCATTGTACTCCCATAACACTTACAGAAACTTCATTGTGCGGTAATCCATCAGCCGCTCGCGATGATTAAGGACGATTGGTTGATTTTTACTCTTGTTATCGTTCGACAACCAAAACGCTATTTTGTTCTCAAAAATAAATGAAGATACACTCTTAAAAATGTTATCCCTATTTTACACAAAATGTGTGTAAAATATGAATTTCCCTATTTTACACAATTATACAAATATTTGTGTAAAATTCGAGGTATATAATCACTGTTTTAAAATTTGAAAATTTACATAAAATTTGTGTAAATTGAATATTTTGCACAAAATATTTTACACAAAATTTAAATTACACAGGACTCATATTTGACACAGTATCCTACTTCCTAAGCATTGGAATGTGATGGTTTTTCATCTCCGTGAACTACTAGACTAAACCAGAGTTCGACTGTCGCTTTTGCGCCGAGTAGACGATGTATCAAGAGTTCACAGGGCCAGCCATCGTCTCATTTGATCGTCAGCACGTCTAGTCAAGGGTTGACTAGAGTTTTCGAATATGTGCGAAGTCCTTTAGCGATATTTGGCGTTCTTTATCGAAACACCTGACGTGCGCATTTTAGAGCACTTCCGACAAAGCGCTAACGTTTCTTCTGTTCATTCAGCATATCGTAAATAATTAAAAATGATGCTGTTGAATTCATAAATTTGCATGCAAGAGCGTCCTTAAATAATTGACTCAAGAAATAATACTATTATCCGATTCTTTTTGTGCAGACTCGATTCTCAAGAATCGAGTACTTTACTAGCATCGATTCTTGGGGAATGGGGATAGATTCTTTTTGACAGAATCGCCCATCCCTATTAAATACTTCCTCTTGTGTGGAAATAATTGGTTAGTATCCACGTAATTACGTGGATATTAGTGCGATTAGACACACCGTTAATTATATTGTTTTGAAAATTTTAGTTGTGACAAGTAACAATTAATACCGACGCACCGCTTGGAAAGCAGAAGGAGTGCGACATGGTGCAGAACTACACTGTCACCGGAATGGTGCTTTCAACGCGAAATTCAAACTTCGATACTGAACGAGTGTTCTTAGCAAAGACCTCCGAAAGGAGAGCTCGAATCGAAAAACGGACAAAATTTTGGGGATGTAACAATAGGAGGGATATCACTTTTTTAAATACTATGCGACGACGTTGGCAGAATTTTCGAAAATCGGTGGGGGTGTGGAGGGGGGATACAAATTTTGGTTTTTCAGCTAATCTGAAGCGCTCCTTCAAAGGAGCGCTCCGATTGAAAAACGGACGAAGGTTTGGGGGTGTAACAATAGGGGGAGACACTTTTCACATACTATTCATTGACTTGGAAAGAATTTCCGACAATTAGTGGTGGGAGTAGAAATTTCGGATTTTTGAAAAAAAAAATTACGTCACTAAGTAATTTCCAACTAAATAGTAATGAATCGATTAATTTTTCAAAATGATTTAAATGAATAGATAATAATTCCGGAACGTGAGAACCATATAAGAATCACATAAGTCTCACGTGAGAATCATATGAGAATTACATGAGGTTTTGGCGTGAATATCACATGAGAATCAGGTGAGACTCAGATGAGTCTCATAATTTTTTTCAGTAGGGCTGCCCTCTCTCTTCTCGTTGAAATAAAAGTCAACCCGCTGCCGGCGTGCTCGTACCGACCGATTGTCCGGGGACGAAGCCGTATACTCTTTTTCCTGACCCAGAAACCTCCTCCTCCTCCCCCGCACGAATTTGTTTACGTCGCTCAAGTTATCGACGAAGCGCGCGACTTCTCTTTCTCTCCCCTCTCCGCGCGGATTTTCCGAATTTCAAGGTACACGCGGCTCGCGCAGAATTTATATCTGTTTTGTTCGACGACACTCTTTTTAAGCCACCGGTACAACTTTTACATTTCGCGCTCCCGCCATTTTGAATCCTCTCTCTCTCTCTCTCTTATACTCGCGGGTATGCGCGCGCGAGCCGCGAAAAATACATATTTTCGCAGTGGCGTCTCGCGGTATGACGCCGATCGTATATTCACCCCAAAATTTCGCGGAGTTAAATCTTCATTTCTAGTGGAGGAAGTGCGCCGGTCCCTATGTATTTTTCGCCGAGCAAGAGAGAAAGAGAGATGAAATGTTTATCGAAAACGCGAGGGAGATTGCAAACGCGCGGAGCCGATAACATTTTGTTTTCCAAGTTTACTCGCTCACTAGCTCTTTTTCTGAGCGCTACTGCTTCTAGTTTTTGAGGTACTTTTGGAAAGTCGAGTTCTGCTGGGTTGTTGTAAAATTGTGTACGTCCAAACATATTTAGTTTGCGGTTATGTTACTGGAGGGATTTTGTGCTTTCAGCGGAGTAAAAGATTCGGAGGGCAGATTATGCTTTCTACCTGTAAGAAGCAGTAAAACAAAGTATTTTACGGTTATTTAAGAATTGTTATTCAAAACAATAGTATTTTTTTTAAGAGTTGATCAAGTCTTTTCTTTGATACAAGCCTAAACTCCAACATTAACCAAAATTCAAAATCAACATAATTGAATTCTTTTGACCGACGCCATTATTCCTTTAAAAGCAACATCTGAAAACAAACGAACAAAAAAGGCCATTCATTCTTTTCTCTCCAAGTGCTTTCATCGCCGCAGCACTCGTCATCGTTAATTTCCTTTCGCGCGATGCAATATTTATAAACACGCGCACAATATAGGTACCTCTCCTCCGCGCGCGCAAAAAGTCTTCCCCGATAAAGCGCCGCGCGCATACCTCGGCGACTCCTCATCGCTTGCGCCGCCTTTATACAGATCGTAATCGGCTATCGAAGTAGAAAAACTCGATGCAAAGGAGAAGGAGAGAGAGAGCGAGGAGAAACCGTCGAGACACGCGCGTAAGGCGAGAAGCTCGCGGGTGTGTGCGCCCGCTAATCTTATCTCTCACGCCTCGCAGCGATGATGCATTGTCGCCGTCTCTTTCTCTGCCGCGAGTGTATTTGCATTGCGGGTGACCGAGTGTGACGCAACGTTATAGTATATATAGGCGGATAGAGAACGAAAGAGATGGAAAGAACGTTGGAAAGGGTCAGTAGTCTGAATGTTTAGATATATGATTCGCATCGGCGCAGGATCGTCGAACTCTTTATGGGCGAGTAGAATATCGCGCGCGATTTCTCCTGCATGTTTATACGAACGAGAAGTGTGTGCGTATATACACAATGCATATGTGTGATCATTATGGAACGGATGTCCGTTACGGAAATAATCGTAAATATATAGATTCGATAAAGCGTCTTATACCGGGAAGTCGCTTGTGTAATCGAGTTGTATACAAGTTGAAGATCACGACTGGCTTCACGTGACAGATGGACTATAATGTACGCTCCTCCTCCACTCGAGTGTAATAGGGAATCACAATGATTTCGAGGTTAACCATACCTGGTAGTCTTTCCTGTTACACATTTTTCTGACGGCGAAAAATTCCCCGTATACATTGCGGCACTCTGTTTGCACGCTATTGCGCTACTGTCGCACTCTCCTGCGCTTACGTATATACGTACAATGTACTTACTCGCGATTTCGTCACTCGCGTCATGAAACTCATTGATAAAATACGCATAACGGCACGGCGATTTTTCTGTTGAATCGCAGAAAAAAAGAAGCAGAAGAAGCGAGGCGGTGCGTTGTCGTTTCGCAATCTGCGTGCCGATGTGGTTATCGTGACGCTATACATTTGCCGCCTCTCCTCTGTCGGCGATAAGGTGATAAACATCCAAACAATAAGAGAAAAAATAATAAGATCGCGCGCGCGCAGGGGGGAAATCCCCTTGTCAAAAATCGCGGCAGCCTTCATAGGAGTTATCTGAAGGCCTCGCGCCGAGTGGAGGAAAATCGCACTCTCAGGTGGTTGATCGACAAGGTTAGATCTGCGCTCGTACTCCAGAATAGGTATATGTATAATATAAGTTGGTTACGTAACGGCGATCGGATTGGTACACGAAGTATAGAACGTTTCGAAAGATTGAGACGTTGTACAGAGTATGTCAAGAGTTGATGGATCTTTATTGTCATCCGACCCCCAGCTCGATAAAAATCAGAATATTCTTAAGAATGAGAATAAGAATAATTTTATTATGACCAAGGACTATCGTCCCTTGTGGTTCAGCAAATAAATACATGTTTAAATACATACAATACATTGCATAGTTTTGTTTTTACCGCAAAAAAAGATAAAGAATATGTAAACAATAATAATATAAATAGTAGTATAAAATTTTTTAAAAATTAGCGCGCAACATATAAAAACACATTCAGAGGAGGCGTAATAAAAACACAAAAAATTGTTACAAATGACAGAAGCAACATATTCCAAAAAGTACTGCACAAAAAGTTACAAAGAGATCGAATTATCACAGAATTTTTTACGTAGATATAGTAGACTAGCAAAAGTTTTTTGAAGCAAGGCCTATTAAACACAATATGCGGTACATTGTATTCTTGAACTTCAGCACCGGCGACTGTACAAAGCTGATCTTGCAGAGCTAACAGCGTATAAGTAACGAAAAGCCAATCTGCAGCGACGTATCCCATTCCACAAACAGTTTACGCATAGCTCCGACAAAGTAGCGCGATATCTTCTCACGTCCGCCAGAGATCAAAAGCTGTCTGCAGCGCGCGCGAAAAAAGTTATATCGCCGGATAAATAACCCATGATACTCCGCGCAGACCAAACACACGCGGCATTCCATAGTCGCGAAGGAACGGAAAGCGAGATAGGTATATATTATATATTGACTGTCGGAGCAGCTGACGTCGCGTGCGCTCTGAACAATTCATGACGTAGCCGCCCTATAGCCGCACTGCCGGCTTCCACATCGGTCTTTTACCTCCGGTTTCGCTGCATTCGATGCGGTTTAGGATAACACGTTCGGAGGAATGTTTCTTCCAAACGTGATAAGAAAACGTAGATGAGAATCGAAAAATATAAAGCCTCTCTTATACGTATATATACTCCTTGGCTCTACATACGTCTACGCAGAATCGAACCTACAAACACAGAAACGCGCGAAAAGAAGCCTCCGTGCGGTACATGTATATATAAAATACCAGAGCGCATGCATGCACACACTGTAGTAGCAGCAGTAGTAGCCCCGCGGTCTATACGTCACTTGCGCCGCGCGGGTTCGTCGCACCGGCGAAGCTTCCCTCCCTCATCGATCGAAGCACCGAGAAATGCCCCGCGCTCGTTCTCTCTCTCTCTCTCTCTCTCTCTCTCTCTCTCTTTCTATTTACAACTCGCGGTTAAAGAGGTTGACTGCGTGTATTATAGGTGAGCGCGCGCCGCGTAAAATCCGCTCCCGTGCGTTTTATCTTTGATTTATCGGCTAGCGCGGTGGCGATGGGCCATCGATTTCCGCTGGGTTGTGGTTTATTTCGGGAGAGGGAGTGAATTTTGATCAGATTGAGGGTTACTGAAGGTTGCTTAATTTGAATCAGAAGTCATTGAAAGCGTAGATTAAATGTTCGAAAAAATAATGTTCCTGTTTTGAATCCGAATTAGAATATGGATTTTCATAACAATGAATTACCCATAAAAATGGCAATAACCATGTGCATAATGATATTTTTCGAAACCGCCGCCGCATCATCATCGCGCGCACTTTTTTACGATCGCGTCTCGCGTTACATCTTCTCTCCCTCTCCGCAGTCGATTATCAATCAATTTTCGCAAGCAGCACGCGTCGCGATTATCAATATTCATGACGAGTCTCGCATCTGTTTTGAAAATCAATCGTGCACTCCTATCGCATCACACACACACACACATACCCACTATAATGATTGACATCCCGATGGAAAAACATCATCTTCCTGCCCGGTTTTTGCCATTGTCTATGTATAAATCGCCGCTGCCGTCGAGATAATTCAGCAAACGCTAGACCGCTAGGTGCGTACTACGCACAGCTAGCCGCGCGTACTGCTGTTGTATTTTTTCGTTGGACTGCGTGCAATGACGTCAGAGGCGAGAGCCGAGGAATGCGCCTCGATATGCAGAAACGGGGCGCGAGTAATAGAAGCAGATGGTTATGGTTACGTATGGGGCGTTAGGCTGAAGACGATTTTTGCAGTTTACGTATATTATATACGCACATATATGGATTGCCGTGTTTGTGCTGGAAAGTTTAGCGAGTTCTTGTTTTTGTTTTTCGGAGCTTTCGGAATGTTCTGGTGTGGCAATAAATGGAAATATCGTATATATTTTCCGATGCTGGTTTTTATTTCTGGAGACAAAAGATTGCCGAGTCACTCGGCCAAGAGCGGGTTTGATTTAACGCACACGACTAACCAGTATCGTGCGCGCGAACTCTCTTATTATTTAATTAATGAGATATGATTGATGGACGTCGTGGAGGAAAATGAGAATGCGGAAAAAATCGTCAGCAACTCGCAGATTACATAATTACAGATTCCAGCTGTCGCTGAAGCTTACACAAACTGTTTATAATTTCTTCCTCAGTGATAAATACAATAATTGTAAGCATACGGTCGTATATCGAGCAGATATATAACTCGATCGAAAAAATGCAGAAACCGGATAACTTTTGCAGCAATCAATCAAGCCTCGGGAGACCTCTATACGGCAAATGAAAGAATTAACCGCAGATAATAACGAAATCCTGATTCTTTATTCGTTATACGGAGAATCCGACAATCGCCCCGACATCAATCGCTCGTAGCGGCGAAATCGCGGAAAAGGCGCTCGCGCTTTAATTAAAAGTAAAAGCCCCCCGAAGTATCGAACTTCTACCGAGATAGGCATCACGCGGTAGCCAATCAATTGGCGGCAATAGGCTCTCTCGAAATTGAAGGGAGGGACTAATCGCGTCGCCGGTGGTCGCTCGCCCGAGCGATTTGTCTTCGAGGCGCGGCGGCAGTGACTATACACGACTTTTGTTTTTCCCCGCGAATCGAACTTCGATGTTCCGGAGATAAGCGCTCACGAACGGGGGAGAATGTGTGCATGCTGGTAGTAAAGCCGCGGTTAGGTGGAAAGGTGGATAGATAGAGAACGAGTGAGTGATGGGTATCGATCGGAGGGCTAATTTTGGGGTACACATATAGAGGCTCGGATTAGGCCGGTTAATGAAAGCGGCAATTTGGATAGACCGCGGTCGTTTTTTCGAAGGCAAATAGAGGATACGCTTAATTAACGAGCTATGCTGGTAATAATAAAAGCGAACGGCCGCATCTACTCGACGTTCATGCAACGCTGTGTACATGTACCGCTAAACACATTTTAATCGTCAGTAAAACAACTCCACTCTCTCTCTTACTCGACAACCGCACTTGAATCCGTCATACTTGCCGGTACGTATACGGCAAAGACAATGGACTTTCCAGTGCACACGCGCCGCCGGCTACGCGCACAAGACCACTCGACGAAAATCCAGCGAGTGGTGCTCGACTGTATACTCCTCCCGCGAGCGAGCGCAAGCGCGCGTGAGAAAGCCAAACAAACATTTCTCTCTCTCTCTCTCTCTCTCTCTCTCTCTCTCTCTCTCTCTCTCTCTCTCTCTCTCTCTCTCTCTCTCTCTCTCTCTCTCTCTCTCTCTCTCTCTCTCTCTCTCTCTCTCTCTCTCTCTCTCTCTCTCTCCTCGACTCTCTTTCTCTCTCGACTAATTCACGCGGATCTTGGCGTTTTTTTTCTCTTCGTCTTTTCTGTGTTGCGACGATTCTCGAGAGCGATGTTGACTCGGGTGGTTAGTGCGCGCGCAAGAGCGATTGGGAGAGTGCGCTGGGAAATTCGGTGGAGAGGTTACACGGATGATTAGGAGTGGCTTTTCTCTTTTGTTGCGGTCACGGTGAGGCACCTTCTTTTGTTTGGGGAGGTTTCAACACTTTTCTTTTTTTCTTTTACTTGAGGATGGATCGGTCGACTGACAACGTTTGGGGTTTGGATTACGTAACAATCTTTGTGAAGAACGAATATCTTACAGTTTATCAACTTTTACTGAATAATGGGGTATTTTTAGTATTACTCTAAAAATTAATACGTGAAAAGTCGCCTACTGGTGCGAATCGGTGAAAAAAAAAATTGACTAATTTTC
This sequence comes from Torymus aiolomorphi, assembly GCA_036365515.1. Classification (NCBI taxonomy): domain Eukaryota; kingdom Metazoa; phylum Arthropoda; class Insecta; order Hymenoptera; family Torymidae; genus Torymus; species Torymus aiolomorphi. The sequence goes on along the minus strand of CM070874.1, from coordinate 121,392,888 downwards.
TAGTGCATATATACACTAAAGTATATTTACTACGCAATCTAATCTCCTTTACGTATATTCTAACTGTCAAATTACCAGACAATGTTTCTCAGCAATCCCTATACCCACGATCGAACCGCTTCGAACTCTATCAAACACCTCCAATCCACCTCAATTGCCCAATCCGCAATAACTCTTCTCCCAACCCTGCACCACACTCTGTCTCTCTCTCCCTTCCCTCTCATCATCGTCGCCCCCAAATAACACACTCGGCCGCTCGCTCGCGCAATTACACGCACTCACTATTCAATCGCGGGTAATCACGCGCCGATACATTAGACAGCGCGTCCGGGCGTAATCACAGAGCGCGCTCGCGCATGCGTATTTATGCGTCGTGAGGGCGAGAATTGATTTTCAATTAGAGCATTTTTTGCTCGCCCGTTCTATCCGTCTTGGAGTGCGCTAAGGAGGATCAGGCTCGGCCTACCGGATTGAGCACTGGCTTTTGAGGATGAGTTATACCGGGGTGGGGTTGCGTAGAAGTAGTAATCTGCCAATTGCGGTTTTGGTTTAGGAGCTGAGAGCTGGGTCTGTTATTATCGACGTATGATTGATGAATCGCATAACGATTTAGAGGTTGAAATATTATATTCTTCATATTTGTAGAAATAACATTGAAGGAAGTATTTTTTTCTTTATTAGCTCTATACTGACGCATCAGTCGCAAAGTAGGAGCCTCATAAACCCGCCGCGCCAACAAATCAAAACCTACACTCTGCGCGCATGAAAAAGGAAAGAGGTCGTCGTCGGAATCGGGAATCGCCGCCGGCCGCGACTTTACAACTACTTTATTTCCACCCATGGCGCTTCCACCCATACACACATGCACACATACACATACCTGTTTACGTTATACGAGCGGTCAGTTTACGGCCCGCCGATCTGGGTCAGATATACGCCGCCACGCGCGCGCGCGGCTACCGATTTTTCGCGCAGTTATGGCTCGAGCTTTTTTATCGTCGCAGCGAAAAATGCGGCCCTCGCGTGTGACGATCGGGTGCATAAATAATGCATTGAGAGAAGAGAAGGGAGAGGATGACCGTTTATATAGCGAGAGAGTGTGCAAGCGCGACTATTTTCGAGCTAATGGCCCGATGCGGAAAAGCTAGAGCGTATAGTATGATGCACACACACGCACAAGCTGCACTCGTAAAAGGGCCAACGACAAGTTTTAAAAGTGCCTCCGGGGGAAGAGCGCTGGTATATTTAATATTGGAGGGATCTCAGTAGCTGGTGTATGATCTATGTTGGGGATGGGTGGTAATGTTTTGACCAAAATTACAGGATTTTATCTTAAAATTTGTTTTTCATGAATTGTAAAATGTGTTATTTTTAATAGAAGGAAGTTAGGACAGACTTTTGATTAATTTTCAACACAGGAGTACAAAATTAATGTAGTTCTGTTGATGCAAAAGTTAAGCACTGTGTGTAGATTTCGCAAGTGTATAATCTATTTTATTTATTCTGTAATAATTAAAAGAAGAATCGTTAAAAATATATACATAACACGTAATCCAATAGTACAAGCAACAAAAATATTACAAAATATTCGAAAAGAAACGACCACGACTTCGGCCTCCGAAAATAGAAAGATCGGCTCTCTCGCTCGGCTGCAATACAGGAATAAACGAGCCTCTCGCCGCTCACGGAATTCCTGTACAGTAGACGACGGCCGCGACGAGAACGACGACGCCGAGCGATTGTAATTAGCCGATATTGTGCGAGCGCGCTGATATTTATGCGCGGAATTACGCTCGGAATGTTAATGCGCGCCTCGCTCACTCTCTCTCTCTCTCTCCCTTTTCGCCGCTCGGTGGCCCCGCTTTTTTCTGCACCGCGCGCACGGCAGCAGCCGCTCGATCAAACTGACGCGGTGAGCGAACTTGGCTGGAAGGAAATCGCGGGCGTAGGATTGTTTATAAATAATAATTGGAGGTTTAAAAATAATCTTATCGGCTGCTGATTGAGGAAAAGGAATTTTGGGTATATACACGTACGGTTTATCGCGTTCACGTGATTTCGCCGATGATTTTCTTTAATATAGATAAAAGGCGCGCGGAATTTGTATTTTATTGGTAAGAAAAGTTTTATATTTCTAATAGATTTATGACTTCTCGTAGGTCTGATATTTCTTCATAGAGATAAGGGGGATGTGGCATCTTAAAGGCTTTAAACGATTTTTTCGCTTCTATTTCTAGTTAAATCTTTAAGGCAAATATTGTAACTAAGATCGATAAGTGCATATTCGTTTTCATGAAAGTCGAAGAAAAATCACGAAACACGTACATGTATCTCCTCGCGGTAAGGACGTCAGCGACAAGACAACCGGCAATGTTAACCTTATTAAATTATTGATTAATACGCATTCCTACCATTATTAATGATAACGAAAACACCTTGTCACATCTCTGTCGACCAGACGAGAAAATCCGCGAACCAGCGTAAAAATCCCCGGTACACCGATCTCGCGCGCTCCCGTCAATTAATCGCGCCTCGAACAATGACAAAAAGACTCACTCGAAAATCTCGGTTGCGTTATACACACGTATTATATACGTGAGAAAAGCGACGAAAGATCGATCATTGAACCTTTTTTGCGCGGCGCGCGACACCTGTGCGCGTAATTGATCACTGGCGAGGTTAGCGCGCGCGAGTATCGATGACGTCGGTGAAGAAGACGCAGAAGAAGTTGTTAGAACGAGCCGATAAAGATACTGCGCTTTTTTTGCAGGCAGGCGTCGTGGCTGATTTGCGGAATATTACCGGGAGAAGGTTAATTGATTGAAGAGAGAGGAGGATTTATAATTGCGAGGAAGAGGAGTTTGACGAAACAGATTTTTTCGATACGTTGAATGTTCAAAGTGTGATTATTAAGTGCTCAGAAGTCGCTAATGAATTAAGAATCCTGTTAAACTATATAAAAGAGCCTAAATACAATGCAACTCCGCGAGGTGTTCACACGAGCCGATCTCCTTATTCCTCGCCATTATCGCGCGCCTTAACGGACTGGCGAAACAAGTTCTGCGCGCCGTGGCGGCCGTGAAAAGTCTCGTTCTTCCCCCGCGGGCGGAATGTTAATGCCTCCTTAATGATATAAGCGCGGCGCGTAACACGCGCTCGCAAGAACTCGCGAGCGCCGGAGTTACTGCACGCTGAGAAGAGAAGTGATTGAATTGTGTGCTGTTGGGTGAACGGTACAGTGTGATTGACACGTGGGGAATGTAATATTAGTTGCTTCGGTTATTTCAGAGATTTCAAATGATTACTAACAATTTGTTTCTCCTTTTTGTTTCAGGTAAGAATGAATTTCCTTTTTCAAAAATGCTTTTAAGATGCTTTACCGTTCTCGTACTGTTTTGGTGAGTTTAAAAAATACACGATTCCCCTACAACTATATAAATTTTTATGGTTTAAAAAGGTTCTTTTACAATACAATCACTCACAGCCGAAAAATTTCATCACGATATAAACCACGAACCCAAAGCGACGCAGATACATAAATTCAGCGGCGGAATTTGCTATACAAAAGCCTGATTGCCTTCCGACACGTGTATACACATACATACGCGCAGGGTGGATCAAGGCTGATGCAAATTCTTCCAGACTGCAGCCGTGTCTTGAGCTCTCGCGAAAGTGGAACATACATTAGCCTGTCCGCGCGCGCGCGCATATACATATCCCCCGCCGAATTGTTATATAACTGGGTCATGTTTGACTAATGACACAATGGCACGAGGAGCTGCAGACACGGGCGTGACACGGCCAAGGTTCGAGGAGTTGTGTGCTGCGCGCTTGATTGATCGGCCACCTGATCACCGTCTATTATGAGTGCAGAATCGTAGCGGTGAAGCTTTTTCTTCGAGCGAGTACTTTGCATGCTAATGACGAGACTAGCGAGACTCACCTCGAGGGAGTGTTTATTGGAATGATGCGCGCGCTCGCGAAGGTGGTAGCGTCATGGGCGGCTGCTCGGTATAGTATATTCGATGTGTAATTGTGGTTATGGTATCGGAGACCAGGAGTAGAAATGATGATACGGTTTCTTGGCAATCGTAAAATAATGGTTTGTGATTGAATTTTTCATGACTAAGGAGATGTTCGGGCGAATTTTCGTGACTTGTCTAGAAAATTTCCAAATAGCTGTTATGAGGAAATTATAAGCACGCGTATGCAGCTCCGCCATAATCGGAATCGATAATGCCAAACAGGAAGTACCTCCGATGGCAAAAATGTGTCTTTGATTTGTTGTTTACCCGGACAGTCGCCGCTGAAAAGCTATCGTAAATAACTTCATTGTCAGAAGTACGTGCGTAGATACTGTTTGACACATTTATCTGATACATTAATTACGACGGATTTGAGAAACGATACCATTTCTTCAATGAACATTCGTATCGTAACCATCTCAAAACCAAAATCCAAAAATTCCAATCCAAAAAATCAATCATTTCCTCTATTTCCAAAACCATCGAGCATCCAATTAGCCGCTCAAAATATCCCTCTACTCGACGCTTTCTCCTTCTCGATCTCGCGCAGGTACCGCACATAGATATCTCGCAGGTTGCACGACAAAAGCCACTGCCACTATACACCACCGCACTCACTCGCTCTCTCGTCATTTATCGCGAGATTAGATTATCCGCGTGCATCGAGTCCCGTGTGTGCGCGCACAATGGCGCCAATCCGACGGACGTCTCTCTCTCTTCCCATATGCGCGAATCGATCGCATAGCGCGGAAGCTTAGAAAGTCTAACCTGTCCCCGCGCGTGCGGGCTCGACACAATCGCGTCTCGTTAACGTCGCGCTTTATTGACCGCGTGTTGGAGGTATTTAGAGATCGTTTACCGGCCTATTCAGGATTCGGCTTTTTTCGGCCATTGTTATATGGGTATAGAAGTGGCATTCCAGACGGGGCGGTTATGTCATCGGGGTTGTAAATTGAACTGTTACAGGCCTCGCGTTGTCATGTGGTATATACATTCTTACGGCGTTATGTAAACCAAATATATATATTATTCGATTGGAAAAACCGTAACAATATCGATCCATCGCAGCCCCGTATCGTAACTCGTTGATAAAATATTAATCAAGTCTGACAAATTGCGCGCGCGCTTCTCCGTCCCTCTAATTGTTAAACCAATCTCTGTCAGTCATGCCGCATATAATTACCCAACGACCGACGTAAAGAAAAAAATCGAGGACACACTCGCGCATACCAAAACCACGCGACAAACTTGACACTTTGCGCGCGTCTATTAGCTCAGCGGCGAGCAAATATTTTTGGCGCCAGCGTTCTTTCTCCTTTTTTCTCTCTCATAGTCATTGCGCTCGCGTAATCCGCGGGAAACGAAAAAACCTTCGCGTAATCGTGCGCGTGTTGACCGAAGATATTATCGGCGTGCGTGGAATGACGATCCCCATTCGTGCGTCGGCGGCTCATTGATAGTGCCGCAGTGTCGTGCCCCTGCCGTATTTTTAGCCGCCTGGACAAATGAGGAAAAAGTTCGCGCTGTGGGAATTGGAGGAAACTATTTGTATAGTTGCTGGGTGCTGGGATTCACTACAGGTGGACAGGTTTGGCTGTTTGGTGATGTTACCTAACTGAAAGTGTTAAAAGTGAGCGATTTTGATCGGAGAGTTTCTTTAATAATCTCGCGGATCTGTATTGACGAAATGGATTAATCAAATAGTTTAGATAGAGCTGGTATCAATAATAAATTAAGACTCAAGTCGTTGAATAAATTGGTGATTAATTAACGATACAGAGATAATTGAAGATATTTAAAACTTTAATATGATAAAAATACCAGTACAAAGTTACGTTATAGTATAGTTACGTGGGACAAATAAGACATTATTTTTCATAGATTACTTCACATACCACGGCCAGCCGATAAAAAATTCCGCGCTTAAAATAATATAAAGTTAAAGTTCGATAACAATTGAAAAATCTAGGTTCAACAACACATCTCTCTCTCTTTCTCTCTGCCGTTTTATCGAAGGTCTCGCAGCGCCGAGTTTATTGACTGGTTTGCTCTAGTCAATAAAGGTGTATATTCTCTTCGGTAGCAATGTATAGTCGCGACTTATCTATAAACACACATATATATTTCACTCCGGCGAACAATTTTATGTCGAAACTCAAAAGAACTTCGACGCGGCAACTTCGCCACGTGGCGAATGCAAATATATATATCTCGAGCAGCGGCGGGTCGTAAATAATAAAAGAAGAGCGATGAAGATTGATCATTGTTCGCGCGATTGTTCTTTCCGATTCTCGATAATTCAATTCTCTCGGCCGTGTTACTCGATCGTTACGCAAGTGCGTGTGACATTCCGATCGCGAGCGCAGAAAAAATTCGATAAAAGGTGTACGTATATATATACACATGTATGTGTATAATGAGCGAGCTACCGGCAGATTTCGGAGATAATTTGTTTATCTCGTTACCGGGAATCGGCCGATAAGGTTGCATTAAGAGCGCGAGATATAAGTAAGGGACATTAACGGGCCGTATACGCGCGTGCGCTCGTGTGGTAATTAATTCGAATGTTTATAATCAAAAATTATCGGCGCGCGTAGAATGCGCGTAATATATAGGAAACCCATTCGCTGGCGATACTAAAGTATCACGTGATAATCTTGGAAACTCACGATTGTGTGTTACTTATAGGCGGTATAGATTCCAGATAATTTTCCATTGCGGAGGTCTTTATTCTTTATTGTAACATACATTTTGTGTGTTCGTTTTTGTTTTTTCAATTTATTATAAAATTATATGCAGTTTATTTATTTTAAAAAAATATTCACTTTTCAAAAAATAAAATGTTAATTCTCCAGTTCAGCCAGCTCGATATAAAAATCATGGTTAATATGTCGAGTATTGAAACATCATATGTAACATTATACATAAAGCAAGTCATCGCGTGCGTAACGTTCCTTGAGAATCCACTCGAACCAGATGACAATCGGTATCTTTCAATTAAGTTATTACAATGCCAAAGTGTAAAGTACAGGAAGCTACGTTACACCTCAATCAGTCATAAACCTGTTAATCTCAATTGTCATCCACAATCCTAACAGATCGCCGTAAAAAATCCCGCTCACGATCAATAAATCAACCTCCACGTCCCATCAAAGAAATTAATACCTCGTAACATCTTCATACCACGCACCGGCGACAATCGTCATTGCGTGCAAAACAAACGGCGACCTTTTCCTAAAAGCCTGCGCGCGCACACCACACCAGCTCGTCCCAATGAAAAGCGTGGGAACACTGCGCGGCTACGACGACGACGATATCCCCCCGTCGAACGACGTCGTAAACGAAACATACAACGCGCGCGCGCCTGCCTCCCTCTCTCTCTCTCTCTCCAGTTCTTACTCTCCCCCTCTCTCTCTCTCTCGCTTTAGAAGAAAAAAGCCCGGCAAAAAGCTTCTCTGAATTCGACGATCGTAAAGCCGCATTCCCGCGGCGCGTGACGAGTACGAGTGCTTCGCAAACAAGGTAATGTATTTATAGAGAGGACACGCGCGTGCACGAGCTCGCGTCCCTCTCTCTCTCTCTCTCCTCGTCATCTTCATCATCTCTTCCTCCTCTGGCGAGCGGCGAAGGACGAGAGAGAGACACGCGCGCGTGTGCACACCCCGGGTTTTACGAGAGATGCACTCGCCGAGATATTGTGTGCAGCCGAGAGAGAGAGAGGAGAGACGCGAGGCATGTGGGAGTAGGGATTATAATTACTTGAGATTACCATTTATGTGGTATAAGGGAAGTTGGAGCTGCGTGTAAGTGTGTGTGTATGCACAAGGTGGAGAGTGTTTGCCTTGCAGTGGACTGTGCTTTCGTGCTTTTTCTGCGAATGTATTATTTCTAGGTTGTTGAGTTGATGAAAAGATCGAGGCGTATAGCACTTAAAATGTTGTAGTACGGATTTGCTTGTGAATGAAAGTTTCTGCGTATCATCGAATACTTTTTGTTTATCGAATACAGAGGTATGTCATATGGTGATTAGGCTGTGAGCAAGTATTGCAAAAACTGAAAAAAAAAATTACAACTTGGCAATGCAATATTCCCAGTAATTACATACTACTATAAGGAAGCTCGTAGCGCCATTAGGATACATTAGTTATGACAATCATCAATTACCCAGAATCGAATTGGACTCGCGTGACCATAATCCCTAAACAATGAGAAAAATGCGCGCGATCGCGTCACGATTTTCTACGCTCTTTACGGCGCTAAACCTCGCGCGGACACTCGCAACGTAATCGTTAAATATGAATACTAATTCACCTGCCCCCCGCGTGCTTTTGCCACCGCCCGTAACGAATAATTACACTCGCGCGCGGTACTCGCTTAATTAATTCTCTCCCTCTCGCGCGCGAGAGAGAAGGCATCGCGAATTAGAAACACGCGGATTACGCGCGCACATACCTATATATTTTTAATTACGATTACGGCCAAGCGGCGCAGAAGCGCGCGAGAGTAGATTATTCGCCTATCGCAATTAGCAGCACTGTATTAATTGCGCAATCGCACGCGCGGCGGCCTACAAGAATTTACGCGCAGTAGGATGGCCTCTTATCTCGAGTGTATTACACCGGTGGCGTGTATTCTTTACGGCGCGTTATTAAATATATAAAATAATATTTACATGATAAATTCTTTCTCGCTCGTCTTTTTTTTTCGTACTCGCTCTCTAGCAGCGCGAGTACAGGATTTCCATCGTAAAACGTGCGAGTTTATCTCGTTAATACAGTATAAACAGACTCGATAATGGAGGTGCCAGTCGTATAATACGTGTAAAATGTATACACATTACGAATTCAGCCCGCTAACGTTTTAGATATGGAATATCAATTACTTATGGTAATTCCGCGCGACGAGGTTTCAGTTCATTGATTGTTTAGCGAGCGCGCGTCCATGACTCACCCATCGCGTGTAATATATGTACAGGTGAGACAATGCTAATCGAAGTACACGAGAAAAATCACTGTAAACATCATCATTCGCCTTTGGACGACAAATAATATAAATTTTCCGCTTACTTTTGAATTATCGCGCAAACATTATTCGCGTGCGCACCATCGCAAGGTAAACTAATATCTCCCCAATAAAGCCTTTACGTAACTAAAAAGTTATTATGGACAAAGAGGACGACGCCGCGCGCGCTGCAAATAAGACATCGTATAACGCGCCTGTGTCTCGTAATTAGAAAAAGCGCGGTAGCGTCACTGCGCGCGTGTTTACACGTCAACGGCGGCGAGATACACGCGTAAGCACGTAAGGCCATAAATTTTTGCACTTCTGAGCAACGGTTTTGTCTTTTTTCAGAGGAAAATTCGTAATAAGCCGATGATCATCATTGTGAAAACAAGTATAGTATTTATCGCAGTGAATCGGAAGCTGTGAATACATATGTTTTTCCATAACAGAGCCGCTGCGCGAAGGATATTTTGGGCCGCAATATTCATTATTCATCCGTTTACAAATGGTTAATTAGCCGTGTAAGCGGAAACGTCGGTATGTACGGGAAACGTTAAAATACGACGTTGCGCCACGAGACAATGTTTGCGGCGGCCGCGCGCCACAAGTAGTTACTCCAGTGATGTGTCAGACGTTCCGCAACTACTGACGAAATCGAGTGTCGCGTGTACTTATATCGCCGCGTGCTGATAAAAAGTTTGTCGTTACCGCAAGTAGGTAATGTTGTACAAACGTAAACATCGTGTATGTGCGTTTACGCGTAGCTGAAAAAAGTATAAATCGTGCGGTAAATACAGAAGAGTAACCAGAGATGTACGTAAATATATCTAATTGTGTAAAATAATTGTGAAAAAAAAACACGTCATAATACTAAACCAGCACGAAACCGCGCGAAAAACAAACTCATCACACGTGCACGCAACATAATCTCTCCTGCTGAATGATCCTAAAACTGAAATTTCTCACACTTGAAGCGCATATCAGCGTGTAAAAACGCCAAAGGAAGGATCGAAGCCACTTCGCTCGCGCGCCTCCCGCTTGCACTTTCTCCCTCGCTCGACTATTTGTTCTCGTTCGGGGAACGGCGCGGGAGCAGAGCCCACCGCGCGCGATTACCGCGCTCTTTTCGAAAATGAGTAGGTGCGCAGCCGCAAATTAAAGAGGCGAGGCGCGCCGCGCATTTTTCGGGTTTTAATTTGCGTGCTGCGCGCGGAACGAAGAGGAGGCAGAGAGATGGATGAGGAACGAATTTATCGGATTCAATTATGAGTGCACGCGGGGCTTTCCGGGAACGATATGAGTGAGTAGTGCGCGGCGCCGTGACGGGATAAGTGCGGGCGAGTCTCGTTGCTAAGATGATTGAATTCCGCAAAGAGTTTAATATAGCTGAGAATGTCAGTTCGCTTGAAAAATGATATTTAGATACGATAAACATGTTGAATTTCGCGAAGGACCGGAGTAGTATACTACAGTAGTAGTAATATTGTGAAAGAGATACGCTGAGTGCAGCAGCGCGCGACTCGAGACTATACGCGCGGAAGACAAAGGTGGCGTCTTCCGTAAAACGACGGGCGCGCCGCCGTGATTGAAGATCGCGCACTCCCACGCGACAGGCTAAATCTTCCTCCGCTATAAGTATGTGCTTTCTCGATCTCGAGCTCTGTACTTTTCTTACGTTTAGCTGGAATTTCCTCGACGTTCGTTCGCCTTCTTATCAATGTAATTTTAGTTTGAAATATTTTCTGACAAAACATAGCAATTACAACATCATTTAATTTTATTCATTTCGGCCATTAGTAGTAAACTTCATAATCACCGCATCTAACCCCGAACCTTACTTCCACCCAATTTCCCCATCTTTCTCCCTTCCCCGCTCGAATTTCCCCAAACCTCGCGTGAAAAATAAAGGAACCGGAAGACTTCCCCTCCCCCTCTATCTCTTTCTTCTGCACCGTAAAACGGCGCGCAGCGACGAGCTGGGCGGGGCGCGCGCACCAGTCAAAACAAATAGCCCGAGACGTTTCAATCTCGGCTCTCTGTGTGTGTTATATGCGCCGCGGAAAGTGCAACGCCGCTGCTGCCTCGCGGCTCCTCCCCCTTTCTCTCTTTCTCTCTCGCTCGCACGCTCGCCCGTTTTCTTGCGCCGCGCTCGCTGCATTTTTACGCGAGCGCGAATTGAGTTAAGGGATTCCCGCCGCGGGCTGTGCGAGTGTTCTTTTTTTGCCCGAGGTGTGTGTAAGTGAGAGGGAGGGAGTGGAGTAAAATAGTAGTTTTGCAGGATTAGGTGAAGTGGCGGTGGTGGTTGAAAGTGTAAAACGGGGTTCGAAGGTGGAGTTGACTTTAAGATTATTGTAGTATGTGTTAAGCATTTATAGACAATATTGTACTTGTCGTCAGAACATTACTATGCTCCGCGGAGTATTGTTTATTGAAGTGGTAACGCAGCCAAGTAACTTTGATTTCAATAATTAAACGGCCGTAAAGTTTTATTATTATAAAATCCTTTACGAGCAATAATTATTTTTTGAAAATTGCTCATACACTTATCCACTCCTACAATTATGCGAAATTCTCGCACACACACACACACACACACACACACACACACACACACACACTCCTGCTTAATCTCTCAGTAAACAACTTCATTCGAGTTCTGAACGATTACACTTTACATCGAAGGCATATATCCACGCCACCAACGGCGATCGTAAATAAAAGAAAAATCAGGCGCGCGCAACCCGAGGAATTGATCAACCTGGAATTCACTTGTTCGCTCGGACGATTGCAACACTGCGCTAATTGTTGTACAGGAGAAGCGTAATTGATTGCGAGCTTGCACGTAGAAGGTACGAATTATAATTAGATTAGGCCGCTTGAGCTCTTTATCAGCGCGTAATGCACTTGCGCGAGTCTGTTATTATGCGCGACGCCGAGGATTATTTATTTGATATTAATTGGCACCACTGCCATGGGATACTTGAAATTCTTGCCGGTGAAAGTTTCAGTTAAATTGTGATTATTTCATTTTTCGCAAGGTCGCATCGTACGGTTGTAGTTTTTCTTAAATTTTTCTTCCTCGAATTTTGCATACATCATCGAAGATATGAAATTTAGATAGTATAGAAAACTACTGGTGTTAAATATGGTTTTGGCATCGCGGTGCGCCTCGGATCTTAAAATGAACCCATATATTGTCACTATATCTAAATTTACGGCTAGAAACGAGCAATAAAGTCTTTTGTCGTGGCAATAAAATTCGAGCTTAAAGCCATAGCCTCACTCTCCCTCTCTCTCTCTCTCTTACTCTCGCACTGCCACCGCCGCGCCGTTGTTAAAATTCGCAATTTCGTTTAGCATTTTTTACCGCGCGGAAATACCCGATAACGAAGTGCACGTATACATATAACCCACACGCAAATTAGACGCGAGAATACGCGCGCGGCTCTTAAGTGTCTCGTCCGTTAAAGATTTCAACAAATACAGTTAAACTTATTTATGCACTACGACGTACAATAACATATTCAAAGTTGTTGTATTTATATTTCGCAATGGAATGCGCGCTTTATTGTCCGAATGGCGAATGTTAAAGTAATTTATCGTTAGGACCGTATTATGCATTCATAATTCCCTCGTAAAAGTCCACATCGAGCAGCTCGCGATAGCGCAACGCGCACAACACGTGTGTGCGTGTGTGTGTGTACACTGCGTATCTTATAAAAAGCTACGAGAGCTATACCGATTGTTCGAAGCCTTCTTTTAATCCTACATCTTTTAATTCCAAATCGTCAATCAGCGCGCGCCCGGCGAGTCTCGCAATTTAACGGCTCAATAAACAAGCGCTATCCCCCTCTCAGGGGAATTTAAAAATCCGCGCGTCGTCTCTAAATCACGAGCTGCACAGAAAGAGTAGACATACACACATATACACTACTTCTTAGCCAATTAAGACGGACTACGACAGACATAATCGCGGTGGCATGCAATTAATGCGATTTTGATCGAAGAGCTGCCGCTGTGGCCGCAATCTCTCCCATACACTCCGCGCGTTTTTCCCGTCTCTCTGCTTTTCCGCGTCGTCTCGGCTTTATCGAAAATTTCGTTTCCGCGACGTCTGCACTGCGAGCCTTATCGCGCGAAGACGCTTTAAAATAGCGCGCGCAACGCGATAAATTGTTTATTTTGCGCGGAGAGAGAGAGAGACGAGCGACTTGATTAATTTGACTCGTCCGATATATAGGTGGGCTGCTCTCGTCCAGTCCGAGTAACTGTAAATCAGGAGAGGTATGAGGAAAGACTGATTGATGTGTTCGTGCTCGCTAACCGAGTGAAAAATTGAATTAATTGAAACATTCCGCGTTTCTATCAAATTCACCATGGCAAACAACTCTATTAACATTCTTCACTCCCGTTCTCATCCGGGCTCGTCCTGAAAAATCGCACGCTAAATTGAGCCATTCTTGCCCCACCATCTAGGAGAGAGAGGACGCGCACAAAGCTTCTCCTGTACCTTTGTCTCTCTTATACTACGCAGACGCAGTCGTGCGCACCTTCTTTTCTCTCGTTCCACGTATTCCGCGCTCGTAAAGCCGGCGTTTATTATCGCCACCACGAGCGCGATAAGGGCTCAAGAGCGAAGGTGGAGTCGAGAGAAATGCGGAAACGAGAATAAGAGAAAGAGTAAGGGATATTGTGCGCTTGGAAGCCACGCTCGGCTTCTTTATATATGGGCGTCGTTTGATAATGCGAAGGAGGTTCGATGGTGTTCTGAAGGGGTAATGGAGCGGCGGCTGCCGGCAGTTTGATATGGGAGTGTTTGCGGGGTTTTTAATGTATGGCGAGAGGGGTTGAATGCTCAAGTAAGAGAATTTTCACCGTAATCTTTCTCATTTCAGACTAACGGGTGTTCATTCTAGTATATGCATCGCGGCATAATTTAAATAAATTATATTTAAAGTATAAATTCTTAATTAAAGTAAAGAAATGAAAATAACACTCGTCGAAACTCTTGCATACTACAATAACAAAAAAAAAAAAAAAAAACGATCCATCGACAATTCCACCCACCCACGTCGTTCCTCATCTTAGCTCATCCTCGTCGACCGCAACAATATCGAAACCCGCGACTATTTACGCAGTGAACCGATCGCCATAAGAGAACTCATACCATTAAACGTAAACGCGCGGCGGCAGCAATAAGACGGCGCGTCGTATAGAGAGAAAACTGCCGATAGGCGCCGTAAAAAATCGCGCCGTTTAGGCATCCAGCTCGGGAGTCACGCGCCGCGTATAAATCAGGAAAAACTATAAAGCCCCGCGGATGGCGATATATTTTTTTAAAGCGCCAGATAAGACGCGCCCGCGAGGTAATTGAGTATACGCGGACGACGGCGTTGTTATTCTTTATGTACGTTGGTTATTTTTTCGGAGATCGGGGACTGGAAATATTTTCCGATTCGAGGAATATGTCGTGGATTCGTGGATTAAAGTGCCGATATCGCAGTATCGGACATAATAAATCGGTGTGTTTTTTTTGGCGTGAAGTCATCGGTAATCTGTCTGTCCGAAATCCAAGTCGACGGTATAATTTATTTGATAGTACCGAGAAGCATATTGTGACTGCGGTGTGCCTTGACATAGTTCTAAATTTTAGATTCAACTCCAACGATTGTAAACCGTGAGTCAGTTTTATACGCCTTCTGCTGCTTCAAGGCGACGTTCGCACAATTTGTTGATACCGCGTTATGACTAATAACCAGACGGTATAAACTCTTATATATACGCCAATCGTTCCTCAATTAATCCTTTGGTAAACCAACCTTCTCAACGAAAACTTATTCCACGTTTCCGTAAAAGACTAATTCAATTCGACATTCGACTTGCAAAGTGAGACAAAGTCGCCGCACACCCACGCGCTAGACGCTCGACCGAAAGTTTCGCTGTAAAATGCGAAACTTTCGTCAAGGTAGCCGACGTGTGCGCAGTTTCTGTTTTACGAGCGCGTGCGCTCGTGGGACTTCCCGAATTACGTCCGCGACGCGAAACTTGCAAATTTTTCGCTGTATGCTTAATAGCGCGGTATGAGCGAGTTGGCTCGGAATGTACTTTGTTTGCTTTTTTACTGGATTTGGTTTATAGTGGAGTTTTAGCGATTTTCGGTTAGAAAGTATCGAACGTAATAGTAGATTCTATTTCTACATGCTCTGGTCGAGGTTGAGATTTGAATCCTCAAAAATTTCATAATTTCAAAAACTATTGTTAGGACAATTTTTGTGAGTGAAATTTCGCGCGTTCCACGGTTTTCTCAGATCGACGCAGATATATAGGATGAGATAACACACTTCTTCGACCTGGCACACAAGACACATAGCAGCGCGCATAGCCTCTCCGGGACACATCAGAGTCTCGGAAGTCAATTTCAACTTTATTGATCCATTTGCTCTGTCCATTAAAACTTATTCATCAATATTCATGCGCGCGCGCCCCGCGCCCGCGTTCAGAATCAGATATTCATCGGAGAAATGAAATAACGATTTTATTACCTCACACTCTCCTCGCATGCGTCAGAGCAAGAGATCAAGAGAGAGAACGTGATGAAAGTTCGCGCAACGGTTTAATTACGCGTACTTTTACACACAGATACACTCAGCTCCTTTATGGCAAGGCGCGAATGTAAATTTCAGGCGCGCGATATATTTGTATTTACGAAAAAATTGTAAAACCCAGCGGTAGCTTTCGCAACTTGAACGGCCGATGTTTGCCCAACTAGAGCGTTGACTCGTCGAAAACACAAGCGTTTTTTGCGAGTAGTAGCGGCGGTAGTCGAAAACGTGTTAATTCACGCGCGAAAATTATTACGCGCTAAAACGCCGCAGGGACCACCCAAAAGCGCCGCGCGCGCAATAGAAGCGCAAAGCACACCTCGGCGTTTACATATCATACGGACATTTTTGCACCCAGATCTTCTCACCTGTCAGGAGAGTAGCAGTTCTCTCTCTCTCTCTCTCACTCTCACTAAAAATAGAAGAGAGAATTGGGCAAGACGTACGGCAAACAGAAATTAAAATATCGTGCGAGCGCGCGGCGAGGAGCAAAGAGCAAGAGTTGAGTGCAAATTACACACGGAGAGCGAGGTTATGCCGCGCGAGCGCGAGGCGCGTAAGTCACGCTTGAAGGATTACCTTCGATTTTACGCGTGTGTTATTATATTGCGCGCGTATACATATATATATAAGCAACGTGCGTGCGTGCATGCGCAGTGTAATGGTCTTCGAGAGTATATAGTTCGCTGTTTTTCTTTTTATAGTGTTTAAAGTTTTATATACAAGGTTTTACGGGTTTTTTTTATAAAGTTTTATATCTGTTGTTAAAAAAATAACATCGTAAATTACTCTCCAGCCCGATAATAACTCTATTAAGATATTAAACAATAAAATCGTGAAAGAACAACAAACCGAAGCGTATTAAACTAATCCGCTGTATATGTACAGCCGTTATACACTCGAGGCGCTACTCCAGCGGAACCCATTCGATATAAATTAAGCAAATTACTTTCCAAACAAGCGCACTTGACACACTCTTTTCCCCCGCTGAATAAAAATCCACTCGACTGCTCTCACTTATTATACATAATATATATACGTGTCGTATTCCTCTGCTCGCGCGGACGTGTGGCGTATACATACGATTAGCGAACCGCGACGGGGGAGGCGCTTGACTCCGGCGGCCAATCGTCGGCCGCGCTAATTAGCCGCAGCGTGATACGCATCGACCGTGACCCGCGTGCGTGCCGATAGGATAATGCTGCGTAATGCCGCCGCGTTTACGTTATGGCGGAGGTATGTGCGTGTGTATCTGCTCGATGGTGGAAATCGAAATATGGCTGGTTACGATGTGGAAAAGATGTGTGATTTTCGGGAGGCTGGTAACATCTTTGGCCTCCGATGAGTGAGTTAATCATTTTCAAGGAAATTCACGTGAGATAAGGAAATATGTATGATTAGTTATGGGTGCTCGAAAGAGTTGAGCCAACAGGCTTGGAAATGCTGGGCATGAAAAGGTCAGATTTCGTGCTTGTTCAAGATAAAAATTTTTGTACAAATTTAAAGTATGTGTGGATGAGGCAATTAGGAAAGGCATTCGAAGGACGAGCAGATAAATGGTTTATTAAAAATGCAAATAAAGTAATAATAATACCGATTTGAAACATTTTCTTTACAAAATATCTGTTTCTCGGCTATAAATACTAACGATCCGCTACAATTAACGAAAATGTTTCAGGTAGCTTAATAGCTTTAGACTACAAGAAGTCCTACCCCATGATTTACGCACTTCCTATGGTACATTTATTAACTCCGCCACGTCTCTACTACCCCGAAACCCGCAAGATTTATCCTCCCTGGTAAAAAATAAGCCTTCTCCACTCCTTTACGACTCGCCTAGATATCAGCGGCAACGGAACTGCCTGACGACGAGGCTCATTTGCGGCGAAGAAATATCGATTCGCTGCCGCGACGCGACGCGCTAATAAGTCCGGCGCTCGTTACCGGGGGCATAAAATTTTCTAAGGCCTCCTGGCCCCCTCCAATCAAATCAAAAGCCGATAAATATAAGCGCACGGGAGAGAGATTAGCGCTCGCGCGGGCTGCATCGACGCGGGTGGGCCCGACTTATTTCTTAATTAGGCGCGAGGGTATAACTGCTGCCCCCGGGGCACGAGGTGCTGTAATAAACCATGAAGGGAAGGGATAGTGGTCTGGATACGGCGTAATGCGGTGTATGTCGGGGTATATAGGGAGGATTCGGTGTTGATGAGGAGAGAAAAATCGCCTGAAGGTTAATTGTTTGTTGTATAATTGTGATTGTTCTTGAATTAAGTCGTATGCCAATTGAAGAAGTAAAAACTGGTTTAATAGAAAGAATATAGACTTGGTGTAAAAAAAAATTTTGAAAAAAACAAAAATGTTTTATTTCCATATGCATAAAAAAATGTCTTATAGTAAAAATTATTGACAATTCCGTGATAACAAGGATTATATTAGTGACATTTTTAACGATTATTCTAAGAATTTTCATTATCAGTCATATACAAGTTTTTTCAAGAATATTAGTGTATTTCATGTTTACAACGACCTATGATAATTTTTACTACTTCCACGTTTTCTCAGATTTATATTTCCTTCACGCGTAGATATTCCAAATTCCAAACTATTCAATCAAACACTCCCAGCCCAACAATAGTTATTCAAAAGCACTCATTACCGCCCAAAACCTACAAATTACAACACTGCTTACACCGCAACACACCTGGAACGCTTCCAGTACAGTTACACACACGCGCTTGCTCGATACGGCATTTAGCTCCCCGTCTCTCCGGCGCGTATAATACACAGCATCCCTGCGGGCGATTCGCGGCTCACCGCGCCGTCATTACTCCCGAAAGGGGCGGAATATCGTTTGCATTCCTGATGGCGGCGCCTCCGTGTAGCCGAAATCCACCTTGCGCGTATCGATTAATTGGACACGCCGCGGCGGCTTAAGCATCTTGCGCGCCGCCCGCGACGACGACGACGAGGATTGACCGCGTGATTTATCAGCGCGTAATTCACCTGCGAGGATGGTCGTAAAAATAGATGTCAAGAGAATGGTGTGGTTGGCAGTAGGGATTAGAGGAGTTTTTTTGAGGTTGTAAAGGTGAGGGTATAGGTGGTTATAGTAGTGGAGTGGAGAATTTGAAAAATAGTAAATTGCTTGTACACCGTATATAATTTTTAATTTGATGGAAGAATGTTGATATTAAAACTACTTAAAGCGTAAAGAAAATGAAAACATAGCTTAGCAACTCCTGCAAATTGGATATCAATTCTGGCATAATTCTCGAATAAATCGTTAATCAATAATTACCCATTACTACCTGAATAAAAACCCTCGCTTAACCTAACTAATTTATAATCGCTAATTACTCCCAGCATTTTTCCTCGGCAAACCTGAAAAATCACGGCCCACGGCGAATGAATCACACACACCGCGCGCTAGCGAGAGAGGAATAAAAACATCGTCCTACGGTAGCCTTAAACACAACATTATTTATGTAATGCGCCATTTGGAATTTCCTCCGCGTAATGAAATAGCTCGTCGCGACGATTTTAATGACCTCAGTTTGATTATATCCCAATGCATATTGATGAATCTACCGGCGCTCCTCCTCCTTCTCCTCGCAATTGATTTGCCCGCTAATTGTGACTAACCGGTCGCCGCGATCCTCTTTTTTTTCCTCGTTTTCGTTGAGGGAAGAGGGGAGGGATTATCGCTTTCGCCGTTTGTCGGAAACGTATTCATTACGCGGTTAATGCGAGCGCGTGAGGTCGAGAGCGAAGGGAGAGTGGAGATATAAGTTTCGTTTAATTAGCGCGTTTGTTTATGGCGGCGCCTCCGCGCTCTGACCCGATTGCGGGCCGCGTTTGTGTCGAGATAATATTTGCTCTCGCCGCGTTATCTAAACAGAGTTTCGACGGCTTTTAATTGTACGTTTTTTTAAAGTTGTTTTTTTATGTTTTGTTATAGTTGCATACTTCTGGTGAGCGTATTTCTAGCATTCTTTTTTTTAATGCGCCTTCCAAAGATGTATATTAGTTGTATTCTTAGTTGCATGGTAAAGTATTAATATCAATCTTTTTTTACTTTTTAATAATTAACGTTGAACATTAATTTGTATTATTAGTACTCTGAACTCTTGTTAAACAGCTATATCGCCTTTGTAAACAAACAAATTTATGAACGACTGCGCTAAACATTTGTGTAATTTTTGTTCTTAAAATAGATAATTAACAGTAGTCTTCAAAGTATTTATTAAAACATGGTATCATAAAATTTAATTCAACCTGCTTATTAATAATTACAAAAGAAGTAAATTATTAAAAATCATCGATAAAATCGCGCAACTCCTACTACCTTATCACCTCAAGCTCTCCTCTACTACAAACACTCTACCGAACTGAATTCACACATCTCACTTCCCCATCGCCCAAAAATAAAAACCGTGCGAAAGACACTTATTCCCTGTTCGCGCCTCGATGCCCAGAACAACATAATCCCGGCTGTACAATTTCTAGGTCTGAAAAGACCCACAACATACCCGCGACATGATCCGAAAGCTAATCGGGCTGTCGGTATCCGCTGGGGAAAAGCCGCGGCGCTGTGACGCTGATGGAGCCGGACAGCCGTGCCCGTCAGGTGGAAGGATCTACACCGGCGCACCGCCGCCGACGCGTGTCACTCGCGCGAGGATTTTCGCTTTCTCGAGGGAAGTGGTTTGCGAGGCGGCTACAAGTGGAGCTTATGTTTTGTTGGTTATTTTTTATGAAGGAGTATGTTTTGTAGAGTAATTGAGAAAATATAGGATGTAAGAGTATGTTTGCACTGATTTTTTTGACGATAGTTTGTTTATTATTAGTTGATCAATTATTAGCTCTGAAATTATAGTTTAACATTATTTTTATCATTTAGTACTCATTTTCAAAATTACAATTACATCATACAATATTTAATGAGTAAGTATCCAACCTAATCCATCCAGCAGCGTCCCCTATCCAAACTAATTACCCGATCGCGTTCCACGCGCCTGTCACCTCGTGCTTGTCGCACTTTTATATATCCCCACGACCCTCTCCTCTCTCTCTCTCTCTCAGCATCGAGTGTCCGCGCGCCGTCTCTGACGTTTTATCAATTACATATCACGAGCTCGACTCGCGGAAGAATGTCAAGAGCCTCGCGCTCTCGCTGTCAATCGCTGCAATATGTACCAGCAGCGCGCGGGCGCGCACACGTATATACATATATTTGCCTGACCTAAAAAATGCGAGAAGAAAGGGCGATAGAGCTTGCTGCGCGGACCTTATCTATATAACGCGCGGCGTATACGCGATCGATCGAAATTCAGTATATCGCCGATGGTCTATCGATATACGTGTGTGTGAGAGTAGAGGTGGTGTCGGGAGGATTGTGGGTCAGCGGTGATAATGGCATGGGTGGGGAGAGAGAGAGTGAGAGAGAGAGAGAGTCGCTTTAGGTGCAGGAGTATGATTTTTGTCTCTGGGTTTTTATATGTTATTACAGGAAATCTAAATTTTTTTAGATAAAATATTTAAGTGATTTATTTTCTTAAATATTGAATAAATGCTTATTTTTAAATGAGGTAAATTTACTATAATTCTCAAATAATATCTTTATCCAATGATCCCGGCAACTCTTCTCTCAACATAACTACAATTTAACGACACAAATCTCCGCACCACCTCACCTAACGAACATTTAATTGAACGCGAAAAAAATACAGATAAACGCTAGCCTCTCTCTTCCTCTATGAATAATTCATACAGACACTGGCTACAGGGAAATGATTTAGCGCCACTGCCGTTCAATTAGTCTGCGCGATCGAGAAAAAAGCCGCATATAACCCTGTAGCTCAGGCGCGCCGTAAGAGTTAGTCATCGCGCTCGCGCTTCGCTTTGCATGCGACACACAGACTTGCATGGAAAAAAGTGTCGAAGTCGCTTAAACGGTTCCGGCTAAAGCGTTATGAGGTTTTTGCGCGATGCTTTTTGTGCGGGGCGCGCACTAGCATGTGTAACCTATAATCTGAGAGCCCGATGTGGTTCTGATTTATGTGTATTATGTAGGATATTGAGTAATACACACGTACGGGCGAAAAGTCATTACGTTTCAATTATTATTAATTCGAAATTAACGGCAACCGCGAGTGGCGTGAAAAAATGTCAAACCACTCCGATACACAGTCGCAATCGACGACTCTGGCAACAGCAAAAAAGAAATACATACATAGATACATATACACAGAGAGCGGCGCGCTCGAGTTACAGAATCGACGGTCATGGTGTGGCGGCGTCGCGGCGACGATTCACCGAAAAGCGTCTCCTCCTTTTTTACACGCACTCCCATAACACTCTCTTACTCTCTCTCTCTCTCTCTCTCTCTCTCTCTCTCTCTTGCCATGAGCATGCACGTATACACACACGTGAGTCAGAACATAGTCATACGAAACTCGCGCGTCGCTCGCTCGCGCGGGGAATCCGCACAAGAGCGCGCGAGTCGCACTTTTAGGGCGCTTCAGCAACACGAGACGAGCGCGCGAGTGAACGCTGTGTGTCTGTGTGTATATATACACGGCGGAGGCGTAGGAGAGAGCCTGTGCTTTATCTTTGTCTAGAAAAGGGTGATATCGATCGGGTGAAAGAGAGAGAGGGACCATCGAGACATCTTGTTTGTCGATTGACCACGAAACTGCTCTTGAAAATTGCGCGCGCCCGGGGATTCGGTTACACCCCTTTCGCTTTTTCGGCGCTGACGACGAGCCCTCGCTGAGCTTCGACTTGGACGCCGGGGGTTGTTGTGGTAGTTACCTTTTCTTTTTTATTGCGTGCAGGTTTGTTTTTGAGTCTGAAAATGCGTATTCTCAGAAATGGCAATTGGATTTACGTTGAAAAATTGTCATTTGATTTCCAAGCTTTCAATAGGTAAATATAAAAATATAAGTTTCGAAAGGTAAAAATGTATTCAATTTAGCGCAATATATAATACATTCCGCAAACGCCATAGCTCAGCATTGAAAGCACGAGAAATATAATATTGCCTATAAAAAGTGAAAAAGGAACCTATTCGAATCATTTCATTCATTCCACTCTCCATTACCCTTCCACCTCAAACTCCATTAAACCTCTCGGCGGCACTCCACATTAATTAAATTCCCGCTCTTAAAAAGCCTCGCTCGCTCGCTCGCGCAAGTGTCGGATTCTGTCTTTTTCACGTGTGTATGTGCGAGCACGTTCGTTTTTTTCCACTTAGTATACGCCGCAGCGTGCGCGCGCGAAAGCTCATTGACCGAGCGCCATGCAGTCACGCGCTTTCCTGGTATTATGATTAGGCTTCTGCATAAAGGCGAGAGAGAGGAGAGTGTAAAAAGCGACACGAACTGACCTTTTCACGCATATACGAGCGTTGGCTTCGCATTACCGTTGCCACGAGCGCGCGCGCGCGACTTCAATTACGGGATTTTTCCTCTCGCCCGAGTCTAGGAGTGTTGAATTGTTGTCGAGAGGTGGAACGGTTCGTGGCGCATTGTTTTTGTTTATTTGCATGCGGGTGGCCGATTTGTATATCACGTACGTTGAATGTAAATTTTAAAAAATAGGAGAATTTAGTTTCCGCTGAATTGATAATGTAAAATAGTAATCGCCTTTTTCATTATTTATTTTTTATAACACCTAGCTTTTTTAACATTATATTCGATATAGTCAATGAAAATGGCAATCAAATTGAAATCACTATTTTGATACTATATTAATTAACATATTATTCAACAATTCATACTACAATAATTTTTCTCACCACTACAAAACCCACTGCACTACCAAGAAATCAATTCATCACTCGGAACTATCTTTAACTCCTTAGCAGCCGGAAAAATTTAACTAATGAGATTTTCAAAGCTTTATGGCATCGATTTTTTGCCATAAGCAGCTAAGGGGTTAAACCCCTATACCGCCACAGAACCAAAATCCCACGCCTCGACACCGCACGGCGAGCCTTTCCTCCTCCTGTTATTTTTAAACCTCCTCGCCTTCGGTACACACAGTACGTACACATATACGTACATACGCGAGTGCGCTAAGCGCAATTTGTCGGCGACGTTTTCCCGACTGTCGCGCCGACCGTGAAACAAGAGCTTAACAGCTTCTTTCTCTCTCTCTTGCTCCCTCCGTCGCCCCCCTTTCGCGCGCGATTTGCGCGCCCGGGAATGCGCTACGTGATCCAGCGACCAAACAACCGAGCGACCGCGCCGCATATATGCCGCGAAGATGCATTGTGTGGTAGTATTGTTGTTGCGCAGCAAAAGATGACGGCTTTTCGGTAATCCTAGACGCGTGTATGCAGTGCAATATGGTGACGATGGTTGCACTGATTATAGAAATAAATAGACCAGCTTAATCCACTTGATAGGCAAAAATAACTTTTATTTCTTTCACTCCACAGCTTCATCCGCGCGTTCTAACGACGTTTATTGCGCATACGACAGACGCGCGCGCGCGTAATATTTTTCGATACTATCGGCAAATGGATCGAGCGGCGCCAATCGACGACGTCGTCGTCCCCCCGGGGGAACTCGTCCCTCTCTCTCTCTCTCTCTCTCTTACTCACTCGCATTCCGTCTTGTTTACCGATGCAGGTTTTCACGTCGATGCTTAATTGGTCGATCGCTGTGGTCGCTGCCTTCGTTTTTCGATACATATATATTCGATACATTCGCAGATCGTGAAAGAGGCTGTTGCAGCGGGAGAGGGAGATAAGTTCCTCTGTACCGCGGAATTAGATGTGTGCGCGCGCGTATGTATCGGTCTATCGGCGCTTGACGACGTGGTAAAACGCACGCTGCTGCCGTATTATATAGAGCGGTCAGGTGCGTTTGCTCCACCTGTTTCGAGGGTTCAGAAATACTTCGACGTTTAATTAAGTTTAGACGTAAAATAACGTTGGATATGGGTTGTCATATAGAAATAGCGTTATTCAATTTTATGGATTTTTATGAAAAATATATCGAAAACCTCTTCAATCACAGCCCACATCGCAAACCGCCAAATACAGGACACATCTTTGGCGCTTTATTATAATAAAATTAAGATTTACGGGCCGAAACAACACAGCGCGCGGCTCGTAACTCACTTATTGCGTTACGTTTACGGGCCTTTTTTAAGTGCCGCTTTACTCTTTCTCTCTCTCTTTTTCTCTCTCTCCTCCAGATAAAACAACTCCACGGCCCGATTGAAATTCCTCACTTTGTCTGTCGTGGGCGAAGTTATCTCGCGCGGGTCTCTTCTCCATTATCGCGCGCGTATACGGAACGAATTCCGTAAAACTCAATTAAGCGCGCGTCTCTACGCTCGGGCGAGTGAAAAGCGCGCGGCGTGCGCGCACGAGAATGGGGAAAACAAGAGGAGATAAAGAGTGTGGGAAAGCGCGGTGGACGAAGGGAAAGAGAGGAGAAAGGTGTTTACGGAATGAAGCGAATGGCTCTCGATTTATTAGAATTAAGATAAGGGGTTGAGAAGCGGTACGCTGGGTTTTAAACGTTATTTTTTTCTTAGTTTAAGAATTTTTTTTTTTGGTTATTCGCTGTTACGAAAATGAGCGTAAAAATTACGCGTAATAAAATTGCCGGATGAGGCCTTCGAGAAGAAGTGAGTGGCAGGTGTTAAATAAATATAAGAAGAGATAAGGAAAGCAATAAATTACGAGACAATGGGGAAAAGTAGCTTTTGAGAAAAAATATAAGATTTATGAGTGCGCGAAGGGAAAAGCATTTCGTGACGGTCGATGGAGAAAAAAAGAAGAAGACAGCTCGGTAGGTGTAATTCGAAGGACCTGCGTAAAAGTCACGCTTTGAAGGACTTACCTGTCCGCACAAAGGAATACGTGCAACCCATTCATTTATTAAGCCGTAAGCGTAAAGGGCTTGAAAATACAAAGTGAATAAAAGTTATACACTGAATCTTTCAAAGGCCTGCCAATGCCTTAATAATCAAATTAACAAATACCCTGATCTCAACTGAAGTAAGCTACACCAGGGCGCGAAGACTAACATCCATCCTCAACATATCACCCACCACGATTCTCGTTTCCTTCCTTCTTTCCCCTCACATCTTATCTCCGAACACCACGAAGCCGCGATGCCTTTACTATACGGAGGGCCGTCGACGCGCGGCGTTTATTGTCGCGTAATCGGTCACCGAGTGTGTGGCAGCTGTTGTCCCTCGGCTTTTTGCCTCCGCACCGCCGCCGCGACGTTTATCAATCTTCCCTTTCTTCGCGGCTGAGATTTAAAGGAGGCAGGATTCTTTTGTGTGTGTCTGTAGAGATGAAAGGTCGTTGAGTTTGGGATGACGCAGGGAGCTATAGTATTGTTAAGCAGCGAGGTTGAGAGGATTTGATGACGACCGAGAGAAGATGTTGGATGGTTTATGAGTGGATGGATCTTGGCGATTTGAGACGAAATGTTTTCAAGTAACAGAATTTTGTGTTGATGCTGACTTTAAAGTCATGTGACATAATGATGAAATTTTTTTTTCTTTAAAGTATTATAAAATTATATTATGCACTATTCATTAACTTTAAACCAAAATTAATTAATCTTCTATACCAAAATAATGCACCGCCTTGAAACCTCCAAAAACAACCGACAATCATCAATTAAATCCAGCAAAAAATCGCGCCACATGCCGGATTCCGCCGTACAATTAAACCGCGTAACGACGCCCGCCTGTTTTTGCGCCCGGCGCCGCGTACAGCCCGCGATCGCTCGTTTGCGCGCGCGCGCGCTCGCGAGTGCAAAAACTGTACCTATCACCGCGTCGTCGTCGGCTTCTTCGCTCTTCGTCGTTTTTTCCCGAGCGCTCGATGGACCATTCGACATTTAATGCATGCTTACAGAGTCGTTCGCCGGGCTGAGTCGTGCCGTTCTTATCTATCTATAGAGAGAGAGTTTCAAGTTTTTTAGATGGGATACGTGGCGGTGTTTATTTTTAGATCGTGAGCCGAAGAGATGTTGCGAATCTAGAGCATTAGGTGGTTTTGTAATAGGGATGATTAAGGGGCTCTGCTGAGTCATTTATTGTGTTAATGAATTTTTTGTTTGGCAATTGTTTTATTGAGCAGAAATAGTGTTATTTCTTATATTTTTAACGCATGACATATATCTGTATATTGTCATTACAGAAAATATTGAAATTACATAAAAAATGACCATGCAACTCGTCTTTCACACCGCGCCCGCACAGCCACCAAAAAAACCTCTCACCCATTCAAACACACGTACACCACACACTACTTCACTCTCTTCAAAACCAATCGAGCGTGAATGAGCATTGGCGTGCACTTGCACTACTCTTGCGCACCCCACCGCTATATACTATATCTCTCTCTCTCTCTCTCTCTCTCTCTCTCTCGCGCAAAAAGTCCAAAGCGAACTCTTTCCCTTCTCTCTTTCTTCTGAAGATCATCGTCATCATATACGTCGCGTGGGCGCGTTCGCGCAAAAATCTACTCTTGCCGGGCTTCCTCTCCCTCTTACTTGCGAGCAGGCGACGGCGATACACTGCCGGGTAATCGATACTCATGCAGCGAGGACGGCCAGACGGGACGGAGTCGAAGGTGAGTGTAGTTGTAGAGGGAGGGAAAGATTAGAGTTTACGACGGCGAAGATAGGGGGTTGATAAAGTTTAGTAGCGGCAGTTTTTGTAAAGTGTTTTAGCAAGTGCTATAGCAAAAGTGTTGAGATCGGTTGTTTATTCGGTCAAAATTTGGTTATTGGATTGGTGTAAAATAAGCGCTTACTTTTTAAAATATATAGTTAAGATTGTGGTTAAAATAAGAGCAAGAAGAAGTTGTAACAGTACGTAACATTCCTAAAAAGTCAACGTTAACACTGACACTTTTCACACGAATACTCGCGCATACCTCGGCCTTCCGCGCGCGTCATCGAGACCCCCTCGCTCGACAGCCGAAATTAACGTCAGTCGAGAGAGCCGCGAGCGCAACGCGTGACTAATGGGCCGATCCTCATAAACATCCTAACGGCACGCGCTCGTTCGCTCGCCTTTCATCGGGCGCAAAAAATATATCTCCGTTTCGCCACCGGCGAATCGAGGAGTAGACTAGGATTAAAAATCGCCGGTGATTTGTAAAGGGCGACGCGTACAGCGATGGCGAAATTGAAACGTTATTTATATTATATATGAGCGCGTCGTCGGCGAATGTATATAGATATTTCTGGAGGTCTTTATGATAATGAGCCGAGATTAATCGCGCGTTCGTTCGTTATTATGATTTCTCGGCCCCGGGGTTGCGCAATTAAGTATGCGGCGAGAGAGAGAGAGAGAGGTATGGGTTTGACGTTTCTTTTTTGTATTGATGAGAGTTGGAATTACAGTTATGTACACGTTGTTGTTGCTTTTTAATTTAAATTTTTATCACAGCTGTGTTGTGTATAATATTATGTTTCGTACAGAGTAACAATGAAAAACCAGTGCATTGAAACTCACCCCGAAATAAATCACTCAAAAATATGAATTTGCACTTGGCCATAAATCTTCCGACAGAAGAATAGGGCAAAAAATTTCTAAGGCAGCAGCAGCCATTCCCCAAACAAACCCGCGGCGCGTCTTTGGCGGAAACGCGCGCACGCGAGAGCGAGTTGAGCCAACACACACCGCGCAGCGTTCCTCTGAAAAATCCCGTACACACATACACACATAGTCCGAATCGAGGCGACCCTGAAAGGCGACGAACGTCTCCATTCAAACAGAGTCAGCCTCATAACCGCAGAATTTACTACCTTTGTCGTCGCCGCTGCTGCCGACGGCGAGAAAAGTCACCTGGCGCCTACCGTTTTGGGGGAGACGGAGAGAGAAAAGCGGGCGCGTTTTTACGAGCGCGCGCTGCCGAATTCGACAAATCACGCGACAATGGATGCCCGCCCGCGGGCGTAAATCTCCCTAACGTTCAACAAATTGACAACGAAGAGACCGTAATGCGTATTTATGCACGCGTGCAGCGCACATGGGGGTCGCCCCGGCTGGAGTTTATGTGGTATATATACATGGTGGTGGTTTGCGAGATGGGGGATACGGTGGATTGTATTGATGGGAGTAATGAGGAGATGGTTCAAGGGTAGTAGCGATGGCTATGGGTTCTCAATTGGTTGGAATGAAAATATTTTACCTATATAAGTATTTTGATTGGTATTTATGTGATAGGTTTTAGAATGTAGGACGTTTAATTTAGAAATTGAAAATTTAGTTTTATTTATTGAATTTAATTAATATAAAAGCTCAAATTATTCCTATTGTCATTCTACTAATTCTTCTAACATCTTTCAAGATATGTTTTAATTTAAATATAGAAATTTAACGATCTTTCCTCATTGAAACACTTTTTCCGTTCAAGCGCATATCTTATGTCACTCCACATACGCAGTACCGCGAACTTTCAGCTATATCTAAAGAACCCATAACCGCGCTCGCCGACCTATTTTTAACCATGAACCCGCATGCCCCGCCAATTTCGATACCACATCAGCACGCGATAAGCGCCAACCCTCCTCCCCATAAAAACCTACATGCCGAAACGAGCAGCTCGTCGACACTTTTCTGTTTCGCCGAACCACCCAAGTGGCTTTTCGCGCTACTACTACTTACTTGCTGATCCTCTCTAGCCTACTGTACCCACTCATCGCGCACTCTTCTCTCTCTCTCTCTCTCTTATAATTCACACTTACATATACGCTATTATCTTCTTTCGCCGCCGCCGCCGTCATCGGAGGCGTCTCCAAAAAAGCGGCCGGCTGCGGCCGAGTTTTTCATCCCCTCCACTCGGGGCCCCCTCACGTGCGGTAGCGGCGGCGGCTAAAGCAGCGGCTCCGATCGGGGTGTCACTCGGACATGCCGGCATTCGGCTGGCCGACGCCGCGGCGTTCAGCTCTCTCTCTATGTGTGCAGTGCGTGCCCGGGGGAAATGAAGAGGAAGTGAAGCAGTGAAAGTGGCCTTTTATTAATTTATTTTTTATTTATTTATTTATTCGAGGTGAGAGACGCGGGTGTGTTAACTGTCCAGACCAAACGTGGCCAAAGCTGTAACAAGAGTTGAATTTCGTTGTTATACCAAAAATTAGTCCTAATTCCTCACCCCCGCGTGTGAAACGTGTAATTCTAGTTGACGGCACTCTCCGAGGAAAGCGAAAGTCATCGTTCATCTGCCATTCGTACACATAATTACGAGCCTACATATAGTGCCAAGTAGGAGGAAGAAGAAAAAGGAGGATATACAGTACCTAATCCGAAAAGTGCCGGCATCAAAACATCACTGATTCAACGTGCCGCGCGCGAGTATATTTAATCGCAACGACATAATCCGTTACGTCGCGCGGGCGCGTGTGATTCAGAGAGGCGCGAACTTTTTAATTGGCTTTAGTCAGAGAGCGACACGATAACGAGTCCGCGCGCGTGTATCATCTTTAGAGGCGAGCGTGTGCGATTAAAAGCCGCCGTAAAGGGGCCGCCAGATTGATAAGCTGGGGCCATAAATTTTGGAGCCGCTCTGAGTCAGTCGCCAGAGTTCTTTTGGGCCCGAGTCGCGTGGTTACGCCCCCCCGCGGGAATTATGCTCAGGAGCTGGGATGCCGCGGCGGACTCGCAGTTATGATACTGGCGGACGCTCGTAGAGGGTGAGTTTTGTAGTTTCTATATAATAATTGGGGAAAAAAGCGTGGATGCGCTTGTTCGCGGTAATGTCAGTGAACCGCTGCGGTTATCGCGTAAATGCGAGGCATTATCAGTCGGAAGAATGCGATGATCTAACTGCATTAGTATTTTATTATATACGAGGCGGCCGTAAAGCAGGCTTCATACGCGTGCAAATATTTATTTACTATACTTGGAAATATAAATGAATTATCAGAGCCCATGTATACACGTCTTCGCGTAATACAAATGAAAGTAGTGGACTTGTAATTCATTTATTAAATGAAACTTTTATATTCGATATATTCAAAAATAACATCACTTGCGACCTTGAGGTATATATATTTACGCGCGTATTCGCGCTTGCATCGTTTCCTCTTCTTTTTGCAAAGCTCGATGTGATATACGCCGCGCGTTTATTTCTCCCGCGCCGCGAATACCGGAAATACCGGATTCAATTTTCAATCGCACGCAGGCGCGTAAGCGCGTCGCGCTTAATCAAGCCCGACGGTAGTGACGCGTGTAATCGCGTATAAACTTTCCCTTTTTCCCTCGGTCGCTCTCGCGGTTTATTAACAATTACCGGTGGCACGTGAAAAGTTTGTTTTTCACTTTGCTGCAGATTAAAGGGTTTCTCGCTGTTCTAGATTCAATTTGTTGGAACGTTTATTTTAATGAAATAGATAGACTTTTATTGGTATCAATTTCAGCTTTTGATTGTTAAAAATATATTAAACTTCAAAAAATAGGATTTTTCGATAACTCATAATAATTTATTCAAAAATAGTTATAGAAATGAAACGAATCATATATGTAGAACTTTTACTGAAAAATTGTTCACTAGATTCAATTCGATTTCGAATCTTCGGAATTGGGACTTAGAACCACACGTCCTTATTAAAAAGCCATCGAAACATGCGATAAAAAAATTACACTATAATGTTCGCGGCCGCTAATGAACCGATGTCCGTCCGATTGCTCACTACTCGTACTACTCGCGGACAGTATCTCGCGCGCATCTCTTGCGCGCGCGCACTCTCATATACCCGCGCGGCATTTCGTTCCGGCCCGTAAATCACTCACACTTATTGTTCTCGAGCGCTGCGAGTCTCGCGGCTTATTACGTTATTATTTCAGACTTACGCGGCGCGTGTGGCCATTAATAACCAGTTTCTTTATGTAATAAACAATTAATAAACTCGCGCTCGCGGAGTGTGATAAATTCGTCCCGTTCACGGTCGCGCTGAGGACGACTTTCCAGCCACCGCCGCCGCTGTCTCTCCCGGGAATTCTATATTTAGAGCGGTAGACAATGGGGACCTGGATTGTCGTGTTCGTTTCGCCGGCGTGTTTGCTAAATGGTTCTCTAGGCGTAACGCGTGCTGCGGCCTGTTCCGTGTGGTATTTTGCTTTATTGCGTATTGGGATCAAGGAACGTTGAATCGCGTAATCCTGTGTGGCGTCGTGCTTCGTTTTGCTTTGAATGAACTTCAGAAAATTCATTATGGTATCAGTGTGTGTATGTCATTTGTCACTATCTTTGTTTTTTGAGGCACGGCCTATAGATTTAAAAGTATGCATTACACGTGTACAAAAATTACACGGTTTTACATTCGCGAATGCGAATGTAGTTATCGGAATTCCTAAGACATATAAAAGTGAGAAGAAAAAAAAACAAATAGTTCAATTTTATAATCAATTATAATTATTTCAAGCAAGTGAAAGAAAACTCAACCGACTTCCACCATTATTTGAAACCTTTTCAACTCCACAAAACCTATAGCCAATTTTATAAAAACGAATTCCCCACATTCACTGCACTATAAGCCACCACCCGAAGTGTAACTCACAGCTAATAACAATCGCCAGTACGCCACACACAATGCCCAATAAACTAGCGGTCAGCTCTCTAAAATAAATCCGCACTCCGACTTACAAAAAAAAATCTTCCTCTCTAAAACACTCGCAAACGCACAAATCAATAAACAAACAGCATATACACACGCACACATGCACGCACGCGTGCCTTGTAAATAATCCGCACAGTATTACATACATACGTACGGCACACCTGGGGTGGGAGTGCGCGAGCTACCGAGGGAAGGCGTATAATGCGCGGCGCGCGCGCGAGCCCACCTCCTTCTTCTCCTCCTACCTAAGAGAGAGAGAGAGAGAGAGCGGCGCACCGCGTTTAAAGGAACGAACGCGTGGAGGATTGAATGATGACGCAGCTTGCGTAGAGCAGAAGCGGGAGGAGTTGACTTGGCGTATGGATGTGTGCGCGTCGTTCGCGGTAATAATAGGGAGGGATGATGACGAGGGAGGGGTTGGACTTGGGTTATTGGGGGTTGATGGAGTGAGGGTTGTTCCGGAAGTTCGATGAATGAGGCGATTTTGGGAGAAAAGTATGGTGGTGTTGGAATGGATGTGCGGTGTTTCGTGGCAGAAAATTCAATTTTTAGTAGCAAATGTGTGATGTTTAAGTATTTAATGAACTGTTACTCATTGTAGGATATTTACCAGTCATTAGGTCGAACAAAATTATAATTCTATAAAGATCAATAATCATTGATAAAATTGAAGGAAAAATGTGAATTTTTTAAAGTACTTCAGACCACAGCAAGTGAATAACCTCCTTCTCTTTCATTCTCGATCCTGACCTACCTCACTACCGACTCTCCTGACCCTCGGCCAGTCCGACATTCCTCCTCGCCCTCCTTACCTCGCGCACCAAACACTAATCACAGCGTTCGAAAACAAATGAAAATCAAAGCTCGCGCGCATACACACATATCCAATCCGACTCCCTCTCTCTCTCCGTACTCCTGCAACAGTACACCTCGCGGGGAGAGAGTAGAGCAGCAGCAGCAGCAGCAGCAGCAGCAATTAAACCTCCCGGTAACCCGAGATCCCCGGCGCGCGTGCGCGAGTATTGCGATCCGATGCATGCCGCTACTCTCCTTTTTCTCCTCGAGTAGTGCCCGAGTAAGAGAGAGAAGGGGAAGAGAGAGAGAGAGAGAGAGAGAGAGAGAGAGAGAGAGAGAGATGATGAATGCGCGTGAGTGAACGGCCGATCTTGCGCGCCTTTACTCAGAGAGTGTAGAGGTAGGTAAGTTCCCTTCCGTATTTCGTTGAAAGGGCCGCGCTGGTGATTTATTGGGGGAAAGGGGGAGAGGATTACTGGGGAATTTTGGAATTGGGTCGATCCATATATATATAATACAGTTGCTTTTTTAACAATACATAGTTACGTATGCACTCAAATAAAATATGGTGAATCTTGTATTCCATCAATGATATATATATATATATATATATATATATATATATATATATATATATATATATATATATATATATATATATATATATATATATATATATATATATATATATATATATATATATATATATATATATATATATATATATATATATATATATATATATATATATATATATATATATATATATATATATATATATATATATATATATATATATATATATATATATATATATATATATATATATATATATATAACGAACCCACCCAGCTACAAACAACCGCTTCAACGTTCTCACGATCATTTAATTAACAATGTGCATGCATAGACATACATACACTCGTCTGAAACCGCAATCAATTCCCGGCCACTCAAACGAAACAATCCTTTCTAAATCAACAAGTTGTCATCCGCATCATACGTACAACGCACGTAAAATACGCTCTCCCTCTCTCACAGCCACTCGAATTTTCAGCGCATTATCCGCGGGCAATTAATCGCGCGAAATTGACGATCGCCGCCCGGTGAATCATCGGCCCGTTATATTACGCGCGGGTAACACAAGCCGCGCGCGCATTGCGTTGCGTAATGATAATAATAATGAGCGACCGCACACGCGGGAAACTGTATATCCATAGGCGGCGCGCATAATGCAATACCGGGCAGCGAGAGTTTCTGACTTTGCATGAACTGTGAGCGAGTGAATCGTATAGTAGTTCGATTGGCATAGGTACGTGTGTGTTGATTTTGCGCCCGCTGGGGTGTTTCGAGGCATGAGATATGGGTGAATTGATGTTATGAGTATAGTGAGAGGTGGAAAGTTGGGGGAAAAACTTGTCTTGGGATTTTTGCGGCGTTAATTATGCGCAATTGGATTTTTGAAGGATTCAGTTTTTAATGAATCATGTTTTACCTTTTTGTAAGTTTACAGATGAAATGGAACGAAAATGAATAAAGGCAACGAAAATTGATGTATGGAAATCCATTATTATTAAGACCCAACATGTACATACTTAAAGCTATGTTGAATCTCACCAAAACAGTATCGCTTCTTGTTCTCAACGCATGCAAGATATACATCTCAAATTGATGAAGATAATATCACAATCCTCGAAAACATATCACACGACACTTTACACTTCCACTCTCGTGAAATATCTACTAAATATTTTCCCAGGACTCCGAGTACATTTACATACACCGTATACACATCCTTAAACAAATACGGCACTCGCGTGGCTAGCCTTCGTTAAGCGACGAAATCGATAAATTCGCCGGAATGTACTTATATATACTACGCGGCTAAATTTATCACACGATGCTAATTCACACGAGCGCAAATTATTTTAAACGCGCTCGCACTCTCTCGAGTGTGCGCGTGTATATATATACTGATCGATGAGATTTTAATGCAACCGTCGCCTTTGGCTTGTTTCAGGTTACCACAGCTTGCCGTCTTAGCGAAGATTTTGTGCCTCCTGATGGTGAGTAAACACATATTATATACGTTATACACACATATACACAGAGCCTTGAGCCGTTCTGACGCATCGGCGTTACTCGAGACGCCGTTTGTTTGAACGCGAGTAGTACTTGTGACATTTTTTGCACTTTCACTTGCGCAAAGTTGCCTTAATGTATTTGTGTTTTGGTGATAACTGATAGAGAACTTCGTATCGAACGGTAAACTATTTTTACAGAAATATACGATAATTACAGCACACCAAACTATAGCCATAAATATACGAGAAATTTACAATCCAGCCTCTCGTTATACTCTACTGCCCTTACCAACATACTTACCCGCAACAAAGTCGCATAAATAATTTCCGACCAAAGTCGCGGGCTATATTTTTAGCCCCGCGAACAACATTCACTTTGCGCCCGCGGATCGCCGCGGCGAATTAGCCGAAGGGTTAATTTATGGAGTGCGAAACCTCACTCCATAAAATTAATATACGCAGATTAGGTATCGAGGGCGCAGGCGCACGCGACGCGCGCGAGCATTTTGCGGTGCGTATTGCGCTCGCTCGCTCGCTCGCTTGCACGCGCGTGGTTTAACAAGTGTCTGCCCCGGAGATATCCGCGTTTACGTGTTGGATATCTGTGTAGGTAATACACGTAATGCGGCCCGGGATTCTATATAAATTTGCCGCTGGCTCGAGAGTTTTCTTTGAAAGTTCGTGGGAAAGTTTAATTTTAGGTGGTGTATGTACATTGTGCGGATTAATATATAGTGTATTAGATTAGTTTCTTTTGTTTTTTTATTTTTTTTTAAACTAAATTTAAAGAATAACATCGAAATAAAGAATCGATTTACTTTTAACTGCAGTATTTAAATTCAATTAAACCTTTCCGGATTTAAATCAATTTCCACCATATTTTATTTCCACCGCGACAGCCGTACCGAATAAGCTCGCGCTCGCAATCTGCTTTCATAACCGTGCAATATTTACACTTCATAATCATAAATAACCAGATTATATCAGCCCTCTCTCTCTCTCTTTAAAAAAAATCATAATTCCGCGCGGCGTTTCCAGCAATCATTACACGGCGTAACGACATAATACACATCTGGCCGCAAAGTATGACAAATCGGACGGGAGATCCAGTCGCCTTCTTTTCCCTCTGCCACGCCGCCGCCGCCGCCGTGGATATGCGAATTTAATCGCACCGGGTCGTTATTTAGTGATAATCGAGGCTTAGAGAGAGTCGAGCTCGTGTGTCCCCGAAATTTATCGCGCACCGGAGCTCTCTCTGTGTGTGTGTTTAATTATTTATCGTATCGGGAACCCCCCACGGATGTGCATATGTGCGTGCGCAGGCTTCATTTGAATACGTGCCGTTCGGGTCTGTGTGTTCGGGCTGCTCTCAATTTCAATATGCGCGGATCGAGGGAGGCGATTATCGGCTCGGGCATCTTTATTTTTTCGGGGCCTGTTTCTTTACGGGATGAGTATTTTAGCTCGGGTGTTTGGGGAATATATTTGCGACCTCTATTTTTCATTTTTAGCTGAATTCATTTCTCAAAAAATATACTCTTAATAATGTCTTTATAAATGTCGTATATACTACGTGTATTTCTTATTTTAAACTCGAAAACTCAATTCAAAAGAACGATATGTCTTTATTGACCTCTTACCGCGCCAAATGAAATTCCAAGCGCGCCTGAATAACCGGAAAATGCAAAACATTCAGAAAAGAGTGACAAATTGCGCGAAATGCCATAGAGCCGGCCGAACTTTTTTCGGAAGTCCGTCGGCTCATCCGAAAAATGCCGATATCGCGCGCCGATCGGGAATTCCAGTCTCGCGCCGAAGGACACACAGCACAGCGCGCGCGAAATTACACGGTCTACGGAAGAAGAGAAGAGACTGAGGAGCAGCAGCAGCCCGAGCGACGAGATGATTTAATCAATATATAAGTGTCGAACCTGTTCCGATTTAATAGTCCAGATAAATTCGATGCACACATTTTTTTTTAACGGAGGGCAGAGCGGGAGAGCTTATTTTTTAATCACATAAATTGTCCTTTGTCGGCGTGCCTTATCTCACGAGCGAGATAACATGTGTTTGGTTTTTTTTTGCTAGGTAGAGGAGTGGAGGGATTGATTGAAATATACTACTCTAATTTAACCGTGAAAAATGTCACCGATCCGTGGGTTTAATTAATTATTTTTGCCTGATTTATGGCTGTGTAATTATGTCGGTTATTTATGCGTGTTTCATTGGTTCTTTGGAATTTATACGTCTACAAAAATGAAAGTATCTCGATAAAATATCAATAATTCTTTAAAAAAAAAAAATCATAAATTATCTAAAAAAAAAAAAAATAAATCTGACATAATCTTTAAAACCCTTAATTAATCCGTTGAGAATCTCAGATACAACCATTAAAAATGACAAATCGTTCTCCAAAAGGTAAAAAAAAACAACAAACGAATCAATTACCTCCTGGACACATTGCTATTAAAAACGCATGTACTTCTCTCCACAACAGCGCTACACACTCTGCATAAACGACGATCGTTTATACATTTTCGCGACAGGCCCTACGGGGAAAATCGGCGCACGCGCAATTTGAAATACAAATTTCGCGCGGGCGATTAATGGAGCGGCGAGCGCAATAAATCCGCCGGATCTTAATTTATAATTGCGCGCCGTTATATGCGTGCGCGAAGAAAGGAGCCGCGAGCGGTTATAGGTTGTGTAAGGGGTATCTATATATACATATATGTAATATATAACGGGGCGCGAGGAAGAGCGAATAAATTATTTTTTTTCCCGTTGCCTTTTTGCGAGCGATGATGTCTTAACTGGGAGGACAGCGTTTTTGATGCACACACATCGAGAGTCCAGGCGCGTGACGACCGTGTTTCGCACGATGCTGGTGAAGTTTACGAGGGGGATCAACGGATATTTCTCGATATATAGGCGATCTCACGAGTGCGCGGAGATTTGCCTGGAAATTAATTTGTCTCAGTGGTCTAGAATTTTAATGGCATGCGGATGAGATGTGGAGATAATGGGGTAAAAATAAGGTTAGCGCGTGGAATTTAAAAGTAAAAGTAATTTTTCTTCGTAGTATGCACAAAGTACGTCGATACGCATCGTTTTCGGTGTGTAAAATTGAATTTCATACATAGTGTGCGTAAAGCTTCGCTTTATGCACATTATGCATACAATTCACCTTTACACACTGAAACAATACCACGACGTGCTTTACTCATACTATAAAAAAAATATTGTTCGGTACACGGGCGAAATCTTTACGACCTCGTGATCGCGCAACACTCGGTGCGTAAAGTTCAATTTTCCACCCTAGTGACGAAAAGTACTATTTTTTATGATTTCCATTCATCCTATGAATTAATTATAGTTCTTATAATATTTTGTAAACACAAATTAATGTATAAATATTTACCAATTAACCAATAAGATACTATTTAAACATGTTAGTATATAAATGTTACATTTAACAATAAAAAATATTAAACGAAACATGAATTTATATTTGTCAATGAAAAAGCGAAGACTATACAAGAATAAGTGTTGCAAAAATACAACGCAAACATCAAGATACCCCTATATCCACTAGATCAAAGCATAATCCGGCAAACACCGTACACTCGACTCGTCCGACCGTCTTATACCACCAACATCGTGCCACCCGAGCACCCCCGAGAATCCGCATAAAATCTCTCCCTCTTTCTCTCTCTTACTCTCGTACCTCCATAATCTCCTACTTCAGCTCGCCATCAAAAGCTCGCGCTCGCTCACCAATACATAAATATCGAATTTTTCCGTGCGCCGATTTCAGAAAACCGGCGGCGCGCACCGCCGCGGCATAATACTTATAATATACGTGTATATACATACCTTCGGCTAGATTTATACATACGGGCTCGCGCGGATCGACTGTAAAAGCGCGCGCACGAGAGAAAGAGAGAGAGAGAGTGAGAAAGGGGTCGTCGAACCCGAGGAGCCGAAAAGTTTGGGGAGAGAGAGAGAGAGAGAGAGAGAACGGCGATATCACATCGATCCGGCCGGCGCCGAGTCGGATGCGCTTTTCAGGAGAGGAAAACAGGGCGGACTGGCGAGGGATTGCGAGATGCTCTGGGTGGGGTGGAAGTTGGGCTGAGCCGTTTGGATGGTGTAATTTCAAGATCATTTTATGTTACATTGGTAACGAATTTATTTATTATTCATTGGAATTTTATGTTAGAAGTTTATTACTAAATTTATACATCTCGTTGGAAGTCTAATAATTCGGTAATGATTAAAGTGAAAGTGCAAAATGTGTCAACCAATTGTTTTATATGCACGCGAATTTGTATAACGAAAGAATTCATTTTATGTATTAATCAAGCTCGACGGCACCACATTACATGTAAATATTTATATACTGCCTAAATGTACATGTGAAAATTTCATGTTTCTTCGATCGTGTAGGTGGTGATGTGCGGGGCGGTGCCGTCAACGGTGCGCTCCGTGAGTCTATACTCGACTTGCAGCAGAGGCAATGTTACCGTGGAGGGACGCGCGGTCAGATCCACAGTGCGCAACGATGACAATGCACCCTATCGTAAGTACTCAATTATATATACATATCCAAACTTTACTTCGCGTATACAACTTCCAGATATAACTCGACTCCCGCAGCTATTATTAGACAGCTGAAATTGGCTGCGAATGTAGACTGACAAACGGCTTTATATCGATATTATCTGGAAGAACTATACGATATACGCAGGCGGCGAACGGCATCAAATTAATTACCCGCGCGCTCTCGGCTCCGCTTCGCATTACCGATCCCACCGTGATAAATCGGCACACGCGCGCGCATTTGCATAAATATTGCCTATTGATCGCGGAGGGAGAGGACGAATCGTCGTGTGTGCAGCAGCAGCAGCAGCGCGCACCTTCCGAGAAGACCTGCATATTTGTCTTTCTCGTCTCGAAATTCAATTATCGTGTTTCGCCGCACAACCAGGTATATATTTATATACGACGCTAATTAAGATAGTCATAATTCACTCTTTGATCCTCCGGAAATCAGAAATTCTCAGCGCTCTTTTCTCATCTCTCTCTCTTACTTGCGTGCGTGCGTATGGGGCGGCCGGCTAATGAATATTCTAATCGCTCTTCGATTTCTTTTCTCGGAAATATATATACTCGCGGCACAATCAATTAACGAAAATCCGTGCACGAGGTAGTAGGAGGGACATTTTGTCGCGAGAGGAGAGATAGCCGTGTTCCGTGACTGTCGCCGCTCGATATGCGCGCGCTTAATTTACGGCCCTTCGTGTACGGCGCTTTGTATATATGTGTGCGCACGTCACACGTGGGATGCCTATACTCGATTTAATTGATTTGATGCAGTGTTAGGAAATTCCGGAGGTGAATCGGGCTCTCGGACGTAAGTGGGTTCCTTGAGAATGCTATGAATTTGAGTTTTTATGATAAGATTTAACCTGTCGATTCACTTTATCAAACGTTCAAATTTTTTAATAATTAAAAAAAAAAATGATAGGGTATCGGTAAACCATGACGATTATAGCTATTCCCAGAGCGTATTAACACACTTCGCCATCTTGAAAAGAAAAAAAAACCACCAATCCACGGATTTTTCTGCCATTCCCCCCTACTCCAAGACAAAAACGCAAATAACTCAGCAAGCTTTTAACGCACTTCACTCGCGGACAGATCGATCTGGCAATTAACTGTAAAGCCTCGCGCCGGGCGCAGCAAACGAACGCGGCCGTAAAATCAACAGAAGCCGCGCGCGCGCGAAAAATATAAGTTGTATACGCACCGAGAGCGCTTCTCTCGAGACGCCCCTCCCCCGAATTAGCATAGAAATGCGATCGTAAAAAGCTCGCTGCGCGCATGCGTGTGTGTGCATGTACCTATACCCGCACGTCGTCGCGCGCGGCCTCGAAAATAACGCGAGAAAACACGGAAGTCGCGTCTCTCGCTCGCGGGGGGAGGGAGGGGAGGAATACTTTGCATTTACGGTCCTGCGTGCGCGCGCGTAAAGTCGCGAAGAAAAAATGGCATAAGGGGAGGGACGAGGTGAGTAAATTACTCGGGGGCCTCATTAACGCGGTTATTTAGCTATTTATGGACGCGGTTATGCCCGATCGTTTGCGCTGAGAATAGCCGCGCGCCGACGGTGATTTGTGCGGTATTCAAACAGTTATAATTCGATTATGGATGAAGTTGCGGTAATATCGGGAGATATGTTGTTGTTTGGATTGGATAATTCTAGCGTTATATTTTTACTGCTAATCGGTTATATACCTGTCCGTCGATTCCCAACAAAAGACGCGGCCAAATGCTCAATTATGTCACAACACGAGGATTCCCCTCCAGCTCCGAAAAATGCACAAGTCATCCTCTCTCGCAGCCGAATCATGACAAACGGTCGTCTCGCGTCGAGACAAAAGGCGCCGCAGGGACATTAATAACAACCAGCGCCGGCGAGAGAGGGAGAGAGAGGTTCCGCGAATTTTCGCGTGCGCAGATCGATAAGCGCCGGCGCGTATTGCCCCCCGCGGCGAGAATCCCTGGAACGCGCGCGCGCGTATACGAGGCTCTAATCGCTTTTTCTGCAACCTGTTCGCGCGCCGAGGTACGGTTCGCACGCGCTGTCGAGGTTCGCGCTGATTCGATTCTTCATCCGCGGGTGAGAGCGGCGATTCTCGTGACGGGTTGTATGCTGAGTGTTGGGGTTGTGGAGTCGAAATTTTTATCGTGAATTTAGATCATTGGTTTCGATTTGTTATTACATTAATATTGAAAAGTATGGGGTAAATTGTTATAATTATAGTAACGATGAGAATCTTTAGAATGTATTAATATATAATATATAGTTAAACACCACCTTCCGACGGTGGATCTGAAGTTTGCAACGTTGGAGTGCAATAAAATAAAAAAAAATGTATTTACTTCATAGTATAAAACGCCTTTATGATTCAGGTTTGGATAAAGTTTTCAAGAACTTTAATTAAATGTAAAAATTGTTTCGTTGCATTGTAACGATGCAAACTTCAGAGCCATTTTCGACTTTATTTAACTTACATCTATTTGATATATTAAATATTTTACAAAACGTTCTGTATTAATTTCATCAAACAAAAGTTTAATCTAAAATCATCAAACCGCGCGCATTCCACACCCCATCACCTTCTGAAACCCAAGCCACTTTTCAATAACCAGCTTCACTCTCCTGCGCACTTGCACAGCGTGCGCGCGCGCGAAACAATTTTCCCTCGTCTCAGATTCCACTGCTCGCGCGTTCCTCCCACTTCAATCTTCAAGCGTCGACACCTCACTCTCTCTCTTCCTCGGATTTAATTATCCGGCGCGCGAGGCCGGTCTGTGATTAGCGGCCGCGCTTTCAGCCGGGTAAACCAGACGTCACGCAGCTGTCGCACCTTTGATCTCCGCGGAGATACGTATCGTGATGTGATGCACTATACGCTTCTGCGGAAGGTTGTGATGAGCAAGTTCGCGGGTTTGGAGAAAATTAAAGATTGTGAGGTGATTTTCTTTTTTGTTGAGGGGGTGGGGATTGTTTGTTTAGTGGTTTGTTGAATTGAAAAGGTTGGTTGTTTCCATAAATAATGTAAACTTTCGAACACGTAAAAGCAACGATAT
The DNA here is from genome assembly GCA_036365515.1 of Torymus aiolomorphi. Lineage (NCBI taxonomy): Eukaryota > Metazoa > Arthropoda > Insecta > Hymenoptera > Torymidae > Torymus > Torymus aiolomorphi. The sequence continues at coordinate 121,350,106 of CM070874.1, read as the reverse complement.
CATAAACATTTATTACTAACAGCCAAGGACATCAAGCAGCATGTAAAGATAGAGACCAAAAAATTCGACCTCAAAAGACCCCAACAGCCTCGCTGCACACAGGCAATAGAAGCAAAACGGAGCGAAAGAGAACGAGTTGCCTTCGTTTAGGTGCTAATGATAGGGTCACTGCGCGTATCCATATAACAAGATCAGCCTCCTTTCTCGCCCTCTCGCCTCTCTTTCTGTCCCTGTCCGTGACTCTCTTTCGCGCGCCGACTTTTGTGCGATCGCCCGATTATTAATGCTCATTCTCGTTTTCTCCATTCAACGAGGAGGAGATGCGTGCGAGCGCGCTGTGTGCAGTGGATATGCACTTGGTCTATTGGGGCGGTAAAGCGTGCGAACGGTTGGTATGGTTTTAACCTAGTTTGCTGTGGATGCACTTGGGACGATTTTTATGAGTTAAATAAGGGAAGATGAAACTTATTTTTGGGTGTTATTGGTTGAATTATTTATTATTTACCTTGAATAATCATTTAATAGTACATTATTTAATATAATTTGCTTATTCTTTAATAATTCCTTTTCGAGTTGTTCTAAAAGTACTAATTATTAGTAAAATCAATCATAATTCCTTACTGTGCGATTATTTACTAAAAAAGAAGTTTTGAAGACTTTTAAAAATTGATCTTTCAATAAAATAAAAAGACTACAAAAGCTACTATACAACGGGTAACGGAAATCCAAAACCCATAAAATTCACACGAACCATTCAACCAGCCTCGCAGCATCGCACAAATTCAAATGTATTCCACCCACGACCCCGTTCTCCCAGCTCTATCTTAATTACTCTCCACCCCCTATCAAAAATCGATTCGCAGATACTCCCACCTTCTCGCCTCAATCTCGCGAGATCTCTCTCTCTCTCCACTCGCGCAAGAAGACCGCGTCCGCGTGCCTCGCGCATATAAACGCGCGCGAGCCATAACAGTATACGATATCGTCGAGCGCGCTCCAGTTACCATTATCGAACTTTGCTGGGTGCGCGCTTCCGGTCTCGGCGACGACGCGACGACGACGACGACGACGACAACGGCGATGGTATAGCGGAGAGAGAGAGAGAGAAACTTTAGGGAAGAAGCGAGCGCGAACTGAGGGACGTTAATAGAGACGCAGTTTTCGCGGGGAAAACAAGCCGCTGTTAATGGGGTGGAGGGACGAGGGAAGCGCACATTTTGAATGGTATTGGTGGAGAAAGATGGGGGTTTTTGGTTCAGTTTTAAAGGCTGTTTGAGAAGATTAGAGTGGTGAATGTTGAATGCAATGATTTTTAGGAAATTAAATCGATTTGGTAAGTGGATAATATAGTTAGGTAACGTGGGTTTAAACATCTTCATCAGTTGGAATTATCCAGTTAATTAAATAATAGTATATTAAGCTACAAGGGCGTAAAGTTACTTTTTCGCACGAGTCTGTGGGGACGAGTGTGAAAAAGTATTTTTAAAGAAATTTTTTAGGTTCGAACAATACAAACAATTTACCACATTACTATTTCGGTACTTTATTTTATAATAAGAAGTCAATTTAAAACTCCAATAAATATCGTATAATAATAATAATAATAATTTGAATATTTTATTTTAAGTATATGAATCGACATAATAAAGACATCAACACCGTAATTCGTCATTTTTAGCATCAAAGCACATATAAACCGCGATATCGCATAACCCTCCATAAACGCGCGGTTACTCAACTGCGTAACTTTCTACAAACGACATAGCAGTAGGTACCTCGTGCTGGCAAACCTGCTAAACTCGCGTCTAGCGTTCGGAAAAAGCGCCTAAAGCATCCCTGAAAATTCCATTACCCCGCGTCGAAATTTATATTCATGAGTGCGCGCGTATGGGAATTGTTTTTATATCGCACGGGTGGATTTTTGATCGAGCTCTTGGTCCCTGCTTGTTTTTTATACGTATAAGAGATGTTCACGTTTTCGGGGAATCGTAAAAAGCAAGGTTATACGAGGGAGTGATACAAATTTTGTGCGATCGATGGGTTTGCATGGTAATGAGATGAGGATTTGATATATTGAACTTATTTTTAATATTTTTTATTTTTTGGATACAAGTAATATACTTATTGTGAAGAATTTTTCGAAAAATTGCTCTATTAACGTGCTTCAACTGACTATCATCCGTTAAATTCAGTCTTCAAATTACTGCATGCACCGCGCAAATAATGTTTTCATAATAACGATAATCTCCCAAACATTCCCCCAGCGCATTCCTTTCCCGATTTTCCAGTCCATAACCTCTCCCTCATTTCCCAAAAATCCCTCCTGCAAAAAAAAACACCACACGCGCCTCTCTCGCGATTAATCTCTCGCACTTATCGTCGCTCGCATCTAAGCCGCTCGTTCCTTCCGTCTTCCTCTCTCTCTCACTCTCTCCCAAGGAATAAACAACGCGGACGCACGCGCACAAAAGCTCAGGGAGCCGGCGTTGCCGCTCGCCGCCGCCAGATTAGAGGCTGCCAAATGAATTAAAAGGCAATTTTAATCAAAAGCGGAGTGCCGCCCGGCGAGATTACCCCCGATAATAACCGCGCCCTCTCCACTCGTATATTACTTTTGCGTGGATCGATTTCGCGCCCCGGCTAATCGAATATTCGGCGGTGTGGTGGGCGGAGGGGGGGGGGAGAGGAGATGGTAATGATCGCCGTTCGCAGAAGGGAGAGGAATAATATCGTTGTCTCGCGCGCGAGAGGGAAAGAGCGAGCGTAAGTGGCCAATTACGGGGGACGTCTTATATAGGACGGCCAGCCGAGAGGAGGAGGCGAGATGGGAGAGGTGGAGGTGAGAGAGAGCGGCGGCGCTTTTGACGATATCAAGGGGTTCCCCGGTGACACGGGCCCTTGTCGCCCAAGCTTGCGATAAGTGAGGGAAAAATGTTACTTGCTAGGAATCAGTTGACATATGAAAACTGTACTTTCTCAGCTTGTGCTTTGAATCTGTATTTTGTAATACCTAATAAGAATAAACCTTCTATAGAAATTGATCTGTTTTATATTTATGTTGTAATGATGATATTTTCCTGGTAATGATGATTACGCGCAACAACGAAATCGTTAATTCGAATCGACCTTTAAACCTCGATCCAAAAAAAAATCCAATTCCTTTTAGCCCGCCATAAACGTCCCTCCCAAAAAACTAATGAAACCCCATAAAAAGTCCTAATTCCCCATCACACCAACGTCCACTAATAACTCTCACTCACGCAATTCGTAACCTCCAAACATTTCCCCTCCACGAAAAAAAAAAGTGAATCCGGAAAATTAAATCGTCAGGCCCACAAAGCGCTGGCCTAATTAGATAATCACCGCCGTGTCATTCTCGGGGGCGAGTACATTATACAGCTTTCTCAAGACGCACTCGCGAGTATATCGCCGGTCGTCGCTCCCGCGTCCAATCAATCGCCGATAAATCAAGTGCCCGCCAGTCACTTTTCTCGAGGAGAGAGTAATGCGCGGGCCTTTGATCCTCGCCGGGCTTTTCCGTCAAGCGCGGTGGCGGCAGCCGTGCGGAAGGGATCGGAAGCGATTGGTAGCGGCTGTGGGATGATCGTGTGAGCGTAAGTGGTGGTGATTTGGATCTGGTTTGTATGTTGAGGTCTACTTATAGGTCGTGTCGACAATTTTGTGGTTGGAGTTTTAACGTATTTTTCAATGTATATATGGAAGTAGAAATTAATGCAAAAATATTTACGTATTTGTAAAAGGAAAATTAAATAACCTCATAAATTGAGCGACAACAATATTATCTTAAATTATAAATCTTTAACTTTTCTTATATTATTCACGAAATAATCAAGCTTTAAATTATGCATAAGCAACAATCTTCATTTCCATAGCACCATTATGTGTTTATACATCGCTGCGTTCCACTCCCTCTTTTTTCAACACATACACACTCACACGCTTGCGTATCGCGTTACACGGTCAAAAATAGACCGTAGTTCAATAAACGCTAAGTCAATCAATTAATCTCTCTCTCGTCTGTGCCGCGCTTTTTCGCGATCGCAATCGACGCGCATCGCTCGCTCTCAGCGCGATAAATTCAATTAGTTATTAATGGGAGCTGCCATTAACGGAGCGCGCGCGACGCAAAAGGGAGAAAACGCGCGCTCGGCGAAGGAACTCTCGGGTCCCGTTAAACGCCGTGTGTGTGCGCGCATCAGAATCCGTACGTACTCGCGGTTAATTATATCGCGAGTGAGCGCGGGTGCGCTCTCTTCTATGCGTGTAATTATCGGATGGTTCCCATAGACGCGGCGCTCGCTCGATTCGTTTTGCAGTGTGAGAAGTATTCGAACTGCCCTGTAGGTGCTGTCGTCGTTTCTTTTCGACTGACGGTAAAAGCTGGGGCCTCTTTGGTCTTTATTTATGATTCAATGGATAATTAGCAAAGTGCTTGTAGATATAGTTGTGGATCGGAGAGAACCCGAGAATTCGTGTCTTTCCGTCGCTCAATTTGTACTCTAATTTATGCATTTACCCGAATATTACAAATTTCTCCGTAATACTGACGATTCCTAGGCAGAATGAAGACATAAGTTTCGCACATAATTGGCACCATTATAACCGAATTCGCATGTTATTAATTAAGAATTCCGGCGACGCAGCGCGCGTCGACGAAATTTACGACCCGCTCGAAAATAGAAAACTACCCGCGCGGCTGCACCGATACAATGTTTCGCTTCATTTCCAAATTCAGAAATCATCGCGGCCGTCATAAAATAATTCACTCATCGCGCATAAATTCCAAGGCGATACGTGTATTCTACCTACGCGTGCGCGCGTGCAAACATCAAGTGCATCCGATAGCGCGGCCGAATTTCGTGAAATCTTGTCGAAGGAGGAAAGAGCGTGCATATTTGCATAACGCGGCGGCACACATTTGTTTTCGTATTTATTAAGAATCAGATAACTCGCGGCCAAAGAGAAAGAAATCAGGTATATAAGAGAGGGAGAGGAGGATTCTCACGGCGCACGGCGGCGGTCATAACATAACTCACGCGGAACATCTATATTAATATGGGAAAAAGGAGCCGGGAGAGCTAGATTAAGTCCTCCGCCGCTGCTCGTCGTCGACAATGTTTATTTTTCCCCCCTTGGTGAACTTTTTGATGTCTCTCTTCGGGAGAAAGAGGGGAAGCCGGTTTTACAAGGCATTTCGGGGGACATTCGACCGATTTCGACGCGCGCTCGTAGGAGGAACCACTTGAATTTAACGAGAGAGTGAGAGAGAGGGAGCAAATGGGCCACCCTGCTGACTGCTCCCCCCATTTTATACATCACGTCTCTCTCCTTTCTCGACTTTTGATATCGCGTTGACCCTCCGCGCACTTTCTTCCCGAATTTTTCCATTCTCTCACTCTCCCGCGGAAGGCCATGAATTAAAGATTTTTCGACTTTTATCGCCGTATTTTCACTCCCTTTGACAGAGGACCTTCATGTAGATTCAGAAAGAGAGATGCAGAGAAAGAGAGAAGAGAGACCCGCTGGCGTCTTCACACGCGCGCGCGCGGTTGTCGAACCCTTCGGCTACGCGTAAGGCTCTAAAACGAGACTGGCGTCGGGGATAATAAAGTTAATGAAAGGTTAAAGCTGGACGTTTACTAATTAAGGAGAGGAATGTTCCGGTGGTGATGGTAATGGTGCCGAGGCTGAATATAAAGCTATTAAGCGTTTTTGCTTGATATGGAGTTGTTAGTTTTTGAGTGGGTATCAAATGTTTAAGGAACTTTATCAACGGTATTTCATATCATTATTATGAAGTATAAATGTGTGCATAACGAGATTTCTCGAGTCGACTTCTCAAAAATAACATTACGAGAACCATAAACCTCAAATACTTTCCCCAAAACCCGCAAAAACCACATTCCACAAAATTTCATAACACCTGCGCACTCTTGTACCCGAAAAAAAGAAACACCACCCGGCAATGCCCTCAGCACTCCGTACAGAATCAATCTCCCTCTCTCTTCCTCTTTCTGTACTCTTGGTACTCTCTCTCTCGCAGTGTCTGCGCTAAGTGGCAAAGTACACACTGGCGGTCGTCTCTGCGTGTCCCATTCATTAGCACCCGCCGGTCTCAAAGGCGCGACGCGAGACGCGCGCGAGGCGACGTATGTCTCTGTGTGCGTGGGGCCGTAAAAAGCCGTCGGAGGCTGCGCCTGCGCGCGCCTCTTCTCGGAAACAGGCAGCAGCTAGCTCTCTCCCTCTCTCCCATCGGTGAGCGTGTATAGTTTCCTCGAAGCTGGAAGACTTGCCGTTTATATAAGGTGAAGAGTCCTATAAGCGAAAGCGTAATAGTGTGGTCTGGATTTTGCGCGGGTGAATGGTAGAATTTAGCGAGGAAAATAGTTGGCGGGATAGTTGTTTAGTTGGAAGGTTTACTTCATTGTACAATCGGTAACCCTGAGAAACAGAACTAATGCGAATTTTTGGGTGATTAATTTGGTGCTGTTTAGATGAATCCGAATCATATCAAATATTTGGTGTTTATTAAATATTTCCTCTTTTTTCTACTTTCAGAAAAAATAACAACACAGTCAGAAGATTTTAGTATGAAGCTGTACATCTTCGCGGAGAAGAGCAAACGGTACATTTGCTTCAACAAACGGTGGAAAATCATTGGCTTGGTAAGCATCATTTTACGATGACGTTGTTAAATTTCTTGACAAACATCGAAATTCTTTCTTTAAGATACGTCTAAATATAACTTGACCTTCAATTCTCCTGTACATATCTTGCATCATATTTTTGATTATTCAATTGGCCCACTAAATTCGTTTCTTCAACAACTCTAATTAATTAATTAATATTACTCTTCATGTTATCTCATAAGACATATAAATCCTTTCAGTCATAAATCAATGATTAAAAAGTTATATTTTAAGATTGAATTTGACTACCCGAACCTACTTATAATATAGCTTATGACTGTAGAGACGAATCAAATTCAAATTCACCCAAAGCTCACCTCTGTGCCTCCTTTGCTTTCTGCCCGCAGCCGAAGAAGAAGCGCGACGAGCCCGCCATGAAGGAGCGCTGCCAGTTCTACGAGATCTACAACGGCAGGTACCTGAGGTACCGCTCGGTGGTGGACCCGAAGCGCTACATCGGCTTCAACAAGTACGGCAAGCCGATGACGTCGCAGCGCGGCCGCGAGGAGTGCTACAACTTCCTCAAGCTCAACCCGTACGCCGTGGTGGAGCATCACAACAGCATCGTCTCCTCGAACAAAGGTGGCATGAAGCCTCAGCAGCAGCAGCATCAGCAGCAGCATCGACTGCGACCTTTGTCGTCATCCTCATCAACGGAGCTGCGCAACTCGCAGCGAAAGCTCTACGCCAGCGGTCTGCGCGCCTCGAAGAATCTGCTGGTGTCGGAGAGCCCGAGCCTCGCCAAGCTCGCACCCCACCAGCCCCAGCAGCAGCAACTGCGCCATCGCCACCGGCACGCGAACGGCCAGTGGAACCCGATGTCGACGAGGAGACGACACCACGGAGGTAGTAGCAGTAGTAGCAGCAGCAGCAGCAGTAGTAGCCTCCTCGTCGAGGCGAGCAAGTATTGAGCCCGCGAGCTCGTCGATCAAGACTGCCTCACACGTGAGACCCACGAGACTCTCCAAGATGAATACGAAGTTGACGACGAAGATGATGATGATGACGACGATGATGACGATGATAATGATGATGATGATCGAAGAGGACGACGACGACGACGAGGATGACGATGATGACGATGAGCAGCGTCGCGCGCACCATGTATTACCCCACCGGCAGATTGTGTCGTCGCCGGCATCCTCCCGAGCAGAATTCGAGAGCGGGGAAGTAGTAGGCGAACTTCCGTTGTCGTGTTTTACGCGCGTGTGTGCGTGTGTGTGTTCGATCTATAATAGGTATATTAGCCCATTATAAAGAAACAAAGAAGTAATAACAAAACGACGCGCGGGGGCTATAATAATAATTGTATACAATGTAGAAGCTCCTCCGCGCGAGTCAACACCAATTTTTCAAATCGAGAGAATATGCGTGCGTGTGTGTGTGCGTGTGCGTGTATGTGTGTGTGTGCTCTATCCCATAAACGCGCGCGCGCGTGTTTTTGCCTTTCGTCATGTGTTCATCAACTTGGTGATATATCGCTTACTTAGATGACTATATTATATTGTATATGACCAGTGAGACTCGACCGAAGGAGAACGAGCGTGCCAGGTTGAAAACGCGTTCCTTCTGCTTTGGGCTCTAGCATTTTGTGGATGTGACAATCGTATGAAATATTTAGACAGAAACATGAATCAGCCATTAATGGACGTGGGTACAGCCGGAAAAATAGTCCTCGCGGTTCGATGGTTTTAAGACAGGGGATGTTGAAGAATCCTCTCGAAAGAATTTACACCGTAATTATATATACGAAAATGTCCTATTGAATCAAAATAATATCTATTTATTTGTGCATTGCCATCCTCTGAGGTGCCGAGGATTGCCGAGGACGCTAATGGTTTTTCCGAGTGTGGCCACAATTTGGCTGGTGTACGCAGCATAAGAAACGAATATTCTTGACAATAAGGTTTCATATACTGGCTGCAGTAGTCAAATATTTTCATAAATAAATCTTTCATCGATGTTGTCTTTAAATAAAGAAGTAAAAATTACAAAAATACAAACACCAAGGTTGATGAATACTCGTTATCATTTTTGGGGGACGGGGGGGAATGAAACTCAGTGCTGAAGACGCTGATTGAATTGTAATAACGGCCAGTAAATGGACCAACGGACATTATATTGTAGCCGATCTTGAATTTCTGCTCGGGTCCGCGCACTTCCACGACTTCATTCCGTTCGTTTTTAAAATCGAAACACAAGGACACACATATACGATAAACACATAAACACTGCTGCTGAGTATTTCTTTTGTATAATTATATTATATGTTCCGACGAGAGAAAGCGCGCGCTATACATATATTTATTGTAACCATTTATTTATGATATTTCGTATTTGGCATCATCGTAAGTGTCGTTTGTCCACACACATTACACACGAGTCACAACACACATGTGCGAGGTATATATATATTAACGCATATGCCGTTTTTCATTTCCATTGAGGGATGCGAGAGAAAGAGAGGAAACGTCGCGATTGATTGGAACGGAGTCTTTATTATTAATTAATTATAATATAATTACGAGTTGTACACCTCGAGACAGCAATAAGGTTCAAACGCGTGTTCTCAACGGTAGAGAACCCAACACACGTGCGCCCCATCGAGGAAAAGTCGTATTACTTATATGCAATGTATTTATGTAACTTAAAATACTCTACTACTTATGTTTAGCGTGTAGACGACCATTAAACTATTCTGTTTATAATTATATAATTGTAAATACGAGGAGAGCCTTACATTTATCCATAATAATTGAATACGAAGTATTGTAAATAAGTGATTATTACACGCAGTTTTTCGAGAAACTCCCGATACCCCGCCCACACATTTACACTGTACTTGCCTCATTTTTTCCGGAAAAAAAAGAAAAGAAAATCCCGTCGATATGATAATAATATTGTAATCGCGAAAGTGAACAAAACACCAAATAAACTTGCAAATACTCAGAGATGCAAGGCCTGTACCATACCATTTAAATCTTTTTTACGTATTTTTAAATATAATTTTTAATTGATCTTCATCTTAAATGTACCTGACTAAAAAATTTAGTTTATTCCCTTAGCCTTAATTATAATACTTGCCGTTGGGACGCGACTACGCTCCCAACACACGCAGTCATGAGCATTGAGACGCACAATTTTTGCGCATCAAGCTTCATGACCGTAAAATTCGTAAGTATGAATATCTATTTTTCTTTACTCTTTCTCATCTTCAATACAATTTCAACGAAAGAAAAAAAAAAACAGTAAAAAAAGAACGTCATTCATCGCGAAGGTTGTTTCTCTGAGTATGCTTGCGAGACCTCGAAAGGATTCCACGCTCCGATTGCGCGCTTGCACCCCAATAAAGCGCTGCGCGATCCACAAACAATAAAAGCAAAATAAAAGTATAAACAGAAAAAAATGCGTCGGTGCGCGCGTGCGAGCGTGCGCGAAATGCGCCGCGCTGTGTACTAATAATTTTTTTTCCCGCTCACAAAAGTAGGGCTCACGCGCCGCGCAAAAGTATAAAAAAAAGTTGAGAAAAAAAAATGATGTGGAAAAACTCGCTCGCTGTGCTATTACGCCGCCTAAAAAAGTTGTAGAGTATGAGTGTCGTCCAGTTGTTTGTATGCGTGTGCCTGATATATGCTGCCGACAATTTTTTTTCGGGACTATATAATTGCGTCTATGCGACAATGCGATCGGTGTATACAGCGCGAGCTCTTCATTCGAGTCGCGGAACGACGAGCGACAAAAGAGACGCGAGGTAGAGTCACTGAGAAAGTGGGCGGTTTGCTCGTGCTGCTCAAGTCGCTTGTGAGTCGACCTAAATATTGAATCTTGCATGACTTCAGCAATCGGGCTGCTAAGATAATGAGAAGAATAATCAAACTAATGAATCATAAGTAATTTTTTATATAAGAATTTTGAGGATTTGGACAGCACGATCGAATCTCGGTTTCAATTGCGGTGTTGTTGTCAGAGCAATATTTCATTAATCGTCTTAAAAGTATATCTCAGCGATGGCCACATTTCTTTCATGACATTAGAATCACAGACGTCGCTCGCGCCGATCGATCGAATGAGGGGTGCGCACGCGTCCGTTCGAATAAAGTATAATGTTTAACGCAAAACTGAATGTGTGTGCAAGTGTCGTTTTTGTTGTGTGCGCGTGTATTAAACGTGCCGATAGACGCGTGCGAGTGCGTGTAATATATTACATTACCGATAAAATGAACTTTATCCTTAGGACGCTAATCGCAGACTGTATTACTAGGTTAGGTACACGATATAACGTGGCGGTGACTCGCTAGACCTAAGAAACGCACCACGATGACCGACTTGATTAACAAATGATTTCTTGAATCGCAAAGTCACACAACGTGTCGCTTGAGACAGGGGAGAGAAAGAGAGAGAAAGAAAGAGTTTCTATCCGGCTTTTCTCGCGGGGTTTCAGGGTGCGCGCGCATCCCTTGCACGGATTTTCATTGGCCATCGCGCGCAGTCTGACCCCCCGCGATTGAATTGCCTTAAAAAACAAAGAGAGAGAGAGAGAGGGAGAGAGAGAGAGAGAGAGAGAGAGAGAGAGAGAGAGAGAGAGAGAGAGAGAGAGAGAGAGAGACGTGTTTTTCGTCGGAGAATAAAAAAGAAAGACAGACCAACGGGAATCCGTACAACGGGCGCGTGCGCGCTAGGAACGCGCACATACACCTTCATCGTGGGTTTCTTAATCTCGCAAGGTCACCGCCTAAAGGAGCGCCTACCCCTTTCTCGAGAGAAATAAATGAGTAAGACGATGCGAAAAAAAGACGACGACTACGATGATGATGATGATGATGATGACGATGATTATGATGGAAGAAAATTATTATACATGAAGAATCGCTCCCTAGGTAGCTTATTTATTGAAATCACGTTTAGGTACTACGAAAGCTGAGACTTTACCCGAGAGACATCCTTCCTTTATCCTTGTACGTACGATGAAGATGAAAAAAAAAAGAGAAAATAAGAAGTTAAGAAAGAAAAAACAAATCTTAATGTACTGCTCTCTGTCCTTTTATTATTTCTTTCTCTCTCCCACAACAGTCAGTATATATATAGACGTCAGTCGGTTCTCATTGTACATTATTGTTATGTTTAAAACTATAGTAATACGCGACTCTTTTTCATTGACATATTATATATATATAGAGCATTCAAAGCACGATTGAGAGAAGGCATACATGCCGTGTAGAGATTTTTTAAAACGAGCAAATCGAGAAACATTCGACTAATGTATTTACACTAGATCGTAGTAGCAAAAAAACAAAGAAACAAGTCTTGAAGTCTGATTGTTAACGAATAAAAAAAGTAATAATGAGTAACAATGCTAATCAAAATTTTCTACTTTAACGTTTTAGAGAGAGAGATACGTGTATTGAGAAAATCTTGTTCGTGCTTCGAGTGTATGCATATTGAATCTTTTTTATTTTTATATTAAATTAATTTTTTTATTTGAACCACACGACGCTTCCGTTATATGCAAGCCGGTGGCCTACGCGCACAATTTAAAAAAAATAAAACTATATGAAGAAAAATAAAATAAAGTACGAAAACGACGAAAGATCACAATGTCAGAGTCCAAGCCGATTCCTTAGGACGGTCGTTGAAAAAAAATTTTTTATAAAAATAAACGAAACAAACCTTATAGCTTAAAAAACTGTGTGAATCCTAGTTGTTTTATCTTCCAGTTCCCTAGTTAGCTATTTTATATATATATGTATATATATATATATATATATATATATATATATATATATATATATATATATATATATATATATATATATATATATATATCAGAGAGTCAGACACCAAAATAAATATGGGCACTTGAATTGTTGAGCGAAAATTTCGTCAACAGTCACAAACTGGCGTTACATTCTTTTTCATTCAACGTGCAACCTCTTTACATTCTGATGAAAGCTTCATTTTTTGGCCAATTATTGATTTGTTCTGCTGGACATATCCATTGCTCACACAAAGTTTCTGGTAATGTAACTGTCATCTGCTTATAATATTCAAACTATTAGGTACATTAATTTTACAGGTCCAGTTGAATTCTTCAATAAATGGCCATCACAAGAAAAAAAACACGTTTACTTACTCAATAAAAGTTAAAAATTTGATCTTATTACCTACACTGCTTTTGTTAACTTAACCTAGAACCTTTTAAAGATCCTGAACCTGGATACGCCAGGTTTCAGGACCTAGAACTCGAAAATTTTTTCCAAACACAAATCTGTTACCACGCTTTCATCCTCCAACTACAATATATGATAATACTCAAACTATCTAAGACGGCAACTATCTATATATCTCTCTTTTAGCGCTCGTTTTCCGTGAGATGCGACGTGAGATGATGACACGGCCAGAGAGTGCGCGCAATAATCCCCGGGAGTACGATACGTTGTTTGATCTGTATAAAAACAAAAAAAAAAAACGAAATTATCGTTGATGAAGAATAAACGAGGCAAATGAGAAACATGAATGGAAAGTAGAATCAAATCCTGTCGGAACAGCCGATGTTGCGAGAGAGGAGGGCAGAATCGAAACTCGTGTTCCTATCGATGCGTGCCGAAAAGTCCTGATATTTCTATGAACAATGTCCATACACGTGCATCCTAAGTTTAATAAGCTAGATGACTTCGATACTTGCTAACTAAATATATTTTTTGAATCGTAAAAAACGTATTTTGACAATTTCACGCGTAGACTTTCTTTTATCTATACCTATATATATATGTATATTGAATGGATACGGATTTTTAAAATGAAACATCGAGAGGAACATGACGACGTTTAGAATGAACCAGATGAATTACACGCAACTGTAAAATCACGCGATGCTAAAAGAAACCTAAAATATACTAATATTCCGCTGAACATTGAAGCAGAACGGAAGAGAGATTGCGAAGGAGTTAAAGAAACGTAAGAACGACGCTTATAATTTAATAAGAGAAAACTACTAATATAACTTGTAATGTAATTGTATTGTAATACGGTATTGTAACGCCACCTCTAAAAGTTAATCTACTCGTTTTTTGTATGTGTATTAAGCATAATCTCTTGTCAGTGCGCTTCGACATAAAAATTTCCGACTCGTCGATGCGGCGAGACAGATCAGGAAGAGGGGGAGTAGGAGGGAAGGGGCGGGAGGAAGAGGTAGCCGAGGCAGTTGCTAAAGAAAAGGAGAGAAAGAGAGACGAAAAGGTGGCGCCTCACGAGATGAGTAAAAAAGAGAGGCAGACAGCTCAGAGACGGGCGGAAATGTGTTTTCGTCGAGCGCCAAAATATCGCGAACTCATCGGCAAGCTCGGAGGCAAGTCATCGAATTCGAGAGCGCGTCGAGACACATATATTCGAAGAGAGAGATTGTTGAGAGAGCGAGAGAGAGAGAGAGAGAGAGAGAGAGAGAGAGAGAGAGAGAGAGAGAGAGAGAGAGAGAGAGAGAGAGAGAGAGGGGGATGTATAACCAAATGAGACTTGTATTTTTACAAATATTCAAAAGAAAAAAAGTGTACAAATTAAAGAAACTTTAACAAGAAAACAAATAAAAAAGAGGATGAACTCGTTTTGTATACCTTAATATCTCTTGTCACCTTCGTATATTGCAAGCATTGGAAACTTATACATATTACGAACCGACGATGCGGGTGGAGGGGGATGATGATGTGGGGGAGAAGCAAAAGCCGAAAAAAAGAAACACTTCAAAAACGAGTGAACAACTCGATTGACGAATGACTTGGCTGCGAGTCGACCGTCACAGATTCCTTTTTTTTACATTTGCCATCGACTAATTCTTGTGACCGAGAAATAAAGAGAGAACATGAAAAAAAAAATTTCGAAAGAGTAGGAGGAGGAGTAGTGAGGAGTAATGAGAGAAAGAGACGGGGAGATCGATAAGAGAAAGATGATACACGTTGGTAATTGATGAATTGCGAAGGAAAGATAACTAGATAAGAGAAAGAGATGATGAATCTGACTACCCTAGATAGATAGTATAACTTAATAAGAAAAAAATCAATAATAAGAAACACAAAAAGGTAAAATATAAATATTATATATAAATAAATATATATGAAAAGATGATGTGTATTGTAAGATATTTAATACTGACTTGTTAGACACTCGATGATGCTGATGATGATAATAATAATACTAATGATGATGAAAAGGTATGATATAAGGATGCTGTTGAATGAGAATGAGACAGTTATGATGATATAACGGGAATCGGTGCGACGACGATACGACGATTGTAACGACAAATAATAAAAGTAACGTATGATGAAATACAAAAATACAAATATAATAATAACAAAAAAATACAAAAAAAAAGAATGTTGAGAGAGAGAGAGAGAGAGAGAGTGAGAGAGAGAGAGAGAGAGAGAGAGAGAGAGAGAGAGAGAGAGAGAGAGAGAGCATGTGAGATACACCTACATTATTCGCGCTGTAATATAGAGGCATACATAATCCGTTACCCACTAAACGAAAAAAAAATCGATGTGTCGATGTACCCGGGCGTGCTTTGATCGTGTACACACGACGAAACTAATAATTGTCGAGGGGGTGGGTGACGAATATTCGCACGGCGAGTCCCATACACATTTCGCGGTTGGAAAAGCCGAAGACGACAAGCGTGTTTCGGCAACATTCAGATGCGGTTTGATCACATACGTACACACACACACACACACACACACACACACACACACACACACACACACACACACACACACCACACACACACACACCCACACACACACACACACATACACTACAGCAAACTATGATTTTTTATACACGAGGAGAAATTAGCGGTTTGTAGAGTTGAGTGGGCTCGGATCCGTTCGCATCTGTCGGTCACAGAAACATTGTCGTATAGCGTTATACACAAGTATAATAATAATAATAATACTAAATAATAATTGAGGCGGTAGTTGAAGTATGACAAGTGCGATATGATCCGATCGGCCGTCACGCTTTTCCTTCAAACCTTCGAGAAAGAATCAGACAAACTCGAGCGATGTATTATTTATTTACCGACTAACGCTAATTTATTGATGATTATATACACGTGTTGTACATTTACTTTATACGTATACGTGGCGTCTGTAAGATTAATTAATTAATTATACGTGCGTTAGGCTTTAGATATGTTCGAGTATATACATAATTATAATCGAGAGACGAGAGAAGAAAAAAAATTAAGAAATCCTCGCGGCATGCAGTTAGCCGTATACATATTATATACGCATGCTGCGCACACGACTGATCTTAGTTTTACCGTTTTAAGTTGTATTATAAGCTCTTTGATAAAAGTTTAGCAGTGAGGAGTCGCGAATTCGAGAGAAAGAGAAAGTCAGACAGACATTCAGAGAGAGAAAGAAAAAGAAGGAGCAAGACTAAGACAAGAAAAGACACTCTGCAGTATTAAATTATTTTATAACGAGAGAAGGAATATATAAAAGAAAATATATATATACAACACGTACGCACGACTCGTCGCGCATCCAACGCGGGGAGCGTTGCTCGAATATAATACCCACACGCATATATATCTATACATATGCATATGCATATATGTATTCGGTGATCGAGGCCGATCTGAGAAGCAATAAAGAACGCAAACGTCGGAGCTATGAGAAAAGAGGGAGAGAGAGAAACGAGCACGGCTCGCCCGGTCGCGCAGAGCTAGCAATAAAAGTTATAACATTCCCCAAAAAAGTTAAAAAAAAAATCGTAAATAAATAAAGTAAATAAACGCCAAGTCGCAAACAATAACAACAACAACAATAACAACAGCAACAATAACAACGTGTGCGAAGTTCTTGAACGTCTACTGTGTCTGTGTGCCGCCGCCGTAAGATTGAGTGAGAGAGTGAACGAATGAGAGAGAGAGAGAGAGAGAGAGAGAGAAGATGAAAAAAAGAACACTGTCAAATACACGCTCATACACTGCTAAAAAAACTGACTCTTGTGTGTTTCTTTATTGCCTCTGTATATGCACCACCTCTACCATCACCTTTCTCTCTTGTACACACCACGTATATATATACACCACCGTCAGTTCACTCTGCTTCCCCCCTCGAGTCCTACTATTCTACTTTTTCACTCTCCCACGCATACGTATGTATATGTATATATACGTAGGCACGCGCGCACACCGTGTGTCGTCTGTCCTTTTCCTACGTTCACGTGCCAAACTGCATGGTCCGATTTTTCTGGTTTACTTTCAACTAGATCGTAGTCTTGATTTTTCTTCATAGCTGTATATATAATGATAGAATTATAGTTATAGTGGTTTCTTTCCTTAGATTATATTTATTAGATTTTTATATAGACATAGTATTATTTATTTTAAATAATGATATAGTAATAATAACGATATAGTAATTAGTCAGTGTCTCACATTTTTATTTACTTTTATATACTTTCATAACGAATCTTGTGATACGTTATTTCGTTTAATGTAATAAATGTATGTCTTCTTGCACCATTCTACTGTAACAACTAAGCTTTATTTAACATTGAGAATAAATATTTAGCGTCTATTCATACTTTGAACCTTGACAAGATTAACTTAATCACACATTTATAAAAAAAAAAAAAAAAATAAACAAATACATATTTCACAAACGAATTATTTGCCAGACCTTCTTTTTTTTCTTATCGAGTCGCACCGAACGCGGTTACACCACATAAACATATATTACATCCTGCCGTCGGTATAGTTACGTTTAGTTAGGAATTTCCACATCTCTGACAAAGAAAGAAAGGAAAAGGGGGCGAGAGGCCGAAATATGACGTGATTCCGATCGTGAATCGCGTCCGCACAAAGATTTCGTCCTCTAGTGGCGGCGGCGGTGGCGGCTCGAGTGAAGAGGAAGGCAGTGAAAAGCGAAATCAAACATCTTTTCAAATATCATCGTCGGCCCTTCGCCGTGTTTGTACTTCCACGATCGACGACGCATTAGGGCGACCACCATTCTATATATGTATACGTCGATGTGTGCGTATATGTATGCGTACACGGGCATCGAGGGTACAGTCGAGTGATCGTCCAGACGTGGGGTCACTTTAGCCCGCGCGGGATTTGCCGCCGCTAGCAGCCTCTATATATAATACTACGTGGAGATTTATCAGCGTGTGAACGACATTTCTCGTTATTTGTTCTTACGACTTCTGCTGCTGAGTTAAAGCTGAATGTGCGCCTTTTATTTTTTGGTCTTTTCATTTGGCTCTTGATTGGTAAATGAAAATGTGGTAGTATAGGTATTTCTATTTCTCGAATTGTGTTCTGAATAATATTTTTGTTTGTTTACTTATTTATAGAGAATTAATCAATACGTTCATATGTTTTTAATTTAGAATTTTATGAATTTTTATTTCACTATTAGAAATTATTTTAAAAGAAGACCGCTGCCAAGTCATTGGCACCTAGCTTTCCTAAACTTAATTTATTATTTCATTGAATTAATTATATTGATGCCAAAAAGAAAAAGTTACACAAAAATAAACTGAAAACACTGTGAAAAATCCAGAAAAATTTATAAAAATTTTTAAAAGAAATAAGTCATCAAATTATATATTATGATTATATATGTTACGAAGTTTCCTAAAACATTATTATTAAAAAATGTTTTTGAAGATTTTTGTCTTGGATATGTTTTTTGTGATGCCAAAGCTTCCTTCTTTTGGAAAGTAAAAATTATTCATTAATAATGACATCAAATTCAACGAACTCGGAGCTTTCATAAAGTTAATGCAAGTGATACAGGTAAGATACAAGAAATACATGCAATGTTGTACGACAATAAAAATATTAAATGTAAAAGCTTTCTTATACGTTGAACCTTCTCCTGTTCAACCAAAAACTTTCAATTTAATACTAAATACTCTCAATACAAAGCGCACGAAAAATCTGGTGCAACCATCGATAAAAAAAAGAACCCGACCGTCTAGGAAAATCCCCGATCCACGTCGCTTACCTCGTACGCGCGCCACTTCAATGCCAAGCGACCGTTGAGCCCATCGACGCCCGAGACTCCTTCAAGAGCGAGTCGCAAGGACTTCCCATCAAACAACGAAAAAAAAGTCCGGCTCCTTTTCCTTTCTCCTCCTCGCGTCTCACCCTCGACGCGCGCGCGACTTTCTTCTCTCCCGAGATTTCTCAACTCGCATGCTCTCCTCGATCCCAAAATCTCACACACACACACACGCGGCGAGAAAAAAGGATCTCCTTCACTTCCTCCCCTTTAATACCTTTCGCGCAATGGCGTCGCTTATCTCTCCAGTGGATCTAAATTCCCTTCGAACTGCATCATTGCTTTTGCTGTTTTTTTTCACCTTTTTAGCGCGACCGGTCGAGCGAGTGCCGGAAGTATTATGCGTGCGCGCTCTATGGAACTCTCGAGACGACCTTTTTAAGTACACGCACGCGTGTGTAGTAGTATTTTGACGATGGAACGCGCGAGGGCGAAGCGATTGCGCGGAATGACGTGTACTACGGAGGGGTCGAGAGTGAGAGAGAGCGCGCGTGCGAAATCGGGGTGCGAAAATCAGGGAAAGTCCAAGGGGTGAGTAATTGCGAATCGTTAGGGAGTAATTGTGAATCGTGAGGTGGACAATGGGGGTGAGTGGCGTGGAAATGGAATAATGTTGCCACGGTGATTGATTGGAGGGTGTAGATGGAGCCAATTGTAGTCGTGATTAAAGTGTAAATGTTGTTTTATTTGACGTGCAAGTGTAGTCGTTATATGTTAATAGGGTGACTTCACCAGTGAAGGAACGAATAAGGAAACTGTAACTTTTGTTATTTAATTAAGTGGCTTAAAAATGGATTAAAAGTAAAACCCTTCTGAAATTTATATTCTAAAATGTTCAAACTTTACGTCGGTGAGCAAATTTTGAATAAAGAATCAAAGTAAAAATTTTATTTAATGAAAATCTGTAAATATCTCCTAAAAGCCAGTAAAGGAACACGTAATCTTAGTATCTAAAGACGTTTCACCAGTGAAGGAATACATCGCCAGTGAAGAAACCCTTAATAGCGGCGATTTTATGATTTTATTCATAACAAAAATGAAATAAAAATTTTCAAGGATTCGAAAATTATCGTCATGTTAGATAAACAATTAGAAAGCTTGATATTTTCATATATATATATAAAGAAAATGTTCGTTAACTGGTGACTGTTCCAATACTGGTGTAGTCACCCTACGCTTTATTCTTTGGAAATAAGTATGCAAGATAGCAAAATCTAATTTATATAATATGAATTGAATATTATCGATTGCATTAATTTGTTAAATTTTTTTATACCACTCTAACCTCAAAATCACAACTTTGATATGATTTTTCGGCGCTCGTGGTATAAAATACCGTTCGAAACTAGTGCGTAAGTCGATTATTTAGGTGGTGTGACTTTTTCGCACTCGCTTCGCTAGTGCAAAAAGTCACATCAGCTAAATAATCGACTTCCCCACCCGTGTCGAAATGTACTATAAAGTCAATTGCAACTCTCTCCCTCTTTTACTATTTGGTTAAAGACTATTTAGTGCATTAAAAGGATATTTTAAAAACATGCATACATTTTTAATTTAAAAAATTGAAGTAAAAACAAAAAAAAATAATAAGAATATGATTTTACATAGGGACGATAACTTTTTAACAAAGTAGTACATGTGAGTAGTGTTACGAGTGAGAACTCACAAATAAATAAATGAATGTTGGAGGACTTTTTGAAACAATGGCACGGCGTGACTTGACGGGGAATCGAACCGTGGTCCTTCCGTTTTTGCGATAGGTACTTGGTCCGTTAAGCTACCACGACGCCTCATGCGCGTCTTTCTTCAAGTCGTCCTGATGATACTCGATGCAACCCGATCCGCCTCGTCACGTTGTGAATTGTATGCACACATAACAGTAAATTAATTTAAAAATTCAACTTTTTTACAAACAAAAGAAAAAGGTTTGACATACTTTTTCTAAATTAACACCAGCTTATCTACCTCCTAAATATACCTTTTACTTTTTTTCTTCGAAACACTTTCTAGCGCCCCGATTAGAGACACAATCCACAAATGCACTTTATCAAAACCAGAAGCTCCATAAAAACTGCCCGGACTCGAATAACCAACACCCATAATCTACCCCAACGCACACACACACACTATCTATCACCTCATAATACCCAACCTCTCGATAAGCTCGAGCAGCTTCTCCGAAAAAGCCATGTTCCTCCACACAATACACACACACACACACACACTTATGCAGCACCCGATGTAGGAAGGGGCTAAAAAGGCTGCGCGCGAGAGAGATGAGTAGTGGCCGCGCGGCCCTTTTTATATGCGCGCGCGCACACCTGTCGCCCCGTATAGGCCGATAAGCAACCTTGCGATAAGATACGCTAATTGAGAGGTCTTAATTGGACCTCCCGTGTTAGCGCGCTGCCGAGCCTTTCAGCAGCCGCTCTGCTCGTCCAGGTGACACGAGAGGGATTTTTTACGCACGTCGCGTTGTGGATGTACGATGCGCGATGTGATGGGCGAGGAAAGCCGGTATGCGACGACGCGCGTGAAAAGTTGCTCCTTTTTCGAGTATCGTTGTGATGCTTGGTAGCAATTGTAACGGAAAAAAATGTTTGGTTTTTAATTTTGGATTTTTGAATTGAAATAGTTTGAAATGTACTGTCATCGCGAATTTTAAAAGTAAAGTAGGATCTTTACTCGTGTGCAAGTACGTATGTAATAAAATATTCAACCTGTATAGTTAATGTCTTATTGATTTCTAAACCAATTTATCATAAAAAAAAAAGTTTTCTAATATGATGAATGGGCCATCGTGTATTAGTTATATTTTTATTAATTTTATATTTTATTGTTTTTATATTTTATTATAATCAAAATAATAATAAAATATTGTTATGTTACTTGTGCCACTATTCTCTCTACATCTCTTCTCTACACCTTTTTACAATATTTACATTAAAAAAAAAGCAAAAAAAAGGAACAGCATTTGAACCATTTATAATACTTCAGAAACCCACCTACAATCATCAAAGTCAGCCGACCCCCAATATTTACCCCCATAACCCACTAACCTTCATTCACACCAAAGTTAATAAAAACTTCATTTATTACATATAAACCCAATATGCAGTCGTTTAACCATCATTAACGACCGCTCACCCGCTGCGCTGAAAAATAGCTTTTCTGCGCGACCGACCGAGGCATACAACACCGAGGCCATCTCGCATTGTTCCGATTTTTCTCGGGGATGGAGTCAAAAGCGGCGTCGGCTGCTGCGGTGCGATACAAAGCGCAGCGAGCGAGAGAGCGAACTATTTGTCGATGATGCGATGATGATCGTCGGTCGAATGGCCAAAAAATGAGCTCGCACTACGCCTACTCTTCGAGGCCCTTTGGACCGTACCGACTGTGACGTCTGTTTGCGGAATTTTCGCGGTAATGGTATTGGGATGTGGAATGGTCGATCGAGAAACCGTGATAAATGGTTTCTTGGAGTCTAGTGCGGGCTCTCGAATCTTTCATTAGGTTGATACTGATCAAGATTAATTATTTGGAATTGCGATGGTTTAAGTAGGATGATGGTTAGAAGAACTCTTTAGTAGTAATTGTTGATTGTAAATTAACTTTGAACTTTGCTTTAGTTATCATCTTCCGGTCTTGCACGTTTTTGAACGTCGACGGAGACTTCGCTCGTGATACTACGAATCATCTTAAATAAATAAAAAATTCATTGACAACTGTTTTATTTGTATAACAATAGCTCTTACTTAATATAAAACTAATAACAGAAGTAGTCGAAATTTTTAATATTACATATTTTCAAGCTACACAAATTCAACATTTTTTTTCTTCTTCCCAAGATATGCATAAGCTACCGGACTTTCGAATACTTCTCTTTCCCCGTATACCAATATTTCGCAGCGAATTACACGCCGATTTTTCTTCCACTCGGCACAAAACCAGCGCGAAGAATTCCGCCCCACCCTAAATTCACACCCTGCGCGCGCGTGCTTGCGTCCATGCAACCGCCACTTTCTCGCGCCACGACGACATATGCATCTTTGTCAGCGTCGCAAGAATGACTTTCACAAAATTTTTTGTCACCCTCGAAACAGATCCGTCTTCCAGCGCACGACAAAGTACTGCCCAGCTGAAAATTCCCAAAGAAAGTCCTTCCTCTCTCCCTCTCTCTTTCTCCTCTTCCTTCCGAAAAAAGTGAGCGCGGGGCCTAATGGCACACAATGACCGGCGGCCCCTGTGTAAATACACCGCGCGCGGCCTCTAATTGTGGCGCAATTTATGCGACCGGGTGGCCACGCGCCCGGGGAAATGTCGCCGCCGCCGCCCTTTTTCCGTCGAATTTTTCGGCGCCGGTAAAAGGACGCCCAGCTGTGTGCGACGCGCCTTTCTCTGTGACTGGGGAATGCCTTTCTAGAGGACAGAGAGCGGATGCGTTCTTATTGTCACTTTTAAGGTCTTTTGCGTAACTCGCGCCACCGATGCGACTCGATTTCATGGACGACGCTGCGTATACGTGTGTCTGCAAAGAAGCAGAATTACACGCTGCGTTTTTTGCTCGATGGCCGAGTTGGCTAATTGCTTTTGAATGTTTGGATTCCGTGAAGGAGGCTCGACTTTGTGCGATTTTTCGGAAGAAATTTGGAACGGTCTTGGGGATGGACGGTGGTTTGATATGAAAGTTCGTAAAAGAGGATTTTATTACTTTTCGTATAACTATTTGTGAATTTGTTAGTTTGCAATCAATTTTACATCTACTCAAACACTATAACAACTTTAAAAAATATAGTTTTTATCGTATTGATGAAATATAATATGAAAATCTCTTAATTTAGATTTTTTATTGCATTTATTTAATATTAAAGTTTAAATAGAACCACGCTGTCAATTAAATAAATCATGAAAGATAATCAAAGCATAAGATTCACTAAAAGTACAAGCTTGTTAAAAACAGAAACCATCTCTATCATCCGTCTAAACATCCCAAAACTAGATAAAATTTGACCGATGTTTGACAAAACTGACAAAACTGTCACCGCCGCCGCAACGGAGCATATTAATTTCCACGGGTCCATTCTCAACACGATCAGGATCTCGTGCCACCTAACAACTGCCGACAGGATGTCAATATCGAGTCCCCGAATCTCTACCTGAAGGAGCAGCCTTGACTGTAAATACACGGAACGGTGGTCTAGACGTTTGGTTTATATACAGAACCTTTCGATCTCGTTTTCTCTGTACAGAACTTCCGTCTATGCAAGCTATATACGCATCGTTGCGTTCGAAATTATACAATCTTCAGAGCAACATCGATAAGAATGATAATCACAATGAGCAGCTTGCGGTAGTAGCTCATTATATGGAGGTTAACGCAATTAATGTTATCTTAAGTGGTTCGGAAGGGCAGTCCCCTTCTAAATTATTTATTATGCAACTGTTTTCCGAGGGTGTCGATTGTATTCATCGCGCGCTGTTTCCCATGGCGGCAGAGTGCGTTTAATTGAATTTCACGTCCGGCTGCATTTCAAAGTAGGGTTATCTGATGCTTTATGAGGCTGAAAATTTGACAGTATTGTTTAGATTATCGCTAAAGATTGGACGTTTATTTTTTGGTCCTTTATCAAATAATTTATGGGGTTTTAAATAATTAACGGATATCTAACGTACTAAAAAATTTTTTGCATTTGTTTAACCTCATTCAAGAATCTTCAGTAAAAACTTACTCTCTAAAAATGAATAACTAAAAAACCGTTTACTTGAGCAAGTAAGTGAAAAAAATTTACTAAAACTTGAGTATGTATTCACTAAAGAATTAGTCGATTATTTCACTTTTTGGCACAAGTGATCGACTTTTCACTTATTCATTTTTAGAGAGCTGGACTACAAAAAACATCAGCCGCGTCATACCCATTCTTACACACAAACTATACATTGGGCTCACGTACTTACAACTGCACTATTCGCAACCTAGTCGTACACCCACCTCACAAGCCCTTTCGTCCTTCCGAACCGAAGTGACTCACGACTGCACCTGCAACATATACATAACGCATCCACCTTCGGAATCTCGCGATTACCAACCAAATCGTTTCCTAGGACACCGACTTATCGCGCGGGGCTACTGTGACCGAGCCAGGTGCGAGAAACGGTGTATACTCGATTTTATAGGCGTAGACGTGGGCTGTGGAATGTGAACTCGCGTAAATCTCGAGTGTTTTATTAGTGATTACCGAAGACAATGAAGCGCCGCTGAGTTTCAAGAATCGTTCGTCAGTGACTTTTTTTTTGAAGAATGGAAGGAATGCGAGGTACTGTTATGGAAATAGCCTTTATGAAGTGTAAATAGGAAGTATTCTAATGAAGTTCTTGGTTGAAGATACGGGGAATGCATTCTCTAATTATGAATAATAATGTGAATAATCTGCAACGAAGCGAAGCATCACTTGAAGTACTATATTAACTCATTTAGAGAGTTAGACAGTTATGAATTGTAAACTGATTTAAAAGTTAAAAAAAGTATAATTTATTTTAATCTTTCTACGAAAATAATGTTAAAGTTGGCAAAATAAAATATTAAAATAAACATTGCTTTTTTTTGTGCTTTGAACAGTCATTTCTATCTATCTAATTAGCTCTTCCGAAATTTTGACTTATTTTTTTTATAAAGTTTACGTAAATAGATACGTCGACTAATAGAAATAAATATTATCTGACGTCAAACTAATGATTCACTAACCGAAACATTCATTGTCACCATAACCATCAGACAATCTTCCCTTCCTTTTCCAAAACATACAAATTCAGTGAACCCAATGAAGCCATAAACCCGACTCTTTATAGACCCGCCATCTTCTCACCTCTTTGAAAAGGAAAAAAAAACGGAATCCGTCTGGTCGATCGGAACCCCCCGGTAATAAGGAACGCGCCGATAATTAGCCGTGGAATGCGCGCCTCTGCCTCTCTCGTCGTTCCAGACGTCGAAAATCGAATGAGACCCGTGAAATTTCCTGCCCTCGGCGCTGGAAAGGGGTTGGAAAATTTTATCAGTCATCTCTCGGGCACAAAAAAGAGAAAACGCTCGCGCGCAGCCGCCGACGCTTCCTCCGGAGAGAAGGAGAGAGAGAGAGAGAGAGAGAGAGAGAGAGAGAGAGAGAGAGAGAGAGAGAGAGAGAGAGAGAGAGAGAAAGACGAGTCCTTCGATGCTTATCTTGATTTTCGGTCGCTTTGAGATCTCCGAGAGTCGTGTACGAGCGCGTGCACGCGAGAGATGAAAATTTGATTGAGAGGTCGTGCAGGCAGAGTGCGAGGTCGGCCAGGACTTAATTTTCCGAAGCTTTTCTTTGCGTTAATGCGGGATTACAGTGCAGCAGTTTTGTCGGGGTACTAATTTATATGGTTTTCGATGTTTTAGTTCGTACAGATCAATTAATGGTTTCTCTTTAATTTATAAAAATTTCAAGTATTATTATATTTTCATTTATTTGGCTTCTACAAATATCAACAAAAAGGGGAATTAAGTTCGGCACATGGTACTGTAGATTGTTCTTAATTTCGAAATTCTGAATTACAAAAATCATATTTTCGAATGTAACAATTCACCTACTCTCCAAAACATCGAATTTCATTAATAGAATTTTAATAGGGATACAATAAAGATATTTCGAAATAAATTATAAGAATTGATGAAATTCGATGTTTTGGACAGTAGGTGAATTCTTAGATTCGAAAATATGATTTTTGAAACTCCGTGCGAGAAGTTCGATTTCTCGCACGCTGCGTTAAACGATGCGTGCAAAAATCTCACTTCTCGCACGTCGTGTTAAAAAATACGGTTCGACACTTGTGTGAGAAGTTGATTTTCTCCTCGTGTGACCTTTTCACCCTCGCTTCGCTCGGGTGCAAACAGTCACACGAGGGGAAAATCAAATCCTCGCACTAGTATCGAAATGTACTATTTCGTAATTTAGAACTGAAAAACGTCTACAGTTAACTTCAGTTTTAAAGTGAATCGTCTAAACTTTGGACCCCCCCCCCCTCCCCAATCTTGTTATATAAGTAAACGTTTCCAACACAGAAATTTATTACTACAATACATATGTAGGCACAGGTTTCTAAACTCATTCCATGGTGATAATTTTCATTTCCATTCAACTGTGAAACATGTTTGGATGTCTATTGAAAATTTTCAATATAACTTTAAATTATTACTTCCATCAAATCTCAACGTGATTCCTTGCCTCTCACGCATACCATAAATACCTCTAATCAATAATTCATGTTCGTAAACTGAATTATCCTAATGCAGTATAAGAATTTTACCAAGATATCTTTCCTACGGTTTAAGGCAAACTTACATTTTTATGAAAATAATCAGAAAATTATATTATGTATATATATTTTATGCAGTTGTAATTTATAACTTTAATATATTTCATAAACTTGGCATAATTTCTCTATATATTGATAATAGATGATTCGATCTTACCAATTCTAGTATTTCTTACCACTTGAAACATATAAATTAAAAATAATATTCTCAAATAAATAAATCAAATAGAGTTCATAAAATATATTGCAACGATATACAATTCAGTTTTAGTCTCCGAGCATAGACACCGCAATTACAACCACCAAAACTATCTCTGAACAGGCCTATTCACGCCCCTGAATCCGAACATAAAACCGCGTCGTGTCGTATTCTTCGATTCGCGTGCATGCTTACTAACACACATTCAAGGCATTACACTTCTTACAATTGGAGGCGCTCGCCCCTGGACGAATCACAGATTTATGCGTCTTCGGCGCACCTGGACACACGCGTGTCCTACAGTACGGACGTGTGCCGGTGAGGGTCTCTGTCTCGCTCCTTTTCCTTCGGAGACGCGCGCCAAGGACGACGACAAACGAGGCGCAATGGAGGCAGACGATCATTGGAGGCACGCGCCGATTCGATGATGATTATGGTGGCGAAATTAGCTAGGGACGGATTAATGCATTTTTAAGGTTTAAAAAATTGGAATTATATACTATAAATATACACTATTTCTGATAAAATAACAAACGTACACACATGTACACAGACACATACATAAACACAGACATTTTCTAGAACACGCATATTTCGACTAGGGAGCTCAGAAATATCGAAAATCATCGAAATCTCGGGGTCGAAAAATTTTACCGTTACCAAGCTTTCTCTTGGAGAAAGCAAAATAGAAAGAGTAAAAATAAAAAGTCACAGGCCATTTAACATAGTCTCACCGTACAAAATAAAGTATTAAATTTTAAATATTACAAATAAAAATTAATTAAAGGAATAATTAAATTAAGTTTGTGGAAGCTACGTGCCAATGAATTGGCAACAGTTTTTTTTTTTCTTTATACGTTCCGCTTTATGGACATTAGCGTAAAGTCAAATAATATTAGGTGAACACAAGTGTTACTAAGAGTTATTGAAATCGGTTTATACCAAGCCAGGACTAGTATAAGGAAAAAATTACGATAAGTAAAATAGCATAGCTTTTTATTTCAGTATTTACAAAAGTATTACAGTCATGGTAATATGCATTGTCGATACACATACATGTGTATCGCTGTCTAAATCGCACATAAAATATTCCGAAAAATAAGTTGATTAAATGATAAATGAGAGAGAAATACTTATCTAGTCAATCAATACGACGCAGATTAATACGTAAAAGAAAATATTCACACTTAATCATATACCTATATCCACGCATTCATTCATATAATAAATTAGAATCCTTCTATTACACTCCCGTAGATAAGACCAAATAAAGTAAATAAATAAACAATAATGCTAGAATACAATAACTGATCGATTAAAGTGATTATTTGATAAAGTAGTGTAGACAAGTCCATGTTATATACACATTATATTCTCACACTACGGATCTAAATCTATTGTTGCTGGAAAAGTGCCTTAGAGACGAGAGAAACGAGTTCCACAGGCCCTCACTATATGAGTAAAAATATGGATGGCACGTTTCAGTACGTACATAAGAAACGGTTTGTTCCTTAGGCCTTCTCCGCGGATTTTCGATTTTATGTTCATTAAAGCAATCTGACAAGTAAATAGATGTGCAAATTTAAAGATTATATATAACATTGAATATACCAAATAATCCTAAACCGTATCTATTTTAAAATAGTCAATACTTTGGGAAAGTTACAATTATTCCCCTTGGTGGTAAACAGTATTCTAAATTAGAAATTTAAATATCATTCATAATTTGTTCAGTTTGAGTTAGGTATTGGTTTCGTACATCTTAGAATCGTAAATCTTCAACCATAAAAAAAAAATTAACACGGGTTTTTTTTTAGAAAGATGACCATTAAATAGTAGTTTTCGTATCAAGGGCATGAAGTAACTTTACGCCCTAAATGGGAATTGTTGGATATGATATATAGTAGTAGAAAAATAAAAAACAGAAGCTAGATTTGATGTCTCGAAAAGAAATTTTTTTACTAATTGAACTTATCATAAACCGTAAAATGTTAGGGTATTTTCCACATACTTATTTTGGGAGTAAGCGTTCAGTATCTAATCGGGTGACATTATTAGCAGGAAGAATCAAGCTTAATTTTTTCTTTATGTTCAAAATTTTATTTTTATCACGTAAAACAAGTATTTCTTATACTAAGTTAGGTTTACAAATTTTAGAATCTATGTCCAGTTTTTTCTTCAATCCAATCATAGAATTTGTGCACTCTAGTGTACACTCCAGGAAATGTTGTCGAAGTACAATTTGTACCAAAGGAAATGATTCCATAGAGTTTACCACGAATAACACCAGGTCCACCAGAATCACCAATGCACGGATCAGCGACTCCATTGCCCGCACAAAACATACTATCGGTTATGGGATGTGACCTGACAGGTCTTTGACAATTTTGTTGATTCACTATAGGGATGTATGCAGCCTTCAAAACATCACTTTTCCTCAGATGTAGCTAAAAATAGTTAATTAAATTAACTAAAGAAATGTTAGAAAAAAAGAAAATCTTTCACTATGAAGGATAAGAACTTACCCCTGTCTGTCCAAAACCAGAAATCCGCATCAATTCATGTTCTTTGGGAATATCGTTTGGCTTTGCAATTTCTATAAGTTGTTGCTCACTATTAAATTCAATAGGCTCTGCAAGCTGGATGAAAAATATAATGAAAATATTCGTGTTAGTCACAAGTTTTTAGTTGTTAAACAAAAATTAAAATTTGTACTGAAATTTATTTAACAAGTTTCGAAGTTGTATAAAATACTATTATTACACACATTGAAATACTAACATTGTCATGAATAGTGATATTATATTTATACTAAATCCTTTCTAAGTAATTCACAGGTAAAATAACATATTTAATTACCTTGATTAAAGCAATGTCGTTATTTTTGATGATGTTCTCATAACCCCCATACTTTATAATTTTCTCAATTATGTGTATTTTACCTAAAGTTCTTCTGTGTCCACTACCAGTTCGTACTGTTATATGCGATTCATCACTATTTTGCAATGAAGAGATTAATTTAATTTTTTGTAAGAAGTTCTATTATATAGAAATACTTAATGTACTTATAAAAATTAAATGAAATCTTACTCTACACAGTGTGCAGCAGTTATAATCCAAGAATGATGTATAATAGTTGCACCGCAGATGTTGTCTAATCTGAACCAAATCAAGCTAGCCTATAAATAAATTTAAATACTTTCATCCTGAGAGCTATGGGCTTAAAGATTTATATTAAAATTATTATATTGATATACAAGATATAAGGAACTTTAATCAGATTCAATATTTTCTTGAATTATTTTAAAAAACTTTTCAATTTCTATAAACTGTTTTGTATGAAATTTATTCAATACATAATGCGATAAAGCAAATACGTCTGTTAATATCGTTCATGGACTATTTTATTCAACAATCTATTAATAAATAAATTTATTAATAAATCTATCAAATAATTTATTAATTTTTTAATCAGTTACATTAAAGAAATTGATGCAAAGGAATGAATGTTACAAAATTTAGTTGATATCTATTTACCTGATATGGTACATTTTCTATTCTAACGTCATATCCTCCAACAATTTTCTCTTCATGTGCTTCATTGTTATCTATTAGAAATTGAAATATAATATTTAATTGAAAAATTTATTTTAATTAACAAAAATAATATTTAAAATCTCTTTTACCTATATAGAAGCCGCTCGTGAAAGCGACGCACAACAAAGTACACAAAACCTTCATGACTGCAATGAGTGAAAATAAAAAAAAATCTTCCTTATATACACCGATCTTATCAAATGATCATAAATAGAATTATAAATTAAAAATAAAATAAACACGAGTGTTGAAATCAACTATTTCTTTCGTGCTATTATCAGCTTGGTTATTCCATGACTGTTTCGATGAATGCTGTTGAAGGCCGCGCGCCATGGTAAACGTGTTACAACGTGCGTACGACACGAACATTTCAGTAGTCTATGTATTGTTGTACAATTTTTCGTGATCGAGTCGTGCGCACATCGTAACACATGTACCGTGGCGCACGGCCGCCTTCAACAGCATTTATCGTTACAATCACGAAAAATTCTATTTAGCAACAATGCATGGAGCACTGGAATTTTCCAAAAAACTTTCTTATGCGTTTAAGAATACAGTAGTTCGAATTAAATCGCAAAATTCGAAAATTCGTTACACAAGTTTTGCATTTGAAAATACAGGTTTAATATAGCGAAATAAATTGTTTTAAAATTCGCTATTTGGTTCAATAACAATCTCTATTATTCCGCAATGGTTTCTAATATTCCTAATACTCCAAAATTTATTGTGTAAAAATTTCTGAAAGAAATAGTTGATCTGAACGAAGTTCTGGCTAGTTGAACAAAAAACTACATTAAACTTTTTTTTCGAAAAAAAAAAAAAAGAAACAGTTTATTGGGATTTTTAATAAAACTAATAAAGATGAAAATTTGATTTCTTCACAGAAAAATGCGCATTTCAATTCTTTACATGCCTGTACTTTAAAACATGAGATTTGCTTAATTTTGAAATTCGGATCTTGGTTATTCGTATGTTGAAAAATTGCAACGTGAAGTATTTTTTACTCGAAATAAAAAACTAATTTTAAATTTAAAAAAAGGTGAAAGTTGAATCAAATGTTATATAATTGAATATTTGGTTCCTTTTTTCAATAATTTTGTGATAAGAAATATTTAAAAAACATGATGATATTTTCATTATTGGCATTTTAAGTTGACAAACTAAGTTTAAGAAACTTAACCCTTGCAAGGACAGTGGGACGTATACGTCCCACTTATTTGGTCTCAGTTTTTTTGGCATGGTGTAGTTTGTGCACATAAGAATTATGCACATATTTATTGTGCACACTTTAGCATTGGTGTATATCTATATCTATGTGTATACTCCAATGCTAAAGTGTGCACAATAAATATGTGCATAATTCTTATGTGCACAAACCACACCATGCCGTTTTTTTTATATTTCTAATATATTTTTGCAGTTTCTATATGCAAATAATGTTTTTTAGACTCCTGGATACCTAAGTTATCAAAAATTCATGCACGATTGCAATAATTTATTTATTTATATGTTTGTTATAAACAATTGACGTGAAAAAACTCGATTTTCTCAGGAAAAAATCGGTTTTTCTCTAATCTCAATAGCTGAAGCTCTGAAAATTTTTTTGCGTATTTTTCGTACATAGTTTCATAATATATATTTTTTTCAGAATTTTTCGTACGCTAGTTTTTTCAAAAAATTTTTGGAAATTTCGAAAAATGAATATTTTTTCAAGATTATTTATTATGAATTAATTAATTTATTATTATTGTTTATTATGATTGTTTTCATGAAAATCTTTATTTAACTACATAACTTTAAGATATTATGTCATAGTTGATGACATAGTTATTCTGTTGACCGCTAGGTGGCCAATAGATAATGTGCCATTTTAACCGCACAGAAGCTGGCGCATCGTGTAGAAAAATGTGCTCCTCAAAGGCTGAAGGCGGTCTTTAACCTAAAAATTTTTAAAAAATGAAATTTTGTTTTATTGAATTGTTCAATTATATATGTTATTTTGAACCTAAAAAACTAGTTTGGATCAAACATTAAAAAAATTTAAGATGATATGGCTGAAAGAGCTTACTATCAAGGAGCGCGGGAGTGCTCCGAAGGCAAGTATAAAAGGAGCCTGAAGGAGCGAGCTCGTATTCCTATTATACATCGAAATGGGTTAGTCAGATCTTTAGATTATTGTATCTTTTTAATGTATCACTGAAAACATATATGGGATATTTCAGGTGAAGTCAGCAGCTCAAAATTTCAAAATCGCTCAAAACTCATTTTCTTTTAGTTCTTTTATGAAAAAAAAAATGTTCCTCAAATTTTAGGTAGATATTTGCAAAAATAAAAATGCTATGCAAGATTGAAAATTCAATTTTTTTGCAATTTCAGTGGTATGGTTCATGTCATAAGATGTATGAATAATATTCAGTTTCATTAATCATGTTATCAAAAATTGAAATTATGGATTTTTCTTGATAATTAAAAAAATTGTAACTTTTTTCCCTTTGCTCGGCCAGTATTGCTCAGAAAAGCATTTTTAAGGGTTTTCGAAGAAGAATACAAAAAAAAATTTGTCGAATAAAAAATATTTGGCCGCAGCCTCAATATCCTTCGATGAAGGTATACTAAGAAGCAGCCAATCAGAGACTTTCAAAAAGGGTCATAAAATAAATACTGGCACATTCTACAGAAAAAATGCAAACTTTTTGCCAATCAATGTTCTATACAAAAAGTTTCAAGACTTTGAGTTAAAAAATGAATAATCTTGGGTTTTAACCAAAAATTGCAAAAAAATTGAATTTTCAATCTTGCATAGCTTTTTTATTTTTGCAAATATCAACCTAAAATTTGAGGAACATTTTTTTTTTCATAAAAAACTAAAAGAAAACGAGTTTTGAGCGATTTTGAAATTTTGAGCTGCTGACTTCGCCTGAAATATCCCATATATTTAGCTTGATTAAAAGCTATTTTAATTGCACTACACAAATCAAAAAGTTTCATTCGAAAAAAATATCTCAATGTAAAGATATTGGATATAAACAAATTTTTACGGTCATTTCCGATCCGAATTTTTTTCGTCGCTTTGTTCTTCAGTATTATATTAGTATATCTATATATACATTCATTCTTCTTAAATTCACTTCCGGACATTCTAAATGGCTATTGCCTAGATTCATACAGTTACTCTAATCTAACTATATATAGTTAGGTTGCTAACTGTTATATATCTAAATGTATACTTGGAGAGAGAGAGAGAGAGAGAGAGAGAGAGAGAGAGAGAGAGAGGAATATAACAACAACAAAATTGTGACTCTACAATAACCTCAAAATATCGTACGGTATTTTTAAATATACGTAATTAGGTAAAAAACAGATATTATTATTTTCAACCAGCTGATGGCATGGCATGTGCATACTTTTTATACATAAATAAGTATTATATATATATATATATATATATATATATATATATATATATATATATATATATATATATATATATATATATATATATATATATATATATATATATATATATATATATATATTATATACTGCCTAAAGCCCGCTGTCACGCCTATACTCGCTACGCTCGTGCGCTAGCCTCACGGTGCAAAAAAGGACTACTTTAGCCACGGATAGGCGTGACTAAAGTGCGGGCTTTGGTCACATCGTGCTATAAAGTACATTTAAGTATCATAAACATGAGTTGGAAATAGCAAGATTTCGAGGCGTTTCATGTCAACTCTCCCAGCGCTGCGCGCGAGCTCGAAATTTTGCTATTTCCGACTCATGTTTATGATACTTAAATGTACTTTATAGCACGGTGTGACCAAAGCCCGCACTTTAGTCACGCCTATCCGTGGCTAAAGTAGTCCTTTTTTGCACCGTGAGGCTAGCGCACGAGCGTACCGAGTATAGGCGTGACAGCGGGCTTTAGGCAGGCAGTGCTATAAAATAGTATACGATACTCGTGACTTATTGTTAGTGGCTCTTTATTGCACGGCGTTTAGCGCCCTCGCTGCGCTCGGGCACTAACCTCACGCCGTGCCAAAAAGAGCCACTTTAGTCACACGTATCGTAATATGCTGTTAAAAAATTGTTTGATAAGCGTTTCCAACCTATTTTTTCCTCAGCTTTCTAATGATGTAGGTAGTTTTTCCGTAATTTTCCATTTTCACCTTCAAAAACTACAAAACATCTTATATTTCAAAAAGTATATTTTTAATATTTTTTTACCATTTAAATCGAAAGCTGAGCATTTTTTACATAGGAAATAATTTTTTTGTTGCATTAGCGTAACATGAAACTTTATCTGTATTCGGTAATCCTTTAATTTAAAAAAAAAATTATTATGTACCTGATTTTCTTTGTTATTAAACGTAAAGTCAATACTTTCAATTTGTATATTATATAAATTTGTATATTATAAAAAGTTGTATCTTTTGAATTTTTATATGTATTAGGTATATCTATAAGTTTACAAAAATTAGTATCTTTTTGATTTTTGTTTTTATTCAAAGCAAAGTTAATACTTTTATTATTTTGTATATTACAAAAAATTGCATCTTTTAATTTTATTTCTTTTTTTGAATTGTTATTATGAATACTATTACTTTATTCAATTTCATTAGATTCATCATGACTAGTGCCTAGCTAGTGCCAACTGAGGGAAAAAACTAAGAAAATCATATGTATCTACTATAGTCTGACGGACGGATGGAAGAACAGACGGATTTTGGCTTTTTAATATTATAATAGATTTTAGAAAATGAATATATAATTTAGTAACAATATATTAATTTTAAATA
The DNA here is from genome assembly GCA_036365515.1 of Torymus aiolomorphi. Lineage (NCBI taxonomy): Eukaryota > Metazoa > Arthropoda > Insecta > Hymenoptera > Torymidae > Torymus > Torymus aiolomorphi. The sequence goes on along the minus strand of CM070874.1, from coordinate 121,314,393 downwards.
ATGAATGAGAACAAGATTAAAATAATATAAAGAGAGATATGGACAACTATTGAATAAAATAATTAATATTTTTATAGATATATATTTGTATTAATAATTTTTAATTTTATACATAATTTAAAAAAATATTTAATATTCATACATAAATTTAATTCGAATTATGTCATAAATAGGTGCATTAATTTTCAAATTTGGCTTTAAAAATTAATTAAACGAATCAATAAATTAATTTTGAGGAAGCCATATGCCACTGAATTGGCAGCGGTTTTTTTATATTTTTTTCAGATTCTATAAGAAATATGATCCGAATTTGTACGCGATTGTACAAAAAGAAGAAATCATTATAGTTTAATTTAAGTTATACTCAAAAATTAGAATTTTTTATTATCTAGAATGCGGATTCCACGCAAAAACTAGCAGGAAAGAAGGTTTTAAACAATAAAAGACCACAGTAAACTTTTTTCTACACAAGATTAAGATAATAATTTCAAGAAGTTATATCCATAAATAGATGTCAAGAAATTTTTTGTTCTCTCAGTGATTCTTAGTTCATAAACAATTTCAAAAGATTATGTAAAATGAAAATTAAATACCAAAAAATGGCAAAATAATGTGTTATTCTGAATATTTGAACGTATGTAAGTGCGCAGAGTAATTAATTTATGATTTGCTCATGATAAGAGGCACTAAAATGTTGCAGAATCCACAGTAAACTTTTTTCTACACAAGGTTAAGATAATAATTTCAAGAAAGTTATGTATACAAAAGAATTTCGAGAAATCTTTTATTCTCAATTTTTCTTAATTCATAAACTGTTTTAATTTCATAAGATGTGTAGCAATGATCGGTTATTAATTCAAGTGTAATGTGTGGTTCAAATTGCCCTCTCGGTGTTATTAGGAAAATGTGTATGATTGATCTGACGGAGGCAATCAAAGAAATACAACTGATTTCTTTATTTATTTATTGCGACGTTTCGTTGGCCTGGTCTGCCAACCTCTTCAGGCTAATTTATTTGAATAGAAAAAAGTTTAATTAAAATACATACGTTGTATACAACTCTCAATCGCAAAACACAGAGATTAAAAAAACAATAAATACCTTAATATCGTTCGTGTGATAAAGTTTACATATCGTCAAAGTAAGCGCAAACGCAACAAACCATCATATTTATAGTACGCAGTGCGACTTATTAGTGCATATGTTTACAAACAAAAAGGGGGTATTTATATATATACATATTTATATACATACATATTTCGATATACGTAGAGAAACCAACCGTACAAACATTTAATTTAAAAGTCTTAATAACTGAAAATAAGTCGGGTTTAAAAACTTTACATCATCTTTTTTATTTATATTGTTATTGTTACTTTTTATGTGGATCATTTCCGATACCAGTCGTTTATAATAATGGGATTCATAATCTAGAATTTTGGTATTATCCCAGTCGAATTCGTGTGAGTGCTCACTCAGTTGTTTGAATACAACTGCATCGGGGTTATTATTATTTTGGTGTTCTTTGATTCTTGTTTTTACCGTACGTTTGGTTTCTCCCACATATGACGCTGGACATAATTTACATACAAACTGATATACAACATTAGTCCGATCCCACTTCTCTGTTATGTCTTTCCCTAATTTTATTATGGAACTAAAACTTTTCTTAATTACAGGTAAAGTTCTGAAATTGAATGATTTTAAAATAGATGATATTTTATTAAATTGATCGTTAAACGGTAACGTGATGAGCAGAGTAAATCTGTTGTCTTGAATTCTATTTTTTTGATGACCTTTGTCTTTGATATTCTGCAGTCTAGTATGTATGAAACGATTAATGAAATTGCGAGGAAAGTTATTATTTTGAAGAATGCGGACTACGGAATCTAAATTTTTTCTATAGAATTGTTTGTTAGATAAAGAAATTGCCCTATCGACTAAATTGTATACAATGTTAATTTTCTGTCTTGTTGGATGATTAGAAAGAAAATTGATTAATCTACCCGAAGAAGTAGGTTTATTATACGAGTCAGTAATGATAGTATTATTATGTCGTATTAATGTCATATCTAAGAAGTGTATTTTTTTATCTTGTTCTATTTCATATGTGAATTGTAACCTATTATTGTAAGAGTTAAAAGTTGTGACTACTAAATCAATATGTTTTTTGTCGATGCACATTATAATGTCATCTACGTAACGGAAGTAAAATAACGGATTGACATTATGTGTTTCTTTTAAAGTACTTAAATAATACGTTTCTAAATCATCCATTACCATGTTCGCAAATAGAGGAGAGATAGGAGAGCCCATCGGAGTACCCTCTATCTGTCGATAGTAATTCTTATTGAACACGAAAAAAGTGTTTGAAAATAAAAATTTTGTACACTTCACTATTTCTACAAATGGAATTTTGCATTTATTGTGAATAGGATCGAATCTTTTATCTAAACTGTCTAAAACTAATTGGAGGGGTATATTTTTAAATAAGGAAGAAACGTCTAATGATAGAAGAATGTAATCATTTGGAACAATAACAGAGTTAAGTTTTTGTTTTAGTTTAAAACTATTATTAATGTGAGATTTTGGTGGTTGAACGGAAAACTTAATTTCTTTGTATATAGTTTTAGCTAAAAAGTGGGTCGGACTATTTATTAAAGAGATAATCGGACGGCAAGGAAAATCTTTTTTGTGAATTTTTGGTAAACCGTAGCATTTGGCTAGTGTGTTAGTGAACATCTGATGTAACAACTTATGAAAACGTCAAGAAAAACCCTTTAAAAAAATTACAAACTGATACATCCAAAATTCTGAAAAATCTAAATAACAACAATTATTTACATACTAAATTTCACAATAATGCTCTGACGTTCACTAACACGACACTAGCCAAATGCTACGGTTTACCAAAAATTCACAAAAAAGATTTTCCTTGCCGTCCGATTATCTCTTAATCGCGTACCAAGTCTCTGAAAAAAGAACTAAGGACATATATCGATAGATTTTTTCCTGCTCTTTCCAATGGTGCTATTATTTTTATTCCGATATGCTTCCTTCTAGTTGAAAATTCCATTTGAATGTTTAAACTCTATTTTTTCAATAAAATATCAGTCTTTTCTTCAAAATGAATTATATACTTCAAAAGTACAAGTCTTAAACTATAAAATATTATATTTTTAAGTTGAAACATGAGAAGTTCAAAAATAGTAAGATCAAAAAGACAGCGGCTGCCCGAACTTTTTACGCTATGCTCAAGGGCGGATTAATACACGCGATGTGCTATTTCGCCCTTTCTTTTTTGTAAATATAAAATGTTTTGTAACTTACAATGCCAATGCGTGGACATAATTTTGTGGATCTAGTTGTAACAGTTAGTATAATATTACAATGAACTTTGTTCATTTATATAACAAACTTCGGGTACTAATCCCGAACAGAAGCATTTCGAAATAAAAATAATAGCAACATTGGAAAGAGCAGGAAAAAATCTATCGATATATGTCCTTAGTTCTTTTTTCAGAGACTTGGTACACGATTATTAGCGAATTGAATAGAGCGTGCACTTAAACGACGAATTTGGAATTAAGGCGCATCCAAAGTTGAACCTGTAAGAATCCAATATCTTCGGAGTCTTCGCGATTCAAAAACGTATATTCTGAACTCCAATTCGGTCATCCCCAGACTCCGAGATTTTCGGTATTGTAACGATTCCACTTTGGACGTCTGAGGCCCCCATCTCTGGTATCGTGGCGCGACAGCGTTGAGAGAAGGGGAACGGTCCGCATTCGCGCGCGTTTTTCTATATATATATGCGTTTCATCATTATATATCAAAGTATTATTATAGTATAATATAGCACACACGTTTTGAACCGTTTATATATATTATATTAGTATATTTATGAAGCGGCGCGCGTGAAATACGTCCGAATGTATAGCCGACCCGCCGAGATACCAAGAATGGGGGCCTGAGGACTCCATCGGGCGTATCCCGACGGTACCGAAAGTCTCGGAGTCCCCGCCATTCCAACATGGCATACACATAATCCCATTTTGAGATCCGTACATAACCGAAATTGTTGGAGTCCACGCAATTCAATTTGGAAGTGACTACATTCAATTTTGGACGCGTACAGATACGGTATTTTTTGGATTTCTGTTAATTCCATACCTCCGACATCCCAGGCTTCCAAATTTTTGTCCGTGTACAGGCTACATGCCTGAAATGAAGAATTGAAATGCGCATTTTCTATGAAGAAATAAAATTTTCATCTTTATTAGTTTTATTAAAAATCCCAATAAACTGTTTTTTTTTTTTTGAGAAAAAAAAAGTTTAATGTAATTTTCTGTTCAACTCGCCAAAACTTCGTTCAGATCAACTATTTCTTTCAGAAATTTTTACACAATAAATTTTGGAGTATTAGGAATATTATAAACCATAGGGGAATAATAGAGATTGTTATTGAACCAAATAGCGAATTTTAAAACAATTTTTTTCGCTATTTTAAACCTGTATTTTCGAATGCAAGAGTTGTGTAACGAATTTTCGAATTTTGTCATTTGATTCGAACTACTATATTCTTAAACGCCTAAGAAAGTTTTTTGGAAAATTCCAGTACTCTATGCATTGTTGCTAAATAGAATTTTTGGTGATTGTTATGATAAATGCTGTTGAAGGCCGCCCGCCACGGTACACGTATTCGACGTGCGCACGACACGATCACGAAAAATTGTACAATACATAGACTACGGAAATTTTCGTATCGTGCGCACGTCGTAACATGTGTACCGGGGCGCGCGGCCTTCAACAGCATTTATTACAAAAATCATGAAATAACCAAGCTAATGATAGCACGAAAAAAATAGTTGACTCCAACACTTGTGTTTATTTTATTTTTAACCCTTTCGTACCGAAACCCTTTTCCCGGGGAAAAAGTGACTTTTTTTTGTATACTATAATTGTGGAGGCTTTAACTAAGATCAATCGACAGTTTTTTTTCTCCAAAAGTTTCGATAAGTAGTATTTTCCAAGTGGGTCCTGGAGGACCCATACAACCCGTACCCGCCCATAGAATTATTTTATTGAACTTGGATAGTGATAAATTCTTAGTACGTTGTTTCATTAACAAGATCCACCACTCAGAATAAAAAAAAAACCATTAACCATTTTTTTATTCTAAAATAAACCATTCAAGATCCGAATTTTCGTCAAATCCCAATTTTCATCGCCGAGCCCTTTTTTAATGTACTAAACGAAACGAAAAAAAAACAAAAAAAAATTAATTTTAATGGCCAGAGGGTCTTCCCCTTGATTAAGAGAACACGACTAAATAAGTAGATTTAAAAAATTATTTAATTTCAGATTTCTACAGCATGTTGAACAAAGTGGGTCCTACAGGACCCATACGGTACGAAAGGGTTAATTTATAATTCTATTAATGATCATTTGATAAGATCGGTGTATACAAGGAAGATTTTTTTTTCATTTTCACTTATCGCAGTCATGAAGGTTTTGTGTATTTTGTTGTGCGTCGTTTTCGCCAGCGGCTTCTATATAGGTAAAAGCATAGACTTATACAGATAGACTGAGCACCCAATGAGTGGCGCGAAGTCCTTCATTAGAAAGAGAGAGCAATAGTGGCAGGATCTCTTTCTCTTTCTAATCTTCATAGTAGTCGGGAGAAGGAGGAGAAGACGCAGCTATATATATATATATATACACACACACACACACACACACACACACACACACACACACACACACACACACACACACACACATCTGTATCATTTACATGCTTAATTGATTTAATAAATAGACTTGTTTTATACTTTATCGTTTATTGAGATTTTTATTAAAGAAGAATAAATAAATGTTGTAATGATTTGAAGCTGTTGTATCTGTAAACTTTCTGTAAAATTAGAGGTTATGTGAATAAAAACAAACTTTGAGCTTTGTGCGCTGCGCATAACCCTCCGACATTTTATCCCCCATTCTATCCGCTGTGCGAGAGAGAAATAGAGCCTGTCAGCATATCTCTGTTCTTCAATTCCGGTACTCGTCGGCCCGTAAGACCGCTCAGTCTATATGTATAAGTCTATGGGTGAAAGAGATTTTAAATAGTATTTTTCTTGATTAAAATAAATTTTTCAATGACATATTATATTTCTATTTCTAATAGATAACAATGAAACACATGAAGAAAAAATTGTTGAAGGATATGACGTTAGAATAGAAGATTTACCATATGAGGTAAATAAATATCAATTAAATTTTGTAACATTCATTTCTTAGCAGCAATTTCTTTAATGTAACTGGTTAAAAAATTAATAGATATTTGATAGATTTATTAATTAATAGATTGTTGAATAAAATAGTCCATGAACGATATTAATAGACGTACTTGCTTTATCGCATTATGTATTGAATAAATTTTATACAAAACAGTTTATAGAAATTTAAAAGTTTTTTAAAATAAATCAAGAAGATGTTGAATCTGATTAAAGCACCTTATATTTTATATATCAACATAATAATTTCAATATAAATCTTTAAGCCCATAGCTCTCAGGATGAAAGTATTTAAATTTGTTTTTAGGCTAACTTGCTTTGGTTCAGAACAGATGACATCTGTGGTGCAACTATTATACATGGATCTTGGGTTATAACTGCTGCACACTGTGTCAAGTAAGATTTCATTTAATTTTTATAATTACATTAAGTATTTCTGTATAATAGAACCTCTTACAAAAAATGAAATTAATCTCTTCATTGCAAAATAGAAATAAATCTCTTATAACAGTACGAACTGGCAGTGGATACAGAAAAACTTTAGGTAAAGTACACAGAATTGAGAAAATTATAGTGCATGAGGATTTTGAGACCAACAGCAAAAACAACGACATTGCTTTAATCAAGGTAATTAAATATGTTAACTTATGTTAACTTCGAAACTGGGTTAAATAAATTTCAGTACAAATTTTAAGTTTTTTAAATTTTTTATTAAGAACTAAGAACTTGTGACTAACACGAACATTTTCATTATATTTTTCATCCAGCTTGCAGAGCCTCTTAAATTTAATAATGTACAACAATCTATAGAACTTGCAAAGCCACATGATATTCCCAAAGAAGGTCAATTGATGCGAATTTCAGGTTTTGGGAAGATAGGGGTAAGTTCTTATCCCTTACAGAGAAAGGTTTTCTTTTTTCTAGAATTTCTTTAGTTAATTTAATTAACTATTTTTAGGAACATCTGAAGAACAGTGATGTTTTGAAGGCTGCATACGTACCTGTAGTGAATCAAGAACATTGTAAAAGAGCCTACGGTTCAGCTAACAAAACCGATAATATGTTTTGTGCGGGCAATGGATACGCTGATGCGTGTTATGGTGATTCTGGTGGACCTGGTGTTTATTCATGGTAAACTCTATGGAATCATTTCCTTTGGTGCACATTGTGCATCGAGAATATTTCCTGGAGTGTACAGTAGGTTGTACAAATACTATGATTGGATTGAAGAAAAAACTAGACTCAGATTCTAAAATTTATAAACCTAACTTATTATACAAGATACTTGTTTTAAGTGATAAAAATAAAATTTTGAACATAAAGAAAAAATTAAGCTTGATTCTTCCTGCTAATAACGTCACACGATTAGATATTGAACGATTACTCGCAAAATAAACATGTGGAAAATACCCTAACATTTTACGGTTTATGATAAGTTCAATTAGTAAAAAAATTTCTTTTCGAGACATCAAATCTAGCTTCTGTTTTTTATTTTTCTACTACTATATATCATATCCAACAATTCCCATTTAGGGCGTAAAGTTACTTCATGCCCTTGATACGAAAACTACTATTTAATAATCATGTTTCTACAAAAAAACCTGTTTTAATTTTTTTATGGTTGAAGATTGTTCTAAGATGTACGAAACCAATACCTAACTAAAACTGAACAAATTATGAATGATATTTAAATTTCTCATTTAGAATACTATTTACTACCAAGGGGAATGATTGTAACTTTCTCACAGAAAAGTCTTGACTATTTTAAAATAGATAAGCTTTACGATTACTTTGTATGTTTAATATTTTTGTATGTTCAATATTATATATAATTTTAAATTTTGCACATCTATTTACTTGTTAGATTGTTTTTATAAACATAAAATAAAAAATCCGCATAGGAGAAGGCCGAAGGAACAAACCGTTTCTTATGTACGTACTGAAACGTGCCGTCCATAGTTTTACTCATATAGTGAGGGCCTGTGGAACTCGTTTCTCTCGTCTCTAACGCAATTATCAAGCAACAATAGATTTAGATCTGTAGTGCAGGAATATAATGTGTATATAACATGGACTTGTCCACACTACTTTATCAAGTAATCACTTTAATCGGTCAGTTATTGTATTCTAGTATTATTGTCTATTTATTTACTTTATTGGTCTTATCTACTGGATTGTAATAGGAGAATTCTAATTTATTATATGAATGAATGCATGGATGTATGAATAAGTGTGGATATTTTCTTTTACGTATTAATCTGCATTGTACTGATTGACTAGATAAGTATTTCTCCATCATTTATTCTTTAATCAACTTATTTTTCGGAATATTTTATGTGCGATTTCGACAGCGATACACGTGTATGTATATCGACAATGCATATTACCATGATTGTAATAGTTTTGTAAATACTGAAATAAAAAGCTATGCTATTTAGCTTATCGTAATTTTTTCCTTATACTAGTCCTGGCTTGAAATAGAACGATTTCAATAACTCCTAGTAACACTTGTGTTCACCTAATATTATTTGACTTTAATCGACTGCGCACCTCGAACCACGTGTACCGTGGCGCGCGCCGTTCAGCAGCATTTATCGCAACAATCACAAAAAATTATATTTAAATAAATATTGTTTTAATTTAAATAAATATTTATATAGTAGTACTCAAATAAATATTTATTTGAAAATAGAATTTTTTTTTTCAGTGTAACGAATTATCGAATTTTGCGATTTGATTCGAAATACTATATTCTTAAAAGCTTAAGGAAGTTTTTTGGAAAATTCCAGTACTCTATGTATTGTTGCTAAATATAATTTTTTGTGATTGTTGCGATAAATGCTGCTGAACGGCGCGCGCCACGGTACACGTGGTTCGAGGTGCGCAGTCGATTAAAGTCAAATAATATTAGGTGAACACAAGTGTTACTAGGAGTTATTGAAATCGTTCTATTTCAAGCCAGGACTAGTATAAGGAAAAAATTACGATAAGCTAAATAGCATAGCTTTTTATTTCAGTATTTACAAAGCTATTACAATAATGGTAATATGCATTGTCGATACACGTACATGTGTATCGCTGTCGAAATCGCACATAAAATATTCCGAAAAATAAGTTGATTAAAGAATAAATGATGGAGAAATACTTATCTAGTCAATCAGTACAATGCAGATTAATACGTAAAAGAAAATATCCACACTTACTCATACATCCATGCATTCATTCATATAATAAATTAGAATCCTTCTATTACAATCCAGTAGATAAGACCAAATAAAGTAAATAAATAAACAATAATACTAGAATACAATAACTGATCGATTAAAGTGATTACTTGATGAAGTAGTGTGGACAAGTCCATGTTATATACACATTATATTCCTGCATTACAGATTTAAATCTATTGTTGCTTGATAAGTGCCTTAGAGACGAGAGAAACGAGTTCCACAGGCCCTCACTATATGAGTAAAAATATGGACGGCACGTTTCAGTACGTACATAAGAAACGGTTTGCTCCTTCGGCCATCTCCTCCGCGGATTTTTTATTTTATGTTCATTAAAACAATCTAACAAGTAAATAGATGTGCAAATTTTAAAATTATATATAATATTGAACATACAAAATAATCGTAAAGCTTATCTATTTTAAAATAGTCAAGACTTTTCTGTGAGAAAGTTGCAATCATTCCCCTTGGTAGTAAATAGTATTCTAAATGAGAAATTTAAATATCATTCATAATTTGTTCAGTTTTAGTTAGGTATTGGTTTCGTACATCTTAGAACAATCTTCAACCATAAAAAAATTAAAACAGGTTTTTTTGTAGAAACATGATTATTAAATAGTAGTTTTCGTATCAAGGGCATAAAGTATAACTTTACGCCCTAGGTGGGAATTGTTGGATATGATATATAGTAATAGAAAAATCAAATACAGAAGGTAGATTTGGTGCCTCGAAAACAAATTTTTTTTACTAATTGAACTTAACGTAAACCGTAAAATTTTGGTGTATTTTCCACATGTTTATTTTGCGAGGAATCGTTCAATATCTAATTGTGTGACGTTATTAGCAGGAAGAATCAAGCTTAATTTTTTCTTTATGTTCAAAATTTTATTTTTATCACTTAAAACAAGTATCTTTTATAATAAGTTAGGTTTATAAATTTTAGAATCTGAGTCTAGTTTTTTCTTCAATCCAATCATAGTATTTGTACAACCTAGTGTACACTCCAGGAAATATTCTCGATGCACAATGTGCACCAAAGGAAATTATTCCATAGAGTTTACCATGAATAACACCAGGTCCACCAGAATCACCATAACACGCATCAGCGTATCCATTGCCCGCACAAAACATATTATCGGTTATGTTAGCTGACCCGTAAGCTCTTTTACAATGTTCTTGATTCACTACAGGTACGTATGCAGCCTTCAAAACATCACTGTTCTTCAGATGTTCCTAAAAATAGTTAATTAAATTAACTAAAGAAATTCTAGAAAAAAAGAAAACCTTTCTCTGTAAGGGATAAGAACTTACCCCTATCTTCCCAAAACCTGAAATCCGCATCAATTGACCTTCTTTGGGAATATCATGTGGCTTCGCAAGTTCTATAGATTGTTGTACATTATTAAATTTAAGAGGCTCTGCAAGCTGGATGAAAAATATAATGAAAATGTTCGTGTTAGTCACAAGTTCTTAGTTCTTAATAAAAAATTTAAAAAACTTAAAATTTGTACTGAAATTTATTTAACCCAGTTTCGAAGTTAACATAAGTTAACATATTTAATTACCTTGATTAAAGCAATGTCGTTGTTTTTGCTGTTGGTCTCAAAATCCTCATGCACTATAATTTTCTCAATTCTGTGTACTTTACCTAAAGTTTTTCTGTATCCACTGCCAGTTCGTACTGTTATAAGAGATTTATTTCTATTTTGCAATGAAGAGATTAATTTCATTTTTTGTAAGAGGTTCTATTGTACAGAAATACTTAATGTAATTATAAAAATTAAATGAAATCTTACTTGACACAGTGTGCAGCAGTTATAACCCAAGATCCATGTATAATAGTTGCACCACAGATGTCATCTGTTCTGAACCAAAGCAAGTTAGCCTAAAAACAAATTTAAATACTTTCATCCTGAGAGCTATGGGCTTAAAGATTTATATTGAAATTATTATGTTAATATATAAAATATAAGGTGCTTTAATCAGATTCAACATCTTCTTGATTTATTTTAAAAAACTTTTAAATTTCTATAAACTGTTTTGTATGAAATTTATTCAATACATAATGCGATAAAGCAAATACGTCTATTAATATCGTTCATGGACTATTTTATTCAACAATTATTTATTAATTAATAAATCTATCAAATATCTATTAATTTTTTAACCAGTTATATTAAAGAAATTGCTGCTAAGGAATGAATGTTACAAAATTTAATTGATATTTATTTACCTGATATGGCAAATCTTCTATTCTAACGTCATATCCTTCAACAATTTTTTCTTCATGTGTTTCATTGTCATCTATTAGAAATTGAAATATAATATGTCATTGAAAAATTTATTTTAATCAACAAAAATACTATTTAAAATCTCTTTTACCCATAGACTTATACAGGTAGACTGAGCGGTCTTACGGGTCGACGAGTACCGGAATTGAAGGACAGAGATATGCTGGCAGGCTCTTTTTCTCTGTCGCACAGCTGGTAGAGTGGGGGATAGAATGTCGGAGGGTTATGCGCAGCGCACAAAGCTCAAAGTTTGTTTTTATACACATAACCTCAAATTTTACAGAAAGTTTACAGATACAACAGCTCCAAACCAATACAACATTTATTTATTCTTCTTTAATAAAAATCTCAATAAACGATAAAGTATAAAACAAGTCTATTTATTAAATCAATTAAGCATGTAAATGATACAGATATGTATGGGATATTTCAGGTGAAGTGAGCAGCTCAAAATTTTAAAATCGCTGAAAATTGGTTTACTTCTAGTTTTTTATGAAAAAATAATGTTCCTAGAGTTTGAGACCGAATTATTCAAAAATAAAAAAGTTATGGAACATCCAAAATTCAAATTTTTTCAAATTTTTGGTTAAAATTTAACTTTATTCATTTTTTTACTCAAAATCTTGAAACTTTTTGTATAGAACATTGATTGGGAAAAAGTTTGCATTTTACTTATAGAATGTGCCAGTATTTATTTTATGACCCATTTTGAAAGTCTCTGATTGGCTGCTTCTTAGTATACCTTAATATTAGAAAAAAAAGTGTGCAACACAATATTTTTTGTTCGACAAAGTTTTTTTTATTTTGTTTTTTAACAAACTGTAACATGCACCTTCAACTTAGACTGTTGCACCTTATTGAAAAAAGTTACATGCTTTTAAATATAAAAAAATATCAAAAATTGGTATTTTTGACCGGTTAGTGGATTTAAGAAGTTAATATTATTCATAAATTCCATATGTTATGTATCGTGTCACTGAATTTTGTCAAAATATATATTAAATGTACTCCAAACATCTATTTTCAAGAGTATTTAATTGGCTTATCATTTTATTCATATTTATTTTCTTGAATATTTGATGCAAGCGGCACATACTGCTACATACACTCTATTCATATTTTTCTTGTCTTCTTAAATTTAAATTCAATAATCCAATAAAATACTGTTGAAAATAAATGTTTGGAGTACATTTAATATATATTTTGACAAAATTCAGTGACACGATACATAACATATGGAATTTATGAATAATATTAACTTCTTAAATCCACTAACCGGTCAAAAATACCAATTTTTGATATTTTTTTATATTTAAAAGCATGTAACTTTTTTCAATAAGGTGCAACAGTCTAAGTTGAAGGTGCATGTTACAGTTTGTTAAAAAGCAAAATAAAAAAAACTTTGTCGAACAAAAAATATTGTGTCGCACACTTTTTTTTCTAATATGAAGGTATACAAAGAAGCAGCCAATCAGCGACTTTCAAAAAGAGTCATAAAATAAATACTGGCACATTCTACAAGTAAAATGCAAACTTTTTCCCAATCAATGTTCTCTACAAAAAGTTTCAAAATTTTGAGTAAAAAAATGAATAAAGTTAAATTTTAACCAAAAATTTGAAAAAATTTGAATTTTGAATGTTCCATAACTTTTTTATTTTTGAATAATTCGGTCTCAAACTCTTGGAACATTATTTTTTCATAAAAAAACTAGAAGTAAACCAATTTTCAGCGATTTTAAAATTTTGAGCTGCTCACTTCACCTGAAATATCTCATATATATATATATGTATATATATATAAATAGCTGCGTCTTCTCCTCCTTCTCCCGACCACTATGACGATTAGAAAGAGAAGGAGAGTCTGCCACTATTGCTCTCTCTTTCTAAGGAAGGACTTCGCGCTACTCATTGGGTGCTCAGTCTATCTGTATAAGTCTATGCTTTTACCTGTATAGAAGCCGCTGGCGATAACGACGCACAACAAAATACACAAAACCTTCATGACTGCGATAAGTGAAAATGAAAAAAAGATCTTCCTTATATAAACCGATCTTATCAAATGATCATTAATAGAATTATAAATTAAAAATAAAATAAACACAAGTGTTGGAGTCAACTATTTTTTTCGTGCTATCATTAGCTTGGTTATTTCATGATTTTTGTGATAAATGCTGTTGAAGGCCGCGTGCCTCGGTACACATGTTACTACGTGCGCACGATACGAAAATTTCCGTAGTCTATGTATTGTTGTACAATTTTTCGTGATCGTGTCGTGCGCACGTCGAATACGTGTACCGTGGCGGGCGGCCTTCAACAGCATTTATCATAACATTCACCAAAAATTCTATTTAGCAACAATGCATAGAGTACTGGAATTTTCCAAAAAACTTTCTTAGGCGTTTAAGAATATAGTAGTTCGAATCAAATGACAAAATTCGAAAATTCGTTACACAACTCTTGCATTCGAAAATACAGGTTTAAAATAGCGAAAAAAAAATGTTTTAAAATTCGCTATTTGGTTCAATAACAATCTCTATTATTCCCCTATGGTTTATGATATTCCTAATACTCCAAAATTTATTGTGTAAAAATTTCTGAAAGAAATAGTTGATCTGAACGAAGTTTTGGCGAGTTGAACAGAAAATTAGATTAAACTTTTTTTTTCTCAAAAAAAAAAAAAAAAAAAACAGTTTATTGGGATTTTTAATAAAACTAATAAAGATGAAAATTTTATTTCTTCACAGAAAAATGCGCATTTCAATTCTTTACATGCCTGTACTTTAAAAAACGAGGTTTGCTCAATTTTCAAATTCGGATCGTTGGAGAATACTTTTTCTGCAAAATCGCGGTATGTCCCTTTTCGTTTCCAGGCCCCCAATTGAGATAAAATTTTATGTAATTGATTAAAAACTACCTATAATTAAGTAAGTGAATTTAGTCGACGATTTTCATTGGTATCGTACACAAGTATTTTGTACACGACAATAGTGTACAAGTCTTTAAAATATAATAAAATTCTACACAAATAAAGTCTACACAGAAAATTTCGTCACACAAACTATTTATCGAGATACATTGTGCACAGTTAAAATCTACATCAATATGATTTACACATGATATAGATTTTAATCGTATAAACTATCTCAGTTTAGACTATATATGTGTACATTTTTTCTTAATATTATTTGTGTAGAATTTAGCAGTACTATAAAAGTCCTGTGTAGGGGCTTTGTAGATACTAAATGTG
Source organism: Torymus aiolomorphi (assembly GCA_036365515.1). NCBI lineage: Eukaryota > Metazoa > Arthropoda > Insecta > Hymenoptera > Torymidae > Torymus > Torymus aiolomorphi. Next base: position 121,299,338 of record CM070874.1, on the reverse strand, counting down.
CTCAATATCACTAGTATCGATGATTTCACCTAATACAAGAAAAATACTTACGAGTCATTTCCTTATCAAATCTCTCCAAGATTATTTTGGATATACTTTTGAATACCAATGTTTTATACTCCGTTAATTTGGAAAATTTATATCCTTCATTAACATAACAGCTAGGGTCATGTACAAAATCATTTTTTTCTACTCCTTTAATTATAAGTATATCTATTGGATTGACGTCGATATTGTTATCATCAGTTTTTGGGGAATCAGTCATCGTTTATATACTTTTATTCTATTATTCTCTGTACATATATTAACCCATTTCGTCCCAAATGTCCAAGATTTTTTTTGAGTTTTCAGCGTTCCAACTTTTTATATAAACGGCCAAAAAAAAAATGTGAAACCACCATTTCGGATAGTTTGAAGCATCCTCTTTCCAATGCCATAGCCAGAATTGGGCTATGACTTCACGAAAAAAAGTTATAATAATTTATTGCAAAAAAAATCCGAAATTTTCAACATTTTTTTCAAAAATGTGAATTTTCAACATGATAAAGTTGTACCTGATCATCGCATTTGCTATAAATCGTGGAGTTTTTATATTCTCCCCGTTGGATTTTTTTTTAAATTCAAGATGGCGGCGTCAAGATAGCGCCATAAGCATAGAAAACATTTTAAAGAATGCAAACTTTGCAAGTATATCATATTTTTTATACGAGAAAACTATGCCTGATCATTGCAATGAGCATGAATGACAACAATATTATTTGCTTGTCAAAATCCATTCGAAATTTTTCCAAATTTAAGATGGCGACGTCAAGATAGGGCTGAAAATCTACAAAACAGTGTGTAAAAACGTTTTCCGCCGACTACACTTTTTGTTTCAAGTTTTTTTGAAAATATTTTGAAATTCATGGTTTCATCGTTTCTTACACGCTTAATTTTGTATTATTGTATTTATATAATCTATGTACTAATGCTTTCTAAACTTTACAGGTTCATGTCAAGTGTGCCGTGTTAAAAATTTCGACCACGCATTCAGTCCGTGTGGCCATGTAGTTTGCGGCCAATGTGCCGAAAATCTTTTCGTTTGCGCCGGAAAAATTCCGGTAACCGACTCTATCTTGTGTTGGATATGCAGAGGCAAATGTACCCTCCTTAAACTTTGTGCAATAAGGAACTAAGTTCACAATTTTTTTTTTTCGTTACATTTATATTAATTATTCAAGAAATGTAATGTAATTTAATTTATTTAATTATATAATTATTATTATTATGAAGTATTATTATTATTTATTTATTACTTATTTAATGTAATTTATTTTTAATTTATTTTTTAATGTTATGTATAAATTCAATATTTGTTAGTATTATTTTATGGAATTGAAAAATGTTTATATTTAAGTTTCATGTATAAATATTCTTCTGTATATTTGCTATATATTGCCGGTAGTTTTTTGGGTCATTCTTATCACTTTTAAAGAATCGCATCCTTTTTTGTATTTTACCAAGGTCCTTCCACAAGAACCCGTGTGTATAAGAGTTGAACTTTGAAGTTGAATAATTTCATAACGAGTTGACAAACGATCTGAAATTTCGCACACTTATAGGAAGTCAATCAAAGAGCAACATATTAAATTTTTGGAATGATATTATCTTTTTTATTTCGGTAACCAAGCCCCTTAAGCGCGAAATTCAAACTTATACATTATGGGCGCTACCGAGCTGAAGCACTACTAAATAAGAAAGGTTTTCTTTTCTGCATGTTACTACTGCTTGTAGTTTAGCGCGGGAAGAAAACTAGACTTACTTTATTTTTATAATAGAATTAATTTATTAAATAAAAAGTCAAAACTTTTGACAGCAATACCTTGTACAATTTTCTATAGCCTGCAATATATTTTAAAGATAATATTTGCGCAAATGGACAAAATTTCAATCGGTTCATCCAATGTTTTGTCTGTGGAGTGTACACGGAGAGAAATTTTAGAGTCAAAATTACCAAGGTGCCTTGGTAGCGCATGGACAGACTGTCAAAAGCCGTGTTATTCCCAGGTTTCTAATACAATTTATAAGTTTCCCAAGAAAAACTACCATAACCACTTTAAAAAAATACCAAATTATCTGAATAAAAATTACCAGAAACACTGGTAAAAATTGAGATCTAGTCATTTTTACAAGGTAACCTAAGAATTTTTACTAAGAAAACTGATAAATTTTACCAAATAACCTGGTATTTGTGTACTCGCGCATGCGCACTGCGCATTATTGTGTTTCAGAAGATTGATACTAGAGGCGTGCGCGACGTTAAAATGAAAACAATACACATATTTTCAGTAAGTAATAACGGCGATTCAAATGACTGTTGGTAACAGCTTCTGTGGCGCAGTCGGTAGAACGTCGGACTCTCAACCCAAAGATCGTCGGATCGAATCCCGCTTCCGTAAAAATTTTTTTCAGTTTAATGTTTTTTCATCATTGTTTCTGTTTCTATTTCTATATTAAAATACTATATATCCATCAATATGGATAAAAAAAGTTAATTTTTTTAATTTAAATTAACTAAAAAAAAATTTTACCAAGGCACTTTGGTAAAAAGTTTGAAATTGTCAGTCTGTCCATCCATTACCATAGAAACTGGTAATTTTGTCTCGAATATTTGTAATTTTCACTACAAAATTTCTCTGCGTGTATATATACCTCACGCACTTATCATGAGGGAATTTTACTTCGAAATGTTACAGAACCGAACGATATCTTTCTTCGCGACTTAAATATAGATTATGATAATGTAGAGGAATTACTGTTAACCATACAATCATTAGATTCAAATATAAGGGATCTAGCTATGGTTTTTAGAGCTAAGTTCTGACCAACAGTTTTAAATACAATACGTGTAGTTAGCGGTTATAATGAAGAAACGAAATGGCATAATATACTATATAATGCTGAAACATTACGCCATCTATTATGCAGATGTTTTGTGATTCTAATGCATGAGTAAACAATTACAGAAGATAATGAAAAATAAGAATAATTAACAGGTTTCATAAGAACTTTTGATGATGAGGTAGAAATTTCCGTTTTAGAAAGGCGTTGCTGATAGGGACAAAAAGAAATAGGCACAAAATCCAGGAAACCTTACCACATACTAAAGATAAATATTTTTATGAAGTATTTACGTAAAAAGTAAGAGGCAAATTTAATTCATATTAAAAAGAATGATAGAAAACCTGCCGAAAAACAGCGATCCCCGGCGAATGATAAATCGCGACGGGATTTAATTATCCGTAGAAGAGATGTTTCTTTTCTCGCGTGCGCGGATAATGACCGAGGCGTAGCCCAGTGAGACAATTAGATTCACCGCGTATGTAGGCCACGCCGCGTAACAAATCCCGTGATATTCCGCATCCGACTTGCGCGCTGTTCTCCGCGCGCGCGCACGGCTTATCCTACGAAAAACTTGGCAACGATTAACATCACGATGTTCTTCACTGCCAGGATATCGCGTATGCGCTCGTATACACACGTGTACGTACAGATGCTGCTGCTGGGTGCAGAGTATAGAGCTTGGGGCTTTATTTGTACGGTTCTATCTTTCTTACTTGCTTTTTCGATAGCCGCGTGGCGCTTTCGCTCGCTCTTAGTCGACTGAGTGGATGTAAACTAGGTGGTTGGGATGGAGATGGGAGAGGTTGGGAAAGAAGGTAGAAAGAAGGTATCGATCATGGGTTGTTTTGGGTTCATATTATTGGTATAGTTTTAAACAACGACAGATAAATTAATGATCAAATTTATCGATGAAATAAGTCTTCAATGTCTGCATCATGGTGACTGAGATTACAAACCGCGTTATAAAATAAAAAGTTTGTGTATTAGTTAAAAAAAGAATTCAATGTAAATATGAGAGAGACTATTTCCGTCATTGTAATAGTAATAACTACTTCAGTAATTAAAATAGTAACCTTATTACAATCCAAAGATTTTACAAAACTCTAGATTTTATTTTCAAATTTATCTGTATTAATAATACCTAAACAATGAAAACAATGCATAACATTTATATTTCCTATGCATTGCAATGTTAGCTATAAAATCTTGATATCATAGTATCGAAGTCATGCACCACATACTTTTCTCGATAAACTTTTTACGATCGGACTGTTACGCCCAGCATCGTCTCCACTTTTCCCTTCTTCCTATACTCACACACTTGCACACATGCGCACACACACACACATACATCTCTCTCCTTCACTCGTTAGGTTAATTCGACTCTGGCACCGCGCCAGTCCTCGCTCGCTGGGTCATCGACGTGTCCCCTGATGGACCATCGGGAGAGAAGTCGATGCTTGGGCACATGAGCGGTGACACAGAAGCACTTCATCTCGCGCTCGCTTGTATAAATTCGTATATGACCAGGGAGAGGGATATTTTTTTTTATATTCGGGCTTCTTTCTAGAGGACGCGGGTTGATTTGTTGCGACGAGTGAGGTCGAGTGGGTATATTCTACGATTCACCGGCACTCTCTCGAGTGAGAGTGTATTTTTGGTCGTCGAAGCATGGAGAATATGTGCATTCTCTTTCTAGCTGTGCGTAGGGTCTTTGTTGTGATGATGGGGGAGAGGGGGAGTTGGATTATAGAGATAGAAAATATGTGGCTTTGGGATTGAATGGTATAGTGAGAGTCGAGTGAATTATGTGGAATGATAGTTTTGTAGAGGGTATACGTGGACGATGATCACTATTTTCTAGTTGACTGATAAAATGGCAAGCGTTAGTAGCGTCGATAGAGTGGAGTTCTGATATGTAAACAAATTCGAGTGTGTTATAGGAACTTTTAATTGGATTTTGATGTTACATATAGTTTATACGTAATGGAAACAACTTTTATAAAGGTGATTAAAGTTGGAAACAAAATTATGTACATTACTATAGTGAATTGTAGAAAGTATATTTTATTTTATTTTTTAATTGGTTATTGTTGAAAAATACAAATCATGTCTAAATGTTATTCTGAAAAAATTCTAAAATACTGCAAAAAAATGTATCTAACCCACACCTATAACACCTCAAAATTGCACTTAACTATACACCTCGTAGAAACCTCATATACCTGCTGGAACTCCATCTCACTTCGCTCTATTTGATCCACACCGGACAATACACCAACACCCACGCGCAGTGGTCACGCGAATAAATAAATTCCCTCGCACCGGCTCTTTATTTCGGCAGCCGTATATGTATATATAGACGCGCGATAAGAGCCGCCCATGCAAAACGTCTCTCTTCTCAGTATACAACACGGCACGCAGGTGTAGCGCGCGAGCGCGACGAATCGGCAGCAGCGGCGCCGCGCCTATTCACCTGGTCGCGAGCGATAAGGGACGCGGGAGACGATAAGCCGCGCCGCCGCGCCGGGGCTATTGCACTCTCGCGCGAAGGTCCGAGGCTGAATAATAGAGACGGCGTCTTCTATTTTCGATCGATGACGGCCGATAAGATAGAGAGCGAAATGCGCACGAGGGGACGGAGGCAGTTGTGTGTGCAGATGTGATGGTGAAGATGTGTCGTGAGGATTTAATTTTGGGAGGGCAGGAGGGTAGATGGTACTAATTAAGTTTTTAGGAGTCGGTTGTAGGTATTGGTAGAAAGTTTGTAGCTTATATTTACAACAAAGTCCAATATAATATAATACGTTACAATTATGACATACGGATTTGGATCGATCAACGATCGAATTTTCGTTTTTTGGCTTAAACTGTAGATTTTGATGAGATAAATAAGAATATGGGCATAAAAAAATGCAGCAACCATTTTTTCTACCCCTTATTAAGGATTAATAGTTAAAAATCGATATATCTTTAAAGATGTTTGTTTTGCATGCCAAAATTTTGTATGTATTGCTAAATTGGACCATTAGCAACGATTTCCAATTTGTTTCATCGAAATACATGTTTCGGAAGGTACTTTAATAAGGCGTTTTCGGTTTCGGTCTGTACTACACTTATTACGAAACAAAAATTTTGCGTTTTGCACGCCTAATTTTTTATGGATATGATTACTGATGCATTAGCAAGGACACTCATAAGTTCCTGGGCGAAACGATGTTTCAGAACATATAAATAATTCATAAAAGCGCAGCCTAACCTATAGGTTATTCCTCACTTTTATGCTATTTTATTATAAATCTGCGTTTTGCATGTCTAAATGTTGAATGTAATATTCAATTGGATCTATACCAAGCAGTTTCGGAAGATACTTTAATAAGGCGTTTTTTCGCTTCTAATCGATACGCGATTTCTACATTTCTTATCGAATCTAAATTTTTATTTTTGCACGCCAAAATTTTGTATATATTACTAAATTAGATCTATAGCAAGCATTTCCAATTTGTTTCATGGAAATACATGTTTCGGAAAGTACTTTAATAAACAGTTTTTTGTTCTGATTAGTTCTAAATTTAAGATAAAATTATCATTCTGTAATATTGGTAAAACAGTGAGTTACATTTAATTTTAATTAGTCCCTGTAATAGTAATTGCAAAACTAAAATTTTGATTCAATAAGAAATGTAGAAATCACGTATCGATTGGAAGCCAAAACGCCTTATTAAAGTATCTTCCGAAACATGTATTTCGACGAAACCTATCGGAAATGTTTGCTAGAGGTCAAATTGAATAATTGATTCAACATTTAGGCGTGCAAAACGCAGATTTATAATAAAATAGCATATAAGTGAAGAATAACCTATAGGTTAAGTTGCGATTTATTAATTATTTATATGTTCCGAAACATCGTTTTGCCCAGGAACTTATGAGTGTCCTTGCTAATGCATTCGTAATCATATCCATAAAAAATTAGGCGTGCAAAACGCAAAATTTTTGTTTTGTAATAAGTGTTAGTGCTGACCGTCCGGAACAGGCCTTATTTAAGTAGCTTCCGAAACGTGTATTTCGATGAAACAAATTGGAAATACTTGCTATAGGTCCAATTTAGTAATATATAAAAAATTTTGGCGTGCAAAACTCAAAATTTTGATTCAATAAGATATGTAGAGATCACGTATCGATTGGAAGCGAAAACGCCTTATTAAAGTAGCTTCCGAAACATGTATTTCGATGAAACCATATGGAAATGTATGGTAAAGGTCAAATTGAATAGTGGATTCAACATTTAGGCATGCAAAACGCAGATTTATAATAAAATAGCATATAAATTAACAATAACCTATAGGTTAGGTTGCGATTTATTAATTATTTATATGTTCCGAAACATCGTTTCGCCCAGGAACTTATGAGTATCCTTGCACTGCATTCGTATTCATATCCATAAAAAATTAGGCGTGCAAAACACAAAATTTTTGTTTCGTTATAAGTGTAGTACTGACCGGAACCGAAAACGCCTTATTAAAGTACTTTCCGAAACATGTATTTTGATGAAATAAATTGGAAATGGTTGCTAATGGTCCAATTTAGTAATACATACAAAATTTTGGCATGCAAAACAAACATCTTTAAAGATATATCGATTTTTAACTTTTAATCCTTAATAAAGTAGAAAAAATTAGTAGAAAAAATGGTTGCTGCATTATTTTATGCCCATATTCTTATTTATCTCATCAAAATTTACAGTTTAAGCCAAAAAACGAAAATTCGACCGTCGATCGATCCAAATCTGTATGTCATTTACAATTCATGTACCTTTTGTTTGTAATAAATACTAAAGGATATAACTAATTAAATAACTCAGATTTGTTTTGAAGCTGTGATTGCTTTGAGCCTATAAATGTATTTGCATCTATCTTATTCCTGTTAAGTATATGGCTTAAGGGTAGAGACCACTTGAGGAAAAACATTTTACACCACTCTAACCTCAAAATCATAACTTTAATATGATTATTCGGCTCTCGTGGTGTAAAATACGGTACGACACTGGTGCGTAAGGTGATTTTTACCGCATTCGACTTTTCGCACTCGCTTCGCTCGTGCGAAAAATGTCTCCTGCGGTAAATAATCACCTTCCACACCCGTATCGTAATGTACTATTTTCTCTAGAAATAAAATACATATTGTAATACAATAACATATTTTACAAAAAAAAAAAAAAACTATAATTTTTTGCCAATTTGGAAGGACTTACATCGATTGCATTTGGAATTATCCCTGAAACTACTGTTAAAATAGTATTTAATTGAAAACACTCCGAGCGACTGAATTTATTTTTAATCCTCCTGGGATTACAAGTTCATATTTTTAGCATCGAATACTCAAAATCTACCAAGAGATACTTCATTTTAAATTAATATTTTTTTATGTGGTTAGATTGAGTGTTTTTAAAATAAAAACAATAAAAATTTATTAAATTTTAATAACATTTAAACTTTCAACAAAAAAAATTAAAATCAAATAAAAATACCTTTTCATAGAAGTTTTCTAAATGCAGAAAGGTACAAAAAAAATTCAGTCGCTCGGAACATTTTGAATATCATAAAATTAAGTTATTAGAAAATAATAGATTATGCACCTGAGGGCAATATACAATTTTTTCGCATGCCCAGCGGAAAATTATTTATGCTTAATCCCTGATTTCATGGTTGAAAACGTCACATAACCTCACTCCTAGAAACTGTGACCCTTATGCTCGTATGTCTACTTTTTTCTCGATTAGTGTCGGTTGCAGTGACTTGCGGTCCGAGCGAAGCGAGGGCAGCAACACGCAGGCGGCGCTAGCCGGGGAAAAAAGTAGGGAAACGTGCATGCGCGTCGTAGTTTCTAGGAGGGAGTACATGTGGCGTCAGGGAGTTAACACAATACTTTACGCGTGGTATGCGAAAAATGCATTTAAAGATAAACATAATTTAAAACAGAATTTAAGACAAGTTTGGTTATGTTTCCTGCCTTTTGAATTTATTGGGTTGGTAGTAGCAACTGGTACACTTTGTAGAGTATTACCCGTAAAAATATAAAACGATTTAAAAAAATTAGCGATAAAGCGTCTTTGAATTTGAATCCAAACATTATGCAAAAAATGGTGTAAAATGAACAAAAAAATTAATAAATACAATTTTCAAAAAATATGAAAGAAAATATTATATTATCAAATTTATGTATGGACATGGTTTCTTCTTAAAGTTAAAGAGTTCTACATTACGTTTCTGCAATAAAAGAAATCTAGTTTTTGGTCATTTTCAAGTTGTCTCTATCCTTAAGTCACCGCTGCAACATAAGCAGATAAGACAAAGCCAACTAAAATTAAGAAGACGAAGAACTACAAAACTACGACATCATAAAGTGGGTTTGCCAAATGTAGTTTAATTTAATGAAAATTGTTTCAATAGAATTTTAGTCAATATAGAGTTAAATTAAATAGATTTAAATTAAAAACTAAAGAAAAAAAAGTTAAATAAAATATATAAAAATATTATTTTACCAGAGTAATAATACATGAGATAGTTAGTGAGATTATAAGTAATTTAATTTATTTATTTAAACAATTAAATAATAACATTCTTCACAAAATATGTATGATTCATCAATCAATAATCCTAGAATAACATTATTTTTTCAACTACCAACAAAATTATCCCAAAAAACCCATTAAAACGAAAGAAAAAGCCAAGCAACAAAATCACTCCACTTTAACTCGGCGCGAATATACATTTCACGAAACCTTTCAGCGCCGCGCACATATATCAAACGGGGCCCGGCGCGCCTCGTTAGCCATGCACGCACATACACACACGCACACAGAGACGGGCCGAGAAAGACGAGATCGGATCAAAGAAATCAGATCTGCGCCGTATATATACGCTCAACTCCTCTCCGCTCGCGCTTCTTCGCTTACATATTATACACATACACACGCGCACATTGATCTTCGTACACTCTACACACTTACTCGGTGCGCTGCTGCGGCGGTGGGGAACGAGCCACGCGACTCCACGGGCCAACGAGTAATCTCCGGCGCATCTACACCCACGGCTACTCCCGTCGCGCTCGCTCCTTCGTCGCTATAAACAAGCTGCCGCGAGGTTCGGGGATATATATTTTCTGGAAATGAAAAAGCCGCCCCGCGCTCGCCCCGAGATTTTCGATGTCGATATATAGGCGCGCGGTTTTTTTTGTGTAAAGGATGGGAGCTAAGGGACAATGGGGCCTTTCGAGAGAAAATTGATGCGCGTTAATAACCGTGGGGAGCCGGTCGCGCGCGCGACTATATTTGTCGAGTATGTGACATGCTGGGGATTGCGGGTATATGTGAGTGTGTGGAGTATGGATGGTGACGATAAAAATCTCGGGTATATACGGGGTGTAGAAGAAAGGAGTTGTCGGTACAAATTGTGGCGAATAAAATTCAATTCTGCAGTATATAGGATGGAAGTGAATTGTATAACGATTTAAGAACTCGAAGTTTGGATTTGAGTTATTTTAAGAATACTTCTTTGAAAAATACGGTGTATATGATAAAAGCTATGATTGTCAGAAGGCAAAATTAACTTTATCGCCATTTTACTTTCACTCCGAACGCGCACATAACATGCCGCCAAAGTCAATAAATTCATGCGCGATATGCTTACGTGCGCGCACGTTTTATTGTTGGTAAAAATATAGATAGAGAAAATTGTCACGGGGAATTACCATTTTTCTTACATAATAAAATAAAGTCTCCCAAAAGTTGCGCGAACGAACGCATGCACACGTTACGCAAATATGGAAAATCAAAAAGAGATGTATAAAAAAATAAAAGCCCAATGATAATTTGCCTGTGTGTGCGCGCGCACGCACGTTATCATGGTTATCGAAGACTCGTTCGCGTGTGCGTCAAGACTCCGGCATTTCAATATCTCTCTCTCTCTCTCTCTCTCTCTCTCTCTCTCTCTCTCTCTCTCTCTCTCTCTCTCTCTCTCTCTCTCTCTCTCTCTCTCTCTCTCTCTCTCTCTCTCTCTCTCTGTCTCTGTCTCTCCGCAGCGTTTGTACATATACTCACTGTTCCCGGAGCAAGTACAACCTTTCGCAATTTCTCCCCGGCGATTTACAAGTGATACCAAATAAAGACTTGTGAAACGCCGTTTACTTGTCCAAATACACTTATCCTATTTAGATTACCGCGAGTCCCATCGGATTTATGCGTTTTATTCAATCGTTATGATAAATTCGTAACGGAGTCGGTAATTCTGGAAGTCGGCGTGGCTGTAGTAGCTGTCGGTGTTGTTTAGTTTCGCCTGGCCAGGTGGAAGGTTTTCCAATGGTACCGATTTAAACGACAATGTTGCGTATGCGGTATAATTGGTTTTTTGTTATTTTTACTGTCGGAAAAATAAAGAATTGGTGAAAATAGCTCTTAGCGTAATTACACGGTGTAAACAAGAAACTTTACATGATAAGAAACCTAATAGAGGTGTAATATACCTTTTATCTTTTAAATCGCTAAAATAAACTAAATTCTATATCTATTTATTATTACTATTACTTGTAAAAAAAATGCAAAACGTCGGAATGCCGAGGTTGCACTTTAACGGCGTCCACTAATAAATCTTAGCTAATTCCAATGTTATTTCCTGTAACGTTACAAATATCTCTCCGATTTATTTTTGGTCGAACTTCACCGAATGCAGAGTCAACTGAAACTAATTTAAAAGGACAGTCACACTTACATTTACGCTGCTCCACAAATAACACTGAAATAACTCTTTAGCCATTTCCGTAGTATATTCACCTCCACATTAACTGAAACGCTTAATCATACCACAAGTTAGGCTACAATACAATCATATCTCCTTGTTTATATTACCTAATAAAGGAAACAACAACCTCTTAGCCAAAAACAAATAACTATCATCGAAACAACTTACTCCTACCCAACCCCACACCACCACCACCACCACTGTACCATCGACCTCATATCTTACCCAATCGCTCCCAACTACTATCTCTCTCGCGCAAATTGATTTGCGGGCGGCCACTCGCGCGCGCAGCAGCAGCCGGCGCTGCTCCTCTCCGGCGCCACAGCGGCATTCCAGCGTTTCCGGAATGGCATAACTGCGCTCACGCGCGCGGGGCCGCTGTCACCTTTTACCATTTTCGCCGTTAATGAGGAGGAGGAGGAGCAGCATTGCGAGGTCGTTGGTCGAGCTCTGGGTTTTTCGCGGTTAAGTTTAGGTCGGTGGAGTGGGATGGGCGCGCTTGTTTTGGTGTATCTGGTTTTTGAAATGCTGGAAAGATTCGGAGGTTTTTAATTAGATTGGGTGTGCTGATGGGGGAGGTGTGTGGGAGATAAAGTGTGCGGAGAGGATTTTTAAAATAGGTCGGTTGTGGTTTGGGATTGAATGATTGTGTGCGTAGGGTAATAAAGTTTATAAATAGGGAAATGGTATAGTCACCAAATTAGTCAGTATACTTAATTAACACAGGATTCTACAATAAGCGTATTTGTGAGTCAAAAAACACTCTCGACATTTCCAGACGTTTCTTTCCAGTCGCTCGCCTCAAGCAACTCGCGCGGCGGCTTTTATACGTATATATTCGTAAGGGCCTCGTTTCGTATAAGACCCTTTGGGATAAGTAGGTGTGCGCGCGTGCGCGTGTCACGGATTTCTTTAAAAGGCGCGACATCCTGCGTCAGGCCTTTAACGAGTGCATGATTCTCTTTAATTTTCTTCCTCTTCTTTTAACGCTGTTTATTTGATGAGGGCGAATGAGCTTTTAAGTAGTACTCGGTGTGCACGCGCTCTTTTCCTGACGTTGACAAAAGTCGACGGGCTGTTTTCGCGTCGACACAAGTTCTTGGTTAAAATACAGTTTTGGATGAAAGATATGCTTTTTAATTAGCCGCAGAATTAATGGCTTTTACAAATGTAAAACCTTCTTTGCGTACTTTTCGTGTAATGCCTACTATATCGGGATTTGATTCAAAGGAATTCAGATGCATACACTCTTAAAAATTTTATCCCTATTTTACACAAAATGTGTGTAAAATATGAATTTCCCTATTTTACACAATTATTTGTCTAAATGAATTACACAAATTTTGTCTAAAATGTTAAATTTACACAAATATTTGTGTAAAATTCGAGGATAATCACTGTTTTAAAATTTGAAATTTTACACAAAATTTGGGTAAATTGAACATTTTACACAAAATTTGTGTAAATTGAAAAATATTTTACAGAAAGTTTAAATTACACAGGATTTGTATTTTACACAAAATTTTTAATCGTGTAGTATATAAAACAATTATAAATAGAATTCAGTTCATTTTATCTCATTTTTTAAATTCTCGACAATCAGATCAAAATAGTCTTTATTCCCAAAAATCCTCATCATTACATCTAATCCTCGATCGCACAAATCAATGCCGCGATATACGCACATGTGGCGCCGCGAGCGATCGTAAAGTCGCACAGCCGACGCGAGGATCAAAAGGCCTTTTTTCGACTTCTACCGCACGGTGGCAATAATTACAAATCGCCGGCGCGCAGGCGCGTGTGTGGCCCGGTTCGACTTCCACTCCCCCAAAAATACGAGGACATCGACGCGCATAGCTCCTTTTGCGATTCTCTCGTCGACTCGTTCCGACTCTGATGTCGAGAGTTTCTAGAATTGGTTATACATATAGTTATTTCGGTTGTTTTCGAGTGCAGAGTCGAAAGTTTCTTTCTCTTTTTTTTCTATTTATATACTATATACACGATTCGATTTGTTGCTGGGACTAATGAATGACGAGTGCGTACGCGGGCCTGTAAAGAAAGTAATTGATTTCATTCCCGTTGTGCGTACACATATATACAGTTTTTCATTCAATTCGCGACTGAATGGCGCGGCTGAATAGTCACATATCAGTGGCACAATGCGGAGTGAGAGAGAATGATTTGCAATTCATTTCATCTAGCGCGCCTCTATGGTTTTCATAATACTCTATAGTATCGCGCGAGCACGTTCGAGCATTGAAGCGATTCAGGCGCGTGCGCGAAAAAAAGAGAAGCTTCGCGCGCAGGATGAATTTTTTTTCGCGCGCACCCGCACATCCTCAGAGGATGTGAAATGGGCCAAGGTTCTTTTGTGTCGTCTCAAAGTGTGGTTTAGAAGCTAAGGTTTGCGATGCCTCTTAAACTGTGCAATATGTGTTTTTATATATCTAAACTTTGTTTAAAAAACTTATTCTTTTATAAATTTGCGCCCACGAGTATAAGATTTCATTGCAAAAAACTTTAGAATAACTCAAATTAAATTTACAATACTGTGTGAAAATCGTAAAGACTTAATGAGTCGTTAGGCGAGGAATCGCAGAAACGGCTAAGATTGTCATAAATTAATATAATTACCTGATCATTCTTTCGATGTCACCGAAAAATGTTGGGGCTCTAATGCCACCATTCAACATAAATCTTTAACTTTTACTCGTGTTTACACCAATAGGCCCAACGTAAATTATCAGAAACCACATTTCAAAAATATCCCTTGCGCAATATTCCATGCAAAACCACGCTAATATCATTCAAACACTCGTCGGATCTACATACTTTTACCAGTAAACAATAACCACTCGCCACTCGGCAATGCATTTCTAATAAAGACACTTTCTGCGCCCGGCGCTCTCCCACACAGCACAAAACACATCTTCTGCAAACCCATACACGCGCTTGCGCGTACCATCGCAAAATGACAGCGTTAATGGGCCGCGCGGCAATAAACCACTGCGCGCGCGCACGGGCAGCCTAAAATACACGCGCGGGAAAATACGCGCGAAAAAGACACGCCGCGGCGAAATTAACGCCGGTAATGGGAAGGTAATGCGCCGAGTCACGCTTGCCAGGCGCGCCGAGTGACTTTCCTTACGCGCCTTTTCGAATTATAAAATGTGTCACGCGAGCGAGCCCTCGCGCAGTGATATTTCGCCCGACGAGGATGAATGTAACGAGGTTTAAGTGGCGTTTTGGATCGGGATATTCTGCTTGTGTGTGTGTGTGTGTGTGTGTGTGTGTGTGTGTGTGTGTGTGTGTATACACGGGGAATTTGATATGCGTGCGGATAGGCTGTCAGGGTGATTTTCGGTGAGAGCGGACGACGGGTTGGAGTGCGCAGGAGAAGCTTGTTGATTTGATGTTTACGGAGTTTAAAACTTGCTGATGGGGATTGTAAATTGGTTTTTAGTGTAAGGATGTTTGTGAAACGTTTAATGAAACGTTTTTTGGGTTACGAATGTTTTATAATCCAGAAAAGAATTTATTGAAAATAAATTATTTTTAGAATTTCAATATTGTATTTCAGGGTTGTTCAAAATTTAGAGAAAAGAAGTTCATAGAATATTTAACGCCATGGAAATAATGAAAAAGGGTTACGGACAATGTATGTCACATGTATTGCTCCGAAAACGATGTAAAGCTTTCTCCGAAAGAAGGTAATATTCTCTTTAAGCAATTGACGACGAAATGAGAAATGAAAAAGCTTCAGTGCAAGGCTGAAATTTCTTTCGCTAGGCAAAGAATCCACTAACTAACTGTCTTTATCGACTTCCCTCTTTACTTAGCGCTTCACTTCGCTACACTTCACTTTCCATTACTTTGCAGCACTTTACAACGCTTTGAAACAACTTTACTGCATACGTGGGAAAACGAAAGATACATGTATTTTTAGGTAAAACTACTCCTAAGAATTCGAACAATTTTCAAATGCAAACGTAGAATTTGCGCTCATTGTCCCTGGTAGAAATTGTCTCTATCGGAAATGGCCAGGAAAATAATATATAGCTAGTAAAAATAGCTACTTTCTGGCTAGTGATGAGACGATTTTTCTGGTCATATTTTCTATTTAATGGAGATAACGCAACCTTAAAATATTTTTACTAAATTTTCTCTGTAATTGGATCATGTATTTGAAAACAAACATTGAAAAAAGATAGCTAACGAACATGTAAACACGGATTATTGGTATTTAATTCGTTTATAATACTATTTTAGGGGATACAAACGAAAACAATGATTTTTCCGTTTGATTATGTCTCTTTCACTTCTTGCCATTATAGCAAGCCTCTTGTTAGCCATTTCTTGACTAAAAAAACTAGCCAACTTTAATATCTTTTAAATACTCATAAATAAGCTAACATAAATTTGTGAAAAAACATTTTTCGATTATTCTGTCTATTAAATGGCGAAGGTGATCGAAAAAATCGTTTCATCGATGGATAGAAATGGCTACGAAAAGTGTCTAGTTTTTAACGATTATTTGAGGAAACTAGCTATTTATTAGGTAAATAATGGAATCGATTTCCACCAGGGGTGTAATGTGATTATTCTTATCCAAAAAATTTTTAATTGCGATTAAAAAATTTGAAAGTTAACTTTATAAAGTAATGAATCGCGATAAAATATCGGGGAAGTATATTCTATAATGACGCACACTGACAGAAAAAATCTGGTAAAAATTCTTATGTTGTCATGTAAAAATTACCATGTTGGAATCGTAACTCGACCATATGTCGGATTTTTAGCAGAAATTGCAATACACGTAGGAAAAATTCCAAGTCTAACATGGGAATTTTTTTATAACTGATTTTAAAGAGCGAAAAAAATTATTACATCTTTTTTTTTTTTAGGAGTGGGGGAGCGAGTATCAGACACATAATTATTATATTTAGACAATACAGAAGTTATTTTTGAATTAAACATGATTAAAGAAAATTTATTAAATAAATTAAAAATTTTTGACGGCATCGAGACTCGAACCTGGAACCCTTGGCACGGTAGTCGGGAGCGCTAACCACTTACCTAAAAGACATATGTCCTACAAAATTTTGGAACTTGTATATCCCCAAACGTAAGTTATGCGCGCTAATTTTATAACAAATTATGCTTTAACTCGAATAATATTATTCTCTATTTTAACGTAATTTATTACAAATGTTATATATTAAGAATATTGTTTAACATTTTATAACTATTACCAATACCTTAAATTAAACAAGCTCATTTATTTATTAATGTATTTGTATTTTCGATATAATGGTTTTTCACAACCTTCCTTAAAAATATTACAAATAAACAATGATTTTAAAAATTGTCTTATCATAAAAAATAAAAAAAAAAATAAAAACAAGTATGTTGGATTAGAACGCATATTCAGTTGTTGCGTTTAGCGTTTGTGTTTTGTCTCGATGTTGCCAAGGTGGATTGAGTTTGTTGACATGTATCTGTCTGAATCTTTCCTATTTTGACATTGAAGAGGTCAACTTTTCGTGCACTCGCGGGGTGTTTACGATTGAACGTGTGAATTCTTACTCTAAAACTCTCTCAATTTTTACCATTTTTTAAAGTTCCATTAGTCACGTGTTAATTTTTACTATGCTGGCATAGGAAGTTTTACTTGTGACATTGGACTTTTTCATATAAAAGATAGTAAATATTTCGATTTTAAGCAGTTGTGGGCAACTTCCAAGAGCAACATAGGAATTTTTCCCCTGGTTTTTCTGTCAGTGCAAGAAATACTCATAAAGTTCTCGATAAATATATGAACATATTTCACAAACGTTTTCGGCTGGTGCACAGCTGGCTACCAAATAAAAAAGTAGATTTTTGTATTCAATTACAATACCATTGTCGAAGATTATTATCCCCGAATTTCAAAAACATTCGTGTATTTACAACAAGGCGATTCGCTCCATAAATAGTTTTTAGTCATTGCAAGTAAAGCCGTATCGTGAATGAAAAATACACTTGTACTTGAAGTTTAGTATGAAAATTACCGAACGGCATTAATTGAATAACTTTTCAAAGTCGCCGTTCCGCGTTTTATAAACTCGGAACGCGACCGCACGCGTATTTCTACGGCGGCGGCGGGGGCACTGTGAATGATGCTTGATTAATCGGTTAATTAGCTCGCCTTTCGCGCGGACCCGAAAGCGCCATTTTTTTCGTTCAATTAAAGGCCAAGGCGCATCGCCGGTATTAATGACACGCGCGGAATCCGGGTATATCGATATTGCGATCTCGTTGCCCAAGTTTATTGCAACAAGAGGCGTGTACCGTACGTATGTGTGTGCGTGCACACGTGCGTTGAGAATTTGAGAGCTGAAAATTATGTACAGGGTTCTTTAGAGTTACAAATCGCTGTCTTTTTTGTTCAGTTCCTCGCGTGTTGGAGAGCAAAAGTTTTTGTATTTTATTGTTAAGATAATTTTGCTGTTTCCTTTTGATCGTAAATCGTAAAAAAAATTCTAAGTGTTAAAATAATTCAAAATATTTAATGTTAGATCTGTTTTTCGAAAAGATAATGATGATCTACACTATAGATCGACTCAAATGAATTATTATGGTAGGTATTAAAAGGATATCTTGTATTTTTTATCTCATTCAATTATTACTATGTTTCGAATTTACATAAATTGAGACGTGATTTAAAGCGTTATGTATAATAAAGGCATTTTTGCCGAAACATTGATAACGGCAATTAAACCATCACCGAATGTATTTGCATATTTATTCGGCGAGATGGAGGCATCTGAATTAATGCAGTAGACGCGCTCGTTTTATTTAATCATTTCGGAGGAGAACAAAGACGCATTAAACGAATTCGAAAAATTCATCGAGTATTAATAGCCCCTTTGATGTAATCGAGGATAATAGTACACTCTTGAATATATATTGAGGCGCGCTCGACTCTCGTCGCGTCCCATAAAAATGCCATAAGGTGTATATATCCAATTATTGCGTTACACACTCGCAACACCCACAATCTCATTATGCGTCAAAGGGTCGCACCCGGCGTGTGTCCCTTTTCCCGACAGACTGAAAGCTTTTTTTCTTTAGCATAAATCAATTATTTATAATGAAAATTAAATTTTTACAAATGACTGAGATATCTTGTTTTTGAACAAAAGTCCTTTCATTTCGTTCAAAAAAAAGTCTAAAATATATCACGGAACTACATGTGAAATATATTTCCATATCAAGGCATAAATTTAATCGCTTTTAGAAGTTATTATTCTACCCGAAGGAATAAAAAGCGAAACTTTATAAAAGTGTCGCAAAAGGCAAACTTTCGAATTAACATAAGCCGCCGCATAATAAACACTTTACCGCCGCACAATAATATAATGAGACAGTAAGCCGCGCGGGTGTAGCGTTTCGCGTTTTTCCATACAGAGGAACAACGGAATCTTTACGAGGCGAAATTAGCGATAAATCGCCGCGGTTTCTTGCGCGAAAGTGGAAGCGGGGATTAAGTTACATTTCGCACGCTCGAGCGCAGGCGCGAAATGACGACTGCGTTTTAGATAAATTAGAAAAGCGGCTGGGATTTCAGGACGACAAGGAGGAGGAGGAGGAGGGTGCAACTCGATTCGCGGAACGCCGGAATGGACGATCGGGCGGAAGATCGTTTGTCGTCCTAGTCTAGGAGAGCGTCGCTTTTGGAGCTGGTGCGTAGCACAATGATAACCTGATATAGTCATAATTTTGGCTCTGGCTTGGAATGATAAGAGTGTCTTATTTGGTTATGAATAAGCTAGAGAAAATCCAGGTATAGCATAGTTTTTGATTTTCGATTGTGATCATATTTATTTGATTATGCAATCTTGTTTCACGATCTTGAAAATGTGAGCAAAATTATATTTTGTTCAGACTGCAGGAAATAATTAATATACTTCTGCGTCATAAGAGAAATTTTAATTTTACAGTGGGAACCTCAAAATATTAATTTTATGACACGTTATAATATTATTTTTAAAATACGATTACATTTTTAAACGTATACCTATATATTTAATCTTTCGATTTTATAAATTAAATTGTTCTCGGAAGCATTATCATCTTTTATTGGCATAATAATCAACCTAACTTGAAATTTGAAACTCGTTTAATAAAATAAGGAATGCTTACACTGCCAGTTTATATTGCAGTTTCAAAACATTTTATACAGTTTTATTAATACAGAACTTTTATACCGCTGATTAATTATTTCGTCCACAACTTTAAACACGCAAAAAAAATACATTAAGTTAATTAAAAACCATACTACGATCAAACAATGTAAACGTCGTGTGCAATCGAAATCGAAACACATTCGTCATCCCAAAACCATGTTTACTTTTACCTTTATTATTATTCATCAAAAACCAATGTTTTAACTTTTAATAAACTAATCGACCTTTTAGCTCGAGCTAAATTTCCATAAATAACCCCCGATTACATTTTTCGAATCAAAATATCGATTTCAAGAGAGGAAGAAAAAAGGCCTAGGCGGAACGGACCTTGGCGCTCATCGATCACCCCGGCCGATTCGATTCCGAAAATATGCAAATACCCACCGCGCGGTCGATAATTGAAAAGATTCAATTCATCTGTGCTGCCCTGGAACGAACGAAAAAAGAGAAACAATCCACAAAGCCGCGCATCTTTTAATTATTCACCGGCTTCGCTAAATTCTCCGACAAAGGCGAGACGACGCGCAGTAAACGTCACGTGGAATAGAAAACGCGCGCGCGCGCGTGTGAGGGCCAGCAGCGCGCGTCGTATATAATAAAGGGACGAGAAAAATGAGCCTCGCCCCCTCTCTCACCGACGTATAATTAGCCAATCCGAGATTAGGATTGGGAAGGCACGAGCGAGTCTATGATCGTGCAATTTGCGCGTGCGGTTATTTTTTTCTCCTAGGGGTTTGTTTTTTGCGTAAGTTGGTCGAGGGTATCCGCAAAAATGCGCGCCGTGTGTGGTCGCAGGTTGTGTGAACCATATAGGAACCCAACTAAAGATCGGAAACATAGATGGTAAAAATGGTTCGCATGAAGTCTGGTCATTTTTTATAATTTATTGTGCTGCAGCGGTAGTATAGGGGAATGGGTGATTCTCTTTAAGAAAATATTTATTCGTGTTGGAAAAATTGAATACTTAATTTGTTTTCTTATTTTAAAATAATTGTGATTTTGATATCATGTAAATTATTATTGAACTTTGATTCGAAAAGATTTTCGTTTACTCGTAATCGGATTCAAGTAAATAAAATTGTAAAAGTTACTAGTTGAATGTTCTAAATATTCATATATTAACATTTTTTTAATGAATTTTATTTAGAATTACTTTTATCTAGAAAAATAGGTTTTTCAAATTTGTGCGTATATAAAATCACATACTTTTTAGTAATACGAAATAGAATAATACTGTTGTATAAACGATAAAAAAAATATATGTAATTTTAGTGTTTTATGAGAAATGTTATATTTTATTAAAGCAAGTATATTTTACAACAATTTCAAATGCTGTACGAAATAAACATCACTCAGATGATAAATCGAGCTTCCATCAAAAAGTGGTTATAGCTTATCTTCCGCTGCTACTTACGAGTTACCATCAAGATTGCGCTTTCTACTTTACCAACGGCGAGTAGGGACAAGAAATTGCATTACTCGTTGAAGGTGGCATCACGTTCATATTCCAAGAATCGTCCTTTACAGCAAACTGCATTTCGTATAATTTTATCGATTGTGTAGCATTTTCGCGCCAATGCTCAACATACAAATTGAAAATCACGTATAAGGATATAGAATCCTCAAAAGAAAATGTGGTTTTTCCAAGTTTGTTTTGTATCTAATGACGTATATTTTCCACTTCAGCGCCCATGACCACTGCAGGATTTCACAGAAACATATGTTTTATTAACAATTTTAAACGAAATTATAAAAAAGAAATGAGATAATCTGCCATTCTAGCAGATTCCACAGTCTTCCCTCTCTTGGCGTGCACTACTACCTCCTCTAATTGTTTTGCTTGCAATATAAGCTATCGTTATCGCCCCCGCCGCTGACCGGCATTTCTCGAGTGTCACTCGTTCGTACCGGATGCGTAGTTGCAGAGATCTGAAGAAGGAATAAAGAAACGGAGTGTTAAGGTGTAAATAAATAAATATAACGAAATGATGAGAGGCGAAGGTACGTGAAAAATGTGCATATTTCGGAGGAGTTTTTGTTGGTTATTTACACGGCTATACGACGGTCGGAGAGTACATGCATCGCTTTTCTACATTTGATGACGAAGAGATCGGGAGTACGAGCAGTAAAGAAAGGTTGTTATTGTGTTGTGACTGTGTACAGTGATTGAAACAGAGTTGATAAGGGTATGTATTCAATATCTTAAGCCGATCTTTTGCTTTGCAAACGGTTGATATTTTTGGTTGATTCACATGAACAATAAAGACTTTGAAAAATCTAGATCGACGTATGCATGCAAGTTGCGCAGTTCTAAGCAATGAAATTCAGTTATTTTTTACGTTGAATTCATAAATCTTATTTTTTTTATAATTGTTGTAAGTCTGTGTTTTATAACGTATATTATTTTTATGTTCGTTAAATGTAGTTTGTATTTAATGAGTAAAACATTTTCAATTACTGTAATCCAGTAATGTAAATTATTTTTTTTTAACTTAAGGCGATCTTACACCTAGTGACCTTTGATCGTCCAAGACTTAATCTGTAGACCAATTTTACTCAGAGATATAGCATTTTCAATATTTTGCTATTGACATAGTTTTTTGAGAAAACCATTCCATGGATTTTCATGGGACCTAAATTACTTGAAATACATGCAGTTATAGCAGGAAGAGCTGGAAATATAAAATTTCCTGTGGCAAATATTTTTTTATGAAAAAAACTACTTTTAATTCATGAATTTTATGAATTTTTATGTTTTTTTTGTGGATTTTAGCATTTTAAAAATATTAGCTTCAGGAAATATTATATTTCCATCTCTTCCTGCCATAACTGCATGAATTTCAAGTAATTTAGACCTCGTCCCATGAAAATCCATGGAATGGTTTTCTCAAAAAACTACGCCAATGGCAAAATATTGAAAATGCTATATCTCTGAGTAAAATTGGACTACAAATTAAATCTTGTATATTGCTTAAACTACATTTTTTTATTTTTTAAGCTGATTTTGACCTCAGGGGTCACTAGGTATAAGACCGCCTTAATTTTACAATTTCTTTTAAATTTTTTAGTTGATTTTTGTATTTTTTGGCAAATAAAATATGTACGTAAAAGTAATTCAATGTCAAATAATAAGCCAAAAATAAAATATTTTGTATGTAAAACGTTAATTATATTAAATCCTAATGTATTTATCCATTTAAATATTGTCAAAAACATTAACACTACTGTATATTATAGACGACATATCTAAATACATATAGGATTTCGGCAGATTCGAAGAAGTGTTGCGATTAGCGATTTTGCTGACAATCGAAATTTATAGCGATTAAGAAGATATCTACTCATGTGATGTAACAGGTAATTGAATTTCTTAAGTTAAATTATTTGTTTAACTTAACTGAAGAAGCAAATTCCTTAAAAATTTTAAAAATAGCTGATGATTAAAAATAACGTTTATTCTACTATATCTATTTGATAATAAGAATGGATAAATGCAAATGTTTTTTGCTTAATACTAATTTTGATGGAAAAAAATGCTATTCTTATTCACGAAATAATAAAAAGAAAATATGTCAACGCACAAAAAAAAAATTATCAAAAGAGCAAGTGAATTTTTCAATTTTATTCGCAGATTCCAAACTACGACGACGACGAAATAGCTTTACACTGTAAAAAGTTCCTACAGAAGATCTTACCGGACTCTCCGAAGAGCAAAAGACTGAAATAGAGTAATGAAAAAAAATTGTTCCAAAAAGAGAAAACTTTTGAATAAGAGCCCTACGACAAGTGAAGTAGATAAGCGGCAGAAAAATATTTGTAAAAAGAGGAAAATGTCAGGGAAGAAACGTTCCAAGGACCAAGAAGAATCATTACAGGATATAGAAGCAGGTATGTCATGTAGAAAAAGGAGGAAGGTAAACAAAAATGAAATACCGAAACAGAATGTACAAAATGACGAAGCTCAAAACAAGAAAACATTACCTATAAGGAAGAAGAAGCAGCGCTTTAACGAACAAACAAGGGTGTCATTTAATGTTGTAACTAGAAGCTCTGTTAAGAAACAGCTGGTTGTTCAAGCTGATAAACAAGAGCAGCTTGTAAATACAACCAAGGATCCTGTAAAAAGTGAACTAGCTTCAAAAGTTAAAGTTGAGTTTACAGAAAATGTAGATGAGATCGTTGCGGCTCCAGAAATGGCAGATGCTCGCAAGGAAGATAGTGGATTTACTACAAACTCGCAGAAAAACGAATTCAATTATATAGATTGTGAATATAGAGAGTCGTTTAAGTATGGATGGAGACGGGAAGTCGTCTTGTGTGACCGGAATTTAAAAAATGAAGCAGATGATTGTTACGATTATCCAAGAGACATACAGCTCAAGAGTAGACCGAAGCTGCAGCAAAATCGTAAGTATTAACTAATATTTTTATTCATTGGCAAAGCAATCTACTGTTGCATAATCTTTACGAAATTAAACAAATCGTCGGTTTGGTAAAAGATAGTACCAACTAGGAATCTGCTTCGAAGAGGTACCTACTTGAGATCTGCGTCGAAAAAATATCAACTCACGAGTAGTGCTATTTCATCCAGTTTGTGGGCGTAATAACGGACGAAAGAATAATGCTTAAAGTACTAATAACGTAAAAATATACTTTCCGAGCATTCTTATAAGAAAATACATTTTATTTCATTAGTATTGATATCTTAAATTTGATAAAAAAGCGCTTCTCGTGAGTTGTTACCTTTTGGAAGTAGATCTCGAATAGGTATCTTTTCGAAACCAATTCTGAGTTGGTATCGTTTTTTACCAAGCCATCGAAATACAAATTATATTATAATTAAAATTTTTTATTAACAGTTATCAATGGTTTAACCATGGAAAGTGATTCATTTCCTATCAAAATCATAGATATTGCTGACTCAGACGAAGAGATGAATCAAAATTCTAAAACAGTAAGAGCAACAATGAAAAATGAGGAGAAAAAAAGGAAATTTGAGTTTCCAGAAATTTCTGATGTTCATACACTTCGTGATGATATCTCACCTACAATGAAGGTTCATAATCTTGATGATGAGAATAGAATTGATAATAAAGCAAATTCTATTAGGAATTCAGGACAAATCATTGTGCAAGTATGTTTAAAAATCATACTTTGGGATATAAAATTATTTTTGCGTTCAAATGTATAAAATAGTGCTTTGTATATTTTAGGCTGAAATACATAATCAGCCAAGTAGTGCTATAATTTCGAGTAGGAAAAGTGATTCAGAACAAAAGTTAGAATTACAAAATCAAGAATGCGAAGCCAATAGTAAAATAGGCATACCTGAGATTAATTTTCCTTGCATAATGCCTAAATTTAATAAAACAATGGTATGGAAAATAAAAATACATTTGGTTAAATTAGAATTAATTTTATTTTATTTATTTCATCACTATATTATATGTTTTTAGAGCAATTTGGATAATGAGCAAGATCAAATAATAATGCAATCGGAAGATCTTTCAGACATTTATAAGCATCATAGTGAATCACATAACACGAACAAAGAGATTTTTAAAACAGAAACTGAAAATAAGAAAAATGACTTGAGTATTTTGGAGGTCAATAAGATTATACAATAATATTCAATTCTTCACCAATTTAATAATAATTTCTAATGAAATAATATTGTATCTATTTTTAGGAAAAGTTAAAAGAAAATCCTAAGATCATTATAAATAGAATAGTGGAAAAAAATATCGCTAGTGAAAACAGTTCGTTATTCGGCACAAGTACTTCGCCCATTGAGCGACATGTTTCAGTTATATCAAAAAATGATTCTAATTTATTAAAAGACGACGCGGTAAATGTTATATGGAACACAAATAAAGACTATGAATCGAAAGAAA
Source organism: Torymus aiolomorphi (assembly GCA_036365515.1). Lineage (NCBI taxonomy): Eukaryota > Metazoa > Arthropoda > Insecta > Hymenoptera > Torymidae > Torymus > Torymus aiolomorphi. The sequence goes on along the minus strand of CM070874.1, from coordinate 121,273,535 downwards.
TAACGCATAAATCTTTTTTGAAGGAATCGACCACTTCAAAATTTACCGAAGATTTAACTCCAAATAAAATATCAAATTCAAGAACTTTACAAGTAAATTTTAATTAATTATACAAATAAATTATTTTAACAAATTAATTAAATATAAATTGTTTATATTTCAGAATGTGGATAAAGAATTTAAAGAAATGATATCAATTGACACAAAACGTTTTTTAAGTTACCACAGTGCTTCACTAGATATATCAAATGCTGATGAGAAAATAAACAATGATAATAATATTAATCAAAAGATTGTACAAGTTATGGATGTAAGTTAGAGAAAAAATGATATGATTATAACAGATTAAAAATACTTATTATATCAGTTTCAGAAAATACTTAATGATTGTAGTGCAATCCATACTGAACAATTGACAAAAAAAACTTTTACTGAGACAAAAGATGTGCACAGTAATACACCTTTTACTGTACAGACATGTGGAAGTACAATTGATGTTACTAGACACACTTCGCAGCTTATTAATTACACTAAATTAAATGACCCACAAGTGAGTTTCATATTGATAAATATATTATTAATAATTTAGTAAACTTTATTTTAATACATACTTCATTATTTTGTAGGAGGTTATTGATCACACTTATAGAACTAAGGATGAATTGATTAAAAAAATACGTTCACAATCATGCATATTATCTTGCGAAAATAATGTAGAAACTGCAAAATCAGAAACAATAGAAATAAACAGATTCGTTACGTTAACATCTGAAAATAATATTTTCTATGATGAAACTAAAGTAGAAAATTTACAAGTGAATAATGTATGATATACTTATTGAATCCACTATTTGATTTTATTTATATCACCTTTTTCCCATTTTTAGGATAATCTTGTTAGTACTAAAACTTTGTCGGATGAATCTATGCAGGATGTAAGTATGTTTCAAAGCACATCAATTATTACTATGGCTAATAAAACTTCAAATTCAAATGAGAATATCAGTTTCAGTGAAATTTGTAAACATACATCATTAGAAACTAGTTATAATAAAGAAATTAAATCACTCGTAAGATACTAACACTAAAAAGCCAATACAAAATCAATTGAACTACTTGTTTTAATTCTTTCAATTAAATTATTTTTAGAACATAGTTGATTACATTAATAGTTTCAAAGATGAATATTTGCAGGCAACAGATACAGTTTCTAGTAATGCATCAAAACCTATACCAATGGGAAATTCTCTAACTAATATAAATCAAGAGACTACTAGCGTATGTGAATCTTCGAATGTAAAGATTAAACCAAATATTACAATAGAAAACACATTATTAAGCATGGTTTCTACTAAGCAAGAAATAAAATCTACTGATTTACAAGTAAGTTAATATATAGTATCAAAAAGGCTATGAAAGCCTGTTTAGTAAATTTATTTAACTAGCAGATTTTGCGGGCACATGATGACGAGGCCCTGCGTCTTGAACTTTAAGCTCGCATAAATTTATAATCAAACTAATAATATAAAATAAGTTTCATTTTTTACAAAATTGACCAATTAGAGCGCGAAAAAAAGGCTTTAAATTAAATTCGTGATTTACCGCGTTTGGTTTTTTTTTTATAAATGGGTAGTATTTGATCGTAATATATTACATTCAGGATAGTAATGATTGCACTAGAAGCAGCACAGATAATTCTGTGTCAGAAGTAGATTTGCACTCAGATAATGATGTGAAACCATTATTATTTTGTCCCGATATTTCAACTACGGTAATTGCAAAAACCACACATTTAAGTGAAATTTTATCTGAAAATGACAAAAGTGCAAAACACAGTAATATACACGTGAGTTAAATAAAAATTATGTTATTTATAATATTATTGTACACATAATTAATTTAATGTATTTTGTGTCTAGAATAATGTTTGTAATATGCAAAGTGTCATAAATGTAATTGAAAAAGAAATAAATTTCTATTCAAATAAGAGCTTAGAAAATGCAGCTTTGCAAGCAGTAACTGTTACTACGTTTCAAAACATTGTTGATGAGAATCAAATGATCAGCAAATATAAACAGTCACATATTATAGGGAAATATATACCTGCAGAAGTAGATGGTAATTCAAGTGATTTAAAAGTAATTAAAGTAAGTAGTTCTGTAACAAGAGTGTAAAATACAATTTTGCGCCTCTAGTGTGTTGTTATTGCTTTGTAAAGCGCGATTGCCAACTGCTCGGAAAAACAAATTCTATGCCACCATGGTGCACCAAAAAACTTTACATACACATAAAGTGAAAGATTTTTAAGATGTGTACTATTACTTCTAGGACGACTTTCACACGAACAAACATGTTTTGACTGAATCCGCGCAAAAAGTTGCAACTTTAGTAAGTAGAATTTCAAATAACCATAGCACTTCAGCATCGTCAGATATTTTGACTGAAGACATTGAAAAATGTAATATTGGTAGCATGTCTGATAATACTTCTGATAGCAAAAAAGATTTGGTGAAAAGTGCTGATAATTTTAATGTATGTATAATAAAATATCATTACCATTCATATTTTTTACAGAATAAGTTAACACACGTTATCTATTTGTAGATAAATTTTACGTATGAGGAAAGTTTTGAAAGTTACAGAAATGATTGTATAAAAAAGCTGGAATTAACATCAAATGTTTTAAGTAATGAAAAACCTAATTCGAATTTCTATGTAGCAATGGAAAATCAAGACAAAAATATTTTTATAGAAATGAATAATTCAAATTCAGTGAATACAATCAAGTTACTTCCGTTTGATATTAATTTTGATTTAAAATCTGAGGTAACTCAGATACTTTTAAAGTAAATCTATATTTGGTATAAACATTATTAATTGTAAAATATTGTAATATATTATAATTTTCAGGATCAAATGTGTGATAAACAAATTATATCTGAATCTGCAGGGATAGAAGAATTTAATTCACATAACACTACTGGCCGAAGTTTACTACCTATTATAAAAGAACATTCAAATCCACCTATATTAACTGATAATTTAACTGATTATTATTCAATGGAAAATTCAGTTACATTAACCCAAAATAATACAATTAGCACAGAAAAGCAAACAAAATTTTCATTACCTAAAATTGAAAATACATTTCAAGATGATGTCATATTTGTACAAGAAAACTCCAATGAAGTAAATAGATTAAACACTATACTTATACAAATGTAGATGTATAACGTAAATTGTAATTTTTAATTATTTTTAGAGAAACCTTGTTGATTACAATATCCCTTTACTAAATACAAGTAATATTCAACCATTAGAATCTACAAATGATCAGCATGAACAAAATTCTTTAAAGGGTTCAGATATAATAAAAAATTCAGTTGAAATACAAGAAATTTACAATTTGAAAAAAATTGAGGATGATACTTTGGAATCATTAAAAGTAAGCTGAAAAGTTAATTTAAAATTAAAAAAATAAATTGCATGGTTATACATCTATTTTATTTTAGGATGATCTTGATTCTACACAAGGTATTACAGATGTGTCATCTGAAACTGTTAACTCACCAGCAGATACTTTTTTATATGATGAACAAAGTTCTTCAACAGGAGGAGGAAAGTTTTCTATGTCTGACGAATCAAATGAAAGAATAATATTTAATTCTATTAATCTTGTACATCAAGAACATTTATCATCTAATTATAATATTTCATCAACTGCTATAAAATCTGATGATACTAATATCGACATGGATACAGATTATGAAAACATTGAAGTACATTTAAATAAAAATGAAACACCTATTACTCATTTACAAGTGAGTTACAAATATTTTTTGTTCTAATCAATATAAAAGTTTAAATTTGATATTTTTTATTTCATAGAATAATCAAATTACTGTAAGTTTTGGCAATGAAAACAGTCCAAAAGTAGGATTAATTGCTAACACTTTAATTGATAAAGCAAGTCAAAATTCATCTCACGATAGTTGCCCACTCGCTGCGGTAACAGAATCAAATTTAATTCAGGTATAATATAAATAATCTGTTTTTGAAAATTACACTATAATGTAATAATAATTAAAATAAAAGTCCTGATAACATGAATAAATGTTTTATAGAATGCAGTTTGTGTAAATCAGAATTCCTCAAATGAAAATAAAAAAAACAATAACACGTTAGATGCTCCTTTGGAGTCTCAATGTTCATTTAAATCTACAACATCTGAATTACAAGAATTAAAAAAGATTTTAGAATCGACCTTAGACGAGGATGACTTTTATGAGGAAACATACAAAAGCTTAGTACACACAAACATTAATAATTCGGATCCAGAAAATCTTTTTAAGATAAAGAAATATCTGAAAGATGATTTGCACAATGATTCTCAGAATTCTATACTCTCTGAAACTGGTGAAAATGTTTCTGAATCCGTAGAGTCTAATGTTAATTCTTCAAATACAACACCTATCGAGCAATCAACACCTTTAAAACAAAATTATTCATCAAATAAAAGACCATTGATTTCGACTTACCCGCATTCTATGGTATCATTTTGCAGCAGCTATAGTTTACTAAAATACATATTTAAGTATTTGAGCTTTAAAGATCTATTGGTAGCTCGACAAGTCTGTAGAGTTTGGAAAGAAATTGTCGATCAGCCACTTCTTTGGAAGAAGGTACAGATAAAAAATAATAATATGATTAACGTTCTAGAGAATACCTTACAAAATCATGAAACTGAACACTTATTAGTGATTGATGAAGATTGTGATAATTGGGAAGTCTTTATCAATACTGTTGCCAAAATTAATAGTCTTCGCGTACTCGAGATATGCCCATGTCCTGCGCATGTACTTGAGAAAGTGACGAAGAATTGTCCTCAATTAGAGATTATTTCTGCCCAGTCAATAAAAAGCGATAGCATTAATATAGAATTTTTAAAGAATTTAAATAACGTAAGAAAGCTAGAGCTGAGAGCGGAAACTAAAATATCTTTGCAAGGGAATCTTGCATGCTTATTAGAATTTTCAAATTTATTTTATTTGGTAAGTAACATTGGGTTCTAAACAATTTCAAAACTTTTCTTATGTTACTGATGAATTTTGTATTAAATTGTAGAGCTTACGATCAGTGAAAGATCTGGGAAAAAAGAATATTACAATTATTCAGTATCTGAAAAGTCTCCAAACCCTCGAATTAGGTGAATGTTCAGAATTTCCCAGCACATTTGGTTCAATGGCATTGATTGAATTGAAAAATTTAAAGCGACTAAGACTTGAAAAAGTTCAAAATTCATCCTGTATTACCGATATTCTTACGAGTGTCTCGAAATTAAATAATTTAACCGATTTAGAGTTAGTTAACATCGACGTAACGAATGGTTTTGGTAGATGTTTGCCTAAATGCCATAATATTAGGAAGCTAATAGTTATACCTGTGTACGAACAACAGTTAGCATTATCGAATAATATTATTTTAAAAACAATTCCGAAATTGTCAAATTCATTAGAACACTTCGTTTGGGGCATTACTGAAGAATTATTGCAATTTTCTAAAGCAATATACGAATATCCAGATGGTGATTCAATACCAGTTTTGAAGCCAATACCTTATTTGACTTTTCTAGAGAAATCAAATATTACAGGTAACAATAATTATTTTAAGCTATTGCAATTATTAAAGCTATTAGAATGGCTTTTAAATTTTCCTGTCAATATTTTAGGAAATGCCAGGAATAAAAAGAAATGTGTTTCAAGTACATCGGAGTTGGACATGCTGCCATTGTTTAATTTACAAAAATTTTACTCAATTTTTTTGCCGACAACGCAAGTAGACATTTTGAGAGTTAAAATTTCCGAAACCTGGAATTTAAATATGTAAAAGGGTATTTGATTTGCAACAATAGCTTTATTTTCATTTAAATGACGATAAAAAGAGTATCTTACTTCTACGTTTTATTATATTATAGATTTCGAGGTTTAAAGTGTTTTTATGTGTAAAATTGATACACAATGGTTTTATTTATTAGTTACGTATATTTGCTAATGTTGGATTGAATATTTATTATGTAATAATATGTAATGAAATACACCGATCAGTTGTCTATAAAAAAAAATTGCTGTAATATACGTTTGTACAGATTTTGCAAAACATGCGGACTAACATATTAAATAATATTTCCTTTACTAAAATCATTTTGGACGAACTTTATTTTTCTTAATAGTTTTCAAGTATGCACCACAGTGTGGTAAATATGAGAAACTAATAGAAAATTGTGAATTGCACGCACTGCTCCGTAACTATTGATAAGTTACCATGTCGAATTAATTTTCTGCCTTATCGACTATCCATGGTGAAGTATACGAGTGTTTCACAAACTCATTGTAGATGGCATTAGTACAAAGCCGGAAGGTAAAAAACTATTATTTTTCTTACATGTTTTATTCAATTACTCAATAAAATGCAAATAGGTTGTTTTTGACGTTAACTTTATTCAGTTATCTTTACTTTACGAATTTAAGTATTTTAAAATAACTTTTATTGCGCGATTTATTTACCTACAAAAATACTCATTTTTAACTAAATTTTCGATAAATATTTCATAATTTTCTAGTAATTTTTAATGTTAATGCGTATCTTTGAAATGTATTAGAAATTTAACCAGTTTATATACTTTTGTATGTGTAATTTCTGTTATCGAAGATTAAAAAAAAATCAATACTCGCACCATATAATTGAAAAATATTTTATGGAATAATAAATAGCAAAAGTCTATCTCAAATTTATGTCAAAAGAATCTTACTGATATAAACTATCAGTCGAATGAATTTTATAGTAAACACATCAATTTTGGATTTGAATCTCTACTATATGTCTCGAGAGTCTGATAGTAGTAATCGATAGATGAGAGGGGTTCTTGATCCCTTTATATGCGCGAATTTTCCCTCGCAACCCGAGGAGCCAGGTTGGCCGAGCGGTCTAAGGCGCGGGATTTAAGCTCCTGTTCCCTCTTGGGAGCGTGGGTTCGAATCCCACACCTGGCAGATTTTTTTAATCTCGAAAGTTTTGTAAAATTGCTCGGGGGTGCGTGGTCAAAACAAAAAACTAAGTTTTGCATTATTTTGATTTTCTTTTATTTAAAAAAAAAGGAACAGCTTTGTAGAGCGACGAAATTGTTATCCATACTTATGGTGCTTATGGGAAATCAATAAAATACAGTATGCGTTAAAAATAAAAAAAAAGTTACAGTAACAGTGTACCTGAATTAGATACATTTTTGTAACATCGTTTTGAATTCTAATAGAATAAAACTAATATATACCAAATATATACCAAAAATATGGGTAGCACATTAATAATGAATGGTTTTAGTATAAACATTAAAAAAAAAATATCTATTATTGCTATTAACTGTCAATGTTATTATTTTCTCATCTGACGCAATAACTAATATGCGTTACTTACTTGACTCATGCATTGCAACTTAGTAAGGTAATGTGGTATAGATTTTTCTTTATAATCAAAATATACTGTTTAAAAATAGAAATTAGATATTCTGAATATTAAAAAAATTATATGATTAATTTTGCTATTGTTATTTAACGATTAATGCTTTTCCATCATCTATTTCTCTGATAATTTTCGACATTAACTTTTTCTATTTAATGTTACTTTATTTTATCATTTGATGATAAATATTATGTAACATATTTAACTAATTTCGATTATTGATACAAAAATTCGCATTATAAAAACTATTAAAATAATATCATACAACTTTTCATGAATTGAAAACAAAATTCTTTATAACGTGTAATAGCATTATCTAAATTTGTCTTTGGTTTTCTCTATGTAATCAAAATAACGCCAATCCTTAGCAATTTTAATTTCCAAACAATCAATATTGTTAGAAAAATAAGTAACAACAAATTTTTCTAAACCACGAATACACGCCCGTTTCCAACCCGCCGTCACAACATTTACAACTTACTCGACCGAGTTGCTACCCACACACCCCGCACAAAGGCGAACCTCCCCAAAAACGGCACACGCTCTCTCTCTCTCTCTCTCTCTCTCTCTCTCTCTCTCTCTCTCTCCATCCCTCTCTTTCGTAATGTAATATCTTCGCATAAAGATCACCGGCAATCAGCAGATGGTAATGCGCGCGCGCACAATAGCTAACCAAAATCCAGCAGATCTTATCAATCTGCATCGCCTCGTTGCCGACGAGGGGAAACCCCAGTGGCTCATCTTCCGCTCTTTTGGACGTGCCAATCCAAGTGGTGGTGGCGGGGCTGCGTTTTGCCGATGTTCGTTTTTGGACGGCTGACGGCTGGAGATGAGAAAGGGGGTGACACGCGGGCGGTTTGATGCCACCGGACCGATAGCGGCCTATGGGTAATAATCTTCGAATAAGGTCGAGGGTGGGACAGAGATGAGGCTGCTTCCGATGTTACCGGCTTGGTTATCAATCTATATTATACTGTATGGATTTTTTTAGTAAAGTAGTTATTTATAGTAAAGGCTCCGACTCTTGGTACGAATAAATCACAAGAATTATAAAATTATTATTATTGGTAAGAGATATTGAGAACAAATTTTAAATTAAATTTATAACTTTGTGATAGCACTTCATTTATTACTGAAATCTAATACTAAGCTCTCGATTTACTTCATAGACAACTACAGATTAATTCTGCTTTTTAATCCACACATCAAAGGCCATTGACACTCTACTTTCATGTTTAAAACAACTTGTAATCATTTTCCTTCTTTCTACTTTAGAATCATTCATTGAAACCCAATACCATTGAGCATCAAATTAATTTCATTACCGGCCACCGCAATTCACCACGCAAATGCACAAAGCCCGAAATTACAATGAAACGTCACTGTAGCACTCATTCTCTTTTAATTTGCATATCAAAAGTAACATTTTTGTTTCCCATCCACGACGTCAGCACGGCTCTTACTTTAAAAGACTCATAATCTCGTATGACCAGTAAACCATAGGGTCATGTAAAAGCAAGTCTTGTAACGTGGGTACCCTCGTAAAAAGAAAAAAAAATAAGCAGATTGGTCGCGGCGGATTAGCGGCTAATGGGGGTTCGAAGTTCCCGCGCGAGGGCACGGAAAAATTCGAAGTGGCTTTCTCGTAAATGTACTTACATAAAAGGAACGTCGATGTCGGATCTCTCACAAAGCTTGAATTTGATACTAATAGACAGACGATAATGTATTCTATTTTTTTAGCAGAATGCCAATTTCATTTCTATTCTCATTTGATAAAATAAAATAAAATTTGTTAACATTTGTATACTTGTCATTTCTTCATATATTTGAATAAATAATATAAACAAATTGATAGATTATATTGAACTTTTTGAAATGGTAAACAAACATTAAAAATTTTGTTAAAAATTGTCAAATTGTTTATTAAATAAAATACGTGTCACGAATTCTATTTACGTGATTAAAAATCTTACATTTACTTTTTATATTAAAAATAACGGTATAATTCATATGCCAGTATCCATCAATTGCACGATACACGAATATGATTGCCATAAACAATTCTCCCCCGAACGACGCAATTCTACATCCCGCTTCAACCAAAGAAATTTACATATTTTGTTCGCACAATGCAACAACAACCCTCCGCCACCCTCCGAGAGCTAATATTTTGATGTACCCGAGCGCAATTACAAATTAATACTACCGGTGTTTTCTCACCGAGGGGCGCGCGCAACCAACCGACCACTCGCTCGCTCGATAAAAACCCCGCGCGCGCCGAGAAGAAAAAACTGCGCACGCGTCACGGCACGTGCGCACCTATACGAAGCCACGTGGCAGGCAATCCAAATCTAATAACGCAAACAGCCCCCACAATGGTAACGGGACACCATGTGAACTAATCGCTCTGAAGTGGTCCTCGACGACGGTGGTGGTAGTATCCTGTTTCGCTATTCGTTTTTCGTTGGAGGTATATATTGGAGAGGACAATGTGGGAGCGGAGTGTGCGCATTGTAAGGCGTGTTTGTACTTTTTACAAATCGATTAGGCGATTGTTTGGGCCTCGCGGGGATGATGAGGTTGGCGATGGGTTGAGCTGGGGGTTGTAAGGATTCGAATACGAATTATGAATGGACTTGGAATGATCACTGTTCTATTTGATGTTATATAGAATTACTTTTTATGTATTGATTTTGATATAATAGTATCTAAGTATTAGTAACTAATGATTTGTGCAAAAAGTAAATGTGTTAAAATATGATTTGACTTTTGATTAAAAGAAAGAAATATCAAAACTCGTACGTGTAAAAACAAAGGCAAAGTAGTCTAACTTAATGTGTTATTTTTTAAGCTGCTTGTACTCAATGTAGAATATCAGAAAGGCTCTATAAAACACTGTAAATTCAAAATGTCATGTACAGCTTAAATTAGAACTCATGTTTTTCTGATGATAACTTCATTTTAATAGCCTAACAATAAAAATAGGTATATGTTTGACAGTGCTATGGAATAATAAGAATAACAATTTTGATGAATTCAAAATGTTTAATTCCCAAAAAATTTTCATTTATATTAATATACATCAACAAGATTCGTTTTCCTCTTTTTAAATACTTCCTGTGTTCGAAAATGGACTTATACATATTATGCCTGTTTTGTGCGTAGATCGATGACAAAACCAAAGACTTACAAGAAGACAATGAAACTTAAATATTATACAAAACTCAACGAAACACTCTCTCTTTCTCTCTATCTATAAAGAATACGCGTATAGAAACAAGTATACAATCGTTTGCTGCATGTTATGTGTGTGTATAGTCGTCTATGGATATATAGCATAAACAGGTTCGAGCGACTTCTTTCGGCACCGCATTCTATGAGCTATGCAGGCGCGGAGAGTGAGAGAGAAAAAAAAATAAATATAATATAAACGCGCGAGAACGTATATAGTGAGTATACAAAGTCTGGGAATCAACGCATTTTCACTTTTCGCTTATTATAGAATTCTGAGTTTCTTTTTCTCTTGTTCCTCTCTCGTATACTTTCATAAGTTCTGTATAAGACGATGTGTTTGGACCAATTTATCAAACAATCCGACGTAATTATACGGTCTTTCCTTTTATTTTTATTTATTTATTATACACGACACCGCGGGACTTCGCGCCACTTTACAATGTCCGTCGCGTGTGTGAGAATTCGGAATCGTCGCCGCAAGCTTCGTCTGTAAATTCTTCGAAAATTCAGAGATGTAGGTATATGTATGTATAATACCCTTGTCGTAAGTGAGAGAAGCACTGTAAAGCGCGCAAAGTTCCGCCACGGGAGAGTTATAAGCCTAGGTATGCTCTAAGGTTATGTACATCTATGTATAGATAATTAACGATTAATCTACATTCGTTTCTAAACGTCCTCCTTTTCTCGCTTGATAAGGTAAGAACTCGCGCCGCAGCAACTTACAAATAGATGCTTCGTATAATCCGTGATCTCGCTCTCTCTCTCTCTCTTTCTCTCTTCACTTTTATTTTTTGTACATCGCAACAATATTTACAAAATAATGTACACGTTACAATTTTTTTCTTTCTTTCTCTCTTTATATATATAATATGTATATATACGCACGCGGCACGCACTGATTACGTTTAACTTACTACGAGATTATCGGTTAGTGTTTCGGATGCACTTTATATAACTTTCCATACGAGGCAAAGAGGTGAAAAAGGGAGTTCGCGGGTGTGTATGCATGTATCTCTGCATTTACGCGCTGTCGAAAAAAAAATCCAATTCTCTTTCACGAACGAAGTATGCGACTGTTATATTGAAAGTGTACGTGTCTCTCCTCTGTTACTCATTGATAAGTGATATGTCCGTCTAGTGGCATCTTACGCTTTGTCATAAAGCTCGCCTACGACGACTGCGACGACGACGTCGACCGTCTCTTTATGAAAGATTCAACACTTCCCGTTATATTCGAGAAGTCGATGACGTTGTCATGGCGAGTCCGCGCTGCACTCGGATTCAAACGAAACGGGTGTACTTGCCTCCGATAGATGAAAAGATGGGTAATTTAAAGTTGATACGCTCATAGAGATTTCGGAGTAAACAAAATTGATATAATGAAAAGGCTTCAAACTGCGTTTCCTATTTTTACATTTCTTTTCTACAAAATTTACTTTCTTCTTTCTTATGAAAAGACGTATGGATTTCTCGAAATAGCATTATTACGATTGGAAAAAGACGGCTTTTTTATATTATACGAAATTTTTTTTAGTTATCCCTGTTTCTCCGAAAATGTTGTACAATAAATAGGTAGAATGAAGCCTCTTATTATGCAGACCTAACAGTTATAATAATCAAGATAATGTATCTTTTCGTCGTTATGTACAATTTGCCACAGTAGGATGAAAAAAGTTCGATGAAAATTTACTCTGCACTTTTCCCCGATATAGATATGTATAAATTTTCTTAACTATACGCTACATAAGAATCCACGTAACAGATTCTCTCGTATAAATACACGCCCAGAACGTTTTTCTTATATATATACCATCGGATTTGCACTGGTGTCACTTTTACAATTCATCCGCTGAGTTTTCTTATATCAATAAAATTCTATAACAGGTTGTGTGTGATATGTACGATTTTCACTCACTCATTATTCATAACGTATGAAATTTTTTTCGAAACGTACTACGTACGCTTTCTCGACAACAAACGAAAGAACTTATTCATATTTAATTATTTTCAATTTAATACCTCTCACATAACTTTGTTTTTGTGAACTTCTCGGTAATTTGTACATAAAAGTATCGAATATTATACTTATGTGTTTGTTTATATCTTACAAATAATAACACCAATACCTCAAAATTGGCGTAATCGATGTCTTATTTTTTGTCACACACAGTGACAAAAGAAAAAACGTCTTTACTACGTCACTCAACCTAATATTTTTGAAAAACAAAAACAACAAAATTGACTCAATAAAAAAATTGATAATTCCTCTTTCGTTTGTTGTCCATCTCATACAACAATCTAGCGTTTTTCCTCAATGCGTATACAATCTCAGCTGATCGCTAGCCTGAAACATGGCTCTTGTGACGCTGTAGCACCGGCAAACTCCTCTTCCGTTCATCTCGATGCACAACGGGGCTTACGGCCCGTAGCACTATTTGCCGCTCGAGGAAGAGAGTAGAGGACTGCTGCTGCTACCGGTCGCAGAGTTGTATCCCTGGCTGCAGGTCGGCAGCATGAACGGGTTCATATTGAACGGCGAGCCCACGACGTCGCCTAGCCCTGTAACATGCCCACTGTTGTTGGTTTACTTTAGTTAATCGGTCGCTGACGATTCGTTATTGAAGAGAGTTTACGAAAACAAAGGATTGCCTGTTTTATCGACTGAGTAATTTGGAGGTTATGGTTTATTTGATAGAGAAAATAATGTTTCTTTTAATAAAATTCCTGTATACTCAGTCGGTAAAAGTTCATTGTAATAAACATAACTAACTTGCAAAGATAAATTTAATCTTTAAACAGCCAATTCAGATTGAGCGAAAAAAGCCTCAGGCAACATATTCGATAAAGAAGTGAGCATGCAGGTAAGTATTGTAAAAAATGAAAACATAAAGTACATACACATGACTGACTGGCGCTTTGAGCTATAACTCGTCATTGTTTCTTATTTTCGCAAGGCATTATAACGTTTGTGCTAGAAAAGGTGTTGGTGTTGTGGGCGATTTTTTATTTTTTTTTGTTTGTATTTTTTACTGGGCTGCCGTAGCGAGGTGGTGCTGTGTGGACCAGTGCGGTGGGACTGAGGTGGTCGGTGGTCGGACTACGGGGGCGAAAGCACTGCTGTCCCCGGACGAATAGAAAATTCCGTACTGTTCGTGCGCTAAAACGAAAAAAGAATCCACAAGAAAAATCATAAGTGAAGGCCAGCGTGAGAGGGCGGAAAGCTTTTGGTTGGCATGCAGTGAATTCGATGATTCTCAGAAAGAATGATCATTCCGTTTCTAGTAATCATAGAATTGCTGGCTACAAGTATGTAATATATTATTGCATAAAATCTATAATGTAATAATATTAGTTGAAACGATATAGGCTTGCATCTAATACTGCTTAGTTGGTGAAAATAGTTTTGAAAATGAGGACCGAGAGTATTGAAATTGTCTATTATATTCACTATTGAACTTGAATTATTTTTAATTTACTGACATTACAGTACAAATATTTTCATGTGAAACAATAAACAATATAAACACCTCTCACACGAACAATTAACAGCCCAGCAAGCGGAAGAAGCTTGTGAAAAAAGTCTCATAAAAAATTAACAAACAATATTTAACCATAAATATATAAAAAAAAAAACATTAACTCAAGCATATGAAAGATAAAATGTCAGTTATACTTACGGGAGGTGTATAAAGTCGGGCTCCCGGCATAAGGATTGGCGACGGAATAGCTGCCGCTGGTACTGTGACTGTGGGGTGTGCTCGCGGAACTGCCGCAGTAGCCGCCGCTACCGTTGCCCCCGTTGCCGCTCGAAACAACACCCCGGGGACTGGCACTGCTGCTCTGTCGGTAAGCGTCGGCCCCGGTGCCACTGCCAGCGCCGCCACTGTTACTGCCATTGCCGCCACCCCCGCCGTTGTTCGTCCCGGTGCCGGGTGTGCTGCCGTTCGTCGTGCTGCTCGCGCCCGTTGTCACCGAGGCACCGTCTAAAAAAAAGGGATATAAATTGTTTAATATGAGGCGATCGTAATGTGCGACGTGCGTGTTCTGTTTTATCGACTGTTTGCACCATACGTAGTTTTTCTTTATTATTGAGTGTACATTTTATCCAAGCGTTAAAAGGTAGTATGGGATAAATTTTAGATTGATAAATTTTATAATGGGATTCAATGGAAGTCAATTACAAAAGTGGAGTATGCAAAGGAATTTTTAGGTTAAGGTTTATTTTAAGAATACAAACAAGCTTTGTGATAAAAGAAGACGTCGATAAACTATTTCATATTGTTGCTAAAATATGAAGCATGCACAAATAAAGCATCCAATGAATAATTAAAGTTATTTTAAGGTACTGTAAAAAAATGTAGTACTCACCGTCCGTCCATTTGGACGACGAACCGTTCTCCTGCACGGTCACCGCAAGCTGACCGGTGTACGAATTGAAGGCCGTGGCAGAACTCGAAGTGGGTGGCTGATTATTCGCATGACTCGAGCCTGGGCTGCGCGGCGCCGACGTTAGCCCACCCGCCGAGGCGTTTGACGTTCGGGGCATGCTGTATAGCGCCTCCGCCAGGTCGGCCGCTCTCTTTAATATTATTTCCTTCGGAAGTTTGTCCGGGTCACCAGGATGTCGTGGTATGAGCTTTTGCAGCCTCTCGAAGCCATATGCGATCGTCGGTTCGCTCAGCGCTGAAAGGGTTGTCGGTTTGTTAGTACAATCTATTACGGAAACAATATTGCAATTATACCGTTTGTAAAGTAAGAATATATTATTAATTTACTTTTATTTTCATTTTCATATTTATAAAAATAAATTAAAATTTATCAGTATACTCACAGACATAGACGAACCGTCCAGGCGCCCCCTTACAGAACTGCTTGCCCTTGTAGGACAGTATGACCTCGACGACGCCGGGGATTTGCCGCGGCGGCGTCTGTACCCTGATTGCGTGTGGCGTTATCAGCTGCAAAACGATACAACCAGTTATTTTTTACGCTCCCATTCAAAAAGCCCATAGATATATAAATAATATACGCGCGACACAATCTCGCTCTGACGATCTAAATTAGCACGAGAAAAAGTGTATATAATATAGTATAACGGATGCGTTCTCACCTCGCTCCAAACTAGCATGCTGCCGAAGACGACCTGGAGGCCGTCAAAGAAGTTATCACCAATGATGATCACCGTTGACCCCCCGGACGTCCAACCCTCGCTCGGCGATATCGCCTTTATGCACGGCGTGGCCATCTGCAGGGGCGGATAGAGACCTGCGATAGAAGCGTCATCTTAATTACAACATTTTTATGTGCTGGATGAGATTTTATCAAATTAAATGAAAATCCGTGTCGATGTATACCAAAAATGCGATAGCATTGTGTGATAAAGATAAATTGTGAGGGATTAAAACTACGTTCAAAAAATAGTTTATACGACGCTTAAATAAACAATTTCTAACAACGCAATCTTTCTCAGCAATAAATTATTAAAAAAACTCGTGAAAATAAAGACAAAGATTTTGCGCATACGAAACAACGTACATATACACAAACACTCCAACGTGAACGTAGAAAGGGCTTAGAGAACGAAACGTCGGAACCGCAGCGACGTACGGAAAATTATCTGAATATTCTGTTTATTCGGTCTCACTGCTGGCAGAAATATATATATATATATCCCTCTCGCGAGAAAGCGCGCGGGGGCGATCGGTGTGTCTCCGCTCGGAATTTATAACCCAATGATATCATTTTGTGTACCCCATCCTCTACGGTGAAGGGTAGGTACAGAGAACCGCGGTGCTCGTGTCCGAGGGCGAAGAGGTGAATGGAAGAGAGAAAAAGAGGGAGGTAGGTGAGAATCGGGTATGAAAGAGTAACGAAGATGGAGGAATTTACATGGAGATAAAGTTGGGAGGGATGGGGTGAGTGTGAATGGATGTTCTGCTGTTGTTGTTCCTATACACGTAGACCATTGGTTTTTTAGATTGAATAGTGTAATATTTATTTTAACTGCTTTTTCGTTAAAAAGAAAATAATGTCTTCATACATTGTGATAATAAAAAGTTTCTTTTGTATTTATATATTTAGATAAGATGGACGATCAATTTATTATTCTTTACGATAGTCTTTATCAATTTACATACATCATAGTATTAAGCTACCAACATAAAATTCCCAATGATATACTTCCTCGTACCTACCCTATGATAAAATGAAAAAAACAAAGCGAGGAGCATCGACGAAAAACGTAAAAGAATGGCGCCCGATTAAAAGAGACGCCTTTGTGTGTGTATACTCCACCAGCGAGGAAAAAATAGGCGAGCGAGGGGAAATAATCAGGGAGGAGGGAAGAAAAAAGAGTGGCTGACATTAAGGTATATTGCCGGGGAGCAGTGACTCTCAAATGTTCCGCGCGAGCGCGATAAATCACCGTGGGCGAACGCGAGCCTTAACAAACTGCCGCGCGAACCGTTTGTCGCGGAGGGCGCAAGCGAGAGGGAGAGAGATTACACGACGAGCTGGAATTAATATTTATTCGCGTTGAAGATGCACTGCCGGGCAGACTGCGGGAATTAGAAAATTGATGGGGTTTATTGGGAGAGTTTTTGCGATTGTGGTGCGTACCTGTGCGGGCATTGGGTTTCGTGATTCGCTGTGTTTATGAGTAAAGGAGGATTTATTAATTTTGTTTATTACGAAGGGATAGATTGGGTAGCTGTGCGTTGCCGATTTCGGCTATAAATTTATATAAATATGTGTGATGATACAGTGGATTAGTTCCTTAAGTTTATTAGTTGGGACTTTTTTTAAGCCAACCCGTGTAAAAAAAAATTAGTCTGGCACTGGTCTGGGAGTGGTCTGGCTAAATAAGTCTGGCTGAAGTATGGCTTTAGTCTGGCTACGGCCACTATGCCAGACTTGTGATTTTGCTCTTAAATAAGTCTGGCAAAAATGCCAGACTTTTTGCCAGACTTATAATGTTTTTCCTAATAGGTCTGGCAAAAATGCCAAACTTTTAGCCAGACTTATAGCCAGACTTTTAGCAAGATTTTGCCAACGGCGCGTGGCCTCGACGATGCGCAGTGAACGACGAGAGTATCGTAATAGCGGCTCAGGGAACTACCGCTCTATGCGATGACCCTGCTCACGATACAGAGTGGCGTGTACAGGACGTCCGCATCGAAGGAGAGGTTAGAATAAGAGTTAAACTCGTGCATTTGTCTCCGTCGTCACCATTGCCGCTGCTCTTATAAATATAACGTCGTAGATCGCCATTTAACACGCAGTTTTCCATTGATACTCTTCTTCGATTATTGAAGCCTGTCTGTATTTACTCCGAAAATAGTTAATAGGTACTCCTTGCTGTCGTGAGATGAAAAAATTTCTAAGTCCAAACAACGTGAACGTGTCGTATAATGTGTTATGTCGATAATCTGAATATGCAGAATATGCAGCTTCCATACGTATAGTTTGTTTATAGCTAGTTTTATGTTGTTTGGACTTTGAAATTTTTTCATCTCACGACAGCAAGGGGTACCTATTAACTATTTTCGGAGTAAATACAGGCAGGCTTCAATAATCGAAAAAGAGTATCAATGGAAAACAGCGTATTAGATGGCGATCTACGACGTCATATTTATAAGAGCAATGGTGACGTCGGAGACAAATTTGGCATCCAATCCACATGCGATTCTAACCTCCCCTTCGATGAGGACGTCCTGTACACGCCACTCTCTATCGCAGGGTCCTCGCATAACTAGAGGTCCAAAGCGGTAGTTCCCTGCGCCATCTTACAGCCTCCAGGACTCTCTCGTCGTCCACTGCGCATCGTCGAGGCCACGCGCCGTTGGCAAAATCTGGCTAAAAGTCTGGCTATAAGTCTGGCTAAAAGTCTGGCATTTTTGCCAGACTTAATTAAGAGCAAAATCACAAGTCTGGCATAGTGGCCGTAGCCAGACTAAAGCCATACTTCAGCCAGACTTATTTAGCCAGACTATTCCCAAACCAGTGCCAGACTAATTTTTTTTACACGGGAAAGATTATAATATATGTTTGATTACATATTTTCTTCATTATAGATGCTACCATAAATGTAATATAAAAAGTTAAAATCATAAAATTAGCATTTCACCTCTTCCTTAAAATCTTGGGCTTCCTTTAACGAATGAATGAATACTAACATATTACGGGAGAATTCCCATGAAAGTCAGCAGTGGCGAGAAAATTTTGGTTCTTAAAATATCACGGAATCAGCACAACTTTCGGGTGAATTTTTCATGAGAAGTAACTGCTCAAAACCTTATGCTGACTTGAAAAATTTCTTAATACTAGACATTTTTTTCTTATTTTTCAATTGTGAATACAAATATTTTATTATCTAACATGATAAAAGAATAATCAATTCAAAGCTTCTAAACTTATTATTATAAAACTATATTCAACAACCAAAACTTCTTTATTTCTTCAACTAATTCTGATAACAATGAAATCCTAAAACATTTACACTCCCTCCTACAAAATCATTCCTTCCCAATACACTCCCATCATCATCCACTAAAGCGTGCATGCGCCCCAGTCGCGTCATGGGCCATGACTCGCGGAGGCGGCGCGTCTTCGAAAAAGGAAGAGGGGCCGCAACAAATCTCGTTGGGGCGCTAGTTTTTTTTTGCGCCGAAGATAGCTCGCGCAGTCTTACAAGTGTGCGTCTCCCGCTCGCTTTACAATTAAATTACTCGGCTATAAACAGAATTAGAGGACGTCGTCAGAGGAGGGGAGCGACGCCCGTGATCTCGTGCAGCGCGTATGTGGGGAGAGGTTTTGTATTTAGGTGTCGTGCTTGGGTGTAGAAGTGAGGGGATGCTTTTAAAAGGTTTCAGAGGAGGGAGCTGAGGGAATGGTATACCTGCGTTTGGGGAATTCTTTTTTTAGTCGTAGAGAGTATTTAAGGTAATTTGGAGTAATTATTTAGTCCTACTAATAGAGCTGTGGAAAGCGATCGAGTTTGAATGTAAAAAAGTAAACAAATTCGCAACAGGTGGATCGATTCATAACGGAAAGTAAATTTATGTAAAAAGCTAGTTACATCTCTGAAATCAAACGTCACG
This sequence comes from Torymus aiolomorphi, assembly GCA_036365515.1. NCBI lineage: Eukaryota > Metazoa > Arthropoda > Insecta > Hymenoptera > Torymidae > Torymus > Torymus aiolomorphi. Next base: position 121,253,685 of record CM070874.1, on the reverse strand, counting down.
CATAACGTCAAATACTTAACCAACTTAAGACAATCCGCAATATTTTCGTAACAATATATTTCTAACCCAATCACCAACCCGACCTCTTATTATCCCTATCTCTCCTTCTCCACCCCAACCTCTCTCAGCGCAAACAAAGCTCCTACCCAGCGACACCGGATCTCACCTCCACTCTCTCTATCTTTCTTCCACGCAGACAAAAGCCAAGAAAGCGAGAGCGAGAGAAAGACTCTGGCGGGTCTAAGGAGAAAATTCGGAGGGCGCAAAAAAGGATGAGAGCTAGTCCGCCTCCGCTCCTCTCTCTCTCTCTCTCTCTCTCTCTCTCTCTCTCTCTCTCTCTCTCTCTCTCTCTCTCTCTCCACCATTGATTTACATCTTGTCTTGCGGAGGAGAGCGAGCACGAGATCAGCCGTTTGTATGCGCGGCCGGCGCCAAACTTTGCTGAATTGCTCTATGACTCCTTCTCCTCTTCTTCCCCGGGCTTTCCTTTTCCACCCTCGCGCCGTGGCGGTCGTTATACCGATTCTACCAAATCACTCGCTCGCGCGCATGCCAGCGCTCGGCTCCTCTTCTCGCTCTTGCCTTTTACGCTTTCAGCGTTTTCGCGAGGCGAGAGAGGCATGGCTGTTTTCGAGATCCTCGAGAGCGCGGCGCTCTCGTGCGTGAAAGTGCCGTTTTGTATTGGTTGTGCTTGGAAGGGAGGATTGGGAGGGGGTGCAGAGGTGAACGATGGATCTCTGCTGATTTTCAGAAAAATCGGTTAGCGATGAAGTCAATTTAAGGTATAATGAATTATGCCTTTGTTAATAAATAAGTTATGGGGGCCATTATAGTATGGATGATGTTGTCAAAGTTTGACATAAAAATTTTAGATAAGTAATGATTTTTTAAATAAACATTTCAGAGTTTTAAAGAAAGCATAGTTTTAAAAAAAGGATTAAATTTGGTATACACGACCATTCCGATAAAAATAAAAATAATTAGTAAACTCACTGTTGTACTCGCCAGGATCGCTGGGATCTAGTCGTTTCGCTCTACGACCGTGTTTACTGTTGTTGTGAACGAACATATTGTCCGAAACTGCCAGCAGTGGGCCATCCACGCCGACCTGAGTCGAAATGATGACCTGTAAAATAAAATAATTGTTTAACAATTTTTAAAATGCGAGGTTTGATCAATCATTTTATTAATATCTTAATAACGCGCTTATTATTTTACTATGGAAGTCTTCGTTTTTTGTTTAAATGTGCACAGTAACAACTTCAAATCTGACTTTATAACGCCCAATTCATCAACCCCAACAAAATGTAAATACTTCAATCATCCGTAATCGCGAAAAGAAACTTTCCTCAAATTTAATTTGCAAAAGTCGTAGCCACGCGCCGAAAAAGTAAAGGAACAGCTATGTAGCGACTGCGTGTAATAAAAAATCAACAACGCGTGGACGAGAATGTAGCAAGTTTTCCGTGGTGGCGAGCGCCGTTCATTTATCCGGCGACTAACCCACCGTGCGCCAACTTGATTTCGCGGCGGAGGCGGCGGCGGGAAGGGAAAGTCTTTCTCTTACTTTCGCGAGGGGAGAAAGGCGAGCACCTAGAATTTTAATTCTCAACTTTTGGCAATGAGCAATTCCCGAAGAAATTCATAAGTACTGTAAATAATTTAATTTCGCTCGCCGGTCCCGACAAAGTGCGAAAGTTTTTCTCTATTTTTTTCATTTTTTTTTGGGGCAGTGCGTGAATTTGGTGCCGGTGTGCATTAAGAATTTAAAAAGTTGCGGGTTGTGAGAGGAGAAATGGGTTATTTAAATTTTAATAAATAATGTTGTTTTCTTTAGACGTTTACTTTGAGACCCAAATAGTCATTGAATAATTATTCAAATATCTTAATACATAAATATAAAAAGATTCATTTTATTGTTCACAGCTCTCTATTAGTATCTAATGAACTTTATTGTGCACAGTAATATATTTAAACCCATTTTTTATTACTCATACACTGAAACTTTAAAAAAAAATTTGATTTTTCCAAAATTAAAAACCCCAAAACTTGACCAAACTCTCGCAAACGAACCTCGAAACTTCTCACATAAATACCCTCCGACCGATGCCAATTTGATTATTCTTATACTTTAATACAATACAGCTTCCCTCGCGGTTTTTGACAATTTACTTTTTAATTTTTGTCTTTTGTCTCGGGCGCGGTGATACCGGAGATGACGCGGGAGGGATCCTTGCGGGGGATGGAGAATGCGCGCTCACCGAGCTAATTGCCAGCTCTCTGGATTACAAGGCTTCGGCGGCGAGGCGAACGCGAGGGTCTCGGAACGAAGGGATGTCGAAGGCTGGGAGTACTATAGTTGTTTATGTTTATTTGAAATTTGTGATGAAGTGGTTGGTAAGTTGAGTTTCGATGTAATTGAAAATGTATGCGAAAAAGTAAGTAACTAATTTTAACTTTGGACATGATTTTTCAATGATTACATAAAAATAATTTTAGTGTTTATTAAAAATTTAGTTCATATTTATTTTATTAAACAGACTTACATCAAATTTATTTTTTTTTTATTTTTATTATAATCGTATGAAAATTTCGGTGAATTAAACAATAATGTCGCTCTTTCAAGCAAAATAACATGCCAAACTCACCTGAAAGCGTCTCATGTCTCTTGGATTGCCGGCGTTCTTCAGGCAGTTCTGATTGCACTTGAGGAAGAACTTGAGGAAGAATCTGCAACAAGAAACCAGAGGAAATCCAGAATCAGTACAAGTATGCGTCGGTGTATACGCAGCTTCACAGCTGAATTAACAATCGGGCTACTTCTTAAACGGTTGACAAGGCGCTTAATGCCCTCGAAAGCCGCCGCGGGGGAGAACTTAATTAAGCTCGCGAGATCCGCGAAAGACTGCGCGGGAGCGCGCAGCCGCGCGAAAGTGAGTCTGCATAGTGCATGAACCAATCGTGCCGTGGGGCCTACCGCTCTCTCTCTCTCTCTCTCTCTCTCTCTCTCTCTCTCTCTCTCTCTCTCTCTCTCTCTCTCTCTGGCCGACGCTTGTATTATTCAGCATTTCTCTAGATTAAAGTCAGAGGCTGCTGCGCTCGCTGAGAGAGTGTGAGTGTGTTTTTGGCGGCGGTGTTAGAGGGGACGGGGGCGACTAGTGTTTCGTTGTTCGGTGTATGAGGGAGGCTTAATCAGGCCGATGAGATGTAAATGTTAAAAATAATAAAGGGTTATTTTGATTGTTTCATCATAGTTATAACTTTCGAAAAATTTATATTCATAATAATTCGTTGAAAACAATTTAAAATTTCATAAAGTGAGAAATTGGAATTCATATTGAATGTATTCATTTTACGATAGCTAGTAGTTAAATTTATTGACTGAAAAATAAACTTCTTAAAATATGGCTATATATTCTGGTATTAAAATGAATTAAAATAAATTTTTTGGAAAAACTTCACAGATGCAAAAATAAAGATTTTATTACGAAATAGATAAAATAAATGTCATCTATTATGCACTTTCTCCTTCGGTGTAATATAAAAACGACGAATCGCGATAATATAAACAAACATTAACACTCGATAGTATTTTCTACACAAAAAGAACTACATACAACCTTCTAGAACTCCCATATCACCTTTAACACCACTTTTGCCTATGTTTCGCTTTGTTCTCACCTACCCACCAACACACGTGGCTCCTCGCCGCCGATAGAAATCCACCCGCGTGCATCGGCCTCTTCTCGCGCTCTTCTCTTGACATCGACGAGGGTACATATACGCACACGTATACACGTACACCGGAAAGGGTAAAAGCGCGAGTACGCGCAAAACGAGACGAGAGAGCTACAGGCGCGAGAATAGAGCTTCCCTCGAAGGCGCGCGCGCGCCTAAGAAGAAAAGAGAGCGAAGCGCCGGCAGCCTAAAAAGCCGGCGGCTCAATTTTCATGAATTATGTAGAATATCGGAGGGGGATATTGAATTCCGTGAAATTTTTTCGGGGGATGCCGGTGCGCGCGCGAGCATATATAGGCGCTGGAAGAAGAAGAGAGAGAAGTAGAGGGAAAAATGCTTGTCTGAGAGGGAGAAATGTATGTGTGCATACGTGGGGGTATGCGTGTATGTGCGGGGGAAAGACAGAAGGGAGAGGAAAAGAGTCACCGCCCTCTGGCTTGTCGGCGAATTAGGAAAAGGATGTAGAGTATTCGAGGGATGTGCTGGAAAATGTAGTTGGATGGCTTGGAGCGGTGTAGTGAATCATGCGACGTGTGGTTATTATCTATGACAAATTTATTGTTCAAGGTTATAAACGTAATGGGTTCTTGCATCTTATTCCTTAAAAATTTATGAGTTTCAGTCAAATAACTTTGCAAAGATTATAAAATGTTTTTATTGATCACGCATTAACTTGCTGACTTATCATTCATTATTCTATGATGAAATCAAAGTTTGTCATCTAAACCTAGAGTAGTACTAATAATAAAAATCAAAATCCATTACAAACAAGGCTTACTTCCCCGTTTAATATTTTAAATATCCCGGCACCCGATCGATCGCACGAGAAAAGCATCCAAAAGAAAAGTACGCATAGAAAGTGACAAATCACCGCAGACTCCATAACAAACCAGCAGCAGCACCACCACCACCATAGGGTAGAAGCGCGCTGCATAAGCCATATAATAAAGAAGATAGAAATCGAAAAGCAGTGAGAGTGACTAGGCGCGTGCGCGTGCGCTCGCTCCGGCCGAAAAGGATGATGTAGCCCGAGCGAGAGATAGAGGGAGAGAGCCGAGAAAGCGAGAGTATATCCGCAGGACCGAATGAAAAAAGATGGAGCGATCGAGAGAGCGAAAAGAGAGAGAGAGAGAGAGAAAATAAGGGGAGTATATAGGCCCTCCTCGCGCTCGCTTCACCCTCCCGTGGGAGCCCATTGTCATCCCCTTGCGGCGTCGTCGTCGTCCGGCGCGCGGCTCTCTGCAGAACTCCATGGAAAAATCAAACGCATATACTTTCAATTTGTATTCCCTACCTACCTCTCTCTCTGTCCCTGTCTCTTTCTTGCGCTGTGATGGAGGATGGGAGAAGGGGTTCGGCCAATATTTTTCCCGATTTTTTTGCAGGCTGCGCGACGTCTAACGTGACTTTTTGTTTGGAGGATTACGCGGGCGGCTTTTTTATCACGTGGCGACTGATTTTTTGGGGTTTCAATTTTCCGAGGGAGGATGATGGAGGTGGCGGAGGAGTTGTGAGGTTTGATACTGGGTGTGGAGATGGAGAGGTGCTGTGGAATTTTTGGAGAATAAGGTTCATTTTCTTATGAAAAGGATGAACTATTCATTCTGAGAGTAGGTAAAAGTGGTGGTTCTCTGTTTTCTCAAAAAAGTAATTTATTAAATACTATTTGAAATTATTTTAACAAACGAAATTATTTTGAAATTATTTTATCTTAACGATTTTGATTTGCAAAAAATTCATTTCTCTCTTAATAAAGATAATAAATTGATCTCTTAACAAAAATAGCTTAGTACACCGCTGATTATATAATAAGCATATGCAAAACCTGAAATATTCATCTGTAGCTTCATCTCCAAATTTTTATGAACACGATAAGGTAAACTACTGGCTACGGCTCAACGCATTAAAATTCATCTAGTAATCACAATAATGTACAAAGACAAATCATTATCCACCGAAATTAAATCCACACTCAACCCACCCGACTACCACTCGAAAACACACACCTCTGCTCTCTCACTACATTTTACACGCATTTCGCAGCCTCCCGGCGCATTTAATTTCGCCGTACTTTTAGAGGGCGTTAAGATTCTATCGAGGGGCTATACGCGCGGCAGTATTCGGAGGCATTGTGTGCGCGCGCCCGGGCTTATGTATCGGAGGCGCGAATCTCGCTCTAAACGCGCTCGCGCGACGCTACGCCTCGGGCGCTACGGCGCGCCGAGATACGCCCGCGTATATATGTGTACGTATATGTATGTATACGGAATTCCATCCGGTGTACGCGCGCCAGTTGTGTTGCTTTTTGTTCGAATGCGAGCAGCAGCAGCAGCGCCGTTCGGAAATTCATCTATGGAAATTCGTCGAGGCTTCTTTCTTGCCGGTGCGATTTTGGGCGAGGATTGCGGAGGTTTGGAGGAATTTTTATGGTGGTAGTTGCTGAGCCGGATTGTTTATTGGTTTTGTAGTAAATGTTCGGAAACGTTTCTCGAAAATCATTATTAATTTTATCAAATCATTACTCTAAATATTTCAGAATCATCATTTAAAAATATGCAGAAACAATACGAAATTTCTGAAAATTATTCCACCGAATCTCCATCAATAATAATAAAAATACTACCTATATATACCCTGATCCACTTCCCTTATATCCATTCACTACATCAGCACCCCCTTGAAAAGAAAAATCATCGCTCGCGCACCCTATCACCCGCGTGTCCTCCTTAATTCCTTCGAAAAAAATCTCGTCCATAGCATAGCATACGAGCGTATACACTTACGAGTCACTTCTCTCTCGCGCGCACGCGGGTGCGAAGGATAAAAATCTAATAGACGCCTCGAAATCGAGTTTATTCCCCCCACGGGGCTGTGCGTGTGAGTGTCGCGAAAGTCTCTATATCGATGTCGCGCGCCTCTTCTCATCCACGGCGAAAACGAAATCCAGTTCGCATTTGAATCAGCCGGTAACGCAATCCATTAGGCCCCTAACAGCCAATACCTCGGCGCGAGATGGGGGGCGGGTGTATAAGAATAAGGAGAGAACGAGAGAGTAGAGAAAGAAGGTTGATGTAGGATATAGAGGATGTGTCGTCGGCTATTAGCACTCTAATTCTCATCGAGGAATCTCTTTCATCGGCGGGAGAGGATGTCTTGAGCGAATTTTTGCTGCTCGCGGAAGCGGACGTGACAGTCGGGGATAAGACAATAATCTGGAGGGAGCTTCGGCAAGATATATCTTGGGTTACGGCTAATGGTACTGCTGGTGGGGGGTGGTAGTCTGTTTGATTATGATGTCTGTCGCCATAAATTCAAGTCGGGAATTAATATTCAAAGAGATGCAGAACTTGTTCACAAGTCCTAATATTTTTATATTTATTCGTAAAATTTTTATAAATTTTTATGAAACTATGAATAATTATTAATATTCATATAAAATTGTGTCATTTTTCTGATTTGAAAATACTTTTGCCGAGATAAAATATATAAGAAATGCAAGATTTATTAAAAGAATCTTTCAACTTTTGTAATTAATTATCTATCTTTAGCAAGGGTTAAATAATATTATAATTTAGATGAATACTAAATTCTTTGAAGTATAACATAACGATGCAGTGTACAACTCCATTTCATAAACATCTTTAAAAAGAATTTCCACCCTCTCTCTCGTGTTCAAAAAACGACTGAAAAGCGATAAAAAAAGTGAGCATCCCAGCTCGTTCTCTCGACGTTTAACGAATCGACAAGGCATAAAACATACAAAGCTCGCCAGCAAGAACCGGAGAGAGAAAAACGCAGCGCCAACGCGCAACAAAACTTAACCAAAAAAACAAAAAAAAAAATTATAGCCCCACCGTCTGTACATCCAGCCGGTCGATCTCTCGAAACGCATAAAAATGAAACGCGCGGAGAAGAGAAGAGAAAGCGAGAAATTCGCGTAGTATACGTAGTACGCAGTGCGCAGGGACAAATGAAAAAAGCTAAACAGCGAAGTGGCCAACAAACACGCGCGCCGATAAATTCAATCAGACCTCGCAATAAATCATCGGCGCGCGGGGCGAGTTTCTGTTTGTGCTTCCGTGTACCAATTAACGGGTTTTGCCGCCGTCCGCCCCGCACCTATGTGTATATATATATATATATATACAGACGAGAGCAAATAAAAAAGCGCAACGATCATCAGGGCGATCCCGACGCTTAACTTCCGCGGCGCTACATTTTTGTTTTTGTTCCGCCCGACGCCGCTCATCTGCAGTTTCGTTAATTTATTGATTTTCGCAGTGAATTCGCCGTAAAATATCGTTCGTTATAAACATTAAAAGAAACCCCCGTATACGTATATTTGATACCGCTTGCTTGTATCAATAATGTCAGTAAAACGTGAGAAGCCGATAAATTTTTACGAGACGCGCGTGGATCTATATATATGTACGCGTTATAAAAATACTTCTTATTTTACGAGCCATATTCGAGCGGGTAAATATACCCCGCCGGTGAGTGCGAGCGCAAAGGGCTTACTCGAAGGACTTAGACGTAATAGAAGCAAATGGGGTGGCATTACGAGTATCAGAAATCCATTTTCTCGACGGGCCGCCCGGATCTTTAATCATGTTTTCAGCAGGCGCCCTTCTTTCTTTTACCCCGTGTGCCCTTCTGCCAAATCCCGGTATTTAATGCGGCCGAATCCTGCTCTTTTGACTCTCTCGCGTTTTCGAAGCCATTTCGGTATTCGCTCTCAGTTCTAGTTAGATTATGAAAAATATTTAAAATGCTTATTTCAATCGTTGCTTGTATTTAAGTATTTATTTCCATATAGTATTAAGAAATTATGAATTTAAATTCAAAACGATTCAGAAAAAAATAATTTCATGCTCCGTATAAATATTTATTGAAATCTGAAAAATTGTATTCAACGTAACGTCTTATCTTTTCTTATCAGTACTACTTTCGATAAGTTTACTCTTATATATACGTTTAGTCCTTTAACCCCGAAGACATTAGTCTGAGGGACGTCGCGCGACCAATGACCAGCACTCGACCGACGACCGCACCTTAGATATTTATGTCTAGTGGGTGGTAAGGCTCACCCTCGATCGTTCATTGATCCCATTGTTTGGAAACGTTAGAATTCGCTTGTTCCGTGCTTTCCAAGTGGTTATATAAATTAAGTTAGCTAAATCCAGTATTTTTAATTGACGTTTATTGGATTTCCGCAACGATTGATTTCGCAGAATTTGACATCAACTTTCTTTTATTACAATTCGAATCGTTTCCTACTTTCCAAGTCTCCTGAAATAGGATTCTAATAAGATCCAACATTATCACCTACCCGCCGCACTCCGGCTAACGAACCCCAACCGGCTTCTCCACCTCCTTATAGCCTATCCTATAGTGCAGCCTCCTACGATCATTATATTTCCAAACGCACGTAAGCTCGGGCCTCTCTCGCCCCGCGGCTCTCTCCTCTCCTCTCTCTAGGAATGCATAATGGAGCTAGCCAAGAGTCTCAATTAATAAGAATGTGTACAGAGGCCGAGCCGCTCGCTGCTGCTGCCGTTCGCGTACACATGCATAGCGGGGGGTATGTGCACAGCAGCAGCAGGAGCCGGAGGTATCAGGGGATGCTTAATGTTTAACCAGCCTCCATTACGCCTCCTTGCGCTAACCCAACGCTGCTGGCGAGGTTCTCCTTCCTCTCTCTCTCTGGCTACTAGTCTCTCTCTCGTCTTTCGGCGCGGAGAGTTGGTTAAACAGCGGGCGCCGTTCGATAGGCGGGGACGACTACCTATCGGCTTTCTTCGGCCAGGTGTTTGGGGGGAAAGTGACTGGATTCGTATGGAGTGTGGTGGGAGCAGTGGTTTTTCTGGTTCAGGTATAGGAGTTTCTAGGGATTTTTTTCGCGGGGGGAGGGATGAGGTGATCGAATCTTGGCCGAATTTCGAGCGTATCTGAATAATGGAGCTTTACATCGCGAAGTTTGCTTTGACGGAGTTCACGACGTGGGGCGTCAAATTATTCATCAACGAGCGTGTCTGAGATTTCGACCGAAGACTAATGCTGAACAAGCCCACCGTTTACTTATTATCGAGTGGATATAGCAATAATCGTTTGTGTAGGCAAGCGCAGTTTTCTACTTCCAATCAACCTCCACAAAAATGACCCTATTCCGAAAAAAAAACTATATCAAGCTACCCTACTCCTGCAAATTATCTCCTCCCGCCGGCTCCAAAAAACCCTGCACCCTGGATCCAGTAGCGCAAAATTGTCCTAAACCATTTAGCCGTTGTAATCAGCTTCGACAATACTTAGGCGCTGACTAGGTTAAGTCTTCGCAGACTTTCCTACGCTGCTGACCGAGGCGCTCTCTCTCTCTCTCTCTCTGCTCCGTAATTACGAGCATGCAAGGTAGATTAGGCAGCCGAGGCTCTCCCCCGAGACTCGAGCTTGCTATACCAGCGCTGCACCGAGGAAAGAGAGCAGAAGCGCGCGTTCTCTCTCTCGCTCTCCGCCCCTTGTAAGACGGAAGTATATATAAGACGGAAGAGAAGGAGGAGGAGGTTTAGCTATATTCGGCAGGCAGCGCTGTGTACTCTTGTAAGACGCTGCATAATTCATGGCTAAGTAATACGTTTTACGCCGGCGGAGAAACAGCAGCAGCATGCGCGTGCGCTGCCAGTTCTCGCGCGTGCACGCGGGATTCCCCTAATGGCAGTCTATCACATTAGTCGCGAGAGTAGGTTTGAGTATATGCGTGGGTGAGAAGAGAGATGCAGTTGGAGACGGGACCGATTTACCGCGAATTAGAGCGATTTACGCGACGTTCATTATGCGGCTTGAGCGAGGAGCGCTTAGGTGCGCGCGTGAGAGTGGATATGGGCCTTAACAGCTGGCGGTTTGCCCGTGTCTACCGAGATGCGCTCGTGCCGCTTTTCTATTACAATGCTGCAAGTGCGTTGGAATTTATGATTCTGGGTGAATATATGATTGAGGATTATAGTTTGAAAGGTTTTATTCTATATTGATGAAATTCGCAAACAAAGTCATTGGACACTTGTTAATTCAATTATTTATGTATAAAATTAATTTTTACTTGAGATTATTTGCCTAACAGCATTTTTCTACAATCAAAATCAATAAATTATATATTATAAATAATAAATTTTCCTTATTCTGCAGTTTCATCGATCATACTCCTTTACCTCAATTTCATCCTTTATTCCACGAAAAATCATCTACCTCAGCATTAAAAATCTTTCAAATTAAATCTCCCCAATTCTTCTTCATTACCACATTACCCGATCGAGAACTCGATACTCCACTCACGGCAATGAGCGAACGAGCAGCGTAATTGCACTACGAAAAAGCAAAGCGCGCGACTGTAAGTTAGTTTGCTCGTTGAGAAGTGAACGTGTAACCGCTCGCGCTTTATGGAAATGTCGCATTGTGTCCAGCCCAAGGCACCGAGCGAGCGAGACAGAAAGATAATTTCGCGCGGCAATTTCGTGGTGTCGCTGGGAAATGCTGAATTTAATCCTCTGCCTCTTTGCTCTGCCTCTTTTCGGCTGCTGCGCGCACTGCTTTTTGCCGTCGCGCTTTAATTGAACGGTTAAGCTGGTTTGCATGATAGGCTGTATTTTATATTTCAGGTGGTTGGGGTTTGTAGTGGAAAGAATCTATTGGCGATGCTGAAATTTATTTTTACCGGGCGATTGGTTTTCAATCGGTTGTGATTGAGTTTGAATTGTGTACGCAAACTGTGAGTAAAATCTAGGTATAAAATTCAAATATTTCATTGAAATTAATTTCAATTTAAATTGAAATGTTATTAAATTTAATAACCATCATTTAAATAACGCCAAAAAATAATCTCTATTTCTTCATTACATACGTTTATACAATAATACTATATAGATTTGTATTTTAATACTTTATAAAATTACTCTATGAAATTTCAGATTTCTCATTCATTATTCACTTAAAATAACGATCATAAGAAATCATAAATTCCCCGCACCACAATATAACTTCTCTCCTGTACAACCCGATCCAAGACCCAAACACACCGTAAAACGCATAAGCGCGCCAACTTGGCGGAATTCCCACGCTTAAACCGATCCTCTCTCTCTCTTACTCCATCGAGGTATACATATACACACAGAGCGTGTATACGCGAGCTTAAGTGGCGGCGCGCGAGTGAATTCGACGAGAGTAGAGAGTATATAGAGGCCGTTGCGAGGGGAGGGAGGCAACTCTCGAGTAACGTACACGCGCGTAAAGAGAGACTTGGTCGCAGTCGCGCGGCTTCGCTTAATCCCGGCTAACTTAGTTCTACCTACCCCGCGCGGGCGCCGGGGGAGGAGGAATTTGCCGGGGATAAACAGATCAGCGCGTGTTTATTGAAAGATGAAAATGGAGTTTGATGCTGTTGGGGGAAGCTTCGCGACGTGCTTTTTTCGGTGGGTTTCTTTTGATTATTAGGGGTTACTTTTGGTTTGTAAGTGAAGGTGTGTTTTATTTTCCTTGTAGATAATGAGTTTTGTCTTTTATTTTTGGTTTTTGCTTTTAATTTTGATGGTGTGAATTTGATCAAGAATCAAAGTTTACTATAGATTCTACAGAAATTAATTTGAAAACATAAACAAATTCAGTTTGCTCTACTTATTGCTGTAATATTCCGATTGTAAAATATTACTGGTAAAGTTTATAGTTAAAAATTTCTAAAATTGATGTTTTTATATAAAATATAGCAAGTTAGCTTAGCAAATTTGATTAACGTATTCGTGGGTAGGGAATGCTAATTGTTCTTCAAAGAATTATCATAAATCAACCGTTTATTACCCAAACGAACAAAATAAATCCGATAAACTTCCTCTCTTCAGTTCTAACACCCCATAATCGAATCTCATTAACCATCCACGACGATCGCGCAAAGTGGAAAAACAGGTGAGCAACCAACACGATGCTCCTCTCAAAATGCGATTTTAATATTCGCACGCGACGCGGCTCCTTTGACTCTTCCTCAAGACACACTCGCGAGGGCCGGGGAAATATACGCGAGACTACTCGCTAACTCGCTTAGGCGCTCTGTCGGGGGATTCCCCTTTGAGAATCTCTGCCTGGGCCCCCGCCTCCCAGTTGTTCGGAAACTCGGTAAAATCCCGTCGCGCGCGCGCAACTTTCGCTGTACGTAAATTTACTCGCGTATATACCTGCGCCCGGGCTTTTTTTCTTATAGCAGGAGGAGTTGGCGTTACGCGCACGTGGCTGTTATTTTTGGAGGTGGGAGCTGTGGAAGTTTGAGCGGCTGCGGAGATTGCATGGAGCGAGCGCGAATTGATTCGCGAGTAATAAGGTGATGTCTCCGAGGGGAAATTTCGAGGTGATGAGCGTGAAGTGTAGGCCATGGTTTGGGATGGTTATTGAACCTGGTGTATATATGTGTACATGGTTGAGGGAAAGGGTATTATGGTATGTTTGTCAATAACTTGTAACAAAAATATGACAGCTCAGTTTATTAATAAATTAAACAAATCAAGCAATGTAACAGTTTTACGAAAATATTTAATATTGTAAAATAAAAAAACAAACAGGTGAAATTTATAACAACCGTATTCATTTCCTACTCATAACAACAAACAAGCCATGATTTATCAAACGATTTATCAACCGCGAGCACGAATGCCGGCCGACAAATTTTTGCTCGCTCCCATACATTATACCCGGGCGCAGCATTTTATCCCATCGCCGCATTATCCGAGCCATCCATTATTCATGCACCTTCCAAATGAGAGAATCGAGTTCGCCGGCCCTACTACAACGTCCGGTCATACATACACCCATATACTCGTATCCCGCGAGTGCGTAATTTTAAAATCCAATTGGCTCGCGCGAAATCTTCCATCGCCGAGCGCGGTATCTCTTAGGCAATTATGCGCGCGCGTGGGGACAGAGAAAGAGAGAGAGAGAAAGAGAACCCCGAAGGCCTGGCGGATCGCTATCGGGCTTTATTAAAAAATTTGTCTTAATTTAAGAGGGAGGAGGGAAGCTTTTTTAATCCCTCCCTGGAGGTATGGCGCGCGCAGGAGAAGGAACGGATTCGCCGGGTGGAATTAATTTTTGCTCGTTCTGTAGGAATTTTCGTGGTTCTTGTTCTTTTGGTGGAGGTAGGTATGCTTGTGGTAGGGTAGTTGAAAGTATCATCTGAATATTGGAGGAATTGATGTTTTTTATCTTATGTATATTAATTGTTTTATTAGCAGACTTTTTCAATTTTTTTATATCATGTAAACGTTCTCTGTGAAGACCACCATACTCGTAAATTTGAAATTTTAAATAATAAATGGCATAACAAAGTTCCATAAAAATTTACAAATTAATTAAATATTTATTTTTATAACTATTTGAAGGAGAAATTGAAGGAGAAATTTTCATAAAAGTGTACTAAAAGGTGCTGTAATTCTCATTGAGTATGAGATATATTTGTATAAATGGTTTGATTCAAGAATCAAAATAATAGAGACCAATTGTTAAATAATTCATAAAATAAAAAGTATCATTTCCCTCTTAAATTTCATTAAAATATCCCATCTTGTTAAAAAACCAAACTCTTACTTCAAACTACGCAAAACCATATTCTCTCCTTTCTTTCTTCATATACAAACAACAAACAGTATATCTACAACCCTGCCAACGATCAAACCCTCAACCTGTCCCTCCGAAGCCCACCAACATTGCAACATCCTTCCCCAGCAATGCCACAAGCGAAATCGAAAAAAATAGCTCGGCATATAAGCGGGTTATCGCGGCGGTCGCCATGTTGCTGCTGCCGCCGCTATATACACGCGCAGGACACACCACGCGGAAGCCAGCGAGCGAGCAAGCAAGCAAGCACGCACGCGACGTCGGCGGCGGCGGCGGGTGTTGCCATGGCGATGCGTGCGGGATGATAATGCCGGCGACGAGGCCTTTTCTCCCTTCCGAGAGAGAGCAGCGAGCGCGCAATAAAGCAGCCCGATCTTTGGCGCGCCGTTTCTTCCCGGCCTACAAGGAGCGAGAGAGAGGGAGAGAGAGGGGGAGGGAGATCGAGGGAGAGATTGGAGAGAGAGAGAGACGAAGAGAGTGAGGGGAGAGTTGGTTTATTGTTCATAATAAACTGTTGAAATTTAGTGGTGGATCATGGTGGAGAGGTCGGTGATGTGGATTAGGGGAGGGCGGGGCGAGGATGTTTGGGGATTTTCGAGAGTGGGTTCGCTTTTTTTGTGGTGATTTCGTAGCTTTGTTAAGTAAAATGGATATAGAGAAGAAAAATGAGCGCGTTTAAATTGAAATTGTATTGATTTCAAATATTGTAAGTAAATAATTTTCTTATAATAAACTGTTATTTATTTAAAGAAGTTTTATAATTTATTTAAGAAATAATTAATTGTCTAGAAACGAGACGAAAATAGACGAGAAGTAACGTTACTACAGAATAAAGCTGAATCTATATGATAAACAGTGAATTCAACATAACTGCCTAATGAAAAATATGAACGATAATTACTACGTGTGAGGAATACAGATTAATGTATAAAAGCAAATTATATTAGAGAAATTAGAGACCATCAAATTTACGGCCGAACTGTAATGCGAAGCATAACGAGGCTGAAGATAATATTCAGTAGGGCAATCAAAATATAGTCAGACAAATACGCCCTAATGCCCCGACAACTACAAACCGCTGTACTAATCCTACAAAACCTTCACCTCCGGCCAATAAAAGACAGCAACAATCCTCCCGAAAAGCCAAAAAGACAGCCCCGCATAACCGCGCACAGCAGCGGAATAACGCGTTATACGCGATAGACACAGCAGCAAGCGCGCGAGAGAGAGAATCGCCATACCCCCTATATATATGGAGTGTTGGTAGTCCGAGAAATGTTGATCACGCGTCGATAACGATTATCGCGACACGACCTTATCGAGCTCTCGCTCTCACCCGCGCGCGCACGACTGTGGCAATTTCGCTGCGGCGATCGCTCCCCGCGCGATTGCGTCAAAAACATCGCTCGGCTGGATGTGTGCGCAGAGCGTATATAGCTGGCGTCGCCCCGTATAATTATACTTGCTTATTGCTTCGAGATAGCGCCGGATACGGCTCGTTTCCTTTTATTGCCCGCCGAAATTAAATATTAGATGGGATATATCTGCGCGAACGCGCGTGGGAGAGCACGGATATGATGGGATATAGTCGTAATATTTCGTCTTGTTGCGAGAGATAGGGATATGGAGGTGGAGGTAGAGGTAGAGGAGGTTTGGTATTGAGGGACCGAGGCGATTTTTTGAGCGATGATTAGGAGGGGGTTCTTATGGCTGGCTGTGATATTTATTGTGTGGGTGAAGGTGATATTGAAAATGTCGAACAGTAATATAACATACGGTGAAGGATATAATGTTTAATATTAAAAATATATGAATAAAGTTGTACACTTTGATGGCGATCAAAGCTCAAGTGGTTCACGTGGATCTTACCTTTATGAATGTACGTATATAGTATCCTAAAAATCGAAGAAAAAGGCGATACCTCTATAAAAGTAATATTTTAGCCAGTTTCAAAAATATATAAGACGCTTTATTACTGTTATTCCTTCAAATAAAAAGAAAAATCTCATAAAAGTTTACTTAGCTCTCACAAACATCAGCCCTCTTAAAATTTAAGAATTTTATAATTTTTATCGCTCTGAACCCTCTATACCAACGTAACCGCTTTCAATATCGGCCTTCTTAAAAAATAAACAGATTTTCACGATATACCCATCATATCCGCCTCAGCCCCGCATACACGTATACAGTAGAACGTCTCCGCGCACGGCAAGACCCACTGCTAGACTCCCACCCTCGGCAGCAGCTCCCTTTAAAGAGCGGCAGTTTCGC
The DNA here is from genome assembly GCA_036365515.1 of Torymus aiolomorphi. Classification (NCBI taxonomy): domain Eukaryota; kingdom Metazoa; phylum Arthropoda; class Insecta; order Hymenoptera; family Torymidae; genus Torymus; species Torymus aiolomorphi. The sequence continues at coordinate 121,237,035 of CM070874.1, read as the reverse complement.
GCGGCAAACGTCGTCTTTTATGGTGTCTACGTCTCCCAAGACTTTCGCCTCGGATGATTTTCGAGCCTTCGTACACATACACACACATACACGTAGATATATAGACACAGAGTCGTGTTTACTATGTATGTATGCATGCGAGGGGGCAGAGAGGGTGGTAACAACGCGGTGGCGGTGGTACACCGTCCCAGAGGTGTCGTTACAATTAGACGGGGCTGCCAACTGCTGCAGGGCCGGCCTGCTAAATAACTTACCAGTGCTGACAACCTGACCGCGTGTAGCGTTATCGCGCGAGAGCGAGAGAGTTGGTTTAACGCGCGTAGGATATGCGTTTCGTATAAGTCGCGCCGGTTTACGAGGACAGAGGGGGTGGAAGGAACGATTATCGACGAACGGTTCTGGACTGGAGTTTGTAAGTTGGTCGATTGAAATGTTGAGTTTTGGGCTTGAATTCCGTAGTAATGGAAGTTATCGGGAAAGAGGTAATGTTACGCGCAGTGTTGCAAGCATTATGTATAGAATAGGAATCGTGCTAGTGTTTCAATTTAATGTTTACGAAGGAATAATAATATTAAAATCAGTATAAAAGTATATAGATCAGCGTCGTCTATTAGTATAAGTAAGAGTATGACATTACTACAATTATTTTCGCATAACTTGTTGATTTTATTACATCGTCTGCCTATAAATTATACAAAAAAAAAAGAATCCTGACGAACTACACCATCACTATACTTCTATTCCATTTCAAAGCAAAGCAATACCTAAAAGAAACTATCGAAATGCCAATACTAAAACCTTCTTTCACACCTCTCTCTCTCTCTCTCTCTCTCAACATCTCCATTCACCTCCGTCACCCTCCCGCCCAATAATAACGCCAACAAGCCCGCTCACAAAGGCCCCGTGTATAAGAAGCCGTAGACGAACATCGCCAGCACCTGCCACGCGCAAATCATCGTGTGGGCGCTCGCGAAATCCGATTCAACAACAGCCACCGTCGTCGTCGTCTGCGTCGTCGCGCCCTTGGTTTTTCCACTCCTCACCGCGCGCGCGGGCGAGCGGCGCGTAAGTGCGCTTGCGCCGAGTGTTTAGGAGTCGAATGTCGGAGAGGGCGTCCCTGCGGAATATCGACTCGCCCCTCGGGACTCGGCAGTCGATAGTCCCGCGGGATTTTCCCAGTGCGTGTGTGTATGTGTGCGCGTGGGTGAGGGTGAGGAAGGATGTGTCTTTGGGCGCGCGGAGAGGGAGAGGAAGTTTTGTGGAGCGTGCGTGGCGCGCGCGCGCCGCCCGTGCGAGGAGCGAGTTCTTCCGGATGTCGTTCGTCGTCGCGCGCACGCCAGCTTTTGTCGACGCGGGTTTTGTTTGCGTCCGAGCGAGGATTTTTCTATTTGTAGTGGGAGGAAAAATTTTTTTTATGACTTTGTTGTTGTTTGGGAATGGTTTTTTGGAAATTATGCGTCAAGCACGGTTTAAAGCTTTTTTTTTGTAAATGAACGCAGGTACAGAAATAGCTATAATAGATATAATTGACTTTTTCATTTTGATTCTTTCTAATTCTATTATTAGTATTCAATGAAATAAAAATCTCTTTTTTCCCACGCGAACAACCTTGCCGCTCCTCTGTATACACGCTTATACAAAACTCAATCCGAAAATACACCGTCACATCTACGTCTCGCGAGAGGAGGAAGAAAAAAAAGCACGCTAGACGGAAAGAGAAACTCGACGGGAATGGGAATGGCGGACTTTCTCTCCCAAGATTGTATGAAATTATACGGCTTGTAGTGCAGTTAGCCGTAGGAGACGACTCCGCGCGTTCGGGGGGGTTGCCAACTCTATCTCTCTGTGTTTTTCAAAATTATTCGCCCGACTTACAAGGCCCGACTCCCGAGTTTCCTCTTTTCCCTCGTCCCGCTTTCGCCGGGGCTGTATAGTAGTACGCTTCTTCTTTCGCGTGGAATGCAAAGTAGGGGGATCTTCACTTTCGAGGAGGTGAATAAAGTATTTACAAGATTTTTTCAATTTCTTTTGCTTTCGGAGTATCTTCTGCAATTGTCTTTTTTTTTTTTTTTTTTTACAAAAGTAATAGTAAAATGGATTCGAATAGTAGAGGAGAGTCAAAAGTTATTTTGAGGTACTTATTATTTTTCAAAACTTTAAAACCTTAGTAATTATTACGTTTAATAAGAAAGAATGTTATATAGTCATTTAGACTAAAATGGAATATTATTAATCGCTCTTACATACATATCTTCTTAGTACACCATTCAAGTAATCTCTCTCAAAACCTTAAAAACCCGAGACCACAAACATCAACCCCGCAATATACGATCCGCGATCTCCTTCACCCTCCTCTTCGCCTCTCTCCTCGCTTAATCTTTCTTCCTGCCTCTTCACTTCCCATCCCACAATGGCTCCTCACTCTCTCTCTCTCTCTCTTTCTCCTCTTCTTCACGAAAATGAAAGTGAATCTTGAAAACGTTATATTCAGTACACGCGCCGGGCGCGACGTTTTAAATAATTGAGGCCACCGCGGCGGGCGGCGGCCCTTGAGCCGCGCGCGCTCCGGTCACGTGTCGCAATTTATTTTTTTTCCTCTTCGGTAGGCCGCAAAATTCTTTGTGGGCGTACGCGCCCGCCTGAATAGTTCATGGGGAGGTGCGAGAGCGCGAGTATGGATACAGGGGCTCAAAGGGGATCGGTTTAAGGATGTTTACGCTGGTAAGTTTATTATGGGGAGAAGAGAGAAAGTGTGAGATAAAATTTTATTTTTCATATTAAATAAAGCGGGTGGGAGGTTTAGGTACTGGCGTGGAGGTAGATGAATTTGGATTGAGTCGAATCGGTGTCTTGGAAAGAGTTCGTGTATTTTTTTTATCGTTCTGAGGATTTTAATTTATTAGTACAAAAATTGTAGTTTGAGTAAAAACCGCCTTTTTAGATGGAGCTGAATTAATGATGGAAATGGAGAAGAAGACTATTTAAAAATGCTTAACCTCTCAAAAAATAACTTTCACGGGTTACAAAAATAATTGATTTACAACAAACGCACGCGAAACTCCCAACAAACAATTCCCGCAACCTCGTGCTCTACAATTTCCAGCTTTCTTCCGCACTGAGAAATAAAATTCACTTCCAGGAAAAGTCTCCGAGAGCGCGGGAGCAACGAATCAATTCGGGACGTTTTTAAAAATACTTTGGAAAGCCTTCCACGACACATTTGTCTTTGCTGCGCGCGCCCCTAAAGCGCAGCTCGCGCGTCTTCTCTCGGGGAGGGAAAAAATCGAAAGTCTCCCGACGTCGCCGTCGTCGTCGTAGTCGGGCGGACGGAACTGCTATTGGCAGGTGTACACACACGTGCACGCGCGCGCGCCCTCGATCGTCGGAAGAATGGAAGAAGAGTGAGGTTCGGTGTGTGCGATTGTTGAGCGCTAGGAATGTTTTTATCAATGAAAAGTTATATATAGTAAAGTTTATTTAACAATCCCATTGCTTTCAAATTTTGGAGATTTAATATTATTTCTTTTTCTATATAGATTATTTTATTTACGTAAATTATTTTTGTTTCGGTATCAATAAATCAATTCTTTAGTACCTCGCATTTATCCGGAGTATTGCATGAATACTCATCTCAAATTTTACGAAGAACAACGTTTACACGATAATTTGTAGTCATAATTTAAGCAACCTCAAACCAAACACTCCGCAATCCTTCATCATTATCGCGCAAATTTCACAAGATTCGCTTCCTTAAAATTTCTCAGCCGAAAAACTGGCTCGTCGCTCGTGTCCTGCTTTTCAGTAATACCTTATATATGCAGTACTACACCTAAACTCTCTCTCTTTCTCTCTCTCTCGCTCGCTCACCCTCAACGCATCCCTCTCCTCCTCCCTCGCATCCCATCTCTTTCTTTCTCTCTCTCATGCTCCCCTACACGCGACTCGGCCAAAGTTTTGTCCGAGCCCTAGCCCCGGTCCGGCCTCGTCCCTCGGCCAATACTTGTGCTGACGGCGCTATATAGTGCAGAGAAGAAGGACGGAGAGAAAGCGAAAGGTCTCCGGAGACTTCCATTTTGACTCTGGGGATTAGGCGTGACTCCGCCCCCGGCGGCGAAAGTTTTGTCCCTCATTCTTTCGGCCTATATGTGTCTTCGTCTGTATGTGTTGGTACGTGTACGTGTACGCGTGTGTGGGTGATCTCTTCGCGAGATGGCCGGGAAGAGAGAGAGAGAGAGAGAGAGAGAGAGAGAGAGAGAGAGAGAGAGAGAGAGAGAGAGAGAGAAGAGCGCACGCGATATTGATGACTTCTTTTTCTGCGAGCCGAGCTAGCGCGATGGTGGTTGCGAGAGGGAGAGACAGAGAAAGAGAGGAGAGAAAAGAGACAACCCTTCGTGCGGTCGGTTGCCCGTTTGTGTGCGTGCGTGTGTGTGTGTGTGTATGTGTGTGAGATGGGAGACGGTGGAGAAGTTGTGAATGTGGCGAAGAAGATGTGAAGAGTGCGTAGGAGTACGAAGGTTAATTGCCACGGTGGTCTTGGATTTTAAGATGTTATCTGTCACTCTGAAGACTTATATTCTTGATTGATAAGATATCGCAATCAGTATAGCTTCATTTTGTATTAATTTATACAGTCTAATAATAATTTTAAATTTGAATATTATCTTGCAATTTTGAAATTTAATTATAATTGTAAAACATAAAATGGGGGGGGGGGGTCCAGAGTTTCGACGATTCACTATAAAATTGAAGTCAACTATAGATGTTTTTCAGTTCGACAAATGGTAATGCAGATTGTTCTTAATTTCGAAATTCTAAATTACGAAAATCGTATTTACAAATGTAACACTTCACCTACTGTCCAAAACATCGAATTTCATTAATAGAATTTTAATAGGGGTACCATATAGATACTTCGAAATAAATCATTAGAAACAGCTTATATTTGCTTTGAGGTCGTATTGATGAAATTCGACGTTTTGGACAGTAGGTGAACTGTTACATTCGAAAATATGATTTTCGTAATTTAGAATTTCGAAATTAAAAACAATCTGCATTATCATCTGTCGAACTGAAAAACATCTATAGTTGACTTCAATTTTATAGTGAATCGTCGAAACTCTGGACCCCCCCCATAAAATGATCATATATAAATAAATTTTTAATAAATACTTTTTTCGGCAAATAAAAAAGGTGTTAATGATTTCTTTATATTTCTTTTTCTAACTTTTGCAATTCTATTCAATTGGTTCATATATAATTCGCTTATAAATATGAGTAAACTAAATATTGTCTTATGAGATCGTTGTACAAAGGCTCAAAGTATATGATGAACTAAATTTTAATAAAAAACATAATATCTAAACTTACTTTACCGGTAACTAAATAAGACTATATACATAGTCAAATTAAAGTAATCCTTTGTTCAAACATCGTACTAATCATGATCTTCAAAAAATCGACTGACTTCTATCAAACATTATTAAAATCCTTTCATTTTCAACCCCTTCCGAACTTCTTCGAAATTCCCCACAACAAGGACATCAAACAAACCCTCTCTCTCTCCGAAACACCTCCCACCATCCGCCTCCTTCTCTACCTCCTCTTTCTCTCTTAGAAATTCACCACACTCCCTTAACATATCCGTAAACAAATCCTCACCGCACGCGTGCGCGCGCTCGCGCTCTTCCTCTCCTTACCACCGCAACCGCTATATCCCTATATACACACTCTCTCCGCGCTCGCCGCACGCGTCTCTCCCTCGCATATATACACACACGTACATATATTCGACTGTGGGGAGAGAGAGAGAGAGAGAGAGAGAGCGAAAGAGAGAGAGTAGGGTCCCCGGAGGCGGCAAGCTAAATATATCCACCCCCGCTCGGCCCCGGGGGGGAATGTCAAGACAACATGGCCGACGCCCGTCATACCACTAACCTCTCCCTCCCTCCCTCGCCGCCCGTCGACCGACCGACCGACGTCTCGGCCGAGCCCGCGTAGTCGTCGTCGTCGTGTGTACACTGGCCGTGCGCGGGCCGTGCGACGGGGTCGAGCGAGTCTTCAAGAACGCTCGAAGACACGAAAGATCGCTGTTGTAAGGGTGGGTGGTAGGGGAAGGGATGGAGAAGAGATGTGTATATGTGTGTCTGGGTGTGTGTGTGTACTTGTGTGGGTGTGAATTTTGGTGTTGGTTGGTGTAAATGAAGACCGTTGTAGTGGGATAGTGTAGTTGTGAGAATGGGTTGGATGTTTGGGGAGCTTTTTTAAGCTGAGCACAAAATTTGATTTGTTCTCAGATATAGAGAACATTAACATACACAGATGAATTATCGTAAATAGGAATCTATACTAAATATTGCATGAATACATGATTAATAAGACAAGAGTTTTTAAATTTAGATTGTACTTTGAGTTTCTCAATTTATTAAAATTTAATGTTGATGTATCCTACCTTTCAAATAAAACGATCTGACAAATGTATACCGTATAAGTCTATACATTAAATATTAGGATTTCACATTTATCACTCAACACTAAGAAAATTCACTCAACTTTGGATATTCTATACATAAATATTGCTATCCACTAGATCCCGATATTTATTTTTCCCGTAGTTTGCCTTTGATTTACCTCAGCGTTTACCCAACTCCCGAAATTGTTTTACCAGACCGAGCGAAATAAAATTTGACGACGCCGAGAAGAGCAAGACGAAAAAGAAGAATCCAGAGCTCTCGCGCGCGCAGAGAGAAAGAGAGATCGAGCCAAGCGTAGAAAGAAGAAATTTATTTTCGCGCGGGCGAGCGAGAAAGTCAAGAGGGCGACGCGCTTAGTCGACAAACGAAAGGCGAAACAGATTAAAAGTATATAGCGAAGTTTCTTCTTGCTGTCTCTCTCTCTCGCTCTCTTTCTCCCCCCTGCGAAGAGACAACAAAAAATGTACGAAGGAGAAGAGGAAAGGTATCCAGGAAAGAAGTAGGGTGGAAATTAGCAACCTTCGAGAGATTACTTTGAATTAACAAATTGAAAGGAGGCGCACGTCGCCCGAAGGGGAGTACAAGAGCAAACTTTTGCTTTTTTCCGTCTTTCTTGCTCTTTCTGTAGGGCGAGGGAGGGGCGGAGATAAAAGCAGGATTTTTCGTGAGCCGATGCGCGTCGCGATAAGCGACCGACGTGTTTATGTTCATGCAAATGACTGTGACATTTTTCTTCTTGTTTTCATCTTCATTTAGCCAATATTTTTCAAACACGGAAAATCCAAGAATCGTTCAGCATTTCATTATCTTTCATTTGTATTAATATACAAATATTATCTCGCCAAACTCACAATATCCCCAAAAAACTAGCGACACTCTTCACCACGCTACTCCTACAAACCTCTAACCCTTACCCTCTCAACTGACCGAAAAACCTCCAAAAAAAACCAGTTCACCCCCACCAGCATGCACCGCAGCCAACGAAAGCACACACGAAAGAGAGCCCGAAAGCTTGCAGCTCGCGAAAAACGTGCCGAGACTCGGGATCCCTCCTCCTCCTCCGCACGCCGGCGGGGCGCGCGCGAAATAACTGCAGCGGCGAATTGTACGCATAAAACATTCACGAGGGCGCGAGCGAGCGAGAAAGAGACGAAAGAATCGAGGATGAGGGCCGACCCCGATATTCCCTCCACGGCTGTACGAGGGACTGACCTTGTGCACGTTTTGCGTAAATGCTGCACGTGCGCGCGCGCGTGGTGTAAGAGAGGGAGGAGGAGGAGGAGTATCGATCCTATTGTCGTTTTATGGGTGTAGGACGGTGGAGTGGGGGTGTTTTGTTTTGGAGATTAGGAGGGGGGGCGGAGGAGTTCCTTAAAGTGAATGTGCAGGAGTGCGGAGGAGGTGGGAAGACGGTGGTGAGTCAGTGCACATTCTCTTAGTTTTCACGAGTGTTTGACAATTTTTTATTTATTTCCAATGTTTGATACTGAACGATTATAAATTGTATTACACGGCTAAAAATAGAAAATCAATGTCCACTCCAAAAAGTTTCCACTTCACTTTTCACCATCGCGCCAACAAAAACTCCAAACCCTCAACAATCACCTCCCAACTCCGTCAACTTCCTGCTATACACCCACCCGCCGATTGCTCGCAATAAAAAAATGATCTCGAAACTTCAGAACCATGGCTGCGTCGCTTCAGCTCAGAGCTCGCGGAATAACAAAAAAGGGAGAGTAAAGGTCGAGACTCGTGCCACCGCCGACGACGACGAAGAAGAAGAAGAAGGCGGGCGCGCGAGCAATGGTGGGGAAGAGTGGGAGGTGGAGGAGGAGGCGGTGGCGGCGGCAGCAAAAAGGAGTGACGCGCGTGGCCATAAACTCCGTCGTTTGCGTTTTCTATTTAGCGCGAGCGAGCTTGTACTATCTCCGCCTTCGATTTGAATTCCCGGCGAGCTGGTTCACGGCTTGCGAGAAAGTTGCGAGGTGGTGGGGAGGTGAAGGCTCTTTTTTCTTTTTAGGCTGAAAGTGTTTTCACGCGCTGGATGTGTCGAGGAGGTTGGCAGATTATGTTGAGAAACGGTGAATGTTTTGAAGTTGAAAGAATGAAGACGAGTTGTTTATCTTTGATAAGTTTGGTACATGAAATTTTTATTAGACATAACCTTACGTAAAATAAAACGTTGTTTTACTGGATGCCAAATATGAGTTCTATAACCGACAGTTCAGTATTCGCCAATATATAAACATTTTAAATTATAGTAGTAACATAGCACTCTTTTTAAAAACAATATACCTAAAACCCTAACTTTTACCTTACTGCACGCGGAATGCCTTCTATGCGTACCTATACACACGACTCTCGAAGGTAAAGGGTCTCCGACGCGTCTGTCGCGATCGCCCCGATCGTTCGCCTCCGCCGTTTCCCGTACATTTATTGCCCCCTTCTCTCTCTCTCCCTTTCCTTCTCCCCCGTTATACGACGTTATATTTGATATTGGATAGACTACACGCGCGCGCGCGTCTACGTACGTATCATTGGGCTCGTAAAACCCGCCGTAAATAATATTAAATAAATGTAATAGGCAGCGCGCAAGGGGCTGGCCTTAGACGTGCTTAGCTCGATCGGGAAGACGCCTGGAGGGTATAGGTATACAGTTCCATTTTTTATCAGTGTGCGTTGAGGAGGTCGATTGAGGATTTTTAGAAGGTGGGATGGATCGTTTGTGCATTAAAATGATTTTAAATTATCTTGGTATTTGTAAAAACTTACTTATCGTGGAAATGAATTTACGTTTCTTAATTAATGTATCACATTTCATTTATATTATGCGAAAGAAACAATTTTACCATTCAATGTGATTTATATTTCATTGCTAATATTACAGTTTTCAGATTTCAACTTTTTATTTCTATTTTTCGTAAAATATATATTCTGCACAAAATTAAAAAAAGAAGAGCATCTTATTTACATTATGCGTTCAAAAGAAACAAAATTCATCAACAAACAACAAAACATCTGAATCGCTTAAAAATTTCTCTCATTACCCACAACAACAAAAATCTCCCAGCAACATTTCTTCTTTCCTCAAATCCCTTCATCTCTCCTGGCTGATAAAACACCACGGTTCGATTGAAATTTCGAAAACTACAGCACAGGCACCAAACTTCCTTCAGTCTCTCTCTCTCTCTTTCTCTCGTACATCGAATTCCAAGGGATCCGCCGAGACACATCTTCCCCCTTCCTCTCCCCACGTCCGCGCGCCACGCTATCGCGCGACAGGTCGAACATTCAATTAACTCGCGAGTTTTACGGTGGCCATAAATACGTTCGCCTACTACGACGACGACGGCGACGATGAAGCGGGAGGAGCAGCACCAGCAGCTCTTTGTATTTTATACTCGACCACCGTAAATTCTGGATATCCTTCACACGCGCGCGCAGTGTAGTCTGGAGAGTATGTGAGCCAAGGAAGGAAGGGACCGCGCGAGGGATTCGGTGGAGCAGGTGGAAGAGAGAGAAAGACAGAGAGAGTGTTTTGTCGAGGGCGATGTGAAGAGTGCGAACGCGACGAGGTGACGGTTGGTGATGTGAACAAGTGACGGGATTGGTGCTTGATTGGTTGTGTGATATCTTTTATCGGCTGTTGTTGTCGTTTTCTTTTAATATTTGATTTTTATTAGGGAAAGGAATTACATTGATTTTTGTTTCAGTTTTCAAAAGTTATTTCGCCGTTTTAGAAGGTTCAATGATTAGAAATTCTACGAGAAATCTTTTCCCACAGAGTGTACCAATACTTTATGCGTTTTTGCAATACTGTAACCTTCACATTCATTGATGTCGCATCACGTGATCTTACAGAAAGGTTGAAAAAAAAAATCATTGCAATATACATTTACTGGTTTTTCCCTTTTCGAGTCTGGCAGAATCTAATGCCATTTTCAAATCGGAGTTCTACTAAAAAAAATTTTAAGTAGTTCAATTTTGGCAGTCGCAATAAAAAGATCAAATTAGAAACTGTGACGCGCGATGTTTAAATTATTAATATTTTCATCGTACCGAGCGAAAAACGATACATCTTCCGATAATTGACATAATAAACACTGAAATAAGATCGCTTTACTTGTATACCCAATATCGATCTATATGTATCTCTAATCCGACCATACGTCATAATTAGATAAAAATACCGACAGCCTTCCCCCTAATAAACCACCTCGGCGGCGCAATGATTAAAGCAACAAATCACCGTTCGACGCGCCAACTGCACGCGCGCTCTCGCACCAATCTCGCAATTAAAGCACATACACGCAGGCGCAGAAAAACGCGCGAGAGGCCCCGAATCGGCAGCGCGCGCGATCGATTTTAATTTGATGCGCGTTTTTGCAAGCGCAGCGAGACCGCGAGAGCCCGTTTATAAGGCCAGCGACCATTAACCGCTTTGCAAGGGGAATCTGCGCGAGCGCGACCGCGCGAGAGAGAGAGAGCGTCGCCTGAAGACAGATCGTAGAAGGCGCGCGGCGCTTTTGGGCCGCCAGAGAGAGAAAGAGAGAAAGAGCAAGAGCGACTGAATGCGTTCGTGCGTCATAAAGAGCCCTGGCGAAGGAGGAAAAAAGGACGAGGGCACACGCACGCATGCGCGACAGACGTAATTTGTCTTTGGCGACGGCGGGCGTGCTGTGTGTATATATATATGTATGTGTATACATGTCCGAGTCTCGCGGTGGTTGCGGAGCGCTTTGGGGACTTATGGAAAATGAAAATTTGTCCGTTTTGTAACTCTGTGTCGGTTTATTTGTAAGTATGGTTTTGGTTCGATTTATAGTTTTTTTTACAATTTTTTTAATAGTTACGGTGAATGAATGTTTTGATAACGTTCTTTTTCATTTTATTCATGTAGCAAATCTTTGTGTTTCAAAAAATATAAAAAACAAATGTCTGACTTCGTTTTATTATACTTACTTGTTATTGGTCGACTCAGTATTTTGATTTGCAAAGCTTTTTAGCATATTTTTATTAAAAATAGAATCAATCCTATAGAAAATCAAAACCACAAGAAGCATAAAAAAATTATAGTTTTTTAAATTTAAACCAACACTTTATTCCCGGACTATCTGGAGTGTTTTTTCTTCCGGTACTGCCCAGAATCGCACCCGCGTAAAAAAAAATTTGTGGGCAATGTATGGGCCATATATGGCTCCGGCGCCTCAGCCGAATATGGGCCATAGTTTTCCCACATAATACTTGTACGTATCCCACACTTGAAGAAAAAAAAATATGAGACTAATGTGGACATAATATGGGAAACAGTACGACTAATATTCGGCTTAGGCGCCGGAGCCACATATTGCCCATATACTGCACTAAGTTGGGCAGTGTGGCCCATATATTGCCAATATATTGCCCATACTGTTGTAAATATGTGGGCCACGAAATCATTTTTGGGCGGGCAACTAGGGGCGAAATTAAAGAATTGACAGCACCACCGATGCGTACTGAGACTGGATTAAAATCTTTCAGTGTACAAGATACCCACCTATGGAATTCTCTGCCTGCTCATGTTAGGAATCTTTCATCGCTTAGCAGGTTCAAAACTGCTTTGAGAAGGCATCTCCTTAATCTCCACTAACCACTCGCAAAATGGGCGACTCTGTGTGTTAATTCATATTATATGTCGTCACATTTACACGAATGAATGTATTTATTAGCGTGAGTAGCGAGTGCGAGTGTGAGATTAGTATTTTAGTTAAATATTAATTTTTAGTTATAAGTTCCATTTTGTACGACCTGGCTATATCAGCGATTGTTTAAGTTTTTCACAGAAATAGTCACACTCATATATTTTTGTATTCTAGTCAACTAAATTTTCTAGTCATCTGTGATATCACTAATTCTAGTCTTTGACTTACTATTCAGTATTATTAGCTTTTAAGAATTAGACTGTGATATCATACATTTAAAAAATAGACTAAGAACCTCTAGTTAACTATACCAAATTCATATTGTATTTTATAGATTTTATTTTATTGTAATTATATGATTATATGATGGATTTATTCACGAATGTTTTTTGTATAGCATTTGTAAATGCAATTTATTTACAATAAATGACTATTCTATTCTATTCTAATTCAGAAATCACTCAATGATATTCCCGTTTACAACGGCTAAAGAACACATTTTCACCAACCCCCCAATTAATCACCGACGCTCCAATATTTGGACACTCACAAGTCTACCGATCTTCTCCCTCTCACCCGAAATCCCGAGAAAAACACTACTGCTCCACATAATAATCTCTGCGTCTCTCTCTCGCCACATGTCCGCGCGCCGTATCATCTCGCCGCCGGATGCATAAAACACTTAACGGCTAATTTCCCGGCGGGTGTGACTATTTACCACGCGCACGCGCGCGCGCCTCTCAGCGGGTCGTCGTCGTCTGTAGCGCCTGGCGCGCGCGCTATGATCTGCTTCTTCTCTGCCACGCTTCCTCCTTTCACGAGAAAAGCCTCCAAGGGACACGGATTTTTCATCGTCGTCGTGCTCTGGGAGTTAGTTTTCTTTCTTTTGGGGGGTGTCGAGGGATATCGTGTTACAAATTGTCGGGGCGATTAATATTAAAAGGGAGCACGCGGAAGTGGCGCTTCGCTGAGCGAGTGGAAATGGGTCCGGAGGAAGATGAGAGAGGAGAGTGTGAAGTGGCGGAGTGCGGTATACGTGGAAGTGCGTCGGTTTTACATAAGTGTCGGATGATGAGTTTAGGTTCGGGTACAATGATGATTTATAGGTTGTTGGAAATTTTTCGATACGATGTAAAATGTTGCGTATATTATATTGCAATTTGAAAAGTAACGAATTCTATCTGTGACTATGATTATGTAAAAAAACGTACTTTTTACTACACCAAATCTCTAACACTTGAGGAGAAAAAAACAACTTAATGTATCAGCATTCCCAATCGAAGCCCAATTCATCAACCGCCAGTTACACCAAACCCACACGATCCGCGCAAAAATTTCTCCCCATATATTCATACGACCTCACCGCCACCTTCTCTGTCTCACAGCGGCATGATCGCTTACACTCGCTTGCACGCGCTTCGACATCCATAAAGCAACATCCAAACAGCGCGCGCGCTCTGCAAAAAAACTCTTCTCTCGCTCGATTCCCTTTTAGACACTCCGCGTCGCTTGCCATACGATTCCGCGACAGCATACCAGCGCGTGCACGTGTACATTCTCTAGCGCACGTAATCGCGCGCGCGCGCGCTTACTGGCTCGCTTGCTCGCGTACTCTTTCTCGTTAATCCGTGATGGATGGATGGATGGATAGGGGAGAGAGAGAGACAGAGCGACGTTATCTCGCCGCGGTCCGATCGTGTCAATCAGGGGAGGAGGAGTGTGTGCATGGCTGATGCGGACGAAAGTTTCTCGCACCTCGTTAGAGTCGTTCAAAAGTGCGGTGGTGTAGGAAAGGTGGTGTTCTAGTTGTTGGTTTTGTTGGATGTGGTCGAGAGTGACAGGTTGGCGTGAGTGGTTGGTTGAGAGAGAGGATGTATTGTTATATGGTGACAATTAGTCGATAGATCAATTTTAAGCTTGGAGTTGGAATTCTTTGTTTCTTTGTTTTATTTGTATTTTAACCTTAGTAGAAATTCATTTATATGAATGGTCAAGAAATAGCTTGTAAAACTAGCCAATTAATCGCTATGATGAAACGATTTTTCGACCACTATTTCTTACCTATTTTTTAGATTGACGTAACAGCAAAATATTCGTATTTGATACTTACTAACTTTATTGTAGATGAAAGAGCATTAAAGTGCATTGGATGGATTACCAAAATATAAATAAATGACATTAACTAAAAAATCATTTGTTGTGCTCATTCTATGAATAATTCAGCAAAACTTTTATTTCTTCATCTGATTCTGTCTTTCCCAATCGTTGGCATGATAGCAAGGCTTCTATCTAGCCATTTCTAAACTAAAGAAACTGATCAGTTTTAATACCTTTAAAATACTCAAGAACAAGCTTATGCTTGTCTTCGAAAAACTCATTCTATTTTTCAATCTATTAAATGGTCGAATAATAGGGGAAAAATCATTTTACCGGGAGCTAGAAACTGGACAAGGGAAATTCTCATTTTATAGCAAGTTTCTAATATAAATAGTCAGTTATTAGTTTTAAAATGTTTTAGATTTCCATCAAGGATAAGGTATAATTAGAATATTGATGAAGTGACTACATATATCTGCAAAGAATAATAAAAACAGTTAATTGATTATTAATTCTTAAACGATCCACATTCGATAAAGAACACTAGCTATGCTGCCTTTTTTTATCTGCAATGTTTTACTTCAAAATAATTCATTGAAAAATAAAACCGCAATTTGTATTTACATTTGTCGTATCACATTCCCGCGCTTCTTCTCGTCTGTTTACCCGCTTACAAACATCGGATTTTTACTCCCATACTTACTGATTAAATATCCATAAAACGTCAGAAAACTCCCTATGTACTTTATACACACCCATTTGCCACTCCGCAAAAACCCTTCAAAACAATAAACCTTCCCTATAACATACACACAAATACCCTCGCCACACCATGAACCGATCTCCCGCGCGATTCATCGCGCGCGCGGGTAATTTGTAGCGACGCGTTAAATTTTATTGCACGTATAGGTATATATACTTTCACTTCCGTCCTCGAGAATCTCCGCGTCGCGCTTTTTGCACGCGCGGCAGAAACAGATATACGCTGTATATGCGCTCGCGTGCACAAAAAAGTGAACGCGAGCGCGCACGCACGTATATAAAGGCGGTATATACCAGTCGTCGATGCCAGATGCCCGAGCGCGCGGGAATCGCCCACCGCGAGATAACGGACGACGCGCGTTTCTGTGTATATATATATACACATACACGCATAATAGAAACGAGGGTCCGCGAGGCGGAGCAGGAAGAAGGACGCGGCTCATAACTAACCGGCCGCGAGAGTCTATGCTGACGTAGCGGTAGCAGTAGTAGTCTAATTAAATATCTATCGTTTAATTAAGAATGATTTATACCGCTCGCCGGCAATCGATGCAGGAATTATCCTCATTAGGTCGGGAGAGCTGCTGCTGTTGTGGAGAGAGTTGCGGTATAGCGGCTGCGGTACAAAAGAAAACGAGACGACGAGGGGACGGAGGGAGAGACAAAGAGGTTTCAAGCGAAGGTGGAGTGATGAGGAAGGCCGGAAATGAGAGGCGAGGGTGCTGTTGTCGCTGCGATTGGCGGACTTTTAAGTGGTGGTTTGCGAGTGAGTGATCAGTTTTTTTTTGCGGAAGGAAAATATCGATCTTTGTATAATATACATCAGTTGTTTATAACAGTGATGATGGATTACAGAAAATGCGTTTTGAAATTTTTTTTTATAATAATGCTTAATTAATTTGAGCGATATCCATTTACTGGTGTGGACAATCGTTTGTAATAAATTGTATTAAAACTTCATATAGAACCTGTTAAATATTGAAACTATAGTGTAATATTGCCATCAATTGTAATAATCCTCAATACTATATTACACGTTTCCATCGATGTAATTCCCCTTTTTGCAAAACAAAAAAAATAATAATCTATATAACACCCGCCGACAAAAACCGCCAGCCCTATAAAAGATACGTCGAAACAGTGTCGAGCGCGTAACGAGCCGCGCGGCCCGGCCTATTAACAAGAAAAACTGGAAATCCGCGTCTCCTCTTTGTCCCTCTCTCCCTCTCTCTCTCTCTCCCTCGATCCTTATCTTTTTGCCTCCGATCATTTTTGTCCTTTTTGCCCCCCCCCGCGTCCGCCCTATCCGCGCCTTTAGTATACGAGGACAAAAAGAGAGTCGCGATGCGAGCGCGCGCGAGTGACAACTCGGCGGCAGCGACGGCTCGGGCCACACACGCACTGTCCCAAGGTACGTGTATATAGGTATATATATATATGTATTTATGTGCTGCGTGGATGCTAGATTGCCCGTGGAGACAGAGAGAGAGCGAGAAAAGAGATAGTCTATAGGATCGTCATTTGTCGGAGTGTTATCTGTATTATTGCGCGCCATTTACGTCCGTGTAAGTGTCCGCCACTGAGATGATGCTCTTTCGTCGTGGACGCAGAGTTTGTATTATAATTGGTAGAGGAAAAAAGGTTTGCGAGTTTGGTTTTGAAGGTTCTGTGCGAGTTAATTTAAAGCGCAATTTTTTTTTTAGTTTTTGTCGTTACTTATAATAAATATTTTTAAAATTGAATTTGAAATGGAATAATATTTCACGTTTCAGAATCTGTTATTGAAAATATCGAAAACTAACAAAAATCAGCTACAGAACTTCGCTGTTCCTCTGCCGCAAATGTATACATTGTGTAATAAAATACACAGTCAGCAGTATTGAATACATACGTTCACAATTTTATGCAAGACCTATTAGTTCAAAGAACCCAGAGCTCCCTTATCGCCAAATCCTTTCCAAATAAAGAGAAAAAAAGCCCACCACGGCTATAGCAAGCTATATACGCATCGAATTATGATCCCACGTGATTGACGTACACACACGCCGCCTCGTCAGAATTCGAGACCTACTCTCTTCCCTACATATATATACATCTCCAGCATTCGAGACAGTCATATGGCAGTGCGCGTGCGCGAGCACGACCGCGCCATATGTCGCGAGCGCGCGCCTCGGGCCACTTTGGGATCGTCGCGTTACTTACATGCCCCCCACCCCGGAATTTCGTTTTCTCTGTACGGCGGGCCCTTTTTTGCGCGAGAGAGAAAGGAGGATCGATTTACATAGGAGCGCGCGAGCGCTGCACCTGCGACGACGAGGTTATCTACGAGCGCGATGGGATGCAAAGTGTGTAGGGGAGAGGCCTAAGAGAGTGGATGGAAAAATGCGAGGGAAGTAGCGGGAAAGGGTTAAGGCAGAGGTAGAATTTTTTTGAAGTTTTATGGGAGGTTTTCAAAGGGGCTGCTGGTGGATCGGTATAAGATAAGGTGTTTATTGGGTTGGGGAAAAGTGTAGGGATCGTACATAATGAGTAAAATAAATTAAAGCCAAGAAACATGAATGAAAAAAAAAAAAAAGATAACAGTGCGGGTTCGTTAAGTTATAGCAATTATTAAGAAAAACGTTAATAAAAAAAACTACTATATTTCTAAAACAATTTTTTAACTTAACAATCCCAGCCTTTAAAAAGAAGTCAGGCCGAATCAATAGCCAATACGACGCCAGCCCACCCCGCAGCGCAGATGGGATTTCGGCAAAGTTTATCCGGCCGTAAGTACACCACGACGCTTGCGCTTGCGCTCATGCGGCCGCGTGTATATATACGACGCATTGGCACATGTACATTATACTTCGGGGGTCGGCCGAGACGGCGTGTAATTGATAGTGGCACAGAAAGCCGGGCTCGATGAGCCGTAGGAAAATAATAAGCCGACGGCCGCGCAAGCGCTCAACTGGTATTATTGGCTTCTCGTCGTCGACGACGACGACGACGGCTCGGTGTGTATGTATGTATAGGGTCAATGCGGAGGGAGGGATGTAACGATGTTGGTGCGCGCTTGTGATACACGCGGTGTGTATAGATCGGGCTATTGTTTCTGCGGAGAGGATGGAAAAATTATGGGGATTATGGTGATTGGTGTAGGAGGCAAATTTTTAGATAATGAAGGTTTTTTTTATATTTTTTTTAATTGGGTGGTGGTCGTAATTTTGTAATGTGTGTAAAAATTAGGCTGGAAAGTTTATCTTTGTTATATGTGTGATTCTTAAAAATTGTCTTGAACTAATAAATTAAGCACTTCATTGTATTGGTCAATTTGTGGAGATAGAAAATTGAACAAGGCATATAATTATTGAACAAAATCAAGAATAAGATTAAAGCAAATAATTTTAATGCATCCAAGTACCATATTTGTAGAGAATTTTGTGGCATATAACAAAGATAATACTAGAATTTAGAAATCAATACTCATTCCTTAAAAGAAACTTTTATCATGATATTCCCTTAAAAAAAACCTCTAAAACAACAACTACATCCAGAAAGCATCGCATACAGGAAATAAACGCAGGCACGACGACAACGCCAATGACGGCGTCGCCTCCGAGTCGACAAAAGAAAAGCCCGAAGACTCCGTCGAAATAAGAATAACGGAGAAACTCTTGCGCGCGCTCTCGCGTAAACCTAGCAGCACACCACCTCCCTCAGACGCATTAAAACCGAGACGCTCACCCATATACATATAATACCCACACCGACACAGCCGTGGCGAGAGAGAGAGAGAGGGACGAAGGGGTGTCGGCCCCGGCGCACAATGTATGCACCCTCGCCTACACAGTGGGGGTGTGTCGGACGTCTCTATATTCTCGCGCGTGCGCGCGTGTGTGTGGGTATGCGAGCGAGCGAAATTATCACGCAGACGCTCGTACCGTCGTTCGGAATACGGGAAATTCTGTGGAGGAAGAGGAGGTCGGTGTCGCGTGCAGCAGAGAGGAGAAAACGGCTGGGTGGGTATCTAATATTCATGGCGCTGATGTATCGATGCGGAGAGAGAAGAGGTGGAAGGGGGGGGGGGGGGGGAGCGCAGTTTGTTTGTTTGTTTGTTGAAGGGGTGCCGTGTAGTTGTTGTCGGGAATGAGATGTTGATGCTTTTGGATATACCTTACCCGGGTCCGGTGAGGTGTAGTAATAGCGAGGAGTTGGGCGGGTATACGTACCTGTAACAAATAAAGGGATGTTGAAATTAGTAAATGTTTCGTTAAGTTATTTGTGAAATAAGAGAATGTATGTGGGTACGTATACAATACGTTTTGTATGATATACTTTAAATATAAATCATGAATGGTCTTAATAAAATAATGATGTTTTGTGAAGCCCTTAATTAACTTGTAAGTTTTCTTTTTATATTTTTCACAGCTATCTAAAGTCTTTTTTTGGAATTTTATATATAGCTCTATATTGCTGGGCTAGTGAGCAGTTTGGATGCAAACTCGCAAGGTAGGTAACATTTTATATATGTTATAACCTAATTATGAATAATAAATCAGTTTTTATAATAAATGAAATAAAGAAAACGTATGCATTCTCTCAAACCCATCTAAAATTCCCAATAACAATATCATCATACTCAATTTCGTCGTCAAAAAAATCTACTATCAATTCTCGCTAAATCAATCTCCTATTCTCACCTCCTTCGCGCGCAGCAACTCGCAAAAATCGCACTTTCCCATCATAATCGAATCTCAGCGACGCGTTAAACTTCCTCTCTCTCTCTCTCTCACTTCCTTCTCTGGCATGTACCTATATACTTTCTCTCACGCGGCGCGTGTCATTGGAAATCTCTCGAAAAGGGCGCGCGCTTGCGCCGGCTCCGATTAGATTAGGCCGGATTAGCCAATCAAAAGCGAGAGGGTGACATTCGACGCTACACTGCCGCGGGAACGCTTCTATTAGATTTGCGCGTGCGCGCGTACGGCGAACGGGGCTAACGCGATACGGAATCGAATGATCCCGATCTCTGCAGCGCGCGACTGGTTTTTAGCAGCAGCAGCAGCAGCTCGCGCGAAACCGCGTTTTTAGGATGTGTGAGAGGGGGCGGGAGAAGGGGTGTAGGTAGGTTTTTTTTGTTCAACGGATGACGAGAGAACGGGACAATGAAGTTTGGTCGGGGTAATTTGATTTCGAGCTGGGTGGGGGTGGAATTCGTAACGGAGTGGGTGATTGCTGATATCGTATAACTATTTTACGCGATGTATGTATAATTCATTGAACTACGTTGTCAAATTTAACAGAGTAAAGTTGTCATAGTGTAAAAAATATTTTTTCTCTTGAAATTTGGTTTAAAAAAAAATATTTCGGAAACGTTTCACAAGAATTCTGATGAAATTGTAATAAAAATTGCTTTAGAATTTTGAATAATACATTCTCAATACAGGAAATTAATTTTTATCAATACGATAAAATTATTGTACATATTAAAGCAATATTATATATAAAACTTTGATTCCCCTTATACATTGCATTTATATTTGCCAAGATAATATTTAAAACTTTCCTATACTTTCAAGCAAATCAGATCCTTAAAATCACCAAACCACTCCACACGTAACCGAACCACCACTTATACCGTCACCCCATCTCTAATCCCCACACTCCTACCTTTCATTAATTTCAATCCAATTTCTCGCACGTAACGCACAGTACCTATCTCGACGAAAAAAACGTCTCGGATCGTTACACACATACACACACATACACCCTCGCACTCCTTTTCATAATTTATTCGTATACGTCCGGAGCTTTATCGGCGGCGATCTGATCGGTGTAAAAGCTAAGCAGCTGTGCGCGCATCCATTCCAATTCCGCGCGTATATTCGTCGCGTGACACGAAGCGCGCGCGCGATCGCTACTGCGCGGGTGTGGCGCTGGGTAATTAAGTTCTTAGCCGAGGTACAGTCACTGGTGAAAGTTGAAAGGGTGGGTGTAGGTAAGGTAAGGTGGTTGATGGAAGGTTCGACAACTTGAGTTTGTTGGTTTCTTTTTAAATGATAAAAGTATGGGAAGAATAGTTGTCTTACATAAAAGTTTCTGAAGATTTATTGCGACACAAAAACATATTTTTCGTTGATTATTGAATATTTATATTTATTAATTGATTTTGTATTGAATGTAGGAGAAATCGATTTGTGATAATATTTTTCAAGTTGAAGTATTTCAGAAGTGGAAACAGATTTATTAATTTTTAATTATTAAAAAGTTGAAAATTCACAAAAAATCCAATAAAATGTATGATTTTATCAATATAATTATTTTTATATAAGCTGTAAATTAAATTTCTACAATTTTTTTCCGTCACATCATCCTTTGAATCCTTTTTAAATTAATCTAAATTAATAGTAAAAATAAAAAGTAGAGTAACTCCGACACATTTATATATTTATAATCGGACTTGAAGTATATATTACATTATCGTCACGCGTTCACCGACCTCTTTTAACCAAAACAACGCACCATCACTGCTCATCCCGACTGTACCTTCCACACTGTACACACATACGCATTCCCGAGTTCTTATCGTTTTTAATTACGCGATGAGAAACCTCGCTCTCCGGGGCTCGCGTGCGTTGCGCGCGCGGTGCGTCACGCCGAGCATTTACATGGCTGGCGTCGTCCGCAGCGGGGAGTCAAACGACGCCAACACCAACGACGACCGCAGAACAACGACGACGAGGACGACTTTTTGGCCACGGCGAGTCGAACGGAAAATGCCGGGACTCTATGCTAATGGGAAGCTCAACCCTTTAAATGGCCACTTGAAAGTTACGGCGCGGGGGATTTGCAATTACGATGGGGTTAAGTGGGTATAGGTGTGTGTATGCGTTAGAGTTTAAAGAGCATCAGGTGTGTTTGGGATTTTATTGACGAGGTATCGCCTGACCGTTGATTTCTTCATTAGGCCAAAGGTTGAAGTTGGTTTAATGAGTTTTTAAAGAGATAAGCTGAGAGTTTTGTCGGTAATATGTATAAAATATTTACAAATTTTTGGTTAATATTTTCTATCAATAATTATTGAACTATCGTTAAAAATATTACTTATGTCGACTGCAATTTACTATCAACTGATAAGAATTTTTCTATCGGTCTTACAGTCTTACAAATTAAATTAAAATAATTAATATTTATGGCAGTCAGATTGCCCTTGTTTATAATCACCCCCGCAGAATCTGAAATAAAAACTTAATTAAAACCTGGAAAAAACTTTGTTAGCAAAGAACGATCTGCTAACAAAGTTTTTTCCAGGTTTTAATTAAGTTTTTATTTCAGATTCTGCGGGGGTGATTATAAACAAGGGCAATCTGACTGCCATAAATATTAATTATTTTAATTTAATTTGTAAGACTGTAAGACCGATAGAACAATTCTTATCAGTTAATTATTGAACTATATTTAAATGATGCTATTTCAAAGATATTTATAAATTTTAGGTATTTTAGAAAAAAAACATTTTTTAGGTTTATTAAAAATAGCATAATATTTTAAAAGTTTTTTAAATGAATTCCAAATACAACTAAAAGCACACCATCTACACGGAAAAACCGCTGCCAATTCTTTGGCACTTAGCTTCCTCAAAACAATTTATCGATTCCTTTCATTAAATTGAAATTATAATAATAAATTTTTCACAAAAAAAAATAAAAATTTTTCTAAATTAAATTATCTCAAATTTATAACTTTTGAAAAATACATTTTCATATTAATAGAATATTTTTGTAAGATTATATTAATATAATTTTTTAATTTTATCTTATTGATCAGTCTCTGTGCCAAATTTCAAGACGATTGGTTGACTTTTACTCCCGTTAACGTATCCGAAAGAAGATTCCGTTGTTTTCAAAAATATTTTATTTCTCTGAAACAAACGAAGATAATCAATTGGAATTTTTACCAAATATAGTCTTCAATGAGTGTTATAAGTGGTTAAAATTTTAGGTCGATAAATCAACAATCCTCTGAAAAAACGCAATTCGAAAATTAAAAAGAAAAATTTTTAACCTCAAATATCTTTAATCGTAATTGACCGATTTTTTTGGGCAACGAACTCGGTTCGAAGATATAAAAAAGCTATCTCTGTGCCAAATTTCAAGACGATTGGTTGATTTTTACTCCTGTTATCGCGTCCGAAAGAAAATTCCCTTGTTTTCAAAAATATTTTTTTTCTCTGAAACAAATGAAGATAATCACTTGAAATTTTAACCAAATATAGTCTTCAATGAGTGTTATAAGTGGTTAAAATTTTAGGTCGATAAATCAACAATCCTCTGAAAAAACGCAATTCGAAAATTAAAAAGAAAAATTTTTAACCTCAAATATCTTTAATCGTAATTGACCGATTTTTTTGGGCAACGAACTCGGTTCGAAGATATAAAAAAGCTATCTCTGTGCCAAATTTCAAGACGATTGGTTGATTTTTACTCCTGTTATCGCGTCCGAAAGAAAATTCCCTTGTTTTCAAAAATATTTTTTTTCTCTGAAACAAATGAAGATAATCACTTGAAATTTTAACCAAATATAGTCTTCAATGATTGTTATAAGTGGTTAAAATTTCAAGTGGATAAATAAAATATTTTTTGAGAAATTAATTTATGAAATATAAAAATGTTTTCCTTAATAACAAATGACAGAGTAAAGATAATTCAACTTTTAAAAGAAGAAATTGTAGGTAATTTGAAGACCTTTCAAAAACAGTTTACTATATTATGTAATAATGGCTGTATGATATGAAAAAATAAAAAAAAATGAAAATTCAAAATCATTTTTTGGTTATAAAACAAAAGAAAAACGATAAAATGAAAAAATAGGTTAAGCTATCTCTATTCTATGTCCAAACGAAGAGAATAAGCCCTCATAGATGAAAATCGGCCAATTCGTTCAAAAGTTATAGCCGGTACACACACACACACACACACACACACACACACACATACAGACACGAAAATTTTTGTTCTCAAAAACATCGGATATTGGTGCCAAAAGTCTTAAAAAATGTTTTTAAACATTTTTTGTTCCAAAAATTTTTTTCACCATTACAAAGCTTCCTCTTTGAGGAAGCAAAAAAATTGCATATAAATTAAATCTATTGAAACTGCTGCAGTAAAATATACTCGAGTCGAACTTAAGTAAAATCTATTGAAGTGGTCCAGAAATTTTTACTCCAATGTTCAAGATAATTCTCTTATAATTATACTTAAGCAAAATTTATTTTTTTGCCTAGCGGGCCGAAAGTACCACTTTCGCTCCCGGCGCCCGATCACGAAGGTTGCATTTTCGGCCTCGCTAGGCAAAAAAATAGTATACGCTCCACGGGAGTAAAACTGGCCAGCCCACAGCTCGTGTTTGCCACCCGAGCCGTCGGCTCGGGTGTCAATTTACACGAGCTGTGGACTGTCCAAGTTTTTTCCTCCCTTGTTGCGTAATATACTATTGCTATTTAAGCAATTATTATCATGATTTTTATTACAAAATTTTCGTGTTAGAATATTTACTTTATTAAGTTCTTGCAAAAAGAAATATAATATGAAATAAGGAAAAAATATTTACATTTTACAATGATCCACAAAATATTTTCATCCCATAAATTCCACAACTCACATCCCCAATCCACCGAGCTTCAAAAATTTACGACGTATCGCGTAACATTTGCTCTATATACTTATTAGCCTACAAACTCTCTGTGGAGCGTGAGGGGGGGGGGGGGGGGTCGTCATTTTTTCGGGAAAAGCAGCCCCTCAACGGAAATCCGCGTGTACACAGGAGCAAGGTGAATGGCACAATCGTCCGGTACAAATTCGTATACGAGCCATCTGGCGCGTTGTCTATTGCCGCCGCTGCCGATGGAAACTCAATCTCGCCACGTGTCTATGAGCTAGGTGAAGAGGACAATGGGGAGACGGTACACGTCTGTTAGAGTGTCTGTGTATGTGTGTTCATTAGAATTAGATACACAGGGTTTTATCGAGAGTTGTTAAGAAGATTTTTTGTTTAATTTTTCGGTAGTGGTAACATTTTTCGTTGGGAAAAAAATAGTTATATAATTTGTATTGAAAAAATTGTTATGCTTCAGAAAACATTTTTCAGTGTAATTGAATTGTTTATCAAAAATTGCTTTCATCCAAACGAATACATTAACGCAAACCGACGAGCATGTATAAATAACTGGCCAATCTAATATTATTCAAGATCAAAAGATGCGAGGCAGAACCGACCGACTCCTTTATTTCCTAAACAATCAGCATCTCATTCCCCTCTACTGCCCCAGCCAGCAGCAGTACCACCCGATCTCTTCTTTCCCAGCGGCGACGCTCGTCGGAACAATTAAGCGAATTTGCATTATATCTCTATCGAATTACAAGATTCGTATTATCGATAAAATTGGCAATTTGGGGTGGGCGGGAGCGCGCGCTGTAGGGGGGGGGGGGGGGAGTGAGACCGAGAGAGAGAAGAGAAGAAGAAAATCGAGGGAACGAGAGCAAGGGGCTGCGTGTGCTCATTTGACGGGGCGCAGGATAATCAAGGAGTCGTGCGAGCCCGGTCGTCAAATGTAATTTATCGTCCTGGCTATTATTTTCGGCGCGCGTATGTGTATGGATGAAAAAAAGGTGTAATAAATTACACGGGTTTTTTTACGTAGGAAGGAAAAATGTACAAGGGCTAGTTGATGGTTTAGAGGAGGAATTTCTGGGTTTATGGATTTTCGGGACAATAGGGTACATAAAAAGGTTGTTTTTTGAAGAAAAAAGTTTGGATAATCATTAATGTCCACGGTTGCCGAAGTTTATGAATGAAGAAAGCGATATAGCTTTCATTTTCAAATACATCATACATAATATGTACAATGTTTGTTTCTTTTGATTATAGTTTACGATATTTACTAATTTTATTGTAAAGGCTTAGAACTTTACATAAATCGTATACAAAATTTCTGAGCATACAAAGTATTTATCACTCATCTTTTCTGTACTAAAAATGTATCAGAAAAATATATTTTTTGAAAAATTTGGTAATTCACTTATAATTTTCTTTTTCGACAGCAAAACATGAAACTTCAATCCATCCACCAATATACACTATTCTACCCTGCATTTCACAATCAGTAAGATGAAATCTACTCTCACATACGACACGACACTACCGTGACAATCATCAACGCCAACCGGACCGCTCGAAGCAACCTCGCACTCACTCGGCGCGCGGGTAAAAGCGCATCGACGGTCCTCGACTGCTGCGCCCAATCTACGCATGTATACATATATACAGCGTACGCACGTCCGAGGGGTGACAGGATGATTTGGTGGCGGCCGGGCTACCGGTAACCTGACACCCCTTCGGGGCACCGCCCCCCTCTCGCGCACGCACTTTTACTGCCACCGCCGCTACTGCCAGATGATAGTCACGCTGCTGCCACTGTATAGAGACTGCGCGCGTAATACAGTCTAACGAATTAGTCATGCGGCGCGAGATAAAGTAGAGCGTAGGAGTCGTACGTCGTTATTAGTATTGTTATTATTGTGTGGAAGGATGATCTTTTTGGCAGTGGGTAATATGCATTGTTCTTGGCGAGATCGGTATCTTGATTAATAGGGAGAGTTTGCGCCGGTAATTAGTCACGGATGGCGACGATCGCGGGGCTTCTCTTTTTCCTTCGTGCAAAAAGAGGGAGATAAGAGGACGAGAGCGCGTGCGAGCTTTGGTAATTGATTTGATGGCCCGCGGTCGTTAGCTCGTTTCGCGGGGAGTGTGTAGTTCGTTGTAGTATAGGATGTATATGTGTAGAACGGAGGGTGAGTGTCAGCTGCGTTTAGAGAGGGAATTAGATTTTTATGGATTTGGGTTTTGGCATAATTTTGAAATAAATAGTCGGTGATATGTCTTCTTTTTACGACGGTGAACGTACTATTTGGTTGTGGAATTTATGATCGAAGTTTAATTAGGGATAAAAGGATGGGTGATGATTTCAGAGAGTTTTTGTTTGAATTTATTGGTGCTAATGTTTCATGTCGTTCTTGATTATTTTAAAATTTTGAATTATTTCGTACTCAGTCGACAAACATTTCATACGATTTAATAAAATATACTTCAGATAATATATTGAACAGTTTAATGTGGATGTAATTTTTTATTATACTTTCTACATCTTAATAATGCGGTTCGTTTATTAACGTTATAAATTCAATTCTTTACTTAACAAACATCAGTCAATAAACCGACATTATACAATTATAATATAGAAATATACACACATATATACACACATCCCATAATAAAAATGTATACGATTCACCCAATAATCCAAAACTCACACCGATTGAGCCATTCAATCACAAACTTCCAAAAAACCATCCATACCCTCACACGCACATACGTACACACGCACCCGTCCTTAATAAGACATCTCCCTTCCTCCCCCCATCCGTCACCGCTAATGTATTCCCTCTCCCTCATCTCTTGCTCGCGCAAACGATAATGCAATCCACGTGGCGGGCTGACGCGCGCAGGGGCACAGATGGTCGCCCCGGGACGTAAGCGCGCGCGCTACTAGCTGACCGTATTTATTCACCGAAGACGCCGCGTCGTTGCCCGAGGCATGGAATTCTTTTTTTCTCTCCTGGCCGGTCGCCCGATTTACGAGAGGGAGGTAGGGGAGGGGGAGAAGTGTATGTGTATGTGATCGGGGGGTGTAGATTGATATTTTCGGGAAACTAGGGATTTTTGGGAGTATGGGGAGGGGTAGGTATAGGTAGTACGTTGGATGGATGGAATTATACGTTTGCTGGTGTGTGGATTTTAGGGAGGTTATTAAAATGTGCAGGTTTTTTTGGAAAATGTGCATATGGATAAGGATGAAACAAAATTTTTGTTTTAAAAACAAAATCATTGATAGGGGATATGTTATATAAAATATAAAAAGATATGATGATGATATCAACGACTGCATTATTATGTTTATACAAATCAAAGGTATCATTGTAAAGTATAATCCTATTCGTGACTTTAGCTCTAGAAAAAGCTGAAACACTCCTACCCCAACGATGGCATTAAACCCGTATCCTTTTTATCGCCATTCGTTTAAACGCCAGCACTAAAAGTACACCCAAAAAAGCGCCGCCTACACAATCGCGTCAAATTAATTGAGCCCGGAATCACAGACGCCCCGGTGAGAAACGGAGAGTGCGGGCACAAAAAGCAGCTGACAGAAACGAAATAAAAGTCGCGCCGACGCGTGCTGTATAGTGTTCTGTTTAGTATCACTACTGCACGCGCGTGTATATATGTATACCCACACAGCGGATCACTGTGTGCGAGTAACAGATAAGTTTGATTTATTTTAAATTTCTCACGAGCCGCGGGAAATCGGGAGAAAAGCCGCGGAGCGAGAAATCGCGTATACGCACGATGTGACTTACTGTACGTTCGAGGTCGTTTTGCTTTTTAAATCGTCGTTGATTTATTCGAACGGTGGTATCATGTGTTTGCACCGCGGTTCGGGCTGAAGAACTGTGTGATGTTATTTTTTAGTTAACGAAGAAAATTATAATTTATAATTCCGTGATATTAATATGAAACAATGTAGGAGATAATTAAATTCATTTGCCTGGGACGATCATAAATTTAATTTATATTAAAATTTCAATGCTAACTTATTTCTCTTCTTCAGCTT
Source organism: Torymus aiolomorphi (assembly GCA_036365515.1). NCBI lineage: Eukaryota > Metazoa > Arthropoda > Insecta > Hymenoptera > Torymidae > Torymus > Torymus aiolomorphi. The sequence continues at coordinate 121,208,317 of CM070874.1, read as the reverse complement.
GTTTTCTTCAAACTACTAACCTACCCCATACCACCGCCGTCTACCCTTACCTCACCTCATCTCAGCTCTCCCACACACACACACACTCACACAGCCAGCGCCTGGACCACGACACCGTCGCGACTACGACTACGACGACGACGCTGTTTGTGGCATTAATCATGGAATCGCCTCCTCCTCGGCCTGTCTCGGCCTGCTTGCCGCATATAACTCGCCCCGGCCCGTTCACGTCCAAGGAGATTGCGCTACGTAGTTTACGCGCCGCCGCTGCTGCTGCTCCTGCTCTGCTACCCTACCCGAAATGTACAGGCCGCGCGCGCACAGTTCCTTGATCAAAAGCAAATCCTCCTAGCGTGTGTGTGTGCGCGTGTGCTAAGGCTAAGGTCGAGAGAGGCCCTTCGAACTTTCCTGAATTAATCATCGCGAAAAGAAGGGAGAAGGAGGTTTGGCTGTAGGATGGCAGTTATGCCGCGTTTGATTGGTTTTCAAATTTTATGAAGGGATGTAAGTTTAGGGTAGATGGCGTGGGTTGGCAGGGATGGATTATTATTTTAATGGGGAGTGGGTGGTTATTGATGTTTAGAAGAATCAATTTTGGTGTTTTGTGTGGGCAGCTTCGACGATGGGAAATTTCAAATCAATGAATTTAATTACTTTTTGTTGTCTAAAAAAATAGGTCTTATTTATTGTTGTTTTAAATTGAACGGTGAAACGAAATTAGACAATTTTTCATCCAATTTTTGTTAATAATTGAATTATTTTTAAAACTGAAGATCTTGTAACTGGTTTTAGAAACGTGAAAGGTTGATCGAAAAATAACAAACAGTAACGTTGTATAAAAGGGTAACGTTAAGAAAGTGTTTTAAAAACTACCGATTGGTCAAATATTAATAGGAATTTTAATTCTATTCAATTTCTACTTATTCATAAAATTCATACACAAGACTGGAACTCTTTCATACCAATAAATTAGCTCCAGTTTATCACTCCTCTATAAAAAAAAAAATCCCCCAGCATCCATAATCCCAACACCGCATGCATAATCCACTCCACTCTAGCAAAAAACACCTCTATACACATCGTCGCGTGCACTTACTTTTTGCGCTTAAGGACATTAATTTCCCTCGCGCCTCACGCCCGCGCCGCCCCAGACTAACCGTAGAATTAATCGGGACTTAATTAAGATCAGAGCTCGCGCGGCCCTGTAATACTTGTTGCGGAGAGCGAGCGGGAGAGAGAGAGAAAGACGCTGTCGCGCGTTAAGGGCGTAATAAGATTCCCTTTAATGGCATTACACGCCTCATTGGGACTTTCCAAGTCCGAAGTTCCGGGCGCGGAGGCGACTTTGCGCCCTGTTTGACTTAACCGGAAGTTACTGCTTTTCACGGACGGTCGCCTCTGCAGTGAGAGGGAGAGAGAGCAAGCGACTTAGTCTCGAGGCCCTCCGTGTTCTTTCGCGCGCCAGCGCCGTTGTCGTCTTCTTCTTCTTCTCCTTCTCTTCGTCCTTGTTCGTGCTAGTCTCTTTGTGAATGAATTGATCGGAAGATTGATGCAAGTTTTGCGGGCGTTTACTGATTTTCGGGTTTGTTTGAGATTTAGGAAAAAGGTCTTTTGTTTAGGGAATGGTTCAATGATCTAAGAATATTGCTTTATAAATTTCCTTAAAATGCGTTCCCATTATCAAATGAATAAAAATTCAATAATAATATTTGAAGTCTTCATTTTTAGACTTATTCTAACCAGTTGTGAGAGGATTAAACTGGTATTCACTTGAAAACAGAATGTAATCAAGTGATTAACATTCATAAGCGAGAACAAGTAATAAAACCTGAAAACCCCATAATTACTACTGAATTTTTAATCGAACCTCTGACTACACTCCAACTGCCCGCATTAAAACATCTCTTGTCTACTTAAATCATCATCAACTCAACACGCTTACCGATAACCAACAACAACAGCCTCGAACCGCAACGACACAATCCAGTCCTTCACGACGACGACCACGACGACACAGTCACTTACAACCAGATCCCTCATCATGTGCGGTAAATTGAAAATTTCGCGCTTTTTACCGCGGCACTGTATACTACGCTCGTTACACACAGAATATCATCGTCTGGCCTCTCTCTCTCTCTCTCTCTCTTCCTCTCTTCCCGCGCTTTCCCATCATCATCATCATCATCGCCGATTGGCCGCGTAAAAAGCGCCGAACAAGCGTTTAATAGCTTAATTTATAATTCTCGCGCACGCTGCAAGAAAGCGCGCAAGAACTCTCCTCTCCGCCTCAAAAAAAAAAATGCGCAGGAGAAGGTATATAGCAGAAGGAGAAGAAGAAGAGAAGGAAGAAGAGGAGGGAGAAAGAGAGACAGCGTGCGCGCGCAGCTTTATATGGAGCGTCGCGGCGATGGGTGGTCCGGTTAGCCTGACGGCTCTCGCTCGCTCTTGTCTAGCGCGTATACATATATATATATATGTGTACTATACGGAGAGTCTTGGCGAGCGAGCGGCGCAAGGGAGCGCTGATGACGTAGTCGCGATTCCACCTGCCCAAGCCGGAAAATTGATCATCATCCGATGCCGCGCGCAGACGAGTTTTTGCAAGAGAGAGAGAGAAGCTTTCCGCGGATTTCAGAGACTAGCGCGTAAACAGATGGCTATGGAGATACATAAATATGTAGACGATGCGGGGGGACGTTTCGAGTAGAGTAATGGGTTACGTTTGGAAGCAATTATCGAATTACATAGATGTTGGAGTGTATGAATGGTAAGTAATGATGGGAGTGATATGCAAGTGTATATTCAAAGTTATTTTAAAAATATGGCGAATTGAAAAGGAAGAGAGTAAGAAATTTCCTGTACTATTAATGAAGAGTGCAGTATTGCAGATATTTCAACATATCTACGTATTACGTAAACCAACGACTACTTAAGTATCTTAGATAACAAGATAATCCAGACTTTTGGCATAGTAAATAAAAGCTATTTATATTCGTCTATCACTTTCGACATCTCGATTGCTTTAAATCTCGCGCCTATTACCTGACATTATCCACATCCAAACGAACCAAATCGTTCCGTCACCACCATCTCAATCACTCTCCCAAAAACGCGCGCAGCTGCGGCTTGCAACAGCCCGCGGGGCGCCAACTCACCTCGCCCACACACCTCCAGCGAAACCAGACCTCTCCCATGTACACACGCTCGCGCACACTTGCATAAACACACGCAGCAGGTAGCTCCTCTCTCTCTCTCTCGCACCTCGACACAGTTTTCGCCCGCCGCCGCCGTCGCGTGCGTTGATCCCGAGACTTTATTAATTGGCTCTCAGTCGCGGGTCTAATTGCGCTGATTGGAGAGCTACTTTGGGACATACGAGCGCGCTCTCGATAGACGAGAAAGGGAGGCAAGGAGATGCCTTTTTCAGGGAGCGATCTAGCGCTAGGTCGTCGCCGGCGTGTGGATGTGTCGTAGTTTCATTAGACGGCGACATGGTTCGCGCTTGTTTTACATTGCGCAGGAGCGCTGTTCGGCCTAATGGAATAATTTCTTCATTTGCCGCGGAGGTGATTGTGTCGAGTTAGCGGCGTGTGATGTTGAGGCGCGGATTAGGGAATGATTTTTTCTTACGATTACACAACAAAATCATATATCGTGCGAATTTAGAGTATCGATCGCATGTTTACGTATATGTTCCAATTTCATAATTTTAAAACACGGGTTTTTGCCGTCAAATTAAAATTCATGATTTATCCTAAAAAATGATTAATAATTAAACTTCGATCCAAAACTGTATTCCTGACGTCAGCAGTATAACCACGGCGATCCGCAAAAACGAAGGAAAAGAAAGCAAGACTCCGGTAAATCTATATCGAATGCGCGCTCTTCGGCCGATGTTCATTCAATGACCCAGTGCCTAAAAAGCCGTACCTCCCTTCAATTACATTACCCAAGCCCTCCTCCGCCATAAACCATACTCACCTAAAAACGCCCTCAAATCAAATCAGAAATCGAGCAAAACGTGCACATACGCGGCCGATATATACCCAAAACCCAGAACCGTCTCTCTCTTTTCTCGCAAAAAAGGCCGCTACTCGCGAGCGCGCGCGAGATCTGCAAACGACAAAACCAACGCGTCGGATGACGAAGCCGCGGCGGCCGATCGAAAAAGAGGTATGCGCGCGCGAGCGCGGATCTTCTCTCTCTCTCTCTTTAATCGCGAGCGATCCGATTTGGAGGCGCGCGAGCGGAGAGGGGAAAAAAGAAGGAGGAGAGTGACGCGCACTGAATCACTCATCGGGCCGGTTGTGTTGTCGGTACGAGTGTTCTCCAGAGGCGTCCTATTAACTCGCCGCGTATATATGTAGTGAAGAGAAAGAGAAAAGAGAGGAGTGAGAGAGGGGGGGGGGTAGGAGAGTGCGCGAGGTTGAGGTATAGCCAAGGTTACATTATTCACCGGGGCCAGAGTCCGAGCGGGATAAAGGTGTATATGTGTGACGTGTGTATGTGAGTAAGAAGGTGAGGTAGAGGGACTAAGGGTACGTTGAGTCTGATAAGTTTGTTGTGCGGGAGTAGCGAAAAGTAAAGTTGTTGAGCTGAGCGTATGGTAAGGTGTAGCTTTGATGTATTGGTTGGGAGATCGAGGACGAAGATTTCGATCGAGTTGTCCAATGTAATCAATGATTTCTCTAAATCTATTAAAACTATCTGTACCGTAACATATTTATTTAAAGGCAAAACTTTCTTATGCATTGTATATATTGTTCACTATTAGAAAATCGATGGCCGGATGTTGTGAAGCATTTAAAGATTGATTTGATTGGTCTGTATGAAATAGGTGCGAGGATCCGCTAGATTTGAATTTTGAAACTAAAGCATTTATAGAACTACTAAATAATTAAAATAGAATAAAAACATTTAATTTTTTGCTCAACAATGTATCTAATTATATCATCATTTCAACTAATGAAGACTAAATCATAGTGAAAAATATTGGTCACAACGGTAAAAAGAAAATATAAGGCGCGAAACGCGTTTGAATTTTGCTGGTTTTGTTAAAAATGGTACGAGCTAACATAAACCCACGTGACTTCAACTCACTAAACATATTGTAAATCGAAAACACTTATAACACATTAAAAGGCCCCTCGATCTCTGAAATTTATGTTAAACGACGATGGTCATCAATTTATGAACCCAAAAAGCCAAAATTACGACGATACCCAGCAACTGTCCCGGGCAAAAACTCCTCATAAGCGAACACGCGGTCGGGCAAAAAACAAACCGCCGAGAGAAAACCGGCGAAACGGCACACACCAGCCTGAGGAAACGATCAGCTCGACGATGGCGGACGATAATGCGTTGCGCGGCCGCTCCTCTGCGACAGCTTATTACGACGTCGCAATTGTATTTGATTCCCGGTCCGATTTGTAGAGTGATTCACGGGGGCAAAGAAGAAGGCTACGGCTGCCGATGATGGAGTGCGACGGCGCTCGCTCGCTCGATGCGTCGAGATCGATCGTCCCACGGAGCGATCGGCAATTTATTTATCGTCTCGTTAAACGCACCGCGCACACGTCCCTGTGTACGCTTCTTTTTAGAGGGGAAGGATGGAGAGAGAGATTGGTTGCTTGAGCTTCGGTTGTATGTGCATGTGTGTGAAGGAAGAGAGAGATGCGCCTTTCCGCGCCTACGGTGTTTTTACGTGCTTATCCAGCTGCGTATCTTGACGATATAGTTTGCGAAATCTGTTATCGCAGCGGTATTGACTTCTCTGCTAGCTGATTTCTGGGTTGAATATAATCGCGTTATAACTTGTTTTGGGTGTTGTAAATGTTGGAATAAAAAGTTGTTTTGTTCTATGTTACGGTACCATAGTTTTCCATGAGTAAATTATCCAATGGTCATTCATGGAGTAAATTTTTATCCAATACCATAATTACATATATCTGAATAAATAACATTGAATCAAAGCACTTTTCAACCATCTAAAATATCAACCAACTTTCAAACTTTATAACTAAATTAGTGTTGCAAACATAACCAAACAACCACGCCAAAATTAAGAACATTTCTGAACTATTAGCCATACCAAAAACCCAGCGAAATTGTTTGACCCTATACCTCCCTATCCGCTTCGAGCACCCTCGGCCTCCTTTTTTTTCATTCGACGTCGGCTATTCCCATTCTTCTTTCTCTCGCCGGCCCTCCGCTCGCGCTCGAGAGTTCGGTTTCCCCTCTACCTATACCTACACACACATACGCGCGCGCTCACGCGGGGGCGAAATCCGGCAATTCTTTTGGGCGCGTCTTCTTGGGAGATGATATTTGCTCGGATCAATCCATATGGTCGCCATGGTAACCAACGCGGTCGACGGCCACCAGTGGGTTCAGAGAGCGAGAGAGAGGAGAGAGTCTCGTGCGAGGGAGCCGTGTCCACCTTACCGTGTAGTCCACCCCCAGGAGAAGTCGAGAAAGTTTCTCGGTGTATGTGTATGTAGGGAGTATGGCAAGCGAGCTGGGGGCTTATTTGTGTTGACATTTTTTCGCTGTATGAGTTGGGTGATTGGCCATATTAATTGACGTTTTGATGGTGGATGGGTGATTGGCTGAACTCGAATTGTAGATAAATTTAGAACAGTATTTTTGGAGCTGATGATGGGTCCCGTTTCTTCTTAGATTATTACGCCTTTATCGATGCAGCAAATATGTTGACTTTGAACATTGAGACTATTATTATTTACGACTCTCTAAAAGGTTATTCTACAACACACTCTCTTTTTCTATTAAACAACAATTCTACCTCTAAACAACAACAACACTACAAATCCCAGTAAAACCACAACCACCGTCGACCCTTCCTCTCTCTCCCTTTCTACAAAAAAACAGCAAATCCTCAGCACGAAAGTCGACAAGGCCGCGACAGTACAGTTTTCCCGGCCTCCCTCGTTTGTTAACTTCCTCGACTGGCTACCGCTCTGGGATACACTTGTTGTTCGTTTTCGCACGTCGCGCCGTGTCCGATAGCGCGCACGCCTCGCCTCTTCTAACGAAACCGCTTGCTCGCACGGTAACGAAGTGCAAATACCCGATTGACTCGTCCCGTGCTCGGACGTGTCGACAGCTCTCGCGCGCGAGGAAGAGAGAGGGAACAACGAGGAATAAATTAGGCCGATGCGGCGCAGTCGGCGTCGGGGAGCTAACAATTTCACGGAATTCCGTCAGTGCGGGCTGGACGGAGATGTTATACGAATGCTGGTGGGTTGGTGGTGAAAGATACGTGGGTTTTTCTTTTCAGGGGTTTGGTGAGGAGAAATGTAAGAGGAAATTGTTCAAGTGTGTGTTGGGTTAGACAGGTTAATGGTTAGTTTTGAGCTAGCGTAGGTGTTGGTATGAAACATTCTGGAATAGTAAACGATAGAAATACTTTCGGCAATGAATGGCTAAAATGTAAGAATAATTCGTAAGTAAAAACAATCTCTACAAAAATGATTTCGCAACTTCGCTCAGCGAGTTCAAATTAAAACCCCACCGAGATAAAACCCACTAGGATAGATCCCATCTTCTCAGCCTCTCCCTCAACCCGATAAAAAAGAAACTAAGCATCCTCTCTCTCTCTCTTCCTCCCCAAAACGACGCAGAAAAAGCCAAGCTCGGAAGACTCCGACGACTCCGACGACTCCGAAGGAACCTCCGCGTCCGTCTGGCTCTGACGTAAAATTTCCCGCTCTCTCCTCTCTCTGTTCTTTGCATCCTATAGGATACCAGCGGAGCGAGCATTCTACATGCAAATTTATAGAGATCCTTCTCGGACAGAGCGAGCGAGGGAGTCGCCTCGAGGGGACGCGAGCGCGCGCTTCTATCCTCCAGGGATGGTGGCACGCACACGTAGGCAGGACTAAGAGCGCTTCCTTGTACTGTCACTCGGCCGCGCGCGCGCGCGCGAGCGCGGATATAGAGCGAGCGCGGCCCCGAATCAATCGCATAAATCTCGCGGCATCGATCGCTCGAGAGAGAAAGAAGGAAGAAGAAGAAGAAGAGGAGATGGAGGAAAAGAAGGAGGGGGTCCGGGGTTTATGCACTCAAAAGCCCTTATTCTTAGTTTGGGAGAGCCGCGTGTATGGTGTAATGCGGTGAGCTGGAGGATTGTTTATGGATGAGTCCGGGTGCAGTGTGATGAGGATGAATTGGGATATGTCGCTGCTGCGGATTTTCCCGTAATTTAGGGAATTTTTTATATAGAACCTGTAAAAGTGGGCTAATGTTCTGAATGTTGAAAAGCCTCTTTTTCCCAACGAATAAAGTCCTTCTCTTTTTTCCGCTTATATTTACGGCATATATCCCCGCGATTCACAGAAAACTTCACCACCGCACCTGCGCCTCGAAAATGGTCATACGTATACTTCACAACCTCCGCGCCCAGGAATAAAGTAAGCCTCTCTTTCTTGCCGGCCACTTCCACGACGCCTCGCAGCGCAAGCACGCGGAATTCTGTAAATTCGACGCGCACCAAGTAATTATCCCCTTAGGCTCGCGCGATAGAGCGGTGGATCATCATTAGCCCCGCGCGCAAAACCGTATATACGCGACGGTGCGGTCGCTGATTGACAGCCGCCGCCACCGCCGCTGCCACAGCCGCGCGGCGTTTTTCCTAAACGCTATAGCGCGCGCGCGCGTAACTATGCGCTTCCAGGTATACACATGCGCGAGAGGCGGCGGTGTATGGACAAGGACACGGTATAAGGAATGCTAGAGGATGGAGAGAGCAGCGGAACGGAATAACGGAGATGTGTGCGACGGGATAGGAGGAGAATGTTGATGCGGCGCGGCGATTGTTTATTTGGAGCAGAGGGTGATTTGAATTTTGTATCGGAAAAGGCTGAGTGGGGTAAGGGAATGGCCGCGGTGCAATTAGAAATTGTTGTATGGGGAAGGTTTTAATTGTCATACGCATACTGAAATTTGGATTTTTATTAAAGTCTAAGGATATAGTTGAATGTTATTGATGAATCAAATTTAAAAATAACGTTGAGTAACAAACATTAAACAAAGATATTTTTCTTACATTTCTATAATATACATTTCAAACGTCCAAACGATGATAACATTTAAAGAATCGCTCGTTCTTAAACAACCATCAACCCCGAAAATAAAAAAAACACGCACAGCATCACTGCAAAATCAAACAACCGTGCGGAGAACGAATTTAGTCTGACGGACAGCCTCGTACGCGCGCGTGTGCAACTACTTCGCCTCTTATTTTACGTTTCCCGGCGCATTTAGACGGCTTTTACGCGCTCGCGCACGTTGTCGCACACTTTCGTTTCGCGTGTCTGCGTCGCTCCGATAACCGGCAGCGGGAATTCCGAGATGTCAGTCGAGAGAGAGAGAGAGAGAGCGAGACAGAGAGAGAGAGAGAGAGAGAGAGAGAGAGAGAGAGAGAGAGAGAGAGAGAGAGAGAGAGAGAGAGAGAGAGAGGCCGCAAAAATCCCAGGGAAGTGGATATCGCCGCGTGCACGGATTATGTCACTGTTAAGTTGCGTGTGTATACGTTGTGTTTGCAGGTGACTGAGCGTGCATATTTGGCGTTACCATCTGGTTGAGAGAATTTTTCATTGTGGTTAAAGAGTTTGTTATTAAAATGATATGTACAAAATTAGAATAATCACGTTGAAGAAACGTTGCCACTATTGATATTTAAATGTGTAATAAAAGCTAAATACTTACATAAAGCAACGTATAATCTTTAGCAATTTATTGATAGAATATAGTCTACAAACCTCATTTCAAAATTCAGTTTATTAGCCCTCCAATAACCCCATTACATCACAAACCCCAACGCTAAAAACCATCCACTAAAACAATCCACTCACTGCCCCCATTATATCCCCCCCTCCTTTAATACACAAAACCTCATCAGCATAAGTAACCGAAAGATCACTTACCCATCCAATTCAATTTTCTCCCATTAAAATTCATAGAAAGCACAAACCCAATTCGGAATCACGCGAGCATTTTTGCCTCCGCGCGCACAACAGATGCAGCCCTTATAGCCGAGCGTCTATGTACACATGCAACCGGTGACCAAAACAATTAGTATTCGAGAGGCCGGAGGCGGCCAAGTAAACGCGTAGGCGATCGATAAAACGCGCCGGCGCGCAGTCGTTCTTCTTCCTGCTCCCGTGCGGTTCCGACTCGTGTGTGTGTGTATATGTACGTGTGTGTCGCAAGAAACCACCTTTCGAATGGAAAATGTGGCGAGTGAACGAGTAGAGGTCTAATTCTGGTGCCACGAGGTTCATTGAAATCGAGGATTGTGGAATGATTGTTTGTGGTGGTCTTAGTAGTTTGTAAAATTGTCTTTTTTATAAGATAAATTTTTTAAATGAATAAGTATAGTTATGGGTAACTATATGTTTACATGCAATTATAAAAACTTATTTTGCATACGATATAATATAAGTAAAGAATTGAAGCATATATTACTTTTAAATTAAGAATTGTTTTTTCCAAAGCAAGCATTTGTGCCATTTAAAGTTTAAAATAATTTTAAGAAAGCATGTAATGAATAAGGATGTCTTTATTTAGCCGGTAATAAATTAATGGATACGTGTACTGAATTCTCATTACAAAACGTTTACTCATCCGAATCCAAATCCCACTCGACCACTCTCAATGGCACACACACACATCCTACTCATCGCCAACACTAAAATTATAATAATCCCACTCACCTAAATTCTCAGCCAAAGTGACACGCGCGCTCATCCCATCCACAAAAAGAGAACCAAGCCTATACTACTATATACCTACCAGCACTACCACATCGATTTTCTAATCGAATTTCGAGTGGCTCCTCTCACAAAGCGAAATTTTACGGGAGGCAGGCACGCGGGAGTGATACAATGGCGCGCGCACGCGCCGCACGAGGAGAGAAAGTAATCGAGTCGGGCACGCGACTCTTCGAGTGGCCCTTACGTCCCCCGCGGCGCTCTGCTAACCACCTGTTTCGAACGCGCGCGCAGGGGGTCGACTCTCTCGCGTTTAGGAAGAGGTTAACCCGTTTTTACACGCGCCCGTGCGACTGTGTCTGTCTGTCTGTCTGTCTGTTTCGTTTGTCGCTGCAGTGAGCGGGGGAGAGATTCTTTGATGTGGGGGAGGTGGGGTGGTGATCATAGGCTTTGATTGTGTTTGGAGTGTAAAGGTTTGTGGGAGTTTGCAGATGCGACTTGGGTTTTTAAAGTTTAAATGAAGAAGACAATGATGAGGATTAAGTATTAAATAGAATAAGTTTCAATAGTATGTTATATAAGTATGTGAATAGGTTATATGGTAATCTCTTAAAAATAACAATTTAAATAAAAATTAAATCTTATTTGAAATACAGCCGATGCTAAATTATATTTCTTTTCAATATTCATGCAATAATTTTTGTTTAGTCATTTGTAAACATACCCTAATGATTTCTATAAACTCTCAACAGCACATCCTCCTCAATAATTCACAAGACTCCTAAGCGCCACTCATTTAAACTTTGCATCAATCGAAACACCCCACGTACACACGTACACCGATAACAATACACCTTCTCCCACTTCAAAAACAGCCCTAATCCCATGTAACTCCATAGCCGCGCGCTGCTCCGGGCCGATAACAAAACGAAGAAGCGCGCGCCGGCTGACATATGGCCGACGCTCGACTTGCTACTGTACGGGTGCCGATGTCATTCATATACGCGACTCCCCCTTACCGTTCCTTCTTTATCGCAATAAACAGGCCGTTCTCCTACGTGCGCGCTCGTGCGCGTATAGAGAGAGAGAGAGAGAGAGAGAGAGAGAGAGTTCGCGTGGCTGCGCCTTTTTTCGCGAATCGCTGACACTGTGAGAATCTTGTTTGGCGTTCGGTTCGTTCGGGTTTATAGAGGCCAATTATAGCAGTAATTGATAGGATATGGGGATGTTTTGTTGTGTGTTGGTGTGTATGTGTACGTGTTGCCAATTAGATTTGTTTGCGGTGCGTTGTTGATTTAATTAGGAGGATTTTAGGATTGTGTTGGTGGCGGTGCTGGTGTTTTGGATTGAAACTAGAGTAGAGAAAAATTATTGCAAAAGGTGAAGTGATTATGCATTTTTATTTGAAATTATGTAATCCAGAAAATTTGAACTTGAACTAAGCAAACTTTACTTGCAAGCTTTTTTACCATACGTTAAGTAAAAAATACATATGAAGAATTTCAATATTTACATAACTGTTATTCAATAGTATATATTTTATTTTTCTGAATTGCCTGCGATGCTACCTCTAGCAACTGATTTTGTTTTACAAACTCATTGTATCAAGGGTTTTAGCCCATTTAATTGATTACCAGAAATAGAATGAATAAAATTTACAATCACAATAATGAAGAACCTTAACACCGACCCTCGAGATCAATTTTACACCTCACCACCTCGCAATTCTCATCCACTCGGAACTTTTCAAGGACCAATTATCCAACCCCAATCCTTTTCACAGAGATATCATCGCTTTTCGAAAGTCTTGGCGCACTCAGTCAAATCACTTATCTGTGCCGAGGGCGAGAGAGGATAATGCGCTTCCGGCCGGTTGCCGGGCCAAATCGCACGGAAAGTCGATGAAGAGAGAGAGAGAGAGAGAGAGAGAGAGAGAGAGAGAGAGAGAGAGAGAGAGAGAGAGAGAGAGAGAGAGAGAGAGAGAGAGAGAGAGAGAGAGAGGATCGTTAGCCCAGAGGCGCGCCCATGTGTGTAAAGCGTACGAGCAGGCGTGAGCCCAATAAGATGGTTAGCGGAATTGATTCCAAGTTTCGATGCCAGTGAGAGATATATTTGGGTTACTGTTGATTGGTTATATTGGTTATGAAATGTTATTTTGTGGCTAGTGTAGGTGAAATGACTTTTGGTTAGTGTGAGGTTGAAATTTGTGTGAAAATGAAGATTTTTACTATTTAAACTATAGTTTTATTTTATGCAGTAGATGATGTTTTTATAATTTGAATCTATTTATTTAAGATTCTTATCAGTTTTATGGATAAATAATTTCAAATTAAAACGATATATTGATAGTAAACTTAATATTCAAAGTATCTTACAATTGAAACATTAACATAGTTCAATTATTTCGTTCATTACGACAAATCACAAACTATTTCTTCAAATTAAAATATAGATTTTCAACTTTACGATTAATACTGCGAGGATATCACCATCCAATTAACCTTAAGCATCCTCTCAAATCAATCCGAAAACCCAACAACCCACGATACGTCAGAAAGCCGTCACAATTCGCCCTCTCCCTCACCCCTATCAATCTCCTCACCAACCAACCATTCCTGCGACTAAAAATTTTCGTCCAACAAAATTCAGCCGACCAACCCTTGGGGTCGTCGCTCTCTCTCTCTCTCTCTCTCTCTCTCTCTCTCTCTCTCTCTCTCTCTCTCTCTCTCTCTCTCACTCTGTGCGCGCTCGGCGAGAGAGCAGATGCCAAGCGTCACGGCTCGTCGATGGCTGGAAGGGTGCCTCTCTCTCTCGGATTGAGACACGGTGGATGACTCCAAATGGCGCGCTCTCCTGGCGTAGCGCGCGAAATCGATCTCGCTCGCTCTTTATGTTTCGAAAGCGCGTCTTATCGGCCCTGTGTGTGTATGTGTGGAGAGTGAGAGTGTATAGCGCTTGATTATTGTTGGTGGGAGATTTATTGGCGAGGGGGTTGGTGTGTTTTGTTTTTATGGTGATTGAATGCGTGCGCGCGAGCGCAGGAGAGTTAATTTATTGGAGAAGTGGCTGATGGGCTAGGAAGTGGTCGTGGTGTGTTGACTTTTGCGACGAGTGGATTTTATCGTTTGTAAGTGAAAGGATTCGAGCGGGATTGGTCGTTTAATTTTCGCCCCCTTGATCACTTGAAAAAGAAGTTTATCGATTTTGCGTTTGCGGTATTTACTTATTTTATATAAATCCACGCTAATATGCATGAAACGATATTGGTACGATTTTAAAGCTCAACTCGCCCTGAATATTTATAAAACAAAAAAAGATCCATCCCTATGTTATATAATCAGATCAGATAAACTTACTTCTCCGAAACGTAGGCTGGAAACCTCCAGCCGCGCGCCCTTAATTCCTGCATGGAAAAGCCAGTCGTCCCGACACAAAAGAAGAACCTCCACCCCCCTTACGCTGCCGCAGTCGTCCTCGTCGTCGCGAGATTCGATACGACGACAACGCGCGCGCTGAGAAGAAAGACGCTAAAAAGCTCGCGCAAAAAAGGAGAGGAAACATCCACGGGGCTTCGTTTCACGAAGAGAAAGGGGTATAGCAGCAGCAGCAGCGCCGGGAAATGGAAAGGGGGTGGAGGAGGGGGATAGATCGATGGCGATTTTTCACTCACTTAGCTCGGCGCGCATCAATATGCATTAAGCCGATCGGTTCGCCCGCGCCACCCCCCTTTAGGTTTAGCTTTTCCAGAGAGAGAAAGAGAGGGAAGGTTGGTAGGAAGGAAGGCATCGAGATAAGGGATAGGAGAGAAAGGAGAGAATATCCCCGGGTGAGAGGATCCGCTCGGATGCAAGAGCACGCGCACGAGGAATTTTTCGAGCGCTTTCTCGCTATTTGTCGCCTTTTTGGATCTGCGTTTCAGAACGAGGCATTGAAAACTTTCTACTTTGCGTAAATATTGAGCACGAAAAAGGAACAATTCAAACGCATGGAAAGACGATAACACGTCTATTAAAAACCCACAAACCCGTCCATGCGGTTCGCATATCAACGCTCTAAAAACTTTTTTCCTCCTTAACTCCGGTTAAGCTCGGCTCTTACACCCCCATCCTCCTCCGTACTACAACAGTATGCTGCCTTGGCTACGTATACGCAAGAGCGAAATCCAAAGGACACCCAGGAGCCTCGTCCGCCGCGCGCCGGAATCTTGGACGGTTATTCCACCTGTCGAGAATTACCCCGCGATACGGCGCCGCGCTATCCTTATTTTCCGAAGCGCTGCAGAGGAGGAAGCAGCGAGCGCGCCTTAACGGCCGCGCGCGCGAGCGCCGCGGTAAATACGCGCCCGCGTAACGGCCGCATTAGCGCGAGCGAGATAGGACCGACGTGGTGGGAGGAGGTATACGGGGCAATTATAAAGTAGGGTTATTGGAGGTGTTTTGTGGTAGCGTTGAAAGTTTTTTTTTGTGGGGAAGAAATGTTGTTTATTCGATCTTTAGTATGTGGCGTGCAAATATGAGTTGATGCATTTTCCTTGATTTTATTTTATTTTTTTGAAGTTTGTTATTGGTTAGATATAGGAACTGAATTTTGTCTTTCAAGAACTCATTTTATAAATCTTTTATATCCTTATACTTATAATGTTAATGAAACTTCGACAACGCAATATACAAACGAAATCCCAATAAACTTTTTACCAATATTCGTGGATCCAGCAAGATAAAAAGCAAAGATGCGTAATGTATTCAAAGGTCATCTCATTCGAAGTCCCTTAATCTCGGCATAAGTTTTCCATTAAAACTCCAACAGTCGGAGATCCGCTTTACCGATAATACGCAATATACATTCCGTCCAGCGGTATCATTTCGCCGCGGCCGAACGTCCTTATTTTCATTACACCCACTTCTTTAAAAGATTCCGCGCTCTGTCTAATTGGCCGTGCTTGGATTTGCGCGGGCGCGCACAAGAAACTCCGGCGACGCTTGTACTCTATAAATTCAGCTTTTATGACGAGCGTCGTTTTTCCCTCTGTCTCTCCGCTCCGCTTATAGGCGTTTTTTCGCGCGGATGAATTGATTTATGTGAGAGCACGAGCCATTACTCGGAAAGAGTTCGGCCGCCGTGCGCGGGATTCTGTGTGTGTATGTTTCTCGGCTCGGCGAGCTCGCGGCGATCTAATTTAAGAAGCGGCGGAAAAAAGCAGCGCCCAGAGTCTCCGCGGTCAAGATTCGCGATATCGCGTGCGTTTTTGCGTGGGCAGCGAGAGTATGTACGTGAAATTGCGGTAAAATGTATGTAGATTAATTTTGGGGAGGAGCATAAGGACGACGACGAAGAGGGTATATAATCGATCGCGGCGAGTGCGTTTGTTCGTTAAGGCAGTGTGGAGAGGGGGGACCGTCGGGGGGAGTTTTTTTGCGGGAGCAATGAGGCCGAGGAGACGGACGCGAGTAAAATATTTACTCTAGTTCTGAAATATGGAGTATGCGTGCGCGCGCTCGCTCGGATGCTACTGGATTCGAGAGGATGTATGGGGGCATAATGAATTGAAGTGGTAACGGTTATGGTGATTCGTACGACGAAATCGTAAATTTTTTATGAGTTAAGAGATGATTGACCTTTTGTTCTGTTTCTCGTATTGTTTTCAGCTTATTCTTGAAGTAACTAAAGTTAGTCCCTCCACCCCAGCCGTTAGTGTTATTTTCAGCTTTCTTTTCTTTCATTTCTTTAATAAAGAAATAACCGACATCAAATAAAAATACTTATCAGAATCTAAAGTGTTTCAATTTGCTCAATTTTTCGCTGCCCTTAATTCAACAAAGTGTATAAAAAATTTTGTCTAAAAAGTAAAAACCGTTAATAACACGTTGTATTTTGTTATCGTTAATTTTTAATGTGTATGCATTACTTAAATATTAAGCAATTATGAGCTAATTAAATGACATCAAGTGCGATTTTTTATTATCTGTAAATGATTTCTTTATAGTAAAAACCAAAGAATCATCTCGACTGAGGTAGCGGTGCTACTAAAGTTTGTGTTCAGCAATAATCTTAACTGAGCAGTGCTATATCACGTATCTGCAACTGCTAAGTTATCTATTGTTCTTCATTTTCATAGTTTTTCTATATCACTTTCGTGTATGTATTTTGTTATCGATACAAAAAAAAGGTCGAACCGTCTACTATGTAAATTATCCTACTACTATATACACCCCTCATGCCCTCATTACTTATAAAATAATTTTTCATCTGAAATAACGAAAATTACCAATTAAACCGGTTACAATAATCCCGCCAAAATTAAAACACAAACTCCGACCCCGAAAATAACGAACTCCCACCTCATTAACCGCGCAAAAACCTCGCATTAAAACAATAATGAACGCAATTAAAAATCGCAAAACCAACATCAGTATCGTCGTAGTCGTCGTCGTCATTCTGGAGGGGGCGCAGGGACACGATCGCATTCGTCAGCGTGCGCACGGGAAACCGAAAATAATTAGCCGTGCAAATATATACACATACGCGAGCGCGTGGGGGCTTTATTTCTCGCTCGACTTGCCTGATCGGACAAGGGGGAGCGCGACGTCGCCCCTGTGTACCCAATGCGCGGGGACCCATATGCTCGAGAGAAAGAGAGAGAGAACGGAGCCTGAGTGTGTTTTGATTTCCCTAATAGACGCGTCAGGAAGTAGCGCGGGAGAGTGAGGGCGTGGGGGTGAATATAGGAAGCGGGATGTGGTTTTTTTTGGAGGTGGTGGGTGTGATAGTGATCGACTTTTTGATTCGGTCGTGGTTGGGTATTAAAGTAAGTTTCTGGTAATTATTGCTGAGGAATTGCTTTGAAGATATTGATAAACAAACCGAAATTATATCTCTTAATATTATAGAATTTTTTAACATGCCGAAGAATCCAGTAAAATAATTCGACATGTATTCAACATATTGTTAGGAACATTTAGAGGATTAATGAGGAATTAAGTCAGAAATTCAGCTATTGATTTTTTGACGGATGTTACCTAAGTTAGGAACATATGCTTCCATAATTTGGGGAGATCCTATAGTAATTCATATATTGTTATATCATATGCAGTTATATGTCAGTAGACAATGAACATGTTTTCATTGATAATTTTTGAATATCTATTTTTAACTATACATATTGGCGGAAAATATTTTTCAGCACATGACTGATATTTTATTTGCTCACTCTAAACTAAATAAAAGATATCATACGTATTTCTCTCTTCTAAAAAAAGTCAACAAATACAAAACTCAATTGAAATATCAGCAATTCCAAACCAACATTCCCGCACTCCATTATCTCTCAATATTCCCTCCAAAGAAACCCACACGCAGCCTCCACCTCAATCCGCGCACAATAGCACTTGACAATCTTGAGAAACGCCTCGTTGCCGCTCGTGAATATAACTGTTGGCGCGGTCAGCCCTAGCCCCCCGTGCATATCCACGTCCATATACACACACGCACGGTCCGGAGATTTGCATGCATCAGCGCCACAAGCGCGACTGATTGTCAATCCGTACGTCATTGTGACGTCAGTCGATCGCGAAGCGAGCGAGAGGCGGAGGCGGCGGCGCCGGCTACTATACCGTCGCGCCACTCGCGCAATCAATTAAGGCGCATAACGATTGATTGTTGCCGCGGTGTTGGCCACGGCTATATACGCGACTGGACAGTGCGCGCGAATGCGTCCGCGTTTTTTCCCCTCGTTTTTCCACGGAATACCAAAGAGGAATGGGAGAGGCTGGCTTTGTGCGGCTGGACATTTTACGGGCGCGCTTAATTTCATTTGCCAGAGTGGTAAGTTTATTCGCGAGCAAGTTTGGTACATCTTTTATTACGTGGTTATAACGATTTACGTGTATGATGTGATGAATGAAATTGTGTGATGAATCGTGTTATGTTTAGATGGAAACGTTTTAGTACTTATACGCTGGTTATTGAGGAAGCAGCGTTTTAAGCGATACACTAAACATAGTTATATATCCCCAGCATTACCTTATCTTAATTACCAAAAAACTCAAATTTACACTCCTCACATGTACTCCTCTCCCCTGATCTCAAAAATAGCACATTGTTTAAAAACCTACTAACGCACCGGCCATAAACCTATCTTCAGAAAAAAAGAAAACGAACTGATGCGTCTGCTATAAAAAAGCAACGGAAGTTTACGAGCAATCCTAAAATTAAAGGATCGCCCGAACACAAGCGAGCCATTTTTCCAGCCTCGCGCGCGCTGGGATGGTGGATTTTCGTAATAATTGTAGCTACCAAGCGGCTCGCACCCTCTCTCGGGGATTCGACGTGTCGCAGAGGCGGAGGAGCAGCCGAGAGCCTGACCGTGCGCGACAATGTCATTTTAATTATGCATGTTAATTGCCGTCGGGCGAGAGAGTCCGACGGATGGACAGAGAGAGGCCGGTCGCATAGTAGCGCGGGTGTGGAGGTAGGTTGGAGTATAGCGTGTGCGAGTGCTGACGGTGCTTTTCTTTGCGGTGGGCTGTGGTCGCGCGAGGTAAGGGAAAGAGTTTTGGTGGGTGTGTGAGGTTTTGGTTTGTCGAAAGAGAGAGAAATTATTCTTAGTGAGAGAGATTTGAAAAATTGAATATTAGTATACATTTGTTTTAATTTCTATTGCTGTCCTGTAATAAAGCTTAACTATCCAGTTTAAATATTTACATACGATAGATTTTTCTAAAGCACTCAAGTCTCTTACCATCTTTCAACCACTATTCTATCCAACACACGCAACTCACTCGTCCGTAAAAAATCCAACCCTCTCTCTCTCTCTTCTGCTGCAGCAGAGATTGGCCTCAGCGAGAGCCGGCGCTCGCGCTTTTTTCGCGCTTCATTGTGCCGGAACACGGCTGAGCGAGCACGTCACAACCGAGGACGAGGGCCTCAATCAAAGTGGCATTGATACCGCACGCCCCCATTGTGCCCCGGCCTTTTTTGCGCCCGCGCGCGCGACCAAAAATTTATTAGCCTTGCGTACGCGTACGTACGGATGCACGGTATTCGTATGTGTATGCGCGGAGACGTATGGTGCGCATATAGGGGAAGAGCATTGGACCGTGGACGACTAGACGATTGTCGCCCGTACGAAAATGATTTACGGCCGTAGGTTTTGGGCGAGTGTGTAGTGCGTGCCATGTGTTTAGGGGCACGGGGGTAAGTAGAGGTAGAGTAAGTAGGAAGGTTCGGTTGGCTCTGTAAAGTCGTATTTATGTTTTGAAATTATTTCGTTGGGATTTACTTTTGGTGCTTAAAACTGTTTGAAGTGTTGGGCTGGTTTTGAATATTTTATTTATATATAAAGTAAGTGTAAACTACGGTTTCACTCTTTAAAAAACGATGGCCGGACGTTGTGAATCATTTAAAGATTGATTTTGATTGATCTGTAAGGAATAGGCGCGAAGATCCGCTACTTCCGCTACATTTGAATTTTTGAAATTGAATCTTTATTCTTAACTATTTAAAACTAAATAATTAAATCAAAATATAATGAAAAGATTAATTTTTTTTGAAAAATTATCTGATTAGCCTATCATTTAAACTAATTAAAATAAAATTATAATAAAAAATATATACTTATATACCCCAAAAACAAAATACGCGCGAAGCGCGTTTGGATTTTGCTGGTATACTTAAATATTTACTGATGATAATTCACTTGATTTTTATTATTATTATACCTGCTACTTTATTATCTAAACATTGAATCATTCTTATATAACCAAAATTATTTTAGCTTTTTTATAAACAAAGATAGTTCTATAATTAATTTTGAATCCTGAACAGCTCGACCAGCTGTTTTCGACTCTTCATTTCCCTCCTCCTACTAAACGCGCTCAGATTAAACTAAACTACCCTGTAATACAAGCCTATCGACGTACACACTCACAACGCACATAATAAACCAGATACCCGCTGTTTCCCTTTTGTCCTCGAACCACAACTATACAGCCACGAGAATCTCAATGCAATGGATCAGACGTGGGCGTTCCACGCGACACGCGACCGAGGAGGCCGCGCATTACACGTGGCGTGTGCGCATTTTCGAAATTAATTTTTCCGTGCGCCGTTCAGTGGAGGTCATGCACATATAAACTTTTTCTCTTCGTAGTTATATCGAAGATCGAGGGTACAAGGGAGGGAATAAGTAGTTAGGGTAATTGGTCGGTTTTGGTTTGAGGCTTTTTAACGGGATTGACATAAGCGTTCTTAGTTTAGTCTATATTGTTTGGTAGGGGTAATGAGATAATTTCTGATAAACCAGGTATAATGTTATTATTCCCGACAAAACACAAATCAAAACTCATCTCGCTAAATCACTTACAACATCGTCATCTTCTAGCCACCATTCACGCGTCGTATCACCAAACCTCGCGCTATATCCAGCGACCTACCGCTTGGTTCAGCCGCGCGCGCCACGCAATAAGATCCGTATCCTCCGCTCCCACGCACAATTGCCACCCCGAGAGATAAAAATTAATCGCCAGCCCTCCCTCCTCCCTATTCCCCACACACGGCTATGTACTCTAGAAACTTGGCCAATTGAGAGCCACTGCGAGAAGCAAGATGTCCTCCTGAAGACTATCTCTTCCTCCCCGAGAGGTGCTCCCACGGGACATCCGCTCGCTCGCGCGCCTCTTCCCTATCTCTATGGCCTATTCAGATACGCCGGCCGCCGACGCCGCCGCCTTGTCTTAGCTATATGCACATGCACACATGGCTGTGGCCTGGTGAGCGCGTATCTTGAGGAGAGCGAGTGAGAGAGACAATGTTCTAGAGGGAGAGAGAGAGAATTTTGGGGGAGGGGTAGTGCGAGGGAAAGGTTTCGGATTTTCACGCGGGATTACTGCGAGTGGAAGTCAGTGATGACGGAGGATTCGGTTGACAATGGTGAGTTGTGAAGAGATTAAGGTGGTTTGAGTGGCTGTTGATGATTGGCCAATTTTGAAAATTTTCCAGAATTTCTTGGTTTAAGAAGGACTTAATTCAAGTATTACTTTGTGGAAGTCATAATGTTATTCTGTATCATCCGAATTAATTATGTGTTTTAGGAATGGGGGTGAAACACATAATAAACATTTAATTTAGGTATTCGTACTAAAATATGGATATTCCAACGGAATATATTTACACGACTAAACTTAACACTTACTCCTAAATAGGTGTGAACGCAAACATCGTTAAAAATAATCAACTCCGATCTCTACCAAAGAACATTAAAATTCAAAACTCACCGGTCGATGATGACGGGGTCGCTCGGCGTCTCGTTCCTGTTGCCGCAGCTCTTCTTGTCACAGCACCGGCTGCAACAGAGACAGACGCGCATCTCAATCAATTACCATCCAGCCTGCTCATACTTATAATACCGCAATCGTAAAGAGCGAGGATGTCGTGTATAGGAGAGTGAGTCCCGAGGGACGAAGGGGCCCAGAGCGCGTGCGTGACTCACGCAGCCGCCCTCGTTTGTTTCTTCTTTTTTAATGGGGTGGGATGAAGAGGAGCGAACGACAGTTTGCCGGGGTTTCGGGAGGATTGAAATAGGTAGTGATAGTGTCAACAATTTTTTTCTGGATTTTGGAAGTGGTCTTTAAATATTTAGTTTTTTTCAGGTTGAGGAAGAGCATTTGATATAGGTTGGTAATTAACGATATTTAGGTAGCAGTGGAAGAGTATTTTTAAAGTATGGAGGATTTTTTCCTTACCTACACATGACTTCGTGTGTGAGCAGGACCCGGCACATTTCTGGGTTCTTGTCCTGACCTTCGTACATGATGGCCTAAAACAAAAGATAAAATAGTTTAATATCGCTGCCATTAGTACTTCAAAATATCGAAATTTTATATTCGAGTTTAATAATATTTGAGGAATTGTTAATGAAAAATGAATTGATTTATTTTTAATGAATTCTCTTCAATGATGTGACCTTTAAATACACATCCTAGGCTTCTCCCATCCCTTTAAACTTACAAAACAGCATCCTAACTTCCCACTACCCCCAAATCTCATAACCCCATACACACAACGTGTCTAAAATCCACTCTCAGAAGCCACACGACACATCCTACCCCCTCTTAAAAAAGAAGATGCTCGGCAGTCCCACCCACTGCAGCTAATTTACTACCAGCAGCAACTCACCCGTCGGACAATACGACCCTTCGCGCAACATCTTTACTCGCGGCGTAAGCCGCTGGGCGGCAAATCCGCTAAGCCGGCTGCGCAGCCTCCTGATTGATTTTTATTTAATGGCAACACGCGCGCGCTATTTATGGACGGGGATGATAAAGGGACCGCGTGGTCCTTTGATCTACGAGGAGAAGAAGAAGCCAGTTTCGCGATCGACATACGTGGTGGGCTTCGCGGTGCACTTGTACGTTCATGTTTCGTTGTTTATCACGCGGTGTGGAGGGGGTGGATTACGGGGGATGAGTGGGATTGGGTATTTAGTGTCGTGGGGGAGAAATTTAAATGAAGTGGGATAATTTTGGATGAAGGTTTGATCTAGGTTGCAGTGTGATTGCTTTTGTTAAGGTTTCTTTCTAACGTGATTGAATTGGTATTAGCTTTTGATTATAATGTGATCTGGATGCGGGTTAATGAAAAGATTTTAGACTTTCAATATTTATAATTCTGTAAGTAAAAGGCATTTTCTAGTGTTTAAAGTAACAAGAATTAAGTTTAACGAAAGTAGACAGAGTAAAATGAAACCTCGATTTTCGGAATTCCGCAGCAAAAAAACCAGACCTTCAGAAATGGCGAACTATTTCCTAATACAAAATGGAATATACAACCTCGTCTACCTTGTGTCTATTCGCTACGGCGCGCCGCAACTAGTTTTAAAATCTTTTAGCTAAATTGTAAAAGTATCGACTAATGGTAAAAAGTCATGCGAGCGTAATGGCAGAGTAATTAACATAAGTGTTTACGGGCGCGCGCGCTTCGCCCGCGGTTCGCCCGATGAGCAAGACGGTGATGTGTATATATGTATATATATATATACGCGCGCTACTAGGAAAGCTGTAAAGGTCAATTACATCGTTGCGGGCGTGTGCTCTTAATAAAATTAATTGTCCTTCGTTTTACGAGTGCCGACGCACAGAATAAGCTAGCGTTCTGTTTTCTCGAGGCTTTTTCAGCCGTCGCGGATCTCGCTGCTATATAGCATTGACGTTATTTTTGTAATCGCCAATATAAATAGATCGGTATTAATCGTAAATACAACGTACGTGTCCACAAATATTTATCCTTTAAAGAGTATATGGTAGAAGCTTTTAAATTACTTTTATAGGTTTACGGGCCGAAATTACAGCCCGATTATAAAACGCTAACGTAACCGTATTTGTAGACCGAACCCGAAACTAATGCAAAAAGTGAGCTCGGATACTCATGCAAACTGCCCTAACATACTCGGAAGCTCATAAAATTTGCATGAGGATTTTAGCGCGCGAGATTACATGCGAGCCTTAATGAAATTACGCCGCTCGCTCACGCGGTTTTATCGACGTGAAACACGTGAAAATGCAGAT
This sequence comes from Torymus aiolomorphi, assembly GCA_036365515.1. NCBI lineage: Eukaryota > Metazoa > Arthropoda > Insecta > Hymenoptera > Torymidae > Torymus > Torymus aiolomorphi. The sequence continues at coordinate 121,184,028 of CM070874.1, read as the reverse complement.
ATATAATACGCACCCCTCTCTTCTTCTCTTCCTCTCTTTCCCTCGCTTTTACTCCATCCTCGCTTTCCCCTCTCTCTTCCTCCTCACATATTTGCTTATCAATTACTTAACGCGTCCTTGTTTACCCGGGAATTAGGCAAAAATTATCCGCGAAATTTCCGTGCGCGCAAATTACACACGTGGCTTGCAGCGACGGGACGATAATCACCGGTTGTGTGCGCGCGCACGCGCGGGTGAGTAATAACTGCAGCCGATAAGGCGAGCTTCCGCGTGAGGTCATGTGCGAGCTCTCTTGTTCGGACAACCTTTGCATTATGTCCGGTACACAAGTCGTAAATGCTGCGCGTATTTGCATTGACGTTTCGAATGCGTCTGCGGAAGGATTTTACGAGGATTTCTGGTTTTGGAATATTTTCTATATTAAATTCTTGTTGTACTTTGACTATATTATTGATGATGCTTCACGATAAAACCGTTCAATCGGTTTACTTATAACGATGTAAATTATAAAAATTGAGGTATAATAACTTCAATTGTCATTAAAGGAAAATCAATGCTTCTATTAGTTTCTCGTTTTAATGATGACGATAAATCATTGAATTAAAAATGAAATTACTATGACTTTTACGCGCACATAAATTGATTCAAAATCTCTATTAACAATAACTACGATCGTTAATTACCAAGACCATTCATCTTCCCCATTTCCCAAAAATATACTTTCATCCCGATCCACTCAACCTCCCAGCAACTACCCCGAATTCCTACTCGGTACGTTTATACCCAGCGCGCCCCGGCGGAAATCAGGGCAATCGCTCGTGTCCCAGCTCTGCAGTTCAAGGTCGTCCCCGTCGTCGGCATCGTCGTCACCTTCCTCGTCCCGGGCGGGGAATCCCAAAGATAATTACGAGCACCGGCCGGGAACGGCCTCTCCTCTCTCTCGCGGGAGCCCCTTCTTTTCGCAGTTATGGTGCGTCGCTCGCGCGCCCGCACACGCGGGACTCGTCGTCGTCGAGTTCCCGCGGGGGCCTTCGCCAGGGTCCCCCGGAGGAGGAGGAGGACGTCGAGGATGTGGCGGAGGTGTAGGTGGAATTCCCACGGGAATTACTCACGAAGGACTAATAGCGAGACGTGTCTTATCGGCTCGCAATGTGGTTTTTTAGAAAGATGAGGGGGCTGGGAGGTGGTGATGGAAATATTGTTGAAGAGATGGGAGAGGAGTCGGTGGGCTCTGGGGTGGTGATATGGGTTCGAAAGGATCAGTGATGAGGGTTTGTGACGTATGCTGTGTACTGAGATTAGTAAAAGGAGGATTGGTAATTTATTTAGTTCATATTGCCTGTATAATATTTATGTCAAACTGAACGAAGCTTCGACAGTTAATTACGTAGTTACTTTTATATTTTACGGTCAATTGCGGTCGGCACACAAAACGTCGACAACGTTTAAACTTTCTATTTTGAAGATTCTATGACTAAAAACTCGTTACCTAATGTATCTCATTTATTTTCAAACATTCGGAACATTTCCAAGCTTTTACAGACCTTACAACTAGGACTATCATAGTACTATTTTCTTTTCAATGATCTACATTAGTTACAAATAACATGACTGTTCGTATATGCATATCCTTAATAATAGAGACTACTGATGACAACTATACTGAGATGAACTTCGAAATTAACAAACTTTTTAACATCAGTTTCCAGAGCCAACAACAATACCGTACCCCAGTTACCTAACTCCCAAACCAGACCCGCCACCTCAAGCGCATAAACGACCTTCCATACCCAACCTCGCTGCGTGCTGCACCTCTCCATCATCACAGCCTCGTAACCTAACCCACATCCTCCTAATTGCCCGGCACTCATTAAGCCTACATCCTCCTCTCGAGCGCATTTTTCAATTTCCCCCTCGGATTCCCGCTAATTTTATCATCGAACTCGCCACACGCGAAAAAGCGAAAAAAGCACCAAGCCCCGTTCCATTTCAGAACAAAAAATACAGCGCGAAGTAATAATGATCCCGCAGGAATGCGTTTTCTCCGCAAAATCCTAAGTCGCGCGAATCTTCGTGGAACAGCGTATACGTGCACGAGTGTGTGTATATACGTCTGTGCGACGATTGAATCCGGTTACGCGGCTGCCCCCTTTTTATTGCCGGGCGCTTTTTCGTTCGTTATATGAGAATCGCGGCTGCAGTGGCAGCAGCAGCAGCAGCGCGGACTGGACTCATAACTGGTTTCAATTATCGGTGCGCTTTGCACTAAATCATCTCTCGCTCGGCGCGATGCACCTGGGCTGCAAAAATTGATGAGTGAGATTTTTGTCTCCGGCGTGAGCTCATAACAGTTGTGTGTACGGGCGATCGATTCGATTTTGAAATTATGGGACTTTTGGGGGACGCCGGGGGTGGCCGAGGAAAAAGTGGATTGGAGTTTCATTGGCTTTCGATTAATTATGATGGAATAATGAAGCGGGGGGTGTGTGTATGCCCTGATGCATTGTTTGGATATTTAGCGATGAATGATTGCGGTGTACGAGAGTGGAGCAAAAAATCTCACTGCACAAGCAATATTTGAGATACATATATTTGGGATGGATTTATACCGAATTTCGGCACCAATTAGTTTTAATTTTTTTTTATAATTTTTGCATCCATTAAATAATTTTGAATCGAGATAAATAGACAAAAAAAGTAAAACTTCGACAATACATAATTATTCAATTATAAACATGAGCAGGACGAACACACACAATCCCTTTTTTTTTACGCAGCACATGCGCGCACTATCGCGAAAAGAATATCCCTTGTAATTCCGCGTATACACGTGTAGGAGTCTCGGGACGTCGGGGGGTCCGGGCCGGGTATAATAAAAGGAGCGCTGAAACAAAGCAGTGTAGCATGGCTTACAAATGAGAACGGATGCAATAAAACTGAAAAGGCGCACCCGCGTACGACGCGAAAGGAGAAGGAGAAAAAAACGGCCGCGAAGGAGGAGAATACCGCGCGTCTGAGAGAGAGAGAGAAAACGAGAGAGGGAAAATCGAGGAAAAGGGGAAAAAATAATGTGGAGAAAAGACAGAGAGCAAAGTCGCGCGCACTAGGAGCGCGGGGGTGGCAATAAAACGGATCTCCGGGCGTCATTCTCTCTCTCTCTCTCTCTCTCTCTCACTCGCTCGCGCTGCGAAAGAGCAAACGGAATTCTACGCATATATATACACGTATATACATAGATACACGCGGGCGGCTGAAGATAAATTCGAAGATAGTCATTCAAATCTGCCTGTAATGATTTCCATCCCGAATCGATTTCTGAAAATCCCCTGGGAATCCCCGCCCCGACTTTCTTCTCCCAACTACCCCGCGCACACATGTTCCCTTTCTAGTTTTTGAGAGCCAGCACGCGCTCTACTCCATTCTCTCTCTCATTCTCTCTTATCTGCCAGCGGGGATTAACTTATCTCGGGCTTATTATTTCCTTAATCTACGGTTAAATACTCATATTTTAGTATTAGCGCGACAAGACTACCCTGCAGTGCTGGGGGACAGATACATACACATACACACGCGAAGATGCAGCGCGGGATAATGATGTCGATTGTGATCGATTAACGATGGGGAGGGAGAGAGGGGGATGTATGTGTGTGTGTGTTTGCGTTGTGCGCATGGAACGTGTAAATCATGGCGGGGCGCGCGATCGGGAGGCGAGATTTTGGATGATTTACGCTTTGTTGAGAACGAGATTGAGTATTGTGAGAGGCGAGAGCGAGCGAGCCCGTAGCGGCGGGTATTTGAATATCCACTCGATTGTCATCTTATTTGAATTTAATGCTGTTTCCAAGTTTAAATGTGCACGCCATCGATACTCGGTTGAGGGAAATGTATCGTAACTGTTATTACTTAATCATTCATTCTGGATAAAATGATCTTTGTTCTTTTACAAGCTTTCTTTGGATTAGCATGTATTTTTTCGTGCTGAACCTGTATCTAAAGATAATGAAATAAAAAATGTGATGCAAAGCTTCTTACATAATGTTCTATTTACTTTACAGAGATATGTTACTATAAAAGTAAGTATACATACAGTAAACCTTAAATAAATACGCGCAAATAAGTTTTGTACATCACTTATAAATTACAAAGAAATTTACTTTTCTATTTATATTCTTGATACTACACCTATAAAGATCGTAAACAAAAAATACTTCGCCTTCCCATTAAACTGTTCTCGCGATTTACATTTTGACTAAAAATCCTCAGAACACTATACATTTCCCAACGATTTCGGGGAGCGGCTTTTTTTTGCTTTCCTCTCCTCTTCTCTCTCTCCCCCCGCCGTCGCGCGCGTCCCGCGATCTCGTTAAAGCCAGAATTGCGCGCGCTCCGGCCTACACCTCCATACATTACCGCGACGCGTGCCCCCGGTGCCGCTGGCGCAATCTCGCGCAGTTGATCTATTTAGCGAGAAAAAAGGTGCGCGCGCCGCGCGTATATACCCGGAGCGCTCGCCAGCGCGAAAATGGAGTACACCGACGACGTAAACGCTTCCCCGAACTAATTAGCATTTAGCATTTTTAATCCGCGCGAGAGAGGGAAGTGGGAGCGCGCGCTAATTTTTCAGGGAACGATTAGGAGAGGAGCGTCGCGATAAGGGCGGCTGATTGAATTAATTTTTTTTAATTGAAGTATCGGGCTTATTTGCATCTGTTCATTTTTTTTTTGTGTATGTAAGGTTTTACACGTACACTGCCAAATGTCAGATTTGTTTTTTATGTGAATTTACTATCGATATAAAAATTTCGAGACTGTTTTTACATGTTTTTGTGGCAGAGTATTTAGTACTTTTATCAATTAAGGTTTAATTTTCTCTGAAGTTCACCTGGTGACCCTACTTGAAAAAAATACCAATAAATAACTTAAAAGTCCTAATTTTAGCTAATTTTTTAAAGCTTTTTTCTTTTCTCTCACTTATCGATTTCGCTAATTTGCCGAAGCCACCTTAACTTAGTAATTATTGTTATACCACTGTTGCGTTAATTTAAAAAAAATCAATTATATACTCTTCTCCATCTTCTACATCAGTCAATTTCGTAACGCTCCACTATATTTTCCTACACTATAAAGACAATCATCCACGTCCAAGCAATCACTCCATCGCGACCCTCTGCCGATCGAATTATTTAGTGTAGGTACATCATCCGCTCCACCAAGACGACTACAACTACCACCACTACTATCACCAGCAGCAGAAGCACGGGGACAAAGCCCTTTGCAGAAGCCGGAGAAAAAGGAGGGCAAGAGACTATATACGCTGCCGTGCAAGCGAGCGACCGTTTTAGCGAGATTAAATCATCTCCGGGATCGGTCGCCGCGCGCGGAAGGGTCGATGTTAGTTTTAGCTGATTAAATTACTAAGCCGCGATGGGCTTGCGCGCAGTCGCGCCAAGATTCGCGATCCATTCCTTATATTAATCGACCGCTCCGCTCTCGCTTGATGGCTTTCTTCTCCATTTTTTTGCTGGGAGTATATATCGCGGTCGGCTTGGCTTTTTCCATTTCGGTGCGGGTGAAGAGAGAGCGGGAGGAGGGCTGTTATTGTCTGAGCAAAGAGAGGCGAAGAGGATTTCGAGGATATCGATAGGAATTTCATTTAGTGGAGACGGTATTCACGTTGTTTTCTAGATTAATTCGTTTATTAGTATAATGTAATGATTCTGAAGTAAGGGACGAAATTAAATAAGGTTTTCTTATCCACTGAATAGAAGAAAAATATAAAGCAAGTAAATAGTACAAGAGATAAAGAAATTCAAGTTTTTAAGGTAAGGTTGACCTATACGTAACAATATATTTATAATTTGTTGTTTTTTTTCTGTAAATGTTTCAATCATTTCCTAGTCTTAAGAAATAATATCAAACGATTTGACGTAAAAAATTTACTATTCATTAATGTTTAAACATAAACATAATTATTACCTACTCTGTAACCTCGAATAAGTGAACAAAATCTACTAATACTTTAGTGAATATTCACTAACAAATTAGTTAACTTTTTCCCTTATTCGCACCAGTGAGCGACTTTTCACTTATTTCAGTTATTCATTTTTAGAGAGAAAGTATTAAAATTACTATTAAAATTCTAAATAATGTTCTCCAACCTAAAACCCACAACGCAACAAATTTCATTTTTAGCTCCATCATTTTCTTATACCCCACTGTTCTAAACACTCCATAACTCGGCCCCGATAACGCCCATTAAATCCCATCCTTTCACTTAACCTCAGCGTATCCCGTCCAAATTTTTCCTCCTCCTAAACAATAATCCCCGTCCTCCTCACATCTTCATATAAGGCCACACAGAGCCATCCGCTGCGGTACGCGCTAACAAATCTCCTTGAGAGCGAGCTCGCTATACCGCAATGATAAAATCCTCGCTTGCGGCTTCTTTGCGCCGCGGCATTGTATGCGATCGCGAGATCTCGGGGTGGAATTTTACGAGCCTAGCGCCACTTTATAACGGCCATGCAAATCGGCTGCACGAGTTGGGGCCGTTATAAATCCGCGGTAATTGGCCGCGCGCGCGGATTTTCCTCAATATTTTTCGCGGATATTATACGCCCTTTGCCGGCGCTCGCCTAGACTATTAGCCGTGCACGTTCGCGCACGTTATAGAGGTACTATAATTGTGCGTTCGTGTGGTAGGTATAATTGTATTTATAGAGGTCGGAAGACAGTGTGTGTGTGTGTCGTGCTATTGAATATCGAGCGCGTGACCATTTCTGTAAGTGGAAAAATGCTTTGGTATGACCTTAGCGTGGATAATCTGGCAGGAAGTATTGCCATATTATTGTATTTAAATTGGAGTTATATGGACTGGATGCGGTGACGTTTTCTGTAGATAAACTAATATTGAAAGCGTCGTAAATAAAAATATCAGAGTGAAAGAAAATACTGAATAGATACGTATATTTTTGTATTTTTAAAGGAAAATTACAATTCATCATTTAAATTCAAGCATAAATTGTTATTCTAATTTTAATAATGACATTGCAAAATGTTTGTTTCATTATAGTTGTAAGGAACCTATCTACTTATATTTTTTATTTAACAACGTCACCTTTCTAATAAAGGCTTTGATATTGTAAAATTATGCTTTTATCACCATTGATTTTCAGTCCCTTGGATTGCCCTAAAAAGTATACAACGTAAGAAAAAAATATGTAGCAAAAAAAACCACCGAAGCCCATCCACTCGTAATCCCAACATCCAAAATCTATCCACTTTACACTGTACGACCGACACACGCATTGTACTAGGTGCGAATGTCGGCCTGCCCAAAAAGCCCCGACCAAGAGGCCCCTCTCGAATCCCCTATCCTGCGATCGCGCCACGCGTGTATTTGCGTTCACCGCGATCCTTCTCTCAGGGCGGCGCTTATCTCCGGCGCAATCTCCCGCGGTTGGCGCGTGCCGCGCACAGTGTTTTTAGCCGACGTGAGAGAGAATGAGATAAAGGCGAGGGCATTAACGATGATATTACGGGGGTGGGACGCGAGCGGGGCTACTGAGAAACGAATAACGGAGGGTTGACGTACCAGGGGTAAAGGATGCGCGAGTTGGGGCGGTGGTGTTGAGGATTGTTTTGGTGCGTGCTGGTGGATGAGAAAGTTGTGTCAAGTTGGAGGTGTTTCAAGTTGAGTGGCGAGGTGGGTTTTTAGAAAATTATTTATAAACAACGGAAAACGGGGTATGATTTTAGTTTGTAGAATATCTTTTTATTGATCGGTTCTTATTCGACCATAGTGTAATACTTTATTATACTGGGTTTTAGGAAGTATTAATTTTCATGAATGAGCATGAGAGTTTTTTTAATCAACATGAATTTACAATAAGTAAGAAGTCATATATACGATTGTAAAACAAATAATATCTTTGTTTTTGACAAAAAGTAGCAACGAAAAACGTTTTAGCAAATGTTTTTTTCACTGTTCATGAAAACGAAAAAAACAGTCAAAAGGTCAACAGCAAAATATATAGCAGTCCCCACATACACTCGTGTAAATGTATATATTCGAGAGAGGAGAAAGTAACGCTGCAGAGAGCCGACGGGACAGCGCGCGAGCAAACGAATTCGCCACGTGGCGCAGATAACGCAGGCGCGCGCTCGCTCGGCTACACACTCATATAGCCGTGTACACGTCTCTACCTCTATACGTATATACGCGGGGGCTGGAAATCAACCCCCCGGAAAATTAAACGCTTGTACCGGCAACGATAACGGCGTCAGCGTGCGGAGGGAGAGAGGAAGAGAGAAATGGATCGCGGGCGCATGCGCGCGATTGTGTGTGTGTGTGTGTGTGTGTGTGTGTGTGTGTGTGTGTGCACCGGAGGCGCGATTCGTCGTGCCAGCTACGGGCTGGAAAAACACGCGGAGGCGGTTCGCTGTGAGGCATGATGCAAAATTTGTCTTCCAGAGGAGTATGAAGGGGGGATGATTGAGATGAACGTGTAGGTGTTTTTTTTATTGGTATGGGGCTGTGATGTAGTAAGGAGATTTTTAAATCGATACTATTTGTTGATTTAATTTTCTTTGGGAATTTAAATAATTATGATTATATGCATTGGTATATAAGTGAATGATGGCTATGAATTTAGGAGTACTTCAAACATTTGCATTTACATATTATTATATATAAGTCCAGTTTTTGAGTTTTTTAGAAAAAAAGGTTTTAATCTTCAAACTTATCTGTAAGATTGGAACAAACGAGATAGGGTGCGATACTGTACTAGTCAATTGACACATTCAACACATGTATTTACACGGTGGTATGAGCAGGTTATACATTTTCTGTTTCGTGAAAACTCAAAAAAGTATGAAGTTATGTCGTTATGCTGGGAACTGAGGACTTATCTAATAGTGCTGTTCTGATTTATTTTCGGAGTATATTCTTTAATTTAATTATGAATTGGATCAATAAATTACAAAATTAAAAATTTCTGAAATAAACTGATGAATAAACATTAGCCTATATTTTATTATTAAAATTATATGAAATTATTATACATTATGTTAAAATTATTTCATTAGCAGTAGAAAGTAAAATAATTTAAATGTACTTTTTTTATAGACTCTAGCAGCTTTAAAAATGACTGTTTTATGTACACCCAGAGCCCTTTGATTCTTTCCGAACGTACCCCGTTAGTGGCGGTTTATATCATTTTTTAGGTAATGTTAACGTTCAAAAGGTTTATGAGTGACGGTCGCTAACGGGGTATACGTTAGGAAATAATCAAAAGGGTTTGGGTATACTTCAATTAACTTAAAGTAATGTTATTAGTCAACTTTTTTACCTAAAATGATGCATAATATCAATACAGCAAATGCTTCGTAAATAAGTGACACTCTTTAGCTAGCTCCGTCATACTTGCATGCGCGATAAATTGAAAAGCATTTTTTTTATTTTGTAAAAGAAGAAGTAAATACGAGAATTTTCAAAAATCTCACGTTTTCCTACTTAGGGTTTGTAAAATTAGAAATTTTATCTAGTTATTGTACATATTTTATATGAAATCATTTTTATATTCAATTAGGATAAATAAAATAAACCATCAAATATAATGGACTTATGTTGTTATGCCGCACACAAAATCGGAAAAACTGGACTTATGTTGTTACGTTTTGGGTGTATTCTAGCGTTAGGGCAATATTTTGATTAGTTCTGTCATTTTTAAATGAAAAGGACCTATTTGAAGATACAAAATCTGCGGTTTTCCCAATTTAAAAAAAATGGAGTTATATGGTTATGCCTCGAAGCCACAGATTTGTATTTGTAATTACTTTTAAACTTTATCTCAAGGTTTAATTTATCGTCTGATGCGTACATTGATTGAATGGATAATATAATCGTTTACGAAAATGATTTCCAAATGTGTCCAATTTAATTGAACTATGACTGTTCGTGTAAAATACTTATGTTACCTTGAAAAATTGTTTTTACCTGTTTCGTGACGGAGTCGATCAGTCTGACGAAGATGTCCTGTTCTTGCCTGACACCTAGAAGAATAACAAAAAAATGATGATTAGTACAATGATCTTACCGCTGACCATTTAGCAAGTTATCAATTCAACTTTTATATATAGTATGCATTCTTAAGTCACAATTAAAAAAATATTTCATTAAATATATCATCTAACAATCTAAACGAAACAAAACAATTTAGCAAACGTTTGCCTTAAAATGCTCACAATGAACTACAAAACAACTCGGCCCACGGCCAGCCTCCTACTTTTCGCCTCTGCACATCCGCGCAACCGGCTACCAACTGCAGCCAAAGCCCACATCTCGGAGACACTCTTCCGACAGGCCAAAAGAGCCGCGCGGGCGCTGCAGCCGCTGTCTCTCACCTCGCGCAAAAAGCCGCATATTAAAAAAGCGCCGAAGCCAATGACCCTCTGTATTCCCTCTCACTCCCCCCTCGCCCTCCACTCTTTCGTTTTTACTCTTCGTCCTCTTCTCACATGTACGCACACACATATACTTGCGCATCTCGTCCTGATACATACACAGGCGGAAATCAGTGCGTGCGCGAGCGCGTTAATTTATCGCGCGTACCTTAATTCTTCGCTCTAATTTTTGCCCCGGCTTTTTGTCCCCCCGAGCGACAATTAAAATATCTGCAATTCCAGTGAGCTCGGGACTCGAGAAACTTAACGACTCGCGCGCGAACGAAGAGGTTTTTGCGCGGTGAACCGAGGTGCAGGAGGGAGAGAGAGAGAGAGAGAAGATGCCGCTTAGGAGCGCGTCCGGTTGACACATTGTATTCGCGCCGAGGTGAAGCGAGAGAGAGAGAGAGAGAGAGAGGAGGTGGAAGTAGAGAGATTCATTGAGACGAGCGAAGAAGCAATTAGCGGTTGTGATAGTTGATGCTGGTAGGTCTATAGGTGCGATCGTTGTCGGCTTTGATTGTTTATATGTTTAATGTAGTAGAATGAAGATTTATAGACTTAATTAATGGTTATGTTATTTGATTGCCTACTAAGTGAATTGGCGTATAGAAATTAATTATCATAATTCAATTTTGATTGTTTAGTGTGAGCAAACAATTTTCATTAACAGTAGGCGGATTTAGAAAGCTTAAAACCGTCATCAACAATTACATAAAAATATTTTATTAGGATTAGTAATATTTCAACTACTTCCTAACTTGTCCTGCATCCCAAACTTCCCTTCTCCATCAAAACTCAGCTCGCGCGCATGCACGCGATCCGCCTAATCCGGCCTCTCGCGCGCTATCGAGAAGACAGCGTCGAACCATCTGGTCTCCGCGCAACAACTCGCGCGCGGCAAGTTCTGCCCTGCCGGACCGCAAGGGCTTACGCCGCGGATTATGATACTGGACGGCGCGGCCCTCACAAACTACCTCGAGAGTAAACCGTCGCGGCTTACCCTGCCGCGCGTGCACCTTTGCGGTGGACCCGCGTGACCGCGAGAAGCGCCGCGGCCAAGGAGGAGGTGTCTGTGGCGCGGTCAACGTAGATTAAATTTTACGCAGGTGCGGGAGAGTTTGGTGTAGTTGGGTGGGAGTGTGTTTGTTACTGGGTGAATAAAGTAGAGGACGGTGGGAATTGGTTGGTATATATGGTTGAACAAAGAATCGATGTGTGGGGAGGTTTGGAATTTAGAATAAGATAAAGGATGGTACTGTATTAGATAAGTTTTTGGACGTAAATACATAATCAGTAGATGGTCCGAGACTAAAGTTATTTTTGTTCTCTATTTTTACTCTGTAACTGTTTAGTGAAGTTGAGTAAGAATTTTACGAAAATCTTTAACAAGTAATTTGATTAACAAAAACCGTTTAACATATATAATCTTTTCAATGAAATATACTTGATGCAAAATAGATAGGTCCTAAAAAGGACTGCATATAATTTTTAAGATTTTAAAATTTTTATTAAACTGTTCGAAAATATTATCAGGGGAATAAGAAATCCCAAAGAGGATCAGGGAGTTCGACGAAAATCTTGTCAGTTCTTTTGTTCTATCGTATATATAGATTCAATAAGTACATGCCAATGGAATTCCCTGAAAAGAGCGTATAACTAAATCCACAAAAAGTTGAACTGCAAGGCAAATGAACTATTGAAATCTTTGTGATTTAAGTATAAAATGAATTTTTTCTTAAGCTCGATTGAAAATGACATTTAATTGAAATATTATATATAACCATTAGTCAACAACAATTACGGGTCTCTCAACGCAACGATTTGTCAGCAAGCCGCCACACCGTCACAACTTCCACTGCATTATCTCCCCTTTCTGGACAACAATCACCGAGGCAATGAAGCCTCGTCCGGTCGTTCCTTTCCGCGAGCACGCTCAGAGAGCCGCGCCTCGCCATACGGTCGTATCAATAAAAACGACATCTCTATCCCCGTCGGGCTCTCTTTCTCTCTTGCGAGTCCTTCTCGCCGTTTCGGGCGCGGCTTCCTTCCACAGAAGCTGCTCTCTCGTTCCTCTTTTTAGTCCGTCACTTGGCAAAAAAGCACCGGGCCCAATATGGGAGCGACTTTGTGCGCTCCCGATAGCGTGGAATCGAAAACAACTGCGCGTGCGCAGGCACGCGCGGCTCGTTTATTATTTATAATTATGGATTTTTTGCCCACGGTGAGCAATGATATTTGACGGGAATAGGAGGCAATTACGCGCGAGAGCGGGGGGAGAGGAAAAAAAATGATTGCGAAAGACTAGAAATGAAATTCATCTTTGGCATTACGAGACGCGGGGCCTTTTAATCCCCTACCGGTTAATTAGTTCTTGCGCGAGCGCACGGCATAGCAGCAACGGTATCGAGTGTATTACAGAGCGTATCGCTCTGCTTTGTAATAATAATGCGGGGAACGCGCTTGTCGTCGATGCGCTTATTAAAGCTTAAAAGGTTTACGATGGGGCTTTTTAAGGGAGAGGAAAAACGCTGGACGCCGGTGGGCCTCTGGTAATAGTGGCTGCTTCGTGATAGGTAAGAGGAATCGACCGACGATGAGATGAGGCGAAAGAGGTTAATGTTGCTAATGACAAATTATGGGGGATGTTGAGACTGAGGCGGAATCAGACTAGTTTTCTTGCTTTTCATATGTCGGAGAATATATTGCATGTTTCGTATATGATGGATGCTTGGTAGCGAACTTGAAATTGAATATTGTTTTCTTGGAAACGTTACGATTCGTGCGCTGAGCAAAATTTTCGTTTTTCCTACCAAGAACTTTATTAATGCCTTCACTCGAGCCTTCACTTCTAAATAATACCTAAGCTATTAATAAATTGAGTACGTTTATATATAAAATACAATCTTTGCTTACGGCAAACAAAACAAAACAGAAAATATTTATTGCTTCCTTCAAATTTTCAGATGAAATAGATTAGTATTCCATGTCATAAATAAATACTTTTTAAAGACACCCCATCATAAAATTCGTACTTTATTCCCGCCGAAGTGGGAAAAAAGTGCAACGTTCATTCTCTACCCCTACTCTGGTCCCCAGCGCCACGCACATGTGCCCTCGCCTTCGGCTCGGGCACAAACAGTGCGTTGTGCTGGAAACGAGAGTGAGATTAGGAAATCAATATGCAGCCTTTTTTCCCTTTTCGGCGGGAAACGAGTACGAACTTTATGATAGTTGTGTTAAAAAGTCGTGTATTGCATTCGTGAATATAGTGGGTTGTGCGAACCTGCGCGTTTGTCGCCTTCGCTTCGCTCAGGCGACATCTCTCGCGTGGGCAGCACACAGCCCACTTTATTCCCTTGGTGCATAATATACTATCGAACTACTTACTCCTGTTATAATATTTGTAAGGGTCGACCTCTATTGGCATCGGCGTCGTCGTGATGCGCAGGCCCGGCAGGACTGCGTTTCCGCCAAAAATACATTCGCGCGCCTCTTCCGGCCGCGTGGCGGCGGCGAAGCCAGCGCGCGCGCACCGGCTTTGCGCGCGCCGGTGGAAGAGAGGGGAGCCCTCTGCAGGAGCGGGGATGCCCGATGGCTGGTCTATAAAAGACGGGAGGAGCGAGCGCCTCGACCAGTTCTCGTCCGCCGGTCCGGGATTATTCTCTCTTCTCAAGGACGCTCCCATTGCAGAAGATTCCGGACAGTGTATTTAAGCGGGACGAATTGCGTCTTTCTTTTCTTCTCATCGTTCGTGTGTTTGTGTATTATTATTGTGTTTATTGCCGACTAACACGGCACATTTTCTATTATACATACTCTCAATAAAGGTTCTTTCAGCATTCGTCTTGTTTGTGCTTTCTTCCCACACCCCGCTCGGCGCTCCCTCGTAATAAGTACGAGTCGCGAACATTTGTGGTCCTTCGAGCCGGATCGTGGGTGTCCGGAAGAGGCGAAAGCAGACAAAAGTGGTGACTCGCTTACAGAAGGTAGGCATCGGTCAATCGCCGAAATAAGGACATGAGGTCCTATTTCTGCTGCGCTACCGGAATGAGGTGCCAGAAGGGCATCAGAACGCGTCCGGTAGCCAGACGTGAATGAGGCGGGACCTGGCGAGAATGTCATAAGGACATGAAAAAACCATAATATCGGAACTGTGTACTTTAATACTTCCTTGTTTCAGGGCTGAGGCCGTTGAAGATCATAGATGGATAATCTTTGGAAAAGTGGCCACACCACCGACTCAGTCCAGATCGGCCATCTTAGCTGCCCAAGTTGTGGAAATAGATCCAGTCGAGATCGGTGGCTTGTGCAGTCGGGGTCCCGACTGGGTCTTGCCGAACTCCGGGTTGTATAATCTGGACATATGTGTCAGCACCTAATAGTACCTCGATTCTTGGAGTGGGGTGCGACAGGGAGTTTGCTAATTGTAGGCCCTCTAGGTGTGGCCACTGTTGGTTGTCGAGATTGTGACGTGATCCTGAGATACCGAGATCCTGGAGAATTAAAGCTGGAAGATCAAGCGTGGGTTGATCTGGGTCTTGGTGGCGAAGACGGAGGGTCGTAGCCTGAGAAGCTGTTCGTTGAACGCCCCTGATCCCACAAAGCGGAACTTCGACCTGATAAGCTGGCACTCTTAATTTGCGCCAAAGATCTTCGGTTATTAGGTTAACCTCCGATCCGGTATCAATTAATGCGCTTGTGACACAAGTTCTTCCACTGCCGCCCACCAGTGTCACCGTTACCGAGGCGAGGAGGGTTAGTGATGCCGATGTTCCGTTTGATACGTTGGTCTCATCCCCGAGCCGTGGACTCTTTCTGACTGTTGTTCGTTCGGGAGAGGTCTCCAGGGTTCTTTTGCCAGACTCGGAATGGTGCAAGAGCATATGGTGCTGACGATCGCATTTGTGACACAAATGTTCAGAGATGCAACGTTGTGCATTGTGTCCGCTCTGAAGACAATTGTAGCAGAGCCGAGCGCGGGCGATGAATGACCGTCGCTGGGTTGTAGACATGGACTCGAATTCTGTGCAACGCCACAAGGGGTGAGGCTGATGACACAATCGGCACTCGAGTGGGCCAATTGCGAAGGACTTCACTGGTCCCGGGCGTTGGCTTCCCGGCGCTTTCCGTCGTCCTGTGATCTCCTCGTGACTCGATGACTGATTTGCTTCTAACCTCTTCAAGGTCTTAATAGATTCTTGAAGAAAGGTTTTGTAGACCTCGAAGTTCACGGCTCCCCCTGATGAATTGATCCTCTTCTCCCATTCGCGACGGGTGGCGCCGTCTAGTCCTTGACCGCCAAAGAGGACGAACCAATCGTCCCAGTCCTGTACCGGACGATCAAGTGACCGCAGTGCTTCGCGACTCTTCGTTACAGTGTCTAACAGGTTTTGCAGTCCGGCGCTACTCTCCTCTTTGAGAGGTCGAATGGCGGCCAGACGCAACATGTGCTTTTCGGCCAGAAGCGACTTATCGTCATAGCGCTTCAGCAATGTTGACCAGGCGATGGCGTAGTTCGCTTCAGTGGTGCTCAGACTGTCTAGAGCTCTCTTTGCCTCCCCTTCGACTGAGGTTTTGAGGTAATACAGCTTAGTCCTTCGAGCTGGATCTGAACCAGTGACCTATGGATAAATAGTGGAGAAATAAAAAGGAAGCCTACTCCTGTAGTCTTTCATTTTAATTTTCTTTGTCTAATATATGGACTATACTTTACTTAGTCTTTACCTTAGATTCAATATGTGCATTATATATTAATGTATATATATCTTTTCTGTTTTAGATTATTTATAACGTCTGTTAGCAGCATAAATATTTCTACAGCATTTTAAGAGACACCCTTGACGTACAACCACCTACGGATCAATTATGGCTTCGAACTCAACATCTGACCTAACCCAGGTAGCTGATGCTAAGACGAAGACCCGTGAATCAATTGTCGTTAACCCACCGGTTAAACATGATTACTTCTCCAAGCTACGCTTAGGACTTCACGTTAACTTGATTCCAAAGTTCACACGCCAACTCCTATACTTGATGACGCTGAAGTTGGTATATCGCTAGCAAATCTAGATGACTACTTCGCCGACATGTGGAACTCCCTCGTTCGCATAATGTACCCTGATGTGAACATGATAGAGCCGAAAATCATAAATGTAGTGCAGTTTCAAACTGTATGCAAAATTATGGTTATTGGACGTGTTATTTATGTGTATGACTCATTTCGTGGATCATTAACACCTAACCGCATTCCATACCGCAACCACACCTGGTTGTCAACCGCTCTTGCCACTATCATCAATGGATTAGGACTTATTACTGTTCAGCAGAATGGTTTAAATATCATTCCTGTCATTGCAGACAATGCTGAATACGTTACAGCCGTCAATGCAGCCTGCACTCCTGAAGTGATTCGATTATTTGAATTATTCGTTCAAGCCGTGGCACGCAGATCTTACTGCACCACTTCTACACTATCGCTCGACCCAAAAGGATCATGTATGTAACTAGTATGTAACAACGCTGGTATTTGCTCGAACGCATTTTGCGTTCATATTTTCTGCAATCAACTTTCACTTTCGAGTATTGAAGTCTTAATTTCGATTTTATTTCTTCTCGCTGACAAATCCTGACAATATAAATTCCTGTATACGTTCAATCGTATACAGTACCAATCCGAAATAAATTATGGTATTTACACTTCATAAAATATGTATTTAAGTAGTAGTAGAACTTTAAAACGAATTATATTATTTTTGAATTATGATTTTTGCTAAAAATGCTTTCATTTAATTAACACGTTAGCTAAAAAATATGGTTAATTTTCTACCAGGAAATATATGATTTTCTTTAAGTGATGGTACTTTGTCGATGTTTGTAAATAAATAAAAGCTATTGCCGGTTAAGATAGTCAAAAATGCCTTAGATTTTCCTTAGAGACCGGTACTACCAAAATTGCTATAAAAAAGAGAATTTTTGAAATTTTTGTTGACCCCCTACCCCCCTGCGACATAACCTCAAAAAAGGATTTTATTTCACTAAATTTTCTTTATTTTATTTCTCGGGTTGTAAAAGGACTAGCGTATCGATCAAAAATACATTTTTTAAATGTAAATTCACTAATGATCTCATGGCCATCTTCAATGAGTATAATAAGTGGTTAAAATTTTAAGTCAATAAGTAAAATATTATCTGAGAAACAGTTATTCGAAAATTTTTGAAAAAAATTTTTAACATCAAATGTAATTAAGATTTTGTGTGCTCGTAGTATTAATTATATAGATTGAATTTATTGATCATCAACGAGCAAAATCTCTTAGTCGTATTGCCTTTTCTTCATAGAAATAGTGTTACTACATTATAGTTAGCCTATATTATTTGATAGAAAATTTTAGCAACCGGCGGCACTCACAAGAGATATATGGGAAAGAATTTAATAAAATACAAATTTACAATATAGTGGGAACTGCAAGGTGTCTACACTAGAGTGTAGCGAAAACCCGTTATTTTTGAATTTCCATTCGCTATACCTAAAAAATGTTGTCTTCTGATTCCAAAAATAGTTTGCCTTCGAGATTTAAAAAAAAAATGTGTTACCCCCTCTCCAAACAAAAAAAAAACAGAAAAATTAGCATTTTTAATAATTATGGAAGTACAACTATAATAAAATAATGATAAAAGCAATTAAAAAAATATATTTTTGCAGTAAATTTATTGCAGAAACCTCTCTTCAGATTGGCATTTGAGGAGAATGAGTTTTTAGATAAAAATACATTACAATAAATGGGTAAATCATCAAAAAATCATTATTTTTGACATTTAAAGTGAGTTGTATACATTTTTATCTCTTAATCTCTTGATTATCACAATTGGAGCTTGTAGATGAGTTAATTTCTCATCGTTTTTGAGCTTTAAAAATTTAGAATATCAATTTTTTTACACTAGTACATGCAACTAAAAATTGAGTAGTAATCTAAAGTTTTAGTTAACATTTTATTCATTTAAAATGATGTTATGTGTTCTGTAATTCTTATAGTTCATAATAGATATATGAAACAAATGATAATATTTTTACGTATTATTAACCTTAATATATTATACAACCTGTTCTAAACATGTATGCGTCTGTAAACATAATCGTGTAGAGTGCAAAATTCTAAGAAAAAAGTTCCTTTACCATTTTTTCAAACGACTAGTACTTTTTTAGTAACTGATGTGTTTAAATTGTTTGTTTTTAATAGAAATTGTATATCTATAGATATCATCTTATAAACATAGGTATACATTTTCTATTACAAACAACAATTTAAACATATCAGTTACTAAAAAAGTACTAGTCATATGAAAAAATGGTAAAGGAACTTTTTTCTTAGAATTTTATGCTCTACAGGATTATGTTTACAGACGCATACATTTTCAGAACAAGTTGTATACGATAGAGGAGTGTTTATATGTCAACGTAAGTAAATTGAATTTATTTTCATGACAATACGAAGAGACTAAGAATGTAAATATTTATATCATAGTCAGTGACATCTTGCAATAGGTAAAATAGCCATTACTGGGACAACGTAAAAAGTGTGATAAATACTATTAATGATTTAATATAGAGGATGACCGACATTTTCTCAAACCGAAGAAAGACCCGTCAATGAGAAACGAGTCTGACTCAAAATTCCCGTTCATGCACTGAATGCGACGATGGAACAAAAGACCCGCGTAAAAATTGAAGCTATTGCAACAACATTGCTACTATATTGGAAATTAATATCGCTGATGTTTTGGCAATATAGATGTACAACAATTGCAAGGCTATTGGCGCTATTTGCCTTGGATGCTATTTCCAATATATTGCCAATATTTTAAGACTTAACTTTCTAAAAAAAAAATTCTTGGGTGGATTCGAACTAGGAATCTTCGGATTACTAGACTTGCTCGCTACCCACCGAGCTAATTCGTTGTTTCTGTCAATGAACGAAATGGAGGTTAAAAGTTGAAACAAGTGATCATTTGTTTTGAAGTAGATTTAACCTCTATTTCGTTCACTGACAGAAACACCGAATTAGCTCGGTGGGTAGTGAGCAAATCTAGTAATCCGAAGATTCCTAGTTCAAATCCACCCAAGAATTTTTTTTTTTTAGAAAGTTAAATCTTAATATATTGGTAATACATTAGAAATAGCACCCAAGGCAAATAGCGCCAATAGCCTTGCAATTGTTATACATCTATATTGCCAATACATCAGCAATATTAATTTCCAATATAGTTGCAATATTGTTGCAATAGTTTCAATTTTTACGCGGGGAATAACTACATAATTGATGGGGTCGATAATATTACTAAAGATTGTTGTATGTCTGTACTTTTAATGTTTAATCTTATTCCGGAAGATGGCAGCATTAATACTAATGAGTCAATTATCATGTTTTAAGATGAGATTCTGTATTTGTAATCTGAAAATAGATATTCAGGAAAAGATAGAAATAAGCGTGATACTAGGCCATATATATGAGTATAAAGAAAGGTATGTCGAAGCAAGAAGTATGTGGGAATCGGCATTACGAAAATGTAGTAGTAAACTGGAGGGAGACAATTTTGAAAAAACTTATAGCGGTCATGGAGACGGAGTATGCCAGGGCAAAATGGACTTTGCTTGGTGTACCAGAAAAACCACGAACGGTAGCTGATTTACTAAGCAATTTCAAAAAATATGTTTACTTTACCACCCAGATAAAATAGATGAAAAAGAATCCACGGAGTTTAAACAGTATTGTTTAAAAAGGACCCAGTTTATTAACAGAGTCAAACTTGCTTTACAGAAAGAATTTGAATAAAAAGAATTTATCGTAAAGCGACAATCGCCGCAGTAGCCGAAGAAGCAGCCACCGCCGCCGCACTCGCAGACGAACTTATAGCCGCCGGCGCACTTGCAGCCGTACTCAAAGCCGCACTCGCAGCCGCACTCATAGCCGCACTCGCAGCAGCACTCGCAGCCGCACTCCTGCCAACAGTCGCAACCGCAGCCGCACCAATATCTATAACGATTTAGTCGCGAAAAATCATCAACTATGTGAAGATGTTGGGAGATTAGCGAGAATGAAAGAGACATTAGAACAAGAGTGTATCGGAACCAACTATGGAGTACAAACATGCCCAGGTTGTAAGTCCTTTTTTAGGCGAACCTACATTAAAATGCAAAGTAAGGATCGATTTTTATATGATATAATTCCTCTTATTATATTTATTTAAACTCTTTTTATTTATGTTATAGCAAAATCGCTCCGATCATGCAAGGACAAATGCGGAAGTTGCAGAGATTGTAGGTTTAAGATATTGTAGGTTTAAGATATGCATAAGTAAGGGTATGAATCCGTCTTATCTGTGCACTGACAAGAGAAGAGGTGGCAGGCGTTCGAGAAAAGAAGTTCCAAGGATGACTGCGAAATATGCTATAGTAAGATTTATATAATAATTAATATTTATTCATTTATTAGAAAAAAAATTTACTCATATAACAACATTGACTTTATAAGCCCACGCGTGGTATCCGTTACCAGATATCATAAAAATTATGGTGTTATATGGGGATCAATCTCTGCGTTATTAGATCTCGCCAATCTTTTTTTTCATATTAATTCTATTTTTCTCTAGGAGGACGGCAGCAGCAGCTGGGACAGCAGCCGGAACAGTAACCGGAGCAGCAGCCGCAGAATTAGCCGACGACACCGTCGCAGTAGCTAAAGAAACAGCCGCCGCCGCCACCGCCGCCGCCGCCGCAGCAGCAGCAGCAATAGCCGAAGAAGCAGCCGCAGCAGTAGCCAACGATGCAGTCGCAGTAGCCGAAGAAGCAGCCGCCGCACTCACAGTCGCACTCGCAGCAGCACTCATAGCCGCACTCGCGACCATAGTAGCAGTCGTAACCGCAGCCGCACTCAAAGACGCACTCGCTGCCGCATTCATAGCCGCACTCGCAGCCGCAATCGCGCCCAGAGTGGCAGTCGTAACCGCAGCCTCAGTCAAAGCCGCACTCGCAACCGCACTCATAGCCGTACTTGCAGCCGCACTCATAGCCGCACTCGTGCCCACAGTAGCAGTTATAACTGCAGCCGCACTCAAAGCTGCACTCGCAGCCGCACTCCTGCCAACAGTCGAAACCGCAGCCGCACCAATATCTATAGCGATTTAGTCGCGAAAAATCAGCAAAAGTGAAGATGTTGGGAGATTGGCGGGAAAGAAAGATACATTAGAACAGGAGTGTAGGGCATTAGAAGAAAGAATGGAAAACTTAAGAATTAAGATAAGGGACGAAATTGGACAGCTGACTGAAGTAAGAGACACATTGCAAGAGCAACGCAGAAAGCTGCAAGAAAACAAAGTCTCGTTAATGTTGTCATGCGACGAAGTACGAGAGAATTTATATACGTTGAGTGAAGAAAAATTGAAACTGAAAAATGAAGTCGATGATTTAGGATTGACTAAAGGAGATCTCAACGAAAACATTTGTCGTTTAACGGAAAATAAGAGAAAATGTTCTTTTCTGTTTTGAACGTGTAGATTTCATCCTCAAAGAGGGACGAGGATGAGGAATTGGAAGATTACGAATTTTTTAAAAACAACTTCATTATTTGACACTAAGTAACGATTTCTACAGAAGATTAGCTATAGAGATAAGTGCGAAATCGAATAGTTTTATAGATATCGAAGTGATAGATCAAATAAAACAAGAGGCTTTTTCACTACTAGGAAGCCTGGAGTTAGAAAAATGTAAGACTAAATATTTTAACATCCTGGCTCTCGATCCAACTGACAGTTACAGTAAGGATATGTACTTTAATGTTACATACATCGGCCGTAAAATTGAAGCTTTTAATAAGTAGTAACAATTACATTAGTATAAACTAAACATATAATTTTTTTTTTATCACAATATTTGAAAATAATAATTACTTTTTAATAAAATAATAATAATATTATATGTATAAACATTAAAGTATGAATCGTTGGCTGTCATAGTCTGTAAAGGGGTAACCCGATACAGGTAAATCCTCAACCTCCACGTCCACGTACGTGACAGCTGGAAACGTCTTCTGTCGCGTCAATGCTTCCAACAGCAACGCTACAACAGAAACGGCTGACGGAGGCTCTGGGTCACGGGTTACACCCTTCCCGTGTGGGGCGCGGAGCCTAAAAAAGGGAACCTCCGAGCTTCATTAAGCGAGAAGGGAAAAAGAGTCAAGAATAGTGGTACCTGACACTGCTACAGCCACTCATCACAAAGAAAGAAACACACAACACCTCTAACACGCAGTACACTGACAGATGAACACGCACGACACTTGCACAGCAGAACCTTTGGACGACGGACTACGAGCTTCGCTGTGCTGGCTTGCGGTCCCGCAACCCCGGCCCGCAGAGGGTACACCGGATAAAACCAGTCCGGCCGCCATCGGATAGTGGCCGGAGCGCTCCTGGGCCGCCGGTAGTGAGGGGCCCGAACCCTGCATTAACCAGCAGGGAGGCTGCCCTGCATAACGGTGTATAATCCCTCTCCCGTATCAGTGCCGGGTGGTTCCCGGGTGGGACGCTGCTGCGGGGTGTGGGGGCTCCGACGACGCCACTGCGGCCTACCGGGGTGGCGGAACTTCCCGGGAGTACGCCGGCGGATGCCCCTGATCCTAGGCCGAAGGTACTCTGACCAACACAACACAACCCACACGAAGTTAGTTTTCAGGAGAGTAAAAAACAAAATGCAAGACAAAAGTACAGAAAACGCAGTTAGAGCGCAAACTGCATCGGGTGTCCCGCCCAACACCGAGTACCTGACACCAGGCAACACTCAGGAGATCAGACATAGAACAGCCAGCACGTCAAGCTTTTATAGCGCCATCAGCGACGCTAGCACCTCTGGCACGTCGCCTGACGACGTCACAGGGCCCTCCAACTTGGAGCACGAG
Source organism: Torymus aiolomorphi (assembly GCA_036365515.1). Taxonomy (NCBI): domain Eukaryota; kingdom Metazoa; phylum Arthropoda; class Insecta; order Hymenoptera; family Torymidae; genus Torymus; species Torymus aiolomorphi. The sequence continues at coordinate 121,160,632 of CM070874.1, read as the reverse complement.
GTAGACAAAACCGTAAGCAGCATGCTGGCTGAGATTAAAATAATGGAGAGAGCAACGGAGAAGCAGAAGAACATCTCCAAAGATGTTAAAGAGGGGCTGAAGACGCTCAGGGCTCTGCTGGCGGTACTCCAAACCGCACGCGAAGAAGCCAAGAGGAAGGCCCGTACAATCAGGCTTCCCAAACGGCGTAGAGGTGCAGGGGACAGTCCAGAATCACAGCCTGAGACCCAAAAAACCAAGAAGAAGAAGACTGCCAGCAACATCCAACGCCCCCAAATCCAGGTATCAGACGACAGAGGGACCTGGTTGAAACCCAAGTAGGCACAGGTGAAAATCCCCAAGAAGGCTGGAAAACTATGGAGAACAAAAAGAAGAAAAAGAAGAAAAAGCAATGGGGGCCCCAGACCGCCACTACGTCCAAACTGCAAGGCCTCTAAACAACGGGGCGGCGTAGTGCTAATCGTGCCCAAAGACGGCAAGACCTTCGTGGACGTGGTGCAGACGCTACGTACGGTTGACACCTCTGATAACAACCTCCAAATCAGAGGAGTCACAAAGACGAAGGGCGGCGCCGCACTAGTACGCACCAAAGGAGATGGAAGCACTCACGGAAACCTGAGTGGATGTCTCCTGGAGATGCTAGGCGAACAGGGGACAATCAAGGACATGACCCGAAAAGTGACCCTGGAGATACTGGACCTGGATTGCCTTACAGATACTGACGAAGTACGAATCGCACTAGACGGAGTACTGAACCCGGGCGCGGATAGACGGGTCTCGGTCCTCGGGCCAAACAGCCGAGGACAGAAGATGGCTATCTGCGAGCTCGGAGACCGAGACGCGACACGGCTACTCGAGATGGGACGTATAAAGATAGGGTTTGTCAGCTGCCGAGTGAGGACCCGACTGATGGTGCCGAGATGCTACAAGTGTCTCGGCTACGGCCATTACCGTACAAACTGTAAAGGACCGGACAGACGCGACTGCTGTTGGAAGTGTGGAAAAAATGGACACAGGGCTGGGGCCTGCACGGGTGCTCCCCTCTGTTTCTTGTGCCCATCACAGGAAGGCGGAGGGGCAGCGCACGTTCCGGGCACGGCGCTCTGCACCGCATTCAAAACAGCGCTGACGGAGGCAAGAGCGAGACAGAGGACCGTTCGCACTTAACAAGACGACGACAGTGCTCCAAGGCAACTTGAACGGCAGTAGCCTGGCTCATGCCTTACTGCCCCAGCTTGCCGAGGAGATGAACGCGGACGTTATAATGATAAGCGAGCCGTACAGAGACAGAGACAGCCCGACTTGGTTCGTTAATACCTCCCGTTCTGCGGCGCTGTGGTTCCGGGGCGGGCCAGGTCGCGTATCACAAGCCAAGGAGGGGCGAGGACTACGTCTGGGCGCGGGTGTCTGATGTGACGTATGTCAGCGTGTATCTTACTCCGAACTGTAGCGCCGCGGAGTTCGAACGAAAGGTGGCGGCCCTCGAGGACGCGCTTAGGGGCATCCCCGGCCCCGTTATCTTCGCGGGGACGTTAACGCCAGAGCCATTGAGTGGGGCATGACGACGACGAACAAACGTGGACGGCTGCTGTTGGAATTGGCCGCGAGGCTAGACCTAACAGTAGCAAACGTGGGACAGGCGACGACATACAGGAGACCCGGCTATGGCGCATCCATCCCAGACGTGACCTTTGTGACGACTGGACTTCTCTGAAATGTCGAGGGTGGCGGGTGTTCGAGGGCTACACGGCCAGCGACCACCAGTACATCATCTTCGGAGTGACCGACAAAGCACAGAACAGAACAGGGACCGCCCAAACTCCCGCGGGATGGAACATGAAAAAACTAGACGTTGACAAACTGACGGCACAGCTGGACAGTGAACCGGACCCGACAACGGCGATCCCTCGCGGCATCGGTGGTAGGGAAAAGGCTGAAAAGCTAACAGAGGAAACGTCGGGGCTCTTGAGACGGCTCTGTGACGCCTCTATGCCAAGAAAACGGACGAGACGTGACAAAGAACCGGTGTACTGGTGGACCGAAGATATCGCGCGCCTCCGACGCGAATGCCTACGGCTCCGACGGAGGGCCCAGCGCGCCCGCAACAAAGCGGACGCGATGGCCCACTCGGAGGAGTACCGGGTAGCGCGCAAAGAACTGAGGCGCGCTATCAATGACAGTAAAAAGGAAAGTTGGACCAAACTGATTAACGAGGTGGACTCAGACCCTTGGGGAGCGGGTTACAAGATCGTCACCCGCAACCTGAGAGGCAACAATCCACCGGTAGTCAGGGACGAAGAAACGATGGACAGAATCATTGACGGACTCTTCCCTACACACTTTGAACAAGGGTGGGGTGGCGACGATACTAGCGGCGACGAGGTGCATGAGTTCACCCGGGGTGAGCTCAGTTTGGCTGTTGCGCAGCTCCCGGCGGGAAGGCACCAGGTCCGGACGGTATTCCAGCGGAAATCCTCGGGATTGTTGCAAAACGACGCCCGGGGATACTCCTGAACCTATATAATACATGCCTGGCGGAGGGCGTGTTCAGCAAAGATTGGAAGACGGCGCGACTGATCCTCATTGACAAAGGAAAGGGTGGGGACCCGGACTCGCCGTCATCCTACAGACCGCTGAGCTTGCTGAATACACTTGGCAAGCTCTTCGAAATGCTCCTGAGACCGCGAATCCAACAGGCGGTTCGGGACGCTGGCGGCCTGAACGACAGACAGTACGGGTTCAGACAAGGACGATCGACGATAGGAGCGATCCAAAAAGTGATCGACTCCTTTGACAGAGCACAGACTAGACCCCACAAGAACAGGCCAATAGTGCTCATGGCAACACTCGACGTACGAAACGCTTTCAATTCGGTGAGGTGGACGGACATCGTGCGGGCATTCTCCGACGCTTTCCCGCTGCCCCCATACCTTCTCCGAATCCTCAAGGACTATCTACGAGACCGTTACATCACGTACGGGACGCAGACTGGGGTTAAGAAAAGAAAAATGACGGCGGGAGTAGCGCAGGGCTCGATCCTTGGCCCCGATATTTGGAACGTAGGTTACGATGAGGTGTTGGATCTTCCGATGCCGCCAGGGGTCTATCTGGTCGGCTACGCAGACGATCTGGTCATCGTCATCACGACCAAGGATACACAACTGGCTCAGATGAGGCTGACCCAAGCCATGAGACGGGTGGACGAATGGATGCAAAGCCGGGGACTACAGCTGGCCATGCAAAGACGGAGTTACTATACCTAACTAGGAAACGGATAGACACGACGATACCCATGACGGTGGGGACGTCCGTTGTGCATCCTGGACGGTCCGCCAAATACCTGGGGGTGACCCTGGATACGAGGATGACCTTCTGGCCGCACATACGTGGCGTCGCTGAGAGAGCGGCATTAAAGACCGCCGCCCTCGCCCGCCTCATGGCAAATACGAAGGGACCGAGACCGAGCGTACGACGACTGCTTATGACAGTGACCAACTCGATGCTCCTTTATGGGGCCGAGATATGGGCGGACGCGACGCGAATGAGAAGTACCGCAAAAGATCGCGGCGGTACAAAGACTGGGAGCGCTGCGAATCGCGTGCGCGTACCGCACCGTCGCAGAGGTGGCGGTACTAGTGATCGCAGGGGTTGTCCCAGTAGACCTTCTCGCTCTCGAGCGGAAGAGGATCTACGAGTACAGCGAAGAAAGGGGAAGAGCGAGGGCCTCCATAGACGCACGGACGATGACGCTGACATCCTGGCAAACGCGATGGACAGACAGCGACAAAGCCAAGTGGACGAGACGCCTCATAACGGACGTGCGACTCTGGCATAAGAGAGGAGCTGGGGAGGTGAATTTTTACCTGACCCAGTTCCTATCCGGACACGGATACTTCCGCCAGTATCTGCATCGGATGGGGAAGGTAACGACCCCGTCCTGCAGGTACTGCGGACATAATAGAGACGACGCGGAGCACACATTTTCCGTGTGCCCCCGCTGGATAGTCGCGAGACACAGACTACAGACGAAGACAGGTGACATCACACCGGAGAACGTCGTGACACTGATGCTGTCAAGCAAACAAAACTGGGACGACATAGCACGCTACGTGACTCACGTACTACAAGGCAAAAAGACTGACGGTTGCCTTGAAAACTGATACAGAAGACGAAAAACAGACAGACGAGACAAGATATATAAGATTGCCGTAGGGCATAGAAACGCCGACCGGTCCGAAGTAATGTGTATAACAGTTCCGGACCGGATTCCGGTGAACGCCGCGGGAAAGGTTTTGGGTGTTTAGGGGGTAGAAATCCCTCACACCGCGGAGCCCGGCGCTTCGTGATGGTCTTAGTGGGCCCCCCTCCATGCTGTAAGCAAGGACGGGGGCCTCGGAAGATTCACCTAGTACCTCGGAAAAACAAAAAAAAAAAAAAAAAAGTATGAATCGTTGAACATTAATTGTTTATTTTATAATCTATGGCTCTTCTCCAGTTTTATAATACACTTAAACAGATCTAAGAACGTACTTGTTTTTGGTCGCTCTGTGGGATCATGCTCAAAACATAAATAAATTGATTATATTATGTATTATAACAGGTACATTAGATAAACTGGTTTTTCTTTAGCGTTCAACATTTTTTGAAACTTCTCAATATCTCCAGGAACAGTACTCCAAACATCTTGTTCATTACACAATTCTACCAAAACACATGCAAGTGACCAATATATCTGACTTCTCTGTGGGTTGTTTTCTATTAATTAACACTTCTGGTGCCATATAATATGGCTTTCCCCGGCTATTACAACCCATGGTTGTTTTGAGTAACAGTGGAATATTTCCACCTGAACTGAGGCCTAGATCGCACAACTTTATATTAAAAGTTTTGTTTATAAGGATGTTGTCCGGTTTAATGTCTTTATGGATAACAGATGGTTTCCTTTCATGCAGAAAAGTTACGGCTTGGCATATCTGCAGTCCAATAAAATTCTGTATTTTATTACTCATAGTGTAATTGTTTCTTCCACGTCCAAATAATACATTTCTTAAATTGGTACCTTCGAATAATTCCATTATTATATACACAAACATACTTCCTACTGCTACAGCCAACATCGACACTATGTTTGGATGTCTTATATCATCCATTAATTTAATTTCTCTAAGTATATACTTGTTGTTATCACTAATATCCAAACGCTTGACAGCTACATTGGTTCCTAACCATGCAGCTTTTTTCACGCAATCAAAGGCACCTTGACCCAGAACGAAATTAGTAATGCATAAATCTTCTGGATTTATCACAGGAACAGATATTTTCATACTAATAATTGTATTTGTGTCGAGCGCATAATAACTGGCAGCATTAGTCACGATTTTAATTTTATTTACTATACCAGTTTGATCTTCATAATACTTTATACAATTTTCCTCTGTATCATCAATTTGATGGTGACGATTTGATATTGCTATTAATTGTAGAGTTTTTTGTAAGTCAGATAGTATCTGAACGTACATCTTTGACATCCAAATGCATTTCTTTACTTCTTACATTTTTAACTGTTATCTGATTTTCAATGTCTTGTAATATTCTATTTGATGATAATAAATATATGCGTATCTGCCTATTATTTGATTTTATTTGTTTTGAGAACTTCCAAAAATCGTCGAAGTTATCAAATACTTGATTTTGAAAATTTCCTAGCTGAAATTTTGGATTTTCAAATACACATTTTTATCATTCTTCATCGCCTCAATAGCCATATTTAATATTTCTTGAGAATTATACTTCTTATTTTTATCTAAGTCCAATACTCTTATACCTCCTATGGGTTCTTTCATTTGAAGAAACGTCATTTTTTGAACATTCTTGTGTTTCCACCAATGCATATTTTACGGTATGCTATCTTCTTAACTAAATTTTGTAAAGAAAAAATAATTTATTTTAATTATATATATATATATATATATATATATATATATATATATATATATATATATATATATATATATATATATATATTGTCACGGCTTGCCGTACCGACGTCGGTAATAAGTAAGTTCCTGGTAGTAAACGCTAGAGGGCGCGTCGATGCAGAATTGGAGCTGCATCGACGAGACGACGAGCGAGCCGGCGCGGGAGAGGCGACCGGCATCAATGTGGTTGTTATCGTTCGGACAGAAACGCGCGCAGAAGTGAATTCGCGGAGAGATCGCGTTTTCCGCGATAAGTAGTGAAGTGTTTCTCTGTTTCAACCTCAGGAATGCAGGCGTGATGCATCCTGAGGCTAATATCATTGTTCGAGGGACGTATTATTCTGTACTTTCGACGGAAACACGAGAAGAACTCAGAGATGGTGCTACAGGCTAGGATCACCTGTCGCACTCTCAAACCAGCAACATCCTCGTGCAGTAAGCCTGTTCGCCTGACATGAGAGCAGCAGAGAGTATCATGAGAGTTGATAGTACGAAGCCAGATGAGCAGCGAGGATGTCCGCGAGGAACCTAGGCCACACCGTATGAATCTAACCTACAATAGCGGTAAGCGTGCACGTATCAACCGCGTCGCGAGTAAGTACGCGTAACCGTTTGTCCAGGCTCGTCGCCACCTGGACAGCGGCCCCGAATAGGCGTTCTTGTGCGGAGAGAGCGAGCGTAGAGAGAGCACAGGCTCGGGTCATCAACCTTAGAAGGTCACCGACAATGATTTAGCTTGCCGGCAGTTTGTAACCGGCAACTGCGCATAAGAAGTGCGCAGACGACATGCGTTAGTAGCCTGTTCTCTCTCAGGCTAAGTTAAGTGTGTGTGTGTGTGTGTGTGTGTGTCGCGAGCGCGACCGCTCTCTCACTCACGTAGACGATGAGTACGCTACGTATATTACTGTAGACGTGAGGCTTATGTTACCGCGCGTACACAGCGTAATTATCGTGAGCGTGACGTCAGCCCTCGAGACAGCTGACGTCTGAGATAACGTGCTGGCGCACCGTTAGGTAGGGAAATTAACCTATTTCAATGCGACACTTCCACTGTCTAAATTATTAATTATTCATTTAACTTCATCATCTTTTATTTAATAAACAATAGTCTTTTATTATTAACTTTAACTGCTCGAGTTATTATTTCGCGACCTTAGTCATTCCCCGCTCCCCACCGCCTCCGCGGTCGTTACGTAAGAGAAAACGTATCGTTTCATCTGAGCAGCCGGCACACGAACCAGTGAACGAGAGGAGAGTTCGAGTCACTGGTGAGAAACAAAGCGCAAGTCTTCGACTTGCGTGTTGCACGGTAAGTAACCAGATTAGGTTAACATTGCACGACGTTGTAGGTCTGTTGCCTAATCTGGCTATTATATCTCCGGGAGTTGAACCGAGAGATATGGATTTGAACCGCTAAGATACACAGGTAAAACGTGCCTTAGTCAGAAAATCCACCCCGTGACAATATATATATATATATATATATATATATAAATGTATATTGCTGAATTTATAAATAAATTATTTTTACAACCTCGAAACCAACACTCATCATTATCATCATCATCTATTCCAAGTTTAGAATCCTTTTCTTTATTAATAACTGATAATATTTTTTTGATTTTCCTTTTCTTTACATCACTAGCAAAATTAGATGTTGAGGAAGAAGATTTAAAAATTTCGTACTCATGAACTTCAGATACGACCTTTATAATTTCATCATTTATATTAACTGCACATATTTCCTCATTTAATTTGTAAGTTAATCCACAGCCTTCTGGGAAATATGCTTTTATTAAAGATAGAGCAATACAATGATTTTCTATAGGCAAATTTACTGCATAATCTCTATCCTTCACTTTTATGAAGTTCATTGCTATTCAACCGAAAGATACTATATAAATAAAGGAAAAAAACATTATTATAACTACATTTTTTACATATTCATAATCTTAACCTATTCTTAACTTTGCAGTAAAAATATATAATAAATATTTCAATTACGGTTTTTTATACATTACCTTTTTAAAATACACTTTTGTAAGCGATGGCTATCCTCGCACCAACGCTTTTTGTCCTTTTTTTACTTCCTTAATCCCAATTTTGTTGCAAAGAAAAAACGTGGTTATAATCTATATGCATATAGATTATAGAACCGCCATGATTCTTTGCTCTCTCGTAGCGGTAGCAGTAGCAAAAGCGCTCGCTGTGCCACACAGGCGTGAACCGACCACCAGGCTTCCGTAGTCTTTCCTCAAGAGTGGGGCCACAACACTGGAAAGGTGGTTGAGAGAGAGGAACAAGGATAAGGAAGCGACACCAGGAGTGATCTCTAGCAAAAACGAAGTAAGTCCGTAAGGGTTGATTAAATATAAAAAGTCAAGTTTTAATCCACAAATGAGCGTTTACTTCACCCGATAAACTGTTGGCAAGTTGCCGGGACCATCTACTCTAGACGAGGTGTCCGGGTGAGAAAGGCCGTCGGCCGTCAGAACGCAGCCTGACTTATAGTCGGAGCGCGCCGGCCCAGCAGTGGGAAGCGCGACGGTAAGCCGCCTAGCGGCGCGCGCGGTACTAGACTCTCGTCGGAGCGGCGCGCTTAGAGCGAAATTCAAATTTCCCGATTTATAACTACGCGGAGAGTCTTTACAATTATTAGTTTGCTATAGTTATTATTCATAAAATAACAATTATTATTATTATTATTTATACATATAACACTTTCAATGGGAAAGTTTTTATTTCGCGCTGACGCGCTATTTTCATATGACGACGAGCGCTCAAAATATCGTTAGGCAGAAGTCGTGACGCGTACAAAGCCACATCAAATTAATCGGTATGAGTAACTTCTTTATCCCGGTACTCTTACAAGTTGCAATACATATCTCGGACCACAAAAGTCAACGAGATTATATTATACAGCGTCGGTTTTCTAAGTTACTCCATTCTGGTACATAGCAATACACGTATTTTAATTATTGTTATTTGAACTATTTGAATCATTCAATTTTATTTTCTTTTTTTTCTGTTAGAGCAGATACTTTTGATATATTTACAAATAATTATATGTTAATTACTAAGTAATATTTTTCAGTATTTTATTTAATTCAATAATTTGTAGTAACTATAGCTATTTACAATAAATTTGAAAAAATAAAATAAATAATATTTTATTATTATAGTACATTGAATGAAAAATCATGAAAAATAAAAAGATTTTTGTTTGATTTCATCATTCTCCTATGTAACTATTTAATTTAAATAAATACTTATAAGTTTGATATATATCTTATACACTCATTTTGCTGCTACTGATATTTGTGTTTACATCGAGCCATTCTCGAGATATTAAGATTTGAAAAAAACGTTAGAAAAAATTTAAACCTCAAATATCTCTGAAATTTATTGACCAATATTTTTGCCCAAAGAACTCATTCGAAAGGTATCCAAAATCTACCCGTACAAGAAATTTCAAAGCGATTAAGCTATTTTTACTACAGTTATGCAACGGGAATGAAAATCACTTTTTTTATGAATTATTTTTTCTCCAAAAATAATAATTAAAAAAACATAAAATTTAGCAAGTTATAGAACTGCATATGCTCTATGACTAAAAAAATATTCATGTCAATATTTTTTTCTAATTTCGAAATATAACCTATTTTAAAAAAAAATTACATTTTAATTAATAACTTGTGACTAAATATAGCTATCGGTATTTTTCTTTAAATTGTAGAGAATTTTATCCTGCATATAGATAATTCATAATATATAAACAATATTAGTTCTAAATATTAAGAAAATCGAAAATTAAAATTTGTAAAATTGAAAAATGGCTATATAAAAAATCGATTTTGACAAAAATAGACTATTGACCCCAACTCTGTAAGCAAAATCTAAAAAAATGATCCCTCTCTCGTTAAAATCGGTCGAGTAGATCATGAGATATCAGCGTATACGGATATACATACATACACACACACACACACATCCATACGGTTATTTTCTAAAAATAGTGTATTTTGATTCAAAATGTGCTAAACAACATTCCTAACACATTTTCTTCAAATTTTTTTTTACTATCACAAAGCTTCCTCTAGGAGGAAGCAAAATTGCTTTAGCAATTTACATTTATAAATAATACATAAAACATTTTTTTATAATTTTCTATATAGTTTTTTATAATTTTAGTATATTTCGTCGGGTGGGAAGAAGAGGGTTCTATCACAACGTAGCGCGTGAAAAGATCCTATCTCAGGTGAGCGCGTATGAAGGTTCCATGTTGGCGAAGCGCGTGAAAAAGCGCTATCTCAGCTGAGCGCGTAAGAAGGTTCCATCTCGTATCACTTATAGCAGCGAGATGGCACCTTAAGCGCTCGTCTCGAACAGGACCTTTTTATGCGCTTCGCCGAGATAGAATATTCTTGCCACCCGATGATCACTCTTGTTATAAAGATTTTTTCATAACGAATACTATTTCAATGAATTTATTTATTCAATATATACTCACACGCAAACAACCGTGTATGAAAAAATTTATGAATTTTACTTTTGGCATACACCTTTGTATAATAATTACGATTTTTTCTCCGAAAATGTTTTTAAATATAATTTCATGTATACTTTTGAATAATGTATTTATGCAAAATCAAATATGCAGAAAGAATGCAATTTTGTATTAAAATATATATTTACCCGCTTCGCCGGCCCTCGTGCCCAGCGATCACTACTCCGTCTGTGAAATCACATTTTAGGGCCTTGCGACGAAAAATACCATTTAAAAAGATTATTTGATGTAATAGAGGGTACTTTATCGACCTTTGTAAATATATAAATTTTACATGGTTTAAATTTTAATATCATTCCATAAATTCTTTTTTTTTATTGTGCGTTATTATTTTTCAATCTCAATTTTGCAACATTTTAAAGAATAAAATCGCGATCCATGAGGGAGTATATAGAATTAAAACGTTGTGATAGATAATTTTGGTTTTACTTTTAATATATTACTATTACATTTTAATTCATTTAGATATTTTCATAGTAAACTTATACCCTGCTAAAATTAAGTATTCGACCTACCGCTGCACCAAAAAATGCCTATAAATCTCCCACCCAGCCGATACATCATCCCATCATCAAACACCTCTTGCATTCATCTCCCTAAAGAAGCACAAACTCCCCCCCCCTTTAAAATCCACCGTCCGAAACTGAAATGTCACGCGGAATAAATTACGACAGGTGCCAGGCAAGAACTTCACCTCGCGCAAAAAGCTCTTCTCTTCTCTTTCGCGTGCACTCGCGCTTTCGCGGAATCTCACGCGAGAGACGTAAAATATGTCTCTGTTCGCTCGCTCGCACGCTCACGATTCCGAAAATTCTCGCTTTTTAGGCCGCGCGCTGGAATGTTGATGGCCCGTCATCGTTTGACGGCCGCGAGAAGGGAGCGATCGATTCGCGCGCGCGCGACTTGAGACGCGTTGAGTCAAGAGGGGCTTTTTGAGGTTGCGCGGGAGAAGGAGGGGAAAGAGGTTTTTTTTTATTCCGCGGAGGTTTTTAGGGCAGTGCGCGGATGAGCGGAGATATGGTTCTGTTTTTTCTGTGGCAGTAGGTCGCGTGGATTTTTCATGTGGCTGAGTGGCTCGACATTTTGTTTTCTTGCGCGGATGCTTCTTTGGGTATTTTAAAAATTCAGTGATGAAAGTTTCTTGCTTCAGTTTAGCAGTTTTATATATAATTACAACGTTGATATTAAATAAATAAAGGGAAAATAGAATTGTGGAATCAAATTTTACATGGAAAAATATGTGTAGTATTGAAACGATTTCTCACCATTTGAATACAGAAGTTGAAGTCGATATTGAATTCCGTTGTTCGTCTTCTGACCTTCCGATTCCTGTAACAAAGTCAACAAAATACTTTTTAAAACACTGATCGTCAAAAAGTTTTATAATAGTTATATTTTATGTAAAGGAGATTGAAATCTGGTTTAACCTATTTCCACGATAAGAAGATAACTTTTAGAAAATATATAAACTGTATCATCAGAAATAACGTACATAGTAAAATACATCTTTTCAACGATATTATCATATATACTTTCATAATTCGTTTGTATGAGATCTGCAAAAAGCTTCCTCTCTCTCGTAAACACAAAAACAAGCCAAAAAAGCTGCTCCTCCTCTTATAATCGCCTTAATTAATCAGACATTCCGAGCGCGCGTGCGATCAGCCAGCGTCGATTCCACCCCGCTCACCCCCGTTGCTCTCGACAAATCGCTCTCCCCATCAGTCGCGTAATAAAATGGCTTTATTCTCTCTCCCTCTCTCTCCTTCTCCCCTCTTTGATTAATTAGCGAGGCCAGTGCGCAAGACGAACGCGCGTGCATATAGGGTACAGGAGCGACGGCACTCCATCTCACGTTAATTATTAATTTCTTGATGCGCCGGCGTACGTCGCTGCCAACTGCCATTACGCGCGCTCTTCGCGTGCATAATTATATATCCTGACGAGTCATGCGTGATGTGCTCGTGCCATATGACTCTATATGCGCGCGCCCTAAGACCGATCCTATATACCGTGTAATGCATTTTCGAACTAAGCAGAAGGCGGTTAGAGAGACACGGAGAGTGAGAGAGAGAGCGTGTCGTGCGTCTGGCTTGATTTTTTTCAAACGTTCTGAGTGCACGTTTGGCTGTGCGTGTTTGATTAATTTTGTGGCTGGCGTTGATATGAAAGGTTTGGAATGGGTTGATTTTTAATGGTACGTTGTCAATTTGACAAAAGAATTGAGTAACGTCAGAGTACGTATGATAATTATAATATTTCTATTAAAACAGTTAACTACCAATAAAACTTAAATACTGATACTATTGTTTGTAATTAAGGCAGTATATTTCAGACATTGAATTCCGATTTATTATTATTGATTTTAGCGATTGATTCGAGGTAAATAATTTGGTTTCTTTCATTTTTATTTGTATATTTTATTGCAGTTTGTGTTTTATGCTTGAATTAATTTTTCTATTGATATTATATATTGAAAACTCAAACTTTATTCACCTTCGATTTAAAGTAATATAATGACATTACAATAATAAAAATTATTACACCAATAGTGTTCCACAACAGACACTCTATAAAATAAAAACACAATATAACGTTTAGCAACGAATAATCATTTCCCAAGAAGTAATTTCAAAAACAGATTGAAAACGCAATCTTTTCACTGCCCGCAAAACACCTCGCAATATTTAACTGTGCCTTCACCCTCTCAAAAAAAAAAAAAATCACACGAATACCAACTCCAAAAAGCCAGCGCGAACATCACATACAGCAGCACTAGCAGACAAAAAGCTCGCAACAACGCGAACCGCGTAAGCGCCGGATTAAGCGAAACCTACACCCGGAAAAGCTCACTACCTGGCCGCCGCCACAGCTCGCGCAGACGCTTATCCGCCGGATGAGTTTATAGCCGTGATAAGCGACTGCTGCTGCCGTTGCTGCTGGCCCTCGGCCTTTAATAATTGAGCGACGCGAAAATATGTAAATGCGCCGTTTTTGCCGAGGAGGGCGAGAGCATACACACGTGTGTGTGTATATGTGTGTGTATGTTTCGGCGTAGGCGGATGGAGAAGGGGGTGATGTACGTCCGCGGTGCATGACCCTAATTAATAGGGAGGCCACGCGCGATGCAACTGTCCGGCGTGCCGTGAATTATACAGCGTATATATGTGCGCGCGGCCAGAGAGGATATAGGGACGCGGAGAGTGGATTATGCGAGGGTTGGTACATGGAGAAGGGGAGGGGGGGGGAGGAGAAGGGCTTTGCTCGAGCGCGAACATTTCGTAAACATTGACACGTGCTTGTTGTTGCTAATTGTGGCTGTGGCGATTTTTATGCTGGGGAGAGGATTTCGCGGGGTAAGGCTCGAGGCGGATGTATGCGCAGCGCGAACGTGTTGGGCATAATTGCGCTGATTATGTGGTGTAGTATCGTGATAAATTATGGGTGCAGATGTTTTTTGCCTAATAATCTGCGAATTTTATGTAGTGTTGAGAAAGATTTGGTTCAATAGTTTCAAGTTTTATGTTGGATTTTTTTTAACTGTCTTTCTGTTCGTGTAATTTTATATCCAACTAAGATAAAAATGTTTAACGTCACATTACCACATAAGCTAAAATCTATCAATTTATTTTGAAATTCAATAATTTTAGTAAATAATTTTCAACAGATGATCGATTGCAACACACATTGCATTTTATAATATTAATTCATTTCAGTTGAAATTATTAAGGCTAAGTATATTTTCACTCCAATACAACGCTAATTTCAACAGCCCTGCATTTTTAATTAAAATTTCATTTCGCTTAATTAAATGAGCGAAGGACGAGCGAATTAATTAACTCACCTGATCCTTCTCGACGAACCCGATGAAGGCTGTTCGCTCGATTTCGATTGGCTGGCCCGATCGATCGTAGAGGGCGATAACGAAGTGGAAGAAGTTGCTCTTCCTCAGATTGCTGGGCGGCTGCTTCTCGAAGTGCGCCCTGCCGACTACGTTTCTGTAACAGAAATTGATACACCTTTTTGAGAAAAATATATATCTTTTTTCCCAATATATAATAATTATACTATTTATAATTTATTTGGTCATATATTATTGAGTGCGAGATAAAATAAAAAGAAAAATGTCATTCACGCATTATCAAACTGAACTTGCTCTACAAACATCACTCGCGAGCCATGTTTTATATATCATTTTATATAACTGTCGCGTCATTCCCGATAAAAATTTCCAGCCCATGATTCAAAACAATCCTCCGATCTCGCGCCACGCAATTACCGAAAGATGAATCACTCGCGCGCAGCCTCAATCGCTGGCGAAAATTCGATTTTTGAACGTTGCATGGGTCCTCCGGCAACGGGGGAAAGAGAGAAGGATAAGGGTGGGACGCAGGTGGCGACCGGCGCCTTAAAATCCCATTAAGGTCTCATGTGCTGAGATTAGGCTGCCGGACACTTTCTCTCTTTCGCGCGTCGAAGTACTGGCGCCTTTGAGTAATGGCGCGGAAGGTCCCCTCGCTGGCGAAAACTGCCCCCTTATACTTGGACTAGAAGAGTCCGGTACGCGCGTGCGTTGCGAAATTTTTCTTTGTTCGGGGCGACGGGGTTGCTGATGGTCGGAATTCGGTTTGGTTCGGAGATAATCGATAATAAAAGGTGTTTAGCCTTTCTTTTTTAACGGCATTTTCTTTTGAATGTAAATATTGGAAGTTATGTTTTGATCTGATACTTGCAAATAAGAATTATAGAAAGATGTTGTAGACTTTTTGGAGAGATTTTGTAGAATTTTTGCGTAATGATTTGTAGAATCACTGATTTTAATGCTTGAATTCGTTATTAACTCAAACCCAGCTATAAATTTGTAACATAACCTCTGTACACTATGAGAACACTAAAACTAACACAGTCCTTTATGCAAAAATCACCTCACAGCTGCCCACCGAAGCCACACTTCATTCGGCCAAAAATGAAATACGCTACATCAGCTCTCAATACAACCTCACACATATCCCGAGAATAAATTCCTAGCCTCACGATCAGGCTCTTCTCTCAAAACCGTGGCACTGGGTCTCTCGGAAGCACGAGAATAGCCGCGAGGAAACGGCCTCCCGGAGAATTCGAGAAAAGCTCTCGCGCCGTGCTACAGTGAGAGAGAGAGAGAGAGAATCCTCCGGGGGCCAACCATCACTCATCTTCGAATCCACGGCCGTCCGCAGGAATCGTCGTAATCGAGCGCGCGCCCGCATAACCGGGAAACAATTTGGCAACAATTTTTCAAAGTGTCAAAATAGTATTCCTTCGGGACTTTTTCTCGCTCCTTCCTTTTTTCCGGGAGGCGTGGATTAGTGCAGTGAAAGGCGTGTGTGCGTGTGTGTATGTGTGGGGCACAAGGTGTGGGTTGTTCTCCGAAAGTTTACAAGGCGGTTTTTGTATAATCGTCGGGAGTCTTACGGGTGGCGAGACATGGTTGACGTGCGGGTTTTGGGAGGGAATTTTTTGAATGTCCGCGTGAAGAGGACGTGTAGTAGGGTGAGACATTTTAAAATAGTGAGTCATGTGTTATTGTACACGAGCGTATCGTTGCACAGAAAATGGTTGTGAAACTATTCCACTGAAACACATGTACATCTATATTGCAAAGTTTCGTAAGAGAATCGAGAGTGTAAATATGTAAATGAAAAAATCATTTTTTAATCCGAAAGAATAAAGAAAAAGAGTATTTGAAGAATTAAAGTAGCAAATCTAATAAGCGTTCAGCGAAAATTGCATTTCGCGGTTTTAAGTAGTTAATAAGGAGCTCGAAATTCTTTTTGTTCGGCGAGAAGTTTTAGGAAGGGACGAGTTTCGCCCGCCTTTTTTCTTACGCAATTAAGTCAACCGCTTGAATATTTTACGCTGAACTAACAGTCCAACGCCGTTCTTCTGCGTGTCTCATTGTAATACTTTTTCGCTCTTATTTCCCTGCCAAAGTGTAATTATTTTTCGCGTAAAAATGTCATTCGTAACGTAACAGAAGGTAATTATAGTGTTCTTTTAATAATGTCTTATAGAAAAATTATTTAATAAAGTCAGTTAATATTTGAATCATCGTATTACAGATAATTACAATTAATCTGTTAATTCTACACTGTATATTTTTCCCTATCTCTATTTCTGACATTATTTCTACCGAGAAACTCTCTTGAAATCGATTAATTATCTAAGAAAAATCCACTCCAACCCAAACAAAAGAAAAGTTGATGAAACGGCCATAAATCCCGGAGCAAACGACGACTCATAAACAACCGCGCGAATAAAAAGACCACCTATACACCCGCTACCCCCTCAATACATCATATAATTTCCAGGTCAAATCACGAGCAATAAAAAAAGACCATAACCGCGCGCGCGCACCCGCTCCGCGTTTATTTACGCGAAAAACGATTGCGGCCCGAGATTCGCACGCTGAAAATCGGATTATCGGCTCTCGCGCGCCTGAGCCCGCCGGCGGAAAAAAATACGGAGCCGCGCGGCGCGTCGCGAAAATGAATAGCGGCAGTTTTGCCCGCGCGCACGCGCGCATTTGCGCGAAATAAACGATGGTATCGGCGCTGCGTTTTTCACGCGTACGTACGTAGGTATACGTGGAGAGGATGTATCGGGAGAGGGCGCGGAACGCAAATGCGCGCGCGAGGGCATCGATTATTGCAACGCCGATATGTTTCTCTTAGCGGTGATCAATCTGCGAGTGGAGGTGGATGTGGAGGTGGATGGTGGTGGTTCTTGGGAAGAGCGGATTTTTGAGGGAGTTGTCGATATGATGAATC
Source organism: Torymus aiolomorphi (assembly GCA_036365515.1). Lineage (NCBI taxonomy): Eukaryota > Metazoa > Arthropoda > Insecta > Hymenoptera > Torymidae > Torymus > Torymus aiolomorphi. Next base: position 121,143,281 of record CM070874.1, on the reverse strand, counting down.
GGGGGTGGTTGTGTGTGTGCTTTTTTATCGGGTTTAGCGCGGGTAATTAAGTGGGGTGGAAGTGATTGCCTGCTTCGTTCAATAATTTCACAAAGATGTAATTTTATGGTTATAGAGTAGCGATTTAGGGCCATTGCATGTTCATTCTACGATCAAAATCCCACGTTTAATCATTATTTACAATTAAAATAAGTTAATGTATATTCCATAATATTCAGCCACCACACTAAAACCGTAAAATTCTTTAACTAAACAAACATCCTATCATTCTTCCAGCTGATTCTCCCTGCACTGAATTTCACATTGTTCTTTTTACGTTATACACCGCGCGTAGAGGCACGCGGCGGGGACAATACATGGAAATGCCCTCCGACGGGCGGGCGCTCGAATCGATTAATCGACGTATACCGCCGCACCGTCGAAAGTTTTAAAACATCGTCGTCCAACCCCGCATGCGACATTGGGAAGCCCGCCTGCGATGTTCGGAGGGAAATAAAGGAGAAAAAAGACGCCGGGGTATTCGTGCAGTGGCGGAAAGCTAAAGGGAAAGATCAATTCTGGTATTGTGACGCGTGAATGTATGACTTTTTATTTCTGCTGCGTTCAAAGTGAAAATTGTAATAAGTTATTGCGTTTGGTATATGTTTTAAAAAGTGAATTCTTCATAAAGTTGATGATATTCAATGAGATATCTTTCGTTTGTCATGAATATAAAAACCTTTTGCTTTAAACGTAATAATTTGAAAATTTTAATGAATTACATACAGCAGATTTATTGAGAATTATTTTTAACGATAATATGTCCACTTTTCACGTAAAAAACAACAGGAACGAATAAATTATTTACAACAACAACCCAGTATACTCTATAAACTTATCAAACCCATTTCCATAATAATTCGATCAATAACGGCCTACACCACTGAAAACTCACCTAATAAGATAAAAAACAAAGTATATATATACAGTGGAAAAAGCGCCCACAGCGACGAGTCGGAGCGATAATAAAAACGATGAAAATAAAAAGCCCTCTCTCCCTCCCTCTCACGCACATGCACACGCACATATACATGGAGAGACGAGAGGATGAGGAAGAGCCGAAGGGCGGAAAAGTCGTATAGACCGTGCGGCGGGGACTCGGTCCGGGGGCTTGATATAGTGCCCGTGTCGATAATTATCGGTGGCTGATTAACCGGCCGGCGGTTCGCGCCCCATAACTCTCGACGTCCGATTATTTTGCCCCTTCTCTCTCTCTCTCTCTCTCTCTCTCTCTCTCTCTCTCTCTCTCTCTCTCTCTGTCTCTCTCTCTCTCTCTCGCTCTCTCTCTCTCTCACTCTCTCGCCATGCACCAATTCCCGCAGTAGGCGGAGCCGCCATGTGTGTATGCGTGTGTGTATGCGTATGTGACGCGTACGCGCGAGATTTCGCGCGAGAGCGAGCCGATCGCGCGTAACGCGCGGGCGCGTGGCTGTGTTTGATTAATTACCGCGATTAGATCATTAATTCCGTGTAATTAAACGGCCTAGCGGTGCGAGAAGTAAATAATTGCGGCGACAACGGTTGACAATTTGTTTTTTTTTTTTGTTCAGTCGGATGGGTGTGGATTTTTTGAGGGATTGCGGATGAATTTGGTGTGAAAGTCGGGTGTGTTTTGTAATGGACATGAAAGCTTTAGAAATAGGTTAGTTGTTTTATCGAATTTTCATTCTCAGATCGCGAACGCGCGAGGATATTCGACGGCCGAGGCAATTTAGCCCCGTTCGGAATAATTATAATCATACGGTTATAGAAGCGCACTGGAGAGCACTTGCCGATATGCCAGGCGCTATTAGATAGCTACTTTTCGCGTCGTTTCGCCCGATTGGTGGAATCAGAAAACGTTCAAGCGCGATATCCGAGGTATATTATGCAGCAATGCGAATTTGATCTTGAAGTGTTCATTTTATAACTACGTTTGCATGAAAATTCTTCATAATAGAGTTTATAAATATAAAGGAAATTCATCCTTCTAATAGTTACAAATAAAAAGTGCTTATAAAATATTAAAATGCTGTACTATAAAAACTGAAATATCCTTAAATTTAAACTTTAAAACGATACGTTTTCATCTTCCACTAAATCCACCTTCCCGATCTCATAAAAATCCAACCTATTATACATATCACACCTGCCCTTCTCACTGTACCCACCATCAGCCGGCGAGCCAGCACCAACAAGACAACAACTAGCGCATACACCCGACCGCCCGCGCATCTGTATGTTTGCGAGTTAGCGCGGGCGCGCCGCCGCCGCCGCTTGTTTGCCAGTTTCGCACGCCGGCCCGTCGGCCTCTCGCTCGCGCGGAGAGAGAGAGAGAGGTGATAATTACGCGCGCCCGCGATCCCCGTTTATCGCGCAATTTGCCACGTGCACGGTTTTGCAAGAGCGCACCGCCGGATAGGAGTATAGTCGATAACGATTATACACAACGACGCGTGTGCGTGTGTGGAACTCTCGTATTGTCGCGCGGTATGTGTGTAGAGGTGGGAGAACGGATGCGGTATTTGCGATTGTTAGGCTTTTTGGGAAGTTTAGAGGGTTTTTTTTTGTTGTTGATATAGTTGGTGGAGTTTTTGGGAATGGATTGTTTACGTTGTAAATAGAAAATAAGAAGTTGCGGAAAAGTTTTGGGAAAGGTAATTACGTTTTTTATATATTTATTTCGGAGTTTCCATCGACATAAATATTCTTAAATTTTTGTATACTATGTTATCATGATTAATGCTGTCATTAATGACCAATGCTAAAAAAAATGTTATTTCTAAAGTGATTGTATCTAATGTCTCTAAATATTTATTTTATGGTCAATAAAATTTATTATTATTATTATTATTATTATTATTATTTTACACAGAATGTAAGAATAATTATTTGTCAGCTTTTACATTTAATTAATCTACTTGACTGTCTATGTTTTACCTTTTGAAAATCGATGCAAAGGGTTTATATTTTCTTTGGTTGATGTAATGTGTATAGTAACAGAATTAATTTTCAGACATTATTTAACTTTTAAAGAATATCAAACTTCATTATAAGTTTTCCACTGGTTGTTCTAAAAATTATTAATCATATTCTACAAACAACACATGCAACAATAATGAATTGAAAATTATGAAAAATTTACAAACTACTTTGAAAACATAAAAAGATTTACAAGCTACTTTTAAAAGAAACGAATTTTTTCATTTCACCCACTATACACAAACGTAACCGAAACCGTTTAATTTTCCCTTTTCTCGCCCGGGCAGCATTTCCACAATCCCCGAAACACTCTCGCGCACCCGAACCCATTTCTTTCCCTCCCATCCCTCTTACCTCTACACACATACACACACTCGCATCCTCACCCTGCAGATACACGCAGCTCGCATTCGTTGCACGACGACGAGCACAAAGCAATCGGCCTGGTAGAATCGCAATAAATCTGCGCTCCGCGCGCGTGCATTAGCGCTCGCCCGCGACGAGATAGGCTCCACGAGAGAGTCCATATTTATGCGGTAGGCCGCCGTGATTCACGCGCGCCCGAGATAATGAGCAATTTGTAATATATCCGAATATAATCCGAGAGCGAGCGAGCGAGAGAGCTTTATTCGGGCTTTGACCGGTGGCCATGCGCAATTATTGGCTGATTCGCCCAGATTTATCGCTGACTATCGCGGTATCTGCGCGTATACTGGTGAGAGCCCGTGTTTGTATATTTCGAGGTTCTTTGTTTGGTGATGCTGGCGGGAGGTTAATAATTGTTGTTTTTCGGAGGCGCAGAGTTGAGAGGAAGGAGAGCGGGGAGAGGTTTCGCGTGCGCAGTGAATTTCTTTGTTTACGGGTTTAAAAATGCAGAGTGGGAATGCAAATATTTTTCGCAGTACGATGTAAATTAAATATTTAAAGTTATTTTAGCGATTCTAATTTGGTTCGGATATTATTCTTGGTAAGCTTTGATTTTACATTTGAACGCTACAAAAATATTATTTTATTTTGAACGGAGCAGAAACTTATACTGAGCATATAGATTTAACTTAATTATATTCAATTTTACTGTTAAATACTCAAATTCAATCATTCCTCAACATCCGTAATCCCAAAATCACGCGAAAATCTCCATTAAACCACATTACACTAATACCCCAAAGACACTTTGTAACTCAATAAACTCCGCGACCGTTTGTTCGCGAACAACCGCTTTACATCGACTCTCAACCCCCAGCTTATTCTCTCTTTCTCTCGTCTTATTAGACGCGTAACTTTTTCACAGGGTTTTAAAAGCTCGCGCCGCACGTCTGACTTTACGCGGCAGCGAAGAGAAGTTCGCTGAAACACTTTGGAAGCTTTCGCCCCGGCACAGACGCCTCTTCTCTTCTGGCGCGACGACTCGGCGTAAAAGTAAATTGTTTGCTTTATCGGGGCGAAAGCGAAAGTTTACGGCAGCCGAGCGGCACAAAGAATTTTAAGCGGTGATTGGTAGGTGATTTTTAAGTGCGTGATAGTTGATTGAGAATTATTTTTATAGTTTTTATACTTAGTTGTATAATAAATTGTTATTTTTTAAGTGCAGCTACGAAGTGCGCCTGTTATTTTTAAGGATATTTAAGACAATAATAACGATGATATTTTTATGACAATAACGATATTTTTCATTTTAATTTGAGCTTATTTCATGGTGTAGCTAATATTACAAATCAAACTAATTTTTACATTATTATAGCATATGTCTTTACATGAACTTAGAATATACGACCACATTTTTTAAGGAAATGTCATCATACAAAGCTCTAAAATAAAATAGAAATGTTTAGCTTTGAAAAATCATGTTCAATAAATAAGCTCGAATCACACACTCCTAAATTTAAGCCTCACCATCCACACCTCTTTCTCGCTTTCTCCAGCCTCTCAAACCTCCGCATCAAGCTCCTCGGATTAGCGAAAGCACGAGCGCGAGCAAACACCGGCAACCCGAGAGAGATAGAGAGAGTGAGATCCACGCGCTGACGGACGGCTCGCGAGGCCTTCTCTCGTCGGCTCCTCCTCGTTCTCACGTCGTATATACGCGAGCGAGAGAGAATCCCCGACCGCAATAAACCGCGCGCGCGCTCGCTCTTGCGCTTTATCGTCTCCCGCTGTTTCGTCAACGTGACTCTCGAGAAGCGCGTGTCGCGCGTATATACTACTACAAGGCATGACCGATCGAGCGCGCTTTTTTGCCGCGCTGCAGGCGTGTGTAAAGGTTTATTTTCTGTTAGGGGGTTGTTCGACTTTTTTATGGGGGCTTTGCAGTGTGTACAAGGATGCGGGGTGGTGAAGTTGAATGAGAGTTGAAGTTTTTTTTTTGCGAGAAATGGCTGTTGTATGGAGAGGAGTGTGTGAATTGTGGAGAACTGATTGAGTTCGTAGATATACAAGAATGTATTTATATACAGATATATAAAAATGTAATGGGTTTTTTAACTTATTTAAACTGCATTCATGTAAAGTTTTTATATGCGGTAAAAAAAATTGTAAGTTCAAAGTATCGAGCTGATAATGGATAAAAGTTTTTTTTTTATTTCACAGAAGTATATTAAACACTTTTGAATAAGATAAGGAGTAAACTATATTAATAAATAGATGATTTACAAGTTACAACAAAATACGTCTCGTAAAAAATTTTTTTATTCGATTTTTCTATTTAAAAGATTTGTTTTTCCGATGTTATATTTAGAATATGCTTACAAAATCTGCTGAAGAACGATACTAATGAGATATATGGTATGATACACCGCACTTATATGTTTGCGCAGTACGCTAGTGGCCAGAAACAAAAAATTAATTTTCTTTGGCGTCCGTGAGTGCGTTAAAAAATTTATTTTAGTAGTAAAGGTTACTACGTGGTCCGACGGCAAACAGTAGTACGACCCGTCGGTCGACAAAAACCTAGCATAAACGTAAATTATATCGATTGAAAGCGATTATCATCAAACACAAACATCCGAATAAGAAAGTACCTGCTTTTACTGTAATTAATTCACGAAAATTTTGAAGAACTTATTTTATTTTGTATATGGCTTGTAGAATATGGACTTTATTCTATTCTTTTCAGAACTTGTTTTATATATAAAAATACAAACAGACTTTTTGTTTGTTTACAGAATAAAGGTACAATGACAACATATTTAAGAAACTTTCTCATATTATAATTTACTAAATTATTCTTCATACAGGTTTAAATATACAATAAAAACACTTATATTAAGTTAGGTTAGTTTTAGTACAGACATGTGAAACTAAATCATGTAAAAATATTCTTATATACGCATTTTTAATAAAAATTCATTATTTTTTCTTAAAATTTTTTGTTATTTTCCATAGATAATTTACCAAGTGAAAAATATTTGTTTAGACTATATCTTACATAAAGTTTCGTACGACCATCATTTCTTTAACAAACGTTAACTACCCACTTTACGAACGCTTAATGTCCCGCCTCCTTTAAATCTCCAACATTTAAATCCCCATCGCACCTGTCGCTCTAACCTAACGCACTTTACCCCACCACATTCTCACCAATCATATACCAAAACAAAAAAAATGAATCAAGACTGAAAAAACTCACGATCCGTTATCGGCGATAGCCGGCTGGGGCCAGGCCCTCGGCACCGGCTCCTCCTTGAGTATCTGCCTCATATCCTGGGGCGCGAAGACGAGGGGCGCTCGCGGATGGTGATGGGGAGGAGGCGGCGGCGGCGCCACGCTCGCCCCGTAGAGCTTCCTGCCCCAGTGTCCCTCCAGCTCCACAGGGCTGCCACCGCCGGCAGTAGTCCCCGTGCCTCCACCCGCAGCCCCCAGACCCAGCCATGGCGACCCCCCAGCGCCCACGATAGTGGAGCTGGGCAGGAGGCTGTTCCACTCGTCGGACCGCGTCGTGAGGCCGTACCCGTAGCCCTCGGGTGTAGAAGTCGTCGACGGCGGCTGCTGGTGGTGATGGGTGAGCTGGGGGCGACCGTTAGAGGGCCGCTGCGCCGTCGCGAGGCCCCTGTACCATGCCCCGGCGATGCTGGGTCCTCGCGGAACTTCCCTTCCAACACTGACAACACTCGCTTCGTATATATACGTGTCGGCTGTCACTTCATGCGTCCGCTATTGTCACTTGGTCCATAGCACACGTGGCCGAAAGAGCGAGCGAGAGAGTATAAGCAAACACACGGACACACACCTGCTGCTACTGCTGCCAGTCTCTCACGGCGCGAGAGTCGTAGTATCGTATGTATCCCGCGAGAGAGCCCGCGCGAGTGCCGCTGGAGTGTCGTTTGTTCGTCGAACGGCTCCTTAACGACGACGAGGACGACGACGGCGACGTTTACCCCCGAACGAGTACACACAAAAACCGAACTGTATATATATACGTGTATATGTATGCTCGCGCGCGCGCGCGTTCGCGTAATCGTAGAGGGAGAAAGAGAGTGGCGCACACGACGGCAAGGAGAGCCGCGGAAGTCCCCAGCCGCGCGTTGCTTCCCGTTACGGCGCCGCTTGTCGAATGTGTCACGGGCCGCTGCTGCAGAGCAGCCGGCGAGCGAGCGAGCGAGCGCCGGGGCGCGCGCGGGGGGTCCCCTAGGTCGCGTCCGCAGCGGCGCAAGGGGCGGCGCCGCGGCCACTGCTTCGGCGCGAGGCGCTCGGTGGGCGTGGCTCGCGATAGTGCAGCGCCAATGAGGTGGTGGTTGGGTGACCAATGGGGAGAGGGGGAGGCGCGAGGCGACCAATGGGAGGTGGGCGAGTGGTGGGGAGGAGGAGGGGCTCGGGGAACGAGGACCGTGGCGCCGCGGTGGGTTTGCCGCGGAGGCTTCGCCGGTCCATTACGGCACGAGCCGTCGACGTGGATGGACAGGAGCTTGTGTCACCGTGTAAGGCGCGTAGAGTGTGCGCGATATGTTGGAGGATCAGAAATTTATGAACAAAAATGATGGATTTGGAATTTATCGTAATTAGAATTGATTATAATTGGTTATATCATAGTAAATTATGGATTATTTTGGATAGAGATAACGTTATCTATAAATGATGATTTTTTTATGATTTTGATAACGCCCAATGAAAAACATTTGTAAAGGTTTAATTGTATGTTGTTTAGCTTTTGTAGAAGTGCATTGAAAAACGAAATTTAATTTGTAATATATTGATAACTGGGGAAAGGTTATGAGAGTTTTTCAGGCAAATTCGCTTCATCAAACTGCAGTTTAGAGTAGGAATTACAAACGAGAACGGAAAATTATTTATTAGAATTGTGAGTAATGTAATTAAGTACCAATAGTAGAGATAAAATTAGTATTTTGATCATTTTAAGGTAGTTTTAAACGGTTGCATTGAGAATCTAATGCAAAGGCAACTTACTATTTCGATTTGGATAAATTCTAATAATTTAAAGACTGATGTATGATATTGTTAAGGAAGTTTCTATCTACGTTCAGACAACGTGAAAGACGAGAGACTCTCGATTCTGTGAAAGAATAACAAGCTCGCGATGCACTCGACATGGCATCGCAACGTTATCTCCGTGGTTTGAGCGCGGGACGCTTTACTGTTTTGCAAGCGATTGGAAAATCAAGAAATAAAATGACGGAAAAAAGCAAATTTAACTTAAAATTAATTAAGGTCGTCTTATACCTAATGGCTTCCGAGGCTAAAATCACCTGAAAAAATTAATTAAAATATAATTACTATAAAACAAAGTATATGTATTATTATTATAACTTATTTCTAATACAAAATCCCAAGAGATAGGTCTCTAAACCCATTTTATACAGAATTTTAGAAAAATCAACTGGTGTGCAAGTTTTCTTGGCAGTCACTTGATGGTTTTTTACGACACAAGTCGTAAATTACTTGGAAAACATGCACCTATGGCACGAAGCTCTGGATTCAAAAAATTTCATGATTGAATATTTTTTTAATTGAAAAAACGACAAAAATTCATAAAAATTCATAAAATTAAGAAAAAAAGTAGATTTTCAATTAAAAAAATACTTAGTCACGAAATTTTTTAATTCCAGAGCTTCGTGCCATACGTATATATTTTCCAAGTAATTTGCGCCTTGTCTCGTCAAAATCCATTGAGTGACTGCCAAGAAAACTTGCACACCAGTTGAGTTTTCTGAAATCATATAATTCTGCATAAATTGGGTTTAGAGACCTATCTCTTGGGATTTTGTATTAGAAATAAGTTATATGAGTAATACGTATACTTTGTTTTATAGTAATTATATTTTAATTAATTTTTTCAGGTAATTGTGGCCTCAGAAGCGATTGATTATAAGACCACCTTAAAGTATCGCTTGATTACTTCGTCCGAAATTATCTATCTCATATAGCCCCAAACACAGTTGGCTAACTTCAGAAGGATTTTCGGTATAATGTTCTGAATAATATGAATGAAACTTTATTCCGAATAAAGTTTTCCGACTTCTATAAGTATTTTTTCGTTTTTATTACGTCTGTAAAAAAAGTTGTTATCTAAAAACAAACATATTGGAGGGGAAACGTTGGGCAATTGGGCAATTTGGTGGTTGGGGGGCAGTCAGATAGTCCTTTGCTAATAAAGTTTTTTTTCCAGGTTTTAATTAAGTTTTTATTTCAGATTCTGCGGGGGTGATTATAAACAAGGGCAATCTGACTGCCATAAATATTAATTATTTTAATTTAATTTATAAGACTGTAAGACCGATGGAAAAATTCTCATCAGTTGATATTGGAGGGGGTTCATGCACAAAATGCATGAATGTAAAGATGAATTTTTAAGCATATACAATTGCAAGTTATTGTCATTTTATGGAGCTAATCTACCAATTTTTATTTCACATTAAACTTATTAACAACAACTTTTGATTCGTATATTTTTTCAGGTTTTGTTTTTGAGTAAAAGTTCAAAATAAAGTTCGATCATGATTACATGAACGTCGCGAACTTATAAATGTTTTTGAGCTTCTACACCTTCTTAGTATTGGTTAGAATGTGTAGATAATTTCAATAGACTATTTTATCATTGATACTATATATTTTATATTATATTTAAGTTTATTTAAAAAAACGAAGAAATTTTCGAACTATTCGTCTCCCCTCTAAAACAGACAAATTGTATCGTTATCAAAAGGATGTTTTTTACTTTTTAAGAATTACCATTGCGATGGGCTGTCCATTACAAGTTAAATGATAATGGAACAATAAAATGATCTATACTGAAGTAATACAACAAAAAATGAAATACTATCAGCAACCATATAATTCCATATACAACCCGATACCACCTTAATCCTTCGAACCACAATTCTTCTTAATAGGAATCCGCGCTTCTCTATAATCGTTACTTCCTCAGCTCGCCGCAAAAAACCGTCTCACCTCACACGAAGCCCTTTATATCACTCATCCACCATTACAATTCACCATCTCGTCCATCCATCTCATAACGAACCCCATAAATCTCCCACTCCGCGGTAAAATCAATCCTATATCCTCTTTTTCACTCATCCACGCGCTCGCGTTAGCGCGGCTATTACTTAGAAGCCGATTAAGATTCCATCCAAGGCGAAGCGAGCGGCAGCCTTGCGCGGTAACCGGCCGTCCAATGAAAAGCGCGCGAAAGGGAAAAACCACGCCTCGCATCAACACCGCCACGGGCTCATTAGCTATTCCAAGCGCCAAACTCGGCGCGGTCGCCATATCGAAATTGGCGCGCCGCGAAAATATATGAACTCGCCCCGCGGCGCGAGGCCTTATTTATCTTTCTCTTGGAAGGAGCAAGAGAGTGATGTCGATAAGTCTTGTGCGGCGGGGCTGAAGCGAGCCCGATGACGGACGAGCGGCTGCAGCAGCGTGCGTGCGTGCGTACGCGTACGCCCGGGAATGCGTCGGCGGTACAGCCGAGGTTGAAAGCTGCGTAAAGTAAGTGCCATACAGTTGCGGAGCGCGATTTCGATTCCCTTTTGAAGTCTCAATTTCGTTATGCGTCGGTGCCCCTTTTTTGTCTTGGAAAATCGTTATTTGCCTTAACGTGTTTTAAATTTATTCGAGAATTACTGAGTCCGAGGCATAACCAAGCTGCGTAAGCAAATGTTTTGAATAGATTTTAAGACAATTAATGAAACAAGTTTTCCTGTAAGCACTGTACTATATAAGTTACTCGGGTACGAGAGAATTATAGTACATTACGATACGTGTGCCTTAAGTAGCCCATTATTGCACGGCGTGAAGTTAGGGCCCGAGCGCAGCGAGGGTCCTATCACGCCGTGTAATGAGCTACTTAAGACTCTAGTATCGTACAATATTTTATAGCATAGCCTAACCTAAGCCCGCTGTCACGCCTATCCGTGCGCTAAGCAGTCCTTTTTTGCACCGTGAGGTTAGCGCACGAGCGTAGCGAGTGCGATATCCACGGTGCAATAATGGGCTTATACTTATCGCACGGATAGGAGTGACTTAAGTGCGGGCTTAGGTCACACTGTGCTATAAAAAGTTATTCCGCATATCTAGTATAGCATTTTTGATTATAGACTTCAAAAAGCTTATCAGAAGTATCGAAAATATTCTTTACAAGCAACATTGCTAATGTGAGATTTTAAAAATAAAATAGAATTTTAAATAAACAAAGAACATGTGGAATATTGAACAGACTTGACTTCTAGAGTATAGCATTATGCGATACAGAATATTTAGCAGCCTTCCGAATCCTATATAGAAATACTTTTAAATCAACAATACTTTTAACTATTTATACGTTTCATTAGAATGATTATTATTTATGTATACACAGTTGAAAATTGTGGGTTCTGTGTAGTTGAAGAAATAATTACGCAAATTGTATGTAGAATAAAATACAAAATGTCAGTTACAACTCCATACACATTGCATTAATATACTACACAAATTTTGAGTATTTTTTGCCCGCTAAACCTTAAATACACCGAAAAGTGTGTTACTAAATCCAATCTCAATTTCAACTGGTTATCAGTCATTGAGAATTGAAAATTTGTCAATAATTGAATAAATATATCTAAAATTAAAAATATATTATCTCTATAATAATAAACAGATTTTTTGTGCATATCACACTATAATATTTCATTATAAATCCACACACCAACCTTACACTCATCGAAACCCTTCCTTCTCTCCCCATCTCTTTCCAATCCACACACACGCACCTCCACTTTTGTCCCCGACGGTACGGATCCCCTACATACGCCTCTGCTGGCGGCAGGTGCCGCGTCACGTATGGACGAGCCGACACCTCATCGGTTTTTTGCCCTCGACACCGGGAATCGCCACGCGGCGGTAATCGTCAGATCGCGCACGAGCCGCGTAAGGAAGAGCGCTCAAGTGATTTCTCTCCCCCCGCGGGGCCCCAAAAACGCGCGCCGAGGTGGCGATTATCGCGCGTTTCTTCCTCGTTTTTTCGCGTGCACGCGCGTATAGTCGGGACTTTACGTGATGGTATGGCGCAGTGGTCGGGGTCGAGCGGTGCTGTGGAAGATGTCGTGATTGGAGGAGGACGTGCGGTGTGGTTGAGATGAGTGTACTGTTTGAGATTGTGATTATAGGAATAGACTTGGTTGTAATGGTTTAGTAAGAAAAAACTGTTTGTTATATTGGGGGCGCGATATTTAAAAGTAATTTAAATAGAATAATTAGATTAATTAGATTACATAATGGAATTATAATTTTGCTGTTCAATTTGGAAAAACAGTACTTTCTAGCTGATGACACCACTTTTTATAAATTATAATAATATTAATTACTGATTTTGAGATCTAAACGAGGAATATTCGTGTATGCATTGACCTAATTCATTCCATCCATCTACCATAATTTTCATAATGACATGTCCGAAATTCTTATCACGTCATTCAATCTCAAAACTATATAGTTTCATCTTCACCTATGCATCAAAACATTACACCAAACTAAACCTCTCATAATCAGCTTAATACAAATTAAATTTACATTAATCCCAGGCTTTTTCAGAAATGAGACAAGCCCGCACTAACCATCGTGACAAGTCATCCACACCGAAACTCACTTATCCCAAAGTAAGCCCGCACCCACCTAATCCTCCGATAAAAGCACCGGCGCACGAGAGCGCGAGTAATTTCCAGATGACCGATATCCATATCTTACCTACCTCTCCCGTCATCCTCCCGTTACATCACGACCTTTCTACCCATAAAATATACATACACTCATACACACAGAGAAGCACAGGCGCACGCACAGGGCTAAGTGATGGATCGGAGTTTTCGGTATATAAACACACGCGCTTGTCGACGGCAGCGGAATCTTCGCGCTCGGGGAGCCCCAACACGGCGCGGCACTCGCTCTCATTATACGCGTATTGTGTGTATGTGTGCGGTGTATACCTGCCTGGCGGGTCTTTAAGGCGCGAAACACGCGCGCGGCCGTCCGCGGCTTTACGAGGCCGTTTACACGGCTTTCGCGCGGGTATAATCGTATAAACCGGGGAGAGTTTTGAGTAGCTCGGGTCGCGAGCCGGTGTAGTGTCTTTCCGTCGGATGGACGTGTTTAGGGGCTGCCGGTGGGTTTGGAGTGTGAGGAGTTTATGGTGGCGAAGAATGGGGGTTTAAAAATATTTAATGCGGGAGAAGAGGTGAAATGGTAATTTTAGGGTTTAGGATTTGGTGTTGGATTGAATTTGGATGCTTGTTGCTCGCATTTTTTATTTCACAAGTTTCATTTGTGAATGAATCCGGATAGGTCTGTTTCATTTACATCCGAAGTCCTACAGTTGGAAGTATTTGTCTTGAATGGACAATCCCATGGACTTGAATAAGTTGAGTTGTATAGATTGCTATTCTTTTCAAAAGAACAAAATACATTATGATAACCTTATGATTCTTAATAAAAACACTGTTATAGTAAATAATATTATTTATATTTTAACAAGTTCAGGAGAATATTTAGTTCAGAAAATACTTTATGCTGTTCCTCTATATCTGTTAGTTAATAAGGAAACTGGGCGGCAATACCGACTTCTGGGGCAAAACCAAAGGACCCTGCATACTTATTGTGGAAAATGGCTTTGAGTCGATTTTCTTGAAATTTTGTATAAAGATTCTCCTACGTATGTTGATCAGAAGTCCCTATGGGCGGAATACCCTTGGACCCATTATCACTGTTTTTGGGTGTTCCGCCCATGAGAACTTTTGATCAGCATAACCCTGCTAGCAATCGTCCATTTTTCGCCCATTTATAAAACGATTTTTCTCCCATTTTTTAGTCATTTAATGACGAGTTGACCGAAATAGCTAGAAAATGGCTAGAAAATGGCTAGTAAATGCGAGAAAAATCGTTTCACAAATGGGAGAAAAATGGATGATTTCTACCAGGGAAGTAGAGGAACCTTTAAACAAAATTTCAAGAAAATCGACTGAAAGCCATTTTCCATAATAAGTGTGCGGTGTCCTTTCTCAATTTCGCGGCTATTACTTGATTACTACTAGAGCCATCTTTATAATAGCTATGCTCTCTGTTTAAAAATGTTTCAATTATCATTACGATCGGCATGTGTCAACAATAGTCTCTTGTAGATTTTAGGAGAGGTCAAAGATCTGGTCAAAGATCCGGTTCTACTCCAGTATCCCCTATTCTTTTTAAACTTATTCATCATATCAAAAACCAGAAAAAAAAATTATAAAAAGAAAACGTTCTTGAAGTTACTTTAAACATCCCCAACAATGTCATCTTACGATGCTATAATTACCTGTGACTACAATTCACCTCCGCCCTACTCTCTTCCACCACACTTCCTTCATTCCGAAAGTTTACGTACCCCACGAAAAAAAGATCCATCTCATCGTTCCTCCTCTCGCACACGATTGTTTGTGAATGCAAAGTGGCTGAAAGAAGGAGCGCGACGGAACGAAGACGTTATCCTCCCACTCTCCGAGCGAAAAGTGAGAGGGAGAGAGAGAGCGAGAGAGAGAGAGAGAGAGAGAGAGAGAAAGAGAGGATCAAATTACCCGGCGCTGAGCGCATTATCTTTGCTTGATAGACTTTCTCTGCCCGTGTATATCGGTGCTCAATCACGAAATACGCCTCGCTTTTGCGCGAGGTTCGGGATTCGGTTAGTGGTTCGGTGGTTGGTGAAAAATGAAGGGGCGTGTGTTGTCTTGTTATTGTACAGAGAGAGGTTTTGTTTTTACTTTTCGAGATAAAAAATAACATTTTTTATCATAATTTTTGTCATATAAGTTTGTTTCCATTGCGAATTATGTACTTTGAAACTTTGAATGAAAGATAAACCTTAATTTAGCAAAACTGCAGCACAGCCAAATTTATCGCTCTCATCTACGTACAGCGACGAAGACAGAGCAGCTCTCCGAGTGTGCACCTTTTCTTTTCTCCCCTACGAAATTCCCGATTGCCATCGTCCCCATAAATTTATTCAAACAAATTCTATAATTACTTTTTTTCTCGTCGGAGGGAGTAGTATAGCAGCGCCGCTCACTTTGCCGCCCCGAGACAGATTTATGTACTCCGGCGCTATATTGGCCGCTTCCTCCTACGGTTTAAAGAAATTCACTCCTTCGGAGCTAATTCATTTTAAAACGGAACTTTGCAAACTTGCGCGGGCGATTGCTTTGGTCTTCGTGATGAATGGGTTGTTTGTTTGGTTGGTTCAGGAAAATTTAGTGCGTATCACCTCGAAAATTAGGTAAGTTGAGAAAGTGAGAATATCGTGAATTGTCGAATAAGTCTTTTAATCATGTTTGGTATTAAAAGTTACATATTTTTAAACGGTATTCTGATCTATTCTTAAAATATGTTAAATGTTACAGAGTAAAATCTCGAAACAACCCTTTTATTTTACTTAAAAGATGAGTTAAAATGTACTTAAGAATCAGAAGTCCAAAACCAATTTCCAAACTTAACAAACAGATTTTCCGGAAAATTATTTAATTCCAGAACGCGATCCGCTAACCCGCACGATACTTCGCCTCCACACGCAATCCACATCCGTTACCCCCAGCTAAAATTAATGATTCAAACAAGCGTCCGCGCAGTCGATCGTTAACGAGGCTGCGTCAACGTCATTGTGCAAAGTGCACACTTGCGCGACGCGTGCCAAACCGGTTTCAATTTTTGTAAGTCCCTCTCTCCCTATCGCTCTCTCTCTCGCTCGCTCTCCCCCAGATGCATTCTAGACGCGCTCGTGATTCATGGAACCTTTCACGTCTGCCTAACAGCCTGTAACATTGCGCTGCGCGAGAGAGCGCGCCAAAAGAAATTTATTTCGCTGCTCTGTATTCCGACGGTTTAAATGCCGCGTGCGCTCCTTGACGAAAAAGTCGCAGTAACGCGGAATTGGGATATTTAATTGGAGGCCGAGCGAGGAGTGAGTGAGATTGGGTGAAAGCGGTTGATGGGTTGGCTGGATTGTGGTTTATGTGAAATGAGGGTTTTGCAATTGTTGTCGAGTGTTTTTTTGTTGTGAAATGAATCTTTTTTTACAGTATTCGGCTTATGATAAATTTGGTTTTAGGAATGTATAATATAATGTTCTCTTCTTTGTTGGATGGTCATCATAGTTATATGTTAAATAAGACTGTAGAATTTTAAAAATGAAAAATCTTATTCGTATAGAGTAATAATCCCGAACGAGAAATGAATAGGGTTTGCCTTAGATGTTTGTAAGAGCCCAATGAGGTTCTCCATAAGGGCTTCTAGCAAGGCGCGTAACGGTGCTCCCGTCTGGCCCTAATAGCAATCATAGGGCCTTAGTGACGCCGGACAAACGCCGTATAAGGGCTATATCGTGTCGCCCTGGCTGTGACCTGACGTTCATTCCCGGATCCCCGCACTGGTTTCATTTTTGAGGTTATTATAAATTTTCACGGTATCGTTACTTTGTCGTTTATTACGCGGGTAACTTGTCTAAAACAACTTAATGATGATTTTTTAATCATTTCGGGCGACTTTAGAGCTTTGTGCGAGATTAGTTATTTAATGCAGGAACTTAAGAAGAAATAACTATTCCGAATAAACTGCCAGAGTCGCGTAGGCGCCCCGTTACTCGCCTTACATCGGGCCTTACGAGGTGCCATGTCAGGACCTTGTAATTTTTCTAGGGCATCGGACAAGGCCCTAGTGTTGGCCCTAAGTCAATCTCCGTTCGGGTTGTACAACTATATAATACATAAATGCATGTACGATATAAATTTGGAAAACCTTGATGCCCAAAAAATTCATCCTATTTTCAATCCCATTAAGAGACAATAAAACCGCCAATTTACACCGAATTCAAGCCGACTGTTTCCTTCTTACACCGACCACGAATTGGCGCGTACGCACAGCCACGTCGAATCCTTTACGCCCCGCTGAGCCGCATCCCCGTCGCCGACGAGGACACGACGACGGCTCAATTCGAGTTCCTTAAATATCCCAGTAATCTAATCTCGCGCGCACCTAAATGTCCCAATGATGTCAAATGAACATCACCGCGCGCCGGCCAAATCCAATTATCCGCCTGACGAAAGGGAACGCGGTAGCTACGCGTAGTATACACACCCTGAATTTCGCGCTCCCGTGTATGGGTGCGTGTATGTGCGTACGAACGCTAAGCCTATTACCGGGCTATGATAATATTTCTGGGTCTCTTTCTCGGGCTGTGTGTTTGTGCGCGTGGTTGGGTCGACGACTGCATATGTCGGCTTAAAGAGTGCGTCGTCGGACGATTGTGCGGCTGTGGAGGCTGGAAGTGGCGCCAATCTAATTGCGGTGAGTTGCTGTGGTTGCCGGTGCGTTTAGGATACTGAGGAGAGAGTTTAACTTGATGTTTTTCTCTTTTGGGTCGGCAAATTTTTCTCAGTTATGTTACTTCATTAACAATTTAAAAAAATTGGTTTACTTTTAGGATGTTTTCGATAGAGGGAAACGTAAAAAGTGATCTTTTATAAACGATCTTTTATGTTTATACAATAACTTGATTCTGTTAATCTGATAATGAAAAGACTTTGTAATTAGTGAACAGTATTCCTTAATTTGTATAAAAATCTTTATTTTTGAAGGTTTCAAGGGAACAGTGGAAAGGAAACTATTGGCAAAGGTCCGCGTCTCGTATCTCGCACTTGTTTCTTCGTGTGATGCTTTCTGCTGCAGCAAGCTTGTAATATTGTTTTCAATGAGAACGAATATTCGAGCATCGATTTCTCGGGTATTCTCTCTCTCTCTCTCTCTCTCTCTCTCTCTCACTCTCGCTCTCTCGCTCTCTCTCTCTCTCTCTTAGCCCCGAGTACACTGAGTTACTCGAGCAGGCTCAATCTTCAGAACTTTAAGTTGATGTTGACAACGAAATCTAATAGCCTCAGAAGAGAAACCCTCCTGAAGGCTTCACGGTCACGATTTTGCTAATGCACATCATACCCTGATAGTTTTGTCTTTTTTATACACAGATTTTTTTGCTCTTACTTGACACTAATAATTCACAATAAAGTTGCTATAAAAATGGAATACAGTTTTCGTACATGAGTATAAGCTAGTAATAGTGAAGACACTAAAATGACAAAAATATAGTCTTGTTATGAAAGGAGCAAATAAACCGTAAATTACTTTCTGGTTGTGAAATTAATTAATAAACAAATATTCTTTCATTTTATGGTAAAAAAGAAATTAAAATATCGTTATTTAATTTAAAAATCTGTCAGAAACATTACTCCCAAATTTTTTTTACTCAAAAGAAGAATATCATTCGAACTGCAATTGCCAACACCCCAACCTGCCAAAATTCCACACCCACCTAACCACCGCATTCCAAACGCCCTGCCACCACGTAATCGTAGGCCCCGGCGAGTCCTTCAAAGGCACGATTCCCGATAATCCCCGCGCATTCAAAGTGAATCCAAAACTAACACGTCTCGTCCTTTGTGCGATTTGGGCGCGGGCGCACATACACACTTGTCCTTTCCGTCGGGGGCGCGTGGCCCATTGGGGGACGAGGTGGATAGAAATCGAGGCTCCCCCATTTTTATTGTAACGCTGCGCCCTTCTGGTACTCTCAGTATGGTTGTGTGTATGTATATTCTAGTTGTGTAATAAGAGGATTTTTCGAGATGATTGTAGGATGCGTTTAGATGAGATGGAAATGTTTAAGTTATAATTGTTGGTGAAATGATAGAATCAACATTTATAGGTATGAGGAAACAAGGGGGAAAGGGAAAGACTATCTTGTTAAAATACAAAGTTTTCGGCAACATTACAAATAGTTTTGAAAAAGTTACTATACAATTTCGTAAAGCTGTAAGAGACGAAAAAATATAAAGAGGTTTCGTAAGTTTGTCTATATTTTTAGAAAAACTTTATATAAAGTCTAATAAAAATGTTGGCTTTTTCAGTCTTTCATAACTTGGCGTGACAGCATAGTAATTTCTGTGAAACTGTAGATCTATTTACATAATTTTTTTCTTAACTAAAAAAGTGTTCAATCATGATAATCATCCAACTTCCTTATCTCTACCATAATCAGCCGATTTTTACATTAACATCCCAACTATCCAAAAATCTCATTGCTTTCTCTCGATTTCTCTTCTTACGATCGCCTGATAAATTGGCTCTCAATCATTATTACTTTTACTTTCCCCGCTTTCCTCTCCACCTTATTTCCACTTATCCTCTCTCTCTCTTCTCTACGCTCGCTTTTACCTACATTCTCTTCTCTCTCGCGTGGAATACCGCGATGGATGGAGTAGCAGGGCATCCCCCGACGAGGGGATCTGACATATGCGATACTTATGGGGAAGAGCATCCCTGCGTATACACTCTCTTTGTCTCTCTCTCTCTCTCTCTCTCACATTCTGTCTCGCGCCCGCACACGCGCCTCCACCGTATAACATGTGCGCGGGCGATGGAAGTACCTCGAATTCTATGGACCGCGTTTGTTTGCACTTGTGCGAGGTTTGCGAGTTTTTTGGCTCGGATGGTTGGTATTATTGGCGATAGTGTGCCCAGCTGAATGTGTGTGTAGAGATAATAGGTTTATAGGAAATGGCGTAGTGACAATAAGCGAAAATGGTTGTGTTTACGTTTATTAGTTTACGCAATATAGATGTGTTTTTTACGTAGAAATAAGTGAAAAGAACATTTGTTGTAATTAATTTCATGACTTTTGAATTTAACTATAGGCGATGCTCTTACATAAAATAATTTTGACTACTTGATGGGATTCATAAAAACCATTTGTATAATAAAATATATAAAGTTTTATATGGTGACCATGTTCAGTAACAATCACATTATATTAATGAAAATATTGCCACTGTAGTTTAAGATTTGTATCAAAGTACATATTTTTCAAAATCATGTAACCAACGGTATAATGAAAATAGATTTCAAATTATAAAGTATTAGACAAATCAATCACATTTTTACAATCAAATTAACAAACAAAATTATCTCAAAATAATATAGCAATAATCTCATCAAATAAATTAATTATTTAAACTATATATTCCTATAAGGATTCGCCGTCTTCATTATCTATGTCTTCAGGCCCTAGAAGCGGTCCCTTAAGTAATTTATTGAGATGTTCATCATTAAATCATATCAATGGATTAGTTGTGCTATAGATAATAGAATATGTTTTTTATTAGGAATCATGCTTGAGATTTTTTAATAAAGAGTTTTAAATGAATCCCCTGAAAACAATTTTATCTCATTTATGTAACCACTAAGGATTACATATTCACTTAAAAATATTTCTTCCCACAATTTTACTACTGCTAAACCCCCAAAAAACTTTTGATCATATCAACCACCTAATTAGAACGTCCCACCCTAAACCTTAACAAGCCGCGACGCAACCACGCTAATCAAATCTCCTTAATCGAATAACCCATCCTCTCCACTCCAAACGCTTTAAAAGTCCGGATCATCTCTCTCAACATCACCGCGTCCCCGCTGTCTCCTCGTTACCACCGAGCTCTCTCTCTCTCTCCACATGCACGCTCCACCTGCTCTCATCAATTATCTCGCCTTCCTTGGCACACAGCGCATCATCCTCGCGGCATTTGGCCCTACAATACATGGCGCTCTCGCGATTACAATGATAATGCAAGGGCGGGAGAGAGAGCACAGACCTCCCGCGGAGAAAGACGCGCTCGTGGTATACGCAGATGTGCGCCCATCGAGAAAAGAGAAGCGACGAGACAACAGGTTGCCGCGGTCCGCGTCATTAGCCCGGCTGCCGCGCGCGCGTGCGTGCGATCATCCCCGCGGGGATGGTAGACGAGAGTGCGCTGTTTTTTGGTCGAGTGGCCGGCTTCGATGTCGATCCTTTTTTGGGGTGGTTTCGCGGGGTTTTGTGCTGGCTTAGTGGAGCATATTGGATGAGAGGGGGTGAGGGTGAATGACTTAAGGGATGGGCTTTAACGATTGTTTAAAAAAGGTGAGGAGGTTGTTTATTTTTTACAGACGGTGAAAGTATGATGGGAGTTGTATTGATTATGTGGAGGCAAATATATACAAGTTGAATGAATAATTTATAGCGGTGTGTGTATTTCTGTTGAATTTAACTAAAATTGACCATTAATCATTGAATAATATTTGTGCAATAATACAAATCGGTAAATATTTGAAACAGTCGTATTGTTTTAAGGATAAATATTGTTGAAATAAAATCAATAAACAAATGTACGGAGAAAATAATTCATTTTTTTATTGAAATTATACGATTATATTGCGAAAAATATAGTTTCTGGTCAACTATGAACAACTTATGATCACATTTTATGAGTAAAACTACGTTTAAATTGGCATAATTGTGCATTAATAAAACATATAGTTAATCGATAAAAATTATGCTTTTTGGGCTTTAAAATGTTTATTTAAGGTTCAAAGATGAAATACCAGTTTAAATTTTTGAAAAATATTCATTTGCATTGATTTTACAACTGGCTTAGGTTGTTAAAAAATGGAAAAATTACAATTTAAAAAATCATACCATTTTTCGGAGGTTGACCTCAGGACCTTCTTTCTCAAAAAAGTGTAAATTTTCAAAAAAAAATACTTGGATGACAAAAAATAATTATTTCATTATTTGTTTGAACAATCCCCTGGTAGAAAATAAACCAACTCGGATGGCTTATCTACTAACTGTTGGCCAATAATTTAGGCCAACGAATAAGAAAAATATTGACCAACGGTTAACCAACGGTTGGTAGACTATTAATCAATAATAAAACATTGAGTAACTCATAAAACAATAATAGAAATTAATAAGAAATATAGATATGTAAAAAGATTTTGATACATAAACAACAATAAAAATTATTGTAATGTATTAAAAAAATATTTGAATGAAGTTGGGAGTAAATTTATTTGAAGGTTAAGTATAGACAGCGTAGCACGTGGGCTATGCTTCGAAATTACTGTCCGCATCCCGCTTTCCGCAAGACAAGCACACATGCACATAAATACACACATATTACATACACACGAGTGCGATCGCAGGTTCATGTTTTATGTATAGGTAAAAGTATTTAACTGCGCAGACTCATACGAGTCACGTGACGGGATTGCCGGGATCGCGTGGTTTTGCTTCACTGTAAAGGTCAGATGGTAACGGAGCACCGTATAGAAAACGGAGCAATACGAGTACGAAGAATTTATGTAGGATACTTTCAAATTTTAAATGTAGAATACCTTTTATGTAGGATTCTTTCAAATTTTAAATATAGGATACTTTTAAATTTTAATAAATGTAAGTATCCACCTGTACATGTCCTGACTTACGTCAAAAAGTCACGCACACTACACATTAACATGCCCTAACCTCAATTTGAACAAACAAAACTATACCCGTTACCGATTTAACCATATTTATCTGAAGAAAAATACTATTAATATGTGGGTTTTGATTATTCTATGAATAATAAACATTTTGAGAGTTTTATTTAAATAATAAGTTGTGTAAATGATTTTTATTTAAGATTTTTAATATTAAGCATTCATTGACCAAGCGCAAGGGTGATTCCGTGACGAAATAAGCGGTATTTATCGCTAACTGTTGGTTAAATGGTTGGCCAAATCCTTGCGATTTCGCGAACGGATGGCGTACGGTTGGTTACAATTTCTACCAGGGTCGTTGTTTGAACAATGTTGTACCACTTTTATCGAAAAAAGACCTCCAGATTCGGATTCTACGGGCCAAGATACGTAAGGGACAACCATTTTACCCGGGAAATGTTTATTATATACGGGACTGTACCCCGCGTCCGGACTATCTGTGTGAACGGTCTTTAAATTACCTTCATTTTCTTTTTCTAATATTTCAAGTATACTTATCTTTAGTCTGTCATTTGTAATTAATGAAAATATGGTTTATACTTCTTTAATTAATTTCTAATAAAATATTTTATTTAAAAATATTCAAGTACTTATCTTTAGTCTGTCATTTGTAATTAATGAAAATATGGTTTATACTTCTTTAATTAATTTCTAATAAAATATTTTATTTAAAAATATTTTATTTAAAAATATTTTATTAGAAATTAATTAAAGAAGTATAAACCATATTTTCATTAATTACAAATGACAGACTAAAGATAAGTACTTGAAATATTAGAAAAAGAAAATGAAGGTAATTTAAAGACCGTTCACACAGATAGTCCGGACGCGGGGTACAGTCCTGTATACAATAAACATTTCCCGGGTAAAAATGATTGTCCCTTACGTGATAAATTCACCTCAAAATTTTAACGACTTATTACATTTATCGAATACAACATTGTGTTAATATTTCAAGAGATTATCTTCATTTGTTTTCGAGAAAAATTATTTTAGAAAAAAGTGCGTTTTCGTTCTCATGTGATAACAGGAGAAGAAAAAATCAATCAGTTCTGAAATTTGGCACAGTAGAGATAGCTTTTTTATATCTTGAAATCGCGTTAGTTGTCCAAAGAAATTCAATAGTCACGACCAACGATATTTGTGGTTAAAAGTTTTTTATTCATATTTGCTAAAAGCATTTTCTAAGAGAATATTTTATTTATCGACTTAAAATTGTAACCAGTGGCTTCTGAGGCCAAAATCAGCTGAAAAAAAGAAAAATGTAGTTTAAACAATATACAATATATATACTATAAATAAACACTATTTCTTATAAAATGGCCCAAGATATAATCTGCATCACTATTTATATATATTTTATATATATATTGTATATTGTTTCAACTACATTTTTCTTTTTTTTTCAGGTGATTTTGGCCTCAGAAGCCACTAAGTGTAAGATCTCCTTATAGAAATAACACGAAAAAAAAGAAATTTGTAATAAATAAAAAATTAAAATTAATTTTGTAAAATAGTTTTTATAAATAACAATTATTTACCTGCGTATTGAAGTAAACAATCAATGTACTGGAACAATAACTTCAGTTTGAGGAAGCTAATTGCCAATCAATTGGCAGTAGTTTTTTTATTATAAAATATATCCACGATTTCAAAATTTTGGAAAAATATTTTCGTCCTAATAAATTGGAGCTTACTATTTATGCAAAAAGAATCATCAGGGATCCAATTCTAATCATATAAATTTAGGTAGATTTTCTTGAAAAATGGCTTACAATAACAATTGCATCGAACAGCAATGTCTAATACTAAAACTTCTGACATCTTGCAAATCACATTAATCCCCCAAGACTCCAACCTATTACTCATCCATGCTCTCGCAAATTGAATAATCAATTACCCCCGATTTCCATAAACACGTCCACCTAGCTCGCACCTTATGCAACAAATTAATCAAGCTCGTCACGCCACAGAAAAAAAAACACAAATTCCCAAGAAAAATATATATCCAACGTCCTCATTATGCGCGAAACTTACGAGGATTACCAAACGCGCGTTTTTTCCCGAAAAAATAGAAAGAAAAAACGACCCTTCATGATTTATCTCTCGTAATTCCCGAAAGATCCTCGCGCGACTCCCGTTTTTGTGCGCACTGGCCACGATACTTTCGAGAGAGCGAGAGCCAGCGCGGGACACGTCTGTTTCCATAAACCGAATTATTTCTATATCCCAGGGATACGTATAGCCGCGCGTGAATTAATGATAAGCCGCGCGTTAGGGTTAGCCTGCATGGGGTAGAAGACACTGACCGCGCGCGTATGCTGACCGCGTCGTTATGATAAATGCGCCTCCACTGGGCGAGAGTGAGATTTATTCTTATCATTGTCGCTGGACCCGCGCCTATTCAATCATCTCCGGACTCGTTTTCCTCGTGCGTGTGTATACGACCTGCTGCCTGACTTTTAGACAAAGTAGGAGGCAAAGTGTTTGACGCGCGCGCGTGTTTTGCGGATGGATTAATTTTTACTCCTGGGAATTTTGAAGGGTGGACACGCGCGTGAAGGAAAAAGAAGAGTTTCTAGTACGAGAGTTATCAATTTTGGAACTAGAGGAAAAGTTGTGGTGGTGGGCAGGTTTACGGTGCGGTGTCGTGAGACAAATCGAGGATTTGAACGGCAATTTTGTATTGTATAGGCGGAGTTTCGATGTATTAGATTAAAAATTGCATGTTATACTTTTTTTGGAAGAAAAATATGACCCATATGTTTTGTTTGTCTTTGTTCGCTGTTCTTTAGTACACGAGAACTTGATTAAATATTAGTAAAAATATCAACTAGTAAAAATGGTCTGTGGTATTCGTTGTACATTTATTAGTTAAATTACAGAAAAAGTTCAGAGATATAAATATTCAGCGCATACAATGTAATGTTTATTATGTACAATCCCACACTATTTCTTTATTCACTTATAAATAAATAACAGAGTTACCAAAAAAAAAATAATTATATATTAAAACCACATATAAGCTACCGTAAATCAAATAACCGTTCCACAGATAGAAATTCAACAATACTTTCAAACTTCACTCTCTCAAAACCACCTCCAAACATTGCTAAAAACGAGACACGACAACATCTGTACCTACTCCACATTTCCGCGCTACACTCTCAAAACGATTATTAACAACGTGCATGCAAAGTTAACGACTCCCGTCACTGCGCCCTAATAGCCGCGCCGTAAATCAAAGAATTGTCGCGCACGCGCACAGTCTACTCGACTTCGTTTACAAAAGGGTTTTAATGTCGTGGATAATGAGATGTCGCGCGTGTATGCGCACTTCAACGTGTCATGCTTATTTATATGCCCTTCTATGCTAAAGTCTCTACGATTCTTTTGTGCTTTGGCCCGCATTCAACGACGCGTGCTTGCTTGGGTTACGCTCGTTAGCCCTCCTCCTGTCGCCGAGAGCCGAGGTCAGAGGTAATTCAGTTTGTGTTGCTTTGTATTAAGCTTTATTCATTCTAATTGCATAGTTGGGCTGTGGAAAGGTGTACGATAAACGTACATAATTTCTCTTGCGCTTATTAATTATGAATTTTTGCAGAGGGCTTGGGAAATTGTGTTTATGTTCAAATTTGTGTAATGGAAAATAAGTTTGCTTACGTATAATGGCATTAGGCATGTAGAAGTACCATAATGCAATAATAATTATGTTTATTCCACACTCGACCAAAATGGCCACCTTTCGCCCCCGAAAATCGGGGCAAAAGTTGCATATATTTCTCGCTCTCTAAATTTGAATAAGTAGAATTCACTCTCAATAAGTGAATATTCACTTATAATAAGTCCAAACTCGTCCACACATTGAATAAGTAAACGAGTTTGGACTTATTATAAGTGAATATTGACTTATTGAGAGTGAATTCCACTTATTCGAATTTAGAGAGCGCGCAAATCTCATTTGCTGGACGAAAGTAAATTTTGAGGGGCGAAAGTAAAATTTACGGGGCGAAAGTAAAATTTGATATTTTTTTTTACAATTTTTATAATAATACTATTTATTTTGTAATACATCCATGAAAATCTAGTGTAAAACAAAAAAAAAAATAAATAAAATAAAACGTGTCGGCCCCGCTTTTCAGAGTCGAAACGTGGCCACGGTCGAGTGTGGAATAGAATACTATATGTAACACGGGACGAAAGTAGATTTTTTTTCTTGGGTGGTTACTGCCTTCGGGTGATTACTGCCCTCGCTTCGCTCGGGCAGTAAATGTACCCTCGTGGGCAATCTTGTCACTCGGGCAGTAAACTCACCCGCGGGAAAAATCTGCTACTTTCACCCCTTGTTATATAATGTACTATTTTAGTGTTGTCACGAGTGTAAACTTGCCGGTAAATAAATAAATAGCGGAGGACTCGATGAAAAAACGTCACAGCGTGCTCTGTCCGTTGAGCTACTAATGCCTATGCGCGACTTTCTTCGAGTCGTCCGCATATTGCTAGATACACCCGATCTGCCTCGTCACGTTGGACACACTATGCACACGTAACGGTGTTCAAAAGAAGACATTTTGCATATTTTTTCAAGAATTCTGTTGTTTTTCTGATGTTTTACAACCATATTGTTATATTTACTTATACTTTAATATGTAATCGATTAACGAAACAAATTATATTCAAAATTCGACTGCCAACGTATTCATTTTATGAGGGTAAGTTATTTATTATGACCATCGTCATCTTCAATTTTCAAGAACCATAATGATAATGAAAAAATGTGGTTTATGGTCAATATCAAGAGGATACAGATAATGATAATAGTTATGTTAGAAAATCTACGCAGAAAACTTATCAGATGTAATTTCAAAAGTGAATTACAGTTTCGAAAGTAATAACACAGAATAAATGGAAGATACAGTGAATGGAAATAATATCTTAAAAAAGGAATTTATAGTGAACGATGTAATACATGTGAGGAATATGCTTGCTACATCAAGCTATAAGAAACAAATAAAAATTAAATGATGTGCTGCACATACAAATACGATATAGCAGCAATGCCAACAGTAATCGATAATTGTTCTCGTTTCAAATAAATGTTTTAATACAATACAATGTAATCATTTAAATGTCTCTATTTTAAAAATTTTAAAGTTATTTTGCAGTTAAGTAAAAACAAGTGTTCCAACGAATGGTGACAGTCGATACTATTATTGTAGATCGCATGCACGGCGTTCGCAGAGGGTTGTCCGGGGCCGCTTTCCTCCTTCCGTGATTGTGACATGATTTATCATGAAAAAAGGTCAATCAGTAAATGAAGGAGGGCACGGAACGAAAAATGCGTAGAGGTTTTTTCGCGGACGTTTGACCATAGGGATATTGTACGTAATATATATATACACACACACACACACACACACACACACACACACACACACACACACAATTATCGATTACTGTTGGCATTATATATATATATATATATATATATATATATATATATATATATATATATATATATATTGATTCGAAATTCGAACTTCGAGTTGCCAAGTGAAATAACAAACATTTCTTTTTAACGAAACAATTAAGCGAGCACGAAGCGTTCATATGCTTGCGAGCAACCGAAGCGTTCCAGACACATTTCTGTAATTGACATATTAGTAAATTATGCATTTTAAATAAAGTTTATTTAAAATTCATAGAAAAGTTTCTTGAGTTTCTTTTTTCTTTGTGCGCGAAGCTGTGAATTTCTTAAGAACAGCTGCAATAATCATAATCTAATCATAATCATCGACAATATTAGCCGACGGCATTTGCTTCATAAAAATCAAATTAAAAAATCTGCTTATTTCGATAAGAGACTCCAAACTTTGAGTTGTAATATATAGTTACAGTGATAATTCATGCTTTTCTTCAGAAAATTGGTTTGCATTTTTGAAGAACCTGTTCCAGACTCTAATATGCTAGAAAACATTTAGACAGAAATCTATCAGATTTTTGAAAGACATTCAATTTTAAATTTATATAGACAAATCGGAAGAATTACTATTTATTCGTCGACATGTATTGTTATTCGTTATCTTGGAAAGAGATAAATGATTTCTGTATTTTTAGATTTAGCTTCCTCCTAGAGGAAACTTTGTGATCGTAATTTTTGGAGATGTAAAAACATGTTATAATTGTTTTCCGAGGTGTTAGGAATTAAAATACATGGTTATTGAAAAATGTCTGTATGGCTGTGTGTGTGTGTGTGTGTGTGTGTGTGTGTGTGTGTGTGTGTGTGTGTGTGTGTGTGTGTGTGTGTGTGTGTGTGTGTCTGTGTGTGTGTGTGTGTGTGTGTGTGTGTGTGTGTGTGTGTGTGTGTGTGTGTATTACTTGTTGATATATACAAAGCAATTTTCACCATACCTTGGCCGAAAGTACCACTTTCGCTCCCGGCTCAAAAAAGCGAATGTGATATTTTCAGTGAACAATCGTATACGCAACGCAGGGATAAAGAGGGCCACCCCAGAGCACATGTTTGCCACTCTCGCCTTCGGCTCGGGTGGCAATTTCTACTATTCCAATATATTGACTACAAATGCCTACCTTATAAGGTAAAAAAAATCTGATTGCACTTAATATTTTTTTCTCTTTCCATTGCTACCATAACAAAAAAATTCGTAAAAAAATGAGGTGTTTGAGAAAAATGCATTTTTCTAAAATAGTACATTATGCCACTGGTGTGGAAGGTAATTAGTCACCATATGAGACTTTTTCGCACAAGCGAAGCGACTGCGAACAGTCGAATGGAGTAAAAATCACCTTACACACATGTTTCATACAGTATTTTATACCACGAGAGCTTAAAAATCATGTCAAAGTTGCGATTTTTAGGGTAGAGTGGTATGAAGTGAATTTTTTCGTAAAAACTGCATATCTCATGCATTCTTTTATTTTTATATCAATACGATGCAGGGGGTGAAAGAAGGAGCTGAATTGAGTAAAAGATCGTTTAATTTACAAAACTTTATAAAAAAAAGCCAATTTTATAAACAAAAGCTTAAAAAATTCGTAAAATGGCAGCAGTTTGGAGATGACCTTGAAAAATAAAATTTCAAAGTTAGATTTTTGTACAAAATTTTATACATTGTAAACTGGATGCAATTTTAGTGCAATCGGAAAATGAAAAAATACGTATCAAATCATTTTTAGAGAAGAACAGGAACACTTCAATTCCAAAATGATCGGTGATGTAGGCATATTCTGGCTGTTCGATTTGAGATGGATTTGATCATACATTGAATACTATTTATTGATTCTTTATTAATATTACATTTGTTATTTTCTATTGATGTAATATCAATATCCATACTTACATCATATGTATCATCTACATATATTATTTCATCATCTTCTAAAATGTATGGGGAAGATATGCGTCATGTGTAGCCACGGTACCGGAGTCAAATATTCGCCATCTCTTTACATGCTATTTCCCATATAATAACCATATATATCTCATACTTCAAGAAAGCTATATATGGAACAGAGATGGGCGTTATATTAAAATACTTAAAATATCAATATAAACTTATCCCAAATTTAGGGGTGCCACACATGCCCCGCTCTCCCCTATAGTATGGAGGAGATTTGGCTCCCGCGCTGTGTCATATATGAGCAACATATATAGCAAATATGACCCATACTATGCCATGGGCAATATATTGGCTACGTAGTAATTTACGCACCTCGTAATATACTATTTTTTGCCTAGCGGGCCGAAAGTTCCACTTTTGCTCCCGGCACCCGATCGCGAAGGTTGTATTTTCGGCCTCGACAGGCAAAACAATCGTGTACGAAACACGGGGATAAAGAGAGCCACCCCAGAGCACATGTTTGCTACCCTCGGCTCGGGTGACAATTTACACGTGCTCTGGTCTGGCCAACTCTTTATTTCCCTATAGTTGCGTAATACACTATTTTTACGCGGGGAAATACGTAAGAAAACAATTATTCAAAGATTTTGGAAACAATCATTAAACTATGCAACGAAGCTCTTTCTACTAACATCATCTCAGTCAAGTAGACCAAAGTTCACTAACCCCACGTAAAATTTAATTCCTCCCAATAAACTCTCCGCGCCCACTTCGCCCACACGGCAGCGTCGATTACCTCTCACGAAACCTCTCTCTTTCTCTTTCCACCCTATAACTAATCGCCTCCTCCTCTTTCCGCGCAACTTATGTGGGGCATTCCTCAAGCCCAGTCAGCTAGCCGGTCAGCCGCCTCCTCTCGCGTGCTCGCGTGTGTATCACCCACCCTACGGCCCTCGAGGGTACCCTACCGCACACACACACATACCCCATCTCTTTCTCTCCTTGCGGATGCTGCAACGGCTAACGAGCTGCGATGCGCACCGTCGATTTTTCCATCCGCAGAATGTCGGGGAGTGGTTAAGTGTAACTGCGCGCGCGTGCTTGCGTGTCGTGGATGGATGGTTTTTGGAATGAGCGCGGGGCGAGTTTCGCTGAGATGGTTCGATTGTTAGGATAGTGGGTGGCGAAGTGTAAGTGAAGGAAATAAGCAGTTTTTGGAGGGGAATTGGTGTGGCAGGTTGGGGGTGGATGGTAATAGAAGGAGATGTTTGCTTAGAGTACAGTGTGCTAATTTTGGTGACGTGGTAAGACTGAGTTTAATTATTTATGTATTAGTGTACATGTCTATCTATGGATATTTTGAAAGTGCTGAATATTTTTTTCTCAGTTGTTCATTCCGAACAAACTATTTTATCTATTTTTAGTAAATAATAATGTATCATATGGTTACATAAATTTCATAAAACATAGTACCCACATCCAACAGTATTACACTTTGTCGTATGTACTTACATGCTTTCTATTATTCACAGCAGTCAAATTTACAAGTCCAGACCAAAAACGTCCTATCACCCCACCCCACTCTCTAGCCATCCATAATTGACGACTCTCTAACGGAAGATAATTTCGGGGTCACTCAATACTCACCGGGCATCAGCTAAATTAGTAGGGCAGAGCACTCGTGCAAGACTCGCACCAGTTACGTACGTACATCTGAAATCGAGATGCGCTCATCGCTTATTTAGACCCTCGAGTGCACATACGTGCGCGCTCGCTCCTGCAGTCAGTCAGTCGGCAGCGACTAATTACTCGATGAGAATTGGCAGGCCAACTGCTAACGTCCTCACGGACAGGTCATGCACGATCGCGTGTGTGGCGCGCTTCTTGTGGATCGTCGAAGGGTCAGAGGTTTTCATGAAGTCGTGCGGGATTAGATGGGAGTGATGTGTCCGGGGATCGTGAGCTTAGAGGGTGTTGTGATGGTGTGTGGGAAGAGGTAAGGATAAGGGATGGTTTGAAAGAGTTGCCTATAGGGTTGTGGGTGAAAAGATGATTTCGAGAATACGAGATAAACATTTTTTATGAGAAAACGTTAGATGCTATTTAACGATTTCTCTGTCTTATAAATGATTCTCATTACTAGTAAAAAATTAACTTCGTAACATCAAAACTGACGCGTTATTTAATTTTGCTATTACGTTTTTTAAATTATACGGATTTCCAAAGTAATTTGATCCAGATTTATATCGAGTGACCTAACAGAATCGCTACAGCTACACTCTCTAAATTTGAATAAGTGGAATTCACTCTCAATAAGTGAATATTCACTTATTGTAAGTCCAAAGTCGTTCACTTATTCAATATGTGTACGGATTTGGACTTAGAATAAGTGAATATTCACTTATTGAGAGTGAATTCCACTTATTCGAATTTAGAGGGCAGACGAATCAAACTTAGAACCTACAAAATTCCAGATGAAAAATTCTTAACGAACGCCGGGGTTCGAGAAACGGCGACTGCAGGCAAAAGCAGCTAGCGAGCGGAGGAAGAAACTACAAGGAAAGCTCGAGAGCGAATCGAAGAGAAGGAGAGAGAGAGAGAGAGAGAGAGAGAGAGAGAGAGAGAGAGAGAGAGAGAGAGAGAGCTTGCCGCGTGTCGTCGACAGGACGTGTATCCGCTGGATTGCGGCCTTGTTCGCCGAGCGAAATCTCCTGGGATGAGACGCCATCTTGCGCCCGGTCTGTCCCTTTGCTCTCTCTCTCTCTCTCTCTCTCTCTCTCTCTCTCTCTCTGTCTCTCTCTCAAGCTCTCTCCTATCGTCCTACTATATATCTTTTCCCGTCGTTCACTAGTTCGTTTCGGCTCTCCTATTTTGTTCTCATATTTTGTTCATCTTTCGATTTAACAACGTTTATCTTAACGTTTTGAGATTTTTATTACGGAGTTCTCATGATGATGTAAAATTGAAGGGTTAACTGATTTATTACCTGATAATATGTATATAGATTTCCGCAAATTCCTTACAAATGTTTACAATGAGAGAAAGATTACGTGGTTGAAAACTCATGCGAAATTACCTTATAAATGTAGGTTACTATATTTAAAGTTTGATTTTCTTTGAAAT
This sequence comes from Torymus aiolomorphi, assembly GCA_036365515.1. Classification (NCBI taxonomy): domain Eukaryota; kingdom Metazoa; phylum Arthropoda; class Insecta; order Hymenoptera; family Torymidae; genus Torymus; species Torymus aiolomorphi. The sequence goes on along the minus strand of CM070874.1, from coordinate 121,109,943 downwards.
ATTTAAAGATAAGTTTTAAAAAGATTAGTCTAGTATTATTTGGTCTCAAAATAAGCACCAGAAATTCTACCATACTATACAACTTTTAGAATATATAAAAAGCAAAACTGAATAAAAAACTAAATAAATATGATCCATTATCCATTACATTAAACAGTTCAAATTAATGATTTTATAGTATAACCTTCCCAACCATCCGCCACAGCTTATCACGCCGTACGCGCCCGCACACTCCACTCCATTTAGATTCCGTCGCACTTGTCTCCTCGTTCCTCCCTCTCTCACTCCGCGGGGGAGCCGATGTCCTGCCAGGCCCCTTTGCATAAACTTGCGGGCGGACGCAATAGTGGCGTCAGCAGCAGCAGCAGCCGCCGGCGGCGACGGTGAGTTTCTTTGTACGCGCGCGGGCGCAAATGTCGTTTGCATTTTGTCAGTCGGCGAAATAGCCCCGAGACCTCGGCGAAACCGTGAAAAATGGTGGTCGCGCGGCGTCTGGGTATGTGTATCGATGTTTTCGTTGCGAGAGTGGGTTGGGGTTGTTCTTTGAAATCTGGTTAAATGGGATGTAAATGTGATTTTGGAGGTTTTGAAGATTTCGTTGTCGGGGTTGAATAAGTAAATAGTATGAGTTGTTTGAAATTTAAAAAACAGAGAATTTTAAATGCATTTTTTTTGGAGTAGTAGCAAAATAGGGGCGACGAATGATTTTGTTTATTTCGGATATCGTATTTCTGGTTATGTGATTTTTTTTATAGAGTTGAGTGTAGAAACATAATGTACAGTCCTTTATGAGAATTGATGAACCAATAATGAACCAACATAGGAACATTTGCGGCACCCGCGTTTCAGTTTTGCAAATTACTTTCGAGTCATTGGGGAAGGATTTCGTTGCGATTATATCCCCGTTAAATTGTTATTTATTCGAAAATATGCATTTCCAGCGACAAATGAGGATAATAATGCAACGCTGATTTTCTACCATAATGTTAAATCATTAATGCCAACGATACCGCTTGATTGCCTGTACCGTCATGCACTTTCAATATCATAATAAACATTCATTGTTTATGGATCTATTCTACGAATCCGAATATTATCAATCAAACAACAATAACAACGGGAAAGCAAAAATCAAAGTAATTTGACAAATCATTTTTTCCCGCGCTGAATATCCAACGACGCGCGCGTATTCCCAGCAGTCGATTTCCGAAATTTTCCGCGCGCTCGCAGCACGCGACATTTGTCCATATTTTATCTCTCGCTCGTCACACACCGCGCGCACAGTACTCTAATATTTATACCGTCGAATAACATCGGCACGCGACCAATGCAAACAACCATTAAACCCACACCACCCCATGTTACACGCAAGACAGCCAATCTTCTCTCTCTATCTCGTGGCTCCCGAATCGAACGCTTTAAACACAAGCGGAGCGCATAAATCTCGCCGCGTAACGCATTATCCCCGTAATGTCTTCATTCGCGGAGACAAATCGCCTCATCAGTCCTACACGCGTGTACATATACCACTGCTCTTGTTATTTGCCCCCGAAAATATTCTCGCACGCGCGCGCGTTTATTACGTGTGTATTTCTCACATTAGCGCGAGGCCGTGTTTGCACAGGACCGGCGCGCAATATCCGCCGCGCGCGCCTGTTTGCCCGGCGCGGCCTGTCGAATTAAGAGCGCGAGCGCGTGCGATGTTTTCTCTGCAAATCCATTATGGTAGGAAAAGTCGCGCGTGAGATGCGACGCGGTGGCTTTGTGCTGAGTGGGAAGGGAGAGGGTACGACTGTGACGGCGACAGGTTTTGGATTAATCGGTTTAGGCGTGACTTGTGTTAGATGGTAGAAGAAATTGGTTTATTTTTCCGAGATGCGCTGTTACGGTAGTTGTAGGATAAGGATGGTTAATAGGATTTAGTGTTTATTATAATAATTGATGTTTGTTAAACCACATTTATATAGTCTTAAATGTACCTTTTAATAAAAATTTCTGTTGAAATCCTGAATAAAAAACATTTTGTTTATTTAATATAGAGGAATGGTTAGAAGAGCAATTAAAATAAATTTGCCATCGCTGTTGAAGATTTCTTAATTAAATTATCTATAAGAAAAATTAATATAATTTCTTATATATCTCAAAGAAAATACTCGAATTTTTAAAAAGTTATTGTGATTTATAGTACAAATAGTCATTTATTATTTTGATTGTTCCTTCAATAATCATCTTTATAAATTTTTGTGATTTCTTCAAAAACTCAAGTATATACCACTATCGCTTTAAATTATATCAATTATTCTAGAAATATAATATCTTAGCTTATTTTGACCTTGTATTTATCTGCCCACTGCCAACATTTAAAATTTTCATTATAAAATTCTTCTCAATAATCTCTGTTGTCACTTTTTTGCAAATAAAATGCAATTTAAATGATTAAGACGAATTAAAAATGAAATTGAAATAATAAAAAATGCGATGTAAACGGCGATGTATAAGGGCTCTGACATCCCCTTCAAGTTAGCATCTTTGCTTCTAACGCACTAACTGCGAACCTATAAATAACCGACGCTCACCCATCACAAAATCAAATACAAATCACGATAATAATTCCAACCTATTCCATCTCTTCTTTCACGTGCAACTTTCGGAAAAACCTTATGCGCGCCCCGCCTGCCCAGAGCTTTCCCTTCACCTCCTCCACCTCTACCCGAGAGAAAGCCCCCAAGTGATAATAAAACCGGGGCAATCAAGCACGGCACGCGTATGACGCCATCCGAGAGAACGAGAAAGCGCTCCGGCGGAGGGAAAAATGTTGAGCGGCGGTCAGTGGCTGGCTGCTGTTTCGTAGACAATAAAAAGCCGAGCTTTACGGCGTGCCGGAATCACCCCGCGAGTTACGGTTCGACTGGCCACAGCCGTCCTCTTTCTTCTGTTGTTTCGCGAGAGAAAGCGTGGAATTGCCCGTGAGGCAATAAACTCGTGGCCGAGCTGGAGCCTAGGAGCGGAGGAGGAGAAGGTGAATTATTAATGCAATCACGGATTCGCGGAGGTAAGATGCCAGAGGCTAGTGATTCGATTTTGTCTTTTCGCGCGGATTTGATGTGCTGGGCGGTCGGGTGGTAGGGCTGTAAAAATAGAGCGAAGTGATTTCGTATAGGTTGATTTATTATTTTGCTTTGAGAAATGCTCGGTACATTTTTATTCATAACTTTTTAGACAATTTATTAAACAATCAATTTTGCACGTTACTAAGATAACAATTATCTTAAAACAACGACGTCTTAAACCATGTTTTATATATTCAGGTAACCTGAATCACATAAAAAAAATTAAGTATCACACTTCATTATTCCACCCGCTGCCCTTAATCACCGAAAAATAACGCCGCCATAATCATCCACACAGCCCATAAACAAAGTTTTCATTAGCGCGCGGCCGTAACCCCATCCTCCTCCACCGTACAAAACTGCACCTGCAAGCGCACCTCTCTCTCCTGTACGCGGATTCGGAAAAGCTCTAAATGAAATTAACCGGCCCCTGCGCGCGCGCGCTCGCACACACGACCATATCGCACGTAGTATTTTTACCTCGCGCGCGCGCGCGGTATTAATACAGCACGCGGGAAAACTGCGCGCATGATCGGGGTTTGTAATGCAGCCCTGGGGGCCAGTATGATACATTTGCTTTGCATGCGAGATAGAAGGCGGAGAGTTTCCACGCTGCGAGAGCTCGCATACACACATACGCGAGCGACAAACGTATACCAGCGTGCGCGCGGGACGAAATTCGCGCAATTCCGTGTGTTTGTCCGTGACTATCGAGGCGATACCCCGCTAATTATGTCTGTTTATTGTTATATCGCGACGGCCGTTGCGAGAGGATGTACGCCGGGTGCGAGGAGTGAGAGTAGGTGGATGTGGTGTTGATTCGAATCATTTTGATTCGACCGGCGCGATTAATAACAATGAGCAAACAGTTTGGACGGTGGATATAATTTGGCGTTTTTCTGGAGGGGGCGATATGTGCTAATTGAGCAGTCTGTGAAAAATTTGAATTATTGCGGGTAGTTGGCATGTGTGTCTTGTAGTTTGGATTGTGTTGTGTATGTCATGGGTTCCAACGGTGTAAAAATAAAGGCCGTTGGAGAAATATTATTTATGTATAAGGATTTCTTTTGTTGGAGAAAATTGTAGTGGAATCGAATATATTTTTTTATTTTCTGGAGTCTCACTTTCTGGAGTAAAACTTGATTTTTCAATTTCTAATCGCAAACAAGCGCAATTGAATCAGTAGATTGTGATTAATTATATGTAATTGATGACTGAATCATTTCCTATACCTATATTTACTTGGGCCTGCAAAAACTGCACTTACTTTATTGCGTGTCACAACGTGTAATCTGCAATTAGCCTCTCGTGACCATCAGCAATCACCGCCCACCGGCTGAAAAAATTGCGCCACCATCCAATCATCGAAAACAAAAACAAAGACCTCAAAAATTAATCTCCGCACGCGCACCCTTCCTCACCTCATCATCTCCCGAACAACGAGTCCTTTGACTCGAAAAGGCATGCGCAGTCAGCCACATCACCACTACCACCCCATATACCTACTCTCTCAACTCAATCGCGCGCGAGAGGCGTGTTTCCAAACAAACAATCGCTCTCTCTCTATATATACATATAACCCTGCGCTCTCTCTGCGCGTCTAGAGAGACCAAACCGAACCGCGCACGGCCGAGCGAGCGCGAGATCGATGGCAATTGCGCCTGCTTTTTCGCCAGGTGTCCCCGTACGCGGGCACAATGCAAGCGCGAGCGAGGATCGATGCGCACGGACAATGGGACTTGTTACGGAGGCAACGAGATGTCGCCGAGCGTGAATTAGCGCGCTCCCGATCGGGGGTGGTGGTGGTACTGGTGGTAGTGTTCGGAAGGGTTTATGGGCAACGCTGTCGCGGCTGGCAAGACAGAAGGCCGCGCTGAAAATTTTGAGAGAGAGACAGTGTGTATATAGGGGGATGAATAGGCGACGGTGAGCGGCGAGCGCTCGAGTGGCTGCGAGTGGGAGAGGTATGGGCATTTGTCATGTCGCGAAGTGGATTTTTGTAGCTGATGTGTTTATCTGGGGGGGAAATTAGGATTGTTATTAAATTTGTTCAATTGTTTGTATCAACTACATATATTAATGTAGTGAGATACGAGTTGTTTCATTTAAGGGCGGTCACTGCGGCTAGAAATGTCATTTTGCATGAAAATTTATATAATAATTGTAATTGTTTTAATAAATAAAGTACCACTTTAATGTAGTATTAAGATATTTTGCGCGATAGAGACAAAATTTATGTTACAAATGTTAATATTGCTCATTAAATAAAAAGGGCATTGATTTTTATTTGTCTTTTTTGTCCGATTTCAGGCCGGGGTTATGGAAAAAATAATTCAGATACTATTAATGAGTAAAGTATGACTCTGAGTGAAGTATGTACTCTCTTAAAATGAATATGTGAAAAGTCGTTCACTGGTGCGAATAAGTGAACAAATTGGCTAATTCTTTAGAGGATTTTCAGTTATTGAAGTAGTGGAATAAAATATTCACTGCGTAATAAGTGAATATTCACTAACGAATTAGTCAATTTTTTTACTTATTCGCACCAGTGAACGACTTTTCACATATTCATTTTTAGAGATATATACTTCAAAAACAACGATTCCTCAGTTAAATCAGATCAAAACTTAAGAGTTTCATAGGAACTTTAATTTTCCTCTTTTCAGTTAATAATATTTACTCTTACAAAACTGACAATTATTTTGGGGAAATATCCTATTAAATTATATAAAAGTAATATTATATTTATTAGAATTGTTATAATTAAATCATTTAACAAGCGAGTATTCTTAATGTAAATATAAGCAATATTTTTTATTACCTTAATTAAAAAATTTTAATAAAAAACTATGATCTTCATGATTAATCTTGGAACGTTTTAGACAATCACACCTTATAAGAATTTTTGAATTGAAAAGAACTTTAGTTTCTTTCGGAAAAGATCAAACCCTTCTGTCCCATCAAACCTAGTTTGTCCCTCATCAAAGCACCTACGAAAAAAGCCGCTCGACACACCGCCTAACCCTACGAAACCAAGGAAAAAGACGAGCACCGAAGGGTGTGAAAGTGCGAGGCACCCTGCGGGCGACGAAGGGGTTACCCCGCACTCTTCTCTCCGACACCGAGAGACAAATGGCCGGGAGAGACAGGAGCGAAACAACGCGCCGGCGTAATCGCTGTACAGATGCGCGTATGTACGTATACACAAGGCCAAATGGCGCTCTCGTGGTAAAATTCGAGATTTATGCCTCGTCGATACATATAATGTACACTACAGACCGCGCACGCGTCGATCGGATCATCGTCATCATCCCTTTCGTAACTTGAGGCGAACGTCGTCATCGGGAGATTATATTTGCGTCAGAGAGAGCCGAGCGATCGCGAGAGCTGCCATCTGCGTGGCCGAGGGAGATAATTGCCCGGATTGTGGATTTACGTTTTTCGGGGGCTTGAGGATTTGCTGGCCGCGTGGGAGAGAGAAAGAGGATGTGATAGAGAGCGATGAATGATGAAGAGTGTACGTAAGGAGTCTTTTGGTCTTTGTTGCAGGGTTTGCGCAGGGATTATCGACCAACTATCAGTATTAATTGTGGGCTTGTGATGGAGGAGATAAGTTATTTATTATGGAGTTCTTTTGGGAGTTGCCGGATTAATACGTATTTTGGGAAATCCGATATTACTCTGCTTGATTTTGTCTTAGATATTTATTTATTTACTTAAATATATTGTAATTGTATGTCGAAGTGTAGTGCAATTTACAATATAAATTTGCTTTAATATTTATAATTTTATTACAAAATCTTATAATATTCGTATACTGAAGATATAATAATTGTACTTTCTCAGATTATATATTCTTTTGAATAATGAAATTTCCCATTTTCATTTTCAGTTTCAATAATGTTTTCCATTTACCAGCCTTTTACCTATTGCACAATAAAAATATCTCTAAAAAAACCCTTACAATTCACTAAAAATGTTTCAACTTCTTGCGTATCTTCTCTTAAAAACCACACAGTACCTCCCATCTCTTCACTCTCTCACTCACACTATCACGCACACAGGCACCCTTACCTTACCTTGTATACACATACATACACTTATATACTCGAACACATGCAACACATGGCGAATGGTTACGGGCGGTGCGCACGCGCGCGCGCATTCACCCTCTGTTTGGCTTACGGGCTCAGTGCACGGAAAAAGCGAGCGCCAGTCTATAAACACATAGAGGAAAGGGAGCGAGAGAGTCGAAGGCGAAAATGAAGATATAGGTGCGGAGACCGAGCCGCGAGAAGGCGAGTGAATGGAGAGAAGCTCCGGCTTGCGGTCGTCCCTTGTATACATGTGTATATATATACGTATATGACGGAGAGGGAAGAGGCGTTCGTCCTTTGGTAGCCAACGAGGCGTCACAGAGCGCCCCGACGACTTGCCGAGTGTGCACAAAGGGCGCAGGCGCGCGCCAGCGGTTGGCGACGGCATGCACTCGGAGTGGCTGTGGACTGTTGGTTGCTTGGATGCAGTATAGATGGTTTATTTTTTAGTATCTTTTGTTGGGGTCTGTAAAAAAGAGGTTTTCCTGCGTTATACAGAGAATCTTTTGTAAGAGGGTAATGAAATATGTAACGATACTGGAGATTTATATTTTTATACACAGACAGAGGCGATATAGTTTCTACACGAGTATAAATTTTTGTCAGCTCTCAATTTAATTAATAATATTTGAAATCATCTATTATTAAAGAATTTTAAAAAAGACACTCTTAACTCTTGAGGAACACATTTTATTTAATTAACATTTTAAATTTAAATTTATAAATCTATATATACTAATAGTCTGTGTAACCGCTTCAATATCCTTTAAATTATCCTGTAAAATTCAAAACAGCCTCTCCTAGCAACCCATACAATCCACGTGTACACCTTCCGATATCATCTTCTGCTCGGCTCGGCTATTAAAACTTCCGAAAAGCGATCGCAAAGTTATAAAAACACACATACACAACAACGTATACCTATACACGAGCGCCGCGGGCGAAAACGATAAAGCCGAAAGTAGCTTGTTCGGTGATCCCGCGCCCGATGTTAGGTATAATACGCGAGATGGCATATCGGCTCTGATACGCACGAGACAATACGTCGCGCCAAAGCGCACGTTAGAGGCCCGGCAAACTGCCGACTTTTATTGAAACATCGCCTCTTCCCGCTGCCGCGTGCGCCGATTATCCATAACGCGAATTACCCTCTTTCCGCGGAAGGTGCTGTCGTCTCGGCGGAACAATGGCCGGGTCTTGGGTAATTTTGAAGCTACTACGAGATCCGTATGAAAAGGTGGATCGGTGAAGATTTTTGTTGGTGATTAGGTGGTACTGAGTTTGCTTTTATGGGTTTAATAATTTAAAGTGTAGTCTATATATTTAATAAAAAAAAACAGTGAAATCGGACATCGTAATTATGATATTTTTTAAAGTTATATCAATTTTTAAATTATAATTTACTTTTATACTATTTCAAAAACATCACTCTAAAAAATCGCATTAAATCTAATGCATTTACATAAAATTTTATTCATATTTACATAAAGTTTCGATTACGAATATCTTCATTAATATTACATTTTTTTAAGATACTAGCGGATTTTAAGCGCACGATGCTCGCATGTGGCTCTGCCCGATTTAAGCTTTAGCCTCGCCTAAATTTATGAACTAACTAATAACTTGAAGGAAACCTCATTTTTTTACGAAATTAACCAATCAGAGTACACATAAAAGCGTTACCTTTCAATTCGAGATTTAATCACGTTGGATCTTTTACAGATGCATACAATTTAATTTTTTGTTTCACTGCATGTGTAGAAAACACTTTTTACAGCGTATATATTTTATGATTCCTGCTGTCAGTCTATTAGAAATAGTAACTCAGCTATTGGAATTAAATTTTCTGCAATGATTTCTATCTAAACCCATCAGCAATAAAAATCATGACTCTGCTAACCATTCAGACATGCCACCCACCTCATTCCACATTACCCCACAAGTACCTCGCCGACCCGATATTTGTCCACATGTTTTGATTTCGCAAAACGAGCCCACCGATAACCATTTACCGCGAGCCCTTCAAGAACAAAACCAAATACACAACCGCACCGATCCTTTCCATTCGAATTGTCAATCGGCGCTCTGTGTCTCCTTTCATCCTCGAGCCAGCGGCGCGCGCGATCGGAAAACGCGATTACTCTGACCACCCGCGCAAATGGCCACCTAACCTCTTAATCGCGTTTCGAGTGCCGCGGCCCCGGCGGCGTCGCGCGTGTGTGCTAACCGCTAAACCCATAAAACCGGCGGCCACTCGTTTCAATTGCAAACAGATGTGGCAATGTACACCCGTATCGCGAGTGCGGAACTTTGAAGCGACGTTCCCCTCCCGTGTATAGGACGATGCGACTCACCCCCCGCTGGTATATGTGTGCATCTCGAAGGGCTATCGTTCAAGTCCTTTTCAAATGTCAGTTTTCCGATTTTTCATCCTCCGTCTTCGTTTAGTTTGATCTATCTATATGGTTGTTGGATGTGCATGTCGGGAAGTGGATTTGATTGGTCAAAAGTAGGCTTGCGTAACGCGATTATGCTCTGCTCGCGTCATGAAATTTTGACTTTCTAGTTGATTGAAATGAATTCGTATGTGAGACGTCAAGGAATGAGTCGATGAATATATTTGATTAAGTTTATAATAACAAATTTAATTAATTAATCCATGTAAAAGGTTTTTCAAAACTTAAGGTGAATTATTAAGATACTTGTACATTATTTTAAACGCTATTATTTAGAAATAGTAATAACGGAATCAGAACATTTTGAATTTATAATTGAATTACATCAACAATTACAACTTAACTACTTCTCCATTATTATAAATATTCTACTAATTTTTTGAAAAATTAAATGACATAAAAACTTTACGAGACAATTAAGAAATTTGATTCCCCGTAACCAAATGGCGCGAAGGACAAATTAAATTGGGCAATGCAAATTAATCAAAGCCACGGCATCAGCCGAAAAAAAGCATCGGCCAATCCTTCAACCTCGAATTTCATCCCGAACAATACAACCTCTCTTTCTCTCTCATTCTGCCCTACAAAAACTTCTCTCTCCTCACAACACACCATAAGCTCAGCCACCGCAATAGCAGCAGGTCTGCACTTTCGTCACGCATTGTATATATATATATACAAATACGCATACGCGCAAGTGCACAGTGCGTGCTCACCCCATTATCCGCCTACTGCATCCGATCGGCGCGTGCGCGCGCGCGCCCCTGCGGCTCGACTTTCTTCCTATCGCCCGTGCACGCGCTCGCGCACTTCGCCGGCCAACGAGCCGTGAAGAGACCGTCATATGTGCTATCTCCTATTACGCGTATCGCTGTCGAGGAGGGGAGCTGCCTTTTTTCGTTTTTGTAGCAGACAGAGAGAGAAACGGAGGGAGAGAAAGTGCGTGGATGTGTCGCGCAGGGTCTAATAGAATTTTCTTGTAACGTGCCACTTTTTAGTTAGGGGGTGGCGCTGAAATCTGATGATTCGGGAGGTGCGCGCGTATGTTTGTTTTTGGACGGTATATGGCCGTTATGTTGTCGCGTTATTGCGGGTTTCGGTGTATAGGGGGTTTCGGATTTAAGTTTTCATACCGTTAATTTTTGTTATTGAGAAGGCACTGGGTTGTTTAAATTATGGGGTTTCAAGAGGGATTGCAAAGACCTTTTCTTTACTACAATTTTACGAAGAAATAATTGCCATGCATATTTCTATCGTAGTAATTTATTCTCATTCATATCATAAAATCACATAATTATAAGTAAAATACAGATTAACAGTTCATTTGATAAAAAATATCATCTCAATGAAATTTCGATTAACTACATTAACTAAGTAAAAATACAATTTTAATAGCGTTATTTGAAACTTATAATTCTCATTTTTCAATAAAATTATAAACAAGGTACACCTCTACCCCTGACCTCTTCTATCTACCGCGCAACCATTCAGTACCACTGACTTTGCATTTATCACTCTCCGAGGGAATAATCCGATAATTGACCAGAAAGTCCTCCTGGCTCGATTGCAAATGATCGGCTTACGGCTGTTAAACTCTCAACTTCGGTGGCAGCGGCGTGTCAGCCACAACGGGTTTTAAATTAATTGTCGATGTGTTCGTCGTTGGCGAAGGCCGACGTGACGACGACGACGGCGACGATAGGCCGAGTTAATCTCAGAAATCCCAGCGCCTAAGTCCCGGATAAGTCTTTGTTTAAGACTCGCGCGGATAATCTCCCGCCTGGGAGGTATATCGTCCCGAACGGACGGCCGTTGGGACAGAAAGAGAGAGGAGAGCGAGGGAGGAATGCGAATGTAAGGGTGTGCGAAAACGTAGTTCTGGATGGGAAAAGATGGGAAGGTGAAGGAGAAGTTCCCGGTGTGGTTGTATTGACTGTTGAGATTTTTTGTTGTTGAATTTGTTGGGCAGCAATTTGGTCTGGTTTATTTAGAATTTGTTTAAGTTTTATATGGAAAAACGAAGAAACTTGTAAAAGTTTTTTTTTTAAAATACTTAAATATTTGATTATTTATAAAATGATTGAAATATAATTTTATAAAATATGTCTTTTTAGTTTTGTCGACTTGAAAATACATTTTTTAAAAGATGTTTTATTTACTACTATTTTAAATAAAGTAAAATATCTGAGTCAGTCAATATTCTTTCCCATGTAATCTATGTGTCTTTTAAGGATCAGTAATCTTTTTAAATAGGGTGTAATCTTTAATCTCACTAGTAAAGATAGGATTAAAGTTGATTAAATCTAATTCATTTAAAATATTTTGATGGTTATTTGAAGGATTTAAATTGAAGTGACTTAAATATTTAAGTTGATTACGGCAATTTAAATTTTATTTAGTGTAAATGAATTTATTTATCTCAATTGATACTCATAAATATTATTAGTAATATTGTATTTTAACAAGTAGAGAAAGACTTTTATTTTAAGCCATTTATTTGTGATTAACTTTATTCAAAATGAATCACAATAGTATATGTAAACAAATATAAAAAGAGATTATTTTTCATTAATGAAGCAGAATATAAAAAACTCTATTATTAACAATACAAGCATTCAAAACGATCGTTAACCTAACAAAATCACATCGCACAATCAGAGCAATCAATCACAAATCCAATACTTCCTGGACCAATCGGGGCTCCCCTCGAACCGAAGCGATGCCGTCGATTTTTCGTGCGCACCACGCCAGAAGATCGGAGGAAAGAGAAGTCAGAAAGGGAGGCGCGCGTGAGCACAGGCGAAATGAATACAAATGATGTCAGGGTCACCTGCGCCGTAATTGGATGATCCTCTATTCCTAGGATTATCCCTGCGCGTTGAACGCTACGAGCCGTAGGAACGCCCTAAGCTCTCTCTCTCTCTCTCTCTCTTTCTCCCTCTTCCGTGTCTGTCGGAGGTAAACGCCCACGCTCTATGTGTGGACGGTCTTCCACTGTGGATGCGCCTGGTCTAGTGTTTCATTGATGGGTTTCGAGAGGAACGTTCTGGAGGAACTTTTTTGTTTATAAATGGCGTCGTACATGAGAAAAATATTGCTTAGACTATTATTAGATTAGAATAATATTTTTTATTTTTTTAATATTTTAATTTTAATATTTTATTAGTATTGGCATAAATAGTTCAAAGTATGGAGTTTTGTGTTTACAGCAATTTTTAATGTAGGGGAGACTGGGGCAAGTTGGCATATGGTTAAGGCTGTCGATGTCAGTAACGTAAAATGAAAACAGGAATATTTGTTTTAATTTTCAGTCGGAAAGCATCATGCGTCATGGGAAGACGCAAGTTTAAAAATGTTCTTATATGTCCGAGTAAATTTTACATTTTAAGAAATATCGGATAATTCTTTTAAAAAAATATGATACCTATTTTCACTTAATGTAGATTATAATAATTGCTTTTTTATAATTTTATGACTTTTTATTTTTTTATGTTTCAATTTTTAATATTATTAGCCTAATAATATTAAATCATTTTTAAATTAAAATGTACCCTTAGGGCATGTTAGCTGACTTGTTTGGAACAAGCTCGTCTTCATATACTCACTTCACTACTAGGTAAAAATGGTTTGATATATAATATAGAAAACCCAACGGAGCCTTATAGAAACAGTGCTAATGTAAGTGGGATCATTTATAGTTTATTCTAAGATTTATCGTCGGTGAGCTTATCCGAGATCCGTGGGCAAACCTACCCCGCTTGTGGAGTACTTTCAAATATTGAAAAAGTTTTGTTCATTAAATTTATAGTTTTTTGTAAACAAAATAAAATGTAAAAAGTCGGCCAACTAGCCCCGGTCTCCCCTACATTCTTTTACACTTTACATTTTTTGTATGTATTTAAATATGATCTACGACTATAGAGCGGTATGGCGATAAGTACGCATATTTACAAAAAATATTAATAAGTTTTATACTTTCACTTAAAAAAATATAAAGTTTATCAATAAATTATAATTTTAATAATTTAACCAGAGAAAAAGCTTTCAATTTGTTTAGTTGTGTACATTGTAATTCCACCAAATCGCTAGAATGATACTAGAACATCACTTATCGTACATGCATATACTATACGTACAAGTAGTATTTTTGCAAAAATATAATGAGCAAGTAATTTTGTGCAAAATATATTTAACTTTCTGATTCTAAATACATTTAACTATATAAGGAAGAATGGGGCTATTGAACACTGTAACTTTTTGTATAGAACATTAAATTTTGAATGGTCTATTGACAAATAAATTTCAAAAGATAGAATAGCAATCGATTATTCATTCTCAGAACCACGAGCAACTGCAACTTCTCATTTTCAAAGGAACCCCTTCTGCATAGCCACACTTATACACTTTTCCCAATTCAATAACACGTATACAAACAAGCAAGAAAACGCCATAGGAGAAAACAACGCCAGACACTCAACGCGCCGACCGCAAGACCTTTTCATGCATTTCAGCCGTGTAAATTCAGCAGAGCGCGGAGTTCAACAGTCGTCGCACGTGAATAAATCCATAAATCAATTACCACCATGGCAACATAACAGGCTTGTAATGTCGCGCGTTGTCCGAACAATGCACTCGCATCATGGGCCCTAATGCTTTTACGAGTAGGTGGGACCAGTGGTCGTGGCCGGGAAAATTTGCGGATTACATGGGACTTAGGGAGATTAGGCGCCTGCAATTTTTCACGAGTCACTCTTGCCGTTTTCAAGCTACAATCTCCTGACTTTGGGAGTCAATCATTACCCGTGACGGAGGCAATCGGCCAATGATGGCCGCAGAGGCAGTCGAATAATTAGTCGGGTCGAGTCGGGCTTGAGGAAGACTTCTTGTGGCGCGAGGCGGGTGGCTGCTTTGTGTCTTCATAAATAAGCATTAGGAATTAAGGTTGACGCACAGAGTTAAAGGTACTTCGGTGGAGGAAGTAAACTTGACCGTATAATTGTTGCCTATGTATGTCAGTTTGCAAATGATTATTTTCATTACATTTTCTGAAAATTCAATTTCATGGAAAATTCCATTAAATACAATAATTCAATAAATCGTCTTACATACAATATTTTAAAGGTTTGTATTTTATTTCAATTGTAATTATTATTATTATAATAATTATTTTAACAATGTTTTTATTTTAATGATATGCAAACAGATTTACAATCTAAGGGTTTCAACAATTTTATAATTTGACGCTTCCTGTTCATAAAATGCCAACTTAAACGCGAGTGCATCAAAATTCTAATTAGGCGGATGGTGTAAAAGAAAATTATTGTAACTCAAAATTTTAAGCAAGAAAATTCTAATTTATAATTTTGTGCAACAAGATTTCAACTGCAGAACTTGCGCAACGGAATTCTAAATCAAAATTTGATGTAATAAGAGTCAAACTCACCATAAAATTCGTATTTACCGAAAATTCATTCCAATGCTAACTCGCACAATGCATTACGATGCCAAGTCAAATATCTGTAAATTATAATTCCAATTCACACAAACCTACAATATAATGCTTACTTAATCAAACAATAATAGGATATAATATTATATTTTTGCTTTCTCGTAGAGAAAGCTTTGTGATAGTAAAAAAAATGGTTTTGCGACAACATCATAAAAATCTTGTGTACGCAATTTGGAACCAAAATAGACTCTTTTTAGCAAATGTCCGTATGGATGTGTGTGTGTGTGTGTGTGTGTGTGTGTGTGTGTGTGTGTGTATGCACGTGTTCGTGTGGATGCGTGCGGGAAGATCTTGGTATCCATTGAACAGATTTTAACCTATACAGATCTTATTTTTGTTATCATATAATGTGACTGAAGTGTGAAAACTTTCAAAAATGTGCAGAATTTGACATTGAAAGTTTTTATGTTAAAGTATTGATAAGATTTATAATTTAGATTATTAGACGATAATGGAATAATTTTGATGTTCATATAAAAGGCCGAATCGATCTCAAATCGAACAACCAGAGTGTACCTGCTTCACCAATTATTTTGGAATCAAAGTATTGCTGTTCTTCTCTAAAAATGATTCGATAAGAATTTGTTCATTTTTCGATTGCACTAAAATTGCATCCGGTTGGCAATGTTAATTTTTTTTTATAAAATCCTAACTTTCAACTTTTATTATTCAAGGTCATCTTCAAACAGCTGCCATTTAACGATCTTTTTACTCAGATTAGTTAGCACCTTCTTTCATGTCCTGCATGACATTTGCATAAAATTCATAGGTTCGGATATTATAGATACAGTAGTATTTTTTTCTTACGTAATGGAATAACTAAATTATCAACATCTTTTATATTAGTTACTTTATTATTTTTCAAGATATTTTCTTCGATATTTGTATGTTTTTTCAAATGTTCCATAACAACCTCTTCATGCTCGTCAAGAAGTTCTACATTTTCTATGTCATCACAATTATTACTTCATATTATTATTATTCAATTATTATGTTTCATCATTATTCATTTAAAAAATGTCATGTATATCTGGAATTTTCTATAGAAACTTCCATGACTATAGTCATTTGAAAGTTCTCCTCTATATAATAAGTTTTCCTCTTCGCCTTCTGTATAGTGAATTCCATAATTGTATTGTAATGTTGATCCATTGTTTCTTTGCGTTAATAGTTTTGTAAGCATCACAATTTTTATGTTTTATAATGTCTTCAAGGAAAATTAATCTGTTATGGAATTTATTCTGGGATTCCTTGATTCTTTCTTGTCTACCTTTTTTTAAATTAATGTGAATAAACGTCTCATACTTGCCCAGATCCTTTTTCATTAATGATCTGTAAAAGAAAGTATAAGTTTTTTATATTTTGCCCTTTGGCCCCACTGCTTTCAATCAATGAACCATTCAGCGGTCACTTCTACCACCTCGGTATGGGAGTGCTCGTAACCATACTTTTACTCTTTATCTTATAAGGGACCGGGCGAGACTAAGCGTGGTATGTGTACGGTACAGGGTGTCACGTGATATTAAAAGACGCGAGAATTTCGGCGCGCGAATACTGTGTGCGAGACAGTGGGCCAGAAGCGAGTCAGCCTTCGACGCAAACATCACGCGCTGTTGGACACTCTGAATCCGAGTCTCGCCCACATCGGCACAGGTAAGACATACCTTTTCCTCGCACCGCAATAATGTGAGATATCTCACGAACCTTCTATTAGTAGGAGGCGTGCTTTGATTCTTTAATCCGCGATCGTCCTCGATCCAAAGACAGCCACACGCGCCCAATCGGGGTAATTAGTTATTGATTTAGTGTGTTAATATGGTGATGTGAAAATAACGCTGCGCGTTTTGTTAATAGCCGTTGGTGTGATCTCTTCTCAATCGCTACCGTGGGACAAAACTCTACTTGGGACACGGTATCGGCCTTGACAACTTCGGTTTTGTGTTGAGGATGATTGTAAGCGCCCGTGAGGTGAGGCGAATTTGAATTTTCTGCTGACCGTTGAAAAGGAGGACGCTTGAATTTTATCCAGCGTGTTTTGTGACGACTGCCATTAGGCAAACGCTTCGACGTAATTCATGTTATGAATAATGAGTGTATGTGAATGTTTTCTTAATAGTAACGGATCCGTGAATGTTGTATAGCATTGCGATAAAAGCTATCAATAAAAAAGTTGTATTTTTTCCGACAAGTTTCTCTCTCATTAAACCATCGAACATTGATATATTACAATCTTCTCTCATTTTCACGGTTCTGGAGGTTTTTCTACCTATCCTAGCCTGTTGTTCCTGCGTTCGTCGAGGGCGTGAGGGAAAACCCAAGCCTTTAGTGTCGGGGGAAAAACCTACGCCAGGAACAGCAGTCGGTTGGTCAGGATCAACATGGCCGTGTGCGTGGAGCATACACACACATGTTCAGGCCGATCCTCCCCACCTAAGAGTCACTGATAAGGAAGATTCCTGTTGGTGTGGCCGACCGGCCACCTGTTACATCACTAGCCGCGTAGTGTCGCAGTGCAGCATTACTGCGACGGTTCGGATCGCCGTGCGAAAAAGTCGGAGAAAAATCTATGAAAATTTTTCGCCCGGACCAGGAATCGATCCCGAAACCTCTGGAGCTGCCCTGTATCCGAAGGCAAACACTTTGCCTACTGAGCCACGGACCGATCCTAAAAGAAAGTATAATTATTTGATTAAATATCGGAAGTAGGTACAAATGAACAAATTATAAAAAAATATATCATATTATTGACCTCACTGGTTTTAATAATATTGTGCTTAGCTTTTAATAATAATGCAATACGGATTTAAGGGGGGGTATGGTTAATTCGTAAAAAAATGGGTCATTTTTAATGATTTTTATATTCGCTCCAGTAAATGAAAATTTATTTTAATAAAAAGTATACGATTCAGTAACTATTATACAATATTCTGTGAAATTTTCATTGAAAAATATTAAAAATTAAGCCGTTGGCAGCAATTCTGCGGAGGTGCCTTGACAAAATGTTGTTTTGCGGTGGACAGCATATCTCAGCACTGGATCGTCTGAAATTAAAAATTGAAACAGATATCGTTAGATAAGCACATTCTCGAGGTAACAACGAGAGCTTTTTTTTTTTTTAATTATTAACAATTTTACAGTAACAAATATGTCAATTTTTGTTAGCAAAAATCGGTGTTTGTATGTCAAAGTTTTGTTTTTATGTCACCAAAAATTGAAAAATCGAAAAAAAAAATCCCTCTCGTTGTTACCTCGAGAATGTGCAGATAAGCACATTCTCGAGGTAACAACGAGAGGGATTTTTTTTTCGATTTTTCAATTTTCTAACGATATCTGTTTCAATTTTTAATTTCAGACGATCCAGTGCTGAGATATGCTGTCCACCGCAAAACAACATTTTGTCAAGGCACCTCCGCAGAATTGCTGCCAACGGCTTAATTTTTAATATTTTTCAATGAAAATTTCACAGAATATTGTACAATAGTTACTGAATCGTATACTTTTTATTAAAATAAATTTTCATTTACTGGAGCGAATATAAAAATCATTAAAAATGACCCATTTTTTTACGAATTAACCATAGCCCCCCCCCCCCCCTTAATTGATGTATAAAAACTTAAAAAGAATCAACTCTTTTAGCACCATGTCTCATATTTTTGTCGTCATAAACGAATTTAAAATCATCCGATTCCATCAATTTTCTTGTTATTAGCGGAAGGTGGGGCACAGCGAGGCAAGCGGGTCAACTTGGCGCCTCGATATTTAAAAGCTTAATGAATATTTCGAACCAAATATTTATGAAAATGTAAGAAAAATACTTCTAGTTTTTGTCTCTGCTCAAAATATATAAAAAGAAAGTCGTGTTAGTTACTTTAATGACATTGAAATTTAAATCGAAAAAAAGGTTAGTCTCATTTTCTATTCGTCTGACAGAATACGAAAACCGAATGGATCTGTTCAAAATAAAGTGCATTTTGATAGTTCAGACATTGAACTTTCAGGCCTCGTTTAATGTTTTACCCAACAGAGCTTAATAATTATGTATTAACAATTGGAAAAATCAGCGAAAACGGGGCATGCATGGCACCGGGGGGGGGGGGGGGGCACGAGTGGCACACGAAATGTATTGCGCGACGCGCTAGGCGGCGCGTCAGCTGGTTGTCCCCTAACCTATTACCACCTTGTCCCAGTGTACAAGGTAGTAAGATCAAATCTCGCTATTTATCATCGTAACACATCTCATATAATCAAATACATGTATAGTACTTCTTATTCTTATTATTTTACATTTGATTATTTACGAAAAATTATAAATGTGAAAATACTTTATAAAAATCCATGTTACTCGTGCTCCACCTGGTGCCACACTCGCCCCGCTAGTGGGGCACGTAGAGCACTTTTGACAAACTTTACTTTTCGATTTATATAATTAAATGCGTTACAAAAAAGGTATATTCAACTGTGCATTCCGATTCTTGACCCGATTGTCTAACTTTTCCATTTTTTAAAATGTACTCAATGTCTATAATTTTCATACAGTTTTACGTTAAAGTTATGCTGCCACTGACGCCCCATCCTCCTCTACTTGTTGTATGAAAGAGTTCATGTCAAAAATAACAGTTATAGGTTATGTCACTTGCTACTTAACAATGTCTAGGTATCTAGGGAAGGCGGGGCATGTGGAACACTCTAACTTTATTCATTTTTTTCATCGAAAATTCATGACTTTAGAATGTTTAAAAAAATGAAATTTGTACTTTACAATATCACAAATAAAAAGCTGTGGCTAAAAAAACAATAATCGTTTTAGATTTTTCTTAGTTAATTATTATTCAAAATGCCCTACGTGCCCCACCGTGGGGTATGTAGGGGACGATGGCGGGGCACGCAGGGCATGGTAAAAGATAGGTAAAAGATAGGTATAGTATATTCATTAAATATTGCAGGATATTCAGAAAGCTTAATTAATTTCAAGCCGCTGCCAATTTATTGGCACATAGCTTCTTCAAACTAATGTATTGTTTCCTTTTTTTAATTTGAATGGCAATAATTAACCGATTAAGACACAAGCAGAATCTGAGTCAGATGGCATCAAAATAATAATTGCATTCATAGGCAAATAAACAAATAAAATATACGAATTTTATGTTTTCACATTTGCAATTATAAAAGATTATTTAAACAAATTATACCGAAAGTAGTTATTTTTTTGTCCCATAGAACTGATTGCCGCAATCCGTTTTTTAAAATAACGACTATCGGTACCCTGGTGAAAATCGATTCCATTATTTACCTAATAAATAGCTAGTTTCCCCAATAATAGTCAAAAACTAGACACTTTTCTTGGCCATTTATATCCATCGATGAAACGATTTTTCCGATCATATTCGCCATTTAATAGACAGAATAATAGAATAAGTTTTTTTACAAATTTACGTTAGCTTATTTATGGGTATTTAAAAGATATTAAAGTTGGACAGTTTTTTTTAGTTAGGAAATGGCTATTAAGAGGCTTGCTATTATGGCGAGGAGAGAAAGAGAGAGAGACAGAATCAAATGGAAAAATCATTGTTTTCTTTTTTATCCCTTGAAACAGTACTATAAACGAATTAAATACCAATAATTCGTGTTTACGTTTTGGTTAGCTATCCCTTTTTAATATTTGGCTTCAAATATATGATCAGATTACAGAGAAAATTTAGTACAAATATTTTAAGGTTGTGTTATCTCCATTAAGTAGAGAATACGACCGGAGAAATCGTTTCATCACTACACGGAGAAAAATGTTTGTTGAAAAATTACTATGTTTGCTAGTAATGGGGTGACAGACTTGTATTCTGAGCCTATTTAGTATACTTTTAGTAATTATTAATATAACATTGATGAAAAATTAATAGAAATGGCTATAAAATTTACTAAGGTATCATAGTAAAAAATTTGAGAGTGAAAGATTAATACGATATAAAGTAATTTTTAGTACATATTTTGTATAATTTTTGCCAAAATTTATCACAAATTTTACTATACTACATCGTAAATTTCAGACATTTTAATAATTGACACAAGATATAAGAATTTTTACAAGAAGGTATAAGAATTTTTACAAGCCAACATAGTAAAAATTGAGTTGTCGTCTGCTGATGGCTGTAGTCGGCGAGTCAACATAACCTCAAGCTGTACAAGATATAGACGAGTCGAAACACCATACCCGTAAGAACACGTTGGCGCAGCGAGTAAGAGCGCGGCTTCTGACTCAGGGGGCTAGGGTTCGATTTCCGATCACTGCAGATTTTTTTTTTCTTGATGGATTTCCACTTTACTTTCCAGTATTGTAAAATTTGATAGAAAACATTGTAAAATTTAAAACAATTCGAGTCTGTCACCTTGTTCCTATACAACATAGTAAATTTTCCTAGATAATTTAATAATTTTTCATAGACTATTTTTTTCAGTGTACCCAGAAATTAGCTATTTGTATTACCTATTTATTATTTTCCTGACCATTTCGGATAGAGACAATTTCTATCAGAGAATAATTTGTATAAATAATTTTTTATAAACAATTGCAAATGTCAAATAAAAAAATTTTCTCGAGAAATTTATTTTTTAATATCACAAAGCTTCCTCTAGGAGGAAGCGAAAAAGAATTTATGATATTATTAAATACAATTATTAAAAAAATAGGGACTGGACAACATAGATTTGTATAGAAATAATTAATACGTTGTAAATAAAATATAATAAATTTACAATCAACAAAAACAATATAGTTCGAGTCATTTCTTTATTGCGGACAAAACAAAAACTAAGTATTTTTCAGTAACATTATAAATATCATTATCACGAGAGTTCTCAACTTGAGCGAGGTTGTCAATTACATTTAACAGATAATCAAATTATCTAAAAATCAAATTAGTAAATGAACTTAAAATAATTCAGAGTTAGCTCTATTCTGAACTGTCAGTTGATACCTGGAATTTTGTTTCCTGCGCTCGCGTGTACCCTGCGTGCCCCTCAAAGTTAGAAATTGAACTGCCCGACAGACCCGCCAAGCTCGTCGTGCCCCGCTCTCTCCTATATTGAACCTAAAGGTCGACGCAAGTCATATCAATGCAATTAGCCATTGTCGTCAAGTGTATAGTGGTAACGACTGGGTAAAATTGATTTTGGGATACATAGGTGAGGTGTATTTATTAGAGTCATGTGTTTTGATATTAGAATAACAGATGGAAGGGGGAGAGGGCGGCTAAAGGCATCGATGCGAGAGTGTAGCTGTCGCTATCCTATGTGGCTCTTCCCCTTTTTTTGGTCCACGTCGGGTCCGTGACTTGACGGCGAGACGAGCGGAGTGGGGAACGGCTGAGGAAGAATTCTTCGGCCTCCGAAGGTTGGTGATAAAAGAGCATCTCGCTATCTCGCAAGCTGGGACGGCTCTTTCCGCGTCTCTCTTCTGCGACACCTGGTGCTCTCGGAGCTCGCGATCGCAGGCTTCTTTTCCTCGCGCACTCGTACTTTCTCGCACTGATTTATTCTCTTGAGGTTCCTGTCACACTCCCCACTTTTATTAATTATTTACATTATTTATTGTATATATACAAATTTTATTTAACGTGCTTATGGATATATAAAGTATTGTCTTCGACAGCAACTTCACTCTTTTTTTCGGAAGAAAGTGAAGTCATAAAATAAAGTAACAAAAATTTTCATTATTCTGATCTTATAGTAATTAATTAACTTTATAGCTTTGATTATTAAGTATCTAGTTTAATTATTATTCAACTTTAAAACCTTCAAACCATCAGCAAACTTTTAACTAAGCAAAACAAAGCTTGAGAGGACAACACACCATACCTTAGATTCGCAGTCCCGCCCTCGTCTACAGCTACGTCGCCCCCAGCTCTTATTTTCTTAAATTGATCTCGGGGCGATCGTCATGCTGCTCTGCATAATTCGACAATTAAAATTCTCGTTCGCCCAGCTATAAACAAACACGGAAGAAATGGAAATGAATCCGCGCTCGACGCACGCTTTAGTCCCTGCGGAGAGAGCTGCAGCCGCTTCCTGTTTCGCGACACGCGATAAAAGGAAAGTTCGCCTTTTCGCGCTCGCGCGCGTGGAGTTCGTCGCGAGGATGGTGGAGTTAAGAGACTGCTGGGACGCATCCACCATATTGTCATTCGCATTAATCGAGTGGAGGATTGTCGCACGAGAGCTGCGCACACGGAACGAGATAAGAATAGAGAAAGAGATGGAGAGAGGGAGGAAGAGAGTTACGAGTTTCGCCGCGTCGATTCAACGGCGAGTAGTTTTGTGTGGTGAAATATAGAATGAGGAGAGGAAGTGCGAGATTAATTTTTGTGCGTTGTCGAGTGTATTTAATTTAAAATCGCTTCATAAATAATATTAAGTTACTTACTTCATTAACTCGATAATATGTGACATTGATATTTAAGTGTTCTGTATAATATTTTTCTCAATATTTTTCCCAGTTATAAAATTTATTCTAAGGATGTTAGAACATTTTAAAAAACTTTTATTCTATTTTACCGTTTAACTTGCGCATTTTTTATTACTATAAAACACCTGATGGATCTCAGTAACATTTTCTACCAGCGAAAGATTGCAGTAGCAGCAAGAATTGTAAGCTTTGTTTCTTGAGCTGGACGCTTCAGTGCTCCTATGGGAAACTGCCGTGGTCGACTTGCAATGGCCCCAGGGCTACACAATTTCCAAACTCGAGTCGTTGACTTTATGGAAAAGTACCTACTGCGGTTATGTGGTTGCATTAACAGAATTAGGTCACTAACTATTAATAAGTCTAGGCTAAAACAGAAAATATTTAATTGGTTTCTGTAAGGTGGTTGGTGTTCTTCTAAATCTTATAATTTTATAAATTTTATAACTGCCCCGCGCAAAAAAAAAATGAAGACTGGGCAATATATTGCTTGGGCAGTGTAAAATATATGGGAAATATGAATACACATACATTGCCAATATATATTTATATAACGCTCCCTACCGTAAGCAATAACTATTTATATATTGCATAGTATAACCCATATTTTATCAATAAAAAAAATTTCCTAAACTTAATCTACATTTCCCCACACATTAGCAATACATTATTAATATAATTGCAACCTTAGCGAAATATCAGAATTTTGATAATACATATGCTAATAATATAATAATTAATGTATTTATTTGCATGACTTCCAATCGAACTCGAGATAAACCTAATATCATGTGAACATGTCATATCGGCCCAACATGTTGTTGCCTTTATATCTGCAATATATTACAGCGAATCCACATTGCATGAGCTATGCTCGATGCGCGATGCGCGATGCCTTCCGAAAAAAAATTGTTGTCCGAAATCTATAAGATTTATAACTCTATGTTTAAAATTATTATAGGATTTATAACCATAGAGTTATAAATCTTGTAGATTTCGGACAACAACTTTTTTTCGGACGGCATCGCGCATCGCGCATCGAGCATAACTCATGCAATGTGGATTCGCTGTTACACTCAAAAGAAAGAATGCAATCAAACACTTGAAAGCTTGCTTAATAGTAATAAAAAACTATAAAGCATTACATATTTCCATGGTAAAAATTTATATTATTGTATGGAAAATGGTTAGTTTTATTAAAATTGCCGAAAAATTTGATATTAATTATTTTTCATGAATTAAATGCTAATTCTGATTATTTTCTTACCTATTTTTTTTGTTGATTGATCAGAAGATGAATATTGAAATATAATATTTTTAGCAATGTGATTGAGTATTAACGCAGAAAAAATATCTTTGTTACGTCGATGGAGTATAATAAATACAGATTAAATTCATACTAAACTCTAACAAAGCATTATTAGAAATGATAAGTTGTTTATTTGAAATATTTTACATAGATAAAATTATTTATAAACATTATGCATGTATACAATTATTTATACATTAAACAAATAATAGCAGCTTAAGTCACTTCTGCGACAATGTAGAAGACTGAAACAAATTATACGTCCAAATCAAATAAATGCACATATTTGCACCTTGATGCAGATTTTTTTACAAAGGCACAACAAAATTTGTTACAAATCTAGTTCAGTACATTTCAAACAACTTGAGGATCTTGCTTATCCATTGAAGCACCTCTATCCTAATTTACCTTTGACACCCTCTACATACCCTGGCAGAAATTTGTCTATTACGAAATGGTCAGAGAGCCAGTAAATAGCTAGAATAAATGACTAGTTAATGGCCATGTTGAAATGCTTTTCCCCCTATTATTTGCCCATTTAATAGATTGGAAATAGAATTGCATAACCTTAAAATTTTCAATTTAAATTTACTCATAGACTTGGCGCTACATTTAAGAGCATTTAATTGTAATAGATAGCTTACAAAAATGTAAATAATAAAAGCAGACTAAAAAATCACTTACAGCACTCCTTCCTTAGTTATTAACTGAAACTCATATTTTTCTAATAGATTTTGTCTCTCTCACTTCTCGTCATAAGAACAAGCCTTCTACTAGCCATTTTCTAACTAAAAGAACTGATCAACAGTTTTTTTTCTCTCCAATACCTTTGAAATAGTTAAGAACAAGCTTGTGTAAATCTTTAAAAAAAGTCTTTCTATTTTCAATCTATTAAATGGTCGAATAATGTTGGAAAAATCGTTTCATTGATAGATATAAATATCCAAGAAAAGTGGTTAGTTTTTGGCTATACTCTACTAAAACTAGCTATTTATTAGGCAATAATGAAGTCAGTTTCCACCAGGGATATTTATATACAGATTGTTAAAATCGTGCTTTACAATTAGTGAGTAGCACTGACAATGAATTTACAAGGGATAATGAAGTTACCGACAACGCAGTCGATAAAGATGAAGATTTTTTACCAGGTACTCCAGAACGCATCAAAGAATTTAATAATGAAATAAGTATATTTTTCTTAGGTTCTGCATCATCTCGAGGAAAAATCTTATTTTTTCACAGCAGTGTCTTATGAAGGGGATTCGACACAAAGTTTCGCAGTTATAAGTGATGACCGAAAACATGATTCAACGTATGCTTTGCTAGCAGTAAAAGAAATTATAACTTACTTGAAAGAAAATTGTTGTGATTCAATAAAGGAAATCACCACTGAATCAGAAGGCGCCGTTAACCACTTTAAAAATTGTTTTCAATTACATGAATTAAAACGAGCACCATATGATATAAAATGGTTGTTCTCTGCTACCGCAAAGGAGCTGTGGATGGTGCGGGTGGACTTACAAAGCATTATGCCACTTCGCATAATCTTTAAAAGCCCCATGAAGAATCCATTTAAAATGCTAATGATTTTGTAGAGCACGTTCAAAAATATACAGATGCAATTAAAATAATACATTTATAAAAAGACTTTAGAACAGTAAAAAATATTGATTGGCTTACTACTCCTAAGTATAATGGAATTCAAAAAACTCATTCATGGATTAAAATTTCTTGTAGGGGTAGATTTTGGATAGCTCTCGGTCGAGTTCTTTGGGCAAAATGATTGGTCCATAAATTTCAGAGATATTTGAGGTTACAAATTTTTTAATTTTTTTTTTCATATCGTAATTTCTCGAAAACAGCTCGATATATCAGCTCCAAATTTATAGATCATTTTGTATGTTATCTAGATAATATGTGTGAGAATTTTGACCAAGATCGTACGATTACTTTTTGAAATATTTGATATTGAAAATTTTCGTATTTTTCAAACCTTCTTTCTTTGTCGCCTGATAACTAGAGAGAAACCGCTGCCAATTCATTGGCACGTAGCTTCCTCAAACTTAATTTTCTCATTCCTTTAATTAATTTTTAATTCCAATATTTAAAATTTAATACTATATTTTGTACCGTGATACTATATTAAATGGTTTGTGATTTTTGACGTGTTCTTGTTTATGCACATACTGATTGTGCACATATTAATTGTGCACACTTTAACATTGGCATATATCTATATATATATAGATCTGTACCAATGCTATCTGTGCACAATAAATATGTGCACAATCCTTATGTGCACAAACAAGAACATGCCCGCAAATTATTTTTACTCTTTCTATTTCTTATCATTACAAAACAATTATTATTATACAATTATATATTTTACAATGAGCTTAATAAGTGGTTAAAATTTTAAGTCGATAAATCAAGTATTCTCTGAGTAAACACGATTCTGAACTCGATCTGAAGATATATAAAAACTACATCTGTGCCAAATTTCAAGACGATTGGATAATTTTTACTCTTGTTATCGTGCGACAAGGAAAACGCAAATTTTTGCTAAAATAATTTTTTTCTAAAAAACAAATGAAGATAATCTCTTGGAATTAAAACCAAATGTAGTCTTCAATGAGTGTAATAAGTCGTTAAAATTTCAAGTCAATAAATAAAATATTTTTTGAGAAATTAATTTATGAAATATAAAAACGTTTTCCTTAATAACAAATTACAGACTGAAGATAATTTAAATATTAAAAAAAGAAGATATAGGAAAGTTTAAATATCTTTCAAGAAAAGTTCATTATATTATGTAATAATGGCTGTAAGATATGAAAAAATAAAAAAAATAAAAATCAAAATCGTACACACACACACACACACACACACACACACACACACACACACACACATGCATGCACGCACTCACGCACGCACATATCCACGAAAACAAAAATGATCAAAATCAACTAATATACACATATATCACCATATTATTTTGAAAATTCTTTGTCTCGAAATTTTTTTCACCGTTACAAAGCTTCCTCTATGAGGAAGCAAAAAAATTTGTGGAAATGTAGAGTTTATATACTTGTTGTATAAGTCCTTTAGGTAAAAGAATTGTCTCATGATTTTTAGAGATATTTAAGGTTAAAACTTTTTTATGTTTTTTTGATAATCGTAATTTCTAAATGACGACTCCATGTAGAAGCTTGAAATTTATAGACTATTTTGTTTGCGATGTAGGCAACTACTTATTATATATATGTATATATATATATACTAGGGGGGTACCCCCCCTGCTCGCTCCGCTCGCCAACCCCCCATTAGTAAATTAGTGGACTTTTTATTTACCAGTTTTTATTCTAAAATTAAAAAAAAATAGTAGAGATTATATATATATATATATATATATATATATAGATATATATATATATATATATATAAATATAGATATAGATATATATATATATAGATATATATATATATATATATATATATATATATATATATATATATATATATATATATGTGTGTTATATATTACACTTATTAAAAACTGTATTCGGTTATTTTTTTCATTTGTTTTTGAGAAAAAAATTATTTTTTAAAAAGTATAAAAAAAGGAATTGATAAATTAGTTTGAGGAAGCTATGTGCCAATGAATTGGCAGCGGTTTTTCACTTATCAGAATAGAAATTTAGAATAAACGTCTAAATATTAATAGAAATCCTGTAGATAATTTATGCGTCAATTATAAGCAGCATTATAAGCATGGCATTCCCGAATTTTTCCGATTGTGACTACTGAACTTACCCCCAAGTTATGACTACTTAAATCATTGGTTAGTAAAACTTTTTTTTTCTCTCACAAGGGGAGGCAGGTTGGTGTGAATCACCGATTACCATGAAACTTTGCTGGTAATAGAGTATCAAAAGATATTCGACATATTTTTTTTTTTATTTTTGCCAACTCGCTGGTTTAGGGGGTTAAAACCATCCCCGAATTGATAAAAATAGGTATTTTCGGCATTAAAAACGCATTAGTTTCAGATAGAAAATAGTAATAAATAATTATTATGATTATATGACTCGAAAGAGAAACAAAAAATATTCGACACGTGTTTCTGATTTTTTTTCCTTCGAGTCTATATAGCGAGTAAAAACCGCCCTTACAAATACCAATATTCAGTGCCCAATTTTAATTTATTAACGCTATTCTCTCGTTAGAATCATATTTAAAAAATGTTTTTAATAATTAGACAAAGTCATCACGTGGTGCCTCTCGCTTTGGCCTTGGGGTCTAATTTGAAGGTCATTTTAAGATCAACTTCGATTTTTTTAATAGGAACCAATATTTTATTTACCTGACATAGAGACTGAAATTTTCTACGTTTAAATACGTCATTATGGCCTTGGTCAAGGAGGTCCCAGAGGTTATTTCAAGATCATAACAACGGGGGGAGGGGGGGGGGGGGTGAGGAGGTCTTTCATGACAACAAAGTGGGGCTACACAATTAGGTCGTGAATATAGTTCACGGTGCATGCAGCACGGAGTAAAGTCGATTATTTCCTGAGTGATTACTGCCTTACAGGCACCTGCGGGAATAATCTCCAACTAGACTTTCTTGTTGCATAATGTACTAGTATTCGTGTTATAAGTATGACATTTCAAAAAAATAATTATTCATTGGTTAATGTTGATTTTTCTATTCATACATCATACGATTGTGATATACTATTTGTAAGCAGCTGACGCTGGAACCGAGCTATAGTTGATTTCGGTTCCTCTTTATCCAAGTGTATACTAAAAATATTCGAAACGTGCTTTTTTTATTCTTGCCATCTAAAAATAATTCTTAAAATCAACTGTAAAATATTTTTACTTTCCGAATTGCGGAATTATGCATATTTCTCCGTTTTTATAGATTTCTCAATTTTTCATAAATAATCTGAAAATATAGTAGATTACCAAAAAATGTAGTAGATTACCAATAATTTGAAAATCACTACAATATATGCTGCTTGTACATAGAAGAAAGTTGTAACCAACGTAATACTGTTGAAATTATATTCAATAATTTTATTTCTTTTTCTTGATTTTTTACCATGATTATTAATCCAATAACTGTTGTTACATTATTATCTTTAACTTTTAATTCAAATAAAATCGAAATTGACCGTTCAAAAGTAAACGAATATGAACAACTTCTACATGATTATATAGAAGATATAATACGACAAAGTATTGATAATCCTATTGGAATTGATCAAGAAATACGACTACATTTTAACGATTATGATAGTGATATCTTTGCACAAGCTATTGATGAAAGTGACACATCTCAAGATTATGCAGAGGTTCCTGTTTGTTTGTATAGAGATGAACCAATAAATTTCGATTACAGGAAACGAGCGGTCACATTTTGGCAGAGTGGAAAAACAAAGCCTTTATCATTAGCAAGTGTAAAAAAAAATTTCATAAAAGTGACTTCAATTCAGCAATTGTATCGGTGGAAAGATCAAGTGGAAGCAGGAGGTGAGAAATACGAAAAATTATACCAAGTTTCGAAGTATACTTTAGATAAATTTCAAGAAGCAATTGCCTTTAAAATAGCTGTCCACGATATAGACTTGAAGAGATAGGCTCTACAAAAAAAAAATTGAGTTGAAAATGCCATGGTTTAAAGCATCTCGTTGGTGGGTACAGCAGTTTAAGAGTAAACACAATATTGTTTCCCGAAAAATAACTAAATTTTTTACTCATTTGGCTATGGATAACATGA
This sequence comes from Torymus aiolomorphi, assembly GCA_036365515.1. Taxonomy (NCBI): domain Eukaryota; kingdom Metazoa; phylum Arthropoda; class Insecta; order Hymenoptera; family Torymidae; genus Torymus; species Torymus aiolomorphi. The sequence continues at coordinate 121,079,225 of CM070874.1, read as the reverse complement.
AAGATTTACGGCAACAATGCGAGAATTTTAGAAATAATGTTAGTGGATTAATTTTCCAATACGGTGCACAAAATGTTTTTAATTCAGATCAAAGTGGATTTAATTTGGAGATGCACAGTGGTAGAACACTGTGTTATGAAGGCGCAAAAAAGTAGAATATGTTGCTCAATCTCTTTCCTCTATAATACATAATTACATAATACAATCGACTGTATCTGCGGAAGGAAAGTTACTATCACCTTTATTTATAGTTTTAAAGGAGAAAGGTGAGATATTTAGACCAATTATTGTTATTGAAAATTTGTTTGTACCAACAAATATACGCGTTGAAGCATCAACCTCTGGAAAATTATCTAAAGAATTACTTCAAATTTGGATACAAGAAATATTTTTACCACAGAGCTGAGACTCTCCAGTTCTATTATTGAATTCATGGAGCGGACAATGTGGAAAAACAGTAAGAGAGGTTATACCACCACATGTTAACCTAAAGTTGAAAATAATACCGAAAGGCACAACAGGCATGATTCAGCCTTTAGATGCGTACGGTTTCCGTTTCTGGAAGAACTTTGTTAGAAAGTTTTCAGATATAGTAATTTTACTCAACTAGAACGAAATAATATTATAAGAATGCAATCTCTAACGCACAATCAGCTTTCTTCGCCAAGATTTCAGAATGTATTTAAATATGGATGGTACAAGAATGGCTATGCTGTCACTAAACCTATAAACTTTAAAAATCCAGGTGAATTTTGTTTTAATACCGAACAAGAACCGATTTGTGACATATGTGGAGAAACAGCAATAATAAGATGTGCATGGTGTAAAAAACAATTATGTTTCAAGCATTTTTTCATAGATTATTATTGTACAAAATATGTACCCTGAATTTATTATTCGTGTGAATAACCATATTCTTAATTTAATTTTTGATACAGTATGCGTAAAATGCGATTTTACGCATTATTTTTGGTGCGTAATAGTATATTGTGTGCCAAGGGCGTAAAGTGGGTCTTTTTAGACCGAGTGTGGGGTTGCAGTACGAGTCGGAGGTGAGCTAGCACGAGCCGAAGGCGAGTGCGTTTGATGAGTACTGTAACCACACGAGGTCAAAAAAACCACTTAGCCCTTGGTGCACACCATATTTTTTGTACCGCAAGTATAGACTTTTGCGTTTTTCAAAATATCGATGATTTTTTTTAAACAATCTTGAAAACTCCATTCAAAAACGACAGCGGGCGCTTTTCGATTTTTTACCGCCCGCTACTGCGAGCAGTGAGCGTTTTTCGATTTTTACTGCCCGCTAGCAGCGGGCGCTTTTCAGTTTTTACCGCCCGCTGGTCGACAAGCGGTTGCTTTCGGCTCTATTAATAGGTTCAAAAAACGCGAAAATCGTGCTTGCGGTACAAAAAAAATTGTACGCACCCGGGTGTGTAAAACACTATTTAAAATCTATTAAAAAATTTATTAAAAATCGCATTTTACGCATACCGTATCAAAAAATAATGTTCGACACTTGTGCGTAAGGATTTCCGACCTCGTGTGATCGCACCACAATCGGTGCGTAAAACCTTATTTTACGCACTAGTATCGAAAAATACTATAACTGTATAGATACAAATAGTTATGTAAACATGGTATATTTTTCTTGTATAACGAATTTATTTATAAATATAATAAAGTATAGATAAAATTTTGAACTACCATGTCTTTGATTTTTGATAATTTTAGGATTTAATTTATAACTACTTATAATCTTGCTACAAAACCTACAGAATAAAGCATATTATTTTAACTGCGTAGGATCAATAATACAAGTCATATCATACAAGTCGTAAAAAATTACAATTTACGAAAAAAATTTTGCTGGATTTATACTTCATATCTGATTTAAAATTTCTTGTCAACACAAATAATTTTCTAGATTTCACTTATTAAAAAAACTATTGATATTAAATGGTGGATCTATGAAATGGTAATATTATAGTCAAGATCGAGTATCATTATGATGAAGGTTAAATCTCCGCATGATCCAAAATCGATGGCGTGGATATAGCAAACTTCAGATGACCTTGAGATGTTAGGTAAAATGAGGCCCCTTGCCACGATTTTTAACTCCTGCAATCTCCGCTCACGTAAATTTTTCTTAAACACTATATTGTCACAATTTAGTGTTGAAAACTATCAGTGACTTTGAAATGACCCCTGGGGTCCGCTTGATAAGTATATAGAACATCCAAGTCTCCATTTCCGCTAAAAAATAAGAGTTTTTATTAAAAAAATCGAAGTTAACCTTGAAATGGCCTTCAAATTGGACCCCAAGGTCAAAGCGGGAGGCACTACTTGATGACCTTGTCTAATTATTAAAAACATGTTTTTAAATGTGATTCTAACGAAAGAATAGCGTTAATAAATTAAAATTGGGCACTGAATATTGGTATTTGTAAGGGCGGTTTTTACTCGCTATATAGACTCGAAGGAAAAAAAAAATCAGAAACACGTGTCGAATATTTTTTGTTTCTCTTTCGAGTCATCATAATAATTATTTATTACTATTTTCTATCTGAAACTAATGCATTTTTAATGCCAAAAATACCTATTTTTATCAATTCGGGGGTGGTTTTAATCCCCTAAACTAGCTAGTTGGCAAAAATAAAAAAACCGCTGCCAATTCATTGGCACGTAGCTTCCTCAAACTTGATTTACTGATTCCTTTAATTAATTTTTACTTCCAATATTTAAAATTTCATACTTTATTTTGTACGATGTAAACGGCTTAAAATCGTTTTTATAAGTCTAACAACTCGTCAGGAGTTGATTTTGAAGCGCTTAAGTCAATTTTTACTCCCGCAATAGTTGGACATACCAAACTCATTTTTTTCATTTTTCAATGTTTACGTTTTTATTAATAACAAAAGAACCGTAATAGCTAGACAAATAATTTTTTTTAGAAAATATAGGTCTTGAAATTCTCTTTCGAATGCCGCCCACCCGATTCAAATATATAAAGCCGTTCTCGAGAAATTACGATTTAAAAAAAAAGTGAAAAAAATTTTAACCTCAAATATCTCCGAAATTTATGGATCAATCCTTTTGCCCAAAGAACTCAATCGATTGTGATACAAAATGTACCACTAAAAAAATTTCAAACTGATTAAGCCAATTTTACTCTAGTTATTGAACGACAAAAAAAAACACTTTTTTTATAAATTATTTTTTTCTCCAAAAATAATGAATAAAAAAACCTAAAAATTTAGTAAGTTATAGTACTCAGTATTCTTTATAACCAAAAAAATATTCATGTTAATATCTTTTTTTAATTTTGAAATATAACCTATTTACTAAAAATGACGTTTTCATGAATAACTTATGACGAAATATAGCTAACGGCTTTTTTTTTTTTTTAAATTGTAGAAAATTTTATTCTGCATACAGAGAATTTATCGTATATAAATAATATTTGTTCTAAATATAAAAAAAATTGAAAATAAAAATTTTGAAAATTTAAAAATGGCGATAAAAAACAAAAAAATCGATTTTGACAAAAATAAAATATTGACCCCAATTGTTGAAGCAAAATCTGAAAAAATGATCACTCTCTCGTTAAAATCGGTTGAGTAGATCATGAGATATCAGAGTATACGGACATACATACACACACACACACACACACACACACACACACACACACACACACACACATCCATACGGACATTTTCTAAAAATGGTGTATTTCGATTCCAAATTTTCTATACAACATTCCTAAGACATTATCTCACAAACTTTTTTTTTTACTATCACAAAGCTTCCTCTAGGAGGAAGCAAAAAAGTGTCGAATATCTTTTGATACTCTATTCACCAGCAAAGTTTCATGGTAATCGATGATTCACACCAACCTGCCTCCCCTTGTCAGTGTAGCTTCGTTGGTTGAGTCCCAGTCTACAAACTGCGGTTCATATTCGGAGACTTCACCATGCAGCTTATTCATAACTATCAGGAAGTTTAGTAAGTAAAAATATATTTATATAGATTCTGATTTAATTATTGATGCTTAAAAGAATCCCTATCAAAATTTAAATATCTCTCCTCTTTCCCGCAGCCTCACACCGATGGAGAACAACTTGCCAATGACAGTAGGCATGGCGTTCCCTCGAGACGCAACAACTCAGGTAAAATATAAACACACACAACCGTCGAGCCCCCACCCTGGTAACACATTCGACGCACGCCCGATTGCGTAGCACATGCGTGGTCTGCTTCCGCCTTTATCTACGTTTCTACTGACATGAAATTACAAAGGCAGCGTGCAGCAGAATTGCATAAAAATTTCAGACGTAAAGTGCGATTTCAAGATTCGGTATATGCATGCATAAGTGCGTAAGAATTCCACCAGACTTGAGTAATGTTCTTGCTGCAAGTAGAGTACAGCAGAATTGCATGAAAATTACAGATGAAAAGTGCCATACCAACATCGGAAATATGCATGCATGAGTGCGTAAGAATTCCACCAGACTTGAGTAATGTTCTTACTGCAAGTAGAGTACAGCAGAATTGCATGAAAATTACAGATGAAAAGTGCCATACCAACATCGGAAATATGCATGCATGAGTGCGTAAGAATACCACCAGACTTGAGTAATTTTCTTGCTGCAAGTAGAGTACAGCAGAATTGCAAGAAAATTACAGATGAAAAGTGCCATACCAACATCGGAAATATGCATGCATGAGTGCGTAAGAATTCCACTAGACTTGAGTAATGTTCTGGCTGCAAGTAGAGTGCAGCAGAATTGCATGAAAATTACAGATGAAAAGTGCAATTTCGACATCGAAAATGTGCATGCAAACAGGCAGGCAAGGCTTGCACAACAGCAGAAACAGCAGCAGCAGTTGCGAAGAAAGTGCAGAAGCCCAAACACACAAAGTCCGACAGATGAAGCCTGCAGCAGCGAGGTACTTAGATGAGAATGAGAACCAGATCACTTGGAGAATGGTAGGCTGGGACTGCAACAGCAGGCATAAGACGAGACAAACGCACTGAGGAGCTTAAAATGGCTACTAACGTCGTCAGAGAAAAAGCTTTGCGTCGAATGTCGATGTTTCACAATTGCTGACCGAGACGAGAAGGAGCATCGCGCCAGAGCCGCTCTTTTTCTTCTTCTTGGTTAAGGTGACGCTGTTTGGCTACATATATCTAACTACACATTAGCGGTTGCATAGATACGGGCCATCAACTGTCTCTGCGCATGCACACTAGAAGAGGATGGAAGCAGGAACCTTTGCATTTGTTTAGAGAGAATCCACACGGTATACCCTATTGTATCCCTACCCCATACACCTTATAAATTCAGAGGGATGTATATCTATACATATTAAATATATAGATATATATCTTTGGTATTCATACGGAGTACCGGGTAGGGGTAGGATAAGTAACCGTGTGGCCTTTCAAACAGCTCTGAGGAACAGAATAACAGATACCAACGATAACATGGGTTATTATATATATATATATATATATATATATATATATATATATATATATAATAACCCATGTTATCGTTGGTATCTGTTATTCTGTTCCTCAGAGCTGTTTGAAAGGCCACACGGTTACTTATATATATATATAACAGCAGGAATTTAGGTCTCTTGCACGTAAAAAGGAATAGCGAGGAATAACGTCTGACAGCCAATCAGAGCTTTAAAAAGACGTGGTCCTTTTTGAAGGAATAAGAAGGAATACGTCTTTTTAAAAATTGCTTGGATTGGCTGCCAGACGTTATTCCTCGCAATTCCTCCATACGTGCAAGAGCCCTAAGAAAGAACAGATTGATTGTTCCTTCAACAGAATTATAAGAATCATATGGACAATTTGTGTTTATTTGTATGGTGTGCTTGTTGAGGAGGTCAGATTAGACGTAGATTATTATTTTTCAGTATAATAATAATGAACGTCATACTTGCCTAATTACCATATACTTACGTAGAAAGTTTAGATTACATTATACTTTCTTATCTTTGATTTTGGGTGGTAATTAATAATTATATGACTATATAGATAGATAAATTTAATAAAAAATAAATCATTAGGGATACATTTTCTTCACATAGGAATACTTTTGCAATATCTATATTAATTGAATATCAACGGACATAGAACCATTCATTATCGAATACACTTTGGGAATTGTTATAAAAAATATTTAGAATTACCAATAGATAATTTTCATTATTCACATTGAATACTTTTAATTCATTAAGAGTTCTTTACGGCAAAAGAATAATATTCGTAATCAATTCTTATGCACTCGTGCATGCATATTTGTGATCGAAGATTTCTATTGTAATTTTCATCGAATTCTGCAGCACTTCGCTGACGCAAGGATGTTACTCAACTCTAGTGCATTTATTATACACTCATACATGCATATTCACACTCCTTAAATTGTACTTTACGTCTACAATTTTCGTACGATTCTGCTGCATATTACTACATCAAATAAATCACGCAACTCTGATGAAATTCTTATGCACACATGCACGCACATTTCCGATGTTCAAATGGCACGTTTCATTTGTAATTTTCATGCAATTCTGCTGCACTCTACTTGCAGCAAGAAAATTACGCAATTCTGACGATATTCTTACGCACTCAAGCGTGCACTTTTCCGATGTTGGAATTGCACTTTTCATCTGTAATTTTCATACAATTCTGCTGCACTCTACTTGCAGCCAGAACATTACTCAAGTCTAGTGGAATTCTTACGCACTCATGCATGCATATTTCCGATGTTGGAATTGCACTTTTCATCTGTAATTTTCATGAAATTCTGCTGCACTATACTTGCAGTAAGAAAATAACGCAAATCTGACGAAATTCTTACACACTCATGCGTGCACATTTCCGATGTTGGAATTGAACTTTTCATCTGTAATTTTCATGAAATTCTGCTGCACTCTACTTGCGGCAAGAATATTACTCAAGTCTAATACAATTCTTATGCATGCTTTCGACGCATTTTTTATGCATGTATTTATGGGAATTCTTTTTCGTCAGAAGTGCTATTGTCGTCGGAAACAGACAACGTATTTTTTATTGCAATTTCCGGATTTTCACGCAAATTACAGCGAAATTGCAACCGAATTGCGATGGGCATGTTACCAGGGCACGTATAGTAGTTTGAGCCCCCACGACGAATAGAAGATCGCGCGCCAAGGCCGAGAGTTCGGCGGTCGCCGTTACGACGGCCAAACGAGGCGTGATTATCGTTTCCCCGCTCGGCGCATCAAACTTTCCCGATTAATCAACAAGAGACGCCGGTCCGCGTCGTCGCCGCCCCTTCGAGTCGTCGCGCGCGCGCTGCCGCCATGTGACGCGAGATGTAGCCATGGAGCCGCCACGAGCGGACCCGTAATGTAAACTAATTAAACCAGAGGTCGGGCTCTAATGTATCCATTACGTCGAGGGCCGGCCCGCTTTCGCGCCTTCAAGTATAAACCCTTGCCCGGTGTCCGTTTCTGGCTTGTCACGCGGGTAAGAGGTTGCGGTAGCGTGGTTTTGACAAATGGAAAAACTGTGTTTGGGCGAAGAAAATGGTCGTGTATGAAGCTTTGTTCTGTTTAAAAGTTTCTTATAATTAGCATCTACTGAGTGAACGAAGAAGAGAGGACTACATTATAACAACGACAATAATTAGTGAAATAGTATATTACATACCTAGGCCAGTAAAATAATGTCTCAGATTACATGTTTGTCAATCTCGGCTTCGCCTCGGTCGACAATTACATGTGATCTGAGACATTTCTTATTTTACCGATCTAGGTATGTAATATACTATAGCTTCGCGCAAAACAGTAGATGTCGAATTCTAAAAGTTGACAGATTAAGCGTACAGAACTTTCACATAAGGCTCTAAACCCACTCATGATTGGGGATCGTAAATTCCAAAAATCCTCTAACAACCAGCTCCATAAACCCGTCTCGCTTTTTATCTCAATAAATTTTTATCGCGCTATTCGATATCTTACTCACATCTCCAATCCAATTTCTCCCCTCTCACAGTGCCACTGGCGAAATTTCGAAAAAAAGTCATCTCACCCCAGCGCGATCGCCTAATTTATGCCCTCTTCTCGTCCTACATAAATTCAGACGCGCGCGCATCAATGACAGTCGCTGTTGCGCGGAAAGAAGAGCCCGGGCATATCGTTATACAGGGGCACGTGCGCGCTCTGCCAATTTGTAAGCAGACCCCATGCTGCGCTGTACGCAATATGCTACAGCCACTTGATTAAAACGCCGAGCGCAGTTATAGAGGACGGAGAGAAAGCGTAAGTGGGAACTGCGCGATAGTTTGGGTATTATACGGGAAATCTCGATGTGCGCATGTGTATATGTATGTGTAGCGTAGCAGTTGCGTGCACTCGAGGGCTCTTCCATGTGCTTGCAGAGAGTGTATATTCATGGGTGGGATATATAGGTGGAGTAAAAATTATCTTTATGTGAGAGGAGACGGTGGAGAAGGCGTTATTGGAGGCGTTAAATGCTAGAGAGATGGGATAACAGACGCAGATTTTTCAATTAGCCGACGACGAGACGTTTGCGCATTCATTTTTTAAGGAACAATTTTATGTCTTATAGAATAAAATGTAACTATTATGCTCTATTACTCGTACAATTTTTTTGGTTCCTTTTATAAATAATGATTTTAAAATCGAACTTAAGTTCTGCTTTAATAATTATGAGGTATTTTTTAAACTTTCATAACAATAAATAAATTTTCACAACAATTAAATTGTACAACAACAAATAAATTATATTGTAGTCGTGACCGTAATAATGAATCATTGTACAGTTGCGAAAATGCATTTATTTTTCGGTGCAAACATACCCTATTCGATAATTTATTCAAAATTATGAATTATAAACCCTTATGAAAAGTTGCTGTAATCTTGAGTACGGGCAAGCTGTAGTGAATTCGAACTCCAGGAAAAATTACAGAAACAACTACCTATAGCATATACAAAATCATTAATACAGTCTTTACTGGTCAAAATTTCTTGCCATAATTCTTAATACAATGCAATGAGCTAAAAGTTACCAACAAATTGTTGGAATTATCAGAATTTATTATTTATTCTCTCAGTATGAAGAAAATTTCGGAGCAAATAACAGATTTCTACATCGATTCTTGTACTGCCGTCGGAAGCAAGAAGATCTGTAACTCTTTTCCTGTAGTCCGAATTTACTACAGCATGCCTGTAGTTAAACAACTTTTCATACGAGTAATATATATATATATATACCTGTTAAAGTAATTTTATTATTTTATAAATTGATTAATTGATCCACAACGAGCAAAATCTCTAACAGTTAGTCGTTATGTCATTCCTTTATCAAAATAGTGTGCTACATTATAGTCAGCCCGCACTATTTGATAGATAATTTTAGCAAACGGCAATATTCATAAGAGAAATATAGGAAACAAATTAATAAAATACAACTTTACAATATAATAGAAACTAAAAGGCCTTTTTTCTTTACTCATACCTGGGGCTTTATTGAGGGTGCGATATATCGAAAACATATCGACGAAAAACACCCAGGCGTTTTTCATTAGAAATTGTTCTCGCGTTGGTAGCTCTGAGCTGCGGCGCATTGAACTGGTGTAGTACGAACGCGGGAAATTCAAAAACGCGTTATACGTAGAAAATAAATTCGTCAAGATGAAGAATTCTTTTGAACTGATAACAATAATAAAAAAAGATAAATGATTAATTAACAAGGGGGGGCATGTGCTTGAGTTATGAAATAATCCAAATTTAGACAATTTTTATTTAGAAATAACGAAACAGTACATTATGATACGAGTGTGGAAAGTGATTACTTACGGCATTTGCTTACTCGTTTCGCTCGTGCGAAAAACGTTAAATGCGGTAAGTAATCACTTTCTACACTTGTATCATAATGTACTGTTTCGTTATTTCTAAATAAAAATTGTCTAAATTTTGGTTATTTTATAACTCAAGCACATGTCTCCCTTGTTAATTAATCATTTATCTTCTTTTATTATTGTTATCAGTTCAAAAGAATTCTTCATCTTGACGAATTTATTTTCTTCGTATAACGCGTTTTTGAATTTCCCGCGTTCGTATTACACCAGTTCAATGCGCCGCAGGTCAGAGTTACCAACGCGAAAATGCTGAACTAAATTTCTAATGAAAAGCGCCTGGGTGTTTTTCGTCGATATGTTTTCGATATATCGCACCCTCAATAAAGCCCCTGGTGGACTTATCAGGAAGATCCAGGGAGACTTATCTTTGACGCCGAAAATCGATGTTATTTGGCTTTATTTAAGAAAGTGGAAAACAATATTGTTTGTGGAAGCCACCTAGTGAACAAAGATATAAATAAGATTTTGGCATATTAGTGATCGAATGCCGTCATTTTATTTTATATTTTCATTATATTTGAAAAATTATAAGAACATGTGAAATACGGAAAGTACCATAACTTTGCCAATGAGTGTTTTTTTCATTTCAAGTTATTATTGGTTGTAAAATAATTTTTTTATACAAATATAACTCCTACCAAAATCGTTGAAAGACCTAAAATATTTTAACGAGAAAAAATTTTTTCAAAGTAAAAAATAACCTTGTATCCTCCTAACATATTAAAATAATAGGTAACTACTTATTCGTATTTGTACTCCCAACATTTCAATTTGCCCATACCAAAAACAATCGTTCCAGAATTCCACAGAAATTACGATAGCTCTCCGCAAGAACTTCACCCCACCACAGCAATCACCCTACAAAAGCCAACTCTCTTCCATTACCGAAGCAGAACTCGAAAAAAAGCCCTGAATACTTAAAGCAGCCTTTTTCCTCTACGAAAACTTGGCTCGCGCACGCAAACGCGGTCCTCGACCTCTCACGCTCGTTACGATCATTTTTCAGCCGTACACACACATTTATATGAGTTAGAATCGAAGGTTGCAGAGTCGATTTCGCCCGGAGCGTACGAGTACACCGACTCGCCATACGGGCGTAATATGACGTATACACCGCTACCCCCCCCCCCTCTATCCCTCTCTCTCTCTCTCTCTCTCTCTCTCTCTCTCTCTCTCTCCTAGTATACCTACTAGCTCATTGTATCGAATAGAGAAGGCGCACAAGGGTCGCTCTCGCTTGCTAGATGTACCAACAGATGGAAGTGTTAATAATTGATAGTCGCGCCCCTCTAGTTGATACTCTCTCTCGGACGGGGGTTGGCAGCGGCGGCGACGGCATCAGGGCTCTCGAAGGGTGCGCCAACTCGGAGTATTTTTTTTCTCCAAGCGCTTGGTGTGTGTGTTTTTTTCAGGTTATCTGACTTTTTTGAGAGAGAGAAAAATGCACGGAGATGGATTTCTGAAGTCGATTGGTGTGTAATTTTTGAGCTTATGAATGATTCAAGGTGGAAGAAGGGGAAAAGAGTGAGGATGCGTTTTACACTCGAGTGCGTTCAGATTGATTTTGTATATTTTGGAATAGCGATATTGAGATTTTCTGAATTTTTGAGGAAGCAGCCGTATCATTTATAGCGAGATTTTTTTAGTCAAGTTTTTTAAGTTGCTGCTTGTGCTCTGTGAATTATTTCATAGCACTGAAAGATGATAAGAATTATTGATTAAAACAACGTAATATAAAGCAATAATTTGTTTAAAAATTCAATCAAGACTTTAAAAAATATATATTATAACTAAAATAATATTAATAAAGTTAATAGCGGATATCATATTCATTCATATAATTTAAAAAGAAAATGTACACAGTCAACAAAAAAAGATCAATAAATAGTACATTACGATACGTGTGACTTAAGTGGCCCATTATTGCACGGCGTGAGGTTAGCGCGCGAGCGCAGCGAGTGCGATAAACACGGTGCAATAATCGACTACTTAAGTCACGGATAGGCGTGACCTAAGTGCGGACTTAGGTCACACTGTGCTATAAAAGAGATTTATAATTTATGTTAAATATCAAATGACATTTCATACAGTAAATATATTATCGATTTTGAAACTGTTTAAACTATTCGATTTAATATTCTTTAGACTGTCCATCTCCTCGACAAGACATTGTTCCACCTACTGCACCTGACCAGCCCACATTCACTTGCCACTTCGCACTTCTCCCCTCGGAAGAAAGGAATCCTCTTACCCATTCGACAAAACGATTTTCGCTCTAGCCCAATCAAATTATCGCCGATACAAACTAGAAACGAATGACACTCGCACGGTCCCGTGAAATCGAGTTAACCCACTGTGCTCACACACATTCATACACACACACACATACACACACACACACACACACGCACAGATACACCCCCAGTGTCTCTCTACATAAAGCATCGCCGCTGCAAAATGGTCATTATACTTTTACGCGCCAACTGTCGCGAGAGAGAGAGAGAGAGAGCGCAGGTCGGTGTTTATAGGCATAAAACAATTTTCAGCATAGAAAATCACGCGTCATAGTTCGGTATTATACGAGGCGGAGGGGACGGTGGCGCATTCGTTACGGGGTATTCATAAACCATCATAACTTTATGCTCGCCTTGCCTCCCTCAGAGTGTCTTTCGCTCCGGAGCCATTACCGTTTAACGCGGGGACGTGACCCGTGTGCACCGCCACCTCATGTGCGCGAGTGTGTGTGTCTGTGTGTGTGTGTGTGTGTGTGTGTGTGTGTATGTGTGTACGTATGTTTATTTGAGTTTAGCGAATACTTCGTTATACGGCCGATAAATCGACGATACGTGCCCGTGAAAATTCTGATTCCGGCTTGTTTGATCGACGGCGCGCGCGCTGCAGTCTTTTTTAGTGCCGGGCTCGTTCGTGCGCATTTCTCGTTTCGCCGTCAGTTTGTTTCTGATGAATTGGTGCATTTGTAATTTTGCGAGTGCGGAAATCATAACGGGCTCCGGTAGATTGGATGTGAAACGATGCATGTTTTTTGTTTGGAATTCCAATAATTGTAGCCGTACCAATTTTATTAATTAAAGTGAATTTATTCATTCCTTCACTTCCGAAATAGTCTTTTATTTTATAATATTGTAATTTTTGTATATACCTCATCTTATTATTATAATAAAGCATAGAAAACATAAAATTATTCGTATGATAATATTTATTCTATAACAATAAAAATATACCTTTTTTAACAAAGATTGTACGCATACAATATCAGGGTATTGCAAGTGTAACTCACTTATTTTATTATTTTCCTCCACTAACTTACACATGCGCACCATACCAATCTCCATTTTTCCCGAACTCAATTATCAACATACTTTACGACCAAAGTCATCTCACCTACCCACGTAAAAAAAGTTGAGATCACAAAAAGATCGCTTTAAGATATGTCTCGATTATGGCACTATTTAATACTTTTTAAGATGAAAAGTCTCAACGAATAATTAAGATGATTTTAATATTTTTTAGTCATCGCTACATTTGGCCTTTTAAAGCATTTTTAAGATGGTTTTCAGACATACAAAATTCATTATTTAATATCATTTTAAGATAAATTTGAGATGCTTTTGAAATGAATTTGAGACGAATTCGAGACGAACGTTCGTACTAAATTTAAGATGATTGTGAGATTTTTTAAGATGATGATAAGATTAATTTGAGACAAACTTTTATGACAACTTTAAGATGTCTGAAAAATGAATTGATTCCAAAATTAAAAAAAAAAATTTTTTAATCATTTCTTTAAACCCGATTAAGGGATTTATACCAAAAGCAAGGCAAGCCTTGAAGTTTAGACTCTTGTTAAAGAGTGATTTAAAGGCTAAATCTCTCGGACTTATATACTCTCAACCTTTCAATGTGTTTAGGGGTGCCCCGATCGATGCGCCGCGTAGCGTTTAACGACGGTAACAACCGATCGGAAGTAACCGAACTCATGGTTGTCATTTGCCGTCGCTACGCGGCGCATCGATCGGGGCACCCCTAAACACATTGAAACGCCGAGAGTATATAAGTCCGAGAGATTCAGCCTTTAAATCACTCTTTAACAAGAGTCTAAACTTCAAGGCTTGCCTTGCTTTTGGTGTAAACCCCTTAATCGGGTTTAAAGAATCGATTAAAAAATTTTTTTAATAAATTTAAAAATTTTCGAATCAATTCATTTATCAGAGATCTTAAAGTTGTCATAAAAGTTTGTCTTAAGTTCATCCTAAAAAATCTAAATATCATCTTAAATTCAGTACGAAAGCTCGTCTCGAATTCGTCTCAAATTCATTTCAAAAGCATCTCAAATTTATCTTAAAATGATATTAAATTTCGTATGTCTGAAAACCATCTTAAAAATGCTTTAAAAGACTGAATGTAGCGATGATTAAAAAAATATTAAAATCATCTTGATTATTCATTGAGACTTTTCATCTTAAAAAGTATTAAATAGTGCCATAATCGAGATATATCTTAAAGCGATCTTTTTGTGATCTCACTTTTTTTTACGCGGGTATATACGTAAAAGACAGGCCTGCAGCGATCGGAAAGAGAATATTATGCCCATCTCGCGCGCATCAACTCGCAGCCGCGCGCATAAAGTTACTGTACTCTTGCCGCCCTCTCGCGAGACCCGTAAAGGGCTTTAAAGTTCGCCTGATGTGGCCCCCGAAGTCGTAATATGCTAACACCACGCCGAGTCCGCGTGTTTACCTCGAGGTATGCACGCGCCTTAATCAAGTGCGACCTCGGGACGACGACGACGTGTCCGCGAGCTTTCCATTTTCCTGCACTAGTCGTTACTGAGATGAAGCTGGAGGGTGGAAGGCTTAATATATAGAGCTGAACCAGCGCCGTGTGATGCGGACTCGTGGAAGATTTATGAAGTTCGCTCGCGAATCTCTCGCGCGTGGTGCGGTATGAGCGCTGAAAAATTTAGGGGTGTTTACGGTACGGCTGTTCGGTTTGATTAAAGTGAGTTTGGTGGATCTGCCTTCGTGGGTCGCAAAGGTATTCCGTTTAATCGAGTATTTCTGACATTACCATAGACTAATATCAACCGAACACACAAAATTGTACATTATCTGAAAAATAGATCGGTTTATTTTTTTTTTTTGTGAAGACACCACAAACGATACATAACAATTCAAAGATTTTTGAATGTGTCGTTAAAATTCGAATGTTAGATTTTGTAGTCATTAAATGAGGCTTTGTGATTTATACATGAGGAAATCCAGAATTAATTTCAACTTTAGGCTTCTCCAAAACCAGTCAAAATTTTTTTTTAAAAGCACACCTTTGTTGAAAAAACATCTTTGTCTCATTTTTTTAAAGGTTGAAATTTTGGAAGAAAATGGCAAAAAAGCCATTCTTTCAGCCGTTTAGCCCAGAAACGTTCTACTTAAAGTTTCAAAAAAGAAATTGGAACTAGTGTACGAGTGAGCTATCGCAATTTTTAATAATAAAAAGTGATGGACCCTGGGCTTGAACCAGAGCCGCCGACTCGCGAGTCATACTACCAACAATTAGCTACGGCCGCCACCGCGCTGCTTTCTGCTAATCGGCGTCATATTGTAATCGGACGCCTTGTTTATTTTATTCGTTCATATCCGTGCGTGTATCCACGCGTAACACTAGAAAGAATGAGCTTTCATTCTCTTTTCTGAAAATTACAAAATGTTGATTCCTTCAAAAGTTATAAGAGTTTGAAGTTGAACATCGAAAAGGCATAAAAATGCTCTCAAGGCGATGAAAGTAGAAGAAAAGAGCTTTAATTTAAGAGGATTCATGCGATTTTAAAATGGGTTCACTATTTAATTTTTATGTCATAAATTATTAAAATATACTAATGTAAGTTCTTCAGATATGAAAGGCAAATACTTTATGAACCGAAAATAACTATTGTGATAAAAAATTTGTTAATCGAACACGTAGATATTATATTGTTCAATAAGTAAAAAAGTTACCTTCGCTATTTGCCAACTTTTTATTTTTCATTAGATTTTAATGTTGAACGTCTCATTTTACTCCTTAAACATTTGTCTACAAACCACCCAGGCTTATATTATGGAATAATTAATATATACACGGAAAAGTCATTGAGCACAGCGTAGCCTCTGCGAAGAGCGCGCGGCGCCACCATCACCTCGGTGCTGCATAACGCTCACTTTTGGGCTTCCAGCGCGAACACTAACAATATTATTGTTAGTTCAAGACTTTAATTATTTTTTGCAGTAAAAATATTATATAAACGCTGCGCAAATGAGTGAGCCGTCGGCCCGTCGCACTACGTCAAATACGATCATGCAATGCGCTTAAAATTGAGACGGTGGCGCGCCCGTGTATGCCCGACTTGCAACGCGCCCGCAGAGTTGGCGCGCTGCAAGTCGGGCATACGCGGGCGCGCCACGCGCACTGCATGATCGCATAATCAGTGCGACGGGCCGACGGCTCACTCATTTGCGCAGCGTTTATATAAGATTTTTACTGCAAAAAATAATTAAAGTCTTGAACTAACAATAATATTTAAAAACAACTTCAATTAAAATAGCATAAACATTATAGTCTAGTTTTATATTTATCTAATTTGTTAAATTATCTCATAATTCGAAGTAGTAAAAACTAAAGATTATATAAAAAACAGATAAATATTACATTTTTTGTGAAATAGTATTTATTTACATATTGAAATTATCAAAAATATAATCACAAAATTATCCATTACAAAATTTAGGCATATTACAAAGCATACCGCGTAGTTACATATAATGTTTTATTTTTATTTACAAATAAGCAAGGCGCTGTCACCGGTATATTTTTTAAATTTATAAATTTGTTTTCAGTTTTTTTGGTGACAATGTAAGCATGAACATGTTCATCGAATGTTACTTCTTCATAAGTATTTACATGAAATATAATTTCATTATTTAGTTTAACAATTTTAAAAATTTTGCCAAATTCAATTTCACTTTGCTCCATGTTAATCACCAAAAACATACCAATTTTATAAACAATACCATTCATTTGGGCTTAATTATAATATTCAACGTCACCAGCTTTAGAGAAATATGATTTAGTTTCACACTCACTTTCATCACGCATGCTACACTTGATATTATTTTCACATTGTAAGAAATGAATCATTTCACACATTTTTAACATCTGTTTTGTCGCAATTGTCACAAGCATATTTTTATTGCAACTAGTCGCTTGTGCATTAGATTTTAATTCCCGATGTCGTGATTCAAAACGCATAACCCAAAAGTATATAACAGGACCATTCTTTAATATGATTGATGGGTAATGAATTAAATTATGAAATTTCGGTTTCAATTTTCCAAATAATTTCACATATAATTCATTATGCAGTTTTATCAGGTCCTTTAATCGTTTTGCGTCGGATCGGATGATTCTTGGTGAAGTCAATATGTCAATTATTTGACGCAAATATTTATAAAGCTGCCAACATTCGTCATCAAATGGTACTTTGTCTCCGAATAAAAGTCCAAAATATCGAACGAGACAAAGCATCTCTGATGCTGAACATTTCAAGTTTTTTAAATGCGTGTAATTTAAATACTGGAGGTTCATTTGATTTATCATTTGGACCATAATCAAAAGATTGAATACAACCATTTACATATTCTAAAGTAAAATACTTTTTCAAACACAAATGAGTACAATATAGATCTTAAGGCGTAAGCTCAAACCCCCTCCAGTACATCGTGCATAAAATCAACAGCAATATTTCTAATAATGTGAAAATCTGTTATTTTGTGAAAAGCACATGGTTCTTTGATACCAGTATTTTTTATATTATTTTCTTTTACATCTTCTTCGTAACTTTTTTCGGTTCTAAGAACAGTCTCGTTTTCTACACTCATTTTTTCCGATATTTTTGAAGTAACTTTACATATTCTGCACACACAATTAGCTTTAAACGATTCAATAAAACCAAATATGTTGTTTAATCCAAGATTATCTCCTAAAATTAATACTAATTGAAACTTGACTTTTCGCAATACACCATTTACTTTTATAACGATTCCCTCTTGCAAACTATTTATGTCATCGATAAGTTTTCTAAAAACTGTTTCGTTTTTACATTTTTTCTTATCTTCAGAACTAACTAATATACAGAATAAAATACTAGAAAGCTGAGATGCTAGATGAGGAGGCAGAGAAGCTATCGATGCATAAACAGCTCCAAATTTATGCATACTAGCGTGACTTCCTAGGGCATTGCCCACTTCTAAATCATCGTAGAAAATGTAAAATGGAAAAACCAATTCATTTAAAAATTTCTTAGAGTACTCTTCTACCCATAAATCACTTTGTACAATGTTTGTTATTATATGCGTTTCTTGACGTAGCTTTTAGAGGTATTTAATGATTTGATCGAACATGCCCGGTATTTCCAAAAACAATTTCATAGTTTTTTTTAAAGAAACGTATGTTCTATAAACTTTCTTTGGAACGAGTAACAAATCATTGTCTACAAGATCTTCTCCAAAAGTATTGCCAATCACATACTCTTCGAGATCAATATAACCCTTTCGTCCTTAAAATTTGGAATCGTTTCGGTTCAGTTTTGACATTATCTAATACACTGTAATATTTATTAAGACTATTTTCGATCTCTGTTATAGTTGAAGAAGGGACATTTTGGCGTTTTAATATAGTGGTTATATCAATTTATAACGTCGCTATAAATGCTTTACTAATAAAATCATTCAAATGATCGAGAACTACGTGAACGATTTTTCTCGGAAGACTAGAATCGCCATATAATACCAAAATTAAATTTAGAATATAATGTAATATTAAATCATTCATATTTAATGAGAATAAAAAAATCTTTCTATACAAAATATAATCAAACTTTATTTTCACAAACGAATTATATAGAAAATTAATTTCTAAAAATCTTTGAAATATTATTTATAAGTAACAAAGTAGTAATGTCACTAAATTTAAAATAAAACTTTTAACAGATAGCATATAGAACTTTTCGAATAATCACAAGATAAATACTTGAAGCACACAGCAAATAATACAATTCAGAGAAATAAACTAACTACCTAACGCTCGTATGTCTACAATAAATTTGTTTACGGTGGAAAAACTTTTGCATCTAAATCATAAATAAATTTATGAATGAAAGTCCAAACGTAGTCGCATAATGAAGGCATTTTCTCTAGCGCGAGTAGACATTTGAATGCAGCTTCTACAGCAAGAATCGGGTTATCATACGAATATTTTTTTCTATTCAGAAGGACGTAGGACTGATTGTTTTCGATACTCCCGTAAATTACGATGCGTGGAAAAACAGGGGGTTCAACTTGCTGCAACCAAGTCTCTAACTCGATGTTTTTCTGATCCAACTCTTGTATATCCTATTCAATAATAAAAATCTTTTGTAGAATTTATATATTTATAAAGCTTATAAAACTAAATAAGGTAATGTTTGGGTAGATATATATTTTTTTAACAAATAATAGTAGTTTTGTATCACTGACGAAGTCGGCTCGAATGTCGCGGAATCTCACGAGTCATACACCCGAGATTTGAACAAAATTTTCGGTATACTAGGTGAAAAGTACGCAAATGTTTACGATTCGAGGGCATTCAATGAGATTTATGGATACAAGGTATGTAGTAGAAGTAGTTGAAGAACTTATTTTTTGCTAGTCAAACAGTGATTACTAACGCGTGGGGCCAATGATCACTGTTTAAATAGAAAAAGTAAATCATAACAATTTTTACATCACGCCTAGTAGGCCCTTTACATCCGCAAAACTCAAAAGTTTTCGCGTACTTTACGCCTACTATAACAAAAATAAATTTATTCAATACAGCAATGGCAAATCTAATTTCGTGTAAAATTGTGGAGCTTACGTGTAAAAGTGTGAAAAGTACTATCTATCAACAATACCATCTAAATTTTGAAATACTAAACTTAAATTTTATTAAATGTATGCTTGCTTATAAATCAATTATAGGTTATATTAAATTAAATTCATTACCTGTACGAGGAATATGAAAGACCTAGCTTTAGACTTTTTTTCCAGCTTCAGGCTTTTTTTTTTTTTATATAGCCCTTCGTTTCGAGTTACCGATTTTCAATGTTTTAGTAACTGAGATGCATATCGGTAATAATAATAGGGCCAGTGTAGAATTATGAGTACCTAATAGAATATTAATATACAGTATTATTCAGCGATCACTTTTTGTGTATAGAAGACTAATTTTTCGCGATAAAATATTCAATATACGTAAACTGAGGCATATACGTACATAACATTCGACGATTCCAACTGCAAATTAAAAATTGAACGATTTAGTTTTTCTGATAAACAAGAAATTCAATTTTCAATTAAATAAAATTTGAACTTATGAATAAAATTGTTATTCTCAAAAAAATTACTCATTTGTAATTGACAGCTATTAATTTAAATTTCAAGAATAACTTGAAAAAACATAAAATAGTTTAAAAATTATGTAACTATAAATATAAAATTTATACATCGAACCAAATTGTGATAAAATATTTATTACTTACGAGTGAAATTCCAAATGGAGGAGATAAACAAACGAAACTTTTTAAGTATTGTTCGATTGTGACAGGTTTCTTTCTTCTATTATCCTTTGGTGATAATAAGTGGCATCTAACTTGGTAACTAGCTTCCCAACTACTGATTACTTCATTATTAGAGCATTTATCTCTATTTACATCAGTCAAGCAGTCATAATTTAGTGTTTCTGTAAATAATAAATATACGGGGTACAGTATAAATACGTAAACAATAAACATCAGGATTACAAATATCTTATAAGATACATGTATTGAACATAAATAGTTTTAAGGTAATATAGAAATATAATAATAATTAGTAATAAGTTTCAAGACAGTACTAATTTATATTTAAAGTAAGGAAAAGTTTTAGAATTAAAAGGATTCTTGCAAAAACATCATTTTAAAATAAACAATTAAAAAGCGATTTTTAATGTGCGAATTATTATAATCATTCAATCTATCAATTCACTGAAAAATAATTACCCTCTGCACTCTCATTTATTTCCTCACAACAATGTTTGGTAGATAAAAGGCCAGCCAATCTCAGTTGACGTCGGTAAAATTTGTACATACTGTACAAGCATCCACGACAACTAATAACAACTTTACTTTGGCTGTCTTTTTGATGTGGTGTGTAAAAATACTCTCCTTCTATAGTTGGGAACAATTCCACAATCTGAGATCTTAATTTCAGAAAAGTCTCTTGATTCACTATGCAAATAACAATTATATAAAATTTGTTATCATTCTTTGATTTACTTGGCTATGCATAATTTTAAATTAACACTTCAATTATGTTACTTTAACAATCTATACAATGGTAAATTATTTGTTCTGGTTTCATAGTTTTTTCTATACTCAGATATAAAATATTCATTAAATAAACTACAAATATAAATGTATTGAACGGGTTAGTGTGTATTTTGAATCGTAATTTTTAAACTCTTATCAATAACTTAACTAGATACTATGTAATAATAAAAACTAGATAAAAATAACAAAAAAATTTTACAATCGTTTATTTCTTTTTAATACTATTTTTTTTGCAGAAACTTACTTAAAAGTTTTACGATCCTTACACAACTCATTTGAAATTAAGATATCTTTTAACCTAGCACAGTCAAGTTTTTTCGTATTTTTGTATATTCCTAATATTATTTGTCCCTCTATTTCATCGTTCAAAAAATGATACAATTCATTCTCATGAAACATAAATATATCTAAAAAATATATTTATTATTATACAAGGCGTCAATAAAACAAGAAACAAATTATAAGTCTATGCTGAATGAAGTGTATCTTCACCAACCGATTTTTCGGCTTCTATAATATTAACGCTTTCTGCATTTACATCTAAAGACTCGTTGTCTATCGTATGGGGGGGGGGGGGGGGGCTGTTCATCACTCACTTCTACATCTTCAATTTACATCACCTCATTAATTTGTACTACTTTCATCATACATTTCTGTTCAATATATTTAGATAAAAAATTGAAAACATGATGAATGTGATCTTTCAATAAAAGCGTTATATCTGGAAAGAAAATTATCATCGCTAACATTGTTCGCTAAATAAATAAGTTACTGGTATTGAAATATTTTATCTATTTATTAAAATAGATGCTTGTTATACTAATGATTTTATGTAGATTAAAACTTACGCACAATAACCATGCTTGTATTGATGAAAATAAGAACAACTTACCTACAAAAACTGGATACAGTTCAGAAAATGTGCTATTTTGAAAAAACTTTTCCATTTTCACAATTCAAATCTTGCTCCATGTAATGCGTGAAGATCCGCGAGAAAAAATGAACGGCGCGACCATTAGCTCTGGCTTGCTGTAACACCACGAAGCGAGCTGCCGCAGCCTCGGTAACTTCGTGCTGCAGCCTTTCTACAATAGATTCAGTTCAGTGTTCAATTCAGCTGTTCAGCTGTTCCGTGATCTGTACTAATCACAATGTGAGTTAGCCATCTACCATTGTATGATCTATGAATATCTACAGGTGATGCATCATCTTTACACCGGAGCATCGGTCCTAGCTATTGTATACTTCGTGATCTTGAAACCGGAGTATCCGTCCTAGCTATTGTATATCGTGATGGTAATTCGTGATTTGTTCGTTGCTTTAATTTATTTACTCAGGAAATTTATGTACTCAGGAATAGTGCCATACTGTCACAGATAAATAGGTAATCCAAATAAATTAATAAACATTTTTTATCAAATTATAACTCTTATAACTAATAATCAAATTTTCCCGGTTCCCGGCGGCTTCGTCGCCGGCCGGCTGTCTGGCCCCGACCACCGGATCAGCAGCTGCGCCACCACATGCCGGTCGCTAGTCTCCGACAACATGCTTGGCAGCGGCCCCGTTACCGGCCGGCTGGTTGACCCGGACCACCGGGTTAAGAGCTTCTTCTCCGCCTGCCGGTCGATTTTCGGGGACACCGGGGTTGGCGGCGGCTTCGTTTCTTGCCGTTGATTAGCAGCGTTGGCACCGCCCGCCGGCCGGTTGTCCTCAACAACGGGGTTCTCTGTGACGACGGGGTTCACCACATCCGGCTCCTCGGGTACGATATGGTTAGGTGCAGCTTCACGACCGCTTTTTTGCCCAACGTTTTGGATCTGCTGAGCATTTCGTGGCCGACCTCGCGTCCTTTGGGGATTCCTGACCGTTTTCTTTTTTGATTTTTGTGCTTCTGAAAATGAAACACAGAAAACAAAATACTTAGTACTTTACGAAACCTATGTGTGATACACCTTATATGACGTTTTTCGCTCGAGAGAAGCGAGAGCAAGAAGTCACATGAGGTGAATAATCTACTGACGTACTACCTAAGTATACCTTCTAACGGTATTTTATATCACGAGCTCAAAAAATCATATCAAAGTTGTCTAATAAGCTGGCAAATTTTGTCCCGTCGTGCCTTTACTTTTTTAATACTTACCAGGGCCGGAAATACCACTTTTTCGTTTTTGATCCAAGAGCGAAAGTGGTTTTGTCGGCCAGGGTATGGTGAAGAATAATAAAATATGATTAAGGGGGTGTCAAACTCAATTTTTACCGACCCAGTAAACTGATTGTTTTTAGTCGAAAAACAAAATATCTATAACAATATATCAAAAGCAACGAGTGCATTGCCCTCCGAAATTACATTATTAATCATTCTACAAAAGCCCAAGTCAATATTTGGAAGCGTTTAAGAATGGCATTTGAACGAAAATTTCCTCCAAATGCCATTCCTAGATGCCTTAAAATATTGGCGTGAAACTTTGCAGAATGATAGATAGTACCATTACGGAGGGCAATGCACTAATAATTTTGCATAATATTAAAAAAAATGTAGTTTTTGTTACCATTGTAAACACATTACTTTTGTATATCTATATATTTGTGTTGCGCGCGCATGCATAAATATAGATATACAAAAATAATGCACACTGACTTGCAGTGTGATGGTTAGATGGCGCTATAAGCGTAATCTATGTCGCTCAGTTTTCACCTTATATAAGAAAGAAACTATACCGAATTACACTAAATCAAGACAACATTGCCCTAAGTCTTATAACAGTTTATACCCCCCTGCAAAGTTTCAAACGAAAATATGAATTCGTTTTTGTGTAAATTTCGAACAAAATTTTGAGGTGAGTCAAGGCTTGGGGCTTGGTGAGAGTCACGGTCGCGAGGCGGGTATAGTTGCGTAAACCCACGCGCATGCGCAGATGCACAGCTGGAGTTGCACATGACTGTGTCGTGTCGTCGACACTCGCGTCGGCGACTCGACGATGCCGCGTCTGTACGAGCCGGCATCCTGTGACTACCTATACCAGAGCCCAGAGGCCGCGTTTGCGTCGCTGCCAAAGAACGACGTCATCGTCTGGAGCTGCACGGAAAAAGTTACAAGCAACATAAGTAAATAAGTAGCAGCCGGCACATCGACGACGCATCGAACGGGATCAAAACTTTGTATAACTCGGCTGACTGTGTGTGTGTATGTGAGCGCGCGCCAGGCATCGTCGAGTGATTATAACTTGATCAATAACTGTTTTTAGATAAGTATTAAATGACTAAATGTTAAATGGTAATTTTAGAAGTGATACTTTGTGAGAATTTTTATTTACAGATATTGAAGAAGATTATTTTGGAGTAGGTAAAACAAATTCGATGTGGTGAAGATCATTATTCGATAGTTGTCAATTTCAAGATAATTATATCTTTAAAAGCTGAAGGCAGTAAGGATATTAGTGAAACAAGAACCAGAAAAACATCAGAGACTTCTCAAAACAATGATCAAGATTCTGAAAATGGTGCAAATGAAGGAGATGAAAATGAAATGTCAAATGCAAACCTGTTCAAAACTGAAGCGTATGCCAGAACGACTATATCTTATCAAACATCTACAGATAAAACTCCAGAACAAATAAATATAGATAATCGTAGAAGATCTATGAAACGAGTTAACTATCATGAAAATGCTGATGGTTCTACGTATAAAGAAGTTGATGAAAGTAACGAATTGAATGTTTGTGCAGAAGAAAAGGATGGAAGTACAAGTTAGTGTAAGAATATAAGTGAGAGCAACAGTAGCTCTAGCGAAATCATTTCAGTAAAACACAAATCAAGGTATAGATTCTTGAACTCCTTCAATGCATCGAAGAACAGCCAATCACGTACGCCAATGCTGTTTTTAATACTAGATTTTTGTGTTAAGGGGATGTGAGTACCGACGTTATTTTTCAAACGAGCATAACTCACGCAAATATCAATAGAATTATCCAGATAAAAATCTGCATATAGTGTTTGCGTGTACGGAGCGCTTGACAGATATCTTTTAAAAAAAAAAATGATGAGAATTTATAGAATTAAATAAAAACCGTACTGTCGGTAAGTAGGAATCTACAATTGACCTACTTTTCAAACGAGCATAACTCACGCAAATATCAATAGAATTATCCAGAAAAAAATCTGCATATAGTGTTTGCGGGTACGGAGCGTTTGACAGCCGTCTTTTTCTAAATAAATGTTTGAATGTTGATTTAAAAAAATATTGAAATTAGGGTTGCACATCCCCTTAAGGAGATTTTATACAGAGAAAGAAATATTGGCTATTTATGAAATGACTTGTTCTTGTAACATTAATACCATGGTTTTCCAGTGAAATATATTTCTCGGTTTTTATGTCAGTAAAAGTATACACTATTATTCATAATTAGATAAAAGTGTTGTTTAATACAGAACGTAAATGAAGAAAATAGAAAAAGTGGATAATAAATAAGTGAATTTATTAAAAAATGTATTTTAAAATAAATTGATGTGTGTCAGTGTATGAACCTTGAAACACGAGATTGCTATATGTGCATGTGTGTGTATGTGTTAAAAAGCTATTTGTTTGAAATAATAACAATGCAAATTAGCACAGAAAAATATACAGCTGGTATTTGTGAAATATAGTATATTACGATACGTGGGCCGGAAATTGGATTTCCGGGGCGTGCGTGGTATGTGCGTGGTAGGTCATGACGCACGCCCAGGACATCCAATTTCCGGTCCAGTATTGTATACTATTTTTCTTACTCCCCGGCCGAAAGTACGTTCTGTAATTGTTAAATAATTAATAAAATTGCGTTGTCACCCGCTAGCTGTGTTTGAGTCTTAGTTTTTCTTTCGGCCCGCTCGATAGTAGTGCCTCTCTCGGCCGCTTATCGGTCTTATTTGCAAAAAAACGCGCGGCAGCCAGCACAGTGACATGTAAAGGAACCGCGTCACAAATTTTAGGACGGTCCATGGACGGTCACAAGACCAACTCCAAATTTTGTGATGCCGTCATACTTTTTAAAATTTACCGTAATTAGGGTGCGATCCCATGGTGTTCCGAAAAATTAGACGAAACTATTTAAACCAGTGAGTGCGAGAAAGATTCTTCCTTAAAAGTCTCTCTCGCTCTTACAGGTTTAAATAGTTCCGTCTAATTTTTCGGAACGCCATGGGATGGCACCCTTATTCTCGCTACGCTCGAGCGCTAACTTCACGCCGTGCCATAATGGGCCACTTAAGTCACACGTATTGTAATGTCCCTACTGAAAAAATCCTTGTGTGAACCCAAATGTGTACCCACATGGGTTCTTACAAGAGTTCCCATAAGCGTTTCCCAATGAGTTCCCACTAGGTTTCCCACATGGAAACCATCTGGCTAATTGACTGGGGATCCCATGTGGGGACCTGTATGGGATCCCCGGAGAGTTAATGAAATTTAGTTCGCACACAATTTATTTAAATTAAGTATTATTTAGTCATGCATTAAATATTGTATAATAATAAATTTTCGGATACCATTTTATTGCTTTATTAGATAACAAATTTTTAGTTCCCATTGTAAAGGGGATATCAAAAACAAGGCAAGCCTTGTAATTCGGACTCTTCGTAAACAGTCATTTGCACGTTTTACTTACACGGCTTATATACTCTCGGCCATCCCATGCATCCACAGAAAGCACTACCGAAGCACAACATAGCGGATAAATAGCCGAAGCTTCTTTACCGAGAGCCGCCCATCACAAGCTCTCCTTTGTTGCCGCTATGTTGCGCTCCGGTTGTGCTTTTTTTGGATACACGGGATGGCCGAGAGTATATAAGCCGTGTAATTCAAACGTGCAAATAACTCTTTACG
This sequence comes from Torymus aiolomorphi, assembly GCA_036365515.1. Taxonomy (NCBI): domain Eukaryota; kingdom Metazoa; phylum Arthropoda; class Insecta; order Hymenoptera; family Torymidae; genus Torymus; species Torymus aiolomorphi. The sequence continues at coordinate 121,051,981 of CM070874.1, read as the reverse complement.
AAGAGTCCGAATTACAAGGCTTGCTTTGTTTTTGATATCCCCTTTACAATGGGAACTAAAAATTTGTTATCTAATAAAGCAATAAAATGGTATCCGAAAATTTATTATTATACAATATTTAATGCATGACTAAATAATACTTAATTTAAATAAATTGTGTGCGAACTAAATTTCATTAACTCTCCGGGGATCCCATACAGGTCCCCACATGGGATCCCCAATCAATTAGCCAGATGGTTTCCATATGGGAAACCAAGTGAGAACTCATTGGGCAACGCTTATGGGAACTCTTGTAAGAACCCATGTGGATACACATTTGGGTTTACACAAGGATTTTTTCAGTAGGGGTACTATTAAAATTATAATGAAAGTTATTAAACAATACAAAATTTTATTTTAACCATTATGTTATAAAGTTTATATACTGTAAAATAATAAAATTAAAATTTATCAATATTCCTTTTTTTTATGTCATTACATTCTACCGTTGCAAAATGCAGGCCACTCTTTATTCAGACATAAAATATTCCTATAAGAAGCATGAAATGCGTAAAATTATTAATCAATACATGTATTTTGTATAAAGTGATTAGATAGCGATAAAAAATCATAGAATACCTTTTTCTGTGTATTTATAAAGAATTTTATAATATTATTTAAATTATTTGTATTTTGAGGTTTGAGTATAAATATTATATTTATTCAAACCTATATCTTAAGTATTTCGTTTATACATATGCAGATTGTGTGTGTAAACTTGTAATATGCATTCTGCCCATGCGCAGATAAACTGAAAGATGCGTATTTCACCTATACGCAATATATTTCAAGATTGGTGCGTATTTCCCCTATACACATAATATTTAAAAAATGGTGCGTATTTCACCTATACGACATTGAAATGCAAAACGATGCGTATTTCGACAATACGCAGATTTTATACGAAATAATGCGTATTTTGCCTATACGCAAATGAAATGCGAAACGATGCGTATTTCGCCAATACACTGATTTTATACGAAGTAATTCGTATTTCGCCTATATGCAAATCAAATGCGAAACGACGTGTATTTTGCCAATACGCAGATGTTATACGAAGTAATTCGTATTTCGCCTATACGCAAATCAAATGCGCGAAACGATGCGTATTTCCCCAATACGCAGATGTTATACGAAATAATGCGTATTTCGCCTACACGCAAATCAAATGCGAAACGATGCGTATTTCGCCAATATGCAGATTTTGTACAAAGTAATGCGTATTTCGCTTATACCCAAATCAAATGCAAAACGATGCGTATTTGACCAATACGCAGATTTTATACGAAGTAATGCGTATTTCGCCAATACGCAGATTTTATACGAAATAATGCGTATTTCGGCTATACGCAAATCAAATGCGAAACGACGCGTATTTTACCCATAAGCAAATTTTATACGAAATAATGTGTATTTTGCCTATACACACATCAAATGCGAAATGATGCGTATTTCGCCAATACCCAGATTTTATACGAAGTAATGCGTATTTCGCATATACGCAGTTAACTGTGAAAATATGCGCATTTCGCCAATACGCAGATTTTATACGAAATAATACGTATTTCGCCTACAGGCAAATAAAATACGAAACCATGCATATTTCGCCAATACGCATATTTTATACGTAGTAATGCATATTTCGCTTATGTGCTTGACAGAAAATCTTTTCGTATTTCGCCTATACGTAGAAGAAATGCCGTAATGTTATTAAAAACTACCTTCGCATATTTTTGTTAGAAGCCGAAAAAACTTATGCTTTTTTCACTTACATGCATTGTGTATACAAATTAAATAAACTTGACTTAAAGGGAATCCATATTTATCTGCGATATGGGAAGCTCAGTCATTTTTGTTGCTGAAGTATGGTCACAGCATGATTTCTCATTACTGTTGCGTTTTGAGAATATTTAATTTTCATAATGTCTTTCTTCAAAATAATGTCAGTGATGAAAGCAAAACAGTAGACTCCGCAACTTGTCGCATCTGGTTGTTTTGTTACTGGTGCAAAACGAATACTTTTCCACTGTAATTGAGGATAACGAAACTGTAAGTAACTTTTTTCAACAGGATGCAGTTGTGAGGCACTTGTACGATTAAAACTGTCAAAAAATTTTAAAAATTGACCATCGTATTTTATGCAAACCCAGTGTTGAAATTCTGGGTGACCACCGATTATTTGTAAAATAATTTTTCCATGGTATCCTATATATTGTTCTGGTAGAAGATCATAATGTTTAAAGTAGATGGTTGGGTGAATTTTATAGTGCGGCGCTTTTTTTGCACTAACTGCAAAAAGCATTCTATACTGTCATCGTGAAGCAAACTTCCAACATCTAAAATATTGTTGTATATATTATCCATATTAATATTTACGTATAGTGCCGTCAAAACATTTCTTTGATCTTCGATCGACTCATAATTACTACCAGTTGTACTCATATCTCTGTGATTGTCGGCGGTCCCTTGCAAAGATTCCATATCTGTGCTTCTATGATTAACATCTTCAGCTGTACTCACGAATGGTTCGGTAAAGCTTTGCTTCTTTTTAGTTTGGGAGGTCATTTCTGTTTTTCTCTTTCTCTTTCAATTTTTTTTCGGAGTATTCAGTAAACTCACACTTTTTTCTTGAACGTTTGATGCTTTTTCAGCAGCTTTGCGATGCTGTTCCCTCTGTGCTTCCAAAACGTATTCTGGTTCCGGAAGGGGCATGTTACGATTATAGCGACTATCTAATATTTCAGGGAGTAAGCTGTCAAAATAAAATTTTCTTAATGGTTCAGCCATCTTGACTTCCCAAAAATCATCACCACGTTCAACTCTAATATACTTGATGTCAATTTTGGTGCAAAGAGCAAATACGCAATAGTTTCGATTAGTTATATGTAACTGACCTTGGATTTGATAATAATATTCGTGTTTTGGATTCATTTTGTTAATATTTTCTTTGCTAAAAATTCTTCTTAAATGCGGTTTGCGTTTTAGAGCCTGTGGTATTGTCATATTTGCTGCAGAAATAGGGTTCTTCAGTTCGACAATACCATCGTTACCTATTAAACCATCTGCAGATGCTCCTAAATATTCCTCATTCGCGTCTATAAGCAAACCAGACATTTCTATATTTTGTTTTAATCTTCTGGACAACATCATCCGTGAACTAGCTTCATTTTCGTGCCCATACGTAAATGCTGGAAGATTCAAAACTGATGGCTAAAGGATACCTTTTACTATTTTAGCACAGGAAGTACTTTTTTTCCTTCGACAAACTTTACCGAAATTGGAAGCTGTCAACAATTCATTTCTTTTCTGGTGCCATAAATCGCATTCACTTTGATTGATGGTTGCCCGCTCAATTTTGAGTCGATTAGTTTCATCCTTTTTAAGTTTCTCAAAGTGTTTTTGAACTAAAATTTCGTATGGTTCTGGGCTGATATCTGGGCGATTAGCACCTTCTCTGTAATCTTCTTTTCCATTTTCAACATATCTTCTTCGTCGCCTTCCTCGAAGCATTCTTAAAGTTTTCTTTTGTTCAATCTTTTTCTTGGCGTTTTCTTCCATTAATGTGATAATATTTGAAAGCTCATATCCACAATTTTCGTTCAATTTCGTTAAAAGAGATTGCGTATTGAATTGAATAACCGCAGCATGCACTCTTACATAATACGAATCCCTTTGACCATAGTTTATACGCTTTGCCCCAACCATTTTAGCAATAATAGCGTTAAAAGATTCTACGTAAGTACTATTTTCAAATTTTAATAAGCTCCGAGCATGGCAGCTTAAATCAGATACCGCTTTTCGTATAGGTAAATATATTCCTGTCGATTTCAATGTTGGAATCCAATTTTTATCAGTTGTTTTTTCGCAAGGTACTTGAAATTTACGACATTGAGCATGAGCCCCAAAAATATGATGAATGGAATTCATGATTTGGTGTTGTAAACTTTTTACTTCAGAATCGCCATCTCTTTGATTTATTTTTATTTTTATTAACGTCATTATGTGTTGCCTAATTTTGAATGAACACTTTTTAACATAATCTCGAAATGACGTTACATTTCCCCTTGTCAAAGTATGTGTTAATCTTTCCTTAGAAGCGTCAACAATTTTATTGCACATATTCCTGAGTAAATGGTTTGTGCATTCAACCTTCTGAACTCGTACTCCATATTGCCGATAAGGATTCCTATCTAATATCGCTTATAAACACTGCTATTGCCATCAGCTATCAAAGTTTTATAAATCAAATTATGTTTTTCTACGCTTTCTTCAAATCCTTGTACAATAATATCTTTTTCCATAGAACTTGAGCTTTGTTCGCGGCCCCAATTTTTATAGCATTGATATTTTTTGGGAACGCAATTTTTTCTTTCAGCAAGATCGCAAACATGGCATAGCTTATTGCGTACTCCAACATACAAAACTTTTTTCGTTCTACATCCTATAATGGCTGCACAACCAGATAAAGAATCAAATTTGTCGCTTTTGTACGTTCTTTTTAACCAAGAGCCATCCGCTTGAACAGTTATATATGGAATTCTATCAACTGTGTCGCCTTCCATTCTCGCCAGATCTCTTTCCATAGCAGCTGCCTCGTTCATGGATTCCTGAGCAGTCTCTTCAAAGCTTGCTACTAAATTTTGTCTATGTTGTCTATATGAAACATTAGACATACATTTTATGCCCATGCTAGCAAGTTCCTGTTTCAATTGAGAATATCCTGTTCCTGCTGTTATCGTTCCAGATACTGCGCCATCGTTTAAAGGCATAAGTGGACCATTAATATTAACAAGATTAATCCATTTAAGGGGACAAGCCATGGTTAAAACTGAAAAAAATAAGAATAAATAATTTGATTAATAATAAATTCCAGGTGTAATCTTTGAACTTAATATTTTTCCCACTAATAAGTAGTGTTATTACCTACAATTTCCACCTGTAGTTAGCTGATAATATACATCTGGCTCTTGCGTACATTTTATTAATGATTTAACTCTGATTTATTGATTGCCGTAGGTTTACTTTTCAACAACTAAATAAAATGACTTGAAATTCATGGCTTGATCTCTGTTTTTACATCAGTTACCAGTTTTCTGTGCTACTTTTCCAAAAAAGAATTTTTTAATATTTATTTTTTATGAAAAATCTCAATTTTTTGTATATTTTATCAAAAGTTCTATAATTTTATTTTTTTTATTTTTTTCTGAAGCTTTTTTCAAAAAAGTAGCACACATTCCTTGTGGCTAATGTAAAAAGGAATGCTCACCTAAAATTTCAAGTCATTTCGTTCACTTGGTGAAAAATAAACTTACGGCAATGACCCTGTAAACACAAAAAACAAGTTTTTCAGAAATCATGTTTGAAACTTGAGTTTCTTATAACTTATGGTAAGCTTTTCAAAACTACTTACAAAAATCTTTTTCACAATTCTGTATAATATACTTTGATTAAACATGAAAAATGGAATATCCATATGACAGTTATTTTGGCACGGACACTCTAATCATCTCATGTCTAGTCTCATTAAATATCTGTAATAAAAGGTTTAATTAGGTTAATGACATCTTTATATTATTTAGAATAATACATTATTGTAGCTCTTATCTTTTTTTTCGTATTAGACTAAAATATTTTTATTCCTTGATGCTGCAGTCTATAACCTACAAAAATCATCTATTCCGGGTGACAGATCCAATCACAAATTAACTAAAAAGAAAAACAATAAATATTAACTATTTTTATACGTATAAGTAACAAAAAAATCTTTTAATTACTTACTCTAGTAAGAACCTGGTTCATATGACTCTTCTGGTAACTGAAGTCGTACTCTCCTTCTTTTTCTTCTACTTTCTAAGGTATTTTCCTCAGCATTCCTTTCAGCATAGAATAATCTTTTATCATTGCTCTTCTTCACCCACTCAATTGCAGCTACTCCAGGTTTTATGTCGAAGGCATCCATTATTTCCATCATTGAAACAAGTGATAGCAATGTATACACCTGTATTGAGTACATGCACACCACTAAAAGATGTCTTGGTAACGAGCTTCCAAACTATCTGATTGAAGCTTTCATTGCTGTTCTGTGTAAAACCACCAAGACACCTTTCAAGCAGTTCCTGTCGAGAGAGATCTTCATAAATTGGTTTTAACTGCTCCATCACTACTGTTGGAATACTGCCTGTATGATGGAAGCCTTTGAGTTTTTTCTGGGCTTTCGCTTTTTGCCACTTGCATCAACTATTTTCTCCTTTCGGACACAAATGATGTTGAGGTGATTTATCTGTGGAGATTTTGTGGTAATAAGTGGCCCATATCGCATTGCTCATATCTTTCACTGAGTTCGCATTGCCCCTGATCGCATTACCATAGTAGGTGGTGAGCTGATCAATAACTTTACCAGTCAAGCGTCCCTGTCCTCCAATGGATTTTCCATCAGCTAACTTCTTCTTGCCAGAATTCTTCTTTAGATTTCTCAGCCTTGTACCCATTCGCTTTTGAACATGTCCAACACACTCCTTTTTTTCTACTATCAGTTCATCTCCATATGGTTTAACTTTACACAAATCACAGAAAACTTTTGAATCACCATCTCCAATGTAGCGATGATACTTTACACCATATTTTTCCATGGAACTTTTGAAAATTTCAATAATTCCATCCACTTCCATCTTTCCGGCACTTCCTTCATGGTTTGCTGAGCAATTGGCTTGATGGTCCGTGTACCAGTCTTCATATTCTTCTGTGCCCTCTTTATTTTCCCATTTCATGCAAGCTTTGCAGAAATTATTCTTGATAGAGATGTCAAGAATTTGTTGGGAATGCAAACCAATCAAGCTTGTGATTCCTTGTAAAGAAGAGAATCCTCTCTTTCTCCAGGACCCGTCACCAGACACATCGAGCCCTACACTTCCAGCTGGTGTCAATTGTTTTTCTTTTTCCACTGCTTTTTGCATGGAGATAACTGCCACTTTTCACATGCCTTACTTAACTCCTCAGTGATATGGTCATAAAAACTGTGTGCCACTGGCGATGGTAGGTCCATGATACCACAGAAAGTCTCCAATCCTGCATGTCCTTGTCCAAGTGCACGCATAGCAAGTACACTACGTCTATTTATTTCATAAGCATTCCCACTACTTCCAACTTGTTTACTTGTATTGATGAGATTCATGTCATTGCAGTTTTTGCATACAATATTAATTTTTGCACCCAATCCTCTAATGTCTCCTTCCGTCATTCGGACTTTTCCATGACACTTAGCACAAACAATTAACTTTTCAAGTTCATGAAACAAAATATCAATATCTATTATTCTGTTTCTTGTTGTTGCTGGACTTCTAGATATATATCTAGAATGAGATCTGATTCTGAAATTTTGCTTGCAGATGTGCTTCTGTTTCTCTTTAGTGATGGAGCCTTTTCTACTTTTCTTCTAAATCCTTTATGTTTCTTTTTTCTTCCAAATGTTCTCTTCTTTGTAGATGGTCCTGGTGTTCGACCTCTCTTGTCTGTATTTATGATTTTTCACAAATTACTACTTTACGTATCAAAATTAAATTGATACACAAAAGTCACTCAGAAAAAAACACTTAAAAATATAGCAAGTTTTAATTGCACAATGTAGCTAACCTACAGGCCAAATTTTAAAAAATTTTCCACACACTGCTCTAGAGCGTATAATAGCTTATAATCAGGAGAAATGTTTGTTTACTAAATAAATTGCATTGAAAAATGCAGATTCAATTACATTCAAAATAATTCAGTTTAAATTCCAGCGAGCGTGGCGCCGAAACAACATAAACATGCAGCTGGGATTTTGAACCACCTATGAGTATTTTACGTATAATACCTTTCTATAAGGAGAGTAAGGGCTCTTGCACGAATGGAGGAATAGCGAGGAATAACGCCTGGCAGCCAATCACAAGCAAGTTTTAAAAAGACGTGTTCCTTCTTATTCCTTCAAAAAGAAACAAGTCTTTTTAAAGCTCACTTGTGATTGTTTGTCAGCCGTTATTACTCGCTATTCCTTTATTCTTGCAAGAGCCCTAAGAGTAAAATACACGAGATTTATACCTTAAGTTAAGTTTTTCTACAATGTTAATGTACATTACGTTATACATTTAGTATTGTATCGTGTATGCTGTGAAGTATAAAATAATATAAGATTAACAATAGTATTAATATCTAAAAGTGATATTTTGAGTAAAATCACTAAATATGCAAAAAAGTAACTTCACGGTTTTAGCTGTATTTTCTAAACGAAATCGAATTTCGAAATGCGGTTGGAAGCATCGTATTCAGCGGAAAATTTGCTATCAAAATATTAAATAAAAAAAAAATCGATTTTTCGACCCCCTAACCATGGCTTGTCCCCTTAAAGTAACGGCAATGATTACAAACAAATTTTAATTTACAACATAATCCATTATCCATACAATTTTCATAATAAAGATCGTGAAAACTACATTGTTCATGTTCTATGTACATTGCACGCAATTCATCATGATAATGCAAAGGATCACTGAATCTGCGACCATTGTAGTTTTTATGTGTTCTTTCATCTGTAAGAGAATTAGATACATCATCTTGCAGTGTAGGTGATTCCGTGTCGAATCCAAATGAATGTGATATAGATTGCACATTTGAAGGAAGGCGTCGGTTTTCTTGCGATGCAGCTGATTCTACTAGTACTCGTGATGACATAACGGTGTTGTTAGATATTTCTTCATTTAGTATGTTTCCATCAGAGGTGTTTAAAAAAGCGGATTTATCTGATCCGCTACTTTCAAATGCCCACTGATTGTTACAGGTGCTATTCGCAACAGTTTCATTACTGCATTCTTCAATGACGGTGTGTCCTACTTCAATTAATTATGTTGCAAATCTCACCTTCACAATTGCTTGCAATATTAATAATATTGTCATACTTACTTTGACCATCCGCCTTCATATTGTTCCGCTTCAACCTACAATAATATTTATTATGCATATTTGTACGTAATTTATTATTAAAACAGAACATTGTTGCAATGTACTATAATAAAACCATATCGGCGCCTCGTATTTATATAATGCAACTCAAAAATCCATGCAACAAAATGCCAATTGAATCGACCGTACATAAATAAAACTGGCGTGCCAATGCAATATAATTCCCATTCGTATTCTCAGTTTCTATGCCTGTAAACTGTTCCAGACCAAACAACTACATATTCAAAAAAACCGCTGCCAATGCATTGGCCCATGGATTCCTCACACTTAATTTGTTGATTACTTTAATTATTTTTAATAAAAATAATTAAAATTTTTGCAAAAATTTATAACATAATTGTAATTAAATTCATTTATGAAGATTAAAAAGTATTATTTTGAAATATAATTTATATTAGTAAAAAGACGACCCTTTTTTAATTTTGAAAATTTCATTTATTTAATATATGTTTATTCTAATTTAAATCTTTTACAGTCTTGTGCAAGAGGTATAGCTCGGGCGATACTGCACGCTGTAAAAATAAACTGCTAATGGCACATATGGACGTGACATGACGGATTTATGCAGTCAGTGCTATAAAATAATGTAAGACACACGTGTCGTAAGTCGTTTTTTATGGCACGGCGTTATAAGTTATTTTTAAAAACAACACGTTTTTGTTTTTATAACAAAAGAACCGTGATAGCTAGAATTTTTTTTTTTTTTAGTATGGGTATTTTAATTCTCTTTCGAATGCTACCCATCCGATTCAGATACATAGAGCCGTTCTCAAGAAATTTCCATTTGAAGAAAAGGTAAACAAATTTTAACCTCAAATATCTCTTAAATTTCTGGACCAATCATTTTGCTCAAAAAACTCGACCGAGAACTATCCAAAATCTACCTTTACAAAGAATTTTGAATCGATTAAGTCAATTTTACTCCCATAATCGTTGGACATACAAAACTCATTTTTTTTTTTTCATTTTCACTTTTTTCTCAAAAACTAAGAGAATGAATTTAAATTTTTACAGATTATAGCTATTTATATTCTGCATTATCATGATTTTTTTATTAAGCAAAAGCGGTTTAAAAAAACACATTTTTGTTCCCTTCTTAAAATAGTGATGAGCGGCCATGTTGAAACATCTAAAGGCTTGATTGGTCGATAAGAAGAAGGCGCGAGATATTTACCGTGTATGAATTTTTTAAATGAAATTTTTACATTCAATGACTGAATAATTTTTAATTTAATCAAAATAAATTATCCCTTTTTAAAAAAGTGATGAGCGGCCATGTTGAAGCATCTAAAGGCTTGATTTTGATTGGTCGATAAGAAGAAGGCGCGAGAAATTTACCGTGTTTGAATTTTTGAAATGGAATTTATACATTCTATGACTGAATAATTTTTAATTTAATCAAAATAAATTAATCCTCTCTTTAAAAAATGATGGCCGGAAGTAGTAGCTCATTTAAAGAATCGACGTGATTAGATATTTGAAAAAAGCGCGAATATTTGAATATTTTTAGATTGAAAATGTGTTTTTCCCCTTAAGACAAAAACGACTCACTCAGAACAAAAATATGATATATGTATAACAAATAATTAATATATAAATATTTTAAAATAATCTTGTTATAGTACATTTCTGGTGTAACTTTTTGCACGAGCGAAGCGAGTGCGAAAAAGCCACACCAGCTAAATAATCGACTTACGCACTAGTTTCGAACGGCATTTAATTATACCACGAACGCCGAAAAATCATATCAAAGTTGTGATTTTGATGTTAGAGTGGTATAAATTACTTTTAATTTTGTTTTATCGTGAGACATGTCAATTTATATTTTTCATATTTTTTTCTGTCTTTTTATTGCTATTTTATTATGTATAAAAGAAAGTCATTGATATATTTATTATTATTATTACTTCTACGTGCTTATCAGTATGTTTGTAGACTTAGGGTCTACATATTTACTGACTAATGCACACACATGTATTTGTCATACATGTTAGTCAATATACGTTTTTAAACTTACGAAATGATTCTTTTTATTTATAACAGATTTTTGTGTGTTCTTTTCTTTTCACTTTTTTTCTTTAGTTTATTTTATTTTTTTATTTTTTCCAAATTACTTTATCTTTTTTTTCATTTTATTATATCTCTACAACTTATTTTTAATATACTATTGTTACAGTCATGCACACATACAATAATAAATAAACCAACTATTTATAAAAGAATAAGAATGTAGTTTATTAAAAACCATAAAACACAAAAGGTTAAGCGTGTTATCAATCAGTTCTCAAATCAACAACTAACTAACTCGAAAAATCGAGAACAACAAACTAGTCGCTTAGCACCGCTTTTTGTTTTTATATTCGATGATGGTAGATGAACACATAACACTATATTGAAAAATAAATTGTAGATTTGTTCCCATTATTTTGGCATGTGATAAGAAATTTTTCAACATGCCACGAGCCCATGCCTAGTTCTTTAATTATGCTTTGGGGTATCTGCATTTGGATGACTTCACCTGAAAACAAATATATCATGTAATGCTTATAAGAAATATACAACATTTTATTTAGCATGCTGCTTTAAAATCATGCTGCTAGGATAAAACCACCTGTCAGATCTAGCAGACATATTTGCTCTATGCATTGAATGTAATTCTTACTTTGGGATGACATGGTTTAGTATCTGATTTATAGGAGCAAAGTAATGAAGAAAAACCATTCCAATAATATAATTATACAGATTTTCAGTTTTATCATATTAGGAAATGCACAAGTATTATCTCTTATGCAAGAATCAGAATAAAAATTTCTTTTCTACAAAACCTACCAATTCACAAAAAGGAAAGAACTGAAATAACCACCCTAAGTAGGTTTCTGTTTGCGATCTTGATGCGATAGACACCCTGAGACGAACTAATGTACCCTGGCTATATCAATTAGTAGGAGAACTAACCCATGATACCAAGTGCAACTTAGTCACCCAGAGCAGCATTAATAGAAATACAGTACTTAGCTATCACATCGTAGATTCAGTCCAGTGGTCAGAGATAGTCCAAGAGCAATTCAGAAACGAAGCAGCAGCATCACCATAAACCCTGCTAGAACACCACCACCAATGCTGCAGCAACAGTAGTTAGTAAAGACACGGATGGGAGTAGACATCCAGCAAAGGTTCAGGCAATATTAGCAGCAGTGGCAGACATCTCAGCAGGAAACTAGAATATGAGTCACTTATAATATTTACTTTGAGGTGACATGGGTGGGGGAACAAATTCACTACCATAACTTCTAAAAATCAGTTTTAGTGTATTAAGAAACAGATATATAAGCCATATCTTTATACAAGAACAGAAGTAAAATTTTGTTTTCTATAAAGCTGACAAATGTACAAAGACAAAAGAAACCACATACATACGCTCAAAATTTTATGCTGGATATTACAGTACAAGTTTGCTCATCACTTTAATGTCTATAAAAAAAATTAGTTTTATTAAACCTACAAAATTTAAAATGATGAAAAGTTATTGTTTATAATTATTTATTATTAATTTTTACAATATTATGAATTATTTTTAAGAAGTTAATTACTTTATAGAAATGAAAGTAAATAGATAGTTTTTGGACTTTATAATTTTTAATTCAAAAAACTAAGTCTTTACATTGTCTCTTCTCTACTATTATATTCTAATGCCAAGATCTCATCTGAATTAATTCGAATTAATTTTAAAATATACAATTACATCATTATAGAATTCACAAAGATTCAGTAACACTACAGTACCTGAATTCCTGTGTCGCCTGAAAGCTATCATCTTCTGTTATGGAAAATAAACAAAAAAAGCCTTCTCCCCTTCTAAAATAATTATCCCCAATAGCTGCAAAATCTTCTTAACCAGCAGTACCAAATATGTCTATCTATACTTCCTCTCCATCAAGGACAACTTTTCTTGTATGAATCAGCCATAGTGGGTTCATAGTTCTCAACAAACTGTAAAACACTGGTCGTAGGTGAGTGACTATTCTGCTTCATGCAGAGAAGATGAATTAGAGTGGTAAAGTAGATATTGATGCTGCAGTTGGAGGAGCTGGCGATCTCAAAAGGAGTGTCCTATGAATAGGTGGTACATTGGGTGGTGATAAAGCAGTTTGAGTTTGACTTTGCGCTGGTGGACAAATGATGCTTTTCTTTGATGACTCTGCAATAATAAAAAGAATCTTTTAAATTAATACTGCTATATCTTTATTTATATTAATTATAATTATTATTATTTATTAATTAATAATTTATTAATAAATAATAATTATTATTATTTACATTAAGAGAGATGGATGCAGGAGCATGATTGGACAGAGGAGCAAAAAGTCTGATGGAGTGAGTGAGATCAAGTGTACAAGGTAGACACAAGGTGGAAGAAAGAACAGAAGAGGAAAGGAAAGAGAAGCGTAACCAGGAACACAGGGAAGAGCGGAAGGACTAGCAACACAGATGAATAGGAAATAAAGAAAGAAGGAACAGAGCATGAAGGAGTAGGCAAAGGTGAAAATAAGATAGAGAGAAGTAGAAGAATAGAAATATTAAGCAAAAGAATATAGATCTGAAGCTTACCTCGTTGGTACGCAATGAAATAATTTTGTAATTAGTTAAAGCTATTTGGCTAACGCAAATTACATTAAAATCCTTATCCGAAAGTGTGCTTATGCTATAAAAGAATGGGTCTGAAGTTTGCATCGTTGGAATGCAAAGAAATAATTTCTTGCATTTACTTAAAGTTATTAAACAATGGAAATTTCATCTAAACCTTTGTTATAAAGTTATTTTATTCTATAAAACACTAAATCTGCATACAAAATGAATATTAATTAGAAAAGCCATTAAGCAAAATAAATTTTTTACTTTACTACGTTGCACGCCAACGTTGCAAACTTTAGACCCATATAGAAGAATAGAGAAAAGCCAAAGATTAGAGAAAGGAAGCAAGAATGAAGACAGTAGAGACAAAACAATGCCAGTTTCACGGACAAAATTAAATGCTGCCATACATACCACAACTACTATCAATTATTGATCTTCTTGCTGACTATGTGAAAGGCATACCAGGCATTTTTCCTTTTAAGATATTGCCGATATAAGGGCAACACGTTTACATGGTATATTGGCTTTATCTCGAGCTCGATTAGAAAACATGCAAATAAATACATTAATTGTTATATTATTAGCATATGTACACAGAGAAAAAGGATTCCTTGTGTTTAATGAATCGTGTTCTTGAAATTGGAAAATCGTTGTACTTTGTGTCAAATGAAAGATTCATTAACAGTTAAGAACTCGGGAGTTTGCAAGATATCTGCTCAAAACGTTGTTGAAAGTCCAGAAAAGGCATTAAAACTAAACGCCTTTAGACGCGTAAAAAACAAATGTGCATATATAAAACGATTCCTTTTGTAGAATAAATCGACTGGAAAAAAGACTCGATAAATACGGGAGCGAAATAATAGAGGATGTGCACGTGAAAACGCGCATATGTATAGGTTATAAAATAAAAATTTATTTCTCCTCAGGACTTAACTGTTAATGAATATTCATTTCAAGCGAGCTCATATACATATTCGTGAACTGTTGATAAATATTCTTAAATACAAGAAATCCTTTTTCTCTGTGTATTATCAAAATTATCATATTTCGCTAAGGTTGCATTTGCGTTCCTATTGTAAAAGGGAGATAGCGATTATTATCGAATTGAAGCTTACAGAGCCAACTTCAGAGCGTTATAAAAAAATTTCATTGGCTAATACAGTAGGTAAGATAGGTTAGTGTGCAAGCGTGCGTACCGCGCTCTGCTTTAGAATCTAATTATATTAATAATGTTATTGCCAATGTATGGTGGAAATGTAGATTAAGTTTAAGATATTTTTTTATTGACAAAATATGGGTTATACTATATGTAATATATAAATAACTATTGCTTACTATACAGAGCGCTATATAAATACATATTGGCAATGTATGTGTAGTCATATTTCCCATATATTGCCCATTGCCTAAGCAATATATTTCCCAGTCTTCATTTTTTTACGCGGGATGCTTTGAAACGACTTAGAATATCTAATGATTTAAATATTTCCCCCTGAAACAAAATAACCTTGTATACAGATAATATATAAAAATACCCTTTTATCTGCTTTGTCTAATATACTTTTCCCTACATTACCGTCCATTCTAATAACGCCTCCAATCTCGGCGACCCCAACTTCTCGCCTCCCAACTTTGAATTAATAAATCCGCAAGTCCATATTTATTATATGCATCCTGCATCGAGCAACATCCCTCCCTCCCCCCCTCACTTCCAACTAACGAAAGTTTCTCTCCCTTCACCGGCTTTGTTCGCCACTCTCGCACAACTCTCCTGCGCGCGTGGCGGCCACTTTCACGCTAACACTTGGCGCCGCCGAAACCCCGGGGATGCGCTCGCTCGCTCGCTCTCCTCCCAACTTTATTAATATCCTTATCAAAAACAGCGGCGCCGCAAACTGTGTAGTTGCAGCAGCGGTGGCGGCGGTGAGTTTCGCTGGGTGGATATCTCGAGGGCACAGTGACCAGTCTAGCGTGCGAGTTTGCGAGTCCTGCAGGACTCGTCGCTATCACTCTCGTCTGCCGGCGGCAGCAGCAGTATACCGCGGACGTCGAGTAATTCCACGGCGCGTTTCTCGGTTTAGCCTAAATGTATGGGGGCGCGGGGAGTTGTGAAGCGAGGAGAGCGTGTGTGCGTGGGTTACCTAGTTTTTCCTCGAGGTTTTTAATGGGGTGCGAAGAGGGGAGGGAGGTCGAACGTATATGGCTGGTGATAAATTGGTTGCGCAGTGGAGGTTTTCCGTGTTGTATTTTGTTTCTAGTTGGGCAAAGTTGATGCTGTTTATTTTGTTATATTTATGGATGAGTAATGGTTAGTTAGCTATTGTAATTAGTGGAGGATATTAGACAGTTTTAATTTAATTTTAAGATTAAAATGTTCCGTTCAAGATCTACGAAAAACCAATATTCAAAATGTTATAAATTTTTAAAATACTAATTTTCGGTATTTAAGAGATTTTTAATAATACTCACAAAATTAAACATCAAGTAAAAATTATTACAGTTACTTATCGTTTACCATCTAAAAAGAGGTGTGTATAGTTAAAATTACTTTGTATTATAAATAATTCACATTAATATGCGAGTAAATCTCAGGAACTCTTAACTTTTTGGGAACTCCAAAGTTTAAGCCGAGATATGAACCAAAGCTTAAAATGTTTGCCTTTCAATAAAAAAAATAATAAACAATTATAAATAATGGTAAAGAATCAGCTGCGTACATAAAATTAAAAAAAAGATCGAAAAATCAGTCACTTTTTATGTTGCTAATGTGCTTTGCCAATCAATATTTAACTATATAGGAACAGGAACACATGATCGTTGCATAATCTTTTTAGCTTTTTTGTGTGCCAAAATCTTTAATTTGAGCCATGATAGGTCGAGCTTGCTATGAACATTAGCCCAAAGATAAGATTTTTTCACCATATCCTGTCCGAAAGTACCACTTTCGCCCCGGATCAAAAACGCGAGTGTGGTACTTCCTGCCAGGGCGGTATATCATCGCGCAGTACGAAGAAAAGCCAGCTTATTGTTAGTTTGTACAGGGCTACTTCATTTTACAATATCTTGAAAGCTTTAAAGGCTATGGGTAAGTAGTTTTAATACTAATATTAAACAGAATATAAGCACAGTTTTTAAGAATTGAAATATTTGCTTCATTTATATTTGTAAAGTCAGTTAACGAATAAAAAAGTAATTTTTGAACAATGAATATTCCATACAATGGCACTGAGGCATAAAAAGTTTGTTTTTGAATGTGTCAGTGTATGTATGGTTTGATAAGGATTAAAATAAAAAAAACAGTTGACGAAACCTAATTACAAAAAATTGTCGCTTTCAATAGGTAAAAGTAACTAAAATTTTGATAAGATGACTTTGTAGAGTTTGATATATTGTACCAATGGCAGTTATTGAATGACAGTGTGTTTAATTGCATATTACGTGTTTTGCAGCAACACCAAATGGATATCAATGTGCGAGCTTACACCTTCAAAGTCTTGGGTAAGGCTTTACTAGATGGTATTTTCAAAAGTCTCACTAAAGTACTAATCAAAAGTAAGTTGATTAAATCAACAGTACCAATTTAAATATTTAGAATATTAAAATTAAATTTGAATTGAAGATTGTATTTTTCTATTATGCTTGAATAAAACATAAATAAAACATTAATAAAACATAAATAAAACATTTTCAATAAAACATTTTCAATTTAAAAATTAAAAAATTTACTTCATGGAGTTTATTATGATTGAAATCTGAATAATGAAATTTCACTAGCACTGATTCACATTTTTTTTGGAAAACATAAATAGCAGTAAAAACCGGACATCAGTGACAGTTTATTTAATCATAAGAAAATGAGAATCGTAATTAAATCTAGTAAATTCGCATATATTATACTTAATAAAGAGCACTGACATTTTGTGCTGTCCTTTGTATACTGATAATTATGTATTGCAAATAACATTTCAATATGTACAAGATAAATATCATTACTTGGGTTACAATCATGATAAATTACCTATAGTATTGAGTTTATATTAGGTATTATTGAGTTGTATCTTATACTTAGCAACTGCAACGTCACTTTTTGTCAAAAGTATCGTTTGAATCGGTCATATTTACACTCGTGCCAACGAAATAAAGTATAACTATACCCTATTTATTTTGTCACTTAAAAAATTGTTTACTCTGAAACAATAATAAAAATTATTGATATCACTTACTATAAGTATATTTTCGAACATTGCTAAATTGATTTTATTCAACTATACAATTTTTTTTTAATTTCTGTACTTAAATTGGGCATACACGATACAGCTGAAAGACTATTTTTTAAATTTGAATATTTCGTGGTGTCGACTCCTTTAGTTAGGTTGGCTACTCTGCCGCTCGCTTTCTAAGAAAAATTTCTTGCACACTCGAACGGAATCCGTGCGCCAGGGACTCGTTCACTCTCGTTCACTCTCCCTTCCAGTACTGGCGCGTTCAGACATCGTCATCGTAAACGAATAGAGCTTTCGTCCAAGGAAAAAATAGGAAGTGAGTATATTTATCGCTTTATTAAGGGGGTGTCACACTCAACTTTTACCGACTGAGTCAATAACACAATTACATGGTAGGAAAATACTTGACCTAATAAATAGAATGTATTACGCAAAACCAAGACATAGATACCCTTCCTCTTGAAACTATCTATCATTATGCCAAAAGTTCAAATGAAAATTTAAACGCACTAATAAATGACATTTGAACGAAAATCAGTAGCTGCAGCGTATACATGCTGGGAATTTCGTTCAAATGCCATTTTTATTCGCGTTCATATAATGACTTGAAACTTTGCACAGAGATAGATAAGTGCCAAAGGAAGGGCAACTATATCTTGATTTAGCATAACTTTTTATAAAAAAAGTAGTTGTGTTATCATTTCTGTATAACTATCCCTTACGAACAAATCCTGTAGGAAATCCTACACGAAATCCTACAGGAAATCGTATAGAAATACCGTAGGAATCCTATAGGTATCCTGTAGGATACTCTACAGGCAGTCCTACACGAAATTCTATAGGAAGTTTTATAGGAAATCCTACATGAATTTCGCGCTTTTCCTGCAGGAAATCCTATAGGAAATTCTGTAGATAATTCTGTAAGAAAAACTGTGGACAATTTTAGATGGAAAATCCTGCAGGGAATTCTGGAGTATTTTAGCATCTTATTTAACGCTGTGCCATCACACAGCAGAATCAATGGCAAACAGTCCTAGGTAAGGAGTTGCACCCCGGGACTGCCGTGAACGACTGCCGATATCAAAATCAAGGTCATCCTTGTCACATTGACTCTTCGTAAAG
Source organism: Torymus aiolomorphi (assembly GCA_036365515.1). Taxonomy (NCBI): domain Eukaryota; kingdom Metazoa; phylum Arthropoda; class Insecta; order Hymenoptera; family Torymidae; genus Torymus; species Torymus aiolomorphi. The sequence continues at coordinate 121,032,971 of CM070874.1, read as the reverse complement.
AGTCGTTCGAACGGTTGAATCTCACGGCTTTACATACCCTCGCGGTTCCAATGTGTTTGTGAGAGTGCCGACTGCTGCGCCCCATAGCGGCATAGCAGCGAACACACATAAACGAGGCTCTGGATAAGCAAGCTTCTGCCTCATGCCGTAGTGCAGCGCAGCAGTCGGGACTCTTATTAATACACTGGAACCGCGAGGATATGTAAAGCCATGAGATTCAACCGTTCGAACGACTCTTTACGGAGAGTCAATGTGACAAGGATTACCTTGATTTTGATATCGGCAGTCGTGCACGGCAGTCTCGGGGTGCAACTCCTTACCTAGGACTGTTAGCCATTGATTCTGCTGTGCAATGGCACATCATTAAATAAGATGCTAAACATCTATAAGATGTTTTCTCGAAAATACTCCAGAAAATTGTCTACAGTTTTTCCTACAGAATTACCTACAGAATTTCCTACAGGATTTCCTATAGGATTTCCTATAGGATTTCCTATAGGATTTCCTATAGGATTTCCTGCAGAAAAAGCGCGAAATTCATGTAGGATTTCCTATAGAGCTTCCTATAGAATTTCATATAGAACTGCCTGTAGAGTATCCTACAGGATACCTATAGGATTCCTACGGTATTTCTATAGGATTTCCTGTATATTCTATTTATTTCTATGGAAATAAATAGAATAAATTACAGAAAACCAAGATATAGCTGCCTTTCCTTTGGTATTTATCTACTTCTGTGTGAAGTTTCAAATGATTTTATGTACACATATAAGAATGGCATTTGAACGAAAATCAATTCAATAGATTTATTATCATTTTTGTAAGATTATATGTCGTTAGATGGCGTCACCTAGGCGTGCCTATCTATCAGCAGTGCCGTTACCGTACGCACTTTACGTAATTAACGCCATAGAGGTTAATAGATTTCTCTGGGTGGAGCTGCTGTCTCTTTCTAATGTTTGGCTGCTCGAAGCACTAAGTAGACGAAGTGACGACATGCGTGGTTTATTCTATTTCAGAATAAGTAAACGATATTGTTTTAGCATTATCAAACAATTCTATTTGCAAAAAATAAAATTTGTAATGGTAGATATGAGACCTGAGCCAAATTTTTTAAATGGCATGTCGAATTTCTTAGAATAGCTGTTTTACAGTATCTACAAACCTCAGTCAGATATATTTTTAGCCAGATATATTTTTACCTCAGATATTTTTTTACCTCAGATATATTTTAAGTTTTTGATGTATTTTTAGGTGTAAAAGGTTTTAATTGCTTAATTCATGCCCATTGAAAAAATTAGCATAGGTTTTAATATAACAATGTTGACAATGAAAGTCACGTAAAACTCTTTTAAAAGAGTACTGTCTAATTATTCTAAAACAAGCTATATGTTCGTGTAGTTGTCAAAATTGTTACCAAATTTTTTAACAACTACACGAACATAGGTTGTTTCACAATAATTAAACAGTACTATTTTAAAAGAGTTTTACTTCATTTTTATTGTCAATATTGTTATATTAAAACGTATGCTAATTTTTCCAATGGGCATGTGAAATTTGTTACTTCAGCTGTTACAGAGCATCCCAGATTTGTAATGAATTTGCTTCTGATCTCAGCTTGGTAATGACAATCACCTCATTTGAGTGCTGTAGAGGATCTACAATACGATGTCCACTTTTGCAAATTTTGTATTCGCTATATTTAGCGAATAAAAATTTAATAATTACAATAACAATAAAATAACAATAAAAATTTCCACATTTGAGTGCTGTAAGAAATTTTTAATATTATTTACAATATGTAAAAATATATCATAATTTATAGCAGATATAAATTTTATTTTAAATAAGGAGTAATAAAAAAAAGCTTTCAAAATATAATACATTCGGGGTCTGCAAATATACATATTAAAAAAATCACATAAAAAAACTTGACGTTCAGCGGTTTCTTGATGTTGGGCGACTTGCAGAAGGGGCTCTCGTTAGCCTTGAACTTATATTCACATCCAGTGTAGGCTTACTTGATACAGATGCATCTTATTGATTATAATATTGCCAAGATAAATCCGGATAAGACTACAATTGATGTATATTATAAATAAAAATATTTTTATAACTAAAATCGTTAATATTTGTTATAATATATACCTGTGAGAGCTGTCTCTTCAGTTCTATAATCGTATTATTTGCCCGGATAAGCTTATTTTTGAGGTCAACGTTATTCTCATGATACCGGCGACATCTCTAGAAATCAAAATTTTCATTTTTAAAGTTAAAAAAAGGAAAATTTATAATATCAAAAAGATAAAATTTTATACTAATAATATATTTTGACTTACGTCTTTTAATTTTTCTATTTCCTGAAACGCGGCCGGATGACTTTTCAAAGGGGGGTGGAGGAACTGGTAGAAATTGTCGTACAAGGCGCGCGGGTAAACAGCTGCTACGGCGCTGTTCGCGTAGAAGCTCTTTGACTTCCTCCAGTTCAGCCCGAAGCCGGGCTACTTCGCCGTTATCTTGCAGCTGGGCGTGATGACAATCATAATTCTGCACATGATCATAGTCAAACTTATGTCTTCTTCGTCTTCTGTGTTCCTCTTCTTGGCGCCTTTGTTCCTCCTCCCTTCGCTTTTCTTCCTTCCATTTTCGCTCCTCCTCCAACTCTTCTTTGCATCTTCTTTCTTTCATAGTTCTCTCCTTCTTCTCTTTCTTTCTCTTTTCCTTTTCCTTTCGTCTTTCTTCTTCTTTTCTCTTTTCCTCCTGCTTTCGCTTTTCTTCCTCCCTTTCTTTTTCCGCTTCTTTTTGCCTTTCTTCTTATTTTCTCTTTTTCTCCTCCTTTTTCTTTTCTTCTTCAATTCGTTTTTCTTCCTCCCTTTTTTCCGTTTCTTTTTGCATTTTTTCTTCTTTTCTGCTTTCTTCCTCCCTTCTTTTTTCCTATTCCTTTCGCAGCTTATTATTCTCCTTTTTCTTCCGCTTCGTTTCTTCTTTTTTAATACTTAATTTAGCAGGCCTTTCACGTTTTCTCTTTTCTGAAACGATATATTAAAAATTCGTGATTAAAAAAAAAGTGAGTTTATGTGTTACCAGCTATTAAACTTATTATTATTAAATTTACAATACTAGTTCTAGGGTACTTCGACCGCGTTTCGCGCGCATTCTATACATCATTCATATCCCCTTTTGAGGTTATGGCAAATCGATTACTTTTGAATCAATTTTGAAGGTTGTGCGTTTAGTTAACGCATGCAACTATCGAAAAGTTCATTCGAGGGAACAAAAATAAAATTTATTCATATTTACCTGTTTTCTTGATTTTATTCATCCTGGAGTACAATCCAAGCGAATTTTTTATTTCTTGTCAGGTACCTATAAGCTCCAGGCTATGAACTTTTAAGTCTGGCACTTACTCCATGAGGCTCGGCGAACTGCGTCCTCACGAGTCTGGCAGCACTCAGTAGTGCCACTACACACGCACACGCACACATTTGGGACGCAACAACCCTGATTGGTTTATATACATTTTTTTAAATGTTTTAGAATACTTAAATATTCTTTCTCTATTTTTGTCAAAAGTGATAATTTTGATACATGAATGGATACGAAATTTTGCGTACTTCAAAAACTTACTAGGATTTTTTTTACATATTTTGAAATCCCTGTAAAAAAATATAATTTCAACTGATTTGAATCCGCCTTGCAACTCCCGCCAGATAGGTACCGCCTTCTCCCATCGAATTCGCGAAAACCATTTTAGACGTTAAGTATCTAACGTCAACACAATTTTTCTGGACGCGCTCGCTTCTCTCATTGGTCGACTCAACCAATGAGAGAAGCGAGCGGGTGCGCTCTTATTGCGGCCAACCGCAACCAAATGCGAGCGAACGCGCTTATGTGTTCAGGGCCTCACGTATCGGAAACAAAGAAAAAAAAGTGAAAAGCCTGCTACATATACGTAATTAATACGTAATTAAGCAAGTCCTCTTGAATTCACATCATGGGCTCGAAAAAGAAAATCTTCAGTCGGCAGAAATCAAGAAAGTGGTCTCGTCGGTAAGTATATAAGCTCAACAGATCATTCTCATTTACACAAAATAACATTTTTATAACGTACAAAATTTTCTGTAAGTATAGTTAGTTCTTATTAAAGACACGCAATTTGTATGAATTTTGACTTGCCAAGAAGTTTCCTTTATCTCCGGTTATTTTTCAGCCACGAAAAATAACCGGAGATAAAGGAAACTTCTTGGCAAGTCAAAATTCATACAAATTGCGTGTCTTTAATAAGAACTAACTATACTTACAGAAAATTTTGTACGTTATAAAAATGTTATTTTGTGTAAATGAGAATGATCTGTTGAGCTTATATACTTACCGACGAGACCACTTTCTTGATTTCTGCCGACTGAAGGTTTTCTTTTTCGAGCCCATGATGTGAATTCAAGAGGACTTGCTTAATTACGTATTAATTACGTATATGTAGCAGGCTTTTCACTTTTTTTTCTTTCTTTCCCATACATGAGGCCCTGAACACATAAGCGCGTTCGCTCGCGTTTGGTTGCGGTTGGCCGCAATATCTATAGGTATTTGACGTCCACGACAATCGCGGACTTACTTTCTTTTTTTTCTTTTCTTTTTACGCTCGACTTTTTTCCCCGAACGTTGAGTATCGATCGGCTCCGCGAGCTTCGGAGAAGCTCGCGTCACGACTTGGCCGACGGGCCGCACCCTCTAAACGGGGGTGGGGACCGAGCGGCCCGCGAGCGCGGCCCAAGCTGCAGCCGATCTGCACATATTTTACACCGCCCGGCGACAGTCAATCAGAGAACGCCATCACTCGCCCCCTAACCGCACCGAGGTATTTTGTTTAATCCGAAATTTCGGAGCAACACTCGTTCTCCGCGCGACGCCGGAGACGGACCTCCTGGCCAAGAGCCCCTGCCAGGTCTCTCCCTCAGAGAGGACCTCGCCTGACTCCCGCCGCCAGCGACTTCGTCGCTCTTGGCATAAGGAGTCCCCCGCTCCCTCGCCTAGCGCGGACTTCGTCCGCACCAGGGCATACAGGGACGACTCCGAAATACGTTTCGGAGTCGACGGGGAAAGGGCGAGGGACTCTCACACCACGAGGACCTCGCACGAGCCGAACCGCGAATAAAACCGCCATCTTTTTTTTTTCGATTTTCTTATTTAGTTTCTATTTTTTTTTATTATTAGTTATTTTGCTCTATCGTTCATAAGAGAAATTTATTTTAACTTAATCAATTGTTCAATGCATTCATTTAATTCAGCCTAACCTACCCTTTTTCCTCATGCTCTCCGCCGACTACTGAGTTTACGTCATATTGTAGGATTCTATAGGAATTTCACATATCGAAAATGCGCGCGCTTGTACGAGAAAACAGGTGTTACGCAGTATAGGGTATGTGTAACTCAAGAGATAACCCATATGCTACCGACATGTCGATAATTCTAAATAATGAATCATCAAACTAATAAACTATTTATAAGGAATCTTTCAAGAAAAAAAGCTTTTCAGGCCCTCGGTAATTCTTCTAAGATTATTTTGTTACATTTTCATAATCTAAATCAAAGTATTCTATAAGTTATACATGTTTAAAAATTTGAAAATACACCTTCTAATATTAGATAATCGTTTCCTAAAAGTTTAATAGATAGCGTCTTTAGTCCGTTGTGACTTTAAAAAAATCTAAGGACACAGCGTATTACACACACGCACACGCACGCACGCACGCACGCACGCACGCACGCACGCACACAGTACTTTTATGATATCCCGCAGTTCTTAATTACCTATCCCATCACACTCTAAAGCACTAACTCTTGAAGATCACTGATAGAGATGTAGAAGCAGCAAAATAAGGTTGGATGATCTAAGCTGGCACTACTCCATGGATACCAGTTTGCTGAAAATCATCTAACTAACAGCCATCCACTACGTCAGTAACTCCACCATCTGGGAAGAAAGTACTGACAGAGACTGTCAATTGTGTCTGAATATCATGGACTACCTCCACCTATAAGGATCAACGAAACACATTAATAGCAGATCAGTCTTGACTCTGGGAGAGAAGCGAGGAAAGTAGAGCACTTAAAAACCACATAAGACTAATAAATAGATGACACCAATAAAAATATTACCATACAAAAGTAAAGTTTGCAGCAATTCTATTAGTTCACTCGCTGCACCAAATACCTGTGTTGACAACAGATTATTTAGTTTAGTAATTATAAAAAAGATTCGAAATTTATGTTTGAGAGGAGAGAATAGAAGTGGTCGAAATTAAAAAAAAAGATAAGATTTATTCTAGGTTGGTTTTCGGTTTTTATTTAAATAAAAGAGAAAAGGGAGAAAACGTTTATTAGTTAAAGAGTTTTGTTTTTTATTTATTATTTAGATCGAAAATATAGTTAAAAAGCATTGAGGTCTTTTATGCTTTGTGGGATAATGGAAATTTGATTAAAAAGACACTATCAATTTCTGCTTTTAAAGATGAACTTTCGGTTTGGACCATGAAGGTTAGTACTCACATGCATGTAAAAAATATGCAACGCAAAGCTATAAAAGCAGAAAGAGAAAGTGCTAAAAAAGACTCACATCATTTAGTTCTTCAAATAGACTTCGTTGAAAACTGGGCTGTGATTCATAATAAAGCTGTTCAAGGAAATCATTGGGTTAATGATCAAATTTCTATTTTCACAGCAGTGTCTTATCAAGGGGATTCGATATAAAGTTTCGCAGTCATAAGTGATGATTGAAAACATGATTCAGCGTATACTTTGCTAGAAGTAGAAAAAATTATAACTTACTTAAAAGAAAATTGTTGTGATTCAATAAACAAAATTACCATTATATCAGACGGCGCCGCTAGCCACTTTAAAAGTCGCTTTCAATTATATGAAATAAAATGAGCACCATATGATATAAAATGGTTGTTCTCTGCTACTGGGCACGGCAAAGGAGCTGTAGATGGTGTGGGTGGACTTACAAAGCATTATGCTACTTCACATAATCTTCGAGAGTTCCACGAAAAATTTATTCAAAATGCTAAGGATTTCGTAGAGTACGTTCAAAAATATACTGATGCAATTAAAATAATACATTTACAAGATGTTGAAATAGAACAATTCAGAAAAGCAAAAAATATTGATTGGCTTACAACTCCAAAGTATCCTGGAATTCAAAAAACTCATTTATGGGTTAAAGAAATATTTAATAATAAAACCCATTGTTTTACAGCAAAAACTGCCGATCATTTACTAATAAAAGTTAAAACAAAACAAAATAAAAACAAAGGTAGTCATAAAAATAAAAAATACAGAAAATTGAAAATGAGAAAATGAAAAACAGCTATAGCATGTAAGTACGAATGTGTATATGTATATTACTTAGATATGTACAAACATTCGTTTATATTGATTATTATTGACTACCATCGTAATAAATGAAAATTTTATTGTATTTTATTTTATTTTTTTTTCTCATTCTATGGGCAAAAATACAATATCCGACACACACGATTTGGTAGGTATTAACACCCCCTATCTTCATCTAAATTTTCGTAAAAAAAAACATGGGGTTTTTGAAAAAATGCATTTTTCCAAAAAGTGCATTTTTTAGTAAAAACTGCATAACTTATGCATTTTTTTATTTTTATGCAAATGTCATGCAGGACATGAAAGGAGGCACTAATCTGAGTAAGATCGCGTATAATTTACTCAAAAACTTAAAAAACTCGTAAATTGGCAGCTGTTTAAAAATGACCTAGAAAAATAAAATTTAAAAGTTAGGATTTTGTAAAAAATTTTTTAAATTGCCAACTGGGTGTCATTTTAGTGCAATCGAAAAATGAAAAAATACGTGTCGAATCATTTTTCGAGAAGAACAGTAATATTTTGATTTCAAAATGATCAGTGTGGTAGGCATACTCTGGCTGTTCGATTTGAGATGGATTCGGTCATATGTATTTTCGTATTTCATCATATTTTCGAATCATAAATTTGACGAAATGAGTCTACTGACTTGTTGACGTGCGTTAACATTTATAATTTTAGAGGTAATGTTGCGTTGTCCTACACCTTTTATATTTATATTATTGAAAATACTGACTTGTATGTTTTTGTTTCTAATAAAACACTACCCTGAAGAGGTGTCATACCCGCCAACGAAACGTCGCTCACTAATTATAAAATAAAAGTCTTGGTTTTTATTTTACACATTACCTCCGCTTGATCGAGAAAATACTTATACTGTTAATGTATTAATTTATCTGATTATCCTGATGAAAAAATATACATAGTATTCTGGTAGGATAAATATGGCAACTAATATTATGCAGTTTTTGAATTTTCAACAGCTTTTTTTAAAAAGGGACCATTGAGTGTCGTCGGGAGACACGGTGTATAGGAGAGGAGAGAGGTATCAGTTCAGTGATGGGTCCCCAGAGTTTGGAAACGGGAAATAATAACTAGATCTAGTTATTTTCGACCAGTGCTAAGTGTTCAAGGCAGAGAATTTGCTTTAGTGAGTGACGAGTGTAAGCGCGACGTTGCAACGTGTACTTCAGAGTCAGGTCAGGCTAGTTAGTCTGGCCTCACCCCCATGAGGCTAGTTAGGCTGGCCTCATCCCCATGCTGCATTCTCAGCAAATTCTCTGCTCTGAACTTAGCACAGGTCGAAAATAACTAGATCTAGTTATTATTTCCCGTTTCCGAACTCCGGGAGCCCATCACTGTGTCAGTTAGTCCGCTGCGGGCTTCTGCTGTTGCGTGGCGCCATCTCAAAGCTGTTGTGCCTACCACCCTGCTGCTCATAGCGTGGACTTGAAGGCCAGTACATCTTGATGATGAATTAAAGAACTAACTTTAAGAAATTTTGTATAAAGTATAAAGGAATAAAGGTATTTGGTACCACCAGTCCGTACATTCACTTCCGCACGATGGTCTTTACACATATACACTCCCATCGAGCTCATAAAGTTATTACAACCCCGAGTAAGTAGAGCCGCGTTCAATGTCGGAGTAAAACCGGCAAGCAGCTCTCGGCCTCTTGTTAATTCTTAATTGATCTAATATTTATAAAATCACGTCCAGCGGCAGTAGCGGACTGCCCTGCGCTGGAGATTTCCCCAGGTGACCAGGAGTGGCGCGTTATTGAAAAATATCCCGCTACTCGTGGACTAAACGTTTCCCCTTTCCCCACCCTCCTTTCCCTTCTCTCTTTCGCGTGCGTATGTGGCGCATGAGTGAGTATTGCCCGAGAGCGTTGTTCCTAGCCTTTCAGGTACAGATTGCTTCTCTGCGGTCTGTTTGGATGCTTTCCTCTGCGTTTCTTGGAAAAGGGGTGCCATAAATATTGAAGCACGTGAGTTTGATTTTGAAAATGTTTTTCGATGGTATCTTCTGTAATGAATTGACTTATTTATATATTTTTGTTGGTAAACATTTGATTTGAAATACGTCGCTGAAAATGATTTTCGTAACTATTAAAAGAACACAAAAGAAAAACATAAAAACAAATACAATGTAAATTCTTCTACAGTCTTTTTATGCGCGAACACTACCCTGAATTTGAAATATTAACTGAATGAATGCGGTAAAATGAAAATTTTTTACACAGTTCGCTGACATTCTATATTTTATTTCATGCTGCACAAGCAAGGCATTTTAAGCATAAACTCGATTGAGAAATCTTTGATTTCGCCTATGATAAAGATTAAAACATTAAGAGAAGTATGATTTATACTCTAAATGTCCTAAAATCATAAATACTTTTTAATCATGATATTGATATTGTCGAATCAATTCATTCAAATATAAATGAATTCCAATCACTTTATTTTAAATATTACTCGCCTTTTCAATCAAGCGTCGTATATATTTCGGCATTAAAAGTTTCGTCTGAGTTAGCACCTTTTTCAACTGGCTTCTGAGTTAGCGACTTTATATTTGGAAGCGACGATGTGTACTTCATTTTATTTTAGTTTTTTTTATAATTACTATTAGATTTACAATTAAGATAAAAAGCATTTGTTATGTCTAAAACCATATATTTTTTTAGTTGATTCAAATGAAGCTGAAAAATCTCAAGCTGCACATTTTTACTTAGGTTGCAACATGCACAACATGAGGGCCTAGAAACGAAATGTCATAACGCGATTTTGTCAGAGAAGTATCGCCGATGACCTGAATTTTAATTTTAGGCAAATCTCTTTTTTTAAAGTGGAAAAATTTAATATAATTTTCTGTTCAACTTGCCAGAACTTCGTTCAGATCAAATGATTCTTCAAAAAATCTTTACGCAAGATACTTTGGGGTATTCTGCGTGTTCTAAGCCTTCGCGGAATAATAGAGATTATTATTAAACAAAATGGCGAATTTAAAAGAATTTTTTTTTTTATTTTAAATCTGTATTTTCAAATGAAAAAGTTGTGTTAGGAATATTCGAGAATCGCGATTCGATTAGAACTACAATATTCTTTAACGCCTAAGGAAGCTTTCTTGAAAATTCGAGCTCCCTATTGTTGCTAAGAAGTTGGAGCATTTTTCGTGAGCGTCTCGAGTCGTGCTCGTGCCGTACACTGAAAAAACTCTGGCACACAAGATGCACAAAACGAGGGACGTATTTCGTCCCTTCGGTTCGGCACGGCTGTTGTCCCGTAACGGTGCTACTGATTCCCTCTGGCGGCGCGTATACCATATCTTAAGGCGAATTTAGGTTAGGTTTTAAAAGTATCGGCAATATTTGGTATGTATTACGTGCCAGAAGGGGAGATGTGCTGTGCCGAATCCAGGGACGAAATAAGCCACTCGTTTTCTGCGTCTTGCGTGCCAGAGTTTTTTCAGTGTACGCTTGCCGCGGCGTGTGGACTTCAACAGCATTTAATGTAACGCTCACGAAAATTTGTACAAGCTTTTAGCAAAAATACATAGGGAGCTGGAATTTTTTAGAAAATTTTGTTAGGCGTTTAAGAATATTGTAGTTCTCATCAAATAACGAAATTCGGAAATTCCTAACACAATTTTTTCAATTGAAAATACAGGTTTGAAAAACAGGTCAGAAAAATCTGATTCGCATTCTCAATGTCCTAAAGAAGTAAATTCTTTTTAATCATGATATTGATATTGTCTTTGAATATTTTCAACTATATCCTACAACATCATACTTACTTCACTCACGGTAATGTAAATACATCGTTAAAAAATGAAGAATCGAAAGCTGAAAATCCACTTGACGATATGACAACAGATGGTAGTGGGCCAGGAGAGTGAGAGAAGGGACAGTTGTGACGTGGAAAATTAATATTAGAGAACCCAGTTATCTCGTTGGTTAATATGCAAAGGGTTAATACGGAGGTACACTCTCGCCCCTAGGAGTCGTAAGGCGACCAGCGAGACACGCCGCTCCATACACGCGGCATCGTAGGCGGGCGAGCAAAAGAAAGAACAGCCAGTGAACCCTTTACGACATACAGATGCGTACGTGTGTGTATATAGCCAGTACCGTTCTCTTTCTCTCCCTCCCTCTCTCTCTCTATCTCTCTCTCGCTCTCTCTCTGCACATTTCACATTTATATTAACCTGATTAAGACATGTTGCCGAGCGTCCGCTCGCGCGCAGTTTAATGCAGATATGTGGAGTTTGTTTCTGAACTGGCATTCATTTTAATGGAATTTGTAATTAAATGAGCTATACGCCGCGCGGAAAGTCCTCTTTCTCTCTCTCTCTCTCTCTCTCTCTCTCTCTCTCTCTTTCTCTCTCTCTCCAGTGCGTGTGCAACTCGTCCCCGTTTGTATCCTTTAATATTCTCACTATGCAAGCTTGCGCGACCCCTTTTTCTCGTGACCGTGTTGTATGTGCGTGGAGTGGTCGAATTTATTCGAATCGCGAGTGAGAAGCCCGACTGTACTATAATTGAGAGAAGGAAGTATTTTTAAACTTTTGGGTTTAGTTTGGAGAAAATTTTAGATCAATGTTAGAAGAACGATGTTATGTAAAATTAAAAAATTTTGTTATACTGCATATCAAAAACGCATAATTTTTCATCTACATAATAAATTTGTAGACCAATGTTCTTTACCTTATTTCGACGCCCCATACGAAGAAAAAAGCACAACTGAAAGCTTCTTACGGAAAAAGCACAGTTCGCGTCCCCGACTCGCTGCGCTCGGACGAAAAAAAGCACAGCTACATAAGTACTTACGAAGACTACCACTATTGCGTTAAAAATAAAAAAAAATTGTCAAGATATTGGAAATCACCATTATATTGATAAGTGATTACATCATATGAAATGGATGAATTATGTTATATGAATTCTCATGTACTTTAAATTGTAACTGAAGTGCATATCAATCTTAAGACAGTTTATCAACTACGTAAGAATGAAACTCTTGAAATATAGGTTTAGATTTGCGTACAACACGATATAGGAATTTTAAGTAATGCCTTAAAAAGTGCATCAGATCTTTAATAAGGGCTCCAAAGGAACTATAATACACATAAATCGAAAGAAAACTATTTGAACTTACAAGATATGGAGTTTTGCTATCCTCTCTTAGAAGAATGATGACGGAAATATAAAACCAAAATAAAACCTTTGCGATTGGTCAAGTCCGTTTGAAAGGGAGCCCGAGATTGGTCGACGGTGACGTGAGCTTTTTGCTTAAGGTCTTAGCTGATTGGTCCAAATAAAATCCACAAAGTTTGGAATTATGAAATATTTATAAACTATGTAACGGATAATTGATTCTCCGGCTGCTCGATAATTATCCAGCTACAAATATAGTGCATGCGGCGGCGAGGCTAGCGCACCTCGTGCAATGCACACCGCATGCGAATCTTAATGATTGAGTTATTAATGGAAAACGGGGTAAGGTAAATAATTAATCGCGAGTAATAGGTAAAAACCATATGGCGTTTATTGCGCTGTCAGAAAAGGGGGCACAAAGCGATACGCGGTCAGCAGGCGCACGAAGGAGGACCGAGTCGCCGCGAGTTAGAGAGAGAGAGAGAGAGTAATCGAGCCGGCACTTACAATAGTTGCGTGGAATCGCTGTCGCCGGTCACACTCTCGCACCAGCACCTGATGCGTAGGTCGCTCTCGATCCTTCGCGCGTTGCGCGGGGGCTTATCGGCTCATCCCTGGATGATTCGCCCTAGCGGGGAAAAGAGTTGGTCACTATGTTCAATGGTGAGGCGTGAGGTCAAGGGGTTAGTGACGTGCTCGGCGCGTTGCGGCGCGCGTGCGTCGGGGGGAAGGTGTCGCGACGCGGTTCGTTGTGACTGCGTTCCGAGAGCCTTTAGGCCGTCCGCGGCTTCGGGGTGGCGTTGTTCTTGCGTTTGTCGCGAGTGGTAGCGGCTTTCGCTCGTCAGCGTCTGTCGTTACTCGCGAGCGCTTGCTCGTCTGGGCCCCTATGACACGTGTGGTTCGCGTTACCACCAACCGTGCTTTGCGTGGTCTTCCCCTCTTGCGGGGTGCGGGCTGCTGCTCGCTTGCCAAGTCATTGGGAGATCCGTCGTCATCGGGGTCTTCCCCAGCCTGGTCATTGCGTGCCGAGTTAACGTCAGTTGAGCTCCTTGCCTCAGCAGTAAGATTAACCTTTTCATGGTATAATTTAAGGTCTTCTACGTGGACCTTGCCGCAGTCTCTTCCATCAAGGTCTTGCAGCTCGTACACATTCGAACCTAGCTTGGCACAAATTACGTACGGGCCGGCGTATTTCGGCGCCAGCTTCGCTGCTACGCCTTGTACTGCGGAGGAGAGGATGCGGTTTCGCTTCCAGACCTTGTCTTTCAGTTCGAAGCGAATATCGCGGCGAGACGCATTATAATAATGCGACTGTCGCTGTTGCGCTGCTGAAGCATTTTTCGCGGCGGATTGTTGCACGTCTCGCAACTTCTGCAGCCGCGCGTGCCAGCGCTCGAGCTCGGCTGCTTCTGCGAGCTCTTCTACTGCGCGCTCCTCGCGACGCTTGAAGAAAACGGGCGGAGTCGGTTGCCAGCCCATGTTCAGGAAAGCTGGACTCGACCCGTCGACTCCTGCATCGCAGTGTTGTACGCGAACATCAGTTCGGGGATGTGCAAATCCCAATCCTTGTGGTTTTCTTCGAGGAACGCGGTGATCATGGTTTTCACCGTGCGATTCACTCGCTCCACCGGATTCGCCTGCGCGTGATACGGCGGAATCGTCGTATGCGTAACTCCACACTTGTTCAGGAAGGAGTCAAGAGCCTTGTTCTTGAACTCCGTTCCATTGTCGGAGTGAAAAGCTTCGGGTACTCCAAAGCGCAGAAAGATTCGCTGTTCCAGCTCCTTTTGGATGGTGTGTGCGTTCGCCCTGCGAATAGGCACGCATTCGATCCACTTAGTAAATAAGTCCAGGAAGATCAGCAGGTACTCGAAACCTCGAGCAGACCTGGGAAAAGGTCCCATAATATCCCCTGCAACGATCTGCCATGGGCGTAGCGCGCGATGGCTGCCCATGAGGCCTGCCGGCGCTGTCTGCTGCACTTTGCACTGCTGACAGATCAAGCAGTTCCGCACAAAGTCAGCGACATCTTTGCGCAGCGAAGGCCAGTAATAATAGAGCGTGACACGCGCATGCGTCTTCGCGCGGCCTAAGTGATCCGCGGTAGATTCTGCATGGCTCTCTTGCATCGCTTTCTCGCGCTTCTCAGCTGGGAGCACTAATTTCCAAGCATCCTCGTTCTCAAGCAAATCTTCGACTGCAGGATTTGGACGGTAGCTGTAGAGGCACCCGTGAACTATCTTCCACCACGGATAGTCACCGGGATTTTGTCCGACGGCGGCGACCATGCGTTTGTACCAGGCGTCGTTCGTCTCTTCGAAGATGCCCACTGCCGCGAGGTCTGGCGCTTCCTCGTCCTCAAACATGCGAGAGGGCGCGTCAGGCACGTGATTTAGTGAACCCTTACGATGCTCGAGGTCGTAGTCATACGCTTGCATTTCAAGCGCCCACCCTGGTAAGCGTTCGGTGGGATTATGCAAATTGCATAACCATTTCAGACTACTATGGTCCGTTATCACTTTAAAGTGATACCCTTTGACATAAGCACGGAACTTGTGTATCGCCCAGAAAACTGCGAGGCATTCGCGTTCCGTGACGGAATAATTCCGTTCCGCCGCGGTCATCGTGCGGCTTGCGAAGCATAAAACTCGCTCTTCGCCGTCGATTGTCTGCGTGAGTACCGCTCCAAGGCCAGAATCACTCGCGTCCGTTTGAATCATGAACTGGTGTTCAAACGACAGCCGGTGTAATACCGGGGCAGACGCAATGAGAACTTTAATCTGCTCAAATGCGGATTGCTCCGCGTCACTCCACACATACGTAACGTTGTGCTTTGTTAACTGTGTGAGCGGCTCCGCGATCGTCGCAAAGTCAGGCAAGAACTTGCGATACCACGACGCCATGCCCAGGAACCTTCTCAACTGTTTGAGATTCTTCGGCGCCGGATATTTCAAAATTGGAGCAATCTTGACCAAGAAACTTGACCTCGCTGTGACAGAACTCGCTTTTCTCACGGTTAATCGTGAGACCTGCATCTTTAATACGCTAGAGAACGTGGCTGAGCCACTTGAGGTGTTCCTCAAACGCCTCCGTGACGATAATAATGTCGTCCAAATAGGAGAACGCATGAGGTTCCATCTCCGGACCGATAACGCGGTCCGAAAGCTCCTGGAAGGTCACTGGCCCACCCACTACCCCATAAGGCATTCGAGTAAATTCGAAGAGGCCCATTCCCGGGACAGTAAACGCGGTCAGCGCCTGCGCCTCCTTCCGCAACAGAATTTGGTGGTGGGCGCTGCTCAGATCGATCGTCGATATATATCGAGCACCTTGGAGCTTGCGTAAAATCGCATCCATGTGAGGGAGCGGGTACGTGCTCGCCTTGATTATCGCGTTCAACTTGCGATAATCGATGCAGAATCGGTACGTGCGATTCGCTTTCCGTTGCATCACAACAGGGCTGGACCATTCACTGGTCGATTAGACAATAATGCCCGCCTCGAGCATCTCTCGCACTTGCCTATGCATTTCCTCCTCGAGCTTCTTCGAGACAGGGTAATATTTCTGCTTTATGGGCCTAGTGCTTGAGACGTCGATATTGTGTTCGGGCCAGCTGGTGCATCCTAATGGGGCGTCACTCGCGGGCAGCAGTTGATCGAGCAACTCTTGCAACTGTCGCCGTTGGGCTTCGTCGACATCGGCAAGGCCAACCGAATCGAGGTGAACAGCGCTCGCTTCGTCGTGCGCTAGTGACGCTAATTCTAGCGGAATCCGCTCTTTAAGTCCTTCGATGCTAAGCGTCGATTCGCGCGGCCACAGCATGGCGTTAAATTTCCGCATAAAGTCGGCGTCGAGCAGACAGTCTGCGTCCAATTCCTCGAGAATCACCACGTCGAGGTAATGTCGCACACCTGCCACGTCAAAGGGCAGGTCTACGTGGCCCAGCACCGCCGCGGTTTTGCCGTTGGCGAGGCGTGCCCCACTTCCGCGGTGCGGCGTAATCTTCTTGCCACATGCGGTTGCAATCCACAAGCCAATAGGGCCTACTGCGGTGCGAGATACGCCTGAATCATGTAGCGCGCGTATGCGAAATTCGCCCAGACCCACTGGTAAATACCATCGTGAATATTCTGGTTGACTCGGGGTACTCAAATTTCCCTCCAAGTCGGTAGAGGTTGCTGCGATGGACGCAGCCGGGACGCCTTGCAGAGGCGCCGTTGAGGTCACGTCAGGATTTGGAGGGGCGAGAGGGACCTCGTCTCCGCGTCCCCTCTGTCTTTTCCCGAGCACGCCGGGCAGTGTGGCTTAATATAGCCAGGCCAGCTACAACCCCAGCACCGCACGTGCTCTTCACGTTGCGTTTTCCCTATGCTTGTTAGAGGGGCTGCGACCACTTTTGCGGTATGCTCCTGTCCTCTTGGGAGGGCTGCTGCTTGCCGGCGGCGGACCCAAGGGTCGTTCCCTGCTCAAATTAAGTTTTGCCAGTTTTTCGTCTAGCAGTCGGCTAATCAGCCGGTCGAGCCTCTGAGTCGACTGCTCTGCCATCGCGGCTAGGCTCGGCTTGCTATCGCTCGACGCGGATCTTCCATCCTTGTCCTGCGGGGCCGCACCACTCGCCAGAGCCGCCAGACTACTCTGGCCACGCTGCGGTTGCGTTTTCGCGGGCTTTGACCCCTTGTAGGCTACATCTGGTAACAGACTATCGTCCGGGTTCGGGGGAGGCTTGTAACTCCTCTTCGCCTCCCTTAGCGCTTCCGCTTCTCGTGCAAGCTCTACATGCTTGTCTATATCGGTGACTTTCTCCCGTGGTACCAAGCGCTGGAGACTAGGGAGCATATTTCTCTATATATGTTCGAGTTGCCTTTCATCATCCCAGGGCTCCTCGAACTTACTCAAAATCGTAAGGAGGCATATAATATAATCCCTTACAGGCTCGTCTCTGCCTTGGGTGCGGGCTTGCGCTTCGCCGACGAGTCGTTGCTGGAATCGCTTGTTGACCGCGTAGCAGAGGCGTACGGCGACGCAGAAGTCTTCCCAAGTTCGCCAATTTTTGCAAGCTTGGCGGCACCAATGCCTTGCGACGCCAGACGTCAGCTCGGACATAGCGTTCAGCAGATCTTCGTCTGTGATCCGCGCGAGCGAGCGGCATTCGTTAACTCGCTCGAGAAATTCCTCGATGCTACTGTCTTTCTCGCCGGTGAATTGCAGTTTCCACTGCCGCACCATTCTGCCAACGTCCGTGTTAATGGATTGATGGAGCGTGGTACCTTCGCCCGAGTATCTGCTTTGCAAGTTACTCGGGAGGCTCCCCCTCCCCCAAGACTCTTGCCGGTCGCGGGCATGAGGATGAGGATGTCGTTGAGGGCGACGCTCATCCGCATAATACCTTTGCGGTGTGAAGTTTTGAGCTGCGGGGTTTAGCGCTGGAGGTTGTCGCGCGTTTGCGTTCGTCGCTGTGTTGCGCGAGTCCGTTTGTGTACTTCCTTCATCAAGGTACTCTAATCTGTACGTGTCTTGGAAGTTCATTGTCTTGTGTTTTCGCGAGCTCGCTTCGTTGCCTGTCGTTCTATTTGACATTGCATACAGGCGTGTGCTCGCTATTAGATCTGACATCTGCTCCTGCAGCTGCCTTATTTCTTTATCGTAGCCTTTTGCGATTCCTTGTATCCTCAACATTTCGCGTGCTACTGCTCTTGGCATTGTGTATGTTTTGCAGTCTATGAGCGTGCATTGTACAGGGTCATCGGCTGTAGTTGCTGTTCGTATCGTAAAGATCGATTACGGGACTGAATGTATTGTGTACGTGCCCACAGTGCTGGCTACGGCTGTACTCGCTGTTGTCGTTGTGGTCGTTAGCGTCTTTACCCACGTTGACTGTGCTGTGTGTTTCGGCTATCGCTTTTCCCAGGTTTATTGCTTCACGAATATCTTGCTGCGACGTTCGTCTCGATCCTGGTGGATTTTGCGTCGTCGCGGTCCATATTTGCTCTGCGGTTGTTGTTAACGCTGTCGTGCCGGCGTTATCTTTTTGTACTTCGGTGAGTGACATGTCCATTTGGTCCAGTAGTGTGTGACCATAGTCTAGTGATGTTGACGCGAGACGTCTTTGCGTGTAGTGTGTGCGCTTCGTAACTTGACGCCTTTCTGTCAGCTCGTCCTGTGTACGTGCGTCGAACGGCAGAGTTTGTACCAAGGTTTCCAGTTTCTTGTTTCTTCTATCGAATGCTTCTGCTTCGTGTTCTGCTTCTTCTGTTCGCATGAAATCTTTCGCTGTATAGTCACCTCGCAATCACCTATATAACCTATCCGTTTTTGCAAACTGTGTGCCGTTTTTTAAAAGTTCTAATTTTTCGAGCGCATCGTCGAGCGGCTCGCCTGCCAGGTTCATTATCCAGCCTTGGATTTCCACCCCCATGATGTCTTCAAATGTATCGTTGTCTAAGAGTGGCATGTTGTTGACCTGAAAATCTCTAATGCGCTTCGCGGAGAAATTCGGATTTTAAAGTTTTAATTTTTAACTTGTTACGCCTCTGGTGTTTTTAAGTTTAATTTGCGCTAATCGCTGGTCAATTCTCTTTTATCTTTAAGGAGAATGAAAGTTATAATGTTTCCTTATTTAATTCGGAAGGAAGAAGAAATTAAAAATCCAAAAAGAAAAAAAAATTTGCCTCTTCCAGTTCTATTTGTTTTCCTGTTTATTAATTTAACAACAAGAAAATTTGGATTGACAAAAGACAATTTGTTGAAAAACCAAAAAGGAGTAAATTCAAATAATTTATCATAATTTATAATACTTATAATGTTTATGGGGTCGTTTGCGCTTTGTCTAAATGCGTCGCATTCAGATTTGCGCTTGCAATATACGCATTCAATAATTTATTACAATAGATAAATTCCGCTCATTAGGTTCTGTGAATTTATTTTGCGTGAATCGCGGTAAATAAATTCCCAGAATATTTTATTGATGATCTCAATTAAGTTATTTTATCTATTTATTAAAAGGAAATGTTATTGCTAAATTAGGTAGAATGATAATTGTAATACTAATAATAATGTTAAAAAAAAATATGAGATAAATTATTAAACTGCGTAATTTGTTGGTGTCTTAATTTTAACTGGAAGAGTATTTGGTTTAACTTAAAATTCCAAAGGTTATTTTACTAAGATTTATTGAAGACTTAATACTTCAATATAATAAAGCAAAAAAAATTTTTGTTTTATTCTTATAACGTTAATGATCCGAATTTCTCTGAAATGTTTTAGAACGTATATGCGTTCTTGATATTAGTTCTAAACTATTTCGTTGTCTTAAATGTAATATTTTGACTTCGCGTATATTTTAATATAGTACGTTTTAATCTTATTTACGCTAATCGGTAATAAGGTAAATGTTTCTAATTTTTCACCCTGACTCAAATGCAGGGAGTTGCGAAAGTTGTGTTCGAATTATATAGTCTATGCCAGCTGCCTACTAGGTGACTATAGTATAGTCAATTGGTTTTTTTTTTTTTTTATCAGTTCAATTATGTCAATTTTTTCAGTCTTCTTAAGTTGCGAATGGCCAGCTGAATATGGCGAGGGGTGATTTTCGACTGTCTGTTATCGCGGGCGGCGTTGCCGGCCAACTCCATCACCTCGGCGGTCAGGTAGTGCAGGACCACGGCGAGGTACTCCGAGGCACTAGCTTCCACGCGCTCAACATAATTACCCTGGCGCAACAGACGGTGGATGCGACCGACGGGGAACCGGGGTCCAGCTCTGGTGGAACGAGCCTTCGACTTAGTGCGCTTTTTAGCTTTTTTTCTGCGCCCAGCTATTTTTCTTCTTTGGTTGAGAATTCGCCTTCTATATAGTCACTATACGGCACTCGCGTTATTCGCTGTCGGGGTACGATAGTTCCCGAGCGATCAGCTGTTGCTGCTTCCACGATGCTATGTATCGCGATTCGCAAGCTACGTTGCGTGTGCCTAGATACTGAGTTTTGATCAGCGAGTTCGCACATGCATTATTTCGCGTTAGAAAATTTTTATTTTTTCAATAATAATCGCGTTAGAAAATTTTTATTTTTTCAATAATAATTCAAATTTTGATTTAATTTGAATATTAAATTTAATGATTTTAAAAGTAATTCCAAACTTTAATTTACTTACAATTTTAAATTGATGTCGATGGATAATTACCGAAAGAGAAGACAAAAAAAAAATTTTCTATTAATCAAGGAACGCGGGAGCGTTCCGAAGGCAAGTATAGAAGAGCCTTAGGACGACCGCGTGATGATATACATTGAAATGGATGTACGAGAAATTCTATGAGCTTATACACCTATTACGCTAGTTTTAACTATATAACATATCCCTCTTAATCGAAAGCCACTTCATTGCTCTACTCAAATCAAAAGATTTTATTTAAAAAGATTATCTCATTCAAAAGATATAAGGGACTGAATTTTTTTTTGTCGGCTTTACGATTTCTTAACTTTCTCCATGGTATTCAGCCTCGCATCCGGTTTTTCCCGACTTCCTGTGACGTCACATATGTTATGTATATATACACACATACAATCACCAGGAATTAATGGCTATGAAGAATTAAGCAGTGATAATGGCCGTATAATAATAAAGAAAGACAAGAGAAAGAGAAAGATAAAAATATAGATAGAGAGAGAGGGAGAGAAGAAGAGACATAAACATACGTATATTTTTTATTATATACAGTATATATGTTTATTAGTACATAACCTCTCTCTATGTATATACCTCTATATATGTATATACTCATACATATAAACATGAACATAATATCTGTGGCTTCCCGGAATAACGACCTAACCCACTTGTACGTGTTTTCGAGAAATCGACGTTTTAAAATTTCTGTCATGATACTTCATATGTAAGATCGAATTGCGCGAGATGAGTCATAACAATGTAACTTTTACAAAGGTATAGAGTACTCGGCTCAGACCTCGGCTTTACCTCGGCTAGGACCTCGGCTTTACCTCGGCTCGGACCTCGGCTTTACCTCGCCTGGGACCTCGGCTTTACCTCGGCTGGGACCTCGGCTTGGACCTCAGCTTTACCTCGGCTCGGACCTCAGTCGAGCCTCGGTTAGACCTCGGTCGAGCCTCGGCTAGAACTCGGCTCGGACCTCGGCTTTACCTCGGGTCGGACCTCGGCTTTACCTCGGCTGGGACCTCGGCTCGGATCTCGGCTTTATCTCGGCTCGGACCTCGGCTCCAGCCCCGGATTTGCCGCGGCTTGAGCCGAGGTACAGCCGAGGTGCTGCCGAGGCTAATCCGAGGCACACCCGCGGCTAGCTTCAGGTGAATTCTAGGCTCATCCGAACTGTACCCGAGGAACCCCCGAGGTAAAGCCTTCGGGGTAGCCGATGATGATGTCTAAGTGGTGCGCTCCGTAGCGTTTTACCTCTAGGTATTGGAACGCATCGAATGCGTGGTCTAGGTCTTTGAGCTGGCCGATGATGGAGTCTAGGTAGTGCGCTCCGTAGTTTTTTGTGATTAGATCTCAGGGTGCATCTAATACGTGGTCCAGGTGTTCGGGGTAGCCGATGATGACGTCTAGGTGGTGCACTTCGTAGTTTTTTACCTCTAGGTATTGGAACGCATCGAATTCGTGGTTTAGGTCTGTGGGGTGGCCGATGATGGAGTTTAGGTTGTGAGCTCCGTAGTTTTTTGCGATTAGACCTCAGGGTGCATCTAATACGTGGTCCCGGTGTTCGGGGTAGGCGATGATGATGTCTAGGTGTTGCGCACCGTAGTTTTTTGCATTTATATATCAGTGCGCATTTTACAGGAATTCTAGGTGTTCGAGGTAGCCGATGACGATGTCTAGGTGGTGCGCTTCGTAGTTTTTTACCTCTAGATATTGGAACGCATCGAATGCGTGGTCTAGGTCTTTAGGGTGGCCGATAATGGAGTCTAGGTTGTGCACTCCGTAGTTTTTTGCGATTAGGTCTCAGGGTGCATCTAATACGTAGTCCAGGTGTTCGGAGTAGTCGATGAGGTGCGCACCGTAGCTTTTTGCATTTATATGTCAGGGCGCATTTTATAGGAAGTCCAAGTGTTCCAGGTAGCCGATGACGATGTCTAGGTGGTGCGCTCCGTAGTTTTTTGCATTTAGATGTCAGGGCGAATGTAATAGGAGGTCCAGGTGTTCGAGGTAGCCGATAACGATGTCTAGGTGTTGCGCTCCGTAGTTTTTTGCATTTAGACGTCAGGGCGCATGTAATAGTAGGTCCAGGTGTTCGAGGTAGCCTTTGACGAGGTCTAGGTGGTGCGCTCCATAGTAGGTTCATTTTCTTCGACAGTGGTTATTACATGCAAGATCAGAAGTATATTTGTATTTTGAAATGAAAATATAAATATTCAGATAAGTAGCAAGCTTTTATATAGTAGAAAACTGTTATTAATATACTAATAAGTATTGTTACTTTGTGAAATTTTGTTTTTATTTTTACAGAGTATCAGAACGTATGAATCATATGGATAAGAAGATCTTGATTGAACAGTTTATAAGTAGAACTGTTAACAAATACATAAATTACACGTCTGTCTAATTAAAATATGAAAACAGAGAGATGCAAGATTTTCACTATTATTAAAATAATATAAGAAAATTTATGTGAAGCCTTTCTGACAGTTATTATGACAATTAAAGTAAGAATATCTAACAATTATTATAAGATCTGGAAATAGTGAGATGATATTTTCATATTATTAGAAGTGTATCATAATGCAAAAAGTATTTAAATGTTTGTTGATGACATTACTTCTCTCAGACTCTGGCTTCACTCCATTGTTTGCTTAAAATGCAAATGCAGCTTGAAGAAGATTATTATATACTTAATCTCAAAACAAACACACTAGAAATTGATCAAGAAAACTAGATCCGCAAATTGTTTAGATAACTATAACTTATTGTTATAAAATTAGATTGTTATTATAAGATTGTTATAAAGTTAGATTGTTATTATAAGATTGTTATAAAGTTAGATTGTTATTATAAGATTGTTATAAAGTTAGATTGTTATTATAAGATTGTTATAAAGTTAGATTGTTATTATAAGAGTTGAAATTTATCGAATTATAGACAAAAAACATCAAGTAATTGTGAAATAGCTTGGACTAGTAACAATAATTTTGTTAATAGTGTCATATAATACAGAACCTAAATAATTAAAACAAACTGAGTTGAATTATAAGTGAGTTTAAGTAATATATGGATCCAGAATTAATATGAGAAGAATCCCTAAACAAGTTTATAGTGGATGTGAGTAAAAATGAAACATCGCATAATATTGAAATCACTTAGTATTGTGACATAAAATCATGATGTTTACCACTGAAATTAATTTGTGGGTTTTTATATTAGTAAAATATATACAATTTTTTTGTATATTTTAGAAAATGAGTTATATAGCGAAAAGCATAAATGATTAAATACATCCATGGTCTATATGTAAATCAACCTTGGAACATGAGTTTATTATGTGTGTGAAAAAAACTGTTTGGAAGAAACACCGGAAATTGGCACAGAGTAATTGTTACATGATATTTGTGATATAAAAACATGATGCTCTCCAGTGAAGCACATCTCTGTAAGTACATGATCTACACACGATTAAGTTCTCTACTATAAAAGAATGTCGAGAAAGCTTTTAAAGTTAAAGAATTGTTATACTTTGTGGAAACTTTTTTACAGCGTACCAGATTTATGATTATTTATAGAAAATGTGGAAGAATTATTTTTTATGTACGTCTGAATATGAAAAGCATTATAGACAAAAGTTTTAGAAGTTTTTTGTCGTACAGCAATCTGAAGTATGGCATTAATTATCAAGGAGGTTCTATCAATCTGTTGGATACAGAAAAAGAAGAATCTTATTTTTTATGTACGTCTGATTATGAAAAGCGTTATAGACAAAAGTTTTAAAAGTTTTTTGTCGTTCAGTAATCTAAAGTATGGCATTAATTATGAAGGTGGTTCTATCAATCTGTCGGATATAGAAAAAAACGAATCTTAATAAATAAATAATATAAAAGAATAAAAGTAATTTCAAAAAATTTAACTAATATAATCATTTTATAGAGCTCCTTGAAGAAAAATTTTACTGTTTCTTCAAATTTAAAACTTTTATGAATAACAATACAGCCATTTAATAATGATATTAAAAATATACTATAATAAACTCTCATAACGTTATCACATTATGTAATTATTATTTTCTATTAAAAAGTTGTGAAATCTATCTAAAAAAACATATTACAAATGTTTAAACTAAGGCAAGTACCTATCAGTCTCTCTCCCACCCTATCTCTCCCACCCTCTCTTTCCGACCTCTCTCTCTCTCTCTCTCGCTCTCTCTCTCTCTCTCTCTCTCTCTCTCTCTCTCTCTTTCTCTCTCTCTGGCTCTCTCTATCTCTCCCTCTCTCTCAACATCTGGCAAACTGAGTACCAAAAACTTTAACGAGTGCTTAAATATTTTTTTAGAAGAATCAACACGTTTTTTAAAAGCTAATTTTTTAATAAAACTTTCTACGAAAGTTTTCTAGATAATCTATAAAAAACAACACAATTTATCTAGTCCTTTTATGTCTTCGAATCTCATCTATTTAATAAACACTCTCTACAAATGGTAATAATTTTTTTCATGACTGTACAAATAATCTATAAAATAATAATATTTATGATTTTGTAAAAGAAATCAAATAAATACGAATGAAAAAGTCTTTTAATTCTTTGAGTCATTGTATGCTGAACAAATTATATGTAAGTAAGTACATTCAAAAAATTGTTCACTGCAAATCAAACAAACGAAAGTTGTGAAATCAATTATCGATAGTCAAGTAATGCAAACAACTCTCGGAAACTACTGTATGACTGTTCTCAGAAATATATTCAAATTTGTTCATCTTTCTGAGCTATAGAAATTAAACACAAGAAAGTACTGAAATCAATTTATTGTAGTCAAGTACCGGCCATAAGTTAACTTGACTGACATAATAGAACTTTTCGTATCTAGCGTGTAAAATTACATTTTACGCCCACGTTGTAACTTCAAAATTAGTCAGCCAGCGGGCATAAAATACTCCTTAGCGCCCAAGAGGCCCAATAGCTCACATACTCTTATAAAACTTTATAGAACCTACGCACTTTACGCCCGTGTGGGCGAAAATTATTTTAATTATATACCTATAATGCCTTCTCTTTATTTCTAAAATTCATAAGAATTTTTTTAGATATTTACGAAAAGTCAAAGCCTATATAAAAAAATTACATAGTTACCAACACATCACTATTTTTCATGATTCTTTCTCAATTTTGAACTTTCTATAATATTACGTACCTTGGGAGGAAAAGAGAAGTCTAGAGCTGCTCTAGCAGGGGTGGTCCTCCGATCTCCCATACATACTTGGCGGGCCCGATGATTTGCAGTTCAAGGTGTAAGACATGGTCATTTTCATATAACTATTCATATGTTTAAAGATCAGATAAAATGTATAAATGGGTTCCTTCTAGATATTAACTACTGATCCGTGAATCTATCACTCTGTTTTTAAATAGAAAGTGCAAACCCGCCTGAAAGTATCATATGAGATCTCATATATAATCCCATAATATATAAAATTGCAGATGACATCGCATATGAGATCTGATACGAGATATGCGATGCCTGAAATTCTCATATGAGATTTTATATGATATTTACACGCGGGAAAAGGATACACAATAGGTTGCTTATAAAACGGTTAGTAAAATGTAAAGCACTTTTAAGTAGACTATAAATTTATATGAATTTTTTATTTTATTCTCGTTTAAAAAGGACGGACACAAAGAAAAATATTGTGGGTAATAAAAGTAAATCATGATTCTGCACATATAGGGATGTTGTACTTATCGGTACCAATTAAAAATTAAAGCCAATGTAATTATTTATAGTAGACTTATAGGTATAAATATTGTTAATGAATTTATGCAAAAATGTTGTATTCTATATTTAAGTAGCCCACCGGTAAACTGCAAATCGTCAGGCCCGCCAAGTATGTATGGGAGATCGGAGGACCACCCCTGCTAGAGCAGCTCTAGACTTCTCTTTTCCTCCCAAGGTACGTAATATTATAGAAAGTTCAAAATTGAGAAAGAATCATGAAAAATAGTGATGTGTTGGTAACTATGTAATTTTTTTATATAGGCTTTGACTTTTCGTAGATATCTAAAAAAATTCTTATGAATTTTAGAAATAAAGAGAAGGCATTATAGGTATATAATTAAAATAATTTTCGCCCACACGGGCGTAAAGTGCGTAGGTTCTATAAAGTTTTGTAAGAGTATGTGAGCTATTGGGCCTCTTGGGCGCTAAGGAGTATTTTATGCCCGCTGGCTGACTAATTTTGAAGTTACAACGTGGGCGTAAAATGTAATTTTACACGCTAGATACGAAAAGTTCTATTATGTCAGTCAAGTTAACTTATGGCCGGTACTTAACTACAATAAATTGATTTCAGTACTTTCTTGTGTTTAATTTCTATAGCTCAGAAAGATGAACAAATTTGAATATATTTCTGAGAACAGTCATACAGTAGTTTCCGAGAGTTGTTTGCATTACTTGACTATCGATAATTGATTTCACAACTTTCGTTTGTTTGATTTGCAGTGAACAATTTTTTGAATGTACTTACTTACATATAATTTGTTCAGCATACAATGACTCAAAGAATTAAAAGACTTTTTCATTCGTATTTATTTGATTTCTTTTACAAAATCATAAATATTATTATTTTATAGATTATTTGTACAGTCATGAAAAAAATTATTACCATTTGTAGAGAGTGTTTATTAAATAGATGAGATTCGAAGACATAAAAGGACTAGATAAATTGTGTTGTTTTTTATAGATTATCCAGAAAAAACGTCTATACTTGCCTTATTTTATACTTTCGTAGAAAGTTTTATTAAAAAATTAGCTTTTAAAAAACGTGTTGATTCTTCTAAAAAAATATTTAAGCACTCATTAAAGTTTTTGGTACTCAGTTTGCCGGATGTTTTTAAAGTACAATAAAAGTTAACTTGTTTAAACTGATTTCAGTTATTTTTATTAATTTTGCAATAACGCGTGTCAAGATTCATATAATTAATCAACGTTTATTAATTTTCGTTTATTAATTAGCGCTTGTTATTGCGAACTCGCTTTCAAACTCGTGATCGAACAATAAAAGAGTAAGTGTATATAAGACGCAATGTTGTTATATGCGTGTCGCGTATTGAGTCTCGCGCGAATAGCGCCTAAGCTGAAATAATATTCAGCCGCGCACGAAATAATTTTGACTCCGAATATAATATTCGGAGCAGTTTATCTCTCTCCAATACACGGTACGAAAATTCGTGTACTGGAAAGGCGCGCTTTGTTTACGTTCTGTGCGGCCCGAGTCCTGTGTCGGCGCGCGACGTAAACAATGTCCGCGGTTGCCGTCGCTGCACGTGTGCGCGACGGCTGTCGAATGTAATATTCGACACTGGCCTTGAACTTAAAATGCGCTTCGCTGCCTTTCCGTCATAACTAAAAATATAAGTCATTAAATTTTTAACCTCCAAACTGTTGTATTGTAGAAATAAACTAAAATAAATACAGTCCAAGTTTCAATAAAAAATATTGAATAAATTTGCGGTTGTTAAAAAGTAAAATAAAAATTAAATTCATAATATTTCATAATATTTCGTGCGTGCGTGAGTGCGTGCGTACGTGCATGCATGCATGCGTGCTTCTATGCGTCTGTGTGTGTGGGGGGTGTGGGTGTGTGGGTGTGCGTGCATGCGTATCTGTGTGTGTGTGTGTGTGGGTATGGGGTGTGCGTGCGCGTGTGCATGCGTGCATGTGAGTGTGTGCGTGTGCGTGTGCATGTGTGGAGTGATCTCGGGAATTACTATTAGGAGAATTTTTATAAGATAGGACTTTATTTTCTGTTTTCATTTTAAGCACGATCAAATTCTCTGTAATATAAAAAATTGTTCGTAGCATTAAGCTATAATATCTCAAAAATGAAGAGATAGAGTAGTCATTTTTACTTCCATCTAGAGGAAACTTTGTGATGGTGAAAAACACATTTTTTGAAAAAACGCGATAGAATTTTTGTACACAACATTTGGAACCAAAATACTCTATTTTATAAAAATGTCCGTACGATGATGTGTTTCAATTTTTTTATACTTTGAAGGTAATATTACTAAATTATTATTTACGCATTTGAAGCACGATAGAATTCTCTACAATTTAAAAAAAAAAAATGGCTCGGATAGCTATACTCACAAGGAGGATAATGCACACCCCTAATTTCTAGTATCTAAAAATAAAGCCCAAATAAAATATGCTCTATTTCATTAAGAAATGATGTCTCTTCTATTGATTGTCATTTTGCAAGTATTTAAATACGAAAAGGAGCAGAAAAGATTACAAAAGAAGAAGGGAAAAGTTAAAATTTAGGCTCTGTTTCATTAATAAATATTAATTTTTCAAGAAATTACAAGTAATTAAAGATAACTTAAGATAATGGTTAAAAATTTGCTTTCTTTAATTAATAAAATTCTTCTTATTAATAAAATTAAGAATGGAAAGCATTTTGGAGTCAACCAAAATAAACTTACTAATTCTAATTCTAAAATGATAACTTATATGAGTATAGTAATTTAGGTTTATGTTTCGCTGTCTAATTTTTATGATTTCGCATATGTACAGTATAACAAATTACAATTTTTTATGAATATTACTGATTTCGTCAGGTTAGTTTAAATAAATATAATTTTCTTACTCCCCCACCCGAAAGTACGTACTTTCGGCCCGAATCTCCGAGCCGAAAGTTAACTTTCACACCCTATTTTAGACCAACCGTGCGCTCTGATTGGCTGCCGAAGTTTCCCGACCCGCTGCGCTTGAGCGCCGCCACGCGCATGAGCCACTCTGTCTCACTCGCATGTCCGAGCGCACACAAGCTCTCACTGTTGACACGTACGAAATAGACAGAGGAAAGTGCACGGATGACGAGAAAAAAGAGTTAGTTGAAATAAAAAGTGGTGTTGTTTGATCGTGGTTATTGTTTTTTGTTTTCTACACGTATTTGCGAGTCGTGTAGAAACAATTAAGTGACACACTAAGCAAGTCCCAGCACTCTGGCGGCACGATATCTTACAGAAAAATGAATAGCTCGATACGCACTCTTACTGAAATTCTCTCGAGAAATGTAAAAATGAATTGCTATTGTCTACAAATTCTCTCGAGAAATGTAGCAATAGATAC
The DNA here is from genome assembly GCA_036365515.1 of Torymus aiolomorphi. NCBI lineage: Eukaryota > Metazoa > Arthropoda > Insecta > Hymenoptera > Torymidae > Torymus > Torymus aiolomorphi. The sequence goes on along the minus strand of CM070874.1, from coordinate 121,003,123 downwards.
TGCGTTTACATGCAGTGATAGTATCCGCCTTCTAACCTAAAACGTGCTTAACCAAACAAGTCAAGATTGAAAGCAATAAAATTACGTGCAATTTCTCAATTTCTATTGAGATAAAAAAATGTCTTTCAAAGAAACAAGCACAGATGAATCCTCATCCGATGTTTCTGAAGACGAATAAGAAATCTTAAAAATTTTTGACCAAGAGGCAAAAATAATTGTAGAGTCAGAAACATTACCAAAGAATTCTTCTGAACGCTACCTCCTAGTCTACAACGCTTACAAAAAATGGAAAGAAGAAAATAAAAATTCACTTTCAACAAACTCCGAAGAAAACAATTTAATTGTTTACTTTAACGCCTTAAAACTAAAATTGAAACCGCCAACTCTATGGAGCATATGGAGTATGCTTCGAAATACTTTAAATACAAAAGGCAATAATGATATTTGTTCGGGATTGTAGTATCCGAGCAAGCCGCCAGATGGCAAGCACCAACGAGCAACCTTCAATGAAAAATACTCCTATGAGTATACATATAGAGGCCTGCGGCGCCCACTAGCCAGGTGCTTTATGCACATGCTTTATTACGTTGCCCCTATCGATTTTACCTATACTTTGCCTTATTGCCGACACTTTGCCTACATTTATTGCCTACAGTTACATTGCCTATACTTGCGACGTCTTATTTGCGAATAAGACATATTATTGCCTATATTTACTCGAACGCGCGTAGCGTTCATATGCCTTTTGCTACAACTTTACTTTCGAGTGGGTTAGAGCAAATACTTTAAGAGTCATTACAATTTATTATTTTCTCTCGGCGATAAACCCTAACAATATAAACTCCGTATACGATCATTCGTATAAATTTTTGGTCCTTCTAGATGGATAGGGTTGTCAATCGAGAGAAATTCTTACAAAGCAATAGAACTCTCGAGTGTTACATTAATTGACAGAGATTTACGACCTTTGGCAAGTTAGTTTGTTGGAGATTTACGACCTCCTAACGAAATCTATTGTGTAACTGATCCTGATCTCTTTGCTCCTGCCACTCTGCACAGCGGGCGGAGATACCACACAAACTCTCATAACACTCAGGGATCAGCTTATTTCTTTCAATCAAAATGCCAACACTTTCACTTGCGCAAACCATCGAGCGTCAGCTCGAATTATTTAATCGAATCTGCAATTCAAGTACCAATATCAAGAAAGTGGGCAAGGACAATATTACTCGTGAGATTCTCGAAGCCAAGCTACAGATATTAGAGAAAAACTGGAAAGAATTCCAAGAAAATCACACTATTGTCCTATCTCAGAATTTTGAAAGCACTAGCAAGAGTGATTATTTTGTCAATGATTGCTATGGTGTAACAGAAGACGGTTATATCAATTCAGCTGTCTATATAGCCCAATCGCTTAAACAATTCCCTCAAGAAGATAATGTGCCTATTGTACAACAAACAGTTCCTACAAGAAAGTTACCCAATATCGAAGTTCCTACTTTTTCCGGGAAATTCACTGACTGGCTAGATTTTAAAGATCTATTCAAAGCTACCATCATCAAAGACGAACGACTCTCTAATTCAGAGAAACTACAACAATTGAAAACGCATGTTCAAGGAGAAGCATCCGACATGCTCAAAACAGTTCAAATTATTGATCTGAACTTCCCCATTACCTGGAAAAAGCTAGAAGACCACTATAGAAACAACCGTCGATTTATTGCCATCTATACTAAGACACTACTCGATCTGCCTGCCGGAAGTTCCGATTCTCCATCTCAATTACAATCCCTTCTTAACTCAACGACAAATGCAATCTCAGCTTTAGAACAGCTTAAAAGGCCAATCAACGAATGGGATGATCTTCTTGTACCTATCATTGCTCGTAAACTTCATTTCAAAACTTTACGCAAGTGGGAAACACAAGTCAGTAAGAGCGCCGATCCTCCCACTTTTTCCCAGCTTAGTCAGTTTATCACTGAACCTATTGACTTTTTAGAGACCACCTCAGTGCCTAATTTAAGTAAATCTAAAACTCCAGAAAACAGATCAATTAGCTCTCATGCTACGTTTACCGACAAGTGTGTCTTTTGTGCAGACGCACATTTCATTACTCGTTGCGACGCCTTCAAAACCAAAACCGCAAGTGAGCGAAAAATCTTCGTGGAAAAAAAGAAGTTATGTTTCAATTGTCTTGGGTTTCATCCGATCAGTAATTGCCGATCTGATAGAAGATGTATCATATGTAACAAACAACACCATACGCTTCTACACGAAGATATAAGTACAAGCTCACATGTGACCCCCATTCATAATCACGTCGCTATCCCAGCCCCTTCTTTTGTTTCAAATAGTGAGCTTAGGTTAAGTTTAGTAGCTCAAAGCTTCTCCGTGCGACCTGCTATACTAGCTACCGCTTTGGTGAAACTCCGCGGTGCTGGCGGTAAAATGCACACTGCCCGAGCTATGATAGATCCTAGATCCCAAAGTTCCTTTGTATCCGAGGTGTTATTAAAGAAGCTTCAACAACCACACTCTGCCTCGAAAATACCGTTAAGTGGTATTGGGGGCTACTCCCACATCCCAGCTAGGGATCACACTACCTTACAACTTAAGTCTGCTTTCAACTCTGAAATAAATTTGCAGATGAATGCATTAGTGCTTCCCTTTATTACCAAGCACTCACACAGATTCTATAACTCAAAAAATGCCTGGTCCCATCTAAAGGGCCTAGAGATGACGGACGATTTCCGAGAAGTGCCTTCCGAAATTGACATATTACTTGGTGCCGACATCTTCTCAGAGATGTTGCTCGACGGACTGGTCAAAGGACCTTCCGGAATTCCGATGGCACAACGCACGATCTTCCGATGGATTATTAGCAGACCTATTGCCAAACTCAATACTTCAAAGTCTCCGATTACAGCAGCTCATACATAGTTTATACATTTCAATCTTATGCTGCTAAACTGTATTTTTTATTCGTCCACTGTATGGACGAAAGCGGGCGGAATGTTCAGAATTTTAGTATCCGAGCGAGTCGCCAGATGGCAAGCACCAACGAGCAACCTTCAATGAAAAATACTCCTATGAGTATACATATAGAGGCCTGCGGCGCCCACTAGCCAGGTGCTTTATGCACATGCCTTATTACTTTGCCCCTATCGATTTTACCTATACTTTGCCTTATTGTCGACACTTTGCCTACATTTATTGCCTACAGTTAGATTGCATATACTTGCGACGTCTTATTTGCGAATAAGACATATTATTGCCTATATTTACTCAAACGCGCGTAGCGTTCATATGCCTTTTGCTACAACTTTACTTTCGAGTGGGTTGGAGCAAATACTTTAAGAGTCATTACAATTTATTATTTTCTCTCGGTGATAAACTCTAACAATATAAACTCCGTATACGTTCATTCGTATACAATATTACTAAGTTCTTCGCTTTAAGAAGTATGATAAAAAATTATGGTAAAGGTTACAAACCTAAAAAATCAAAACTTTATCCTGGACTGAAATTATGAATTTTATGACAACAGCCGATGATCAAGTGTATTTAGCCACAAAGGTAATTTATTATTTATATATTCACTTCGCAATTAATACTTTTATACTTGGTTAATTTACACTATATTTTTAACATTCACAGGTAATACTTACATTTGGAATTTGTGGTGCACTCCGCTGTGACGAATTAACTAATATGAAACTTAAAGACCTAAAAGACTTGGGTGATGCCTTTCTAGTATCGATCCAACATAACAAAAACGACTACGCTGGCGAGTTTCTTATCGGAAACCTTTTCTATAACAAGGTTAAACATTATATTTCCTTAAGACCAATCGATCAGTTTACAGACAGATTTTTCATCCACTACAACAAAGGCAAATGTACTCGTCAAGTCATTGGAAAAAATAAGATACGTGAAGTACCACAGACTATTGCTTCTAATTTAAAATTACAAGATCCAAAAAAGTACACAGGTCACTGCTTTAGAAGAACAGAAGCAATGCTACTTTCTGAATCCGGTGCAAACATGCAAATGATCAAACAACTAGGAAGGTGGCATTCGGATGCTATAGCACAAGGCTATTTAGAAAATTCACTACATAATAGACAAATGATTTTCAATGGTATTATCCGTACAACTACGACAAACACTCATCCAAAACCATCGACAAGTACTACACCCAATGAAGCTGACTCCGACTACCATCAAATTGGTCGCATTCCAACCAGGAATTCACTACGAACTAGTTCCATCCAATTCCAAGTAAGCATAAAAAATATTAATATACTAGATAAGTTTGCTCGATGCCACCTGTACTACCTTTCATTCCTAACAAACTTTATTTCAGATCAATAACTCAACTTTACCACAGCCAGCAGTAAGAAAATACTTACCCCGGAAAACAATGAAAATCAACCCTCGACAAACTACAACAGCAAAAAATTTCTTTCACAAACACCAGTGAAAGTAAGATTCAAAGATAAATTAACTACTCAACCACCTCCATGTAAAAAAAGAATTCTTGAAAATTTAAATCCTCAAATTCAAGATGAAAGGTCTCATTCGAAACCAAAGACAAATACTACATCCGACAATGATGAATCTGATTACAATTTAAATTGGTCAGATTTCGAAGAAGAAATCACTATGAACAATTTCAATTCAACTTCAGGTAAGCATAAAAAATACTAATGCATAGAGTCGATGCCACCTGTACTACTTTTCATTCGTAAAAAACTTTATTTCAGATCAAAAACCTACTACGACAACAAACAATACAACAACTCTTCAACCGCAAACCAACACCAATGAATCAAAAAGAATTCTTAAAAATTTAAATCCTCAAGTTCAAGATAAAAATCAAAACCAAAATCAAAATAAATCACTGAATGCAGATAAAAATTAAAATCAAGATCAGCATAACTCATTGAATGATCAAATAAATTCAACTTTAAACAAATATATTAAAATTAAAAATTATACTATCAACGGCAATTTCATTGTAAATATTAATAATTACAAATCTGATAAAGAAAATCATTTGTAAAGAAAAAAATCAAACAAAAATTTATTTTATATTGAGATTAATATATTAAAAGTTTAAATTATTAAGACCAAAGTTTATTAATTTAAATATAAATCTTGTATTAATTATTGTGTTAATATTTGATGTTAATATATTGAAAAAGTTTAAATTATTAAAATCAAACTTTATTGTACTTATTTCATCACCTTATTTCTTTCTTTTTTTAATGAATGTGTTTCTGATGCCCGCCCCGACCAGCAAAACCTCGGCTTCGTCTTGGTCTTGCAAATGTCGGGTGGGCATCAAACCATCTCTGCTACAGCGAAAGTAGCAGACGCCCAAAAATCCAGCTCTCCACGCCGGGCCGAAAGAAAAAACAGTCGGTAATATCGACCGTGCTACCCAAAGCGGCCGAGAGAGGCACTACTATCGAGCGGGCCGAAAGAAAAACTAACACTCAAACACAGCTAGAAGACGACAACACAATTTTATTAATTATTTAACAATTACAGAAAGTACTTTCGGCCGGGGAGTAAGAAAAATAGTATACAATACTTGGACCGGAAATTGGATTTCCGGGGCGTACGTGGTATGACGCCCGAGGCGAAGCCGAGTATCGAGCCACGTATCGTAATATACTATTATTTTTGAGTGAGTAATATAGTGTCTTTATTGAATAATGTTGCACAGCCATTTAATTAAAGAAATCAATAGATTAGTTTGCGGAAGCTACATCCCAATGAATTGGTAGCGGATTTTTTGGTATCGGTTTTGAAAAAAAAATTTACATCTAGTTAAATTTTCAAGTATTGATCTTGCTTGTTCTTAGAGAACCAAAATCATTTAAAAATGATTTGATCGCCCTGAAATTTTGCGCAGATGTAATGTTTGTATAATAACTACTGGATGAGTTCAATGGATTGCAGGAATAATTTTTTCTTAGGTTAAAATGTCTTTAAACAGACGCTTTGGTAAAAGAAGGTACCATATCAGAATCCGGTAGGAAACGGTACCAATTCGGAAGCCGGTTCGAAAAGGTACCAACTCGTGAACAGAGTTTTTTTAATCAACTTTGCGGATTTCAAAACGAACCTTAAAATAATGATAAGAGTATCAAAAATGCATAAAATATACAATCGAGTAATCCCTATAAAAAAATACATCTCATAATATAACAAAAATTCTTTTTTTTACTTAATTTGACTTCTTAAAGTTAAACAAAAAAGACCTACCCGCGAGTTGGTACCTTTTCAAAGCTGATTTTGAATTGGTACCTTTTCCTTCCGGATTCTGAATTGGTATCTTTTCCTTCCGGATTCTGAGATGGTACCTTCTTTTAGCAAGCCGACGAAATAGTAATTTCGCGAGAACTAATTTATGTACCGATTTGACATTTATAAAGAGTCTAATATTCAGTATGAGCAATATGTTTTTGAGATAGATTTTGGAAAGGTATTTTATTGATAGGTTTATTGAGTTTTTGTGATTTTACTTCCTCCTAGAGGAAGCTTTGTGATAGTAATTTTTTGAGTTGTTGTAAAAACATATTATAATTGTTTTTCGAGGTGTTAGGAATCAAAATACATGATTTTTGAAAAATGTCTGTATGGATGTGTGTGTGTGTGTGTGTATGTGTGTGTGTGTGTGTGGTGTGTGTGTGTGTGTGTGCGCCTGTATCTTTTTTTTGTTCAAAAATTCGTTTTTTGATTCGCCGATGCGTTTTTTGTTTTATTTCGAATTTTCGAATTTCTCAAAATTGATTTTTGCTTTTTTTTAATGATAAGATCAAGATATTTGAATCGAATGGATAGCATTCGAAAGAGCATTAAAATACCTATATTTTCTAAAAAAAAATTTCTCTAGCTCTCACGGTTCTTTTGTTATTAACAAAAACGTGTTTTTTTTTTAAAAGCTTATAACTCCTAAACTAAAACGTTCAATTTTTTTGAAAAAAAATCATAATAATGCAGAATATAAATAGTTATAATCTGTAGAAGTTTGAATCCATTTTGTCGACTAGCTTTTAAGAAAAAAATTGAAATATAAAAAAAATGAGTTTTGTATGTCCAACGATTACGGGAGTAAAATTGACTTATTCGTTTCGAAATTCCTTGTGGAGGTAAATTTTGGATAGCTCTCGATCGAGTTCTTTGGGCAAAATGATTAGTCCAGAAATTTCAGAAATATTTGAGGTTAAAATTTTTGTAACCTTTTTTTCAAATCGTAATTTCTCGAGAACGGCTCCATGTATCAGCAACAAATTTATAGACAATTTTGTATATGATAAAGATAGTAATATGTGTGTGAATTTTCATAAAGATCTTTCGATTATTTTTTGAGATATTTGATATTTAAAATTTTGGTATTTTTGAAACTGACTTTCTTTGTCGCAGAATAACTGGAGTAAAATTATTTTAATTGATTTGAAATTTTGTGGAGATGTAGAGTTTGTATATTATTATTATATGGGGGATAAAGAATTCGTTTCGGAATTCGTTTATGAATTTGAGAGATTTTTGAGGTTAAAACTGTTTTAGCCCTCTTTCCAAATCGTAATTTTTCGGGAATGGTTTTTTTATATATACTAGAAAATGGAAATGACGCGAGCGTGTTGTTTACTTGCTTTTGTTTTTTGAGGTTAATTTACAGCGCCCTTCGCCGAAACATGAAATTATCCAGATACGTTGGCCAACTAATTAGACGCCGGGATAGTATATTATGCACCAAGGGAATAAAGTGGGTTGTGAGCTTTATGCGCGAGAGTTGTCACCAGAGCGAAGCGAGGGCGACAAACGCACAGGCTCGCACAACCCACTATATTCACGAGTGCAATATACGACTTTTTAACCGTTTATGAATTTCCAACTATCATAAAGTTCGTACTCGTTTCCCGCTGAAAAGGGAAAAAGGCTGCATATTGATTCCTTAACCTCACTCTCGTTGCCAACGCAACGCACTGTTTGTGCGTGGCGCTGGGGACTAGAGTGGGGATAGGGAATGAACGTAGCACTTTTTTCTCACTTCGGCAGGAATAAAGTACGAACTTTATGATGGAGTGTGTTAAAAAATACATTTAGCAATACTTTTTGATGTACTTCGCTATTAATCGCGTTCTCTCTTTTATAAATAGAAACATGAAATTTATAGACAATCAAGAAACATCATTTACTATACAGAATATTGTACTATAATGATTGCGAGGTAATAGGAATGTAGAAAAGGGGTTCTCATAGATGATGTAGTGCATTTGTGCGCACCGGGTAGGTAAGTTTTTTTTTATGATTAATATCTTAACATAGTAATTATGGGTTGTCATAATATCAGTGGCAGCTAATAAAGGATTTCAAGAATAAGAAAAAATTTGTAATTTTTGTAAATATTAATGAAGTTATAAATCATTGAAAAAAGATATAGAATGATTAAACATATTTTATATTTTAACTGTATACTATACATATAGGAGCGATAAATTAATTTGAAGGAAGCTATAACGTGTCAATAAATTGGCAGTAGTTATTTTTAAATATAATGTTTATTAATTTGGTGATAAATAAAAAATGTTTGGATACAGCCAATGTTTTATTTAAAATCAAGGAGCGCGGGAGCGCTCCGAAGGCAAGTTATGTGTCCAAGAATGTAGAAGAAGCCTGAGGGACGACCGCGCTATTTATACATTGAAATGAGTGCCCGAGATTTTGAAATATTTACTGCGTTTTTAAATCACTTCTAAATGAATCAATTTAAGTTAAACAATGCGCTATTTTTGTTGTACTATCTATAAAAAAAGTTTTATGCAAAAATATGCTCTTATATTAGAGATATCGAACAATAAAAAAATTTATGTTCCGTTTCCGATTTCGAAATTTTCTCCATGTTTCATCGTCGTCAGACTCGTTTTCTTCCCACATCCGGTTTCCGGTGTTTACGTACTCGACCTAACCTTATTATATATATTATATATATACTATATATACTACAACATACTCTCAATTATACATACATATTGTAACGGGGTGGATTCGGGGAAAATACGAAAAAAATACGCGCCGGCATCGGGACTTGAACCCGAGCCGTCCGGACGACAGTCGAGCGTCTCTACCGCGAGACTACCAACGCACTACTCCCTGGCCCTCTATCTGGTGTGCTAACCGTAGGTGCCGGTAGCACAGGGCCCTACTCTTGCGCCGGCTAGCGCTGTATCCACACCTCGTTATATCCCCCACCCAAATTGCGAGCGTTAACGTCCTCGAGCGAGCGTAATGCCCTAAGATGCATCTATGGCTAAGGTTGACATCAGCTCTGTAGCTATCAGCCGGGGTGCAGTACTACTCCTACCTACGGAAGCCCGGTCACGACATCTGCATTCAAGCAAGTTAGTTAGAAAGTTGTTGACATTTCAGGCGAGATGGCGAGTTTACAAGTTAGCGAGTTCGTTAGTTCGCGAGATGATCTGCGAGATGTCGAGTTGGCAAGTTATCGAGTTAGTTAGTTCGCGAGTTGCGCTTTTGCCTATAAAAATCAACTGTTTGTTACGTGATACTACAATAAAGCGTGTATGTTACTTGACGAGTTGTGGTAACCGGTGCATATTAAGTATTACAATTTGAACTTGAAGAAATTTTACACTACGCATGTATTGTGACACGTCAGAGTCACACAGGTAATAACTAAAAGAAAAAGAGAAGTACACACAGCTAATACCTAAAAGAAAAAGAGAAGAAAAAGAAAAAATTTGACCCTCTTTCCATGGTGTTATGTTGATTGAAGGTGGTAGAAGGAATGTGAAATCAAATAGTACTGAAAGTTTCAGAGTCACACAGGTAATAACTAAAAGAAAAAGAGAAGTACACACAGCTAATACCTAAAAGAAAAAGAGAAGAAAAAGAAAAAATTTGACCCTCTTTCTGTACTGAAACTTTCAGTACTATTTGATTTCACATTCCTTCTACCACCTTCAATCAACATAACACCATGGAAAGAGGGTCAAATTTTTTCTTTTTCTTCTCTTTTTCTTTTAGTTATTAGCTGTGTGTACTTCTCTTTTTCTTTTAGTTATTACCTGTGTGACTCTGACGTGCCACAATACATGCGTAGTGTAAAATTTCTTCAAGTTCAAATTGTAATACTTAATATGCACCGGTTACCACAACTCGTCAAGTAACATACACGCTTTATTGTAGTATCACGTAACAAACAAGATTTATTGCGTTGATTTTTATAGGCAAAAGCGCAACTCGCGAACTAACTAACTCGATAACTTGCCAACTCGACATCTCGCAGATCATCTCGCGAACTAACGAACTCGCTAACTTGTAAACTCGCCATCTCGCCTGAAATGTCAACAACTTTCTAACTAACTTGCTTGAATGCAGATGTCGTGACCGGGCTTCCGTACCTACCTGCACGCGGCAGCTACATCTGCAGGTACGATACTTCTCCATGCTCAACCGCCATTCAGGAGTAATCTCGACTGAATGCTTTGTGGGTGAGTCTCGTAGACTCTGTTCTACGTGGAGGCTGGATCAGTACAAGAGAAATCCTCTCATTTCCTTGACTGAAAAACATGCGGCCCTCGCGCGATCAGACTTGAGTGAAAAAACCCCGCTCGGTTCTTGCGACTCAAGTCGCGCGTGTGGGTGGAAGGAAGAATTTCGATCGGACTTCTTTCGGATCGTGGAGTTTCAAAGGAAACGTGGATCATTTCATTGGGCGCCATGTAACAGGGTGGATTCGGGGAAAATACGAAAAAAATACGCGCCGGCATCGGGACTTGAACCCGAGCCGTCCGGACGACAGTCGAGCGTCTCTACCGCGAGACTACCAACGCACTACTCCCTGGCCCTCTATCTGGTGTGCTAACCGTAGGTGCCGGTAACACAGGGCCCTACTCTTGCGCCGGCTAGCGCTGTATCCACACCTCGTTATAATATATACATCAGTATATAAGTATATGCAAAATCAGAAGTTAAGAAGAATCATAATAAATATATGTAAATATTCAGATAAGTTATTTTTCATATTCATATTCTTCAAAGATCTTAGGAAGTCAACTGATGAGAAGATTTATCTATACGTGTACCAATGGGGAAAATAACTTATTAGATAAGTATTTAATGGTTAAATGTTAAATGGCTAAAATTGATACTTTGTGTGAATTTTTTATTTTCACAGATAATACAAGATTTTTGGGAGTCATTAAAATTTGATTTCGAATTGAATTGGATTGGATACTTTATTTATACTTATAATATATATAGCAGTTGATCTAATAAATAATGAGGTGGAGAAAAATCGAAATAACTTATAAAGTAAGTAAGGTAAAACAGTATAATGACAATATAAATTTTTGTTATTAAAACTATAAAGTTATTGTGTTTATTCAGGTTAGGTGTTATAATAAGAATTATCCAATGTCTCGAAAATTAATTAATGTATGTCTATGTTTACTCAATGATATCTGATTTTTTTATTCAAGTAAACACATTTTACCATTCGTACACATGACCTACAGAAAATAGAAAATAGATCTAAAATATTTACTGGTAAGATATTTATTATTATATTTAGAAAATTAACACTCTTGAGAATGCATATTAAAATATATATTTTCTACTTATTTAGATTGTGAATGTCGTTTTTCTGAAATATTTTTGTAGCCCGTGAAATACAAATTTTCAGCATCAATTTTATATGGATTTTTCTCTTATCACGCTAATTTAAAATATAAAATAAAAAAAGAAAAAAATATAAATACAAATGTAAAATATAAATTTTAGTTTTTGTGATTAAAACTATATAAAAAAATTATTTATTTCTATTCTAGGCTAGGTGTTATAAAATAGGAGTTGAAAGGTAATCTTATTATGTATACTGATTTTACAAGTAAAACACATTTTACCATTCTCAGGCATGACCTACAGAAAATAGTAGAAAATAGATTTAAAATAGTTGCCTGTTGGTAAGATATTTTTTTTATTACATTCTTCAGAAAATCAACACACATGAGAAAGAATATTAAAAAATATATATTCTATTTATTTAGGTTGTGAATGTGGTTTTTCAGAAATATTTTTTGTAGCCCCTGTAAATACAAGAACATCAGAAAATAACGTAGAAATATCCTGATTTGATTCGCCAATGTGTATACAAGATCGTCATATAGATTATCAATCAAAATGTCACAAAAGCTGTTAGGAAGCACCAACTATCATATTATGGCTGGTGAAGTTTTTTTGAAGACTCATGGAACAAGCTCAGCCTGTGCTTTTCTTGAGAGATTATGGGAAACTCTGTAATTACAAATAACGTAGTGGTCTGACCGATACATTTCAAAGTTAATGTTGTTTGACCATATGTTGGTGGGAGAAACTCCTACTTTTGCATATTATAAACAACTGCTTGAAGAAATGGAAAAATCTACAAGTGTCGTCTATAAGAAAATAATGTAGAAATATCCTGATCCTGATTTCATTCTCCAATGTGATATACATTCAATAGATTCTTAAAGTGTGCGACAAAAGCTGTTAGGAAGCTACAACTAAGATGTTTTAGACGGTATTGCACAGAAAGTGCAAAAAAGTATTATGAAAATGAAAGAATTAGTTTGATTAGAATACAAGTTTTTAACAATTAGTTTTTCAAGATAAAATAAGAAAATTGTCATTTTAATAGAAATGATCATCTATCTAGTTAGAAATCATATTAGTACTATACACTAGAATACTAAAAATATTATTATGATGAAATACTAAAAAATAATTAGAACCTGCACAGATACATATTGTATGTATTGTAGTTTTAAGCTTTATCAAAATTATTAGAAATAGAAAATTAGTGTATAATAAAGTACTAACAAGAGTCCAAAATTATAATTTTATTTTATTGATTACAATATGGATGAGTATTTTGTGAAAAAACTTTGTATGAGCTGTTATGGAAATTGTAGTTGGCATGAAAACTAAACTTTTTGTCAACTTTTAGTTTCAAGTTTATAAAAGCTAGAGGATCAAGTGTTATCAGAAATTTAAATTTAAATTTTGAAAACTGGGCTGTCGTAAAAGCAGCATTGACAGCTGGCGTATACCGAAATAAAATTTTTGTGTATAGACAAGAAATACGCCCAGCTCAGAACCCAGTATGTATTAAGGAGATACGGAGTATTTTTTCAATCATCAAAAAAATAAGCAGCAATGGTTACTCGTAAAGAACTGACTATATGATTGTGTTCAGAGCTTTTCAAATTTGATAAAATTAAAGAACAAAATTTGTATCTGCTACTGTTATGAAAATGGTAAGTGACACAAGAACTCAACTTCTTTTCAAACTTTGAGCTTCAAATTTTCTAAATGCTCGTGGGCCGGGACATATTTTCTTTATATCTTTAAATAAATAAATCTGTAATATAATGTAAAAAATATAATTGAGTCTATTCTCACTTTTACATAAAACACATAGTGCTCAGATTCAAATCAACTTTTAAAGAAAGCAAAAGATGTGCTGACACGTAGATCGAAGTATGTACATTAGATTAGAACCTTTGTTTCTGTCAGAAAGTTATGCAGTGAATTTGAGTGATGTGAAGTGTTGGTGCTATAAGCATTTTTATGAAGTATTTGCCCATAGTAATACTGGTTTGGTAACATGCATTCTGGAGTTTGGATTGCATGCATAACATATTCTACATTTATCTCTATATAAGTGTATCTATAAAAATAAAAAAATAGTATATTACGATACGTGTGACTAAAGTGGCTCTTTTTGACACGGCGTGAGGTTAGTGCCCGAGCGCAGCGACGGCGCTAAACGCTGTGCAATAAAGAGCCACTAAGTCACGAGTATCGTATACTATTTTTCATATGACTTTACAATTAATAGTAATATTAATCAATGTAAACATTTTTTAGTGAAAATAAAAAGAAATGTTTTATTTATTTATCATAATTTTTACATAATACATACATTATTACTTAATTAAAATTTTTATTTGTATAGAAAGTGATTTCATAATGTATATTTAGTTTTGTAAGTATTTATTTTGTAAAATACAGTGAAATTTATTCATTAAATTTTTTAATATTATATCAAATATATCAATCGATACCAAAATTCCATTCTATAATTAACATAAAGAAATACTTATTATATTGATGAGTACTGGCACTGTCAGCATGAATAGTAGGCAATAAAAAATTATCTAAGTTTATTTTAGTCCTTAAAAAAGTGTTTCTAAAATGTAAATGAATTGCTTTTAAAATTGAAACAGCAATATCATTAATCAACCAAAATTATAAAAAGGGGACAATAATAGCTTTTAATTAACCCTGATTATCATTTCCACGTTCTCTATTTCCTTGTTCTCTATCTTCACGTCCTCTATTTCCTTGTCCTTTATCTCCATGACCCCTATTTCCTCTTCTTCCATTTCCACGACCACGATGGTAAGTATTATATTTGGCCTCATGACCATTAGCCATTGCATTTAATAAAGAGGCAAGTTCTCCATGCTGCTGATATGTGTATGGCTCTAAGGAATATTGATGTTGTTTCCTTTTCCAACCAGCTCGAGTACCTCTTTTTCCTTCAATTTTAAAGAAAAATGCATTACAAATTTTGTATGGTCAATTGCAAATTAAATTTGTTGTGTAACTTACCTCTTTTATTATTTGGCAGTATGTTTTCATGATCTGTAAAAAATTGGGAAACGTATTTTTTCAATATTTTTTTATAAAATTAATCTAATTTATGTTGCAAATAACAATTTTTTTTCTTACTTTCATTCTCTACTCTATTTGGTCCAGGGAACTCTTGCTGATTGTTAACGGGCAGTGGATTTCCTCCTCTATTTGGTTCTGGCAACATTTGTTGATTGTTAACGGGCAGTGAAATTTCTTGAGGAACAGCATTCCAATTTCCTGAAGAGGTGGCATTCCTGGACAAACATTACAAATTGCATAATTTTATTTATTCAAATTTTTACTATCATTATTTTTTTTATTATTGTATCATCATTAATAAAATTTGCAGACATGTGCTTACCATTGTGCACTATAACCTCTTCTAGACCATGATTATTACCTGAAAATTAATTATAATTTTTACTAATTTACACAAATTTATTATTACATTTTTTTATGATTAGAATTTTTTATTTTATCTTACCATCTAGATTGTCAATTTCCATATCGATCAGTCGAATGTCCTGGTTATCCTGGTCATCCATGTTAATCGACTTTCAATTTTCTTTTGTAGGTTTTGGTGGTTATTTTATTTATTCAATATATAATATCTCAATGTGGGTATATGTATATTAAGAGTAAACCCATATTTATGTGACTTTGTTTCGTGTTCCGTCGTACATTAATATAAACCAATCAGAGGAGTGCAAGTATAGTACATATTATACCGCAGTGGTGGGTAAACGACATGATTTTTTGACAAGTAATATACCTGTCAAAAATATCAAACACTAGAAGGCGTTGTTGCGCATGCGCACCATGGGATCGCGGGCGAGAATCTCGTGAAACGTGAACTATCTAAGGTACATAAGCGCTGTGCTGTGCGATGCCCAGGGGCCTTTCTACATATGTGTGTTCTGTGTGTTATGTGTGTTCCCGACAAAGACACACTGAGAAAACTGTCGTAGGAAAATTTACTGAAAAACTAACAAAAATTACTATATTTGATAGCAACGCGGGGATATAAGCAAATTATAAAAAATTTTGCTATAGTTCAGGAATATTTACAAGGTATCTTAATAATTTTTACTACTACACATAGCAAAAAGTGCCCTCTACATGTAGTACTTATTGCGTGCACGCCGGGAGCACGTGTCTGATTGAGGTTATGTTTCTCCCGCAATTTGAGATTATCTTCCTTTTAAGTTATCAAAAACATCGACAATATCGATTCAGTTGTTTTATTTTTACGTTGTGCAGGTGAGCTATGAGTTATTTCTTTATATTATCATAGTTATTTATTGCTATCAAATAATCATCAAAGTTCTCTCGTAAGCGAAGGTAGCCAATGTATCAGTTCCAAAATTTTGTACTCAAGAAGCTCACGTGGGTAAGAGGTTAGCGCGTCTGCCTAGCGTGCGGAGGGTCCAGGGTTCGAATACACAACCACCGTAAAAAAAAAAAATTTTTATTTCCTTATTTATTTCTTGTATAGCTAAATTTAATTAATAATATATTAAATATTGTATAAATATTAGGTATCCTATAGATATAAAATCATGAAAATCAATTTTTTTTAAGTTTAAGCTTGGCTACAAAAATTACTATATTAGTTAGCAAAAGTACCTAAATTTCCATGATATCCCATCGTTGCTATAAAAAATAGTAATTTTTATTAGCTTTTCAGTAAATTTTCCTACGACAGTTTTCTCAGTGCAGATAGAAATTTTCTTCGGAAAATTTCTTCGAAGTATGACTCTTGGTATATGGTATATCTTCTTAAAGCCTGACCGCCTGGAGATTAACGAACCTTGTCTAATGTGTACTTTTACTCTTAAAAAGTTGTGAAATCTCCCTCAAAAAATTTTTTACAAAGGTAAAAACTTAGGCAATTATATACACAATGTAATTATTATCCATCCCTGTCCCTCCCCTCTCTTGCTCGCTCTCACCCTCCTTCTCAGTGCTCCCTCAATATCTGTCACACAAATACATATACTTGCCGGACGCATCGTTTCGCAGTTCAAGCTGTTTATATACTGCATTAATATATAATCGCTCGCGGAAAATAAAAACGCGGAATATAAAAAATATTTAAATAAAAAAAAAAAAAAAAACAGCTAAAATTTCACTTATATAATTTGAGAATTCGATCGAAAATCTATTCTGTCCCCGAATGATATCGAATAATTGAGTCCAGCTCGAATTTCGGAAAGAGCGAGACAAAAGACGAACACTGGCACGCGTAGCGCGCTGATTAACGCTAGTCAGAAAATGCTTATGATCTGTACTTAGAAAATGGTTACTCAAAAATGTTTCACCATTTTGTGTTTGAATTATAGTTTATCGTATTTATAAAATTATACTTTTTGGTATTTGTAATATTTTATGTTAGATGTAATTATTTTTTTATACAAATTTTTATAGTAAATATATTAAACAAATTTTATTTTTAAATATTTTTTTTATTATAATAATTGACTTGCCTACTGTACTTAATTGATTCCACTTATTTCATGTGTTTGTTATAAATTATTATGATCTCTTTAGTATAAGAATGTACTTGCCTGCATAAAATTGATTCCACCACTTCAATGAGTTTATTTTTAGAAGTACTTATACGATTTTATATTAGAAAAATCACTCCATAATTCCTATAATTGTTATGTTACAAAAATGTACTTGTCAACATATTAATTGATTCCACTTCGTTCATGTGTTTGTTTCAAACTATGATATTCTTTTGTAAAGAAGCAGAGAGAGAGGGGGAGGGTAAGAAAGAGAGAAAGAGGGAGAGGGGGAAGAGAGAGAAAGAGTCAGAGAGGAAGATGGGGAAAGGGGGAGAAAGAGGGAGGGACGGAGGGATGGAGGGAGGGAGAGTTCTACATATTATACAGAAAACACTTATAACTTGCCTTATTTTATACTTTCGTAGAAAGTTGTATAACTATACTATTTGTTTTCCTGATTGTTTAAAAAAAATATTTAGATTCTCATTAAAGTTTTTGGTACGGAGTGTGACAGATATTGAGGGAGCACTGAGAAGGAGGGTGAGAGCGAGCAAGAGAGGGGAGGGACAGGGATGGATAATAATTACATTGTGTATATAATTGCCTAAGTTTTTACCTTTGTAAAAAATTTTTTGAGGGAGATTTCACAACTTTTTAAGAGTAAAAGTACACATTAGACAAGGTTCGTTAATCTCCAGGCGGTCAGGCTTTAAGAAGATATACCATATACCAAGAGTCATACTTCGAAGAAATTTTCCGAAGAAAATTTCTATCTGGCTTTGTCGGGAACACACATAACACACAGAACACACATATGTAGAAAGGCCCCTGGGCATCGCACAGCACAGCGCTTATGTACCTTAGATAGTTCACGTTTCACGAGATTCTCGCCCGCGATCCCATGGTGCGCATGCGCAACAACGCCTTCTAGTGTTTGATATTTTTGACAGGTATATTACTTGTCAAAAAATCATGTCGTTTACCCACCACTGCGGTATAATATGTACTATACTTGCACTCCTCTGATTGGTTTATATTAATGTACGACGGAACACGAAACAAAGTCACATAAATATGGGTTTACTCTTAATATACATATACCCACATTGAGATATTATATATTGAATAAATAAAATAACCACCAAAACCTACAAAAGAAAATTGAAAGTCGATTAACATGGATGACCAGGATAACCAGGACATTCGACTGATCGATATGGAAATTGACAATCTAGATGGTAAGATAAAATAAAAAATTCTAATCATAAAAAAATGTAATAATAAATTTGTGTAAATTAGTAAAAATTATATTATTTATTCAGCAATTTGAATTCTATGTTTTTATCCTTATTTATAAACTTTAGTGTTTTAATAATTTTCACATACACAGAAAGCTGAAAAAATTTATGAAAATGCTCGGGGAAGAAAATGTTTATTCAAGTTTCGTATGTTTATCAATCCTTGACATTTTTTAATCTCCAGGCACCTGATAATTGGGAATAAATAGCCATTAGTAATTATTGTTAAATTATTCACGTATTTCATCATTAGTAATCAATTGAAGAATAAAAGAATTGTTTTTCACTTAATGCAATTCACAAGAAACGCATTTAACGTTACAAACTTAATACCTCCAGTTGTAAATAAAATTTTATTGTCTTTGTGATAAGGATTTTCTCGATTTTGTTGCTGAATTTAACTTATAAATGCAACCATATGATTGAAAATTGCACTTTTACAAGCTATTTTGTCAGCCTACTAATTATTTTTCTTCGAAAAATAATTTTTAAAAATGATTAAATTTACTATAATTACTTACTTCGCTTTAGTCTTTGGTAAGTTTAGTAACCATTTATACTATATAAATAATAAGCATTTTTCTCGGTTCAAAACAATTTTGGAATAGTCATTTATTTTGATTTTTAGTTTCATCCGTTTTTGCTCAATCTGAAAATCCAGGTAAAAGCATAAAAAAAAATAACAGAAAATTTGGCATGGTGTGGTTTGTGCACATAAGAATTATGCACATATTTATTGTGCACACTTTAGCATTGGTGTATATCTATATCTATGTGTATACTCCAATGCTAAAGTGTGCACAATAAATATGTGCATAATTCTTATGTGCACAAACCACACCATGCCGAAAATTTCATGTGTAGAGTAGTAAATTAATCAAATTTTATTTTTGTAGCCAGAGATGAATGGTATAGACCTGGCCCGAAGTACGATGATCTTCCAAGAATTTGTAACTATACCTCTTACAGAATAAATATAACAAATTGTTTTTGTATATTGTAAAGATGGAATCATTTTTATAACATCATTTTTAGTTAACTTTAAGGGAATTTGTCCAGCGAAACGTTTTTACTTAGATTGCAATCACTGCAATTGCCCGGATAGCAAACATGCAGGATGTACATTAATGGCTTGCCCGCCAATTCCTCAGATTGGTAAGTTGCAGTAAACTTTAAAAACTATATGGTTAATAGGAATACTGTTTGAATGTTATTTTTATTATATTTCAATTATTTAATTATTAAAAACGTGTAATAATATAAGATGATTAATAAAGAAGGTATTTGTGTCGTTCTCAAAATGACAAATAATAAGCATATAAATTAAAATCATATTTATACAATATTTTTAAATTATATGTTAATAACTTTATTATAATAATTTCAGTTAATTGGGAAACTGGAAAATCATGTCCAGCCGGAAGACATTTCTACTGGAAGTGTAATGACTGTAATTGCTCTATGAATGGCAGAGAAGCCAGTTGTACAAGGAAAGCTTGTCCTGACTTCAGTAAAGACGAATGGTTATTATAAGAAATTGTAAAAGGATATCTTGTAGTTATTGTTTGTATCCGAATGCAAAATAAATAAGTTGTTTGAAAAGAAACATAATTGGATTTATGCGTTACATACACCCACACATTTTTATTCACTTTATTTTATTTCAAAAAGATTTTAGTATTTTTTTTATAATATTTTATTGGTATTTGTTGCGGATACATATTAATTATAAATACTCGAGATTTTAGAAAACAGTTAATATAAATTCATCACTATTGATTGTATACATATATTTACTCCGAATTTGATTAATTTGAAAAATAAGTAAAAATCAATTGCTCCCTTTTTGCACATAGTACGTTTTTAATAAGTGCAGGAAAATTATAGTAACAGAAGATTAAGTTCCCTTTCTCCCGCCACAGAGCACTAGACGTGCGAATTGATCGATTTTCCATTTGCCTTTTTAGGCAGGAAAAGAGCCTTTTTCATGCACGAATTGAAAAAAAAAGTTGTTATTTTGCCATTAGTGATCAGTCACGGAGGTCTCTGCCGTCGTTTGGACAACGTAAAAGACGAGAGACCGTCGACTCAGCAAAAGAACAACTAGCTCGTGATACACTCCGTGGTTGAGCGCGATACTAGAAACTGCGGGTCCGTCGGTTCGCACTCCGCTCGTCGAATATTTTTTCATTAAAATCAATGTTACTTTAAAGTTTTTGTGCTTTATTATTATATTTTTGAAACTCCGTGCGAGAAGTTCGATTTCTCGCACGCTGCGTTAAACGATGCGTGCAAAAATCTCACTTCTCGCACGTCGTGTCAAAAAATACGGTTCGACACTTGTGTGAGAAGTTGATTTTCTCCTCGTGTGACCTTTTCACCCTCGCTTCGCTCGGGTGCAAACAGTCACACGAGGGGAAAATCAAATCCTCGCACTAGTATCGAAATGTACTATTTTAATTTACCTGTCGCGAGTTTCGTTTAATTCGGAACGGTATTGATTTCTATTTAAAATACTTTCTACACTAGCGTTAACTTAAGACTTTTTCATATACATTTCATTCTTGAAGTGACATTTCATACACTGTTCTACGGACTATAAAACACCCATTCTCCGCTCGAAATTCGCTTTATAATCACATGCACCTCCGAGCTAGCAATGCCAGTCCTCCTCTTACTATTCCGTGGACGGTGCCCTCCCCGCTAAAACCGCGCGCCACACCGAGCGCGGAAGACGACCGAGGAAAGCGAACGAGAGAAATCGAGCGCGAAAAATAAAGCGAGCGAGCGGGATGGAGAGAGAGAGAGAGAGGCGAAGAACGGGAGAGTCGCAGAAATTTGATGGAGAAAGAGCGAGAGGGTGAAAGTGGTGAAAAGAGAGAGACAGAGAGAGATAGAGAGATAGAGAGAGAGAGAGAGAGTGAGAGAGAGAGAGAGAGAGAGAGAGAGAGAGAGAGAGAGAGAGAGAGAGAGAGAGGGAGAGATAGAGAGGGAGATAGAGAGCGAGAAAGAGAGAGGAGGGAAAAGCGAACGAGTTGGTACACTCGTACATGGCGGTCCCAGAGTCCCCGAGCCGATCCTGCCAAGTTATTTAAATTCAAATTCGAAATATCGCCGAGGGTCGCTAACATATTGTTTGTTTCGTTCGCACGCGGGCGAAAGGGCCACGGCCAATGCGCGCATACAGCCGAATACGCTGACCTTTCGGCTTTTTCTCTGCTCTATTTTATTTTATTTTAGTTTGTTGTAGAGGACAGGAAGGCCATTTTGAGCGTTGTTTGACTGTGTGTGGAAGTGTTTTCTTAGTACTAGCAAATTCGTAAAAAAGAAACAATAATTGCTTTGCTAATAGATTTTTCATGCTGGATTTTACATAAATAATAAATTGGGAATCTTTCAAAGTTGTATGAAGTATTGAAATTAAATTTAATATAATTTTACTAATTTTACTAATTTTAATATAAGTTTGCATAATTTTTTTTATATTTTATTCATTGTTTTAGTATTTTATTATTAATCTTTTATAAATGCAAAAATGAATCTTATTATGAAATAATGTGTCAACATGAGAGTATATAAAAACATTAAAGTAAATCAAATAAATTGAAAAAATAGATTCACCGTAAAATATTAGATCTTATTAAGGGGGCTAGATACCTTTTTTCTCTGAAATAAGAAGTCACATTTTAATACATAAATGTAAACTAATTATTTCATACTTTTTACATATAAAAATGGGTATATTTACCTTACCTTAAAACTTTCTCCGATGGGCCTTTTATATGGTCCAGAACCATAGTCATCGATGAAACAAGTTTTTTCACTAACTGTAAGCTTTGAAATTTTCCTGTGGATGGATTGACTCCAGATTTGAACTAAATTACTCCTGAATAGTATAATTCTCATATGAGTGTAGGGATTTTTGATCTAATGAGAAAAAAAAAATTGTGCTGTTTTTCAAGAGTTTTTTTTTAAATTTTTTTAAATTTTTTATATTTTTTCATAATTTTTCTGATGTAAAAATTTTTTCCGATATTTAATCCTAAATCCCTACACTCATATGAGAATTATACTATTCAGGAGTAATTTAGTTCAAATCTGGAATCAATCCATCCACAGGAAAATTTCAAAGCTTACGGTTAGTGAAAAAACTTGTTTCATCGATGACTATGGTTCTGGACCATATAAAAGGCCCATCGGAGAAAGTTTTAAGGTAAGGTAAATATACCCACTTTTATATGTAAAAAGTATGAAATAATTAGTTTACATTTATGTATTAAAATGTGACTTCTTATTTCAGAGAAAGAAGGTGTCTAGCCCCCTTAAGTATTTCCTTGAATCACCTTCTCGTAAATTGTCACACTTCTCACTTAATTTTTTAAATACATTATTGTATATATCCTTAAAAAAAACGTTTCTTTAACATTTAATCTTTTGCAGTACCACCTATCTTATTCAACGGAGTTCTCACTCGACAAGCTCACCTCGGCCTTCCCAAGAATAATTAACCCTATACCGCGGTATCACCGCGGCATGCACTCCACACGTACACACACGCACACCCCCGCGTACTCCCTCTTCTCGCAACCTTCTCCCGTACACGAAAACGCATTAGCAGGCAAATAAGATCCCTGACACTGCAAGTCCCCCCGAAATAGACGGTCCCGAAGCGCGGATGCGCTAGAGCCTCCCTCTTCGACATGCCATCTGCAAATTGTTAAGGGATAAGGGAATTGCGCGAGCGTGCGATGAACATGACACCTGCAGCAGAGCCGAATTGCAACGACGGAGGTGAGCGTGTTTCGCGCGTATGCAAATAAGATAATGTCGCGAAGGCTCAAGCGCGTACCTACCGGTAGATTATTAATATTGCAGGAGTAGCTGCCGCTGACTGAGAGGTCCTTGGGATTAGGATTGACCGTACGTGCAGGCGGCCACTGCTGGGAAATATTGCGAGGAAAGTGTTGAGATGGACGCGGGATGGACGATTGGCAGTGCGTGAGATGCTTTGAGGATGAATGCTCCTTGCACTATTTATATTTTCAAGTTGATCTAATCATTGGATAATCATAAAATCGTCTTGTCAAACAACTTCATCGGACATTTAAATATTTTACGTAGATTATTGTGTAAAATTTTGAGAATTAGAATGAATATATTGCACGAATCATGTATCTTTGGAAATCTGAAATATGAATATAGACGTTACTACTTCACGTAAAGGAATGGGTGACTGAAAATTTTTTTCCAAAATTTATTATATTATATATTTTTATGAAATTTAAAGTCTGTCAGTTAGTAAATCTTGTTTAAATTGCATAACTATCCCAGAATGTTTAGAAGAATTAAAGAGGAAAACTAGTTAATGTTCACTTTTTACCATAATGTTTATTTTAATATTTTTAATAGTTTTTCCAACCATATTAATCGAAAAACTTTACGTAAAATATAATTCACATTCATTTCTCGACTAATAAAATAATTTTTCGACAAATGCTTCACATATAGATAACAAAAAACTCTCTCTAATACAATTCATTAGCGTTACCAATTTCTCTACCTACTCATTTTAACTAACAAAAATGAATCCTTTTTCCTGAAAAAACATAGACAAGAACTGCGTACACAAAGGCCCTATTTAACATTATCAAGTATACCAGCTCTGCGCTCGCCTTTTTAAGCCTCCTCCACTTGTGAGGGTCAGAAACGGAGCGGGCACCGACAAAAAGACTTAATTAATGAGCCCCAGAAATGTCGCCTCCTCTCACTCTCTCACTCTCTCGTTCTCTTTCGTCTTTCCTCCCCGAGGGCGTATACATAGGAGATGACGGAGTGCCCTCGGAGGAGCACGACCCTCTCGATGCAAACTCCTCGTATGAATATGTCTCCGCTAATTCAAACTCCGTCCCAGAGGTGAGAGAGGGAGAGGGCGTCGACGTCGTCGTAGTCTGTTTATGAGAAATATTAAAAACTTCGATGCCGGGTTTTCTCCGTATATACGTGCTCGAACGACTTCGTCAGTAGAAATCGTCGGTGTAATTAGGGCGGCGGCTCAAAAAAAAAAAAAATAACAAAGGAACAATAATTGTTCCTGATTGACCGCTGTATATGTATACGTGATTCTGCAGATGGAGTTTCTTTACGTTTAAGATGTAAAGAAAATAATGTTTTTCTTTAAGAACATTATTTGTACTAGTAAAAGAAATGTATCTACCTGCCCACCCTGTAAATCAACCCTGTGGCAGATCGTTTTAAAGGATTGGGGAAGAATTAGAGCTACTTGCGTCATATGTTATGTCGATAAAATTTACATCAAATTAAAGTTTTTATTTGTATTTTAACAATAAAATGATCTGCTTTCAACTATTTGTAGTTTTAAAGGGATAACAAAATTAATATATTTTTTATATAGAAAGTATATTGTTACCTACGTTCTCCCGCGTACAGAAAACTTCAAATTCTTTGTTGTAATATCCTTTCAGTGTCATAAACTTTCTGTAGCAGTTCATGTGATATCCACCCTTCAAGGATTCTGCTTTTTCGAGATCACTATACTTATATGTTTTCTGTTTTCGAAATCTTAACATATCATTACACTTTCTAAAACTTTCATCAGTAAAATTAATAAAATTGGTAGATTTACCGTAAATAAAACAACTCATTTTGAAATAATTTGGAGTGCTATGAAAATTCGCATATGTTGTCAGGGTCAACGCTGCTCACCAACTGACTGAACAGCTGCCACAATCGTACCAATGCTCGGATGCCGTTCAATTCAGGTACAGGGGGCTAGAGAGAGCGTTAACGTTAATTCTTCACAACAGCGAGACAATACGATATTTTATAAACCTATTGTATTGGTTTTGAAAAACATTGAAATTCGTTGCCTTGTCTTGGTTTTGTCTTGCAAGAGAATGGCTAGTCTTGTATTGTCTTGAAATTGACTTTAATACAAGATTTTCGAAAAGTTCAATTGAAAAATTTAAATATATGTAAACATTTTACTACCAATATAAAAATTAAATGTATTTATTTCCTGTTTTTTTTTTTTTTTTTGCAAAATACTTACAAAACTATTTGATTTTTATAATCTTTTTACAATATATACTTTTATTTATACATCTACAGTTTTTGTCATTTTTCTAGTTATAATAAAGAATAGTAGTTTTTGTATAACAGAATGAATTTTCGGCTACTAATTCAGTAGACGAAGACAGATCCTTTTGTAAAATCACATCAACCGGTCTCTCGAAAAGCCGATTTCAGAACTTCGTTTACTGAACTGTACGGTCTCTTATGAGTGCTTCTATGAGATCGCTAAGAAAGTTAGCGAGAGACCTGTGTCTACTATGTTGTCATCAATCGTTCGTGTACTCACACTGTTGATAGTAAATGCCGATCAAAACATAAATGCCGAGACGCAATATTTATGAAATACGGGTTCCTGTACGCGGCTTTTATTAGTTAGCTTATGTGCGTCGACGCAAAAGAAGACCGTGAAAAATGCAAAAATTCGCAAAAAAGAGACATGCAAGCATTGAAAGTGCTCGCATGGTTAAGACGAAAGTTGCAAAGCTATAGCTAACGAGGGAACTGAACAGTTTGAGTTATCCGAAGGACAAGAACAAGAGCAAAAGCTTAACTATCGAACATTTTTTGAATATACAAAAAAAGGCTCTGATAAAATAAGTACATGTTTACTATGCAAGAAGAATGCAAGAAGAATTAAAATTAATATTAAAATTAAAGTCAAGATGCAAAATAGCAATACAAACAAAATGCAAATAGCAATGCAAACAAATTTAAAAGAAATATTACAAAAAAATAGCTCTAAGTTTGCATTTAGTATTGATGCATGGTCTGCACGAAATGGACAATCATATTATGGCATAACAATTAATTTTTTAGATGATAATTGGAAGTATCATTCTCTCGCATTGGATTTTGTATCATCTGTGGGGAAGCACACAGGAAAGGACATTGTCGAAAATTTTTTCAATGTTCTCAAAGATTATAACATACAAGATAAAGTGCAAGGCATACCTGTAGACAATGCATCAGCGAATACGACTTTGATACGTGAGTTAAAGGTATTAATGGATACTGAAAATATTGATTTCGACATTGAAGATCATCATTTCAGGTGCTTTCACACATTATGAATCTTGGAGTACAAGACGTATTAAAATTAATAAATTTTCAAACAGCGGAATTTCAAAACAGGACAAGACAATGTCAAGAGTAGTCTTGATATATCGTGAAGCACTAATTGACGTAAAAATCTTTTCTAAAACTACCTATATTTCACCCTGGCTTCTCAGTGAAACTTAGATCTGTGAAAACGGCAGCTTACCTTACTTGCTGCAATATTAAAGTATAGCCACCACGACGAAATTATGTTAAAACAATATATAATTAAAAAATTGTTTATCTACTGCCGGATGATGTGTTATACATTTAAATTAAAAAGAAATATTTGTATTTCTTAAATCGAATATTTCATTTTGTGCATATTAGGTGTGTCTTTACGCACGAATACAAAAAAATGCAAACCGGCATGGTGTACAATTACAATATCACGCCGATTAGAAGAGAGCTGATGGGTAGCAGTCATGGCGAAGTGTTCGGGATTGTAGTACCCGAAGTGCCCGCTAGATGGCAAGCACCAAGCGCGCTACCTTCAATGAAAAACATCACCCCGCGTGCTTAAATAGAGGCCTGCGGCGCCCACTCGCCAGGTGCTTTATGCACGTGCCTTATTACTTTGCCCCTATCGATTTTACCTATACTTTGCCTTATTGTCGACACTTTGCCTACATTTATTGCCTACAGTTACATTGCCTATACTTTGTTGTCTTATTTGCGAATAAGACACTTTATACTTTGCCTATTTTATTTGAACGCATTTTACGTTCACACCTTTTTCTGCAATCAACTTTACTCTCTCGAGTGGAATTGGTTGCATAGACTCTCGAAGTCTTAAGTTTCTCTTTTATTTCTTCTCGCTGATAAACCCTAACAATATAAATTTTCGTATACGTTCATTCGTATACACGAAGTCAATATAGTAGTGTGTCCGATTCCCGAGTCGGCGGACGGAGTTCGAGCCCGGGTTCCGTCGCTTTTTATCTACTCATTCACAATGCCTCCATCCTGAAACTTCATTTTTTTTTACTTTTTTTTCGGAGCATAAATGTCAATGGATAAAAATACGTCTTTTACACTAAGAAAAATTTTCATTCATTTATGCGAAGCGGAAACGTATCCATCGTCGTTCGTTGAACCGTATATTTCATTACTTTTTTCAGGCAGACCTTAGGCAGACCATTTTTTTCTTAAAATACAAAGCAAAACTTTTAATTTCATATAAATTTTATGGAAGTAACACCCCGAGAAGAAATGAAATACGGCGTACCGTAGGTATCACACGGGCCGGATGGGGTATGCCGTGCAAGGTCCTCGTGCGGCATGTAACGTTTTTCTTGTAAGATACTTGCGTTTCTGCCATTCGATAAACTCATTTACGATAAGCCTTATCGGAGTCGGTATAACGCCATGATATTTTCCAGATACGGGACGTAATCATTTTTTCGTTATATTATTGTTGTGCACATAAAGAAGCGATTTTAAATTAAACGAAGACTGGCTTAAAAAATTATCAATTTTTAATTTATTAATTTTAATAAATTAAAAATTCAAGAGAACAATACATCCGACTTGTACGATGGTTCTTACGAACCTGACACTGTAAGCACTGACAAAAAGAGAGAGCGAACAAAAAACTCATCAATTGTTTTTTAATAAATAATATTTCCAAGCAACGGAATTCGAACTCGCCTCTATAGCTATACAGCCATGGGGAAGCCTTTGCGCTCGCTCGTGCCGTGCTCCTTCCTTTTTTTATAGGAAGAGAATCTGCCCCCCTGCCCCCCGCCATCTCTACGATTGGTGTGACGCTGCTGATTTGAGGCGACTCCAAAACAAATTAAAAAACTAATAATTTTTCTCTCTCTTTTTGTCGTACATAAATCGACTCCGTAACATTTCTAACCCTAGTACAAAACTTACAGGTTTTAATAATATTTGTGTGATCGGAATCCAAATTTGTTTTTTTTTTTTGTACTTCCGCTCTTTTCTCTCAATTCAACAAAGTAAGAAAAAGTCAAGACTCTCTGAGCTCCGTTTTTCTCGCGGAAAGCTTGGACGAGTAGACGAGACCCCGTGGGCTCGTGAAATTCGTCGACCCATGGTTTCTGCTACTGCAGCCGCTAGTTACTGCGACCACGGTGCTGACGCAAGGGAAACGAGAAATAGGAAGTGACGCCGATGAAACCGGGGAAGTGGAAGGTGAAAATCGTGGATGCGTTGACGGATAGTGAGGGTTTTCGTGCTTGCGTTCAGAAATGAACGGTTGAACAATCCATTGTATTCTTTGGAAAAATAAGAAGTAGGAAAAATTTGTAAATATCTAACATTTTTGAATTCGTATGTAAATTTAGTATATTTTTAATGTTGGTCGATAGTTTTTTTGAGAAGTTAAGTTAAAATTTTCAGAAAAGTTCATGTGAAAAATTATTATTTGAGTTTCTCGATAGTTTTCAATGTATTTTTGTCAAAATAATGGAAAATAATATAATAGTGGGGGGGGGGGGTAGTGTACTATAAAATTGAAGTTAACTAACGAATTTTTTAAGTTCGACAACGGTGTTACAGATTGTCCTTGATATCGAATTTTCAAATGACGAAGGTCATATTTTCGAATATACCAGGTTACTTACTGTTCAAAACATCGAATTTCACTAAACAGAATGTTAATAAGATAAAATAAAAATGTTTCAAAATAAATCATTAAAAATAAGTTTCATCCGTATTTAGATAGTATTCATGATTTCATAATTTAGAAATTCGATATCAAGCACAATCTGCAACACCGAATGCTGAACTTAAAAAATTCGCTCGTTGACTTAATTTTATAGTGCATCGTCTAAACATATAGCACCTCTCCCCCCACCCAAAATTTTTTTCACAAATCCTTATAGCAAGGGAATATTATAGAATATTATAATTAAAATTAAACTTATGTGTACCTGTATATTACTTACGCACAATGATAAACGCCTTTATATTGACTGTATAAAATTTGTTTGTGTTATCTCATTAGTGATCGCTATCCCAGCGCAAATCCTCTGAATCTCACAAATACGTCTAAATAGGTATTTACGTCCTCTATTACGACAAAAGAATATTGAGCAAAAGAAAAATAGGGTTTTCGAGAAAAATGTATTTTTCTAAAAAGTGCATTTTTTAGTAAAAATTGCATAACTCGTGCATTTTTTACTTTTATTTTTTTAAATAACATAAAAGACGTGAAAGAGGGCTCAAAACTGAGTGAAATTATGTGTTACACGCTTAAAAGCTTAAAAAACTGGTGAAGTAGTAGCATTTTGAAAATTACATTGAAAACATTTTTTTCTAAGTAAGAATTTTCTCGGAATTTTTCGGCATCGGTGAACGCATCAAATTTTCATGAAACAAAAAAATTAAAAAATACGTGTCAAATAATTTTTGGAGAAAAACATGTCTATTGATATTAATCGCTTGCCTACGCTTCATTAATTCCGGCGAACGCGTCGCCGGTAATACCCTCTTCCATTGCATGAAATTTACAGGTGGAGACGGAAGCATCGAAAGCACAGCTACCCAGGCTGTGAAAGCTGCACGAGGGGACCCACGGTAGGGAGACGACGAGTTAGCCCGAGGTCGACGAGGCCCATTCGCACGTGGCTCTCATACACCCGTGAATCCCCTCGCGAACTCTAGTCCTCATTTGTAACGTCGCATCCTGGCCGACGCTCCCCAGCCTGGAGGAGGGCCTGAAGACTAGTAGATGACGGCCACAACGGCACTCATTCAAAATAGTCAGGATGCCATGTTTATTCTATCCACTAATCGATCTAGCTTACAACATCCACGAAATATGAGGCAAATCGATATTTTGTAGTTGACGGAATTGTTAGTTAATTATTGCACATCAGCTGTCAGGTAACGCTAAGTATCCGATTGCAAAAACGTGAAATGATAAATACCCACCAAACTCACTTAAATGAAGTCCCCGAATCCTAGCTTCATATTGTGATAAATTGAAATAAAAAATAAATAAATAATTGAAATAAATAATACTGTTTTACCGATCGTGCTCCTCACCTATTAAAATCTGCTTTTTAAAATGTAAATTTTTAATTTAATATTTTACGATCATGAAAAATAATAAAACCCATTTATAAAAACCCCAGAACGATTTGTGCACTGCGAAAAATCTGCTAAAATCTAATGCAGATGAGCATGAGATGTAGACAAAAAATTTTTAAACGTTCGTGAATGTTTATGATCGACACAGCTTTGAACTCGCTTATTCTGCACTTATTTGGGGATTTTTATTTTATTAATATTGTTATTGTCGGCTCGCGTTTACATGTATGTATACTATTTTTTTATATAAAAGGTCAATATAGTAAGACAGTCAAGTTTATAGCAAAGTACTATAAATTTATTATGATTGATAATTAAACTAAATATAATATATTGAAAAAACAATTTTCTTTAAAAGTTTCTGCAGAGGTGTCAACTTAAATATTTTCCGAGATAGCATGTTTTCCAAATCTCAGCGAAATAGCATGTTTTTCAACGCATCTTCGAGATAGCATCTTTTTCAACGCATCTTCGAGATAACATCTTTTTCGACATAAAATTTTAAAAATTTTCGAAAAGCGTTTTCTCAGAGAATATTAAATAGGTTATTTTCATTTATAGAGATATATATATATATATATATTTTTTGTATCTTCAAACTTCGTTCGTTTTCCAAAAAAATCTGACGGTTACGAGCAAAGATATTCGATGTTAAAAATTTTTTTTCAAAAATTTTCTAATACCCTGATAGAAATTGTCTCTACCGGAAATGGCCAGGAAAATAATAAATAGCTAGTAAAAATAGCTAATTTCTGGCTAATATTTTCTATTTAATGGAGATAACACAACCTTAAAATGTTTTCACTAAATTTTCTTTGTAATTTGATCATATATTTAATTATTAATTAAAATGTAAATACGATTTATTGGTATTTAATTCGTTTATAGTACTATTTCAGGGGATACAAACGAAAACAATGATTTTTTCGTTTGATTCTGTCTCTCTCACTACTTGCCATTATAGCAAGCCTCTTATTAGCCATTTCCTGAGTAAAAAACTAGCCAACTTTAATATCTTTTAAATACTCATAAATAAGCTAATGTAAATTTATGAAAGAACTTATTGTATTATTCTGTCTATTAAATGGCGAATATGATCGGAAAAGTCATTTCATCGATCGATAGAAATGGCCAAGAAAAGTGTCTAGTTTTTAACGATTATTGGGGAAACTAGCTATTTATTAGGTAAATAATGGAATCGATTTTCATCAGGGTAGCTGTTTCTCAGATAATATTTTATTTATTGCCTTAAAATGCTAACCACTCATATTGCACTCATTGAAGATGGGCGTGAAATAATTAGTGTATTTACATTTCAAAAATGTATTTTAAAAAAATATATATTAGTTTTATCGATTCCTTTTTTCTTAATTTTTAATGACAATAATTAAGAAAAAAGGAATCGATACATTATTTTGAGGAAGGTAAGTGACAATGTATTGGCAGCGGGTTTTTTCTGTGGTAATAACATTTTGCCGATTTTTCAGAAGAGCTTATAGCATTCCTTCCTTTTTTCGTAACATTTTTAGTAACATTTTTAGTAACATTTTTAGTAACGTTTCGTAACATTTCCTAACAGTATTAAAATAATTTTAAGTCAGTTTTGCTTTTTCATAAACCAACCTTTCAACTGATTTGGTCAAGTAATTTTTATTCACAAACAATTGTTTACATTAAATCTTAATTAGTAAAACAAACGCAGCAAACCTAATAATCGGCGAGATAGCTAATGAATACGAGTTATATGTAGAAGAGATTTCCAAGTAAAATGCATGACAACATTACAAACAAAAATTTGGTTGAAAGCTGGGTAAAATTTTTCTAGAAGAATACCATTTTTTCATTCGAAAGTACAAGCCTTAAACTACAAAACCATAAGATTTTAACTTCAAAAAATGAATGGTTCATAAAGAATAGTTTAAAAGATGGCAGCGAGTGATCGCATAATGTGCTTTACGCGCTGTGGTGGAACGTGCTTTTACGGATGTATTTCACTATTTCGTTATTTTATACTTAAAAAATATGACATAACTAATTTTTCAAACATAATTTTTTATTAGAAAATCATATTTCTTCGTACTTGCTTTTTTCTCAAATTAAATGACAAAATTTGAAAAAAAAGAGCTCTGACTAACAAAATAAGATTTAAGCACGACATCAAAAAATGAAAAAAGAAGGGAATTTTACTTGAAGATTTGAACTTGCATGCAGCAAATATTGTACGTGTTAGTAATGGTTACTGTTTGTCGCTGTCGTATTACATTTTACGTAGAAAAATTGTATCATACGAGTGTATTTCCTATTCCATATAATACAATTTTTACACGAATAAATTAAATAAATGTTTATACACTTTCAACTTTGATACGATACACATATTATTTAATATTGAAATAAACACTCGCAATGTTTACACAAGACTTAATTAAACATACACTAATATATTTTATACTAGAAAGTCTTGTACTGATGATTTATTATTTATGCACCATTTAAACCTACATTTATTAATTTTACACTTCGTACTAATTATGCCTGTGTATAAATGATTCGTGTAAAATCATTTGGTGTAAAACAACTTGTGTAAATTATTGTGTATAATTGAATGCTGTAGAAGTTTCTACATGTAAAACTTACGAGTAAAACTTGTACGTGCAGATTATCTGCAATATCGGAAGATGGATCTGAAGCATTCAAGAAGCATTTTTCTGATTCCATTTAGCGATCACGATCATAAGAAGAATCCAAAACAATAAGGGTTGGAGGCTGCGAAATGTTGGATGTTAGTAGATGTTGTGGAGAATCACGAATTCGATTATGATCAGGTGATAGTCGTCCAGCGTAAGGCTCAGGTGTATCAATAGGATCAGGATGACTAGGTCTAAGGGGATGGCTAGGTGATGTCGGCAGCAATGTAAACATGTTTAAATTTGTGGTGGTGATATTTGGAGCATTCACGAAGTATTTTTTTGTATTCATATAGTTGTCACAATAATAAGAAGAATACAAAGGAATGAGGTTTGGAGCATGCGGAATGCTGGATCTCGGACGTTGTGGAAAATTAAGATTTAAATTATTGTAAGGTGAAGGTGGTTCAGCGTAAGGCTCAGGTGTATCAATATGAGGACAGCTAGGTCTAGGGGGACGGGTAGGTGATGTCGGCGGCAATATAAACATGTTTACATTTGCGGCGGTGGAATCTGGAGCATTCACGAAGTATTCCTCTGTATCCATATTGTGGTCATAATAATAAGAAGAATACAAAGGAATGAGGTTTGGAGCGTGCGGAATGTTAGATCTCGGACGTTGTGGAAAACTAAGATTTAAATTATTGTAAGGTGAAGGTGATCCAGCGTAAGGCACAGGTGTATCAATATGAGGACAGCTAGGTCTAGGGGGACGGGTAGGTGATGTCGGCGGCAATATAAACCTGTTTACATTTGCGGCGGTGGAATCTGGAGCATTCACGAAGTATTCCTCTGTATCCATATTGTGGTCATAATAATAAGAAGAATACAAAGGAATGAGGTTTGGAGCGTGCAGAATGCTAGATCTCGGACGTTGTGGAAAATTAAGATTTAAATTATTGTAAGGTGAAGGTGATCCAGGGTAAGGCACAGGTGTATCAATATGAGGACAGCTAGGTCTAGGGGGACGGGTAGGTGATGTCGGCGGCAATATAAACATGTTTACATTTGCGGCGGTGGAATCTGGAGCATTCACGAAGTATTCCTCTGTATCCATATTGTGGTCACAATAATAAGAAGAATACAAAGGAATGAGGTTTGGAGCGTGCGGAATGCTAAATCTTGGACGTTGTGGAAAATTAAGATTTAAATTATTGTAAGGTGAAGGTGATCCAGGGTAAGGCACAGGTGTATCAATATGAGGACAGCTAGGTCTAGGGGGACGGGTAGGTGATGTCGGCGGCAATATAAACATGTTTACATTTGCGGCGGCGGAATCAGGGGCATTATTGAGGTACTCTTCCATTTCACCATAGCTGTCATCAGGTGAAATAGAATTGTTTACCACTTCTATTTTACTGGTGTTGTGTTTGAAATCGCTATCATCGGAAAATTCTCTATCCACGTCTGGAAAATATTGTGGAAACGATTCTTTGGAAGGAGATGGTGGCATCATTTCCTTATTCTCGTAATACGATTGCACTGAATTTGCTCTTGCTATCTCAGGTGGAATAGAATTGTTTACCACTTCTATTTCACTGTAGTCGTGTTTGAAATAGCTCTCATCGTAATATTCTCTATCCATGTCTGCAAAATATTGTGGAAACGATTTGTTGGATACAGGTGGTGGCATCATTTCCTTATTCTCTTGATACGATTGCACTGAATCTGCTTTTGCTATCTCAGGTGGAATATAATTGTTTACCACTTCTATTTTACTGGTGTTGTGTTTGAAATCGCAGTCATCGGAAAATTCTCTATCCACGTCTGGAAAATATTGTGGGAACGATTCTTTGGAAGGAGATGGTGTCATCATTTCGTTATTCTCGTAATATGATTGCACTGAATCTGCTTTTTCTATCTCTTGCTTAGCTATTCCTGTCATCACAGGATGCGAACATTCATCAAATTCGTTGTATATGTATTCGTTGTATTCAGCTGCCATAATCCTGAGAAAAGAATGAAGATCTTAATTAGACACTCGTTAAAAATAATATTTTGTTTCTCGAAATCAATCATTTAGTTGTCCATTACTCCATTTGAAAAAACTTTCACTAAATATTCAATAGAGTCGAATTACAACAAAAAAACCGTTGCCAATTCATTAGCAAGATGCTTCCTCAAACTAATTTATCGACTCCATTTTTTAAATTTAAAAAACAAAAATAAATTTTTCACAACAAAACTTTATTAATAAATAAAACGGTTTTCTTTGTGGATCTTTGTTGTTTGTTAAACAATTTGACTGCATATAAAAATATCTTTTTTGTTTTTTCATTTATCTATCCTATACAAACAATTAATTATTGTTATAAAAAATTTTAAAGAAATACATTAGTTTGAGAAAGAAAAGTATGTATTGGCAATAATCTAATAAATGTCCGAATCCATCCAAATCAGGTGGTCCGCGTATGTCTATGTCACCGATCATTTTGGAATGAAACTATTCATGTTCTTCTCTAAAAATTATTTGACACGTATTTTTTTATTTTTTTGTTTTATCAAAATTTCATGCGTTCAGCGATACCGAAAAATTCCGAGAAAATTGTTACTTAGAAAAAACATTTTTCAATCTAATTTTCAAACGGCTACTGTTTCACCAGTTTTTTATGCTTTTAAGCGTGTAACAGATAATTTTACTCATTTTTGAGCCCTCTTTCACGTTCTCTACGTTATTTAAAAAAAAAAAAAATAAAAAATGCACGAGTTATGCACTTTTTACTGAAAAATGCACTTTTTAGAAAAATGCATTTTTCTCGAAAACCCCAATTTTTTTTGCACAATTTTCTTATGTCGTGATAGAGGATCTAAATACCTATCTAGATGTATTTGTGAGATTCAGAACATTTGCACTGGGATAGCGGTCACTAATGAAATAACATAGAAAAAAA
This sequence comes from Torymus aiolomorphi, assembly GCA_036365515.1. NCBI lineage: Eukaryota > Metazoa > Arthropoda > Insecta > Hymenoptera > Torymidae > Torymus > Torymus aiolomorphi. Next base: position 120,966,770 of record CM070874.1, on the reverse strand, counting down.
TTTGTCACGCTTAACGCTTATATGTGCAAATCCGCGGACTACAGACAACAACTGGGGTACAAAAACGGAAAAAATTTTTTTTGAGGGCACACCTACCACATAAGGTTTTTTCGGTTCTTTGGGGGTCCCCCAACATGAAAATACTCGTGTACACTGATTATCCGTTGCCAAACTTTTTTGCCGACGAAATCAATTTTTTTTATGGAAATTTAACATGGGAAAAATGGACGAAAAGTAGTCATTGATGATTAACCAATAGCAAACTATTGAAGAGGCTAAACCAAATTTCACAGAAAAGCGATTAAAGTTGAAGAATAGAGCTTTAATTTGAGATGAGAATCGGTAAAATCGGTCGATTCTGTGCCAAGCTACGTGAAGTTGAAAACGGCGAAAAATGACAAAAATTTAAAGAATTACGTGGGTTTGAAAAAAATCGCTCATTTTCGTCATTATTCGCCATTTTCAAATTCACGTAGCTTTGCACAGAGTCGACCGATTTTACCGATTCTCATCTCAAATTAAAGCTCTATTCTTCAACTTTAATCGCTTTTCTGTGAAATTTGGTTTAGCCTCTTCAATAGTTTGCTATTGGTTAATCATCAATGACTACTTTTCGTCCATTTTTCCCATGTTAAATTTCCATAAGAAAAATTGATTTCGTCGGAAAAAAAGTTTGGCAACGGATAATGAGTGTACACGAGTATGTTGGGGGACCCCCAAAGAACCGAAAAAACCTTATGTGGTAGGTGTGCCCTCAAAAAAAATTTTTTCCGTTTTTGTACCCCAGTTGTTGTCTGTAGTCCGCGGATTTGCACATATATAGTCAATGATATTAGAGTCAATATAAAGGTATTTATCTTTGTGCGTATGTAATATACAGGTACACATAAGTGTGTATTTATTTTTTATTTGAGTCTTTTAGATTTTTTATTTTTATACCTATTTTACTACCTTTGTTTTTCTGCTTCATTGTTCTTAATTCAGTAAGCGGACGATCAGCTGTCTTTGCTGTCAAACAATGTACTTTATCATCACATGTTTTTTTAACCCATATATGAGTTTTTTGAATTCCAGGATACTTTGGAGTTGTAAGCCAATCAATATTTTTTTTTCTTTTCTGAATTGTTCTATTTCAACATCTCGTAAATGTATTATTTTAATAGCATCAGATATTTTTGAACATGTATTGCAAAATCATTTGCGTTTTGAACAGCTTCTTCAAGGGGCTCTCGAAGATTACGCGAGTAGCATAATGCTTTATAAGTCCACCCACACTATCTACAGCTCCTTTGCCGTGCCCAGTAGCAGAGAACAACCATTTTATATCATACGGTGCTCGTTTTAATTCATCTAATTGAAAGCGATTTTTAAAGTGACTAGCGGCGCCGTCGGATACGATGGTAATTTTTTTAATTGAATCACAACAATGTTTCAAGAATTTTATAATTTTTTGTACTGCTAGCAAAGCATACGCTGAATCATGTTTTCGGTCATCACTTATGACTGCGAAACTTTGTGTCGAATCCCCTTGATAAGACACTGCTGTGAAAATAGAAATTTGTTCATTAACCCAATGATTTCCTTGAACAGCTTTATTATGAATCACAGCCCAGTTTTCAGCGAAGTCTATTTGAAGAACTAAATGATGTGGGTCTTTTTTAGCATTTTCTCTTTCTGCTTTTATATCTTTGCGTTGTATATTTTTTATATACATGTGAGTACTAAGCTTCATGGTCCAAACCGAAAGTTCATCTTTAAAAGCAGAAATTGACAGTGTTTTTTTAATCAAGTTTCCATTATCCCACAAAGCATATGTAATTTCTTCTGTGCCTTCTATATCTTGGAATTTTAAAACATGAATAGTAATTCCATTACTGCCTGGACAAATTTTACATTCTTGTAAATAGCATAAATCAGATGGCTCAGAACACATTGTTGCGTTTATTATTTGTGACCGAATTTCATCCAACTCGGTAACGTTACCTCTGAAATTAATTAAGCTCGTAAGAAATAAATCATAATTTTCGCAATAGATACAGAGACAAACTTCTTTGATGGGGGAAAGTAAGACATATTTTGGTCGCATACTATAAAACTTCGATTTACGAATTTTCAATTCGGGATAATCATTTTTAAATGCTTTATACGTTGCTTTCAGACTTCGAGTAAGAAAACGTTTAACTTTCTTCTCTTTCTTATCATTTATTTTAACGATAATAACGTCACTCTTATTGGAACTCTGTCTTGAACAATTAAAATCGTCATTTATATAATATTCCATAACAATTTTTTCGGTCCTTTCATCAATTGGATGACCTGTGTATGCTTCTGGTTCGGAATAAACTCCCTTTTCTTGTGCAAGATTTTTCGCTCTTTCTATCATGTACATTGTTATGTCTGGAAATAAGGATGAAATTTCATTTTTCGTTAAGGATGAGGGTAGCAAAGTCAGAATTTTTATTTTTTCTGATACCGTAGAACACTTTTGCAAGGCTAAACCAAGATTTTGTATCCATTCTGTACAATGGCATACAGTTGATTCGTTTGCTGTTATAGAAACGTCATAAACATTGTTCAACTTCACATCAAGAGTATTAGACAATGTTGAAAGTATATTTTTTTCTTCTTTTTTACGTAATTTTCAAGTGATTTTTCACGTATAAGATTTTTTCTCTTAAGAGGCGATACAGAACCTAAGAAAGATGTACTTATTTCATTATTAAATTCTTCGATGCGTCCTGGAGTACTTGGTAAAAATCTTCATCTCTATCAACTACGTTGTCGGTAACTTCATTATCCGTTATAAATTCATTGTCAGTGCTACTCACCAATTTTAAAGCACGATTGTAACAATCTTGACACAGATATGTAGATGGTGTCAAAGGTAAATTAGGATAGAGGTGCTTCAATGGATGAGCAAGATCCTCAAGTTGTTTGAAACGTACGGAACTAGATTTGTAACAGATTTTTTTCACACTCCGTGCGCAAAGTGTCCACTTTGCGCACGCTAGAATAAAAAAGCATGCGCTAAATCGAGCTTTGCACACGTCGTATAAAAAAATTGTGTTCGATACGCGAGTGAGAAAGTGATTTTATCCTCGCGTGGCCTTTTCACCCTCGCTTCGCTCGGGCGCAAACGTCCACACGAGGATAAAAACACTTTTTCGCACTTGTATCGAAAATAACTATTTTGTGCTTGTGTAAAAAGTCTGCACATTTGATTCTCTCCGTTGAGTAATATTGAGACATCGTAGTTGAGTTAATAAGGTGTAAATATGTAATAATTTTCCAAAAGATGATGGTTTTAAATAAGACGAGATGTGTGATATATAGCAGAAACCGAACTTTTCTTTGTAAATGTTAAGTCAAACCATATCCATCTAGCGGACAAATGTACTAGTACATAAACTCATACAAGTAGGCGCACGTACATGTATATGTACGCACAAAGATAAACATCTCTATATTGACTGTAATATCATTGGCTACATATAAGCGTTAAGCGTGAAAAATTTGTTTCTGTGTTATCTCATTATTGATCGCTATCCCAGCGTAAATGTTCTGAATCTCACAAATACATCTAGATAGGTATTTAGGTCCTCTATCACGACATAAGAAAATTGTGCAAAAAAAAATTGGGATTTTCGAGAAAAATGCATTTTCCTAAAAAGTGCATTTTTCAGTAAAAAGTGCATAACTCGTGCATTTTTTATTTATTTTTTTTAAATAACGTAGAGAACGTGAAAGAGGGCTCAAAAATGAGTAAAATTATCTGTTACACGCTTAAAAGCATAAAAAACTGGTGAAACAGTAGCCGTTTGAAAATTAGATTGAAAAATGTTTTTTCTAAGTAACAATTTTCTCGGAATTTTTCGGTATCGCTGAACGCATGAAATTTTGATAAAACAAAAAAATAAAAAAATACGTGTCAAATAAATTTTGGAGAAGAATATGAATAGTTTCATTCCAAAATGATCGATGACATAGGTATACGCGGACCACCTGATTTGAGATGGATTCGGCCAAATATTTGTTTTGAAACAGGTATTTAACTACTATCCTGCTCGACTTAGTGGTTTAAAGTTAATCCATCATTCTGACAATCATACAAATATAATATCTAAGTTATACGTCTTAACAAAAGACAACGAATCGTTTTGAAATTTAACAGAGAGCTAGTTTTTTTCATATTTAAGAATCGATATTTTTATGAAATTTTTTTATGAAATTTTTACGAAATTCATATTTTGTAAGTCAATTATTATCGTTGCCCTAGTACGGGTTGCCGCGGGACTCAATCTGAAATTACTTTCTCGGGGATATGCCCTAGTATACAATAATTATTTTATTTATATATGATATACAAATTAAATAGAACTATTGCATATTTTGCTCTAAAACTTTATATTTGTGTTTTGGGGTTAATTTGGAATGAGTAAAAAAATTTTGACCAACATAACCTCTTGAAATTTTAACACAATGTTGTACTCGATAAGTGTAATAAGTGGTAAAAATTTTGAGTGGAAAAATGAACAATTTTATGAGATATTAATTAAAGAAATATCATGAAGTAAGAGAGAAGGAAACATAACTCCATATACTATAAGTGAGCTGAAATTCCCGACGAAATTCGCCAGGTGCGCTGGTCGGAATAGCCTCCCCTAACTGGTGTCAGCGCTTCACGTGTCGTCTGCGGAACTAAATGGCCTACACTGAGAAAAAATTTTTGTAAAAATTATTATTATTTTTGTAAAAATTACCATACTGTCTTATAAAGCCACCACAGACTGTAAAAACCCAAAAAATTACCATACTTTATAAGAAATTTTACTAGAAATATAGGGAAATTTACTATGCATATAGGAAAATTTACTATACTGTATTATAAAATTTACTGTAAAGTATGGTAATTTTTTGGGTTTTTACAGTCTGTGGTGGCTTTACTAGAAGTATGGTAATTTTTCCAAAACTTTTTTCTCAGTGTACGCGACGCGTTTATCACGCAGTCGATAAATGGGTACTTACCATATGAAAATATGATGATACTACTAAAAGACCTTTTTTCAGAAAATCGGTATAAAAAATGTAATTATAATTGAGAATTGTATAACAGAGATTTCATCAGACATGAAAAAGCTGTATTCGGATCGCTAATCCAAAAACAAAATTAAAAAATCCAAATAGGAGCAGTTATCAGCCAACTGCTGACTAAAATTTTAATTATGAAATTGTAATCATGAATCTTACTTCATGATTTTAATATTAATAAAGGATATTTGGTTGTAAGAAGTACATTAATGAATTTATACAAAAATGCAATATATAAATAATAAATAATAAATATTTCTTTTTTTAAATAATTTTAAAATTAGGATATTTTTAATACCTATATTCTTTGGTTTAACTGAGACTTTTAGCATAATAGACCAACGAGCGCGCCACTACACTATCGGGAAAGTTTTATAGTACATTTCGACACGGGTAGGGAAATCGATTATTTAGCTGTTGTGACTTTTTGCACGAGCGAAGCGAGTGCGAAAAAGTCACACCACCTAAATAATCGACTTACGCACTAGTTTCGAACGGTATTTTATACCACGAGCGCCGAAAAATCATATCAAAGTTGTGATTTTGAGGTCAGAGTAGTACAAAATATATTTTTAAATGTAGCTTATAAGGACTGCCCCCATTTGGGTTTTTGATTTTGTTTTTGGTATAGCGATTTGAATACAGCTTATTTTTCATATTTGACCAAATCTCTGTTATATAATTCTTTATATCTTTCGATTTTCTGAAAATAGATCTTTTTGTAGTATCATTATATTTTCATGTGATAAGTAAGTACCCATTTATCTACTGCGCGATAAACGGGAAGGCCAATTAGTTTGCCAGACGCCGCACGAGGCGCTGAAACCAGTTAGAGGAGGCTATTCCGCCGAGCGAACTTGGCGAATTTTGTCGGGAAAGTCGGCTCACTTTTTGGTCGCCGGAGCGCATGGAGTTACGTCTCCTTCTCTCTTACTTCGTGAGAAATATCAACCATATTTTCATTAATAACAAATGACAGGCTAGAGATAATTTAAATTTAAAAAAAAAAAGAAATTGTAGGTAATCTAAAGATCTTTTAATAAAAATTTAGTTTATTGAGTAATACTGGCTATAACAAATTAAAAAATCAAAAAAACGAAAAATTAAAAATCGTTTTTTGGTTATAAAAAAAAATCGGTAAAATCAAAAAGTAGGTTATGCTCTCTCTATTCTCCTCCGAAATGAAGAGAATAAGCCTTTTCCGATGTAAATTGGTCGATCGGTTCAAAAGTTATCGCCTACACACACACACACACACACATACACACACACACACACGCACACATACACACACACACACACACACATACACACGCACGCAAGAACGCACGCACACACACACACACACACACACACACACGAAAATTTGTTTTATCAAAAACAACGGATTTTAGCGCCGAAAGTCATAAAACATGTTTTTGAATATTTTTTGATTCAAAAATTTTTTTCACCGTTGCAAAACTTCCTCTTTGAGGAAGCAAAAAGAAGAATTATTAGAAAAAGAGAAAAATGTCATAATATTATTTATTTTGTCAATTAACGTTGCAATTATTTTTTAAAATCTATAAATAACAATAAAAAATCTTTAGTAGTTCTTACAAATAGTATACGTTATTTTATTTGAAAATCAACAATTAATAGAAATAAACCTTGAATAACGACGACTTAAAGTATCCAACGAACAACCTTGAAAAACCGCAGCTAAATACTTTAGCAGAATGCTTTTTCAAAGAGAATTGTTAAATTACATCATAATTTTTTTAAATTTATATTTTAATGTAAAATTGCATAATTTCTGCATATTTGATTTTTCATAAATACGTTATTCATAGCGATGTGCAGAAGCTCGCTCGAGCCGGCTCGAGCTCGAAGTCGCGAGCTCGAGCTGCTCGAACCGAGCTTGGAGCTCAAACGAGTCCGCGGGCCTGACTCGAGCTTGGAGCTCAAACGAGCCCGCGAGCCCGACCCGAGCTTGAAGCTCAAACGAGCCCTCGAGCCTGACCCGAGCTTAAGAGCTCGAAAAAGGATATCTAATGATTAAGATGGCATTGTAACTGTTGAGATACCTAAGTTTAAATACGGCCAACTGCTATTTATTACAAAGGTAAAGATATCATCTTTGGTGTAACAATTTCAGTATTTTATCTTTAAGGATGTACTGGATATACAATTGGTGTCAGAAATTAGTTTTTTATTTAAAATATCAATAATTTGTTATATGGGGTTATTTTTTGCTTTCTCAAAGTTAAGCTTTGTAATGGTGAAAATTTTCGAATCAAGGATTTTGATGAATTACGATGTTTTTGAGGTTCCTGAGTCAGAATAATAGGATTTTAAAAAATGTATGTATGTATATATGTATGTATGTATGTATCAAACCAAATTTTATCCCCGGCATAACTCTTGAACGAATGGATGGATTTAGCTGAACTTTCGCACGCACCTTAGGTATGTCTTAACTTAGAACTGATTAAATTTTGTAGTTAAATGGATGACTTTAAGATCTTATTTTTTTTAAAATAACTATTTTGTAAAAATTTTTTTTTTCAAAAATAATTTTTTTTTTTTTATTTTTTTAAAGATATGCCAAATGGACACCAATATTCTGGAATTATATTCAATTTCCTTCTGAATTATGTCTTTTACAACTACTCACGAGTTACTTTTGACTTAAAAATGCGGATTTGAAAAAGTAGTCATTTTTTAGAAAAATTAAATAATTTTATGGATTATAAATAACTTTTTCGGCATTACATCTCAAATGTAGCTCTCGTATTATTTGCTGCACCACTTTGCTTACGTGCTCAAATACAAATTTCACGCTCTCATCATATTCTTGCATTAACCTTACCTTTGGGAACAGTTGGTGCAAAGACTCTAGAAGTCTAATTTCCAATTTACTTTTTCTCGCTGACAAACCCTGATATAATATAAATTCGCGTATATTTTTAAAAGTCGAAATACTTCAAAAATTTTCGTCTGATTGCTTAGGAGCTTATAATGCTCATTTGACTTATTTCTCTAAACTTATTTAATAAAAAAGTAGCAAATATGGTTTTATATTTAATTACTAATAATTTTAGTAATACTGATATTCGACGCCGATAGTATAGCCCATACATCGTTAAGTAAAACATTGGTATTGTAATACTTACAATACCATCTATTAACTGTTACATGATCATCAGATACACAGTACATTAATTATATTAATAGTCAATGTAGCCTTTTAAGGAGAAAATTTTTGTTGGAAAATTTCCAATGTTGCAAAAGAAGATTTTATCCATTAAAAATAAATTCATTTTTTTTTATATTTCGTTATTTTCGTTATATTAAGAACCCTCTTTCCTATCAAATCAGTTTTTAGATTGGAATGCGTAACTGAATCATTGTGAAAAATCAGAGTATTATTGCCATTCGTTTTTCTTTAATTAATAAAATACCTATAATATATAGCATGTAAGATGGTATAAATAACATTTTAAATTAAACGTAAATTTGAAAATATTAGCACGAGCCGAGGCACGAGCTTTCGAGTCTGCGCGAGCTCGTAAGCTCATCAAAAATCAAAGCCGATGAAGACGTCTCCTCGCGAGCCCGGCTCGAGCCGAGCCTGAAATTACGAGCCTCCGTACATCGCTAGTTATTCAAAAGTACAAATAAAGAAAATTATATTTAAAAACATTTACGGAGTAAAACACAATTATTTAGACGAAAAAAATATGAATGAATAGGAAATCAAAAGTACTATCAGAAAATGAACTTACTTCCAACCTATTTTTGAACCTCGACTCGAAAAAAATTATTTTCGATCGTTTCATATTTTTCTTTATTTTTTTTAACCGACTTAATATAATCCGATTAAGAAGAAAAAAATATAAATGGATAGTAAATTTAAAGTATTTTCAAAAAATGCCCCTACATCAAACCTATTTTTGAACCTCGCCTAGAAAAAAATTATTTTCGATTTTTTCATATTTTTCTTTATTCTTTTGAGCCGACTTAATATTATCCGATCAACTATAAAACTGAACTTGCATAACTTTAAAATGACCTTCATGTACCTGCCAAAGATGAACTTGATATCTCTTTCCATTCTCGAGTTATGGTGCCAAAAAATTTATTACACACTTACACACACACACACACACACACACACACACACACACACACACACGCGCGCGCGCACGCACACACGCACGCACACACGAACACACGTACACACACATCCATACAGACACACACACATCCATACAGACATTTTTCAAAAATCATGTATTTTGATTCCTAACACCTCGGAAAACAATTATAACATATTTTTACAACAACTCAAATTACTATCACAAAGTTTCCTGTAGGAGGAAGCAATTATATACTTAAGGTAGTTCTTACCCAAGAAAATGATCGTTAAAAAAGTATTGCGTATAAGCTATTGCTCAAATATTATATTACAAGTGATAGTAAAATCCAAAAGTAGGCTGCTTTAAGTAACAGAAAAATTTTTCAAATATAAATTATATACATTAAAGCCTAAAAGTTGGTAAATAAGGAAAAATATCACAAAAAGTCATGAATTATTTTTGTTTTTTATTTGATTTTTTTATTCAAAACACTATTTTGTTTCTGAAACGTTCCTCGATAAATTCACCGCATGAAATTGTCAACAAATCATTTTACACGAAGTTAGAGCTATTAGCTGCTAAGTTTTTGTAATTTTTTTTTAAACAAATTTCTCTAACTTTGTGTAAAATGATTAGTTGATAATTTCATGCGGTGAATTTATCGAGGAACGCTTGAGAAACAAAATAGCGTTTTTAATAAAAAAATCGAATAAAAAACAAAAATAATTCATGACTTTTTGTGATATTTTTCCTTATTTAGCAAATTTTAGGCTTTAATGTATATAATTTATATTTGAAAAATTTTTTCTGTTACTTAAAGCAACCTACTTTTGGATTTTACTATCACTTGTAATATAATATTTGAGCAATAGATTATATAGAATACTTTTTTAACGATCGTTTTCTTGGGTAAGAACTACCTTAATTATTTCTCGAACCTTTTACACCAGATTCGTAATAAAAAAGTTTGTCATTAATAAGTACAATTCCTTTTACGCATTTGTTTGTTTTATTGTAATAATTGTAATAAATTATATAATGATATTGTTAAAAATGAAGTTATAACGAGGTTTTGTGGTAGTAAATTGTCGACATCGATATTCTCGGCACAAGACCAATACAATATCGAGACAAGATCGATATTCTCATTAATCAATATCGAACAATATCGAGACAATATTTTAATTTACCATTATAGTGCGATATCGAGACAATACTTTCCAAAATGTCGTTTTGTCTTGTATTGCAGCAGCCCTAAGGGCTGTGAACGAGAGAAAGTTCTACCGACAGTGACTGCCACGTTGTCTCGTGCCCCACAAGAGAGCCACGCCGTCTCTTCGAGCGTCTTAGTTGTGGACAGTTGCCGAGGGCCGCCTTCGCTCTCGAGGCACGAGTCGCCGAAGTCACCGCAGCTATCGAGATTTGGCCGACGCACTCGCCCACGCCAGGTCGCTACACGGAAAGAAGTAGGCAGCTCTATAGGCCGTGCAAAGCAACGGCGCGAGCAGCGTGCTCTTTGCAGCGCGTGGGGACGTGCGCGCAAGTCTATACGGCGTGCATTTGAGCACCGAGATGGGATGTGCATTTTGCACGGCCTGTCGGGGTGCAAACGGCATGCGCCAGCTCAACTGCGCAGTAGACGCGCTATGGCTGGCAGCGCGACAGCGCCCGGCGGCGCTCGGGCCCATCCCGCATGTACGTGACAGAGACAGACGACATAGACGAGCGCCTATAGGCTATACTACTATATGTATACGTATAGTATAGTCTGCCTCTTTGAACATTATTTTTTATATAAATCTTCGGGTTTATTCTGTTGCATGTAACCTGAATCTTAAGGTTAACATTCTATAAAAGTAAAATGACTCTTTTAAATCCATTTGTTTAAACAAAAAAGTTTGTTTAAGAAAAAATTATTTAATATAAAAAAATCATGTTGTATTATTTTAAGCTTTTTTGTTTAAACAAATGGATTTAAAAGAGTCATTTTACTTTTATAGAATGTTAACCTTAAGATTCAGGTTACATGCAACAGAATAAACCCGAAGATTTATATAAAAAATAATGTTCAAAGAGGCAGACTATACTATACGTATACATATAGTAGTATAGCCTATAGGCGCTCGTCTATGTCGTCTGTCTCTGTCACGCACATGCGGGATGGGCCCGAGCGCCGCCGGGCGCTGCCGCGCTGCCAGCCATAGCGCGTCTACTGCGCAGTTGAGCTGGCGCATGCCGTTTGCACCCCGATAGGCCGTGTAAAATGCACGTTGCAGCTCGATGCTCAAATGCACGCCGTATAGACTTGCGCGCACGTCCCCACGCGCTGCAAAGAGCACGCTGCTCGCGCCGTTGCTTTACACGGCCTATAGAGCTGCGTACTTCTTTCCGTGTATCGACGAGCCGCCGTCTACAAGCATCACCGGCGCCGTAGCTCCAGCTCCGAGCTGGTAAGTGGTGTAGGCTACGGCCACCCAGTAGTAGCGTCTCTCTCTCGCGTCATGTGTACCGACTCTAGTCGTTACCTAGAGCCGGATAAAATTCTAGTTCTCCCGCGTCGTCCGCGTATTGCCGAAATTACCGTACTATCGAAACTACCGAAACTTTATGTAGGCTCTCGCGAGAGCTCGCGCTTGAATTCGTGTCTCGAAACGTGCTCCATATCGAAACCGCTTTGCAGCCGTGTCGTTTAGTGAATAGTTAGTTAGAATGCTGGGAACATCCCAGCTGGTGCTCAACAGAATATTTAAATTATAATTTCAAACACATTTGTTAGCTTCAGTTCTATCTTCCAGTTTTAAATAAATGTTACAGTCTTTTTATTAATTGCCGTGAGTGATTATTTAAGACACCTAGTTGTTTTCCACTTCCTTTACGATTACCCGTAGTAATAAAACATATCACTATATATTTGCATGCAATAAGTATTCATATTAAATCATCGTTGAAGATCTTCAATAGCGCTATACCTGGTCGAACGTAGGTACACCGTTATATCATATGTCGAACTGAAAAACGTCTATAGTTGACTTCAATGTTATAGTGTATCGTCGAAACTCTGGACCCCCCCCCCCCAACAAAATAAACATTTGGAAAAATCTTACCTTCTATTTCCTCCTTATGTCTTTCACGAAATAACAAGCTAGTGGTTTGAAAAAAAGATGTCCTTTATACTGAAGTTAGTTTTCAGGAAGCACAGTCAGAAACAAACGCACACACTTTATCTGTATAAAAATCGAGAATTTTGTTGGACACAACGTGCGTTGTAATTCGGGGAAAATTCAAACACTTTTTGATACAAACTACAGGCAAAGTATGTACTACAACATTTGAAGATCAAATGACAACTGAACGAGTATAACAAGTATTCAACCAATGCTCCTTTTATAGCTGTTTCTTGACCCAACGCTAAGCCCTATTTAGTTTGGGTATACTTTCCCTTCGCATAGTGCTAGAAAGTAGCGGATTAAGTTTTAAAGGTGGAGCTACATGAGCAATATCCAGCCAGGGGGGTCCAAAGTTTAGACGACTCACTTGAAAATTGAAGTCAACTATAGACGTGCTCGGTTTCGATATTAGCTACTGCAGTTTGTGCAAAATTTCGAAACTCTAAATTACGAAAATCATAAAAAAATGCATTTTTCTCAAAAACCTCATGTTTATATTACTCAAATTTTTTTTGACGTAATAAAGGACGTAAATACCTATCTAGAAGTATTTGTGAGATTTACGGCATTTGCGCTGGGATAGTGATCATTAATGAGATAACACACAAACAAATTTTTCACACTTAACGTTTACATATAGTCAATGGTATAACAGTCAATATAAAGATTTTTTTCTGTCCTCCGGCCGGAAAGCGCCAACTTTACGGTCACTGCGCGAAACGAAGTTGCCGCTTTCCGGCGCCGTCGGGCAGAAAAATAGTATACACACCTTGGCCGGTAAAATAAGAAATGTCTCGGCTTCGCCTCGGCCGACAATTACATGTGATCTGAGGCTTTCTTTTTTATCGGCCTAGGTATGTAATATACTATTTGTCCTCAGGCCGCAAAATGCTCGCTATCGCTATCGCTATCGCCCCAAAGGTCACACTCGCCGCGAATGATACATTTTGCGTCCTTGGTGCATAATATACTATTTTCACCATACCCTGGCCGAAAGTACCACTTTCGCTCCCGGCTCAAGAACGCGAATGTGGTATTTTGGGCCCAGGTATGATGAAAAATCGTATACGCAACACTGGGATAAAGAGGGTCACCCCAGAACACATGTTTGCCACCCTCAGCTCGGGTGACAATTTACACGTGCTCTGGACTGGCCAACTCTTTACCTCCCTAGTTGCGTAATATACTATTTCACAATACCTGGCCGAAAGTACCACTTTTGCTCCCAGCTCAAAAACGCAAATGTGGTATTTTCGGTCCGGGTACACTCAGAAAATGATCTTCCTGTACCAACGAGAATCTGCCTGTCGGAGGAGGATTTTCAGTTAAAAATGGAGACAAGACAATATCTTCCTATGGAAAAAGGAATATATGCTTGGTACAATGGTGCATCGCGATAAGAGGAATTCCTCCCGTATATATAATAATTATTAACAAATAAAAGTAAATAATTAATTTAAAAATTAAATTGTTATACTTGAATGGAATAAAAAGACTTTAGTTATTTTAAATATTTATATTAGTCCTAGTGTCATCTGTAATCAATAAAACTTGTCTTACACTGCAATTTAATGATATTTATAAAATATAGTTTTGGAGACCTAAGGCCCAAAATATCATTCCTCCATTACTGACACATAATATTCTTGAGCCAAACCTGTAGGAGGATTAGCCTCCTATGACAGGAGGCCACGATTTCTGTAATCGAATGACGATTATACCGCGTGGGAGGAATTTCTTTTTATTGCAGATAAAGATTTTTTCGGAATGAATTTTATCCTGGTACCGGAGGATAAAACGTTTTTCTGAGTGTATGGTGAAAAATCGTATATGCAATGCGGGGATAGAGGGCCACCCTAGAGAACACGTTTGCCACCCTCGCCTTCGGCTCGGGTAGCAATTTACCCGTGCTCTGGCCAACTTCTTACCTCCCTACAGTCAGAAAAACGATCCTTCGGTACCAAAATAAAATTCCTTCCGAAAAAATCTTCCTGCAATAAAAAGGACTTTCTCCCGCGCGATACAATCGTAATTCGATTACAGGAACTGTGGTAAAATATCATTCCTCCAGTAATGGAGGAATGATATTTTTGGCCTTATGTCCCCAAAACTATATTTTATAAATATCATTAAATTGCAGTGTAATACAAGTTTTATTGATAACAGATGACACTAGGACTACTGTATAAATATTTAAAATAACTAAAGTCTTTTTATTCCATTCATGTATAACAATTTTATTTTTACATTAATTATTTATTTATTTTTTTGTTAAGAATTATCATATATACAGGAGGAATTCCTCTTATCGCGATGCGACATTGTACCAAGCGGATATTCCTCCTTCCATAGGAAGATATTCTCTTGGCCCTATTTTTAACTGAAAATCCTCCTCCGACAGACAGATTCTCATTAGTACAGGAAGATCGCTTTCTGAGTGTAGTTGCGTAATATACTATTTTACAACACTGTGCATAAAATGCATTTTACGCCCTACTTTTAGTGCGTAAAATTGAATTTTATACACTGCGTTGCAAAACATATCGTATGCAACAAGGGTGTACGATTTTACGCACTTGTTGCATAACATACTATTGTGATGGTCCAACTAATAAGTTACTTAGAAATAAAAGAATAATTTTAAATATTAGGGTAATATATCGTCGATAAGCAACCCTAATAGAACGTAATGTTTACAAAACGTAAAAATTTATTTCAAACATACTTTGTACATTGGAAAACGTTTTTAACCTTTAGAGGACGGGGATTTGGGTTTACTGTTTTCTCTCACTTTTCTATAGAAATTGAGTTTTTGTGATGTCTCACATCTCAAAACTAACACATGTAAAGGGTCGATCATGGGCATGGCCCGTATAGGGGCCATCCCGTCCTCTAAAGGTTAAAACGTATTTAAAATATTCTACAAACATTTTTAAAACATCGTGAATGTTTTAAAAAGCGGATCCTATTCATTTTTTTAGCTACATTAAATAAACATTATAAAATGTTTTTAAGACATTTTTAGATGTTCTTAAAACGTTTTTAAAACTTTTTTAACCGTGCACTTTAAGCATGTTTAAATTTTTTAAATTTAAATTAAAAAAACCACTGCCAATTCATTGGCCCGTGGCTTCCTCAAACTTAATTTGCTTATTCCTTTTAATAACAAAATTTATAATTTTTGCAACAATTTATTACATAATTATAATTAAATTCATTTATGAAGATTAAAAAGTATTCATTTTTAAATTATGTATAAAATATGAATAAAATAATAGGTATGATTTTTTTTTAATTATGTGTGAAAAATAAATAAAATAATTGATTGCAATATTATCGTCAAAACCTTTTAAAATTTCTAAATAACCTTTACTTCAAATTATATTTTCTTTGTGAAATTTCACACATAGGGTACTTGTCTAGTAGTACGCCTGTCCATATTTGTGTGCTCTTTCTGGAATTTCCGACGTAAGAAAAAGTTCTAACCTTAAAAATAATAAATGGCTATTACAAAACAAAAGCAGGTACACAACACGCGCGCATAGCGCATAGCGCATGTCATTTCCATTTTCTAGTATACATAAATGCGTTCCCGAATAATTGCAATTTTATAAGATGGCTAAAATAGTTTTAACCTCAAATATCTCTGAAATTCATAAACGAATTCTTTTACCCTAAGAACTCCTCTAATAAATAATATACAAACTCTACATCTCCACCGAATATCAAAGAAATTAAAACAATTTTAATGTAGTTATATTGTGCGAAAACAAAGAAAGTCATTTTCAAAAATACTCAAATTTTAAATATCAAACATTTCAAAAAATAACCATATAATCTGGATGAAATTTTACACAGATATTACCTATATCGCATACAAAATAGTCTATAAATTTCAAACTGATACATGAAGTCGTCATTGAGAAATTACAATTTTGAAAAAACCCGTAAAAGAATTTTAGCCTTAAATATCTCTAAAAATCATGACACAATTCTTTTATCTAAAGGACTTATACGATAATATATAGACTCTATATTTCCATAAAATTTCAACATGATTAAACCAATTTTTGTTTTCTCTAGTTATCATGCGACAAAGAAAATGACTTTGTAAAATACGAAAATTTTCAAAATCAAATATCTCAAAAAGTAATCGTACGATCTTGATGAAAATTCGCACACATATTATCTATATCACATACAAAATTGTCTATAAAATTGGAGCTGATACATGGAGCCGTTCTCGAGAAATTACGATATGAAAAACAGGTTACAAAAATTTTAACCTCAAATATTTCTGACATTTCTGGACTAATCATTTTGTCCAAAGAACTCGACCGAGAGCCATCCAAAATCTACCTATACGAGGAATTTCGAAGCGATTAAGTCAATTTTACTCCCGTAATCGTTGGATGTACAAAATTCATTTTTTTTATATTTAAATTTTTTTCTTAAAAACTAGTCTATAAAATGAATTCAAATTTTTACAGATTATAGCTATTTATATTCTGCATTATCATGATTTTTTTTCAGAAAATTGACCGTTTAGTTTAGGAGTTATAAGCTTTTAAAAAAAACACGTTTTTTTTAATAACAAAAGAACCGTGAGAGCTACAAAAATTTTTTTGTTTAGAAAATATAGGTATTTTAATGCTCTTTCGAATGCTATTCATTCGATTCAAATATCTCGATCTTATCATTAAAAAAAGCAAAAATCAATTTTGAGAAAATCGAAAATTCGAAATAAAACAAAAACGCATCGGCGAATCAAAAAACGAATTTTTGACCCGCCATCACACAAAAGAAAACAAAAAAATGAGACCTGCCCGGTTAAAATCGATCGAGTAGAAGCTAAGATCCAGGCGTACACAGCCACACACACACACATACACACACACACACACACACACACACACACACACATACACACACACACACACATCCATACAGATATTTTTCAAAAATCATGTATTTTGATTCCTAACACCTCGAAAAACAATTATAACATGTTTTTACAACAACTCAAAAAATTACTATCACAAAGCTTCTTCTAGGAGGAAGCAATAATCATAATAAATCTGTTGGGTGAATGATTTGTCAACTTGCCCCAACTTAAAAGCCAACAAACCCCGGAGGTAGTGGCGATGATTTTGAAAATAAAAAAAGCTTCCTACAAAATAAAAATTGACTTTAGTAAAAGAGCAATATTGATCCCAATTGTGTAAGCAAAATAGAAACAGTGAGCACTGTCCGATTAAAATCGGTCCATTAGATCATGAGATATCAGCGTATACGAACACAGTTACACACACATATATTATGCACTCGCACGCGTACACACACACGTACGCACACGGTCTTTTTTTAAAAATAGTGTTTTTTCGATTCCAAATGTGCAAAACAATATTAACGTAAAGTTCTGTCAATTTTGATAATTTTTAGGTGTCCATTTGACCGCTTACCACTCTGCGAGAAATTTGTGTAGTTTTGTAAAACCAAAACCAAAGCTGCGCTGAAGTTATAAAATATTTCTCACTGTTTTTATTGGGTTCGAACAGTAATTTAAAAATCAAGAAAAATGATTATAGCTGTAATAAAAGAGTTATGAGTTTATCATGATCGGATATTTGAAAAAAGTACTTATCGGAGATAGAGACATAGAGCAAGCAAGATGTTTCTTAGATATCACAAATTTATTATTATGTTGGTGTTATATTGAAACTCTTATTTTAGTATGTAAAATAAACAAAATCGAAACCGTCTTTATTACTAAAATATAATTTTTGTAACGGGGTGAAAATTTTGGTGTAATACAATAATTATTGCTCTTTAATAGTGCCGGTACTCAGTCTTTAGATCCCACGAGTTTTTATGGGACTCCTTTACATTATACTTGCATATCTCATTTAGAATATCTTTGATTTATGCCACTGGTTGTCTTGTTGTTTGTAATATTGGTGCTTTTCAAAAGCTTCAAATAATTTTTCTTAGACCACGGTTTTCTCTTGTCGAAGATT
Organism: Torymus aiolomorphi; assembly: GCA_036365515.1. Taxonomy (NCBI): domain Eukaryota; kingdom Metazoa; phylum Arthropoda; class Insecta; order Hymenoptera; family Torymidae; genus Torymus; species Torymus aiolomorphi. The sequence continues at coordinate 120,948,377 of CM070874.1, read as the reverse complement.
CCTTCTTTCGGCCTTCTACTTTTGGAGATCTTCAATCTACAATGCAAAATAAGATTGTGAGAAACTAACATAAATTGTATTAAAAAAGGCGACGTTAAAACAATACTTACATTACTCTGATGGTTAGCCACCGGTTTAAACTTAACTAGAGCTTGATCTAGTCGTTGAACTTTCCGTGCAGGAATTGCAGATATTTTTATTTTCTCAAGTTTCAACTTTATATAGGTGTCATCATTTAATGGATGAAAATCCAGTTTATGAACCCCTTTTCCCTTGAAAGTAAATTTATTCTGGTCTTCCTTTTCCTCCAATGCTAAAAAGTCGAAAACAGTAAATTAAATAAATACGTAAAATATAAATACAAGAGAGATCGATTTTCACTTTATAGCTAGAGTCATGTAATACTTTCGATGATCAGTATAAACACCTAGCGTTTGGTTTACAATTGGCTGACAACCTATTGTGTGATCTGATGGAATGACAATGGGAACTTTGCCACCAAAGGTCATTGGGCATTGCAAGGAATATCTCGCAAACTTTCCTGGTGTAATTTTCATTCGTGGCATCTCTATGTCTCCGGGACTCTTTCCCCATATTACAGCGATGTATTTCATTACTTTGGCAATGGCTAGTATTGTCTCAGCATTTTTCATATCAAAGTTACTATCCAGAGTTTTATGACTCGACATTGCAGAAGAGTTACTAGGCCTTGACACTGAAGCTACTTCCTGAAATAATCAACACGTTCCGTTAGTTGAATTTAACAAATTAACCACTATTTTAATTTAGAGAAATCTGAAAGATACGATTCGAGACCAAAACAATGAATTAATAATGATAGTGCGTTGATTCAATTTGTTGAAGTTAATAGTTCATTTTAATAAAAGTATCGTAGTTATATATATCAAACAAAAATTGTTATAATAGAGTAAAAAAACGAACTTTTTTATACTCAACGACTGCGAAGTTTGTCGCCCGAGTAATTCTAGGATGAAAATCAGACGATTTCAGCAAGAATAATGGTAGTGTGCGCGAAGTAGAATTTTCTGCACCACCCTGTAAGGAGCATACACAGAGACAAAACGATCTACGTATGCGTATTTTTTCAGAACGCTCTCAATAGAGTGTGTAAAATAAAAACTTTTCCCATGTAAAGCAAGCACGAAAGGCGAGTTTTTCGCACACCGCTAAAATAGTAGTTTAAGCAACTAGTACGTGAAGTTTTATGAGTTAGTTACAATATCTTATCTATTACTGTGCGTCAAGTAGGTGTTTTTTCATCGTTTCCGTGCATAAAGTGACACTTCGTACACAATGAAATGTCACTTTACGCATGGAACACGATCAAAAAACGCTGACTTCACGCACGGTATTAGATAAAACATATTTTTTGACACTCCGTGCGCAAAGCTCGCTTTCAGCCAAAAAAAAGATGTTGTTTCTTTAGAAAAATGCACTTTTTAGTAAAAACTGCATAGCTGATGCGTTCATTGAAAAGCTTAAAAAACTCGTGTACTATCATGATAAGGTACTACAATGATAAGGTTTTGAAAAAATTGTTATTTTCTATTTATTTTTGTATCACTCTACGAAAAAAGAAACAGGTAATCTACCATACATGGTTTGGTAGGTATTTACACCTTCTAGCTCCATGCAAAATTTTAGCCAAGAAAAAGATGGGACTTTTTAGAATAACGCCGTTTTCTAAATAATGCATTTTTTAGTAAAAACTACATTTTTATTTTATTTTTTTAAAATCATTTACGGTCTGAAAGAGCGCTTCAAACTGAGTAATATAATGCATTGCTTACTAAGAAGGTTACAAAACTAGTGGAACGGCAATAGTTTAAGAATAACCTTGAAAACAATTTTAAATACTGCATTCTGAAGAAATTTTCGAATACTGCATAACGAATGCAGTTTTAGTGCAATCGAAAAATGAAAAAATACGTGTTAAATTATTTAAAAAAAAAATGATCGGTTAGATAGGCATACTCCGACCGTTCGATTTGAGATGGATTCGGCCTTTTATAGAAAATTATATAAAAGACATAAAAGTTAAAAGTTCCAGAAATTTCCCCATATACATTAGAAACTTCTACAAGTTTATGTGCACGGTGATTTTATGCTTGTACGGAACTCTGACAAAAACTAGATTTTTTACACACAATACAGAATCTGTTTAAACGATAAACTCTGTCATTGTTGTCAACCTGATAACGGTAATCAGCGACACAACCAGTGCTTCCCAGACAAGAGGTTTTCCGGCAGGGTGAACATGCACCTCAACTCTTCCAAGATCATACATGTGATGGTCGTCCTTGTGCTCTGCTCGATGCATCCCTTTACTATCTATTTTGTCATTCTGGTTAAATTTTGAACTTTATCATACACGATAGTATGCCACTACTAAATGAGCTATTCCACGTGAAAGTTGCCAAGTCGATTTTCAGTAAGTCTAATTGAAAGTGGAAATCGCAGTTTTTGCAGTTTAACGCCATAAATATTTCCATCCATACCCGCGTAAAAATTGAAGCTATTGCAACAACATTGCTACTATATTGGAAATTAATATCGCTGATCTATTGGCAATATAGATGTACAGCAATTGCAAGGCTATTGGCGCTATTTACCTTGGGTGTTATTTCCAATGTATTGCCAATATCTTAAGATTTAATTTTCTAAAAAAAAAAAAAATTCTTGGGTGGATTCGAACTAGGAATCTTCGGATTACTAGACTTGCTCGCTACCCACCGCGAGCTAATTCGTTGTTTCTGCCAATGAACGAAATGGAGGTTAAAAGTTGAAACAAGTGATCATTTGTTTTGAATTAGATTTAACCTCTATTTCGTTTATTGACAGAAACAACGAATTAGCTCGTTGGGTAGCGAGCAAGTCTAGTAATCCGAAGATTCCTAGTTCGAATCCACCCAAGAATTTTTTTTTTTTTAGAAAATTAAATCTTAAGATATTGGCAATACATTGGAAATAACACCCAAAGCAAATAGCGCCAATAGCCTTGCAATTGTTGTACATCTGTATTGCCAATATATCAGCGATATTAATTTCCAATATAGTAGCAATGTTGTTGAAATAGTTTCAATTTTTACGCGGGTACAAGCAATTAAGCATAATCTTTTCCGACCAGATGGCAAGCAAGTAGTGAATGAGTATAGCTACTACCTGAGTTAAGGGGTCCCGGACTCTGTGCCAGACGGACAATGTGCCAGAAGCGGTGAAAGGCGCGTTCGCATGAACGGGTGGCGCGCGTAGCGACGTGCGCAGTGTTACCACCGTTGACAGGGTACTTGGGTTTAAAAATTTTTTAAATAAACGTCTGGCTCACTATCATACGTCTACGTAACTCCCTTATACGTGTGTCCCTCTTGTCCCCCAGCTATTTGTTTGTAAAATTATTTAAATAATCGTCTTGCTTAGTGTCACATCCCTACGTAATATCTTTATAATTATTTTACAACATATTTTAAATAAACTAAGATTTATTTTTGACGTCTTTATAAAACATTCTGCATGCGTAATCTATCGATCCTAGACTGTGTGTGGAAAATTTGGAGAATTTTTCCGATTTGTAGGTGAAGGTAGGGCTTTTTACATTTATTTTACAACTTATTTTGCAAATAATCTATTGATTTTCGTATTTTTTTTAACGACTTCCTACATACGTATTCCATTATCACATTAAACTATATATGCAAAATTTGGAGCATTTTTCCGATTTGTAAGTGAAATTAGGGCTTTTTACATTTATTTTACAACTTATTATTCAAATAAACTATTGATTTTCGTATTTTTTTAAGGACTTCCTGCATACGTATTCTATTATCCCATTAGACTATGTATGCAAAATTTAGAGCATTTTTCCGATTTCTAGGTGAAAGTAGGGCTTTTTACATTTATTTTACAACTTATTTTGCAAATAAACTATTGATTTTCGTATTTTTGGTAATGACTTCCTGCATACGTATTCTATTATCCCATTAGACTATGTATGCAAAATTTAGAGCATTTTTCCGATTTCTAGGTGAAAGTAGGGCTTTTTACATTTATTTTACAACTTATTTTGCAAATAAACTATTGATTTTCGTATTTTTTGTAATGACTTCCTGCATATGTATTCCATTAGACTGTGTATGTAAAATTTGTAACATTATTCCTAATTTGTAGGTGAAGTAGGGCTTTTTACATTTATTCCTAGATTTAATTTCTTAATAAACTATTGATTTTTATGCAATATTTTTCTATAGAACATTATTTGCCTTTTCCGGATATGTCGTTGTTAATGCTTTTTCGTTGGGTGCGATGCTCTGGTATGTATTTACGTGAAAATTAAATTTCCCTCATGTGGTATGTTTGAAATTTTTTGTTTATTTATGAAACTTTGACTTTTTTTCAAATCATAGCGTTATTTATTTCGCGATATTCAAATCTTCCGCCGTGCGCTCGTCAACGGTGGTAACACTGCGCATGTCGCTACGCGCGCCACCCGTTCATGCGAACGCGCCTTTCACCGCTTCTGGCACATTGTCCGTCTGGCACAGAGTCCGGGACCCGAGTTAAGCTGTAATCCTTGAACAGTAAATAAAATAATTCCAGGTCATTTGGAAAACCCAGGCATTTTTTGTAATATACTTTCTCAATGTAAGAACTTCCATAAAATTGTAAAGATTTTTAACATTATTTAAAGTTAAAAGTAAATACAAATTTTCAATGAAGACTTTATAATACTAGCTACTTTTAGCGCGCTTCGCGCGTATCATTTATCTCTTTGTTTTTTTGTTTTTGAGGTTATGAACATGATCAAGTTTCATTTTAAAAGTTTGTTTTAAATAGTTTAAATTATACGATAATAACGTAAGTCTCATAAATAAAATCATGAAATTTTTCTTATACTATTCAGTTTTAAATATTCAAAGTCAAGAATCCAATCTTCAAAATTCAAACATACTCGATTTTGGCGCTTATTCTATGTAGACCAATCAAATGAGCCAGCAACAACCAATCAAAACAGTCTTATTGTGATGACAGATTTCCTCCATCATTTTTTTAAGAGAGGATTTTTTGTTAATATTTATAATAGTTTTATAAATAAGATAATTTTTAGAAAAGAAAACTTAAATATTTGTTATTTATTCATTTACATTTCATAAGATATGTACAATTACTATATGAAACTAGTAAATTTTTTAAATGGCAAATTATTTATAATTAAAAATCCCGTTTAAAAAGCCTTAACAAAAATTCTGGGTATCACTCAAGACGCATTGACAAAACAAACGCGGCACTAGCAAAAAGGCGCACACGACACCGCAAGACCAATTCGGTGTATTATTCAGCGACAGCAGTGTAGTAGTGCAGCCCGCAGCTCAGACAAAGGAAATTATGCTACGGCTGAAAAAGACGAACAGCTCTCTCTATATACATATATATACTTACATTTCTCTGCCTGGATCAATCACGAGACCGCGGCGGGCACGCATAACGACGGGCATCAACTGATGACACATTTTAATATCTTAAAAACGAGCGAAACGGCAGGTGCGCTCGTCACACAAAAGCGCTGCCTCTCTTATCACTTCGAGATCCCGCGCGAAACGCGACAAAAGAGCGCGCCTCGCGCATTATCTCGGATTTTCCCCCCGCCCTGAAACGAGAGCGACTGTTTAGAGCAAAGGAGCTGGCGCGCATCCCCAGGTGACGAGGAGGGAGAGGGAGAGCGATGATTAAGCCCTCGCATTTTAATCAAAGGATCGGAGTGAAAAGTCTTGTCGGGAATATAAGGATGAGAGACGTAGAAGAAGCCTCGAGATAGGATTGCGCGCGAGGATATAAATAGAATCGAGGCTGAGCGATAATTCGCGATGTTTGCCGCGAGGCAAAGGTAAAGGCGAGATTGTAATTTCGTATTCCGCGGGACTCCCCGCCGCCTCGTGGCGCGCGTTTATGTAACAACGCGAGAGGGATGATTTCCGGGATTCCGAAGGACTCTTGCGATCTCTCTCGAGCGTTTTTACATTATGTAATTTTTATGGAAGAAGCGAGAGAGGAGGATTGATGAACGCCTTCGAAAGGCGTTTGAGAAAAAATTGATTGGAACGGTGAAAATTGAGTTGCTGAGGTGATGAAAGAGTGACGTATGATTTCAAGTGATCTTGTAAAGTAGAAAGGTAAAAGAGGATATTGGTATTAAATATTGCATATATCTGAATGAAAACACAGTTTTTGAAACAAAATTATGTAAAATATTTTGCAGTTTAAAAGAATGTCACGTAATCTATTTCTCCATTTGAAATTTTGTAAAGCATTTCACTTATTTCATGCACACCGTTAAAACTTTCTGAATTTGTGTGAAAAAAATAAGAAAACGGTAAAATAAATATACGAAATTCTCAAAAATTCTCAAATAACTGAAAATATCTTCGATGTCTGCATTGAACCGCGCATAAAGCATCAGCGGTAATTAAAATCTCTTCTTATACCGCGGCGTAAAATGAAAAGAAAATTGGTTAAGGAAGGGCGATAAAAACTTCCCTCCTCCTTCGCCTCTTTCCCCTCGCCCAACTTTCCTACGACCTCCACACCCTCTCTTTCTCTCCATTTTATATAGCGCGGGCGCGAAACACGAGCTCTCGCGCGCCCCTGGCGTGACCCATACATTATGCACGGACTAATGCTGTTTTTATTCAACGGTCTCGCGTACACACATACTCACTCGGCGCGCTTTACGACGGCGTAATTTAATTTTTCAAATTTAAGGAGCCCCGTCAGCCATTCTTCTTGGCGACGAGCGCGCGCGCGGCAACGGCGGCCTCGCCATACTTCATTGCGGGACAAAGATTTTTTCATGAGCTGCCGGCTGCTGCTCCTGCGACGATGGCGTAGAGGCAAGGAGGCGAAACTTTTAGTTTGTATTTATGTAACGGCTGCCTACAAAATTGAAAATTGTGAACGAATTGCGCGTGAGGCCAGGGGCTACCTGCATGCGAGAGCGAGAGAGAGAGAGAGAGAGAGAGAGAGAGAGAGAGAGAGAGAGAGAGAGAGAGAGAGAGAGAGAGAGAGAGAGAGAGAGAGAGAGAGAGAGAGAGAGAGAGAGAGAGAGGAAATTTTCCTACGGTTTTGATAGATGAAAGTACGATGCAGGTAGACGATTTTCTTTGCTTTAGTTATTCTGACAAAATTAAATATAGTGAAAGACAAGATAACGTTTTAAGAGCGAACTTGTTGTAGAAATTATAATTTCCTAATCCAAAAATAAACAATTTTGTAAAGTGCAACGAGAAATCTTTTTCTACGACAAATGAAAGCAACCTAAGTACTTAGAAGTCTTCTTTAATAAAGTAAGATAATAAAGAAATGGAAAATAACAATGTTTTTAGGATAAAAAAATACTATATTAATATCTGTAAGTGCACGAGATTTTCTACGTTAAATTATATTTCACAGATTTTTCAATATGTATAATATGATTTTTAAGTATGTATTTTATTTTTTATGTTTGTTTTTTAGATTTTTTATCTTTATAACTACCTTTGTTTTTCTGCTTCATCAAGGAGCGCGGGAGCGCTCCGAAGGCAAGTATATTGTTCTTACTTCAGTAAGTGGACGATCAGTCTTTGCTGTCAAACAATGTACTTTATCATTACATGTTTCTTTAATCTATAAATAAGTTTTTTGAATTCCAGGACACTTAAGAGTAGCAAGTTAATCAACATTTTTTACTTTTCTAAACTCTTCTACGTCAACGTCTTGTAAATGTATTATTTTAATTGCATCTGTGTATTTTTAAACGTGCTCTACAAAATCATTACCATTTTGAATGGATTTTTCATGGGGCTCTCGAAGATTATGCGAAGTAGCATAATGCTTTATAAGTCCACCCACTCTACCTATAGCTCCTTTGCCGTGCCCAGTAGCAGAGAACAACCATTTCATATCATGCGGTGCTCGTTTTAATTCATATAATTGAAAGTAATTTTTAAAGTGGCTAGCGGCGCCGTCTGATACAATGGTAATTTTTAGGCACGACCGCTGCCCGGGAGAGCCTCATAATTTCACCAGAGCGAAATTTTTTAACATCATTAAAACTGAAATTTGAGGTATAAAAATGATTTTCCCCTCATCCAGAATCGATTTTAGTCACTTTCCACAATGTATGTATGTGTGTATCTTCATATGTAATCAAGTTACCTGATTATCTTAATAAATTTTCGATCAATTTCATCGGAATTGCGGGAAAATACTCCTCTAATTACATATAACCGGCAGTCCCTTAACGACAAAGATCGATGGAAAACTTTAAATATAAGAGCACAAAGAAAAATGTCAAAACATCGATTTTTAAGCGTAATGTCTAGAAAAATTAATTTTAAGCTAATATCTACAGGTCTATCTGCTAAAACTAATTAAAATATATCTTTTTTCTGTTGAACCCTTTCTTCTATGAGCAATATTTGCCCAGATAACTGCGAAAAACGGCAAAAAAGGTAAAAAATGGACGATTTTTTACTATAACTTGACAGGATTTCATTTTACACAAAAATATTAAATACAAAAGTTGTAACTAATTGTTACGTGTGCATAGTATGCACAACGTGATGAGGCGGATCGGGTTGCATATAGCAGCAACATGAGGACGACTCGGAGAAAGACGCGTGCACCGGCATCGGTAGCTCAGTGGTCAGAGCACTCGTCGCGAAAACGAAAGGTCGGGGGTTCGATTCCCCGCTGAGTCACGCCATGCCGTTTTTTTATCGAGTCCTCCTCCATTTATTTATTATATGCGATTATTAAATCGTAACACTAATATTTATAAAACTTTTTTCCATTTAACATTTTCATATAAAATGGATTCCTGTCCTGTTAGACCTATAAAAACGATTCTTAATGCCTAAATTAGATACCTGAAATTGTCGATTTTCGCTTATCATAAAAGGATTTGACTTTCAATAAAACTGTTAAATACAAAGCATATAGATAACGTTTAAACAAAACTTATTCCTAATTAACATTTTTATGTACAATCACTTCTTGATCATCTAAACTTATAAACTTTGAATGCCTCAATACATCTCATATAGTGAATTCTCGCTTATTATTTAACAGAATTCGATTTGACATAGAAATATTCGATACAATAGTTATAAATAAGATCGGAAAAATCGATATAACATTCCAAAGATAATATAATTACAAAAACATAATAATAAGATACAAAATTACATTTGATTACAATATTCAATGGGATAAAAACATTGGAAGAATAATTAAAGAATGAATAGTACATTACGATACGGGTGTGGAAGGTGATTATTTACCACAGGAGATATTTTTGCCGATTTTTAAAGTCACAAGTGACGTTAGTAGCGTCAAAATAAATGATAAGAAAGAGAAAAAAGTTAAACGTTTTCTTACTCGAAGTTTTTGTACAGGATGAGTACAAAATGTTGGTTTAGCCTTGATAAAAGTGTTCTACGGTATCAGAAAAAATCAAAATTCTATCTTTGCTACCCTCATTCTTAATGAAAAATGAAATTTCATCCTTACCACATATAACAATATACATGATAGAAAGTAAACTTGTACAAGAAAAAGGAATTTATTCGGAACCGGAAGCATACACAGGCCATCCAATTGATGAAAGAAAAAAAATTATTATGGAATATTTTCCATAATAATTTTTTTTTGTAGAATGTACTCATTCAGTTGATTCGTTTGCTTTTATAGAAACGTCATAAACGTTGTTCAACTTCTCATCGAGGGTATTCGACAATGCTGTAAGTAGATTTTTTTCTTCTTGTCTACGTAATTTTCAAGTGATTTTTCACGTATAAGACTTTTTCTCTTAAGAGGCTATACAGAACCTAAGAAAGATGTACTTATTTCATTATTAAATTCTTCGATTCGTTTTGGAGTACTTGGTAAAAAATCTTCATCTTTATCGACTACGTTGTCGGTAACTTCATTATCCGTTGTAAATTCATTGTCAGTGCTATTCACCAATTCTAAAGCACGATTATAACAATCTTTACACAGATATGTAGCCTGTGTCAAAGGTAAATCAGGATAGAGGTGCTTCAATGGATGAGCAAAATCTTCAAGTTGTTTGAAACGCACGGTACTAGATTTGTAACAGATTTTTTTGTGCTTATGTAAAAAAAAATCTGCACATTTCATTCTCTTCTTTAAATAATATTGAGACATCGTATTTGAGTTGATAAGGTGTAAATATGTAATAATTATCAGAAAGATGATAGTTTAAAAACCGCTGTCAATTCATTGGCACGCAGCTTCCTCAAACTTAATTTATTGATCCCTTTAATTAATTTTTACTTCTAATATTTAAAATTTAATACTTTATCTTGTACGGTTAGACTAACTAGGAGAGGGTCATGGGTCCGGATTCAGCTTAAACTGTGCGTTATATCTTTTTGTAGTATTTTTTGAGAAAACGCGATTCGAAAATTAAAAAAAAAAATTTTTTACCTGTAATATCTTTTTTCGTAATGGACCGATTTTTTTGGGCAACGAACTCGATCTGAAGATATATAAAAGCTACATCTGTGCCAAATTTCAGGACGATTGGATAATTTTTGCTCTAGTTATCGTGCGACAACGAAAACGCAAATTTTTTCTAAAATAATTCTTTTCTAAAAAACAAATGAAGATCATCTCTTGAAATTTTAACTAAATATAGTCTTCTATAAGTTTAATAAGTGGTTAAAATTTTAAGTCGATAAATCAAGTAATCTCTGAGAAAATGCGAGTCAAAAATTTTTTAAAAAAATTTTTAACCCCAAATATCTTTTTTCGTAATGGACCGATTCATTTGGGCAACGAACTCGATCTGAAGGTATATAAAAGCTACATCTGTGCCAAATTTCAGGACGATTGGATAATTTTTGCTCTAGTTATCGTGCGACAACGAAAACGCAAATTTTTTCTAAAATAATTTTTTTCTAAAAAACAAATGAAGATAATCTCTTGAAATTTTAACCACATATAGTCTTCAATTAGTGTAATAACTGGTTAAAATTTCAAGTCGATAAATAAAATATTTTTTCAGAAATTAATTTATGAAATATAAAAAGTTTTCCTTAATAACAAATGACAAAGTGAAGGTATTTTAAATTTAAAAAAACGAAAATATAGGTAATTTAAATACCTTTCAAGAAAAGTTTATTATATTATGTAATAATGACTGTAAGATATGAAAAAATCAAAAAAACTGAAAATTCAAAATCGTTTTTTGGTTATAAAACAAAAGAAAATCAATAAAAACTCAAATCCATCAGGGTACCTTTCTTTTCCCGCGAGACAAAGAGAATAAGCTTTACCCGACGAAAATCGGTCGATTCATTTCGGAGATATGAAAAGTTCAAATACACACACACACACACACACACACACACACACACACACACCCACCCACACACACACACACACACACACACACACATATCCACGAAAATAAAAATGATCAAAATCAACTAATATACACATATATCGCCTTAAAACATCTTTTTGAACATTTTTTTTTTCGAAAATTTTTTTCACCGTTACAAAGTTTCCTCTATGAGGAAGCAAAAAAAAACTAGAGGTGTGATATATAGCAGGAACCGAACTTTTCTTAGTAAATGTTAAGTCAAACGATAGCTATCTATGTATTAGTACATAAACTCATACTTATGCATTACTTATGTACGTACAAAGATAAACATCTTTATATTGACTGTTACATCATTGTTATTTCACTATATATAAGCGTTGAGCGTGAAAAATTTGTTTGTGTGTTATCTCATTAGTGATCGCTATCTCAGCCCAAATCCCCTGAATCTCACAAATACGTCCAGATAGGTATTTACGTCCTCTATCACTATAAAAAAAATTAAGCAAAAGAAAAATGGGATTTTTGAGAAAAATGCATTTTTCTAAAAAGTGCATTTTTCAATAAAATTTCAATACTCGTGCATTTTTTATGTTTTTTTTAAATAACATTAAGGACGTGAAAGAGGGCTCAAAACTGAGTGAAATTATGTATTACACACTTAAAAGCTTAAAAAACTGGTGAAACAGTAGCAGTTTAAAAATTACATTAAAAACATTTTTTTCTAAGTAAGAATTATCTCGGAATTTTTCGGCATCGCTGTATGCATGAAATTTTCATGAAAAAAAAAATTAAAAAATACATGTCAAATAAGTTTTTGAGAAGAACATATTTTAATTTCAAAATGATAGGTGACATATGGTATACGCGTACCACCTGATTTGAGATGGATTCGGTCTTATAGTAAAGTACTATCTTATACATTTATTATCATTCATAATCAAACTAAATATATTGAAAAAAACAATTTTCGTTAAAAGTTTCTTAAGGCAGAGGTGCCAACTTAAATTTTCACGAAAAAAAATATTTGCCGAGATAACATGTTTTTCAACGCATCTTCAAGATAGCATCTTTTTGGCATGTTCTTGTTTGTGCACATAAGGATTGTGCACATATTTATTGTGCACAGATAGCATTGGTACAGATCTATATATATATATAGATATATACCAATGTTAAAGTGTGCACAATTAATATGTGCACAATCAGTATGTGCATAAACAAGAACACGTCATCTTTTTCAACGCGTCGATGAGATAGCATCTTTTCCCTCTAACCCGACGAAATCAAGTATTTTGTAAGTAAAGTTTTAACCTCAAATATTTTTGGTCGTAATAGTCCCAATATTTTTTGAGCAATTAATTGAAGAAAAATTCAACACACTTTCATTAACAATAAATGACAGACTAATGATAATTTAAATACTAAAAAAGTAATTTGATGAACTTTAAAGAAAAATTTACTATGTTAGGTGATATTGGCCGTAACATATTTAAAAATCAAGAAAAAGAAAAATTCAAAATCATTTTTGGTTATAAAACAAAAGAAAATCGATAGCATCGGAAAAAGGTTGTGGCTTTACAACGCAATGCAAAACCAAGAAAATAAGCTTTGACCGATGAAAATCTATGAATTAGTTCAAAATTTATCGCCCGTACACACACACACACACACACACACACACACACACACACACAAGCGCGCGCGCGCATGCACGCACACATGCACGCACGCACGCACGCACACGCACAGGCACACACACAAAACTTCTTTTTTTACTATCACAAAGTATCAATATAGAAAAAATTGCAAAGAATCTTATTTTATAATGTTTGTACGTGTATTAAATATTCTAGATTCAGTAATAACAATATTCTATATGTGGAATTTTTTTAAAGGCGGGGGGCTATACCCCCCGACCCCCCCCCCCTCCCTTCACCCACCCCACTCTTCTCACCCCGACTTCCGACTATTATT